>CM038214.1:245932501-247279504 GCA_021442155.1 Cymbidium sinense
CTCCTTCTCTATGGCAAAATTCCCATGTGGGTTCAAACTTGCCTCCCATCTTATGATGGCAATAATCGGTCTCCTTAGAACTAAAATAAGCTCTCTACTTGAAAAGCTCTAGGACCAACTTGTTTGAGCTTGAATCATTTTAGCTTTGTACAACTTCAAGGTTTTGGCATGCCATAGGCATCTCTCCTCAAACCTTCAAGCTCTTCTAATTGCAACTTGGCATTACTGTTTTGTGATCTTGCTTACCCACAATCCTTAGTGATGGGAGTTGGACTTCTAATGGTAGAATGGACCCATACACTAAGGAGAAAGGAGTAAACGAGTTGGAGTTCTATATGTGGTGTGGTAGGCACAAGGCTTCAACTAACTACTCATGCCATTATATCTTGTTGGAGTGTCTTCATATTTGGATGAGAGTTTTATTGAAGGCTTCTGCTAAGCCATTTTCCCTAGGGTAGTTGATGGTAGAATATCTCCAATCTATATTGTGTCCTTAGGAAAAGTTATTGATTTTGATGCTCTTGAATGCAATACCATTATCAAAAATAATTCATCGAGACACTTCAAACCTATATACGTTATGGATCTTAAAAAACTGGAGCACATGTTGGGCTGTGACCTCTCTGAGTAGAATCACCTTCATCCATTTGGAAAAGTAGTTAGTAGCTGCTAAGATGAACCGATGACCCTTGGAAGAAGGAGAATCAATCGGACCTACTATGTCGGTACCCCAACACTCGAATGGCAATGAGGTCAATGTAGGATGTAGAATGTTGGGTGGTCAGTGTGGGACCACATTGCATGTTTGACTTTGGTGGCCTAGCCTAGCCATATACATATAATCTTTGATTATCGATTACTAGTATTATCCTTGTATCTTGATCTTGGCTATCATCTTCAGACTAGATTGGTTGGCTCCACATAATCAAGAGTGTACCTTGGTCACATCTTAGGGCTTCATGCTTGTCTAAATACATAACCACATATGATTGAAAGACTGCCTGTACAAGGCACCATCCACAAGAGTATAGGAAAGTGCTCTCTACTTCATCTGATGGGCTTAGGACTTCTCTTTAGGTAGTTTTCATTTATTTAGGTAATCCATGAATGGTTGCCTCCAATCTAACTCCTCATCCTTCTCGGTAATGGCAACCTCCCATTCAAGAGTACTTTTGATGTGTTTAATATCAATAAGGGATAAAACTTGTCTATTTTGGACCTTTATTGATATGGACTCATCCTGACATGCCAACTCCTTGGCAAGCTTGGTTAAAGCATACATTCTCTCCTCGGAATCTTATAAATTGGAACCTCTAGAATTTTGGCTAATAACTCCATGGTGTACTTATGGTAGTGATGGAACTTGCGCTTTATAACCTTATAGGACCTAGCGATTTGGTTGATAATAAGCTGAGAATCCTTGAAGATGTTCAAATTCTTGATGCTTAGAGTAATGACTAACTTTAGACCAAAAATCAAAGCCTCATATTCAGCTTCATGATAGATAATATGAGAATCTCATCACATCAATATCCAGAGTTAAGAGAACTATTCCTACCCTTGCCTATCCTAGAAATGTAAATTATGGTTCGTCTCCTCTTTGAGAGGAAGCTGCACCATCAAATTACATCTCCTAGCAATGAATGCTAGTATCCCCTAAGTTCATGATTTGTTCATCGGGAAGACCATCACTAAGCGGAGAGTCAACAAGAAGTGGGTGTCTTTAAGAAATCTGCTAGCACTTATCCTTTCAACATGTCGAGAGGTATGAAGGTAATGAGATACTATTGTGGATAGCTTCAGTTGTGTCATGAGATACTGTAGTGGATTGATCCTTGAGATTAAGTTTACTTTATGAGGAAGCATGTAGTGTTGTAGCTTTTGGGATGCAAAGATTAAAGCTAGGCAATGCTTCTCAATGAGTGGATGATTAGCCTCAGTAGGGATTAGACGGTGGCTGAGGTAGTAGAGTGCATTTTTCTTCCCTTCATTGTTGGCTTGGGCCAATAAAGCACCAAGAGAGTCATCTAACATAAAAGTGTAAAGTATGAGCATCTTACCCTTACTAGGGGCTGCTAGAACCGGTAGTGTCATTAAGTAATGCTTGATGACTTCAAAAGCATGCTCACACTTGTCATCCCACTTGAACTTGGCATCCTTTTTGACAAGTATTGAGAATGGTTTTCATTTTCCCGATAGGTTGGATATAAAGCATCTTAGATATGCCAACCACCCTTAGAATGATCTGAGTTGAGTTAAACTTTTACGGGGTGGCATTTCTAATATCACCTTGATCTTCTCGGATCGATTTTGATTCCCTAGTGTCGACAACAAACCCAAGAATTTCCTAAAACTACTTTAAATGCACACTTTAGGTTAAATTATCTTAACTATTCAAAAACTACACTCAAGTCAAAGAGATGGTCTTCCTTTTCTCTACTTTTGACCATGAGATCATTGACATAGCACTCGACTTGATGATGAATAAGGTCATTGAAGATTCAAGTCATAGTTTGCTGGTATGTAGCACCAGCATTTTTAAGGTTGAAAGGCATGATATTATAATAATAGATTCTGATTGGGGTTCTAAAAGTAGTGTTTCTTTCATCTTCAGTGGCCATCTTTATTTGGTTATATCCAGATGAGCCATCCATGAAAGAGAAGACTGCATGAGATGAGGCAATGTCCACCATCAGCTTGGGATTGGTAGTGGAAATTCATCTTTTGTACATGCCTTCTTTAAGTCCCTAAAATTGATGCATATGTGAATTTGGCCATTATTTTTCTTAAATGGGATGCGGCTAACCATGTAGGTATTTTCTTGGATGAAGCACATTGATCAATTTCTTAACTTCATAAATGTCCATTATTCTATGTCTAATCGCATGATGATCTAGACTTCGATAAATTAGCTTATTATGTCTATTATTCTAATGCATGCATAGGAGCTTGCATGATAGGGTTAATAGGCTCTATTGCTAGTTTATGGACTACATAAGCCAATCAGGCATCTCTTCATAACACCATCCAAAGTCTTTAAACTTAGTCAATAGCCTAACTAAGTCATTGGTTTCAATTTCATTCAATAAAGAATTGATGTATATGTCGCATGGATCTTCTTGAGTTCTAAGTTGATTTCCTTGAGCTCATCGATGGTTGAATTGATCTCTTCTTCGAACTCTGGCAGTGCATCATAGATTTCAAAATCATTTGGATCATCTAAAGTTTCTAAGCATAGCTCCTCATATGAGTTAATGTGATTTGAAAAGAACTATCAGATTCCAAATGATTGGTAATGACTAAGCAGTGATCGTCATCATCGATTGGACCTTGAATCTAGTCTCTTGAGAGAGCTTTTGTATTTGTTCTTCCATATTCTTTAAGTAGTATGACCTATTCTTTGACCAAGTATGTGGGATTAACCCTTTCTTTGCTAAATTATGAACACAAAGCAAGTACCAATCAAAGGTAATTCTATTAAATCTTTATATGAATCATCCTCAAGTTCTACATCAACTTCTTGACTTGAGGATGATGCTCCGAAGAACCTCGAGTCTTCACACTTTGTGGATGACTTAGGGCTTCTTAACTACCGCCCTCACTTTTTTTAAGAGGAAAGTGGGGTTAGAGCTAAGGATGCCTAACTATTTGACATATAGACTTAGATACATTTTTGCTTTGCTTCGGAGCCTGTCTTCATCGCTATCTGGCTCAAGTGTCACCTCCAAGGGAATCTACTGCTTAGAAGAGGTGGCTAGTGTGCTAACCATATAAGACTCACCTTATGAACTAGATTCTAAGTCTATATGGATAGCAAGTGTACTCCTAGTAGCTGGGACATACCTTTTATTGGGTGGCCAATAAGGAGATTTTCCACCCCTAGGGCTGCCTCTAAACTGGCCTCTTCCTCTACTTGGTGGAGGTCAGGTCATCCTACCCATATGTTCAAATGGTGTAATAAACTGTGGGTGGAATCTAATGTCAAGCTCCACTTCCTCCTCCAAGTCTATTTTCTCTCTTTTATTTTCTTTTTCATTTTCTCTTTTCTTTTCTTTTTCTTTTTCTCTTTCTTTATCATTTTCTTTTTTTTTTATTTTTAAACTTTGGCCAAGTTTGCAAGAATAGACTTGATTTTGAGGGAGGTAGTAAGCCGCATCCTCATATATGTCAACCTCGTGAACTATAAATGACTTGAGATCTCTTTTAACATAGTAGATGATCCCACCTCTCACAAACTTCATACATTGATGTAGAAGGAATGAAACTATGTTGTTCTCATGTATCTATGGTCTCCCAAGCAAAGCATTGAAAGATGTATCCAAGTATATAATGTGAAACTTGGCTTGGTCTTCCAATCATCTATCTCCAAGGGCAATATAGAGCCTAAGGCCTTGACCACACTTTTTGGAGTGAGATTCAATCTTCCCATCTTAGACTTAGGAGTCCTTTAGACACTAAGACTTCCCTAGTCATAAGATACTTCGAATAATTAGGTAAACACATAACCTAAGCCTAGAGACTTAGAAGGGTTAACATAGGATTAGGTTATGCCTTAAGGATTAGGATAATCCACATATATTACAACCCAAATCCGATCCATGTTCATCTTCTCAAACCAAACCTCAAGTTCAATTCAAACATATAATCCAATTCTAAATCTAAACCCAAATTCCAAAACCAAATGATTGAAGCCGATGATCAAATTCAAACTTGAAACCCTTCAAGCCATATGACATATCCCATGGCTTAGCCAAATCGAAATCCAAATAAATCCAAAATCAATTGATTTTATCATAATAAATTTATATCTTCAATCATCGTCTTAAATATAAATCAAATCTACAATGAAATGATCTAAACTCAATTGATTTCCTCACAAATCAATCATATTTTCATTCATCTTCACAAATTTAATTGAAATATACATTTCAATCATCAAAACTAAATCAAACCAAATCAAAATCCAAACCTAAGCCACATGACCCAACTCCATGGACTTAGCCAAATTACTTAATTCCAAAAGCCAAATTCAATTGATTTTCTCATGAATCAATCATACCTTCAATCATATTCACAAATAAAAATAAAATCTATAATCATCAAGCCAAACCAAAATCAACCCAAGTCAAATCCAACTTAACCCTATTGACTTGAAATATTCAAATGAACCAAAACCCATTTGAACCCAACCCAATTGCAATTGAATTTATATATCAATCCCAAATCCATATATAAACTCAACTAAATCAAACTTAACCCAAAATAAAGCCAACTAAACCCAATTGGTCCACTTGACCCAAAGTGGCCAATTTGACCTATTTCCTACTCAAATTGGATTGAACCAACCCCATCAAAACCTCCCATCATGATTGTTGATCACCCTAGGTTGATCAATTTTTCATAAATTGGTCAAACCAAGTCAACTTGTTCATTTGACCAAGTTAACCCCTTAACCCATATGAACCCAAACTAGCCAAATTGCAACTAAGCCAAATCCCTTGAAACCAATGATTCATACCAAATCAAAATCAATATTTGAATATGACTTGACCTTCAATTGAGTCAAACCAAACCCAATTGGCTCTCTTGACCCAAGTTGACCCAAATTGACCTAAAAGACCAAATTGGGTCAAATCAAAATATAAACCAAATTGATTGCAACCAATGGCTAAAGTTCAATACAAATTGATTGTTGAACTTGACCAAAGCCATGATTGGACCCAATTGAACCCAATTGATCTAGTTAGCCCAAATTGACCTAAAGGTTCAAGTTGGCTTAAATCATAACCAAATCCAAATTAATTAAAACCAAAGCCTACAATCATCTTCAATTGGTCAACTAAACCCAAACAAACACCCAACCCAAGCCAATTTGGCCAATTTGGTCAAATTGGTTAACTTAACCCATTTAACCCAAATGAATTCAAATGAGCCAAAATCAAATCTAGGCCAAACTAAACCAAACAATTGAACCAAAACATCCCAAATGATCATATGAACTTAATCAAACCCTGGTTTGACCCAATTTGACCAATTGGTCAACTTGACCCAACCTAACCCAATTTGACCCAAATGAGTCAAATTGAGCCAAACCTAACTAAATCAACTCCAATTGACTTGAAATTAGGGCTAACCCACTTTTGGCTCATTTCAAATCTGCCCAAATCAAATTCAATGACAAATGATTATTCTACCCTTGGGTGAAGGGCATCACATGAGACAAATCACCCATGTAAGTGGTCATTTCTATTCTTTGGCCACTTGGTACTCTCCCAATGGTCCACCTAGGTACCTAGGACATTGCCCAACCTAACCCAAGGGGTGGTTGGGTCGTCCATGACCCATGGGAGGTGAAATCACCTCACCCTCCCCATTGGAGCATTTGAAACCCATAGACACCCATGATTCCTCCTTGGCACCACCTCCACACCTTCAACCAAGTCGAGCCAACTCACCTCCTCACGCCACCCACTCCAGATGGCGGCGGTCACTACAAACCAAACTGATCTATCGATCAAGATGAAAGGGATATACACCCCCTCATTTCCACTCAAACACACACAAAAATCATTCCTCAGAGGCCTAGCTACCCAAGATGAGCTAGAGCCATTCCCTAAGCTCCCAAGTTTGTTCCTCGATCAAAAAATGCCATTCCCATCTGTATCAAAATAGGACACTTTAATTTTTGACCTAACTTCTTTATTTTTTTATCAAACTCAAATTAACTTTGCACCACCATCCCTTAGCAAGAACAAACCATCTCCCAAGCTTCACCGAGAGGTGGGATTTGATCAAAGTTGACTCCAAATCATTAGTTTATGGCCTTCGAGAACATTGAGGAATTGATCCAATTTTCTCAAGGCTTCATCTCCACTAGATGAAGCTTCCTCAATCATTCCAGTCTTGAGCTCTAGCGAGGTATGCTTTGATCTTTAGGGAAAAAATGGGTTGGAGCATTTTGAAGAAAACTTGCATCTCATGTGATCTTGACCATTAAATCCCCTCTGATTGATGTCATGAAGGTGTGGGATCCTTTTGGAGTTGATCCGAGCTCAGGTAAGCTCAGATCAAGTGAGCAATGATGGATGGACTCCATTCTCCCTCACTCACGTGATGTTAGATTACACACCATCTGTTCCACATGATCGAAATGGACGGTCATGATTAGATCCACTAGATCGATCTGATTTAATCCTATTAAGCTATGGGATTAATCATAGCCATCCATCGATCATAGATGGATGATGGTGGACGAAAGCGCATCGCCACCACATGTAGGCAGTGGGATAAGTTTTAAATAGCCAATCTCCGGTGCCACATGGAAAGCATGCCACATTGTGCCAAGAGGATTAGGCTTTAGTAGCTTAATTAATCATTTTTTAATGGTTAAAACTTCTAAAATTCATAAAAAATCATAGAGAAATAAAAAAATGCAAATAAATACTCATTTTAAAGGTATTTTAGAGGAGAATTAATTAAAATGATTTTAAATAATTTTGAATAGTAATTAAAGTTTAATGGAAAAATTTATTAGCTTAATTACTCCTTAATTACTTGAGCAATTAATCCAAAATTTTGTGGGCTAATTTAATGGGATGACCTACCTCCAATGATTTTCTTGGGATTTATTGCTCACTTAATTAGAAAAATTGACTAATTAAACCTTAACTACTCTTTTAAGTTAATTAATAATTAATTAATCACATGAATTGTAACAAATTGGTTAATTAAGTTTATTAATCATTGTTCATCAGTAAGTGAACTAAGGAATAGGGTTGGGACCCCTTTCCCTAACTTCATATCACCCTTTTTAAAATGAAATTAATTAAGATTTAACTAATTAATTAAATCACTTAATCAAATTGAAATCATAATCACATCAGACTTTAATTGATTAAATCATAGGGTAGATCTTTAGGTGTTTAATAACCTTAAGAGTTTAATGACATTATGGTTAGTCCACATGTGTGGGAAAACCATAAGAGTAATTAATTAAGTCCCTTAATCTAATTAAATATTAATCCTGAGCCAATTATATTAGGCCCCTTTTATTTCCTAGGATCATTTATTTTCATGCATATCATGTTGGCTCATAATTACTTAGTTAATTACTTTAAGGTGACATAGGTAAGGGTAATTAATTCATCTAATTAAGGGTTCAACTTAATTAACCCATAAAATCAACTTAATTACATTTCCTTAAATTAAATCAAATCACTAATATAGGAATGGGTTTAAAATAGCAAGTGGTGATTTCTCTTGTCCTCTTTAAATCAAGTAATATCCAAAACTTAATTAATAAAGAAGCTTTGGTTTGCTTTAAATAATCTTATTTGATTTGATTATCCTTAAGAACTAGTTTGGTTGAATGAATCACATTCTTATATATGATGATCCTCTTTCCAATCATGTTAAATTTGGTATGACATTTGAATTCATGCATCCATCTTTTCAAAATCAAGTAAAATAAAATGGATTTCATTTATGTAAGCTTGCATGTGTTGATTTAATTTAATATATGCATGGCTATTAAATCAAAATGTATTTTTCGAAAGCTTATAAATGAATAATAATATGTGTTATGATGCTAGTTATAAATACATAAGAAATGCATGTGCTTATAGCTTAAGTGTATGAATGTTGAGTTCTCTTTCCTCTATTCATGTGTTGATTTATATAAGATTGAATGGTAATGGGTATATAGTCTAGACTTTTTGGGAACACGAGGCTTTAGTTAGCCCCAAGAAGGTCACTTGATTACCTCACTTCCTTGGTTTATCAATGTCACATACCCATTTGATTTCATTCTTATGTATTTCAACTTTAGAATTTGGATAGAGCTTTAATTCATACATATAAATGATTCAATAAAAAATATACATTCTTTGTATAGTTTTCTTTCCCTCATTTACGTATACATCCATGTGTGTCCAAGAAAGCCAAGTTTATAGTCTAGACATCCCAAGAATACAAGGCTTTAGTTAGCCCCAAGGAGGTCATTTGATTACCACACTTCCCTAGTTTAACAATGACACGTACTTGTCTATATCTTTGTACATGTATATGTATGTGATTAGTGAATGAAAATTCCATTTTACATTAAAATTGCATGTATTCCTAATTGACTAAGTGGTTGAATTAATTATCCATATGATTTGGAGCTTACTTCCTATGCTCATGTATGCGAGTTTCCATATGTTTAAATGCAAATGGGTATATAGTCTGGACATCCCGAGAATACGAGGCTTTAGCTAGCTCCAAGGAGGTCATTTGATTACCTCACTTCCCTAGTTTAACAATGACACATGCCTAGTTAATTTGATTCTTATGTCATTTTTGTATAAGAATTTGGAAAAAGTTTTAAATTAATATGTTAAAATGATTCAATCAAATAAAATATAAATTCTAAACATACACATACATTCATCATTTAAGTGTGCTAAAATATGTTGCATGTATAGATACACTTAGGATTAAATCATATGCATGTTACATGTGATGGAAAGGAATGATTTAATATATGTCATGTGGTAGTAATTCAATTAAATTAATCTTAATATGCCTTTCATTTTGAATAAGATTATTTAAAGTGAACCTAAACTTAGGATTAATTAAATCATTTAATAAGCCATTCACTAAAGAGAACTAAATCAAATTAATATGCCTTAGAAAGTGACTTAAGGTAGGGATGAAGAGGGCAATCCTCTTTCCTCTCTTTATAACACTTAGTTGCTAAGTCTAATCAAATGAAACAAAAGAAAACATAAATTAAAATTCTTAAATGAATTAAACTACTTCAAGTGAAATCAACCATTCATGTTAAATTGAATCTTTCTACACTTAGAATATACAACACTAATGCCTAACAAGGCTTACCACACAAGCCTTAATACACACATTACAATTAAGTCACCACTTTCAGCTCTAAGTTAGGACAGTGTATAATGTGATGTATGTTTTGTTTTATAATGTATTATTTTTGATTGGATGTTAGAGTGTATGCTTCGTAGATTAGATGATAAGACAATATTAGCCTAATAATATTTTTTTAGGGATTATGCTTAAGGGATGCTTAAAAATAAATGTGAATGCTCTTTCTAGGTTGCTTAACCATAATCCAAGTTTGGACAGGTGGGCTTAGTTACCCATGTGTAGGGTGCTAAGTCCAAATTATAAATAGAACTACTTCAGATTATATTTATATTTAGCTAACCTCTATTTTGCATGTGTAGTTAGATTTACTTTTCCCACATAAATGTAATTTTTATAATAGGAATTAGGATTAGTGCAATGGGATTTGGATGAGCAGTGGCTAGAAGGCTTTGTCTAGGTGCCTGATGATGCCTTTGAAGCAAGTACCATCAAATTCAAAGAAAGAACCAAATCATAAATGGAGATATGAAGAAAGAAGACCCCCATAGCATTTAATACAATTATAGTTATTCTTTCATATTCTAGGTTGTATAAGGGTAGAGCTCGGCTACCCATCTTTCTCTCTTTTGGGTTATGCGTATGTACCAACCTTTTATTCTTTTATGATAGTTTATATAATTATTTGATGTTATATTTACATTGTGCATTAGGATGACATGTTTTCATAGTTTCTTAAATGATTGAGGCTTTAATGTGTGGCTTGGATATGATTAGGCTCTTAGGATAAAAATAACTTTTCTACCCAACTAATCACTCATAACTAAATTTTAAACAACTCATAACCTCATCATAAAGCCTAAGACATAAATAAAATAATTAAAATATTTAGCAACCCCTTAGCTATATGGTTGTATGTTTCACATCATGCATGCATATTCTTTCTCTCTTGAACATGAAGGATCTCCATTCTTGTACAATAAAGGAATGCTTGACCTATGAGGGCATCCCTTATGGTGGAGAACACCTTCTAGCTGATTTGACCCATAACCTATTTAATCAAGCATTTAGACATAAGAAATCTTAAAGCCTCAGTCAAAATGATGTGTCTAAAATGAAATAAAATTTGAAAAGATTTTGCATCTATAGATTAAGTCATATGCTCATACTAATCATGCTCTAGTCTCTTAGGGAGTGTGTTTAAGACTTTAGTCTCTTTCTAATTAAATAACTACTCTAGCTATCTTACAATTCTTAAGATAGAACTACATGGTTTTAAAATCATAGGAGTTAATTGGCAGACACTCTAGACGGTTAGAAGTCCAGAAGTTAGATAATTTATTCTCTCTTATGGAGGTAAACCTCTATGTCTACCTATTGCTTAGATTTAGGTCATGCTTTAGCTCGTACTAAAGCTCCTTAGATTTAGGATCTGAGATAGCTATTTTCTTCAGGCTATGAGCATAAATCCTTAACTCTTAGGCATTCTCACAACCTTGTGTTGGTGGATTATAAGCCCTAGTAATCTAATTAAATTTCAACTCAAAACATATAAATCTCCTCAACTTTGAAATTATAAAGCTCAACCATATGATATATTAGAATGTTCACTAGGCTTCCTAGTATCATGAGCATTTTCTATTTATTTTATTTGGATTCCAAAATTAATTCTTCTCCTTGAACTTTCCCAATTGATTTTCTAAATACAACCAATCCTTTGATAGTCTAACCTTAAAATGTTTGGAGATGATAATTATCTACTTTAATTGAGAGTATTCATAGGAAATTTCATTTCTTAAGATGTAATTAACTATGGAGTCTTGCCTCCATAGGGAACTTAAGAACCTAGTTTAATATAAACCATACTTTATTAATCCATTTAAAGTAGGGAAAAAATCTCAAGTACATTCGAAGACCCATCATGCCTTAAGAGTTCTTATTACGTGATTAGGTCCATTGTAGGGTGATGCCTCTATCTTTTGAGATAGTACATCATACCTCAATGTTGTACCCCATCACCTCAAAAACCCCCCCCCTCCCCTACATCTAAAATAAACACCACAAGGCCTTCTCTTTGTTCATTGAATCCTCTTAACATCATCCTTTCTTTTGGAGTTGAGATGTCGATCCTCAAGTAAGCAAGGGTTCTTAAACTCATATTGTTGATACACGGGTCAAATAGAACTGGATAGTATGCAACATCCACTATAATGTAAAGAGGCAGTTGTGCTCCGTCATCCCTAGGAGTAAGTATTCATCATTGAATGTAACTCTTAAGATGTCCATCGAGTGGCATACCTCCTCTTTAGTAGTAGTCAGCTGAGCTAAGCATATCTCTAGATCAAGTAAGGCCTTGATTAGAGATTCCCTCATCTCTTTAGATAAGACAAGGGCGTTGTATATGCTTAACTTAAAACTTTCTAACGTGAGCAAGTACATTGTAATCAACTCTAGCTTGGTCCTCCACAAGCATATCCATGGGTGGAGTATCCTATGGAGGGTTATCACATCTTAGAACTAATAACTTGCTTACCCTTAACATGAGGTGCTACCACAGAAGGTAGAACTTTGCCACTGCATGGGTTGACTTTATTGACTTCTTGGAATGATGAACTTGTGGAAATTTCTACCTTCTCATTAGGTATACCTACAACTTCTTTATGGGATCCTCAAAGTCAGTTGACTCCAAGTCAATCTCAAGAGGTGAACATTGATTGATTCAGAAGGATAGTCCTAATCGAAGGAAAGGATCAAACTACTAGAGCTATTATTTTTATTTATACTTGGAGAGCTTTCAATAGGAAAAAAAATCAAGAGCCTCAAAAGTAGATAATATAATAGTAGAATCAGCTTTCTTCATTTATGCCTTTTTGGGTGTAGTTATATGATAAAAATCAAATAAAGTAAGCAGAGTAAGAGATTTAGTGCCCTTATTTGTAGCTACAATGCTCTTGCTGAAAGAAGAGGAGCTAGCAGAAGAAGTGGTAGTTGCAATGGTGGAGAGTCTTGGACTCGGGGTATGCTAATGGACTATCCCCTACTACTGCTGTGAGGCATCACCCTCCCTAAGTTATCCTTCGTAACTAGCAAACCTTCATTGGTGTTGGCAATTTGAGATACTTTAGGCACCTACAAGGAAAGCTTCTTGATCTTAGAAATGATCTTCTTAGAAGTTTGGGATAGGGAGATATCCTAACTTTCTTTGGTCTTAAGAGGATCGCAGGTATCCCCAAGGATTACTCTAACAGAACTAGATGGTTGTTCTAATAAGTGTTCCTTAGGGATAACTATGGCTCATAACTTGTAGCTGCACTCAAGCTAGTTCTTAAAAGTGATACAATTCTCTAAGACATGGCATAACATGTGGTGGTAGGGGTAATAGCTAGGATCATTGCTCTTGCCCACTTCCTCCGGCCTCTCAGGCTTTAGTAACTCTGGTAACTGAAAGTCAGGTTTCTTTAAGAGATTCTTAAAGATTTTCCTAACTACCTCCCTCTTGAATGAATATGGTTTATTCAATCTATAGGCAAGAGTAGGTGGAAAGTAGTTACCTGGCGATGGATATGAATAAGGCTGGTGGGTAGGCTGCTGAGGTGGTGGAAATGGTCATTGCATGGTGGCAGTATGATGGGCGAGGTGGTGGAAAAGGAGGCTGAGCTCATAGTCTCTCCTAAACTCACGGTTCTGCTTCCTCTTCCACTAACACCTCTGTCACTTCTTCTCAAACACCTTCTACAACTTCGTCCTAGATGATTGGTCAAGAAAGGGCAACTATTTGGCTTCCTCTTGTAGGCTAGCCACCTTATCGATTAATTTCTCAAATGTTTTGATGGTAAATCCCTTAAGCATGAAGGCGATCAGGCAATTGATATTCTTGAGAAGAATCTCAAAGGCATGTTGTTTGGACAACTGTGGTTCACATTTCATGCTCAGGTTGCACCACTTGAGAATGTAGTCAACAAAGGACTCATTGAGTTTCTGTTTCTCTGTAATGAGGTTGCCTACAATCACCCTCTGCTGAGCTCCGGCAAACCTCTTGATGAAGAGGTGCTCCAACTCAACAAAAAGCCTTCACCAAACCATTGGGCAGTTCGACGTACCAATCAAATGCAACACCTTATTAATAAAAGGCGGAAGAGCGGTGCATTGCACCACTATATGTGACTCTAAATTGTGCAATGTTATCTTGGGTTCCCACGCCATCAAAGATCTTGAAGGATGGTGGCACAAAACCCTAAATAAAACTAAAAAAACTTAAACCTAAAAAATAAATAATAAAAAATCCTAAACCTAAAATAAACAAAATAAAATAAACTAAAAATAAACTAAACGAAAATAAATAAAACATAAACCTAAACATAAAACAAAACCTAAACCCTAAACTAAAAAAAAATAAAATAAACTAAAAATAAACCTAAACCTAAACTTAAAGAAAAAACTTATAAATAAACCTAAAATAAAAAACTAAAACCTAAACTAAAAACCTAAAATAAAAAAAAACATAAACCTAAAAATAAAATAAAATAAACTAAACTAAAAAATAAACATAAACCTAAAAATAAAAATAAATAAACCTAAACTAAAATAAATGACTAAATAATAAAATAACTAAAATAAAACTAAATAAAATAAATAAATAAAATATAAAAATAAATAAAATGACTAAATAAACCTACCATGGTTTGCTTTTTTAAAAAACCCTAAACTCTAGGCCCTCATCCTAGGCCCTAAAACCCTAAATAAACTATCCTGAGCCCTAAACCTCCACACCTGATAAAAAACCACACCTAAACCCTACCTACCACCTGGCTCACTGACCTAGCCCTAGGCCCAAACCCTAAACCTACCCTGGGCCCTAACCAACCACAAAAACCTAAACTTAAAGCCTAACCACTAGCCACTAAACCTCCACTGAGCCCCTACCCTAAAACCCAACCCTAAACAACCCAGACTCCTAAACCAGCTCTAAACCTAAAACCTAAAAACCTAAACTAAAATAAAACATAAAATAAAATAAATAAAACCTAAAAAAACTAAACCTAAAGAAAATAAAATAAAATATCTTAATAAAAAATAAACTAAATAAAATAAATAAAACCTAAACTAAACTAAAAAAATAAAATAAATGGAATAAAAAAACCTAAAATAAAATAAAATAAAAGATAAAATAAATAAAAATAATCCAAAATAATAAAATAAAACTAAATAAAAAAATAAAAAATAAACCTTAAATAAAATAAATAAAAAAAAAAAAACCAAACCTAAAACAAAAAAATAAATAAAAAAAAAAATAAACCCAAAACCTAACCAAAATAAACTAAACTAAAATAAATAAAAAACCTAAACTGATCTAAAATAAACCAAAACTAAACTAAAGTAAATAAAAAATAAAAAACAAAAAACTTAAAAATATAACCAAAATAAACCTAAAATAAAACCTAAAAAATAAAATAAACCTAAACCTAAACCTAAAAATAAAATAAAACTTAAACCTAAAAATAAAATAAAAATATAACTCAACCAAAAATAAAACTAAATTTAACCTAAACTAAAATATAAATTAAAATAAAAACTTAAACAAAATAAATAAACTAAACTAAATAAAATTAAAAATAAACTTAAATAAAAATAAAAATATAATAAACTAAAATAAATAAAATAAATAAATAACTAAATAAACCTAAACTGTCGGTTTACTTAATTTTTAAAAATCCTAAACCTAAAACCCAAAAAAACCACAAACCACAACCAAAACCCTAAACTAAACTAAACCCTAAACCACAACCCTAAACCCTAAACCCTAACCCAAACCTAAAACCTAAACCTAAATTAACTAAATAAATTTAAAATAAACCTAAACCCTAAAACTATACACACAGAACTAGACTAAACCACAGAGTGGTGGTGGCGAGGGAGATCGAGGATATGATGGTGGATCCCCTACTCGAGGTGGGGTGGTTCTACTGTGGTGGAGAAATTGAAGAATGGCGATCCGATTCGCTTATGGGGTGTCTTTAGAGATGGTTCTAGTTATCTAGGGTTTTGATTTGCTCATGTGTACTCATTTTTTTATCAATGTCATGGTCTTAGAAAACTTGGTGTGCTACTTGGCTATGAAATCAAAAGAAGAAATGTTGAAATTTGTTCTCTATTAAATAAAAATAAAAACCCAAAACCCTAAACTAAAATAAACCTAAACCCTAAACTATAAACCCACTAAAACCACAACCTAAACCCCAAACCTAAACCCTAAACTAACTAAACCCCAAAACCTAAAACCACAAAAAAATAAAACTTAAACCTAAAATAAAACCTAAAAAATAAAATAAAT
Source organism: Cymbidium sinense (assembly GCA_021442155.1). Taxonomy (NCBI): domain Eukaryota; kingdom Viridiplantae; phylum Streptophyta; class Magnoliopsida; order Asparagales; family Orchidaceae; genus Cymbidium; species Cymbidium sinense. The sequence goes on from CM038214.1 coordinate 245,948,703, forward strand.
AAAAATATAAACATAAAAATAAAAAATAAAAAATAATAAAATAAACTAAACCTAAACTAAACCTAAACCTAAAACTAAACCTAAAAATGAAAATAAAATAAAAATAAAAACTAAACAAAAAAATAAATAAAAACATAAATTAAACTAAAAATAAAACCTAAAATAAAAGAAAATAAAATAAAACTAATAAAAACTAAAAAATAATAAACCTAACTACCAATAAAATAAAATAAAACCTAAACTAAACTAAAAAAATAAACTACCTAAAAATAAATAAAATAAAACTAAAAAACTAAACTAAACTAAATAAACTAAAAAACTTCTAAAACCTAAATTAAATTAAACTAAATAAATAAATAAACTAAATAAACCTAAATCAAAATATAACTAAATAAAATAAAAACCTAAACTGGTTTGCTTTTCAAAATAATAATAAAATAAATAAATAAAAGAAAAATCCTGGCCCTACCTAACTCACTAACTCTCTACTCACTTTAACCCACCCTGGGCCCTACTCCCTAAACCTCCCTAAATGATCCTAATATAAAAATCTCACTGAAAACTCTAAAACCTGACTCACTGAAAAACCACTGGGCCTCTAGGCCTGACCTAAAACCATAACCTAAAGCCTAATGACCCTGACCTGACCATGAGCCTAAACCCTCCTCCTCACCCAGGCCACAACTGGGCCTCTAGGCCTGAGTGACCTGCCAAAAAACTGACCCAGGCCTATCCTAGGCCCAAACTGGGCCACTGACCTGGGCCCTAAACAAAACAGGCCTAAACCCCAGGCCAAACTGACCCCTAAAACCTAAAACCAAACCCTGACCCTAAAAAACCTGACCTAAAAAAGACTAATAAGATAAATAAATAAATCTAAACCAAAGATAAGATAAATAAAAGATAAATAACTAAAACCTAAACTCCAAAGATAATTAAAATAAAAATAAATAATAACCTAATTAAACTAAAAATAAAACCTAAAATAATAAATACCTAAATAATAAAATATAAAATAAAAACCTAAATAAATAAAATAAAAAAAATAAATAAAATAAAAAACCTAAAAAAGATAAATAAAATAAAATAAAATACCTAAACTACTAAAATAAAATAAACTAAATAAACCTAAACTAAAAATAAACCTAAAATAAACCTAAAATAAAACCTAAAACCTAAAAATAAACCTAAACCTAAAATAAAAATAAAACTAAACCTAAAAAAATAAAAATAAAACTTAACTAAAACCTAAATAACCTAATAAAACCTAATAAACTAAATAAAATAAAATATTCTAAATCAAAATAAAAATAAAATAAACTAAAATAAATAAAAATAAACTAAAATAAACCTAAACTTACCACTTTGCTTAATTAAATAAAACTAAAAAAATAAAAAATAAAAAAGAGAAAACCTTTCTTTGGAACTAAACTAAAAACCCTAAACTAAAAAAACCCTAGGCCCTAAACTAAACACTAAAAAAAACCAAAACCAAAACCCTAATCCCTAAACCCTAAACCTGACCCAAACCTACCACCTCTAAACCCTAGGCCTGAGCCCTAAAACTAACTGACCTGGCCCTAACCTAAACTAAAACTACCAAATACTAGGCCAAACCCTAAAATACCTAATAACCTAAACTAAATAAAACCTAAAATAAATAAATAAATAAACCTAAATAAATAAATAAAACTAAAAACCTAAAACCAACCTAAAGTAAAAGATAAAATAAATAAAATTAATTAATAATAAAAAACTACTTTTAAAATAAACCAAAGAATAAAATAATTAAAATAAAATAAAATAAAAATAAAATATAAAATATAAATAAATATAAAATAAACTAAATAAATAAATAAATAAATAAAACCTAAATAAAACCTAAAACTAAAATAAACAAATAAAAATAAAACAAAATAATATACTAAATAAACCTATAACTAAACTAAATAAAATAAAATAAAAAATAAACCCTAATATAAAATAATAAACTACCTCAAAATAAATAAAAATAAACCTAAACCTAAATAAAAAAATAAATAAATAAATAACCTAAAATAAAAAAATATAAAATAAAACCTAAATAAAAATAAAAATAAAATAAACCTAAACTAAAAAATATAAAATAAAAACCTAAAATAAACTAAAATAAACAACTAAACTAAAAAATAAACTATAAAAATAAAAAAATAAAAAATGAAAATACTAAAAAAAAAAAAAAAAACTAAAACTTTAAAACCTAAAATAAACCTAAACCCATCTAAACTAGAAAATACTTGGTTGATGAAATAAAGAAAGAAATGTTGAATAATTTACTCTAAAAAAAACAAAACCAAAACTAAACCCTAAACTAAATAAACCTAAACCTAAAATAAAATAAACCCTAAACTAAAAATAAACCCTAAACCTAAAAAACCCTAAACCCTAAACCCAAAACCCACAAACTAAACCTAAAATAAAACCTAACCTAAAAAAAAAATAAAATAAAACCTAAAAAATAAACCTAAACCTAAAATAAAACCTAAATAAACTAAAAAAATAAAACCTAAAATAAAAACTAAAATGAATAAATAAAAACTAAATAAAAAAAATAAAAAAATAAAACTAAAACTAAAACCTAAAAAAAATAAAATAAAAATGAAAACTAAACTAAAATAAAATAAATAAAAACCTAAACTAAATAAAATAAAAAAAATAAATAAAATAAAGTAAAACTTAAAATAAAATAAAATAAAAACTAAAATAAAATAAAATAAAAAATAAATAAAACTAAATAAAATAAATAAAATAAACCTAAATAAAAATAAAAATAAATAAAAAATAAACCTAAACCTAAAAAAAAAAAAAAAAATAAAAATAAAATAAACCCTAAAAACTAAAATAAATAAAACTAACTAAACCTAAAATAAACTAAACTAAAATAAACCTAAACCTAAATAAAATAAAATAAACTAAAAAATAAACACTAAACCTAAATAAAAAATAAACCTAAAATAAACCTAAATAAAATAAAAACCTAAACTAAACCTAAAAATAAAAAAATAAAACTAAACCTAAAAAAAATAAAATAAAAAATAAAACTAAATAAAAAAAATAAAAAACCTAAACCAAAAAAATAAAATAAATAAAATATAAACTAAAATAAATAAACAAATAAAACCAAACTAAATAAAATAAAATTAAATAAAATAAAATAAAAATAAATAAAATAAAATAAAGAAAAATAAACTAAATAAAATAAATAAACACAAACCCAAGGTTTACTTAATTTAAAAAAAAATAATAAAATAAAAACCAAACCTAAAACCTAAAACCTAAACCAAAAACCCTAAACCCTAAACCCTAAAACCATAAAACTAAACTAAACCTAAAACCAAACCAAACCCTAAAAACTAAATAAACCTAAAATATAAAATAAAAACCCTAAAAAATAAATAAAAAACCAAACTAAACCAAAATAAAATAAATAAACTAAACTAAAATTAACTAAACTAAAATAAAATAAATAAATAAATAATAAACCACAAATAAAAAATAAACTAAACCCAAAATAAACTAAAATAAACCACAAATGATAAAATAAATAAATAAACTAAGTAAATCATGAACTAAATAAAAATAAACCTAAACCAACTATAAAATAACTAAATAAAAAAAAAAATCTATAAAAGAATAAAATAAAATAAAACCTAAAGATAAAATAAAATAAAATAAAATAAAATATAAATAAAACCTAAACCTAAAAAATAAAAATAAAAATATAAAATAGCTAAAACTTAAATAATAAATAAAATAAATAAAATAAAAAAACCCAAAATAAAATAAATAAAATAAACTTAAATAAAATAAAATAAAATAAAAAAACTAAATAAAATAAATAATAAATAAAATAAATAAAATAAAATAAATAAAAATAAAATAAATAAAACTAAATAAATAAATAAAATAAAAAAAATAAAACCTAAAATAAATAATAAAACTTAAACCTAAACTAAAAAAATAAACCTAAAATAAAATAAAATAAATAAAAACTAAAACAAATAAAATAAAATAAAAAAACCTAAAAAAAAATAAAATAAATAAACCTAAACCTAAACTAAATAAAATAAAAAAATAAAAAAAAAAAATAAACTAAATAAAAAATAAAATAAAAATAAATAAAATAAAAAAAAAATAAAATAAATAAAATAAAACTAAAACTAAAATAAAAAAAATAAAATAAATAAAAATAAATAAAATAAAAAATAAAAAATAAACCTAAACCTAAAATAAATAAAATAAAAAAATAAAAGATAAACCTAAAATAAATAAACCAAACTAAATAAAAAAATAAAATAAAAAATAAAAATAAATAAACTAAATAAATAAAAATAAATAAATAACTAAACCTACTTAAATAAAGAAAAAAAAAACCTAAAACCTAAAAAAATAAAAAACCAAACTAAACCCAAAACCACAAAATAAATAAAACCTAAACCTAGCCTAAAAAACCAAAACCTAAACTACTAAATAAATAAAACAAAAAATAAAAATATAAAAAAACCTAAACCTAAAATAAAATAAAATAAATTAAAATAAAAATAAATTAAACTAAAGCCTAAACCTAAAATAAAAGATAAATAAAGATAAAAAAAAAAAATAAACTAAAATAAAATAAAATAAAAAAACAAAAAAAATAAAATAAATAATAAAAAATAAATAAAATAAAAAACTAAACTAAAATAAAAAATAAAATAACTAAAATAAAATAAAATAAAATAAATAAAACTTAAACCTAAAAAAAATAAAATAAAAAATAAATAAAATAAAACTTAAACCCTAAATAAAAAAAAAAATAAACCTAAAATAAAACTAAAATAAACTAAATAAACTAAATAATAAAAATAAAACCTAAACCCTAAACTTAAAAATAAATAAAACTAAATAAAACCAAAACTAAACTAAATAAATAAATAAACTAAAAATAAACCTAAATAAATAAAAATAAAACCTAAAAATAAACCCAAAAATAAAATAAAACCTAAACTAAAAAAAATAAAATAAAAAAAAATAAAAATAAAAATAAAATAAACTTAAACTAAAAATAAAAAAATAAAAATAAAAAACTAATAAAATAAATACCTAAAATAAATAATAAAAAAATAAAATAAATAAACTAAACTAAAAAAAAATAAAAATAAATAAACTAAAATAAATAAAATAAATAAATAAATAAACTAAACTTAAAAAAAAATAATAAAATAAACCTAAATAAAAATAAATAAATAACCTAAAATAAAATAAAATAAAAAATAAATAAAATAAAAAAAATAAATAAATAAATAAAAATAAAAATAAATAAAAAATAAAATAAAAAATAAATAAAAATAAATAAACTAATAAATATAAAAAAAATAAAATAATATAAATAATAAAAAAATATTGAATAATAAAAAAAAAAACCTAAAATAAAAATAAAATAAAATAAACTAAAAAAAATAAACTAAATAAACCCTAAACCATAAATAAACCTAAAATAAAATAAAAATAAATAAAATAAACTAAACTATATAAAAATAAATAAATAAATAATAAAAATAAATAAATAAAATAAATAAACTAAACTAAACTAAATAAAATAAATAAAATAAAAAAAATAAAAATAATAAAATAAAAAAAACTAAACTAAAATAAAAAATAAATAAATAAAATAAACCTAAATAAATAAAATAAACTAAAAAATAAAATAAAATAAAATAAATAAATAAAAATAATAAAATAAAAATAAAAAAATAAATAAAAAAAATAAAAAAATAAAAAAAAAAAATAAAAACCTAAATAAAAAAATAAAATAAACCTAAACCTAAATAAAATAAACTAAAGCTAAAATAAATAAAACCTAAACCTAAACCACAAAATAAAAATAAAACTAAAATATAAAACTAAAAAATAAAATAAATAAAATAAATACCTAAAAAAAAATAAAAATAAACTAAATAAAAAAAATAAAATAAACCTAAAATAAAAATATAAAATAAAAATAAAATAAACTAAAAAAATAAACAAAATAAAAAAATAAACTAAATAAATAAACTAAACTAAATAAAAAATAAAAATAAAATAAAAACTAAATAAAATAAAATAAACTAAATAAATAAACCACAATTTATAACCAACCTAAAATAAAACTAAATAAGCCCTACCTTATAAAAACCTAAAAAAAATAAATAAAATAATAACTAAAATAACCACAAATAAAAAAAAACCAAAAAAACCTAAATAAATAAACCAAACAAACCTAAAAATAAAAAAAATGAAGCTAAACTAAATAAAACCTAAAAAATAAAATAAATAAATAAAACCTATAAAATAAAATAAATAAAATAAAAAATAAAACCTAAAATAAAACCAAAACTAAACCTAAACCTAAATAAAATAAAATAAAAAGAAAAAAATAAAAATAAACTAAAGAAAATAAATAAAACCTAAACTAAATAAAATAAAATAAAATAAAAACTAAATAAAACAAAAAAATAAAATAAATAAATAAATAAAATAAAATAAAATAAATAAATAAAAATAATAAAATAAAAATAAAATAAATAAAAGAAAAAAAACCTAAAAACTAAAAAAAATAAACAAAATAAAAATAAAATAAACTAAAAATAAACTAAAATAAATAAACTAAATAAATAAACTTAAATAAAATAAAATAAATAAACTACTTAAATAAAAAAAAATAAACTAAATCTAAATAAAAATAAAACCAAATAACATAAAAAACCTAAACCAAAACCACAAAACCTAAACTAAACTAAAAAGCTAAAACTAAACTAATAAAATAAAAAAATAAACTAAACCTAACTAAATCTAAACCACAAAATGATAAAAAATAAAATAAATAAAAATAAATAAATAATAAATAAAACCAAATAAACCTAAATAAGAATAAATAATAAACATCACCATTAATAGGCTTATCTAGATTTGAATGGAAAAAAATATCATAGTGGTAATAATGTTAATATGGAGGTGGTGGTTGGAAATGGTAAATGGAGGAAAAATAAGGTTATAAATGGTGGTAAAGGAGAGATTAATATGATGGAAATCCCACTACTAAATGGTTAAAATAGAAATAAAGAATATGAACTACTTATAAATGTCTTTATATACCTACTTATCTAAGACCTATGATGCTCAATCTATGTCATACTTGTGCCTTAGAAAAATACTTATTGATGAAATCAAAGAAATGTGAATATAAATTTGTTCTAATGTAAAAAAAAAAATAAACCTAAACCCTAAACCTAAACTTAAACCTAAACCTAAACCTAAACCCTAAACCCTAAATCTAAACCCTTAACTCTAAACCTAAACCTAAACCTAAACCTAAACCTTAACCCTAAACCCTAAACCTAAACCTAAACCTAAAAAACCCAAAAAACCTAAACAAACCCTAAACCATAAATAATAAATAAACCATAAATAACCTAAATAAAAACTAACCTAAACCTAAACTTTAATAAAAATAATCTAAAGAATGACTAATCTAACATAGTTATGGTAAAAGAAAATGCCTTAAAAATATATTAAATGAATAATAAATAAAAATTATAATAATAAATAATGTAAATCATATATTTGAGCTAAATGATGTGTTTTAGATGTTATAAATTATGGTAATAGTCTATATTAATATAAATCATAAAATATTGATTTATAAATCAAATAAAAAAATAATATACTAAATAAACCTAAACTCTAAATAAAGTAACTAAACTAAAATAAATATACATAGTATAGCATCATATATCATAAAAAATACTAAACTAATAAATCATCTAAACCCACTACCTATTTATAAATGTTGATTTAACTTTAAAATATAATTTGGCCAAATTCATAATAATAAATGACATCATATATATTATTTCAATTTAAAATATATAAAACTAAAATATAAATTATAGACTAATTTAATGATTTTTTATCTAATCCTTGTGATGTGATATAAAATAATAAAATATAATATTTTATAATATTATAATATAGAATGCCATAACATAATGTAGCATCATGCATTAATACTATTGTGATTATACTTGTTATGTAGCATATTTTAGTTGTTATAGTATGATGTATAGAGTTTGTATATAATTCATAAAAATTCTTATTTATAAATTTGAGATGATATTTGGCCAAAGTTAAAGCTTTAAAACACCATGCTATGGTGTGTCATTTAATCAAAAGAATAAAAATTTTGCATCCAAAATAAATGTTCATTCAATAAATTTTATAAACTTAAAAATTCATTTTATGGTGTAATGTAAATAATATATTATAAAGCATACTAAATATATAACATAACAAAATAACTTAAAATAAAAAATAAAAAAAAAAAAAAAAAAAAAAAAAAAAAAAAAATAAAAAAAAAAAAAAAACTAAAATAAATAATACTAAATGTTATTGTACAAGAAAATAATCAAAATAAAAAAAATATTAATTTGAATAAAATATAAATTAAGTAAAACAACCCAAAATTATGCTATTTTGTACCATTTCTAATAGAAAAATAACAATTTACATCAAAATGAACATTATTCATATTTTGAGAAAATTTTGTTATTTTTCCTTTTAATAATGATTTTATGAATGTTTGACAATATATTATATTATAACAAATTATAATATAAAATCATATATCATAATATAATATAGTGTGTTAATTCTCACTATAATATACTTAGCAATATTGTATAGTTAGTTTGAGCTTCACAAATCATAAAATGTTCATTACAATCAGATGATGTAATTTGAATAATACATTATTAGGCTTTTGGTTAAGTATTAATGCATAAAAGAAATAAGATTGAGAATTCAATGTAAAGACATGGAGATATCTTATGGGATCACACATGCATTGGACATGACATGTGATATATGTAAGGGCATAGAAGAAGAAAATCTTTGGGGATAAGGTTTGAATTTGATTTGATTATGATTTGTGGAAGAAGATCGGCAGGATAGTATAATCCCTTAAAGATGACTTTAATTTATTTGTTTTAATTTATGTGAAACATCTATTATAGATATGGGCTAGTATGATCATGAACTTGGGAAGTAGGTTTGGGCTATCCTTTAGGGTGGGATTTGAGTTTGATTTTATAAATTTGAGGGATATCCTGGGAATAAGTGTTGTTGGATTTTTTTAGACTTATTGAGAGTTGGTTTAATTTGGCTCCATTGAGGTTGGTTTTGAATTTGATTTTGCTTGACTTATTTATATATAATTTGGGGCTCCAAGAAATCATATTGGGTTTAATTTAATGTAAACATATGGACCTGTCATGTGTGATGGACCCACTTGAGAACTATATCACTTTGACTTTCCTCATGTTTACAAATCCAAAGGATAGTCTACAATATGGGGTAAAGCTAGCTAACCTAAGGGTTGCCTTTGATTAATCTAAAGAAGAAGTGTAGCATCTTACATATCCATATGAACAACTAGGGTGACCTAAAGAATGCACAACAGAACGACTAGGCCAACATTGAGTGAATGCATGGGACTTATGTCAACTCAAGTTGTAGATTAATTTTATCTTAATTTCATGTGATTTTATATGGTTTATTTGGTTTAGTTTGAATTGAGACATATCGCTAGGGATGTGAGCTCGATCAAATTTGATAGATTTAATTTATGGACCATGTCGGTGTGTGATGGACCCACTAAGAAGCTATATACTTATTTATTTACAAATCAAGGGATAGTCTCTTTGTGAGCAGAGCCAGCCAACTAAGATGTTGGGTGCAGGAGTATAGGAAGAAGGCGTAGCAGACTTACATCTTCTAGAGTAGGGAAAAATCACTAGGGTGACCTATTAGTAGCACAACAAATCAAACCTGGCTTAGGGGTGACTACTAAGTGAATACCGCTAGGGACTTATATCAACTCAAGAGTAGCAGAAGATTCTTATAGGGAGTTTTATTGAAAGTGCCCTAAAGATAGGATGTCTACTTTGAAAAATGTATTGCTAGGGGTGTCCTCCAAATCCACAAGTGAATATATATTTTGTTTATATGTTTATGTAGACCATGTTGGTGTAGGGACCACCTAGAAAGGGTATGCATCATTGACACAATGATTTACTAGACTAATGAGAGAATGCATCCATGGGGTGGTTACTAGGAAGGAAACCATCAATATGATAGTATGGGTAGTGTCTAAATGGGGTTGTAAGGATGTGATCCAAATATAGTGCTTAGGAGTCTTTGGACATTATCTGAGCATGGAAAGAAAATAGGTGTTTGGCCAACTCAAGGAGAAAGCATAGCGACTTGCATCACCATGAGTGGTGTATCTAAGGTGAGAAACCTAAGGTGTATGTATCAACATGGTATCCATCAGTGAACCAACCAACCTAAGGTGCTGTCGGTGTGCAATGATCAATCGGAAAGAAAGCATGAGGCTTACAACTTTCCAAGAAGAATTGATCATTAGGATGTGCATTATGGTGGACGAGATCTATACATAGAGACTACTAAGTGGGATCCACGAGGATAGGACCCAAGAAGTCAAGAGTGAAGAGCCATTAGGGGACTTATCCTAAACCTAAAATATACTCAACCTTGTTAGTGGATGAAGGCTAACAATAAAAAAATAGGAAACTCATCCTCTTAAATACAAACATAAGGTAGCTTACACCATGATACTACCAAAAAATAACAGGCTCATCATTGTGTTGTGGCCAAGTAAGGAAGGAAAATATAGCAACTTACATCTCCAAAGCAAAAGATGATGTAACACACTAGGTATGTCAGACCTAGAGAAATCTTTGAGTGTCCTTGGGGGTTTATCTCAACTTCGAGTTTCGAGATAAAAGATATGCATTTGTTTATATATTTATAGTAGTTGTGTTTTATTATGTCGATGAAGGATAGGATATGCTAGTTCTTTACACCTATCCAAACACATCATGGCGGTGTAAATAAGAATACTTTCAACATGGAAGAGATTGAATTTGAATTTTTTTTGATGATAATTTTTTAAACATGATTTATAATCTTTTTTAAGTTGAGCCCATTGATTGGAAGCATTGAGTGCTCTCTCTTATAATTAATAAGCTGATAGGATCCTCCTTGGTAGGCCTTCTTTATGGTGAAAGAGCATTCCCAAGTGGGTTTAAACTTGCCTCCCATCTTACGACGAGCAATAATCGGTCACCTTAGAACTAAAATAAGCTCTCCTACTAGAAAAGCTCTAAGAATAAATAACTTGTTCTGAGCTTGAATTATTTTAGCTTCGTATAACTTGAGGTTTTGGCAAGCCTGCTGGCGTCTCTCCTCTAAACCTTCAAGCTCTTCTAACCAGAACTTGGTGTTGTGCTCTGTTGTGATCTTGCTACGCATAGCTATCCTAAGTGGTGGGAGTTGGTCTTTTAATGATAGAATGGCTTTAGACCCATACATTAAGGAGAAAGGAGTAAACTGAGTTGGAGTTCTATATGTGGTGCAGTAGGCCAACAAGGCTTCAATTAAGTGCTCATGCCACTAACTTGTTGTTGTCGAGTGTCTTCTTTAGTATTTGGATGAGAGCATTGTTGAAGGCTTCTGTTAAGCTATTTTCCCTTAGGTAGTTGATGGTAGAATATCTCTAATCTATGTTGTGTCTCCGGGCAAAGTTGTTGATCTCCATGCTCTTGAATGCAATAATATTATCAAATATAATTCATCGAGACTCGAACCTATATCTGATATGGTTCTAAAAAAAATTGGCACATCTGTATGACCTCTCTAAGAAGAATGAATTCTTCCATTTAGAAAAGTATTCAGTAGTAGCTAAGATGAACTAATGACCCTTGGAAGAAGGAGGATCAATTGGACCCACTATGTTTGTACCCCCCAACACGAATGGCCATTAGGCAATGTAGGATGTAGAATATTGGGTGGTTGGTGTAGGACCACTTGTGTATTTGACATTGGTGGCATCGCTTTGTCGTATCCATGCAATCTTTGATCATCAATAGCCAACAGTATCCTAGTCTCTTGATCTTGGCTTTCATCTTTAGATCATATTTGTTGGCTCCACATAATCCTGAGGGTACCTCAGTCATAATCTTATGGGCTTCATGGCTGTCTAAATAATGTAACCTTATATGATGGAAAGACAGTTGATATAAGATACCATCAACAAGAGCTTATGAAAGTGCTTTATGTTTCATCTGATGGGATTGAGGCTTCTCTTAAGGTAGTTTGCCTTTATTTAGGTAATCCATGAATGGTTGCCTCCAATCTAACTTTTCATCCTTCTTGTCAATGGTAACCTCCCCTTCAAGAGAGAACTTTTTGATGAGTTTAATATCAATAAAGGATAAGACTTGTCTATTTTGGACCTTTATTGATATGAACTCATCCTCTGAATGCCAACTCCTTGGCAAGCTTTCTAAAGCATGTATAATTCTCTCCTGAATCTTAAAATGGTAACCTAGGATTTGGGGCAACAATCCATGGTGTACTTGTGGTAGTGATGGAGCTTAGGCTTTATAACCTTATAGGAATGATTTGGTTGATAACTAGTGAGAATCCCAAAGATGTTGATGTTTGGATGCTTAGAGTAATGGCTAACTCAGACCAATCATAGCCTTATTCAGTTCTGTACAAGGATTGGAAGATGATATGAAAATCTCTGATCACGTCACGGTCTAGAGTTAAGAGAACTATTCTATCCACTTTCTTGGAATAGTAGATGTGGTTCTTCTCCTCTTTGAGGAAGCGCACCATCAAAGTACATCTCCAGTGGTGAATGCTAGTATCCCCTAAGTTCATGATTTATTCATTGGGGATCATCACTAAAAACAAGTCGGCATGAAGTGGGTGTCTTTGCTAAGAAATCAAGTGTTTGTCCTTTCACTATGGAGGTATGATGGTAATGTTCTGAGAGGATCATGGACTATCATGCTATTTGGATAGCATTGACTATGTCATGAGATCTTTTATTAATCTAGAGATTAAGTTCACTTTATGAGGAAGCATGTAGTCTTTGTAGCTTTTGGGATGCAAAGATTAAAACTAGGCAATGCTTCTAAATGGGTGGATAAGTAGTCTAGGATTAGATGAGGTAGTATAGTGCATTTTCCTTCCCTTTATCATTGGCTTGGGCCAACAAAGCACCAAGGGGTAATCTTGCATGTAAAGTATGAGTGGAAATTCATCTTTTGGACGATTTAAATTCTAAAATTGAGCATTGAATTTGGACATTCTTTTCTTAATTAAGATGATCTAGCTAACTGGGGTATTTTTCATCCCAGATGAAGCCACATAATCAATTTCTTAACCTCAATAACTTTTATTCTATGTCTAATGCACATCTGGAGCTTGCTTGATAGGGTTTGACTCTTTTTTAGTATGGCTTTCGTTAATAGCCTAGGCATCTCTTCTTAACTCCATGCAAAGTAGTCCTTAAACTCGTGAATAGCTTAAAAGTCATTGTTTTAATTTCATTCAATAAAGAACTTATGTATGCAGCATATCTTCTTGATTCTAAGTTGATTTCCTTGATCTTCGATGGTTGACTTGATCTCTTCTTGAACTCAGGATGCATCTTTGACTTCAAAATCATCAGGATTATCTAAAGTTCTAAGCATATCCTCATATGAGTTAATGTGATTTGAAAAAGAACTATCAATTCAAAATGATTGGTGATGACTAAGCGGTAATCATCGACATATTTAGACCCATCTGAATCTAGTCTAGTCTTGATTAAGAGCTTTTGCATTATTCTTTCATATTCTTTCAAGTAGTCTAACCATGCTTTGACCAAGTAGGATTAACTTTCTTTGATAAATGAACCCAAAGCAAGTCTTTCAAGATAATTCTATTAAATCATTATTTGAATTATCCTCAAGTTCTACGTCAACTTCTTGACTTGTGGATTATGCTCCCAGAAAGAACCTCTGAGTCTTCACACCTATGGATGACTTAGAAGCTTTGTTAACTACCAAACCCTCAGGTTTTGAGAGAATGGGGTTAGATCTAGGTTCTTCGATGCTCTTCTCATACTTGAATAAACTTATGATTTCTTTTCTGGTCTTCATGGCTCAAGTGCCACCTCAAGGAATGTACTAAGAAGAGCTCTTGTGCTAACCATATAATACCCATCAATAAACTTATTCTAAGTCTATATGGATAATTGCTCTAGTGGATATATCTTCTATTGGATGACTAATTAGGAGGTTTTCCACACTTGGGACTGCTTCTAAACTGTCCTCTTCCTCTACTTGGTGGAGGTCAGGTAGTCTTACCCATGTGTTCAAATGGAGTAACGAATTGTAAGTGGAATCTAATGTTAGGCTCCACTTTCTCCTCCAAGTCATTTTGGCTCCCTTTTATTTTCTTTTTTCATTTCTCTTTTTCTTTTCTTTCTTTTTCTACTTCTTTTTTCTTTTCTTTTCTTTATTTTTAAACTTTGGCCAAGTTCACAAGAATAGACTTGTTAATTTTGAGGGAGGTAGTAAGTACATCTTCATATATATCCACCTTGATGTAAAAGACTTGAGACTCCTTTGACATAGTAGATGATCCCACCTCTCACAAATTTCATACAGATGTAGAGAAATGGAACTATGTTGTTCTCTTATCCATGGTCTCCCAAGCAAAGTGTTAAAGATGTATCAGATAATGTGAAACTTGCTTTGATCTTTAATCATCTATCTAGGGAAATGTATGAGCCAAAAATATGACCTCACTAGAGTGCGTTCAATCTTCCCATCTTAGACTTGGGAGTCTTCTATATACTAAGTCTTTAGTCATAAGACACTTCTAACAATTAGGTAAACACTTAACCTAAGCCTAAAGACATAGAAGGGTTAACCATAGGGTTAGGTTATGCCTTAGAGATTAGGATAATCCACCTACCCTACAACCCAAATCCAATCCATGTTCATCTTCTCAAACCAAACATCAAGTTTAATTCAAACATCAAATTCAAATCCAAATCCAAATTCCAAAACCAAATGATTGAAGCCATGATCAAATCAAACTTGAAACCCTTCTAAGCCATATTATATCCGGACTTAGCCAAATCTTAATTTAAATCAATCAAAAATTGATTGATTTTCTCATAATCAATTTATATCTTCAATCATCTTCTTAAATATAAATCAAATCTACATACAAATGATCAAAACTAAATAAAACTAAATAAAATTAAATTAAAACCCTTCCTAAGCCATATGACCTATCCTAGGGACTTAGCCAAATCTTAATCCAAATCAAGTCATACTCAATTTATTTTCTAACAAATAAATCATGTTTTCAATCATCTTCACAAATTTAAATGAGATATACATTTAAATCAACAAAATTAAATCAAACCAAATCAAAATCAAACTTAAGCACATGACTCAACTCCATGGACTTAGCCAAATTCCTTCATTCCAAAACCCAAATTCAATTGATTTTCTAATAATCAATCATACCAATCATCTTCACAAATTTAAATGAAATCTACAATCATCAAGCCAAACAATCCAAATCAAACCCAACAACCCTTTTTAACTTGAAATGTTCAAATGAACCCATTTGAACCAAGCCAATTTGAATTTATATATCAATCCAAATCCATATATAAACTCAACTAAATCAAACTCAACCCAAAATCAAACCAACTATAAATTGGTCCACTTGACTTATGTGGCCAATTATTTGAGCCAAGTTGTAATCCCACCCAAATTGGATTGAACCAAGCTGAAAACCTTATGATTGTTGATCACCTAGGTTGATCAATTATAATTAGGTCAAACCAAGTCAACTTGTTCATTTTACCAAGTCAACCCCTTAACTCATATGGACCCAAACTAGCCAAATTGTAACGATTCAAATTCCTTGAAACCAATGATTCATACCAAATCAAATCAATATTTGAATGTGACTTGATCTTCAATTGAGTGAAACCAATTGGCCTCTTGACCCAAATTGACCTAAAGACCAAAATTCAAATCAAAATATAAACCAAATTGATTTGCAACCAATATCAAGTTCATTCCAAATTGATTGTTGAACTTGACCAAAGCATGATTGGACTTGAACCCAATTGACCTACTTAGCCCAAATTGACCTAAATGTTCAAGTTGGCCTAAATAAACCAAATCCAAAGTAATTGAAATCAAAGCCTACAATAATCTTCTATTAGTCAACTAAACCAAAACCCACACCCAACTAATTTGGCCAATTTGGTCAAATTAATTGACTTAACCCATTTAATGAATTCAAATGAGCCAAAATCAAATCTAAGTCTAAACCAAACCATTGATCCAAACATCCCAAATGATCATATGAACTTGACCACTTGGTTTGACCAATTTGACCAATTAGTCAACTTGACCCCAACAATTTGACCTAAATGAGTCAAATTGAGCCAAACTAAATCAACTCCAATTGACTTTAAATTTGAGCTAACCCACTTTTGGCTAGTATAAATCTACCCAAATCAAATCTAATGCCAAATGATCATTCTGCCCTTGGGTGAAGGGCATCACATGAGATAAATCACCCATGTAAGTGGTCATTTCTATTCCTTGGCCACTCGGTACTCTCCCAATGGTCAACCTAGGCACCTAGGACACCTCCCAACCTGAACCAAGGGGTGGTTGGGTTGGCCATGATCCATGGAAGGTAAAATCACCTCAGCCTCCCATTTGGATCATTTGAAACCCATAGGACACACATGATTCTTCCCTGGAAACCACCTCCACACCTTCAACCAAGCCAGAGCCAACTCACCTCCTCTCACCTGCTACTCCCTAAGATGGTTAGATGGCCACAAAAAGCTAAACCCGATCCCACTGTCCAATCAAGATGAACGGGGGCACACACCCCCTCATTTCCACTCAAACACATACAAAAATCATTCCTCAGAACCCTAAATACCCAAGTTGATCCGCTAGAGCTATTCCCTCAGCTCCCAAGCTCATTCTTTGATCGAACAATTGCATTCCCATTTATCTTAAAATAGGACACTCTCATTTTTGACCTAACTTCTCTATTTTTCCATCAAACTCAAATTAAATTTGCACGCACCTTCCCTAGGCTTTGTCGAGCAATAATGAATCATCTCCCAAGCTTGCCGAGCACTAGAGGTGGAATTTCAATCAAAGCTGAGCTCTAAATCATTGATCCATGGCCTTTTGAGTGAATGTTAAGGAATTGATCTAATTAATGCTCAATAGGCATTCGTCTCCACTGTACGAAGCTTATTTAATCGTTATTTTCTCTTGAGCTCTGGAGGTATGCTTCAAAACGATCCTTAAAAAAATGGGTTGGATGAAGAAAACTTGCATCTCATATGATCTTGACTATTAGATCCCCTCAATGATGTCGCGGTGTGAGATCCTTTTTGTTGATCTGAGCTTGAGTAAGCTTAGATTAAGTGAGAAATGGGAGATGTACTCCATTCTCCCTCACTTGCTTGACGTTAGATCACGCATTATCTATTTTGTGTGATCAGAATAGACGGTCATGATTAGATCCACTAGATTGATCTGATTTAATCCTATTAATCTATGGGATTAATCAATCCAAGATATTGGGAGAAAGCATGTCCTCACCATGTAGCTGAGTCGATAAGTTTTAAGTAGCCAATCATGGTATCATGTGGAAAGTCATCGTGATTTCACACGATGATAAGATTAGGCAATTAGGCTTAATTAATCATTTTGAATGTCTGAAACTTCTAAAAATCTTAAAAATCATAGAAATCAAAAATGCAAATAAGTACTCATTTTAAAGATATTTAGGAGAATTAATTAAAATTATCTTAACTAATTTTGAATAGTAATTAAAGTTTATTTACAAAATTTATTAGTTTAATTACTCAAATTACTTGAGTAATCCCAAATTTTATGGGTTAATTTAATGGGTATATAATACATCTCAGAGGCTTTAGCTAGCCAAGTCATTTGATTGCCTCACTTCCCTGGTTTAACAATGGCTCATACCCATTTGATTTCATTCTTATGTATTTCAACATTAAAATTTAGATAGAGTTTTAATTCATATATATAAATGATTCAATGAAAAAAAATAATCTTTGCATGGTTTTCTTTCTCTCATTTATGTATACATCCTTGTGTGTCCAAGAAAAGCAAGTATATAGTTTGGACATCTTGGGAATATGAGGCTTTAGTTTAGGTCATTTGACAACCTCACTTTCCTAGTTTAACAATGACACGTACTTGCCTATATCTTTGTACATGTATATGTATATGTGATTAGTGAATGAAAATCCCATTTTACATTAAAATTGCATGCATTCATAATTGACTAAGTGGTTGAATAAATTAGGCATATGATTTGGAGCTTACTTTTTATGTTCATGTATACTAATTTACATATATTTTAATGCAAATGGGTATATAGTCTAGACATCTGAATTGAGGCTTTAATAGCTCCAAGGAGGTCATTTGATTAACTCACTTCCGGTTTAACAATGGCACATGCCTATTTTATTTTATTCTTATGTAATTTTTGTATAAAATTTGGATAAAGTTTTAAATTAATATGTTTAAATAATTCAATCAAACAAATATAAATTCTAAATATACACATACATTCATCATTTAAGTGTGCTAAAATATGTTGCATGCATAGATACACTTAGGATTAAATAATAAGCATTTTACATGTGATGGAAAGGATTGATTTAATATACGTCATGTGGTAGTAATTCAATTAAATTAATCTTAAGATGTTTCATTTTGAATAGGATTATTTAAAGTGAACCTAAACTTAGATTAAATAAATCATTTATAATCCATTCACTAAAGAGAACTAAATCAAATTAATATACTTTAGAAAGTGACTTAAGGTAGGGATGAAGAGGAAATCCTCTTTTCCTCTCTTATACCACCAGTTGTCAGTGTAATCAAATAAAACAAAAGAAAACACAAATTAAAATTCTCAAATCAATTAAACTACTTCAAGTGAAATCAACCTTTCATGTTAAATTGAATCCTTCTACACATAGAAAATACAACACTAATGCCAAACAAAACTTACCACACAAACCTTAATACACATTAGAATTAAGTCACCACTTCTAGCTCTAAGTTAGGATGATGTATGTTGTGATGTATGTTTTCTTCATGATGTATTATTTTAGATTGGATGTTAGGGTGTATGCTTCATAGAGATGATAGGCCAAATTAGCTAGCCATCTTCTCTAGTGATTATGCTTAAGGAATGCTTAAAATAAATGTGAATGCTCTTTTTATAGGTTGCTTAAATCTTAAGCATAATCCAAGTTAGGGTGGCTTAGTTACCCATTTGTGGGGTGCTAAGTCTAAATTATACAATAACTTGGGATTATTTGTATATTTAGTTGACCTCCATTTTGCTGTGTAGTTAATTTATTTTTACATACAATGTTAAATTTATTCAATAGGAATTAGGATTAGTGCTATGGGGATTAGGATGGTTGGCGAAGAAATCACGGGGTTCTTGTGCCTTTGAAGCAAGAACCATCCAAATTGAAGGAACCAAATCAAAAATGGAGATATGAAGAAGAAGACCCCATAGCATTTAATACAATTATAATCATTTCATATTCTAGGTTGTATAAGGGTAGAACTACCCTTTCTCTCTTAGTTGTATGATAGTACCCTTACCATCTTTTATTCTTTTATGATAGTTTATATAATTGTTTGATGTTATATTTACATTTGCATTAGGATGGCATGCTTGTCATAGTTTCTTAAATGATTGATGCTTTAATGTATGGCTTGGATACGATTAGGCTCTTAGGATAAAAATAACTTTTATACCCAACTAATCACTCATAACTAAATTTTAAATAACTCATAACCTCATCATAAAGCCTAAGGAATAAATAAGATAATTAAAAGATTTAGTTAGCTTTGGATGTATGTTTCACATCATGCATTCTTTCTCTCTTGAACATGAAGGATCTCCATCCTTGCGATAAAGGAATGCATAACAGTGAGGGCATCCCTTGTGGAGAACACCTTCTTCTAAGATTTGACCCATAACTTTTTTTCATGCATTTAAGCATAAGAAATCCTAAAGCCTCTGTCAAAATGATGTGTCTAAAATGAAATAAAATTTGAAAAGATTTTGCATCTATAGATTAAGTCATATGCTCCTACCATGCTCTAATCTCTTTAGTGTGTTTAGGACTTTAGTCTCTTTCTAATTAAATAAATACCTTAGCTATCTTGATTCATAAGGGACTACATGGTTTTAAAATCATAGGAGGAGTTAGTGGCCACTTAATTATAAGTCTAGAGGTTGATAATTTATTCTCTCTTGTGGAGGTAAACCCTTATGTCCACTTCTTCATAGATTTAGGTCATGCTAAAGCACCCTAGATTTAGGATCGAGGTAGCTATTTTCTTGACTATAAATCCTCACCTCTTAAGCATTCCCACAACCTTGTGGTTGATTATAACTAATCTAATTAAATTTCAACTCAAAATATATAAATCTCCTCAACTTCAAAATTATAATGCCCAACCATACGATAGATTGGAATGCTTATTAGGATTCCTAGTATCATGACCATTTTCTACTTATTTTATTTGGATTTGAAAAATAAGTCTTCTCCTTGAGCTTTCCCAATTGATTTTCCAAATAAAACCAATCTTTTGATAGTCTAAACTTGAAATCTTTGGAGATGATAATTGTCTACTTTAATTGAGAGTATTCTTAGAAAATTCCATTTCATAAGATGTAGTTAACGATGGAAGCTTGCCTACATATGGAACTTAAGAACCTGGTTTAATATAAACCCTACTTTATTCATCCAGGTAAAGTAGGGGAAAAATCTCTTGAACATTCAAAGGCCCATCATGCCTTAGGAGTCCTTATTACATGATTAGGTTCATTGTAGGGTGATGCCTCTATCTTTCAAGATAGTACATCATTCCTCAATATTATACTCGATCACCTTAAAAAGTACCCCCCTACATCCAAAAATAAACACCATAAGGCCCTCTTGCCTTGTTCATTGAATCCTCTAAACATCATCCTTTCTTTTCAGAGTTTGGAGATATTGATCCTCAACTAATCAAGGGTTCTTAGACTCATAATATTGATTGATACAACTAGGTCAACCAAAACACTAGATAGCCTATACCTACCAACATCCACTGTAATGTAAAGAGACGGTTGTGCTCAATCATCCCTAAGAGTAAGTCTTCATCATTGAATGTAACTCCTAAGATGTCTTTCAAGTGGAATGCCTCCTCTTTAGTAGTGGTCAACTGAGCTAAGCATATCTCTAGATCAAGTAAGGCATTGATTATAGATTTCCTCATCTCTTTGGATAAGACAAGGGTGTCGTATATGCATAAGTTAGTTGAAAACTTTCTAAGGTGAGCTAGGACATTGTAATCAACTATGGCTTGGTCCTCAACAAGCATATCCATGGGTGGAGCATCCTATAGAGGGGCTATCTTCTCACTGGAACCAATGACTTTCTTACCCTTTTCATGAGGTGCTACCCTAGGAGGTAGAACTTTGCCACTGCCTAGGTTGACTTTAGTGACTTCTTGGAATGATGAGCCTGTGAAAAGTTTTACTTTCTAATCGGGCATGCCTACAGCTTCTCCTATGGTTTCCTTAGAGTCAGTTGACTCTAAGTCAATCTTAAGAGGTGAACCTGATTGAAGGATAGTCCTTAAATCAAAAAAAAGGATTCTAAAGCTATTATTTTTATTTTGAATCGGAGAGCTTTCAATAGGAATAAAATAAATAACATCATAAGTGGATAATATATAAGTAGAATTAGCTTTTTTTTATTTATTTATTTTTTGGTAGAGATACATAAAAAAATCAAGTAAAGTAAGCAAAGTAAGGAATTTAGTGCTACCTTAGATACTGGCCTCAGCGGTATGGTGATGTTAATGTTGGGCTGTCACCCTCCCCGAGTTGTCTTTTGCAACTAGTAAACCTTCCTTGGTGTAGGAGGTTTGAGCTACTTCAGGCACCTACAAGGAAAACTTCTTGATCTTAGAAATGATCTTCTTATAGGTTCGGGAAAAGGAGATATCCTAACCTTCTTTGGTCTTAAGAGGATCGCAAGTATCCCCAAGGATTACTCTAACAGAATTGGATGGTTATTCTAATAAGTATTCCTTAGAGATAACTATGGCTCTCAACTTGTAACTGCACTCAAGATAGTCCTGAAAAGTGATACAATCCTCTAAGACATGGCCTAACATACAGTGGTATGGGAAAGAGATAGGATCATCACTTTTTCCCACTTCCTCCACCAACTTATGCTTTGGTAACTGAAAGTCAAGTTTCTTTAAGAGATTCTTAAAGATTTTCCTAACTACCTCCCTCTTGAATGAATTAGGCTTATTCAATATATCGGCAAGAGTAAGTGGAAAGTAGATACTTAGTGATGGATATGAATACCTGTTGGGTAGGCTGAGGTGGTGAAATGGTTAGTCATGGTGGCGATGTGATAGCTGAAGTGGTGGAAGAAGAGGTGGCAAAGGAGGCTATTGAGCTCATAGTCTCTCACAGTGAACTCTGGTTGGTTGGTTTCATTTATCCATGAACACAACTATCCCTGACTTCTTTTTAAACACCTTATGTGGCTTGGGCCAAGATGATTGGTTAGGAAATGGCAACTATTTTGCTTCTTCTTGTAGCCTAACCGCCTTGTTGATTAATTTCTTGAATGTTTTGATAAATCCGCATGAAGAAAGCGACTATGCCATGGATATTCTTGAGAAGAATCTCAATAGCGCATGATAGAATGGTATAATGGTTATTTCATCATTAGGTTTCGCCGAATGTAATTAACAAAGGACTCGTGACTTTAAATGTTTACATATAATGGGGTCACTACAATCACCCTATCTGAGCTCAGCAAATCTCTTGATGGGTGCTCCAACTTAGCAAAGTCTTCCTGCGGCTGGGTTCGACACCGGTCCATGAAAAGCCATCCCATACTACTAAGGAGGTGTGAAGAGGGCAGTCGTTCACCGAATGTTTATAGCAGGCCGACTCTGAAGGTCATGATGTGATGCTCCGGTGGGTTCCAACTGCCTTTTGAAGATCTTGAAGGATGGTCAACCAATAATAATAAAACTAAATAAAACCTAAACTAAAATAAACTTAAAATAAAACCTAAAATAAATAAATAAAATAAAACATAAACAAACTAAAAACATTTCAAATAAAATAAACATAAATAAACTAAAATAAACTAAACTAAAAAAAATAAAACCTAAACCCTAAACAAATAAGTAAACTAGGCCTGGCCAAAATCAAGATAAAATAAAATAAAATTAAAATAAGCCTAAACTAGTAAAAAAAAAAACATAAGGAATTCATAACCACAAAATTCCAAAACTGAAATAAAAATAAAATAAAATAAAACTTAAAATAAAATAAAGGATTAAAACCTAAGCTTAAAGAAATAAAATAAAGGACTAAACTAAATAAAATGGCACTGGCTCTGGAAACTGTAAATAAATAAAATAAATAGACTAAACTAAATAAAAAATGATCTAAGTAAGAAATAAAGAGCTAAAGAATCAGAAAGAATAAGAAAAGGAAGGCTACGATAATTCTGACTTGGGTTTGCTGATATTTAAAAGAAAGACTAAACCCCAGATCCGACTCCAGGCCAGACACAACTGTGATCTTTAGGCGCAAACACTGAGCCCCTAGGCATCTGATTAAGCTGCAAGTGGCTGTGCTGTGGAGCGCTGAGCCCTTTGCCAGGCTTTTGCTGAGCAGAACACTAGGCGCTGCTACAGAATCAGGCCACTGAGATCTGCAAAATTTACAGGCCACTGAAGCCTGAGGCTTTAGTGATGCCTGAAGGCGCAATGGCCCTACACTGAGGCGAAACGCTGACCGTAGATCACTGGCTCAGGACCTAAGGTGGGCTTACCAAAGACATGAGGCAGTGAGCAGCCTACTGAATCTTTGCGACACTATAGTGCTGCCGAGAAGAGGCAGTGATCTTTCAAGATGAGATCAGATAAAAACGATAAGATCAGGAATAAAAAGGCGGTCAAGAGTGGAAGCACTACAGGCTGGTTAAATGGAGTAGATAAAATAAATAGATAAAATGGAAAATGAAATTTGATAAATATAAAATAAAATAAACTGGATAAAAAGCCTAAATCAAACTAAATGTGATAAAAAATAAAATAAGACCTAGTATGTAATATAGATGAATTAAGTGAATACTGAGCCTATAGCATAACTTGAAATAAATAAGAATAAATGCACTGTCCCTAAAGAAAGCTACCAAACCGTCTAAATAGGCAGATGAATAAAGTCAGGCTTAAAATTATAGTAAACCTAAACTGATCCAGATAAAAGCCTAAACCTGAAGCCTGGCTAAACTGAAATAAATGGAACAAATGACACTGTTCAAAAAACACCCCAAACCTAAAGAAAGCTAAACTGGAAAAGAAAGGAGAATAATAAAGCGGACTTGCGAAAAAAAGGTAAAAACCCAGAACAGGAAGAGAAGATAAAATAAAACTCAACTAAAAAGATATAAAACTAAAAAAAATAAAAAAATAAAAACTAAACTAGAAATAAAAGAACTAATAAAAATAAAAGATAAAATAAACTAAAATAAATAAACTAAAATCATTATGAAACTTCAAACTTCTGGGTTTGTAATTTTAAAAGAAAACAAACCGCAAACCACAAACCAAAAACCTAAACCTATATACCATAAAGCCAAGCATTGATATGCATATAAACCCACAAACCACAAACCTATTCTTCGGCCTTGAAACCTAGAGCCAAACCTTAGAGCTGGCCGAGTAAATAGATAAAAGACCGACATACACTGCTAAACTGAATAACTTTCACTGGCTTCAAAGCCCCTAAGATTGGCAAAACCTATTATGAGGAGACCTCTTGACCCAGGAACAGTCAGATCTGGGTGGTGGAGGCAAAAGGCGTTTTTGATGGTGGTGGGGGCAGGGCTTGGTGGATATGGCGATCAGGAGGGCGATTCTCTGTGGTGGTATTGGAGGCTGGAGGAGTGACAGAGGTTACAGTCATGGTGGTGGCGGAGGGAGTGATCGCAAATATGATGGTGGATCTGCTTACTGAGGCTGGGGGTGGTTAATAGAGGCAGAGAAGCTTCAAAAACGGCATCTAATCTGCTTATGGGCTGTGTCATTAGGAAAGAACATTTCCTAGGTTTTTTATTTGCTCTATGCGTGCTCACTTATGTCTTAAAAAATTTGTGTTTTACTTGGTTGATGAAATCAAAAAATGTTGAATAATTTATTCTTTCTTAAAAGTGAAAAATACTAAATCCTAAACTAAAACGACCTGTAACGCAAATCTGACACAAACCTAAACCTAAAACCTAAAACCACAAAACTGGGCTACAACAAAACTGGTAGGCCACTGGTACTGAATACTGAGCCAAGGCTTGCAGACAGACAAAGATGAATAGCTAGGCTAGTAGAGTAAAATAGCCAAAGTCAAGATAAAGTAAATAAGATATAAAGATGAAGGGATGACCTAAATGAAGCCTTCTGCGCCATGGGCTTATGATTTAGATAAATAAAATAGGAAATAAAGATAAGATCTCTGACCACCAGCCCTGATCCTATGATGGCCACATAGGCCCTGAGCTACTTTGATGGACTGAGATACCAAAATACAGGCCTTACTGTGATCACTTCAAAGCTGAGAGCTAGGCCTAGGCTAAAATAAAGGGGCACAAGAGTCGAATGAATGAAAAAGAGCCTAAAGCTAGAATAGAAAGAATTAGATAAGGAGCTGGTCAGACTGGCTTAAGTGGAAGCTGAAGCCTAGATAAGGAGAGGAAGTAAGTCTCTGAGGCTAAGAATGAGTAATAAATGCCTGCACTAAACTAGATAAATGAATGATAAACTTAGGAAAATAAGGCACAAATAAGGAATGAAAAATGAAAATGAAATAAACGGCGCAGCTTTGGAAGCTCTAGATACAAGGAGATAAATAGGCTAATGTAAAGAATCAGTCTAAGAGCTAAAAGATATGATCCACAAAATTTAGAACAAAACCCATAAAACCTGAAGGCACTTTAAGGCTAAATATAAAAACTTAAGAAAAATGGGAATAAAATAAGGACTCTGATGGAATTTAAATGGAAGCTGGCTAAAGCAAAATGGCTATGATAAAAAATCTAAGGCTTAAATAAATGGCGCAGAATATAGTGATTAAATGAGTTAGATTATTAAGATAAAGAATGATCCTAAATAAATTCAGGTTAAAATGAAATAGATGATAATAGGATAAGCTCAGGAAACGGTTAGAAAGTAAAGCCCACTGGGTTTACTGGTGCCTAAAAGAGACCTACCTTGGGCAGCGGTAAATCTCTGCAGATCCTGGCCACAGGCCCTGGGAAGCCACAGGGTGCTGAGTCACTGGATCATGACGGCTGCTGGCCTGCAGTTCTGCATGAGCCCATGAAATATAATACAAATCATAGGCCCCAAGACTCCTAAATACAAGGCCATAACTGCAGAAGCCTTTAATGACATGCTAGGCCAGGAAGCCACTGAGGCATGAATAGGCAGGCCAGGCCTGGAAACAGAGAATGGGAAAAGAAGGCAAAGCAGCTGGACCTGGGTTCCCAGATCCTGGGCCTGAATGACACTAAAAACAAGAGCATTTAGAGGCTGAAAAGCTGAATAGGCTGACAAGATTAATTGATAAAACTAGGTAAAGAATAAAGAGACTGTGACAAGATGGGGCAATGGGCTGCACATGCAGGAGCAGGTATGAAGGTTAAAGGAATGAAAGATAGAAAACGCTGATCACAAACACTGAGTCCTGGAGTACAAGACCCTTTAGGGCCCTGATCTGGGACCCCAGGATATAAATGCCCAGACCTTTGAGACACAAATCCAAGCCTGTACTGCACGCTGGTGCTTCACGAAATAGAGAATAAGCAGAGCGCTGGTGATAAGATAGAAGATAAGGCAAGACAGGCCCTGAGCTGAGGCCTGGTAGATCAGATGATAGTAAAAGCTAAGGTCAGAATGAAATATGAATATTGACTAGTAAAGACATGAATGATACTAGGAGCTGACCTTGTCAGTCAAGGAAATGAATAAAATTAAAGGCAGAATAAGATAAAATGAAGATGACTCAGGAGCCCCAAATGGAACCACAAAGATAACCTAAAGATGAAAGCTAGCGCCAAGGCTTGTAAAAGGCCTAAAATAGTTGAATGGATATAAGGGAGGCTAGAATGGAAATAAGAGCTGATAAGCAGGAAATAAGTACCATGCCACTGAGCGAAGAATAAAATGAGAAATTTAAAAGAAAGGCTAAAGGAGTATTCAAATAAGCACGCTTTAAAAATAAGACACCAACCTGAGCTAAAAAAATAAGATAAAAGGCCAAAGACCAAAGGATTAAAATGAAGTATAGACCCTTAAAATAAATAAAGGATTAAGCTAGGCTTAAGAAAATAAACAAATGATCATGAGCCAGGCTCAAGATAAAATAAGATAAAATGCTGAAGCTTAGGTATTGGGCTAAAATGACTAAATAAAATAAAACGGATATGGATAGTAAATTAAGATTAAATAAGAATAAAATAAGAGTGAGATTAAAATGAAAGGCAAACTGGCACGGGTTTACTGATTTTTTTTTAAAGAAAGAGAACTAAGCGGTTAGGCACCTACCACTGAGCCTGATCACAGGCCTACAGGCCTTGAATAACCACTGATCAGGAGGCTGGGAGGGCAGGCATGCCGGGCTGTAGGCCCCTGTGCCTGAGTCATACAAATCATAAACCTAAAATGATCTGTAAATCCCAGGCTGAGCCTGCCAGGCCTTAGATCCTCTCTGAAGCCCAAGCTGCCCAAGCCCACAGATCATGTGCAAACGGCATATAAAGACCCTAAGCCTGTACACAAGGCCATGAGCTGCAGGCCAAATACAAAGTGCTATAGAGGGCACAGATCGTAATTGATCTGGACCATGTGCTTGGGAAGCTAGACCACTATGAAATATAAAACCCTGGGCGGCAGGCTACTACTGGGCCTTAGAGCCTGGCAGCCAGGTTAAAACTGATGGGCCCTGAGCCTGAATTGGAGCCCAGATCCAAAATGAAGCTAAACTAGAGTAAGACCACAGGAGAGAATACGATAAAGGCTGATCACGGGATAAAGATGGGAAGAAAATAAAGATGGTGTGAGCAGGCTTATGAGCTGGGAGTAAGATATTAGAAAATGCAAATGAGTATATTATGATGAGAGCTACTAAATAAAGATAGGCTGAGAAGAAAAGAATCGAAGATAAAGGGCTAAGCGATAAAGATAAAGATAAAGATAGGCTAATAGATAAGATAAAGATAAGACACAACATAAAGGTATAGACCTAAGAATAGATAAAGTAATCAGGCAGGACCTGGTTTTTTTTAAAACACTAGACTGGGTTTGCACTGATTGAAAGCACAAGATTCAGGCTTGGGCGTGGGGCGTCTGCACCTAGATCTGTCACCTATAAAGAATGGGCACTGTGTCTAGGCTTCTAAATGGTGCTGGGCAGGCTCTGGAGATCTGGTACAAGGCCTGGTGAGTGAATACTGGTAGCCTTGGCCTTGAGCCTGACAGAATACAGATCAATAGGCTATTCCCATGATCAGGCCTAGCCACTGGAGTACCACTGAGCTCTAGGCCTAGGCTAAGCATGTATACTACAGATACCAGACTGGGCCAATAGGCCTGAAGCATGAATCAAAGAATGACAGATACTGCTGAGGCCCAGGCCACCTCTGTGCAGGCCTTGAGCCTGATCATAATACTAGGTACGAACTTGACACTAAGGTGAAGATACTATAAGCACTACTGAGACCATACAGACCACAAGGCACATGGCTGATCACTGAGCCTAGGCCACGGACCTTAAAATCAAACCCTAGGCCACTGAGTAAAATGTGAAATAAATAGTCAGTAAAATAGGAAACTAAAGATAAAGAATCAAAGAGCTAAAATGAAAGGCTGACATGTGAGCCTAAAAAGATAAAGATAAATAAAAATAAATAAAGATAATGACAATGAATAAAATAAACTAAATAAAATAAATAAAAGCACCTAAACTATAAATAAAATTAAAGTAGAGTAGGGAATAGAAGGCAGCAATAAAATGGAACTAAATGTGGAAGATATTAGATAAACCTGAAATAAACTAAATAAAAGAAACCCTGAAACACAAAATAACCAAAACAAGCTGAAAGATAAAAGAAAATAAAGCATAAAACTAAAGAAGGAAACTAAATGAGAATAAAATGAATAAAGGCGTGGACTGGTATAGATAAAATAAACTAAACAAAGTAAATAAAGACTTCAAACTGAGCAAACAAATAAATGACTTCTGATCACTAACCCTATGAATTTAAAATGAACCAGACTAAAAGATGGACTTAAAGCCAGACAGCTTGACTAAGGCCAAACCTAAAATTTGAGGCATTAACACAGGCCACTGGCCAGCCACTAAAGAAGCTAGAAAGGGGAGAAACTAAAATAAAGACTTAAAATAAAGATAAAGAATAAAACCTAAAATAAATAAAATAAAACCTATGGGCGATAATAAAATCAAGCTCAAAAATAAAATCTGGGCATAAAACTAGAATAAATAAGACTGAAGCCTAAATGAAGCTCAGCCTCAAACTAAATAAAATAAAGTAAGAGTAAATGAAACCCCTGACTCGAAAAAAAAATAAGACACCTGAAGACCTAAAATGTAAGGCTGAAAAAGAATAAAACCTTACTAAACTAAAAAAATAAAACCCCTGGAAAATAAATAAGCAGAAGATCAAATAAAATAAAGGCCTAGCTAAGCCTAAGCTGAGCCTAGGCAATAAAATAGAAACAAACTGAAAACTACAAATAAACAAATATAAATATAAATAAAAGAATAAAAAACTGATAAAGTAAATCAAATAATGAATAAACTAAAATAAAGGTAGGATTAAATAAACTAAAATCTGATAAAGGTTGTGGGTTTGATTTTAAACCGCAATCCTCAGGCCTGTTCCTAAATTGCGTAAGATCCCCAGGCCACTGACCACTAGGCCACGGAGGCCGGCGCCATTGGATGGTAAAACTTGGGCCTGAGACCATGAGCCACGGACTGACCTGATTTCGAGAATGTGACCACTGAACCCTAGCCCAAGCCTGAGCCTGACCACAGGCCCACTGACCGCAATGACCTAGGCCAGGCCCCAATCTTGACCTGACCTGTGATCACTGAGCCACAAGACTGTATGCCTGACCGACCCGCCGACCTAACAGGCCCTAGTGCTGACCTGAGCCAGATCTGGCATTACTACAAAAGCCATGAAGCATGAGTGACTGAGCTACTGAGGTGCAAACTGGAGCCTAGGCCACACTGGCCTAGCCACCCTGAGCCACCAGGCCTTCCGACCATAGGGCATGTGCTTTCTGTGCCCAGACTGAGTCTGGGCCAGGCTGACCTACACTTGTGACTTAAAGGCTGAGCTGGTGGAAGATTACAAGATGGAATAAATGAAAGAGCTTGGGGCTGATAAAATGATCATAATGGTATGGGCATGTGGGCTTAGGCTTAAACCTGAGTAAGATGAGATAGATGAAAATAGGCCTAAGAAAGCTAGGCTATGAATTTGAAAAAAGTAGGCAGAGAAGATAAGTATCTAAAATGAAGCATAAAGACTGAGCGCGTAAAGAAATTACAATGGAATAAAAAACCCCCAATATAGAAACCTAAACCAAAATAAACCTAAAATGGAAGTAATAAATAGAAACCAGATGGAAGCTAAAGGAAAAACTATGCTTAAACATAAAAATAAAATAAAATAAATCTCTATGAAACTAAAATATAAAACTAAAGCAAACTGGAAATTAAACCTAGGTGTGGAAAGCTATGTAAAATTGATTAAATAAAAATAAACCTAAGCTAAAACTAAAGAGTTAAAGACCTAAAATAACTGGACTAGACAGCCTGAAACCTTTGAAGCTGCTGAAGCTAAAAGGCTGAAGGTCGATAAATAAAATCTTAAAGATGTCTAAGATGGGGTAAATGAAGAAAACTAAGAGTAAAATAATAGCTTAATAAAGAAACTGAGCCCTAAAATATAAACCTAAAATAAAGGCGCAAGGATACTAGAGCCATGAATACTGGGCAATAGCCAGATCTTGAATACCCCAGCCTCTAGACTGGGCCCTAGGCCACTGATCGACCTGAGTCTAGACCACTGGGAGGCGCAGGCCGCAGGTGGAGTGATCTGGGACCACTGAATACAGGCCTGGACACTGACAGCAAAAGCCTTGACAGCAGGCCATGGGCTGCAGGTGTGGGCTGCCTGGCTAGGCACTGGCATGAGGCGCTGAGTCTGCAAAGATCCGCAAGATACTGGATTACGAGCTGGAGAAATGAGCCACGGACCACTGGTGACCTGAGCCTGCAGGCACTGAGCCCTGAGGCCAAAGCCCGGCCTGAGGTGCAGGCAGATGAGCGCAGAGCTGCAGGCCACAGTCCTGGGCCACAGGCCAGCCACTGGTAAGGCTCTGGCCTAAATGGAGGTGAGACCTGAGCCAGGGCCCAGACACTAGGCCTTAGGCTTGACCACAGGCTACAAGAAACTGAAGCACAAAATTAGGAAATAAACTAAAATAAAATGTTGAAATCAAAGAAACCCAGGAGAACATTTAGATAAAATAAAACTAAAATAAAATAAATAAAACATAAAACAAATATATAAAATATAAATAAAAGGAACAAAAAAATAAAAAGATAAAATTAAAATGTAAATAAAATAAAATAATTTAAAATAAAATAAATAAAACTAAAAAAAAATACTAAAACTAAAATCCCAAATAAATAAATAATAATAACCTAAAACTAAACTAATAAAATAAGAAACTAAAACTAATAAAATAATAAAATAAACAAAATATGACTTAAAAGCCTAAACTAAAATAAATAAGCCCTAAGCTTCAAGCATATAAACCAAACCCTAAAATTAAATAAAAATAAATAAAATAAAATGGCTAAACCTAAACTGGAAAAGTAAACCTTAAACCGTAAATTAAAGTTAAAACCTCACTGTGACTCAAAACCTGACCCTAAAGGTTTAAGCCACAGCTAAACTAAATAAAACTTAAAAATAAAAAAAATAAACCTAAACAAAAATAAAATTCAAAATAAAATGGAGATGAAAACATAAAGTAAACCTGACCTAAAATGAAAATAAAATAAAATTTTAAAAACAAACCAAAAAATAAAATAAAACCTAAGCGGATTAAAATTAGAAAAGGCTTAAAATAAAATAAAAGCTAGCTAAGATAAATAATAAAACTTAATGAAATAAATAATAAAAATATAAATGGTAAAACCTAAACCTCAAATAAAGCTTAAAATAAAAATGAAAATGAAGCCACTGTAAATTAAAAAAATCTAAAGATAAAATAAATGTTAAACTGGATAAGTGAGCTAAACTAAAATAATTAAAGCATATAAACCTAAAAAGATACCTAGCTTTAAAACCTAAACTGACTATAAAATAAAATAAACTAAAATGAGCTGAAATCTAAACCAAAGATACATTAAAATGAACCTCAAATAAAAAAGCTTAAAGACACAAACCTAAAATGGGAATAAACATCTAAACACTAAAAATAAAAAATAAAACTTAAACCTAAAATAATATAAAAAAATATAACTAAACTTAAAAGAACTAAATTAAATAAACTACCTAAAATAAATAAACTAAATAAAATAAAAATAAACCTCAATAAAAATAAAATTTAACTAAAATAAATAAAAAAAATTAACTAAATAAACTAAATAAACGTAAACCTACAAGTTTACTGAATTTAAGAAAAATAAAAATAATAAAAATAATAAAATAATAAATAAAATCTGTAGCAAATTAAGCGCAACCATATACACTTCGAGAACCTCCTCCCCATGGCTCTCCTTCTGATTTTTTGAATCCCTCATGGTGGCGTGCCCTCGACTTTGGATTTTTGTGGCTTTGGCTTCGATTTGGACCAATTTTAATGGCTTGAATGACATCTAGCCATTTGGTCATTTTATCATTGATACCTTCGCTGTTCCACTTAAAAATATGGATGTTTTGGCTAGGGCATTTTATATTTTTGGGGATTGGTGACCCCAATGCTTCATCTTCTACTAAATCTTTTAAGGAAGTGCTCTCTAGTAATATTTCTCCCTCTGTTGATTTGGTTAATCTTATTTGAATCTTCTTTGGTCGGTGTGTGTGCTGATGTGTGGATGTTGAAAAGTTGGCAAACCCTTTTGAATTTTCTCTTATCGATAAATTTTCTTTGCATCATCCAAATTTGGATAAGATCACTCATCCTTTCAAAGCTTATGGGTGCCTTCTCAATTGGTCTTATGTGACCCTTGGCATATCTAATTTAACTTTCTAATGATCTGGATTATCCATGTATTTTTTCACGTCATTCTTATTTCTTCTTTAATTGTTAAATATGTTTGTTGAAGTGGTCACCCCTTTTTGACATTAAAGAGGAATCTCCTATTATCCCTACGTAGTTATCTCTTCCTAATATGCACATTCATTTTCTTACCCTGTGCTTTTTTTGCTTTTATCAAGGCTTTATTTGAGGTGACCTTTGTAGCTTCGACCAGCGACAGTTGAAGCGACCTACCCTTATGTGGATCTTCATTGAATTAGACATAAAAAATACCTAGAAGTTTGGCTCTAAAAATATGGGTATTCTCAAAGGTTGAATTGGAGAACCTTTTGGTTTTTGTTCTTAAAATACATGGTCATGATAATTGAATGTTTTATTCTCCATCCCACTTAAAAAATGAATTCCTCATAAATATGTTGTCTCTTCCCATAAGTCAATTCCCTACTTATGTTCAAAAATTGGCCTCGGAATACTGGATGGTATGCTGAAGGCTGTGAGGTTGATTCCTTTGATATCAATGTTAATCTTGTTGAACATGTTTTGGATTCTAATGTCAGTAAGGATTCGGCTGATATTCAAAATGGGAAGTATGATTTACCACTTATCCCTTCTTCTAATTTGAATATTCTAATGCGGAGAATAATAAATTCTTTAAGTTATTAGAAGATGATTATATTTCTTCTAATTATATCTAGCTAGTTTTTGATGATGAAAATAAAGCTTTTAATCGGATTTAAATGATGCTGGCATCTAAAACATTTCTAATCCATATTTTACTACGTGCTTTAAATGGTTCTAAAGCATCCAGCATCTCTCATTACTAAACTTGATATTCATGTTAATTGTACTTTTCAAATAAATATAGATTTGGAAGAAGGTGAACTCCTCTCTTGGAGATTTGATTTCTCCTAAATGTATGGCCAATGTTATTCTTAAATCTTACTTGGATGATGACTATGGGGGAAAAGAAAAAACTTATGAAGCTAAAAGAAAAAAAATTGTTATAAATTTAAATTTCTCCCAAATTGTGCAAAACAATTGATAGCCTCTCACACCTCTCTTAATTAACCTTTGCTTAACGACCATTTTTTATTTTCCTTATGTTTAATTTTCTTGTTTGGAATGTTAGAGGGATCGGTACCCTCTCTAGTCATAATCATATTTGAAATCTTTGTCGCATTCATAATATTTCTCTTTTTATTATTCTAGAGCCTCTTATTCATGCTAATAAAATTAACCATGTTGTTAGAATGATCAGTTTCAATAAATTTTTCTCTAATGTTAGTAATAAGATTTCGTATTTTTGGAATAATTTCATTGAGGTTTCTATTCTTGATGACTTTCATTAAGTTGTCAATGATCAAATATTTTATGGTGATTATTATGTTTTGGGGTATTTTATTTATGCATCCTATTATAGATCTGGTAGAAATCATCTTTGAGATAATTTAAGGGATTTTCCTGCCCTTGTCAACAAACCAAGTTTTTTGGTGGAGATTTCAACACCATTTTTTTCTCATTTGAACAAAGTGGTGGTTGCACTACTAATATTCATTCCATGGAAGATTTCTCCAATATGACCCTTGATTATAATTTGATTGATATTGAATTTAAGGGCTCTAATTATACTTGGCAAAACTCTAGACTTTGGCAATGATTGGCCTATATTTTTTCAAATAATTATTGGATTACTCAGTGGCCTATTACTTCTGTGGACCATTTAACCAAAACCTTGTCAGATCATGCTCCTCTTCTGGTTTCTATTAAAGATAATTAGAATAGACTTAAAAACTCCTATCCTTTTAGATTTCAAAACATGCAGATTCAACATATTGATTTTTTTAATGTTGTGGCTAATAATTGGAAAGCTCCTTTACATCCTAATAATTTGATTATGGGGATGAACAAACTTTGGTATAAACTTAAAAGACTTAAACAAAATTTGGGCTAGTGGAAAAAAGCATTCCTTTAAAAACCTTTCTACTAATATTAAAGATATGGAAAGATTGGTTTGTGATCTTGAATTCTCCGTTATGTCTAATCCTTCTAATATTACAGACTTGACTGAGGCAAAAGATAAACTTGAAAGCTTCAAAAATATGAAAGAGACTTATTGGCATCAAAAAGCAACTAGAAAACATATCGTGGATGGTGACAGGAATAATAGGTATTTGCATGCTTTGGTTAATAAAAGAGAGCTTTAAATAATATCAAAAAATTAAAATGATAATGGAGATTGGATTATGGAGAATAATGATATTAAGGAATTAGTTATAAATTACTTTAGAAATATGCTTTTTGAAATCGCACCTGATTCCTTCTGTTATTATGAATGATGAAAATGATTTGCTTACCATTATGCCTAATGAAGATAAAATTTTAAAAGTTCTGAATAGCATGAACATAGATTCTATTGCTGGTTCGGTGGATTTCACTACTCAATTTTTTTAGAAATGTTGGTTTATCATTAAAAATGATTTGATTGAGGTTGTGATTGATTTTTTTAATGGTAATTTTTCCTAGATATTTTCTACTACTTCTATTGTTCTCATATCTAAGAAAGATAATCCACTATTGTGATTTTAGACCTATTGGTCTTTGCACATTCTTCAATAAGTTGATTTTAAAAATTCTTACCAATAGACTTAGTCCTTTACTTAATAGAATTATCTCTCTCAACCAAACTAGTTTTGTTAGAGGTTGGGGTGAAATTATATTCCTACCATCATCTATCCCCTTTCTGGGAAAGAAGACAAATGAAAATAGAAATATAACGCCTTATTGGGACACCACACAGATCTTTAGATGTTCTTATTAGGGATCAGGTATGACATTGAGGAAAGGTGTACTATCTTGAAAGATAGAAGTCACCACCCTATAATGGACCTAATCACCTTAATAAGGACTCCTAAGGACTATGGGTCTTTAAAATGTATTGGAGATTCTTCCCCTACTTTACTTGAAAAAGTAAAGCAAGATTTATTTTAAACTGGGTTCGTTAAGTTCCCTACAGGGCTAAGCCCCCATAGTAAATTACATCCTAAGGAACAAGATTCCTTAGGAATACTTTTGATTAAGGTAAATGATCATAATCTCCAAAGATTTTGAAATGTAGGACTATCAATCGATTGGTTTATTTTTAGAGAGTTAAGTGGGATCGATCAAGAGGAGGGAGTTCTTATCAAAGTAAAATGAAGATATGTAGGAGATGCTTAGGATACTAGGAAGCCTAGTAAGCACCTCAAACTATCCTATAGTTGGGCTTTATATTTTTTTAAACTTGAATTAGTATGTTTGAGTTGAATTTTTATTAGAAAGTTAGGGCCTACAATTCCACATTACAAGGTCATGGAAATGCCTAAGAGGTGAGGATTTATGCTCATAGCCTGCAAAGGGAAGTAGCAACCTCTGAACCTAAATCTAGGGAGCTTTGGCGAGGGCCAAAAGTATGACCTAAATCTAAGGTGAAAATGGATATTTAGTTTACCTTCACAAAAGAGGATAAACCACCCAACTATTGGACATACAACTACCTGGGGGTGACGGCCAACTAAATCTTATGATTTTAAAATATGTAGGCAAGTCAAAAGCATTTGCAAGATAGCTAAGCTATTTTTTATTTAGAAAGAGTCTAAGTCCTTAAACACACTCTATAAGAGAATAGATCATGTATGGTATGAGTTAAAGACTTAAATATAATGCAAATTTTTTGTTATATTTTATTTTCATTTTGGACAATCAATTTGACACAAGCTTTAGGATTCATACGCCTATTGCATGAAAAATTAGATTTTGGGCAATAATCAACAAGATAAAGAGGTGTGTTTCCACCATGGCTCTCAAAGGTCAAACCAAGTTCTTTGGTAAATGTGGAAGCCCTCCAATCAAGAGTGAAATAATATGCTTTTTATGTATGATGTGAGAAAGAAAATACAACATCTAGCTAAGGGGTTGCTAATTCTTTTATCTTGATTTATAGACTAAGCTTTAGATGAGGTTATCGGTTGTTTATTTTTAGTTTGAATTATTATGATTGGATAGAAAAAATTATTTTCCTAAGAGCCTAATCATTATCCAGGCCATACATCAAAGCAAGGAAGAAACTAGGAAAAGATGCAATCTTAATGCACAAGCTAAACAAACATCAATCAATTTATAAAGCTAGCATTAAAGAAAAAAGGCCATTTATGGTCAGACTCCACTGCACAAACCTAAAAACAAATTGGCTAGCTAAGCTCTACCCTTATACAACTCGGATTACAAATTAATTAAATACAATGAAGAAGGAATTCATTATTATGGGGGTCTTCATTTTTCATTTCTTCATTCTTCTTTCTTCTTTCTTCTTTCTTCTTTTTTATTTTGGCTGGTCAGAATGTGGTTGCTCCAAAGGCTTCACATTGTACATAAGACATAACATTATGACCAATGTTCATCCTAATAGCCCATAATAATTATTCTAAAATCCTAATTATAAACTTACATACGAATGGAAAAAAAGGAAATCTAACTAAAAATTGCAAAATAAAGATTAGCTAAATAAACTATACAATCCCAAGCATGTATATGTATGAATTGGGCTTAGCACCCCACACACGGGTAACCAAGTTCACCTGGCCTATTTTGGATTATGCTTAGGGGTATAAGCACCTGCACATCAATGGTAGTTTTTTATTTTTAATATAGTAAGATCACCCTACCATTTAGTCTAAGCACATACACCCTATCATCTAAACTAAAAACATTATATCACAAAACATAAGCAAAACATCAAACTATGCACCGCTCTAACCTAAAGCTAGAAATAGTGACTTAGCCTAATGTGTGTGCTATTTAAGGTTTGTGTGGTATGCTTAGCTTGGCTTTAAGGTTAGAATTTTCTAAGTATGAAAATGTTCAACTTAGAGGGTGATTTCATTTAAGTGATTTAGTTGATTTGGTTGATTTTATCTTGTATTTTTATTTGGTTTGAATGAACTTACAATTAATTACTAAGTTGTAAAGAGAAGAAAATAGAAGAGAGCTTCTCTTTCCGCCCAACCTTAAGTAATTTCTAAGGTAGATTCATATTTGATTTTTTTAATAAATTTTTATTATGTGTTTTGATTAATCCTAAGTTTAGATTTTCCCTAAACAAACCTATTAAAAAAGAAAGGCATTTTAAGATTAAGTAAAGTGAAATACTATCACAAAACACACAACACATTATTTCGATCCCAGGATGTGTAACATGCATACGAAGAACCTTAAGCATATCTATACATGAAAATGGAAATATTTAGCACACCTTCATGATGAATTCTAAGTGATATTGTTTAAAGAAAATTTGGAATGTTTCATGCATGCATGATTTTGTTAAGTAAAAAAAGAGGGATTCTTTTATCCATTTGTCATATGCACATTTACAAGTATAAAAGACATAAGTGAGTATGATGCCATTGTTAGCACCAGGGGTGTAAGGTAAAAGACCTATATAAGGCTACTTAAAGCCTTGCAACCCACGGATTGTCTAGACTAATATACCACTTTTCTTAAATACATGTGCATGTACAAAAAGAAATGCATGGAAAGTGAATCATGCAAAAAGTTTGTTTGTTTGATGTTGGTTTGATTATTTAGTTTATATGGGTGATGTGGAATTCCTTCTTAAGTCATGACATAGGAGTGTATAGGAATGGATTTAAGCAAGTTCTATGTCCTTTTCAATTGTACTATACACTTGGCAAATCCTATACAATTCTATGTTAAGAAAGAGAGGGAGAATCACATAACACATTTTATACTCACATGCAAGATTATAAATAATTATAAGTAGCATACCTTTTAGTTATGATATTTGATTTATAAGTTTTGAAAATAATTTTTATTTAATAGTGAAAATAGCCATTCATATTCTTACTTTAGCCAAAACATGCAATTTGACATAAAAGGAACATTTCATTTAAAAAAAAAAATTAAATTTGATTTCTAAAAGCATGAATGCATGATTTTCATATGACATAAATATTTATCATGCTAGGAATGAAATAAAGTGATGAAATCATGTAAATTCATTCACCTAATTAATTCCTAAAGATAATCTTATGAAATAGGATTATTTAAATCAAATCAAATTTGTTTTTAAGAGATTTTTAGTTTTGTTTGAATTTGATTTAAATTTAGGAAATGTGAAAGTGTTTACTGGTCCTAACCTGTTTCCCCCTTGTGTGAGTTTATTTAGTTTATTTTTATAACCATTAGATGATTTTTATATTTTGTTTAAATTTTGGAATGAATTAGAGGGATTAATACAAAAGATACCTCTTGAAGAAAAAAGTATTTATTGGAGGAGATTTAAATTGACATGTTGGTAGAATGGTTGAAGATTTTAAAAGTATTCATGGTGGTTATGGAGTTGGAGTGACTAATGAAGAAGGTAAGACTATATTAGATTTTGCTTTAGCTTATGATTTTGTAGTTTCTAAAAATTTATTTAAGAAAAGAGATGAACATATTATTACTTATAAAAATAGATCTAGTAAAACACAGATTGATTATTTTTTAATAAGAAAAATAGATCGTTTTGATTATAAAGATTGTAAGGTCATTCCAAGTGAAAATCTAAGTACCCAACATTGATTGTTAGTTTTAGATTTTAAGATGAAAGGTTGTAAGAGAAAAAGTAAACCAAATTATTGTCCTAGAATTAGATGGGGACATTTAAAGAACATAAATAAAAATATTTTTATGAGCAAGCTACAAGAGATTAGAATTTGGGATGTTCATGAGGAAGCTAACATTATATGGGAAAAAATAGCAAGTGAGATTAAGCAAGTTGCTAAATATGTGCTTGGAGAATCAAAATGAAAAGCTTTTTTTAATAAGAATAGTTGGTGGTGGAGTCAAAGTGTGCAAGAAAAGATAAAAAATAAGAAGTGTTGTTATAAAACTTGGTTTAGGTGTAAAAACTCAAAGAATTGGGGAAGATATAAAGTGGCATGTAGAGATTCTAAGAAAGCAGTATATGATGAAAAAATTTAGCTTTTAGTGATTTATACAATAGATTAGATACCAAAGAAGGTGAAAGATGTATGTATAAGTTAGCCAACCAAAGAGATAGGAGAAGTAAAGACATAGTTCAAGTGAGGTGTATTAATGATGAAAATAATAAAATACTTTTTTTAGAAAAGGATATTGAAAATAGGTGGATGAGGTATTTTAATAAACTTTTCAATGAAGGATCTGAAAGTATGATTGATTTTAGCAACCTTAATACTCTAAACAAAACTAGCAAATTTCATTTTTATCATCATATTAGTAAATCTAAAATTAGTGAACCTTTAAAGAAAATAAAATGTGGAAAAGCAGTAGGATCGGATAATATTCCACTAGAAGTATGGAAATGTTTAAGAGATCAAGGAATTTCTAGGCTTACAAATCTTTTTAATGTCATTTTAAAGACTAAAAAGATGTGAGATGAGTGGAGAAAGAGTTTGTTGGTTCCTATAGTTAAGAATAAAGTTGATGCACAAGAATGTGCAAATTATAGAGGAATTAAGTTAATTTGCCATACATTAAAATTATGGGAGAGAGTAATTGAGCATAGGCTACAATGTGATACAGAAGTTTCTCACAATCAGTTTGGTTTCATACCAGGTAGATCTAGTATGGATGTTATACATTTGTTAAAGGGTTTGATGGAGAAGCATAGAGAAAGTAAGGAGCATCAACATATGATATTTATTGATTTAGAGAAAGCTTATGATAAAGTTTCAATAGATGTTCTTTGGAGAGTTCTAGAACATAAAGGAGTTAATATTGGTTATATTCAATTCATTAAGGATATGTATACTAGAGCTATTACTTGTTTCCAAAGACAAGGAGGATTGACAAAATATTTTCCTATTTCAATTGGATTACATCAAGGATCAATTTTAAGCCCTTATATTTTTACTTTAGTTATGGATGTTCTTCCTAGGCATTTATAAGAATATGTACCTTGGTGTATGTTTTTTATTGATGACATTCTTCTTGTTGATAAGACTAGAGAGGGAGTCCAACAGGAACTTGAATTATGGAGGTCAACTCTAGAGTCTAAAGGTTTT
Source organism: Cymbidium sinense (assembly GCA_021442155.1). Lineage (NCBI taxonomy): Eukaryota > Viridiplantae > Streptophyta > Magnoliopsida > Asparagales > Orchidaceae > Cymbidium > Cymbidium sinense. The sequence goes on from CM038214.1 coordinate 245,990,218, forward strand.
CATTTAAATAGATCTAAAACTGAATATATGGAGTGTAATTTTAGTTGTAGAAGTTATAGTGGTAGTGTTGTGACATTAGGTGAACAAGTCATTAATAAGAGTGAGTGTTTCAGATATTTAGGCTCTATTGTTCAAAATGATGGTGAAATAGATGGAGATGTTATTAGAAGAATTCAAGTTGGATGGTTGAAGTGGAGGAATGTATCTGGCCTATTATGTGATAGAAAAGTTCCAGTAAAACTTAAGGGAAATTTTATAAGATGGTGGTAAGACCCAAGACTTATTTATGGTGTAATGTTGGCCAATAAAAGAGAAGCATAAGACTAAGTTATGTTACAAGAGATGAGGATGCTTAGGTGGATGAGTGGCTTTACTCTTAGAGATAGAATGCAAAATGAGTATATTCAAGAAAAGTTGAGCTTGGTAGATAAAATTAGGGAGAGTTTCCTTAGATGGTTTGGCCACATAAAGCTCGTCAAATGACATTAGGAGAGTAGATGCATTAGATTTTCCTTATGTTAAGAATGGTAGAGGTAGACCTAGAAAGACTTGGTTAATATGCATAAAAAATGATCTTAGTATTCTTGATTTAAATGAGAATTTGACACATAATAGGACATAATGGAGATGAAGGATTTATGTAGCCAACCCCACCTAGTGGGATTAAGGCTTCTTGTTGTTGTTATTGTTGTTGTTGTTTAGGTTAAGGTGTGAATTAAGTGCATTAATTACCCCTTGCCTACACAAATCTAACATATTTAATCAAATAATTATGAGTCAATGTATGACATAAAATCACATAAGGAATTTAAATCAGCAATGCACCTAAGAAAGAAAGGGCCTAATGTAATTGGCTCATAATTAATGATTAATTAAGCTAAAAAGTTTAATTTAAGTACTTTAATAACCCTTCCCACACATGTGGGTTGGATTTTATTTCCTTACTTAGGTTATTGAACACCTAAGCACCTACCCAAGATCAATTGGTTAAGTTTTGAAATGCTTTGGAAATTTTATCAAGTTAATTAAGTAGGTGATTAGTGGATTAGCCCTTAATTAAGTTTATATTAAGAAAGAAATGGGTTTTAAAGAATAACTTAGGGAAAATATCCCAAAATTATTCCATAAACCTTCTGTTCACTTAACCAAGGCTTAATTAACTTAATAAAGGGATTAAACCACTATTCATATATTTAATTAAGCATAATTACATTAAGTGAGTGATTAAGGATTCATTAATTTATTTTCCTAATTAACTCATCAATAAATCCCAAGAAAATTAGGGGAGATAGTGGTCATCCCACTAAATGCATCTGGGAAATTTGAAATAAATTAATAAAGTAATTAGAGAATAATTAGAGTTATTAAATTTTTACTAAAATCTTAATTAAGGAATTAATTAAGATTTTAGGGAATTCTTTACTGAATTATCTTCATAATGCAATTTATTTTTTATTTTTCTAATTTTTCTAGATTTAGTTATGTTATTTTGAAGATTCAGTGATTAAGGAATTAATTAAAACCCCTAATTACATAACTAATCTGAGCCAATGTGAGACGCTAACTCGGCATTTCCCAAGTTGCAATAAGATTCTTCACTTAAGTTATCACATCCCAATGCCACATCAGTGGTAGTACTACATACTTTCTCTCTGGATCATCCAATCAAGGATCAGATGGTTGAGATCGAGCCCGTAGTTCTTAAAGGATAAATCCATGGATCCTATGCATCTTTATCAGGACCGTCCATCCAAAATGCGCAGATGGATGGTCCATGATCGATCACTGAGTTTGCCTATGGTAAAGGGCATCTATCCACTCTTTAGGGCAAGATCTGAGCTTGAATGAGCTCGGCTTGAACTCAAACTAAACCCAGACCATCATCATGTAAGGGGTAGGACATCCAATGGTCAAAATGCAATGGGGTGAAAACTTCTTTCATAAAGGACCAAACACTTACTATTCTAGGCTCAGTTTGAAGGCACACCTCACTGGAGCCTATCACCAACACTCTCAACAGTCGAGGTAGCATCACTAGTAGAGATGAAGCCCTGGTGATAGTTTCAAGTGTTAGGATGAAGTGGATCTTTCTATGGACAAAGGTGGGCTTCAATTTCTTGCGGCCTTGATCAAACTCCCCTCTCCCGTTCCTTGAGAACTTGGATGAAGCTTTGGATCAACTCGATTAGGTCCCCTTAAGGTGCTTGAAGGAGGAATTGAGCTGAAATTTAGTATTGAATGGGATTGAATTCCCAAGTACCTCCCCTATTTTAAGTTTTGATAAAGCTGAGAAATGGAGAATTGAAAAGTGCTCTAGGAGGCTTGGAGAAGCTTGAGGATGCTTGCTCTAAGTTCCATAGCTTCAATCGAATGTGAGTGTGTTGGATTGAAATTAGGGGAGTATATCTCTAGGTGGATTAAGGCGAGCATAAAGATGTTATTTTTATCAAATTTACCCTATGCAATGGGCTTAGGCCATTTAGGTGGTATGTGATTTTGGCAAGAGGTAGTGGAGAAGTTTCCATGTCCTTAATTGAGTAAAGGAGGGATCCCAAGTGCTCAATTTCTAAGTGGGTGGTCATTTTTTTCCATTGGACTGGGTTTTTCTAACTCAAACCCATTGGGTCATGTGCAACATACTCACTAGTGTCCATGGAGTCCACTAAGAGGGTGACAAGTAGCCATGAAGAGGATTTGACCAAATTCTAAGTGAATTTGGCCAAGAATTACCCTTTGAATTAGGGGCAAAATGGTCATTTAGCTTGGATTTTATTTTGAATATGTTTGGTATGATTTTAAAATGGTTTAGGGCAAGTTTCAATGAATTTGGGATTGATTTGATATGATTTGGCTCATGTTGACACATTTAGGTCAAAATGGGTCAACTCAGGTCAAGTTGACCAATTGGACAAGTTGACCAATTGGTCAAATTGGGTCAAACCGAGGGTTGGTCAAGTTCATATGACAATATGAATTGATTTTGTATCTTCGTTTCCAATGAAGTTGGTTCATTTGATTTCATTTAGGTATAATGGGTTAAGTTGACCAATTTGACCCATTTGACCTATTTGGGTTAGGTCATTGGGTTGGTTTAGGTTTAATTGGTCATTTAAAATGCATTGGTATCTTTATTTCCAATCAATATTGGTTTAGTTTGATTTTGGCTCAATTTGACCATTTAGGTCAAGTTGGGTTCAAGGTCAATTGGGCTAGGTTGGGTTTAGTTGGCCAATTGAGGCTTTGGTCAAGTTTAATAAGTTATTTGCAATGAACTTGACCCATTAGTTTTAATAAATTTAGCTTAGATCAAGTTTCGACACATTTTGACTTTTTAGGTCAAGTTGGGTCGAGTTGGGTCAAGTGGCCAATTGGGGTAGGTTAGGCTCCAATGATGACTTGGTCAAGTTCAAACATTGATCATAAACTAGTTTTGATCAATGGTTTCAATCAATTTGGCCTATGGTAGATTTTGGCTAGTTTAGGTTTCATTTTGCCTAAGTGTTGACTTGGTCAACCCTTATGTTTGACTTTGTTTGACCTAATTTGAGTGATTGATCATTTCATGATGATTGTTGCTCATAATGTGAGGCTTAGGTGGGCTTAGTTTAATCCAATTTGGGTAAGATTTGAATTTGGATCAAAAGAGGTACTTTAGGTTATTTTGTGTCAAGTGAGCCTAAGTGGGTCAATTTACTTGATCAAGGCTTGAATCAAGTTTGGTTGAACTCACATTTGAACTTATGATTGAAATATAAATCCATTTGCAAGTGATTTTGAGTTAAATGAGTTTTGATTCATTTGACAATTTCAAGTTCAAAAGGGTGAACATTAGTTAGATTTAGGTTTGATTTTTTTTAAAATTTAGCTTGATTTGATGATTGAAGTTTGTATTTATATTTGGATTCATGATTGAAAAATTGATTGAATCATGAATAAATATCAAGAGTTTGGCTTGATTTGAATTTGATTTGGCTAAGTTCAAAAATTTGACTTGAAAGGCTTAGGTTGAATTTTGGTTGAATTTGGATTTGAGTTTTGAATTGATTTTTGGATATTTGAATTTATATTTTATTTATATTTGTAAATATAAATGAGAATATAAATGGGTTATGAGAAAATTTCTTGAATTTGAATTGATTTGGATTTGATTTAGGCTAAGTCAAGATAGAATCAAAGTGACTTAGGAAAGATTTTGAACTTGGAATTTCAATCATAAGCTTCAATCATTTGGAATTGGTTTGAGTTTGGAGAAAAATAATTAAGTTGGAATTGATTTAAGGTTTGAGAAAAATCAATCAAGTTGGAATTGATTTGGAGTTTGACTTGAAGGAAAGAAGTGAGGAGTTGGTTCAAGCTATAGGGTAGGCAAGTTTTCCTAACACCCCTAAAGCATGACCTATTCCTATGGCTAACTCTTCTAAGCCTTTAGGGTTAGGTTGAGTGTTCACCTAATCACTAGAAGTGTCTTAAGACTAAGGAAACTCTTAGTTTCTAAGAGAATTCATATGTCTAAGATGGAGGGGTTGAGCGCTCATTCTAAAAATGAGATCAACAAAGGGCGCCCAATAGGTGTGGTGTGATTGACAAGGAACACCACATGTATTGGTGTTGACCAAAATGATCAACAACACCGAACGATCACAAGCACTAATAGAAATGATCTACTCCTAACCCAAGGTGTAGAAGGAATCTAGAACTTAGTTCAATGTGACTCTACTCATGTCAAGGGCATAAGAGAGTAAAGGAAGAATCCACTAGGGATAGAGTATGTGAACCTTCCACTAGGGAAACAGGTTCAAATCGTCCACTGGGGGATGAAAGGTTTGAAATCCGCTGAGCAATTAGAATTCAAGATCTGCTGAGGGAACTAGAAAAATTTGCATCTCACTAAGGAGGATCGAATGGAATGATTTGGATTGTTTGATTATTTTGATTTATTTGACTCCACTGAGAGAGATTGATTGGATTTGTTTAATTTGTTGCTTTTGACTCCAATGAGGGAGGAGGGCTAGATTTGTTTCAGATTTTTAAGATTTTGAGATGAACCCTATTAGTTTGTGATGAATCGTACTGAGTAGGAGCCATGGAGGCCTAGGCCTAACTTAGATTTACTAATCCAAAGGGGTAGTCCACCAAACACATAGTAAGACTAGCTGACCAAAGGGAATGCCTTTTGGTGTGAAGTAGCTGTACTAGGATGAAATCATAGTAGACTTACATCCTCCAAATTAGGGTCCATTTACTGGTGTCATCCATTGGCAAGGTATAAGTTGAAACCCAACCTAGGGTTGACTATTAAGTGAATGCCATTGGGGGACTTATATCAACTCAAATATAGTCAAGATTAATTTCATTTTTAGGTTTATTTTGATGAATCCCATCGATTTATGATGGATTGCACTAAGTAGGGGCCATGGAGGCCTTGAGCTAGCTTAGATTTACCAATTCAAAGGGAGTAGTCTACCAACCACACAGTAGGACTATTCAACCAAAGGGATTGCCTTTCGGTTTGCAATGGTCATGTTAGGAAGAGAATGTGGGGACTCACATCTTCCAAAAATAAGGAACCACTGGGTGATCGATTGGCAAGAAAACAAATCAAACCCAACCTAGGGCTCACTATTAAGTGAATGTTGCTAGGGGACTTATATCAAATCAAAGATAGTCAAGATTAATTTCATTTTTAGTTTATTTTGATGGATTCTATTGGTTTATGATGGATCACACTGAGAAGGAGCTTATATCAGCCTAGACTTATCTCAGATTTACTGAACCAAAGGGAATAGCTTCTCGGTTGATGGTAGAACTATCCGACCAAAGGAGTGCCTTTCAGTTTGCAATGATCAATTCATGAGATGAAAACTCGAGGAGTCACATCTTCCACTATAAAAGACCACTAGGGTGATCGGTTGCTTTGGGCAACAAATCGAACCCGACCTAAGGTTTCCCGTTAGTTTGTGATAGTTGTGCTAGAGAGAATGCATCATAGGCTTACATCTTCTATAGTAGAATGACTGTCGGAGTAACCTACTTTTGGCAAAATAGATTGAACCCAACATAAGGGCAACTACGGAGTGATTGCTGACCCGGGGACATATCTAACTCAGGTAGTAAGGCAATTCCTATAGGGAGTTCTGCTGACACTGCCCTAAAGATAAGATGCCTGCTTAGGAAAAGGGTCCCTTTAGGGGCTTGAATTTCTAATCTACAAGAAAAAAAATTTGTTTATTTTATTTGTTTATCATGGACTCTATTAGTTTACGAGATCAAACTGAGAAGGAGCTTATATTAGCCTAGACATATCACAAATTTATTGAACTAAGGGAGAATCTACGCATGCATTGAACAAATTCTCCAACCACAGGGGTGGCTACTAGGAAAGGGGGACTGCCCAATCCAAGAGTAACTTGGGTATTATCTAAATGGGGTCACAAAGGATGTGATCCAAATAGAGTGCCTGCAGGGAAAGGGACTGCTAAGGGCTTGATCCAAAACCCTATAGAAGATACTATCATAGGTATTCAGCAGTTAACTCAAGGGGAAAGCATGGGGACTCACATCTGCCAAGATTGGTGTATCCACCAGGTGAGTCACTGTCAGAATTATGAACATCAACCAACCTAAAGTGCTCATCGATTTGCAACAATCAGCCTAGAAAAAAGCTCGAGGACTCACATCCTCTTATAACAAAATTGACTACTAGGATAATCTGTCATCGGCTTGACAGGTTCCATCCGATCGAGGGTAACTACTAAGTGAATGCCACTTCGGGATGTACATCGACTTAAGTGTAGTCAAGAGGAAAAGGATCTACTGGGGGACTTATCCTAAACCAAAAATATACTTGACCTAGTTAGATCATGATGATTAGTTCAAGAAAAAAGTGTGAGGACTCACATCTTCTTAAACAAAATCAACATGAGGTAGGTTATTGGCTGGGAAGTGAAGTCTACCAAACTAATAAGGTGCTCATTAGTTTACAATGATCATGTTAGGAAGAAAGCAAGGGGACTGACACCCTCCAACAAATGACCATTAAGGTAACATACTAACGAGGTAGCATGTAAACCTGACTTTGAGAAGCTGATGAGTGAGTGCCACAGGGGGCTTGCTCCCACATCAAAGTTGCCCGAGATAAAAGATATGCATTTATTCTTGAAGAAATAGGTTGCCTCCGGGGGACTCTTACACCTATACCTCAAGGATACTTGACCTAGTTAGTGCATGATGGCTAGCTCAAGAAGAAAGCGCAGGAACTCACATCTACTTAAATAAAGTCAACATGAGGTAATTTTTTGGCTGGACAGTGAAGACTACCAAACTAACAAGCTGCTCATTGGTTTGTAATGGTTAAGTTGGGAAGAAAGCATGTGGATTCACATCATCCAACAAATGACCACGAGGGTGACATGCTAGCAAGGTAGCATGTGAACCCGACCTAGAGCAGCTAATGAGTGAGTGCCACAAGGGCTTGCTCCCACATCAAAATAGCCCAAGGAAAAATATTTGTGAATGTGCTTGAAGGAATAAGATGACTGTGGGGGACTCTTACACCTAGACCTCAAGAATACTCGACCTAGTCAATGCATGATGGCTAGTTCAAGAAGAAAGCACGGTGACTCACATCTTGTTAAATAAAGTCGACATAAGGTAATTTACTGGTTAGGCAGTGAAGACTACCAAACTAATAAGGTGCTCATTGGTTTGCAATGGTCAAGTTGGGAAGAAAGCATGGGGACTCACATCCTCCAAAAAATGACCACTGGGGTGACATATTAGCAAGGTAGCATGTGAACTCGACCTAGAGCAGCTAATGAGTGAGTGCCATTGGGGAATTGCTCCCACATCAAAGTAACCTGAGACAAAAGATATGTGTTTGTTGTTGTGCATGTGTTAAAGGGAATAGGATGCCGCTTGAGTTTTTGCACACCTACCCTAAACACACTCAGAGAATTATATGAAATGGTGCCATATATGGCAACCAGAATTCCCACTAAGAAAAGATGGCACTTAGGTTCTCTTATACCCAACTCAGTTGTGCTAATCAAAATGGGATTCCTCTTGGGTTCTCATAGACCTATTCCAATAATGCTACAAGATTTTGTTTATGTAGTGAAACAGGGATAGGATGCCTCTTAGGTTCTCTTACACCTATCCTAGACACATTATAGTGAATTCGCAAGACAAGCAAATAATGCTTTGAAAGAAGAGAAGATTTTGGTGAATGGAATCAGATTTTTGTTCTTTTATTGATAATTATTTTCAAATATGATTTGTGAGTAATATTTCTTCAAATAGAGCCCATTAATTGGAAGCATTGAGTGTTCCCCTTTACAATCAACGAGCTGATAGTATCCTCCTTAGTAAGCCTTCTCTATGACATAGGGGCCTTCCCAAGTGGGTTCAAAGTTGCCTCCCATCTTTCGAAGGGCAAAAATTGGTCTCCTTAGTACTAACACAAGTTCTCCTTCTTGGAAAGACCTAGGTCGGACTAGCTTGTTGTGAGCTTGAATTATTTTGTCTTTGTACATCTCAAGGTTTTAGCACACCCATAAATGACCCTCCTCTAAACCTTTGAGCTCTTCTACCCTCAACTTTGCATTCTGCTCTATAATGATCTTGCTCTCCAATGCTATCCTTAGTGATGGGAGTTTAACTTCTAAAGGTAGAATGACTTTTGACCCAAACACTAGGAAAAATGGGGTAGATTGAGTTGGAGTTAAGTATATGGTGTGGTAGGCCCACAAAGATTCAACTAACTTCTCATTCCATTATCATTTATTATCATCAAGTGTATTCTTTCATATTTGGATAAGAGTTTTGTTGAATTCTTTTGCTAACCCATTTACTCTGAGGTAGTAGGTGGTGGCGTATCTCCAATCTATACCATGTCTTCTGGTAAAGCTGTTTATCATGGTGCTTTTGAATGCAATATCATTATTGGTTATAATTTGTTAAGGCATCTCAAACCTATATACGATATGTTTCCTAAAAGACTGAAGCACGTGCTAAGCTATGACCTCTCTGGGTGTGATTGCCTCCGCCCACTTGGAAAAGTAATCGGTGGCAGCTAGAATAAATCGATGATCCTTGGAAGAAGGAGGATTGATCAGACCCATAATTTTGGTACCCCAATACTCAAATGGCTATGAGGCCAATGTAGGGTGTAGAAAGTTGGGTGGTTGATGTAAGACCACACTGTGTACCTGACATTGATGGCATCTCCTAGCTACATCCATGTAGCTGTAATCATCGAAGGCCAGTAGTATCCTAGTCTCGTGATCCTCATTTTTCTCTTCAGACTAGATTGATGCACTCTGCGTAGACCTGAATGTACTTAGGTTATGGTGCTAAAGGCTTCATATTTATCTAAATAACGTAACCACATTTGATTGAAAGACTGTTGGTACAAGGTGCCATCAACGAGAGCATAGGAGAGAGCTCTCAGTTTCACCTGATGGGCTTTTGACTTTTATTGAGGTAGTTTTCCAGTGTTCAAATAGTATATAAATAGTCGCCTCCAGCCAAGCTCCTTGTCTTTATAGGCAACAACAACGTCCCCTTCAAGAGAAAGTCTCTCGATGAGTTCAGCATCAATAAGGGATAGGACTTGTCTATTTTTGACCCTTATTGGAATGGACTCATCTTTCGTACATACCAATTCTTTAGAAGGTCTTGCCAAAGCATCTGCTACTGTGTTCTATACTCGAGAAACCTTGTAGATGGTGACTTTGGGGATTTGGGCCAACAGCTTCATGGTATACTCGTGGTAATGATGAAGCTTAGGTTTCAGACCTTGTAGGATCTAGCAATCTAGTTGATGACCAACTGAGAATCCCCAAAGATGCTGATGCTCTTGGCACAGACTATGATGGATAACTCCAGACTGACAATTAAAGCCTCATACTCAGCTTCATTATTAATACAAGGATTGGAGAGATAGTATGAGAATCTCATCACATCGCGGTCTGGAGTTAAGAGAACTATTCCTACCCCTGTCTTTCCTGGAAGAGTAAATCGGGGTTCTTCTCCTTTATGAAAGGAAGTCATGCCATCAAAATACATCTCCAATTGGCAGTTGTCAATCTAACCTAAGTTCATGATTTGTTTATCAGGGAGATCATCACTAAGCAGAGAATTAGCAGGCAGGGGGTGTGCTGCTAAGAAATCTACTAGTGCTTGTCCTTTTATCACACGGAGGGGTACGAATGTGATATCAAACTGCTAGAGTATCATGAACCAACATGCCAAACATCAAGATAGCATTGGCCGTATCATGAGATACTACATTGGATTGGTCCTGGAAATCAAGTTCACCGTATGAGAAAGCATATAGTGTCATAGCTTTTGGGATGCAAAGATTAAAGCTAAACAATGTTTCTCAATAGGTGGGTAATTTTCTTCAGTAGGAATTAGATGATGGATGAGGTAGTAAAGAGCACTCTCCTTCCCTTCATTATTGCCTTAGGCCAACAAAGTTCCAAGGGAGTCATCCAACGCAGCAGTGTAGAGGATGAGTGGCCTGCCCAGGATAGGGGTTGCTAGAACTTGCTGCTTCACAAAATACGGCTTGATGTCTTCAAAGGCATGCTGGCACTTATCATCCCACTTGAACTTGGCATCCTTTTTGATAAGTGTTGAAATTTAAATAAAGTGTCTTAGATATGCCAATGATCCTTGAAAAGATCTAAGTTGAGTTAAACTTATAGGAGGTGGCATTTCCAAGATAGCTTTGATCTTTTCAGGATCTATTTCTATTCCCCATTGTCAGACAACAAACCCAAGAAATTTTCCTGAAGCTACTCCAAATGTACACTTCAGGGGATTCATTTTGAGGTTATATTATCTTAACCATTTGAAAACTACTCTCAAGTCAAAGAGATGTTCTTCCTTTTCTTTATTCTTGACTACTAGATCATCAACATAGCACTCAACCTGATGATGGATGAGTTTGTTTAAGATTTGAGTCATGGCCCATTGGTATGAAGCACCAGCATTTTTAAAGCCGAAAGGCATGACCCTGTAATAATATATTTTAATTGGGTTTAAAAAAGCAGTGTTTCTTTTATCCTTGGGGGCCATCTTGATTTAGTTGTAGCCAGATGACCCATCTATGAAGGAAAAAATTGCATGAGATGAGGCAAAAACCACCATTAGTTCTGGTATAGGAAGACGAAACTCATCCTTAGTACATGCCTTATTTAAGTCCCTAAAATTGACATAAATATAAATTTGGTCATTCTTATTCTTAACTGCGATGACACTGGTAAACCAGGTAGGGTATTTTTCTCCCCTGATGAAACCAGTGTTGATTAATTTCTTGACTTCAGAAATGAGCTGTTGTTCAATTTCTAATCTCATGCGTCTAGGAGCTTGCTTGATAGGATTAAAGCTAGGATCTATTGCTAGTTGGTGGACTACTATGTCAAGAGATAATCTGGGTATTTCTTCATAACACCATGCAAAGTGGTTTTTAAACTCAGTCAATAGCCTCACTAATTCATTAGTTTCTTCTTCATTCAATAATGAACTAGTGTATGTCGGGCGTGGATTTTCTTCTATCCTGAGGTTGATTTCTTTAAGCTTGTCAATTATTGAATGGATCTCCTCTTTAAATTTTGGTAGTGCATCTTTGATTTGGAGATCATCTGGATCATCTAAAGTTTCTAAACACACATCCTCATAAGAGTTAGTGTTGTGTAAGAAGAACCTATCATACTCCAAATGGTTAGTGACAAATAAGTAGTTATCGTCATCATCAACTGGACCCACTATACCGAATCCTAGTCCTGATCTTAATTATTTATCCTTGTCTGTGTTGTTCCATAGCTTCTCAAAGTACTCTAGCCTATGCTTAGACAATGTATAAGGAACCAAACCTTTCTTTGTAAGATTAAGAACACAAGGAGAGTACCAGTCAAAAGGCAATTCCATAATTCTTTATTTAAAATATCCTCAAGTCCTACATCAGGTTTTAAACTTGAGGGTGATGATCCCAAATAGAATCTCTTCAATTTGACATCTCTGGAAGACTGAGGGGCTTCCTTAACTACTAAACCTTTAACCCTTTGAGGTGAAAGTGAGGTTAGAGCTAAGGTTCCTAACTGTTGTATAATAGTTCTACATACATTTGATTTGAATACCTTTTTGCTTTGTCTGGAAGCCTGGTCTTTATCACTGTCTGACTCAAGTCTCTCCTCCAATGAAACCCATTGAGTGGGGTTGGTTGGTATACTAATTACAATAGACTTATCCTCCAAGCTAGATTCCAAGTCTATGTGAATAGTAGGGGTACTCCTATGAACTGTAACATAACCCCTATTGGTTGATGGACAACCAAAGGGTCTTCCGCCTTTGGGACTGCCTCTATGTCTACCTTTGCCTCTGCCTAGTGGAGGTCGCATCATCCTACCCACATGTCCATATGATGGAATGAACTGTGGGAGGAATGTGATATGCGGCTCTACTTCTTCTTCAAATTCCCTTTCTTGTTCACTTGAATTTTTATTTTTATTTTCATTTTCTTTTTCTTCTTTTTCTTTTTCTTTTTTTTCTTTTTGTTTTTCTTTTTCTTTTATGCTTTAATTTTGTCTAAGTTCATGAGAAAGGGTGTTTTGAGGAAGATAGTAGGTCGCATCCTCATATATCTCAACCTCTCTTACTAAAAATGGTTGTTCATCTCCTTTGGCATATTGCTTAATCCCATCCTTCCTAAACTTGAAGCATAGATGAAGACAGGATGGGTCATCTTATTCTGATGTATCCAAGGCCTACTAAGCAAAGCGATGAACGAAGTATTTGAATCAATGATATAAAACTGAGCTTCTCTAGTAACTTATCTCCAAAGGTAACACTATGAAACCTAAAGCCCTCTCGCCTTGTTCATTGAATCCTCTCAACATCATCCAATCTCCTTGGAGTATGGAGATGTCAATCCTCAAATAGGCAAAGGTCTTTATACTCATAATGTTCATCGATGCACTTGGATCTATTAGAACTTTGGCTAGTCAGAAAATCAGGCTTCTTTAAGAGATTCTTAAAGATCTTCTTAATTACCTCCCTCTTAAATGAATAAGGCTTATTAAGTTTATCCAAAAGAGTATGTGGATTATAGCTACTTGGTGGTAGGTATGTGTACTGGTGCTATTGATGATGTGGCTGAGGAGGAGGTAATGCAAGTCATGGAGGCGACAATGGCAGCTGGTAGGGCTACCTCGATGGTGGTAGAAGAGGTGGAAGTAACAGCTGTGGAGCATGAGGTCTCTCAAACTGCTCTCTAACTGGCTATTTCCCCTTATCTATTTCTATCATTGCCCCAAGCTTCTTCTCAAAAGCTTTCTATTGCTTATGTTTTATTGATTGGTCTAGAAAAGGTGAATGTTTGGCTTCTCCTTCTAAGCTAGCTGCCTTGTTGATTAGCTTTACAAAAGTTTTGATGATGAAACCTTTGAGAATGAAGGTGACCGAGCCATTGATATTCTTAAGCATAATCTCGATGGCATGCTATTGAGATAGCTATGGTATGCATTTCATACTCAAATTATGCCATCTAAGAATGTAATCAATGAGGGACTCATGTGGGTTTTATTGAGCCACAATGAGATCGCCTACAGTTACCCTTTGTCGTGCTCTAACAAACCTCTTGATGAAGAGGTGCTCCAACTCAACAAATGTATTCACTGAACTGTTAAGAAGTTCAGCATACCAATCAAATGTTATGCTTGCTAAGCTGCTGACAAAAAGATAGTAGAGCAAAGCATCATTGCCACCGGCATTGCAATAACTGGCCCTGAAGTGTGTAATATGCTACCTCGGGTTCCCACTGCCATCGAAGCTTTTGAAAGAAGGTGGTATGAAACCCTTAGGATATTGGATGACATCAAATTCCTCTGGGTAGGGTCTATCCTTTGGAACTGATGAACCTTCTCAAGCTTGAGCCAACACTTCTCTCACCTACTGCTCTACCATAATTCTAATATTCTTTTCCTATATGGAGGTACTATCCACTACCTTCTTATACAGGCCGGTGCTACCCTGCTCTACTGGAGGTAAAGTCTTGGCTGAATCCATGACAATGCACCAACTCTGGCTAACTAGTCTCAACTATAGTAGGATGAACTGGAGGTGCTTATTTCTAAAGTGCTAACACTACTGCTAATAAGTCCTTGAGCTTCTTCCCCATCCTATCTATTTGTTCATTTTTTTACTTTAATTGCTAACAGAGGTGTTGGGTCAAGTAGGTTGTGTCATCCTGCTCAGCCTCAGCACCTTCTATAGTCTGCTGCTCATGGAGGAGGGAACTCCGGGTATCTATCATGTGTACCCCTGCTGAATCCTCTAATAGGTCATCATCATTTAGATCAAAGCTGATCTTTTCATCCTCTAAATGGTACCAAGCATATCCTAAGATTTCCTTCTTCTCCACTAAATACTGGGCTACGATGTCGTTTAGGGATCGGTCCAACTAAATAGGCATGAAAGATCAGGTGTGACCGATAATATGATCACTATCATGAACAGATAAGCACCTAATTTATGAAGTTGTTGGTGAGCTCATCTTGTGAGGACTACGCTCACTAGGGGAAAGATACTCCTGACTATTTTTGGATCTAGGTGGAGTGGCATACTTAGGAGGATCTATAGCCATAGGGGTGATTGAACTGTCTCCTCCTCCCTCAACTGTTGTGACTATCTCCACATCCTGCTGTGGTCGTGGTGGTGATGGGATGACTACTATGCTTCAAGGTAGTCATTCCTTCCTCACCATAATTGGAGCAGAAGGTTAAGAAGGAGAGCTTGACCTTGCCATACTAGGTGGTGTAAATGGGACAAGATCTCTCTATCGTAGCCAGATCACCAACGGGGTTCTCTTCTCCCCTGATGTGGCCTTCATGGCATTGGCTAGAATAGTAGATACTGGGACATATATAAGAGATGGTAGACGAGGAGAAGAGTGGTGTGGTAAAGGCATCATCAACTTTCATGGAATAGGAGCTCCTCTTCTAT
This sequence comes from Cymbidium sinense, assembly GCA_021442155.1. NCBI lineage: Eukaryota > Viridiplantae > Streptophyta > Magnoliopsida > Asparagales > Orchidaceae > Cymbidium > Cymbidium sinense. The sequence goes on from CM038214.1 coordinate 246,005,224, forward strand.
GATGTGTAGTTCTCATGAGTAAGATACTGTCAGTATGGTCGGCGAGGGTAGCACACTGATCAGGAAAATCCGTAAGTGCGGAGGTTGCTAACTATCGGCTATACCTCCTCCGCTATTAGTAACATGAACCGGTGTGCCTCCCCTTCTCCGCCAAAGCTACCGCCACGCTGTGGGGATAACTCTCAATCAAATTGAGCCCTAGACTGATCATCAGAAGCTCCACTGATGGAAAATTGATCGGAGGCTAGCATATGACCTCCTCCTCTCACTAATAGGTGCTTGAAACTGAACCGCAAGCAGAGGTGAAGCAAAAATCTTCCTAGCATCCTCTCTATCAGACCTAGAGAGAGGGTGGAACTAATTTTCTATAACTAGGAGGGAAACCATCCGAGGTAACTCCTCTATAATAAACTAAGTGGCTGCCTCCAACTCCCTAGCAATGTGAGTGTGATGGCACTTGATAATATGATTCTTATTTCTTTATTGGGTCTAGGTTAGTTAAGCAGAGTAGGAACTAGACCCAACCTCGAAAGTAGGGTATACAATCCATAGAATCAAGGGAGCCTTCCCCTTTTAGGGAGCCAGTGAGTGGGTACTAGCCCTAACTGGGGCAGCATGGGGAACAATCAGACGCACTAATCCTGGCACTAATACTGCTGGGAACTACCATAACCTTCCTCTTCAGTAAGGGGATCCTTGAATTAGATGGCATTTTGATCTGGATGACCAGCTTCTATTCGGTCACCATGCTCCTACAAACTATCATGGAGGGAGTTCCCTCATATGTAATCTTGGCCCCCTCAAAGCCTCAGCCAAAGTGGATGAGGTGGGCATAGTCAGATCATGAAAGGCTGGCCTGATCCAAGGCCAAATCCATCCCATGATGAAATGTGAACACATACTTCTATGCTACCATTGCAATCAACTGAAAATTGAAACTGAAACTAAAACTAACACTGACTAAAAGTCTACAATGTTCAAAATAAACTAGAATCATATTTCTATTTTGTTGATTTTTGAATTTAAATTTTAGAATTTGAACCCACACTCAACAACTAGAAAGTGTTAACTGTGGCTCAAATGGATTTAGAGAAGATTTTGAGATTGATTGGAAAGAGGAATTTTGGGTATGCTAGGTCAGGTGTTTGAAAATAATTTCTTATTTTTCTTTGTTTGCTTTGTTTTGTAAATCATTTGAGATTTAAAAATGAAATCCTCATTTAACAAATTTTGGTATGCTAAATGATAAATTCAAGTATGTATTGTTTTAAATTTTTTTTTTCTTTTGAAAATAGGATTCTTAGCAAATTTGAGTATGCTAAAAAAATCCTAATGTATTTTTTTATTTTTGATTTGATTTTGAAAATAGGACTCTTACCAAATTTGGGTATGTTAAGGAAATCCTAATGTATTTCTTTTATTTTTGGTTTGATTTTGAAAATATGATTCTTAGCAAATTTTGGTATGCTAAGAAAATCCTAATGTGATTCTTTTTTTTATTTGATTTTGAAAATAGGGTTTTTAGCAAATTTGGGTATGCTAAAGAAATCCTAATGTGTTTCTTTTGTTTTGGATTTTGTTTTAAAAATGGATACTTCACTTTAGAAAATGTGGTATGCTAAAAGGAAGTTCCAATGTGTTTTGAATTTTGTTTTGAAAATAGAGACTTCACTTTAGCAAATGTGGTATGCCAAAATAAAGTTCCAATGTGTTTTGAATTTTGTGAAATGGAGATTTCACTTAGCAAATTTGAGTATGCTAAATGAAATTCCAAAAATGTGTTTCAAATTTTGTTTTTGAAAATGGATACTTCACTTTAGCAAATATGGTATGCTAAAAATGAATTTCCAATGTGTTTTGAATTTTATGAAATGGAGATTTCACTTAGAAAATTTGAGTATGCTAAATGAAATTCTAAAAATGTATTTCAAATTTTGTTTTTGAAAATGGGGACTTTACTTTAGCAAATGTGGTATGCTAAAAATGAAGTTCCAATGTGTTTTGAATTTTGTGAAATGGAGATTTCATTTAGTAAATTTGAGTATGCTAAATGAAATTTCAAAAATGTGTTTCAAATTTTGTTTTGAAAATGGAGACTTCACTTTAGCAAATATGTTATGCTAAAAATGAAGTTCCAATGTGTTTTGAATTTTGTGAAATGGATATTTCACTTAGCAAATTTGGGCATGCTAAATGAAATTCCAAAATTTTGTTTCAAATTTTGTTTTGAAAATGGAGACTTCACTTTAGCAAATTTTTCTTTCTTTTGGTGTTTTGTTGATTTTGAAAGAGAGATTTCCATTTAACAAATTTGGGTATGTAAGATGGAAATCAATTTATTTTTTATTTTTCAAAGATGTAGTTTCGTGTGTGATTATTACTTTTTTTTAAAAGAGAAAATTCCAACCTAATCATATATATAATATGTTAAGAGAGATTTTAAAATAGTGTCATTTTATTTTGAAATTAAATCTTCATTCAATAAATTTGGGTATATTGAATGGAGATGTTCATATGTGCTTTCTGAAAGTTTATTTTTGATTTTGATTGAAAATGAAACCCATTCAATAAATGTGGGTATATTAAATGGAGAGGTTTCATATGTGCTTTGGAATTTTTTTTATTTTGATTGAAATGAAACCTCCATTCAATAAATGTATACATTGAATGGAGAGGTATCATATGTACATTTGAAAATTTATTTTGATTTTGATTGGAAATGAAACCTTCATTCAATAAATGTGGATATATTGAATGGAGAGGTTTCATATGTGCTTTTTGAAAAGGTGAAAAATTTCAACTTAACACATATGGAATGGTTGAGTGGAATTTCAAAGTTGTAATTTTGGTTGAAGGTGTAACATGCATCCTACACATTTGGATGTATTGAATGGAAAGGCCCATCTTCAAATTGTGTGCTTTTTTGAAAAACATGATTGTTGGTTTTATTTTTCAAATGTTCCAACATGTAACAATTATGAAAATTGTTAGATGTAGTGCAAATATTTTATTAAGTGTATTTTGAAAAGGTTTTTTTTGAAAAGCAAGACTTTTATGAAGGATTTATTTTTTCATTATTCTTTTCGAATGAACCTTTCCTTACCATAAAAATGGTATGGAGGAAGTCTTTAATTATTTTCTTTTTATTAAATTTTTCTTTTTACCCATAGGTACCCATTGGGGAACCTAACTGGGATTTTAAGTCTAACATGGGGTGAGGTCCTAAAACCTAAAAATGTTGGCTAGCTTAACTAAAGGATGAAATAAGCTCAATGCCAATGAAAAAGAAAGATAGTATTGGATTCATACAGAAGTACAAACCCATTATCGATACTTAGAGACAACGATCATTTACTAAAGATGGAGAGAGGAACCATCCTCAATAGAGTCGCCAGAAAAATCTGTGATGAAATTATTTTCCAAACTTCATCTATCCCCTTTTTGGGGAAGATGATAGATGAAAATAGAAATATAATGCCTTATTGGGACACCATGCAAATCTGTAGATGTTCTTATTAGGGTGATGGAGTACTATATTGAGGAAAGGTGTACTATCTCGAAAGATAGAAGTCACCACCCTATAGTGGACCTAATCACCTTAATAAGGACTCCGTAGGACTATGGGTCTTCAAAATGTACCGTAGATTCTTCCTATTCTACATGAAAAAGCAAAGGCGCTTATTTTAAACCGGCTCATTGTTAAGTTCCCTACAGGGGAAAACCCCATAGTTAATTACATCTTATGGAATAGGATTTCTTAGGAATACTCTCGATTAAGGTAAATGATCATTGTCTCCAAAAATTTTTAAAGGTAGGACTATCAATCGATTGGTTTATTTTTATAGAGTCAAGTGGGATCGATCAAGAGGAGGGAGTTCTTATTGAAGCTAAATGAAGATAGGTAGGGGATTCTTAGATACTAGGAAGCATAGTATGCACCCTAAAATATCTTATGGTTGGGCTTTATATTTTTTTAAAATTGAATTGGTTTGTTTGAGTTGAATTTTTATTAGAAAGTTAGGGCTTACAATTCCACTATACAAGGTCCTGGAAATGCCTAAGAGGTGAGGATTTATGCTCATAGCCCGCAAAGCAAAGTAGCAACCTCTGAAACTAAATATAAGGAGCTTCAGTTTGGGCCAAAATCATGACCCAAATCTAAGGTGAAAATGGGTATCTGGTTTACCTCCATAAGAGAGGATAAACCACCTAACTGTTGGACTTATGATCACTTGAAGGTGGCCACCAACTAACTCCTATGATTTTAAAATATATAGGGAAGTCAAATTCTTTTTGTAAGATAGCTAGCTATTGTTTATCCAGAAAGAGACTAAATCCTTAAACACTTTCCCTAAGAGACTAGATCATGTAGGGTATGAGTTAATAATTAAAATCTAATACAAATTTTTTTGTTATGTTTTATATTAATTTTGGATGATCAATTTGACATAGGCTTTAGGATTCATATGCCTAATGCAAGAGAAATCAGATTATGGGCCAAAATCAGCAAGATAAGGTGTGTTTCCACCATGGCTCTCAAAGGTCAAGCCAAGTTCTCTGGTAAAGGTGAAAGCCCTCCAATCAAGAGTGAAATAATATGTTTTTTATGCAAGATGTGAGAAAGAAAATACAACATCTAGCTTTGGGGTTTCTAATTCTTTTATCTTGATTTGTAGCCTAAGCTTTAGATGAGGTTATGAGTTGTTTATTTTTTGTTTAAATTATTTTGATTGGATAGAAAAATTTATTTTCCTAAGAGCCTAATCGTCATCGAGGACATACATCAAAGCAAGGTACAAACTAGGAGAAGATGCCATCTTAATGCACAAGCTAAATAAACATCAATCAGCTTATAAAGCTAGCACAAAAAAATAAAAGGCCATTTGTGGTAGGGCTCCATACAAAAAAATAAATTGATTTGAGCTCTACCCTTATAACATATTACAAATGAATTAAATACAATCAAGAATAATTCATTATTATGGGGTCTCATTCTTCATTTCTTTATTTCTTCATTCTTCATTCTTCTTCTTCTTTCTTCTTTTGTTGGTTGGAATGTTTTCCAAAGGCTTCACATGGTACATAATGCATAGCCTTATGACCAATATTCTTCCAAATATCCTATAACAGTTATTCAAAAATCCTAATTGCAAAATTACATGAAAATGGAAAAAAATTCTATCTAAACCTGCAAAATAGAGATTTGCTCAACAAACCATACAATCCCAAGCATGTATATGTATAAATTGGACTTAGCACCCTACACATGGGTAATCAAGTCCACCTGGCCTATTTTAGATTATGCTTAGGGGTATAAGCACATGCATAATAAAAGCAATTTTGTATTTTATTATTTTGAGCATAATCTCCTCAAGATAGTGGTTAGACTAAGATCGCCCCACCATTATCTATATACACCTATCATCCAAACTAAAAGCATTACACAAAACATAAGCAAAACATCAAACCATGCACCATAACCTAAAGCTAGAAGTAGTGACCTAGCCTAATGTATTTAAGGTTTAGTTGGTTTGGCTTTTAAGGTTAAGTATGAAAATGTTGTTCAACTTAGAGGATGGTTTCATTTAAGTGATTTAGTTGATTTGGTTGATTTTATCTTGTATTTTTATTTGGTTTGAATGAACCTACAATTAATTACTAAGTTGTAAAGAGAAGAAACTTAAAGCTCTCTTTCCTCCCAACCTTAAGTAATTTCTAAGGTAGATTCGTATTTGATTTTTGTTTAGTGAATGTTTTGTTATGTGTTTTTATTAATCCTATATTTATATTTTCCCTAAACAAACCTATTAAAAAGAAATGCATTTTAAGATTAAGTAAAGTGAAATACTTCACAAAACACAAAACACATTATTTCTATCCCAACATGTGTAACATGCATACAGAGGACCATAAGCATATCTATACAAGAAAATGGAAATATTTAGCACACCTTCATGATGAATTCTAAGTGATATTGTTTAAAGAAAATTTGGAATGTTTCATGTATGCATGATTTTGTTAAGTAAAAAGAGGGATTCTTTTATCCATTTTATCATATGCACATTTACAAGTATAAAAGACATAAGTGAGGATGCCATTGTTAGAACCAGGGTGTACAAGACCTACTTAGGGATACTTAAAGCATCACAATGTAGGGATTATCTAGACAATATAATTACACTTTTCTTAAATACATGTGCATGTACAAAAGAAATGCATGGAAAGAGAATCATGCAAAAGTTTATGTTTGTTTGATGTTGGTTTGATTGTTTAGTTTATATGGGTGATGTGGAATTCCTTCATGATAAGAGTAGGATAGATTTAAGCAAGTGTTATGTCCTTTTCAAATGGACTATACACATGGCAAATCTTATACAATTCTATGTTAAGAAAGAGAGGAGAATCACATAACACATTTTATACTCAATGCAAGCTTATAAATAATTATACATACCTTTAGTTATGATATTTGATTTATAAGTTTTGAAAATAATTTTTATTTAATAGTCATAATAGCCATTCATATTCTTACTTTATGCAAAACATGCAATTTGACATAAAGGAAACATTTCATTTTTAGAATTTTTTAATTTGATTTCTAAAGGAATGAATGCATGATTTTCATAGAACATACATATTTAGCATGCTAGGAATGAAATAAAGTGATGAATGCATGTAAATTCATTCACCTAATTAATTCCTAAAGATAATCTTATGAAATAGGATTATTTAAAGCAAATCACATTTTTTAAGAGATTTTTAGTTTTGTTTGAATTTGATTTGAATTTAGGAAATGTGAAAGAGTTTTCTAGTCCTATCCCATTTCCCCCATGTGTGAGTTTATTTAGATTTTTTAGAACCATTATATGATTTTTATATTTTGTTTAGGTTAAGGTGTGAATTAAGTACATTAATTCCCCCTTACCTACACCATTGTAACATATTTAATCAAATAATTATGAGCCAATGTATGACATAAACAACACAAAGAATTTAAATCAGCAATGCACCTAGGAAAGAAAGGGACTAATGCAATTGGCTCACAATTAATGATTAATTAAGCTAAAAGGTTTAATTTAAGTACTTTCATAACCCTTCCCACACATGTGGGTTGGATTTTATTTCCTTAAGTTACTTAGGTTATTGAACACCTAAGCACCTACCCAAGATCAATTGGTTAAGTTTTGGAATGCTTTGAAAATTTCATCAAGTTAATTAAGTAGGTGATTAGTGGATTGGCCCTTAATTAAGTTTATATTAAGAAAGAAATGGGTTTTAAGGAATAGCTTAAGAAAAATATCCCAAAATTATTCCATAAACCTTTGTTCACTTAATCAAAGCTTAATTAACTTAATAAAGGGATTGAACCACTATTCAAATATTTAATTAAGCTTAATTATATTAAGAGAGTGATTCAGGATTCATTAATTGATTTTCCTAATTAACTCATCAATAAATTCAAAGAAAATTAGGGGAGGTAGAGGTCATCCCACTAAATGCAACTGAGAAAATTGAAATAAATTAATGAAGTAATTAGAGAGTAAATAGAGTTATTATGTTTTCACTAAAATCTTAACTCAGAAAAATGCACTATTCAAAATCCATTAGAAATAATTTTAGTGAATTCTTTAATGAATTACCTTCATAATGCAATTTATTTTTTATTTTTCTAATATTTATAGATTTAGTTATGTTATTTTGAAGATTTAGTGATTAAAGAATTAATTAAAACTAATCACGTCGGAGCCACGTGGACTGCTGACTTGGTGCGCATTTTCCATGTTGTGCGACAGAATTCATCAGTTAAGTTATCACATCCCAATGACATGTTAGTGGAAGAGCTACGGGCTTTCTCTCTGGATCTTCCAATTAAGGATCGTATAGTTGAGATCGAGCCCATAATTCTTAAAGGATAAATCCATGGATCCTACGCATCTTTATCAGGACCGTCCATCCAAAATGTGCAGATGGATGGTCCATGATCTGTCGCTGAGTTTGCCTATGGTAAAGGGCATTTATCGACTCTTTAAGGAAAGATCTGAGCTCAAATGAGCTTGGCTTGAACTCAAACTAAACCCACACCATCATCATGCAAGGGGCAAGGCATCCAATGGTCAAAATATAATGGGGTGAAAACTCCTTTCACAAAGGACCAAACACTTCCTATTCTATTCTCAATTTGAAGGCATACCTCACCAGAGGCTATCACCAACACTCCCAACAATCGAGGTAGCTTCATATAGTAGAGATGAAGCCCTGTTGAAAGTTTCAAGCCTTGGGATGAAGTGGATCTTCCTATGGACCAAGGTGGGCTTCAATTGCTTGTGGCCTTGATCAAACTCCCCTCTCCCATTCCTTGAGAACTTGGATGAAGCTTTGGATCAACTCTATTAAGTCCCCTCAAGGTGCTTGAAGGAGAAATTGAGCTAAAATTAAGTATTGAATAGGATTGAATTCCCTACTACCTCCCTTATTTTAAGTTTTGATAAAGGCAAGAAATGGAGAAATGAAAAGTGCTCTAAGAGGCTTGGAGAAGCTTGAGGATGCTTGCTCTGAGTTCCCTAGCTTAAATTGAATGTGAGTGTGTTGGATTCAATTGAAATTAGGGGGAGTATATCTCCCTCTAAGTGGATCAAAAAGCTGAGCATAAAGATGCTTTTTTGATCAAATTCACCCTATGCAATGGGTTTGTTAGGCCATTTATGGTGGTATGTGATTTGATTTTGGCCAGAGGAGGTAGTGGAGAAGTTTCCATGTGCTTAATTGAGTCGAGGAGGGATCCCAAGTGCTCAATTTCTAAGTGGTTGGTCGATTTTTCCATTGGGTTGGGTTTAGCTGACCCAAACTCATTGGGTCATGTGCACCATACTCACTAGTGTCCATGGAGTCGACTAAGAGGGTTCCAAGTGGCCATGAAAAGGATTTGACCAAATTCCAAGTGAATTTGGCCAAGAATTATCCTTTGAACTAGGGACAAAATGGTCGTTTAGCTTGGATTTTAGTGTGAATATGTTTGGTATAATTTTAAAATGGGTTAGGCCAAGTTTCAATGAATTTGGAATTCGTTTGATATGATTTGGCTCATGTTGACCTAATTAAGTCAAAATGGGTCAACTTGGGTCAAGTTGACCAATTGGTCAAATTGGGTCAAACTGAGGGTTGGGTCAAGTTCATATGACCATATGAATTGATTTTGTATCTTTGTTTCCAATGAATTTGGTTCATTTGATTTAATTTAGGTCAAATGGGTTAAGTTGACCAATTTGACCCATTTGACCTAGTTGGGTTAGGTCATGGGTTGGTTTAGGTTTAATTGGTCATTTGAAATGTATTGGTATCTTTGTTTCCAATCAATATTGGTTTAGTTTGATTTTGGCTCAATTTGACCATTTAGGTCAAGTTGGGTTCCAGGTCAATTACGCTAGCTTGGGTCTAGTTGGTCAATTGAGGCTTTGGTCAAGTTCAAAAAGTGATTTCTAATGAACTTGACCCATTGGTTTCAATAAATTTAGTTTAGATCAAGTTTTGACACATTTTTACTTTTCAAGTCAAGTTCGGTCTACTTGGGTCAAGTGGCCAATTAGGCTAGGTTAGGCTCAAATGATGACTTGGTTAAGTTCAAACATTGATCATAAACTAGTTTTGATCAATGGTTTCAATCAATTTGGCCTATGGTGGATTTTGGCTAGTTTAGGTTTCATTTTGGCTAAGTGTTGACTTGGTCAACCCTTAAGTTTGACTTGGTTTGACCTAATTTGAGTGATTGATCATCTCATGATGATTGTTGCTCATAATGTGAGGCTTAGGTGGGCTTAATTCAATCCAATTTGGGTAGGATTTGAATTTGGCTCAAAAGAGGTACTTTAGGTCACTTTGGGTCAAGTGAGCCTACGTGGGTCAATTTACATGATCAAGGCTTGAATCAAGTTTGTTTGAACTCATATTTGAACTTATGATTGAAATATAAATCCATTTGCAAGTGATTTTGAGCAAATGGGTTTTGATTCATTTGACAATTTCAAGTTCAAAAGGGTGAACATGAGTTTGATTTAGGTTTGATTTTTTAAAATTTAGTTTTGATTTGATGATTGAAGTTTGTATTTATATTTGGATTCATGATTGAAGGATTGATTGAATCATGAATAAAAATCAAGAGTTTGGCTTGATTTGAATTTGATTTGGCTACTTTCAAGAATTTGACTTGGAAGGCTTAGGTTGAATTTTGGTAGAATTTGGATTTGCATTTGAATTGATTTTTGGATATTTGAATTTATATTTTATTTATCTTTATGAATATAAATGAGAATATAAATGGATTATGATAAAATTTCTTGAATTTGAATTAATTTGGATTTGTTTTAGGCTAAGTCAATAAGATAGAATCAAAGTGACTTAGGAAAGATTTTTGAACTTGGAATTTCAATCATAAGCTTCAATCATTTGGAATTGGTTTGAGTTTGGAGAAAAACAATTAAGTTGGAATTGATTTAAGGTTTGAGAAAAATCAATCAAGTTGGAATTGATTTGAGTTTTGATGTTGATTTGATTTGGAGTTTGACTTGAAGAAGGAAGTGAAGAGTTGGTTCAAGCTATGGGGTAGGCAAGTTTTCCTAACACCCTAAAAGCATGACTATTCCTACTAACTCTTCTAGGTCTCTAGGGTTAGGTTGAGTGTTCACCTAATCACTAGAAGTGTCTTAAGACTAAGGAAACTCTTAGTTTCTAAGAGAGGTCCTATGTCTAAGATGGAGGGGTTCAAAACTCATTCTAAAAATGAGGCCAACAAAGGGCGCCCAATATGTGTGGTGTGACCGACAAGGAACACCACATGTATTGGTGTTGACCAAAATGATCAACAACATTGAATGATCACAAGCACTAACATAAATGATCTACTCCTAACCCAAGGTGTAGAAGGAATCCAGAGCTTAGTGCAATGTGACTCTACTCATGTCAAGGGCATAAGAGAGTAAAGGAAGAATCCATTAGGAATAGAGTATGTGAACCTTCCACTAGGGAAACAACTTCAAATCATCCACTAAAGGATGAGAGGTTTGAAATCTGCTGGGGGATTAGAATTCAAGATCCACTGAGGGAACTAGAAAGATTTTCATCTAACTGAGGAGAAGCAAATGGAATGATTTAGATTATTTGATAATTTTGATTTTTTTGACTCCACTGAGGGAGATTGATTTATTATTTTTGACTCCACTGAGGGAGGAGGGTTAGATTTGTTTCATATTTTTAAGATTTTGAGATGGACCCTATTAGTTTTTGATGGATCGTACTGAGAAAGAGCCATGGAGGCCTAAGCCTAACTTAGATTTACCAATCCAAAGGGGTAGTCTACCAAACACATAGTAAGACTAGCCAACCAAAGGGAATGCCTTTTGATGTGTAGCAGCTGTACTAGGAAGAAATCATAGTAAACTTACATCCTCCAAAGTAGGGATCAATTATTGGGGTGATCCATTGGCAAGGTATTAGATGAAACCCATCCTAGGGCTAACTATTGAGTGAATGCCACTAGGGGACTTAGATCAACTCAAAGATAGTCAAGATTAATTTCATTTTTAGATTTATTTTGATGAATCCCATCGGCGATGGATTGCACTGAGTAGGGGCCATGGAGGCCTTGAGCTAGCTAAGATTTACCAATCCAAAGGGAGTAGTCTACCGACCACATAGTAGGACTATCCAACTAAAGTGGTTGCCTTTCAGTTTGCAATGGCCAAGTTAGGAAGAAAATGCGGGGACTCACAACTACTAAAAATAAGGAACCACTAGGGTGATCGGTTGGCAAGGCAATAAATCAAACTCAACCTAGGGCTCACTATTAAGTGAATGCCGCTGGGGAGACTTAGTTCAAATAAAAGATAGTTAAGATTAATTTCATTTTTAATTTATTTTATGGATTATGTTGGTTTGTACGGATCACACTAAGAAGGAGCTTATATCAGCCTAGACCTATCTTAGATTTACTGAACCAAAGGAAGTTAGTTCTCGGCTGATAAGAGAACTATCTGACCAAAGGAGTGCCTTTTGATTTGTAATGATCAATTCATGGGAAGAAAGCTCGGGGATTCACATCTTCCACTATAAAAGAACACTAGGGTGATCAGTTACTTTGGGTAACAAATCAAACCCGACCTAAGGTTGCCCATCATTTTGTGACAAACATGCTAGAAAAAATGCATCATAGGCTTACATCTTCTAAAGCAAAATGACTGTTGAGGTAATCTACTTTTAGCAAAATTGATTGAACCCAACATAAGGGCAACTATGGAATGGTTGCCAACCCATGGACATATCTCAACTCAGGTAGTCACGCAATTCCTATAGGGAGTTTTGCTGACACTACCCTAAAGATAGGATGCCTACTTGGGAAAAGGGTCCCTATAGGGGTTTGAATCCCTAATCCACAAGAAAAAAATTGTATTTGTTTTATTTGTTTATCATGGACTATGTTAGTTTATGAGAGATCAAACTGAGAAGGAGCTTATATAAGCCTAGACCTATCACAAATTTATTGAACTAAGGGAGAATCTACGCATCCGTGAACAAATTCTCAAACCACAAAAGTAACTACCAGGAAAGGGGGGCTGTCCAATCCAAGAGTAACTCGAGTAGTGTCTAAATGGGGTCGCAAAGGATGTGATCCAAATAGAGTGCCCATTAGGAGGGGGTCCTCTACGGGCTTGATCCAAAACCCTAGAGAAGATAATATCATAGGTATTCGACAGCCATCTAAAGGAGAAAGCACGGGGACTCACATCTGCCAAAAGTGGTGTATCCATTAGGTGAGTCACTATCAGAATTATGAACATCAACCAACCTAAAGTGCTCATCAATTTACAACAATCATCCTAGAAAGAAAGGTCGAGGAATGAAATCCTCTTATAGCAAAACTGACTACTGGGATAGTCTATCTTTGGCTCGACAGGTTCCATCCGACCTAGGGTAACTACTGAGTGAATGCCACTGGGGGACTTACATCGACTTAAGTGTAGTTAAGAAGAAAAGGATCCACTAGGGGACTTATCCTAAAGCTCAAATATACTCGACCTAGTTAGTTCATGATGATTAGTTCAAGAAGAAAGCTCGGGGACTCACATCTTCTTAAATAAAATCAACATGAGGTAGCTTATTGGCTGGGCAGTGAATTCTACCAAACTAACAAGGTGCTCATTAGTTTGCAATAATCAAGTTAGAAAGAAAGCACGGGGACTGACATCCTCCAATAAATGACCATTGAGGTAACATACTAACGAGGTAGCATATAAACCTGACCTTGAGCAACAAATGAGTGAGTGCCACAGGGGGCTTGCTCCCACATCAAAGTAGCCTGAGATAAAAGATATGTATTTATGCTTGAAAGAATTGGGTGCCTCTAGGGGACTCTTACACCTAGAACTCAAGGATACTTGACCTAGTTAGTGCATGATGGCTAGCTCAAGAAGAAAGCGCGGGAACTCACATCTTCTTAAATAAAGTCAACATGAGGTAGTTTACTGGTTGGATAGTGAAGACTACCAAAATAACAAGGCACTCATTGGTTTCCAATGGTCAAGTTGGGAAGAAAGTGCGAGGATTCACATCATCCAACAAATGACCACTAGAGTGACATACTAGCAATGTAGCATGTGAACACGACCTAGAGCAGCTAATGAGTGAGTGCCACAGGAGCTTGCTCCCACATCAAAATAACCCGAGACAAAAGATCTGTGAATGTTCTTAAAGGAATAGGATTCCTGTGGAGAACTCTTACACCTGCACCTAGGACCACTCTCTTAAATAAAGTTAACATGATGTAGTATCCTGAAGACTATGATGGCTCATTAGTTTCAAGAAGAAAGCACAGGACTCACATCCTCCAACAAATGACCCACTTTGGGGTGACATCTGAGCAAGGTAGCATGTGAACTCAACCTAGAGCAGCTAATGAGCGAGTGCCACAGGGGGCTTGCTCCCATATCAAAGTAACCTAAGACAAAAAATATGTGTCTATTTTTGTGCTTGTGTTAAAGGGAATAGGATGCCGCTTGAGTTTTCACACACCTACCCTTAACACACTTGAAGAATTGTATGAAATGGTACCATAGATGGCAACTGGAATTCCCACTAAGAAAGGATGTCACTTGGGTTCTCTTACACCTAACTTAGTTGTGCTAATCGAAATAAGATTCCTCTTGGGTTCTCTCACACCTATTCCAATAGCACTAGGAGATTATGTTTGTGTCATGAAAGAGGGATAGGATGCCTCTTGGGTTCTCTTACACCTATCCTAGACACATTATAGCAGATTCATAAGATAAGCAAATAATGCTTCGAAAGAAGAGAAGATTTAGATGAATGGAATTATATTTTTCCTCTTTTATTGATAATTATTTTCAAACATGATTTAAGGGTAATATTTCTTCAAATAGAGCCCATTAATTGGAAGCATCGGGTGTTCCCCTTTACAATCAACGAGTTGATAGGATCCTCCTTAGTTAGGGGCCTTCTCAAGTGGGTTCAAACTTTTCTCCCATCTTTTGATTGGCAAACATTGTTCTCCTTAGTACTAACATAAGTTCTCCTACTTGGAAAGACCTAGGGCAGACTAGCTTACTGTGAGCTTGAATCAATTTAGCTTTGTACAACTCAAGGTTTTGGCACGCCCGTAGGCGACTCTCCCCTAAACCTTTGAGCTCTTCTAATTGCAACTTTCCATTCTACTCTATAATGATCTTGCTATCCAATGCTATCCTTAGTGATGGGAGTTTAACTTCTAAAGGTAGAATGACTTTGGACCCAAACACTAAGGAAAATGGGGTAGATTGAGTTGGAGTTCGGTATGTGTACGGTAGGCCCACAAGGCTTCAACCAACTTCTCATTCCATTATCATTTATTATCATCAAGTGTATTCTTTAGTATTTTTATAAAAGTTTTGTTGAATGCTTTTGCTAAGCCATTTGCTCTAGGGTAGTAGATGGTGGAGTATCTCCAATCTATATCATGTCTTCTTGAGAAGCTGTTGATCATGGTACTTTTGAATACAGTACCATTATTGGTTATAATTCGTTGAGGCATCCGAAACCTATATATGATATGTTTCCTAAAAGATTGAAGCACATGCTAAGTTGTGACCTCTCTGAGTGGGATTGCCTCCGCCCAATTGGAAAAGTTGTTGGTGGTAGCTAGAATAAATTGATGATCCTTGGAAGAAAGAGGATCGATCAGACCCACAATTTTAGTACCCCAACACTCAAATGGCTATGAGGCCAATATAGGGTGTAGAATGTTGGGTGGCTGATGTAAGACCACACCATGTACCTGACACTAATGTCATCTCCTAGCTACATTCATGTATCTGTAATCATCAAAGACTAGTAGTATCCTAGTCTCTTGATCCTCCTTTTTTCTCTTCGGACCAGATTGATGCACTCTACATAGACCTAAATGTTTCTAGGTTATGATGCCAAGGGCTTCATGTTTATCTAAACAACGTAACCACATTTGATCGAAAGATCATCGGTACAAGGTGCCATCAATGAGACCATAGGAGAGAGCTCTCTGTTTCACCTGATGGGCTTGTGACTTTTCTTGAAGAAATTTGTCAGTGCTCAAATAGTATATGAATAGTTTCCTCCAGTCTAGCTCCTTGTCCTTATAGGAAACGACAACCTCCCCTTCTAGAGAAAGTCTCTCGATGAGTTCACCATCAATAAGGGATAAGACTTGTCTATTTTGGACCCTTATTAGAATGGACTCATCTTTCGGACATGCCAATTCTTTGGTAAGTCTTTCCAAAGCATCTGCTACTATGTTCTATGCTTGGGAAACCTTATAGATGGTGACTTTGGAGATTTGGGCCAACAACTTCATGGCAGACTCGTGATAATGATGAAGCTTAGCTTTTAGAACCAGACACAATCTAGTTGATGACCCGAGAATCTCCAAAGATGTTGATGCTCTTGACACAGACTATGATGGATAACTTCAGACCAACAATCAAAGCCTCATACTGAGCTTTATTATTGGTGCAAGGATTAGGGAGATAGTATGAGAATCTTATCACATCATGGTATGGAGTTAAGAGAACTATTCCTACCCTTATCTTTCCTAGAAGAGTAGATCAGGTTGCTTCTCCTTTATGAAAGGAAGCCGCACCATCAAAATACATCTCCCATCGATGGTTTTCAATCTCACCTAAGTTCATGATTTGTTCATCAGGGAGATCTCACTAAGCGGAGAATCAGCAAGCAGGGGGTGTGCCGCTAAGAAATCTACAAGTGCTTGTCCTTTTACCACACGGAGGGGTACGAATGTGATATCAAACTGCTAGAGTATCATGGTCCAACATGCCAAACATCAAGATAGCATTGGTCGTGTCATGAGATAATGCATTGGATTTGACCTGGAAATCAAGTTCACCATATTAGAAAGCATATAGTGTCATAGCTTTTGGGATGCAAAGATTAAAGCTAAGCAATGTTTCTTAATAGGTGGGTAATTCTCTTCAGTAGGAATCAGATGATTGTTGAGGTAGTAGAGAGCACTCTTCTTCCCTTCATTGTTGGCTTTGGCCAACAAAGCACCAAGGGAGTCATCCAATGTAGTAGTGTAGAGGATGAGTGGCCTGCCCAAGATAGGGGCTGCTAGAACTAGTAGCTTCACCAAATATGGCTTGATATCTTTGAAGGCATGCTGACACTTATCATCCCACTTAAACTTGACATTTTTTTTGACAAGTGTTGAAAATGAAATAAAGTGTCTTAGATATGCCAACTATTCTTGAAAAGATCTGAGTTAAGTTAAACTTTTAGGAGGTGGCATTTCCAAGATAGCTTTGATCTTTTCAGGATCTATTTCTATTTCTCGATGTCGGATAATAAACCCAAGAAATTTCTTTGAATCTACTCCAAATGTACACTTCAAGGGATTCATTTTAAGGTTATATTGTCTTAACCATTTAAAAACTACTCTCAAGTCAAAGAGATGGTCTTCCTTTTCTTTGGTCTTGACTACTAGATCATCAACATAGAACTCAACCTGATGATGGATGAGTTCATTGAACCTTTGAGTCATGGCCCGTTGGTATGTAGCACCATCATTTTTAAGGCCGAAAGGCTTGACCCTATAATAATATATTTCAATCGGGGTTCGAAAAGCAGTGTTTCTTTTATCCTCGGGAACCATCTTAATTTAGTTCTAGCTAGATGACCCATCTATGAAGGAAAAAACTACATGAGATGAGGTGAAAACCACCATTAGTTCTGGTATAGGAAGAGGAAACTCATCCTTAGGATATGCCTTATTTAAGTCCCTAAAATTAATGCAAATTCAAATTTGGCCATTCTTCTTCTTAACTGGGATGACACTGGCAAACCAAGTAGGGTATTTTTCTTCCCTGATGAAACCATCATCGATCAAATTCTTGACTTCAGAAATGACCTGTTGTTCGATTTCTAATCCCATGTGCCTAAGAGCTTACTTGATAGGATTAACACTAGGATCTATTGCTAGTTTGTGGACTACTACGTCAAGAGATAATCTGAGCATTTCTTCATAACTTCATGCAAAGTAGTTTTTAAACTCAGTCAATAGCCTTACTAATTCATTAGTTTCTTCTTCATTCAACAATGAACTAGTGTATGTCGGGCATGGATTTTCTTCTATCCTGAGGTTGATTTCTTTAAGCTTGTTAATTATTGAATGGATCATCTCTTAAAATTCTGGTGGTGCATCTTTAATTTGGAGATCATCTTGATCATCTGAAGTTTCTAAACACACATCCTCAAAAATGTTAGTGTTGTGTAAAAAGAATAAATCAGACTCCAAATGATTGGTGATAGCTAAGCAATAATCGTCATCATCGACTGGACCCACTGTATCGAATCCTAGTCATAATCTTAATTATTTATCCTTACCTGTGTTGTTCCATAGCTACAGTCCACCTACAATGTCCTCTACATCTTCAATTTCCCTTTTTTGTTCACTTAGATTTTTATTTTCCTTTTATTTTTCTTTTTCTTCTTTTTCTTTTATGTTTGAATTTTTTCTAAGTTTATGAGATAGGGTGTTTTGAGGAAGATAGTAGATCACATCCTCTTATATCTCAAACTCTCTTACTGAAAATGGCTTTTCATCTCCTTTGACATAGTACTCAATCCCATCCTTCCTAGACTTGAAGCACTGATGGAGGTAGGATGGAATCATCTTATTCTGATGTATCTAAGGCCTACCAAGCAAAGCGATGAATGAAGTATTTGAATTAATGATATAAAACCTGGCTTCAGTCTTCCAGTCACCTATCTCCAAAGGTAATACTATGAAACCTAAAGCCCTCTCGCCTTGTTCATTGAATCCTCTCAACATCATTCGATCTCCTTAGAGTATGGAGATGTCGATCCTCAAATAGGCAAGGGTCTTTAGACTCATAATGTTCATCGATGCACCTGGATCTATGAGAACTCTGACTAGTCTGAATCTTCCCATGTCAACTATAATGTAGAGGGGACGGTTGTGCTCCATGTCCCCTAGAAGTAGGTCTTCATCTGTTAAAGTGATTCCCTGAGCTTCTCTGGAATAATGTGCCTCCTCTCCAAAAGTGGTTAATTGAGCTAAGTATATTTCAGGATCAAGGAGAGCCTTGATTAATGATTCTCTCATCTCTTTGGATAAGATAAGGGCATCATATATGCTTAGCTTAGATGCCAATTTTCTTAGGTAAGAGAAGACATTGTAATCCACCTTGTGCTGATCTTTCACAAGCATATCCAAGGGTGGAGCATCCTGTGGAAGAACTTCTTATCATCTGAACCAATGACTTATTTCCCTCAATCTTGAGGTACTGCCCTAGGAGGTAGAACCTTGCCACTACAGAGGCTGACTTCGGTGATCTCTTGTGGCAGGGTAATGGAAGATTCTACCTGCACGTCAAGCTCAGCTACAACTTCTGCTATGAGAACCTCAGAATCGAATGATTCTAAGTCTATCTCAAGAGATGAACCCATATGATTTAGAGAAGGAAAGTCCAACTCTGAATTAGAATGAGAAAGATCAGAATTATTATATTTTTTGTTTAGACTTGAAGAATTATCATTAGGAATAGATTTAGACAACCCATCAGAAGTCAAACAGATATAATTCAAGCTAACTTTATTCTTTGATTTCTTGGATTTTGAAGGAGGTACATAGTAAAAATCATGTAAAGTAAGTGGGGTGAGGGATTTGATGCCCTCATCAACTGATACAAGATGTTTACTAGAAGAAGAGCTAGCTGAAGTAGAGGTAGTCACTGATGTAGTAGCTACAACGGTGGACTAGAGGCTTAACTCAGTCGGTGGTTGTGCTACTAGGCTATCCAGGCTAGCACATGCTGTTGCTACTGTTGAGCTCCCCCTTTCCCTGAGTTGGCTCTGGTAACTTGCAAGCCTTCCTTGATGTTCAAGGTTTGAGCTATCTTAGGCACCTGCAAGAAAATTTTCTTGATTTTAGAAATAATTTTCTTAGAGGTATGGGAAAAGGAGATGTCCCAACCTTTTTTAGTTTTGGAAGGATTGCAAGTATCCTCAAGGATTACCCTAATGGAACCGGATAGTTGTTCAACAAGGTATTCCTTTAGGATTATAATAGCACCAGTCTTGAAACTATGTTCAAACCAATCCTTGAATGAAAGCAATCTTCCAAAACATGACCTAGCATGTGGTGGTAAGGGCAAAAGTTAAGATCATTGCATTTGCCCACTTTCTCCAGCAACCTAAGTTTAGGTAGCTAAAAATTAGGCATCTTTAAGAGATTATTAAAGATCTACCTGATTACCTCCCTCTTAAATGAATAAGGCTTGTTAAGTTTATCTAAAAGAGTAGGTGAAGTATACGGTGGTAGGTATGTGTCAGATGTTGTTGATGATGTGGTGAGGAGGTGATGCAGTCATGGAGGCTCTGTGGTAGCTAGTAGCTTCTCGGTGGTGGTAGAAGAGGTGGAAGTGGCTTGTGGAGCACAGGTCTCTCAAAGCTCTTTGGGTGTTTCCCATATTATTGTCATTGCCCCAAGCTTCTTCTCAAAAGCTTTATTGCTTATGCTTTATTGATTGGTCTGGAAAAGGTGACTGTTTGGTTTCTCCTTATAAGCTAGCCGCCTTGTTGATTAGCTTCATAAAAGTTTTGATGATGAAACCTTTGAGCATGAAGGCGACCGGTCCATTAATATTCTTAAGCAGAATCTCGATGGCATGCTATTGAGATAGATATGGTTTGCATTTCATACTCAAATTATGCCATCTAAGAATGTAATCAATGAGGGACTCATCTGAGTTTTGTTAATCCATGACGAGATCACCTATAATTACCCTTTGCTGTGCTCCAACAAACCTCTTGATGAAGAGTTGCTCCAACTCAGCAAATGTCTTCACTGAACTATTGGGAGTTCAGCATACCAACCAAAGGTTATGCCTGCTAAGATGTAGTGCAAATATGCTTTTTCAAATGTTCCTACATGTAACAATTATGAAAATTGTTAGATGTAGTGCAAATATTTTATTAAGTGTATTTTGAAAAAGTATTTTTAAAAGCAAGACTTTTATGAAGGATTTATTTTGTCTTTATTTTTTTGGAATGAACCTTTCCTTACCATAGGAATGGTAAGGAGGAAGTCTTTAATTATTTTATTTTTATTAAATTTTTATTTTTACCCATTGGTACCCATTGGGGAACCCAACGGGGATTTTAAGTCCAACACGGGGTGAGGTCCTAAATCCTAAAGATGTTGGCTACCTTAACTTAATGATGAAATAAGCTCAGTGCCAACAAAAAAGAAAGATAGTATTGGATTCATACAAAAGTACAAACCAACTATCGATACTTGGAGACAATGATCATTTACCAAAGATGGAGAGAGGAACTATCCTTAGCGGAATCACCAGAAAAATCTGTGGTGAAATTATATTCGTACCTTCATTTATCCCATTTTTGGGAAAGATGATAAATGAAAATAGAAATATAATGCCTTATTGGGACACCATGTAGATCTACAGATGTTCTTATTAGGGTGATTGAGTACAATATTATGGAAAGGTGTATTATCTCAAAAGAAAGAAGTCACCACCCTACAATGGACCTAATCACGTTAATAAGGACTCCTAAGGACTATGTGTCTTCGAAATGTACCAGAGATTCTTCCCCTACTCTACATGAAAAAGTAAAGTAAGGTTTATTTTAAACCTGATTCGTTAAGTTTCCTACAGGGGAAAACCCCATAGTTAATTACATCCTAAGGAATAAGATTCCTTAGTAATATTCTCGATTAAAGTAAATGATCATTGTCTCCAAAAATTTCTAAAGGTAGGACTATCAATCGATTGGTTTATTTTTAGAGAGTCAAGTGGGATCGATCAAGAAGGGAGTTCTTATCGAGCTAAATGAAGATAAGTAAGGGATGCTTAGGATACTAGGATGCTTAGTATGCACCCCAAACTATCCTATGGCTGAGCTTTATATTTTTTGAAATTTAATTGGTTTGTTTGAGTTGAATTTTTATTAAAAAGTTAGGGCTTACAATTCCACTATACAAGGTCCTGAAAATGCCTAAGAAGTGAGGATTTATGCTCGTAGCCCGCAAAGGAAAGTAGCAACCTCTAAACCTAAATATAAGGAGCTTCGGTGAGGGCTAATAGCATGACCCAAATCTAAGGTGAAAATGGGTATCTGGTTTACCTCCATAAGAGAGGATAAACCACCTGACTGTTGGACTTACAATCACTTGGGGGTGGCCACCAACTAACTCCTCCTATAATTTTAAAATATGTAGGTAAGTCAAATGCTTTTGTAAGATAGCTAAGCTATTGTTTATTTAGAAAGAGACTAAATCCTTAAACACTCTCCCTAAGAGACTAGATCTTGTAGGGTATGAGTTAATAACTTAAATCTAATACAATTTTTTTGTTATGTTTTATTTTCATTTTGGATAATTAATTTGACACAGGTTTTTTGTTATGTTTTATTTTCATTTTGAATAACAAATTTGATACAGGCTTTAGGATTCATATGCCTAATGCATCAGAAATTAAATTATGGGCAGCAAGATAAGGAGGTGTGTTTCCTTCATGGCTCTCAAAGGCCAAACCAAGTTCTTCGGAAAAAGTGGAAGCCCTCCAATCAAGAGCAAAACAATATGCTTTTTATGCAAGATGTGAGAAAAAAAATACAACATCTAGCTTTGGGGTTGCTAATTCTTTTTTCTTGATTTATAGCCTAAGCTTTAGATGAGGTTATGAGTTGTTTATTTTTAGTTTGAATTATTTTGATTGGATAGAAAAAATTTTGTTCCTAAGAGCCTAATCATTATCCATGACATACATCAAAGCAAGGTAGAAACTAGGAGAAGATGTCATCTTAATGCACAAGCTAAACAAACATCAATCAGTTTATATAGCTAGAGAAAAAAAATATAAGGTCATTTGTGGTCGGGCTCCACGCCAAAAAATAAATTGGTAGAGCTCTACCCTTATACAACACAGATTATAAATGAATTAAATACAATCAAGAAGGAATTCATTATTATGGGGGTCTTCATTCTTCATTCTTCATTCTTCTTTCATATTTCTTCTTTTGTTTGGTTGGAATGTGGTTGCTCCAAAGGCTTCACATGGTACATAATGCATAGCCTTATGACCAATATTCATCCTAGTACCCTATAACCATTATTCCAAAATCCTAATTACAAAATTACATGAAAATGGAAAAAAAGAAAATCTAACTAAAACCTGCAAAATAGAGATTAGCTAAACAAATCATAAAATCCCAAGCATGTATATGTATAAATTGGACTTAGTACCCCACACATTGGTAACCAAGTCCACCTGGCCTATTTTGGATTATTCTTAGGGGTATAAGCACCTGCATAGCAAAATAAATTTTATATTTTTCTTGCAATGCCCCTTAAGCACAATCCCTTGTAGATGATAATGGTTAGACTAAGATCGCTCTACCATTCAGTCTGCAAACATATACCCTATCATCTAGACTATAAACATTACATCACAAAACAAAAGCAAAACATCAAACCATGCACCGCCCTAACCTAAAGCTAGAAGAGGTGACTTAGCCTAATGTGTATGTTATTTAAGGTTTGTGTGGTATGCTTAGCTAGGCTTTAAGGTTAGAGTTTTCTAAGTATGAAAATGTTCAACTTAGAAGGTGGTTTCATTTAAGTGATTTAGTTGATTTGGTTGATTTTATTTTGTATTTTGATTTGGTTTGAATGAACTTACAATTAATTACTAAATTGTAAAGTGAAGAAAACTGAAGAGAGCTTCTCTTTCCTCCCAACCATAAGTAATTTCTAAGGTAGATTCATATTTGATTTTTGTTTAGTGAATGTTTTGTTATGTGTCTTTATTAATCCTATATTTATATTTTCCCTAAACAAACCTATTAAAAAAAGGCATTTTAAGATTAAGTAAAGTGAAATACTATCATAAAACACACTTTATTTATTCAACATGTGTAACATGCATCTGAGGACCATAAGCATATCAATACATAAAATGGAAATATTTAGCACACCTTCATGATGAATGCTAAGTGATATTGTTCAAAGAAAATTTGGAATGTTTCATGTATGCATGATTTTGTTAAGCAAAAAAGAGGGATTCTTTTATCCATTTGTCATATGCACATTTACAAGTATAAAATACATAAGTGAGTACGATGCCATTGTTAGAACCAGGGGTGTAAGGTACCAGACCTACTTAGGGCTACTTAAAATGTTGCAACGTAGGGATTATCTAGACAAATATACCACTTTTCTTAAATACATGTGCATGTACAAAAGAAATGCATGGAAAGATAATCATGCAAAAAGTTTATGTTTGTTTGATGTTGGATTGATTGTTTAGTGTATATGGGTGATGTGGAATTCCTTCTTAAGTCATTACGTAGGAATGCATAGGAATGGATTTAAACAAGTGTTATGTCCTTTTCAAATGGACTATACACTTGGAAAATCCTATACAAATTTATGTTAAGAAAGAGAGGGAGAATCACATAACACATTTTATACTCACATGCAAGCTTATAAATAATTATAAGTAGCATACCTTTTAGTTATGATATTTGATTTATATGTTTTAAAAATAATTTTTATTTAATAGTCATAATAGTCATTCATATTATTACTTTAGCCAAAACATCCAATTTGACATAAAGGAAACATTTCATTTTTAGAATTTTTTTAATTTGATTTCTAAAGGCATGAGTGCATGATTTTCATATGAAATACATAATTAGCATGCTAGGAATGAAATAAAGTGATGAAAGCATGTAAGTTCATTCACCTAATTAATTCCTAAAGACAATCTTATGAAATAGGATTATTTAAAGCAAATCAAATTTATTTTAAAGAGATTTTTAGTTTTGTTTGAATTTGATTTGAATTTAGGAAATGTGAAGGAGTTTTCTTTTATTAACCCATTTCCCTCATGTGTGAGTTTATTTAGTTTATTTTTAGAACCATTAGATGATTTTTATATTTTGTTTAGGTTAAGGTGTGAATTAAGTGCATTAATTACCCCTTACATCTAACATATTTAATCAAATAATTATGAACCAATGTATGAAATAAAATCACACAAGGAATTTAAATTAGTAATGCACCTAGGAATGAAAGGGCCTAATGCAATTGGCTAACAATTAATGATTAATTAAGCTAAAAGGTTTAATTTAAGTACTTTCATAACCCTTCCCACACATGTGGGTTGGATTTTGATTTCTTTAAGTAACATAGATTATTGAACACCTAAGAACCTACCCAAGATGAATTGTTATGTTTTGGAATGCTTTGAAAATTTTATGAAGCTAATTAAGTAGGTGATTAGTGGATTAGCCCTTAATTAAGTTTAGATTAAGAAAGAAAAGGGGGTTTAAGGAATTGCTTAGGGAAAATATCCCAAAATTATTCCATAGACCTATTTTTTCACTTAAGTGAAGCTTAATTAACTTAATAAAGGGATTAAAACACTATTCACATATTTAACTAAGCTTAATTACTTTAAGAGAATGATTTAGGATTCATTAATTGAATTCCCTGATTATCTCATCAATAAATCCCAAGAAAATTATGGGAGGCAGAGGTTATCCCACTAAATGCATCTGAGAAATTTGAAATGAACTAATGAAATAATTAGGGAGTAATTAGGGTTATTAAATTTTCACTAAAATCCTAATTAAGGAAAATGCACTATTTAAAATTCATTAGATATAATTTTAGTTAATTTCTTAATGAATTATCTTCATAATGCATTTTGTTTTGTATTTTTATGATTTTTATAGATTTAGTTATGTTATTTTGAAGATTCTGTGATTAAGGAATTAATTAAAACCCTCAATTATATAACTAATCTCGTCAGTGCCACGTGGACCGCTAACGCGATGTACGCTTTCCACATGGTGCAATGGGATTCGTCACTTAAGTTGTCACATCCCAATGTCACGTTAGCGGTGTCAATATGCATTTTTGTTCTGGATCGTTCAATGAAGGATCGGATGGTTGAGATCAAGCCCGGTTCTTAAGGGTTAAATCCATGGATCCTATGCATCTTGATCAGGACTATCTATCCAAAATGTGCGAATGGACAGTCAATGATCCATCACTAAGTTTGCCTATGGGAAAGGGCATTCGTCTAGTCTTTAGGGCAAGATCCGAGCTTGATTGAGCTCAGATTGAACTCAAACTCAACCCACACCATCATCATGCAAGGGACAAGACATCCAACAGTCAAAATGAAATGGGGTGAAAATTTCTTTCATAAAGAACCAAACACTTCCTATTCTAGGCTTTGTTTGAAGGCATACCTCACCGGAGGCTATCACTAGAGCTCCTAACAGTCGAGGTAGCTTCATCTAGTGGAGACGAAGCCTTGTTGAAAGTTTCAAGCCTTAGGATGAAGTGCATCTTCTTATGGACCAAGCTGGGCTTCAATTTCTTATGGCCTTGATCAAGCTGCCCTCTCCCGTGCCATGAGAACTTGGATGAAGCTTTGGATCAACTCGAT
Organism: Cymbidium sinense; assembly: GCA_021442155.1. Classification (NCBI taxonomy): domain Eukaryota; kingdom Viridiplantae; phylum Streptophyta; class Magnoliopsida; order Asparagales; family Orchidaceae; genus Cymbidium; species Cymbidium sinense. The sequence continues at coordinate 246,031,260 of CM038214.1, forward strand.
TAGGTCCCCTAAAGGTGCTCGAAGGAGGAATTGAGCTGAAATTGAGTATTGAATGGGATTGAATTCCTTGCTACCTCCCCATTTTAGTTATGATAAACCAAGAAATAGAAATGAAAAGTGCTCTAGGAGGCTTGGAGAAGCTTGAGGATGCTTGCTCTGAGTTCCCTAGCTTCAATTGAATGTGAGTGTGTTGGATTCAACTAAAATTAGGGGGAGTATATCTCCCTCTAGGTGGATCAGAAGTTCGAGCATAGAGATGCTATTTTGATCAAATTCACCCTATGTAATGGGTTTGATAGGCCATTTCGGGTGGCATGTGATTCAGCTTTGGCCAGAGGAGATAGTGGAGAAATTTCAATGTGCTTAATTGAGTGGAGGAGGGATCTCAAGTGCTTATTTTCTAAGTGGGTGGTTAGTTTTGCCATTGGGTTGGGTTTGGCTGACCCAAACCCATTGGGTCATGTGCACCACGCTCACTAGTGTCCATGGAGTCCACTAAGAGGGTGTCAAGTGACCATGAAGAGGATTTGACCAAATTCCAAGTGAATTTGGCCAAGAATTATCATTTGACCTAGGGGTAAAAAGGTCATTTAGCTTGTATTTTAGTTTGAATATGTTTAGTATGACTTTAAAATGGGTTAGGCTAAGTTTCAATTAATTTTGAATTGATTTGACATGAATTGGCTCATGTTGACCCATTTAGGTCAAAATGGGTCAACTTGGGTCAAGTTGACCAATTGGTCAAATTGGGTCAAATCAAGGGTTGGGTCAAGTTCATATGACTTGATATGGTATCTTTATTTCCAATCAATTTGGTTTATATTTGGATTTGCTTCATTTGATTTTATTTAGGTCAAATGGGTCAAGTTGACGAGTTTGACCCATTTGAACTATTTGGGTTAGGTCACGGGTTGGTTTAGGTTTCATTGGTCATTTAAAATGTATTGGCACCTTTATTTTCAATCAAATTTTATTTAGTTTGATTTTGGCTCAATTGGACCTTTTAGGTCAACTTGGGTTCAAGGTCAATTGAGCTACGTTGGGTCTAGTTGGCCAATTGAGGCTTTGGTCAAGTTCAATAACTAATTTGGAATGAACTTGACCCATTAGTTTCAATCAATTTGGCTTAGATCCAGTTTGACACATTTTGACTTTTTAGGTCAAGTTGGTTCAACTTGAGTCAAGTGGCCAATTGAGCTAGGTTAGGCTTAAATGATGACTTGGTCAAGTTCAAACATTGATCATAAATTAGTTTTGATCAATGGTTTCAATCAATTTGGTCTATGGTGGATTTTGGCTAGTTTAGGTTTCATTTTGGCTAAGTGTTGACTTGGTTAACCCTTAGGTTTGACTTGGTTTGACCCAATTTGAGTGATTGATCATCTCATGATGATTGTTGCTCACAATGTGAGGCTTAGGTGGGCTTAGTTCAATCCAATTTGGGTAGGATTTGAATTTGGCTCAAAAGAGGTACTTTAGGCCACTTTGGGTCAAGTGAGCCTAAGTGGGTCAATTGACTTGATCAAGGCTTGAATCAAGTTTGGTTGAACTCACATATGGACTTATGATTGAAATATAAATCCATTTGCAAGTGATTTGGAGTCAAATAGGTTTCGATTCATTTGATAATTTCAAGTTCAAAAGGGTGAACATGAGTTTGATTTGGGTTTGATTTTTTTTTAATTTAGTTTTGATTTGATGATTAAAGTTTGTATTTATATTTGGATTTATAATTGAAGGATTGATTGAATCATTAAGAAAAATCAAGAGTTTGGCATGATTTGAATTTGATTTGGCTAAGTTCAAGAATTTGACTTGAAAGGCTTATGTTGAATTTTGGTTGAATTTGGATTTGAGCTTTGAAATGATTTTTGGATATTTATATTTATATTTTATTTATATTTGTGAATATAAATTAGATTATAAATGGGTTATGAGAAAATCTCATGAATTTGAATTGATTTGGATTTGAATTACGTTAAGTCCATAAGATAGAATCAAAGCAACTTAGGAAGGATTTTTCAACTTGGAATTTCAATCATAAGCTTCAATCATTTGGAATTGGTTTGAGTTTGGAGAAAATAAATCAAGTTGGAATTGATTTAAGGTTTGAGAAAAATCAATCAAGTTGGAATTGATTTGAGTTTTGATGTTGATTTGATTTGGAGTTTGACTTGAAGGAAGGAAGTGAGGAGTTGGTTCAAGCTATAGGGTAGGCAAGTTTTCCTAACACCCCTAAGGCATGACCTATTCCTATGGCTAACTCTTCTAAGTCTCTTGGGTTAGGTTGAGTGTTCACCTAATAAATAGAGGCATCTTAAGACTAAGGAAAATCTTAGTGTCAAAGAGAAGTCCTATGTCTAAAATGGAGGGGTTGAGAGCTCATTCTAAAAATCAGGTCAACAGAGGTAGATCCATTTTTGACAATATTTTACTTGCCCAAGAATTAATTCATGATCTTGATGACAAGACTAGAGGTGGCAACATTCTTTTCAAATTATATATTACTAAAGCCTTTGAAAACATTTCTTGGGATTTCCTTTTCCATATTCTAAATTTATTTGGGGTTTCTGATAAATTTATTTTTCTTATTAAATATTATATTAATAATACCTAGTTATTTATTTTGCTTAATGGGGAAGCCTTGGGTTTCTTTCCCTCTTCCCATTGCTTATGATAAGGGGATACTTTATCTCTTGCTTTATTTATTATTATTGTTGAGTACTTATCTAGAAGCATCAATGATTTATTCTTAAACAATCTAAGTATGTACTACAAAACTCTTATTGGTCTTCCTGTTTCCAATTTAACTTTTGTAGATGATTTCATTATTTTTTGCAATGCTTCTATTCATCATATCAAGCATCTCAATTCTTTTTAAATAAATTTAGTAGAGAAAGTGGTTTCTCTATCAATGATAAAAAAAGTTATTTTATCACTTCCTCTAGTATCTCCAATAATAAAATCAATCAAATCTTGCATATCACTAATTTTAAACATCAACACTTACTTCTTAAGTACTTGCATCCTCCGCTCTTAAATTTTTTTGGGGCTTCAATAATACTACCAAAAGAATGCATTGGACATCTTGGCATAAATGTTGTGGTCCTTTGGGAGAAGGTGCTCTTGGTTGCAAGCCTATTATTGAAGCTCTCACTTTTCTTCTATTTGGTGGAATTTTAGAAAGAATGATAGCATTTTGGGCTAAGTTTGTAGTGGAAAAATATTGCCAAGGTAAACACCCCCTAGACTGTGCTTATAAAGTTGGTGACTCTTGGGTTTGGAAAAGACTTTGCTCCATTAAATGGGTTGCCAAAACATTAATATCTTGGGGGTATTTAGTCGAGTTCTTCCTTCTTTTAGAAAGACAATTGGATTGGCAATGGCTCTTTTGACACCCTTTTATCTACCCACTCTACTACTACTATCAAAGTTAATTCTTTTTAGCTTAATAATAATTGGAATGAAAGCAAACTTGAGAACTATATCCCTATTTCTTTTTTTATAACTTTAGAAATATCCCCATTTCTTCTAACCAACCTAACCAAATTCTTTTTAAGCTTTCCTATAATGGTGACTTTGTTCTTAAAGAGGTTTGGAATTTTATTAGAGATAAACAAAACCCCTCTAATGTTTTTGTTAAACTTTGGAATAATATCATTCCCATTTCCTATTTGATTTTATCTTGGAGGATTTTGAATAACTTTATTCCTATGGAATCTTTGCTCTGGACTAAATGGTTTTACTTACCTTCAAAGTGTTATTGTTGCTTTCATGTTGAAAATATAAATCTTGTTTTTGTCAATGGTGCCATTGCTTCTAAATTATGGTTTTGGTATGATGATTTATTTAATACTAATTATTTTCAAGGTTCTCTTTCTTTATATCAACTTCTTGAAGTCTGTTTCAAAAATATAGTGAAAGGCCATATTAAAGTTTTAATTGATATTACCCTTATTTGGTTCATCTGGATGGATAGAAATGATGCTAAATATCATGGTATTTCTATGAACCATAAAAGGATCCTGGCTAGAACTAAAGAAACAATTCATTGGATAAAATTTAAAAAATGGGTAAAAAATTGGGTATCACTCTGCATGAGTTTGACTCTTATAAAAGTGCTAAGATTATCCATTGGATAAAACTTAAAGACAATTTGATTAAAGTGAATACCGATGGTTTTGTTGCTTCCAATAAATATGGTTGTGGTGGTATCCTTAGGGATTCTAAAGGTACTATCATATGTGTTTTTGCCTATCCTCTCCAAGCCTATTCTATTATTTTTGTTGAGCTTATGGTTGTTAAAAATGCTATTGGATTTTGTTTGAATAGAGGTTTCCTTAACATCTGAATTGATGTTGATGCTCCCTTGCTTCTTGACATGTTTAATTACAATAGAAATGGGAATGCTGAATTATTTTATCTTCTTAGTCATACTAAAAATCTTCTTTCTCAAGTTTGTTTTAAAATTTCTCACATCATTCATGAAGGTAATGCTTGTGCTGATTACTTGGCTAGCTTTGGTGCCAACTTAACTAAGTTCACTTTATTTGACAACAACACTTTGCCTAAACTATTAAGAGGTTTGGTTAATCTAGATAATGCTAGATTTCCTTATCTCAAATTTTAAATTCTTGGCTTGGTTTTCTCTATTGATTTTTTATGATCTTTTGCTTTTGGTTGACCATTATTAAACCCTCTTTGTGTTTTTATTGGCTCTTTTATTTGCTTTATTGGTGGAGGATATAAGCACTCATGTTTTTCTTTTTTTCTCTTATTTTTCTCTAGTTTGTGTTGTTACTCCTGTCATATGCTTGCTTCTATTGATTTTGTTATTTCTATTTGGTGGTGGTCTTGGTGGTGCTCCTACTATATTGCTAATATCCCTGATGGTTGGTTGATTATCTTCCATATTGGGCTTGGTTGTTCAGGTGGCTTTGTGGTTGGCTGTTACGTTTGCTGTTTGGAGGATTTTGCAGCATTCCTAGATGATAGACTTTAGATGATGGTCTACACGATGTATGCTGGCTATGATGGCCTTGATGTTTCTCACTCTTTCTTCTTTTGGTTGGTAATGCTATATGTAATCGTAACTCTTCTCCTGAAGTTTGGATGATTACATATAGTATTGCTCTTTGAGATGATTGTAATTGAACTTGAACCTTTTCTTTACTTCTTTTATTTGCACTTACTTTTTATGCTTGTTTAATTGTAATCATCCTTTCAAAAGTATGTTGCAGATTTCTTTTATAGGCTAGGAGAGTCTTGTAGGTGGATCTTGCTAGTATCAGACAGACCAAATGAAGTTTGTTGATGCTTATATGGATTTTCTGTTGTTGATTTTTTGGTTTTTTGCTTTATTTCCTTCATTATTGAAATAGTTAGGGGATTTATCTCTTTAGGATTTATTGTAGCTCTTTGAGCATTAGCTTAGAGAGTTACCCCCTCTAAGGACTTTGCACTTTTTCTTTATGGCAATAAAATTTACTTAATTTTCCTTAAAGAAAAACCCTAAATGCTAAACCTTAAACCCTAAACCCTAAACGCTAAAATCCTAAACCCTAAATCCTTAACCTTAATACCTAAAATCTATAACCCTAAACCCTAATCCCTAAAATCTACAACCCTAAACCCTAAACCCTAAAACCCAAACCCTAAACCCTAAACACTAAATCTTGAACCCTAAAACCTAAATCGTAAAAACCTAAAAACTTAAACCTAAACCAAATAAAACTTAAAAAGAAAATAAATAAAAAAACCTAAACCTAATTAAAATTTAAAAATAAAATAAAATGAAAACCAAAATTAAAACCTAAACCTAAGCCTAAAACTAAATATAATAAAAAACTAAACAAAAATAAAATAAATAAAAACTTAATGTAAATAAAATAAAATAAACCTAAGAATAAAAAATCTAAATAAAATAAAAACTAAATGTAAAATAAAAATAAAATAAACTAAAAATAAAATAAAGTAAAACTAAATAAAAACCTAAAATTAAAAATAATCCTAAAAATAAAACCTAAAAATGAATAAAAAATAAAACTTAAAACCTTAAATAAAAATAAACCTAAACTAAAAATAAAAATAAAATAATCTTAAGCCTAAACTAAAATAAATAAACCTAAACATAAACCTAAAATAAACTAAAACTAAACCTAAACGTAAACTAAATCAAATAAAATAAACAAAAAATAAACCTAAACAAAAACTAGAAAATAAAACCTAAAAGTAAACCTAAAATGAAAACCTAAAACCTAAACCTAAAAAAAGAAAATAGAAACATAAACCTAAACCTAAAAAAAAATGAAAATATAATTCAACTAAAAAATAAACCTAAGCCAAAAACCTAAACCTAATAAATAAACTAAAATAAATAAACCTAAACAAAATAAACTAAACTAAATAAAAATAAAAATATACCTAAATAAAAATAAAAAATAAAATAAAGTAAAATAAATATAAATGAAATTAAGTAAACTAAATAAACCTAAACCTATCGATTTACTTAATTTAAAAACAAACCTCAAACTCTAAACCTACAACACTAAACCTAGAACCTTAAAACCTAAACCATAAACCCTAAATCCTAAAAATCCCTAAACCCTAAACCCTAAATCCTATTCGTAAACCCTAATCCCTAAAACTTTAATCCCTAACACCTAAACCCTACACCCTAAACCCTAAACCTTAAACCTAAACCTAAAGTAACTAAATAAATTAAGCAAATAAACTTGAACCCTAAAATTTAATAAACCTAAACCTAAACCTAAACCTAAACCCTAAGAATGGGAAGAACCTTAACGGCCGGAACATCACCGTCAATTAGGCTCAGTCTAGATCTGGTGGTGGAGGTGAAGTGGCGGTCTCGTGGTGGTGGGTGATACGGTGGATGTGGATATGGGTCTGGCGGTAGTGGTGGTTACGGAGGAGGGAGAACCCACGAAGGTTACAGGTGGTGGTGGCAGCAGAGGAGAATCGAGAATATGATGGTGGATCCTACTCAGAGGATGGGGTAGTTCGATGGGAAATGGAGAAAGCGAAGATCGATCTGTGCTTATGGAACTGTGTCTTTACAGTAGAGACAGTTTTAGTTATCTAAGATTTTTGATTTGCTCTATGCATGTCCATTTTATATCTATGTCATCTCTTGTGAATTAGAAAACTTGGTGTGTTAATTAGTTAATGAAATCAAAAAGAACAAATGTTGAATCTGAATTTGTTCTCTATTTAAAAACAAAAAAAAAAACAAAAACACTAAACCATAAGCCAAAACTTGAACCTTAGTCCTAAAACCTAAACCCTAAACCGTAAACCTTAAACTCTAAAAACCCTAAACCCTAAACCCTAAAAGGTAAACCCTAAAACCTAAACCCTAAACCCTAAACCCTAAACCCCAAACCCTAAACCCTCAACTAACCCACCCAAACCCAAGAGCTAAAACTAAACTAAACCTAAATAAAACCTAAAAATAAAATAAATAAAAAAGCTAAACCAAAATAAAATAAAAACAAAAAATAAAAAATAAAAACCTAAACCTAAACCTAAACCTAAAAAGAAAATAAAATAGAATAAAAAATAATAATAAACTAAAATAAAATAAATAAAATCCTAAACTTAACTAAAAAAATAAAAACTAAAGCTAAATTTAAAATAAAATAAACCTAAAATAAAATAAAATAAAAACTAAATAAAACCCTAAACCAAAAAAATAAACCTAAAAATAAAACCTAAAAGGCTAAAAAATAAAACCTAAACCTAAAATAAAAATAAAATAAACCTAAACCTGAACAAAAATAAACTAAACCAAAATAAATAAAATTGATAACTAAACATAAAATAAACTAAACCTAAACTAAATAAAATAAAATAAACTAAAAATAAACTTAAACTTAAAGTAAAAAAATAAACCCTAAAAATAAACCTAAAGCATAAACCTAAAAAAATAAAATAAAAACATAAACATAAACCTAAAAATAAAAAATAAAACCTAAACATAAAGAATAAAATAAAAATAAAACTAAATTGAAAAATAAACCTAAACATAAAGCCTAAACCTAAAAAATAAACTAAAATAATTAAACTAATCTAAATAAAAATAAAATAAACCTAAACAAATATAATAAAAATAAAGTAAAATTAATAAACTAAATAAACCTAAACTTACGAGTTTACATAATTTTAAGAAAAATAATAATAATAATAACTCAAACCTTAAACCCTCTAGACCTAAACCCTAATCCACAACCCTAAACCTACAACCAACCCTAACCCCAAAAAAACCCTAAAGCTAAACCTAACAAACCTAAACCCAACCCTAAACCCTAAAACCATAAACCCTAAATCCACAATACCTATAATCTAAAACCTAAAAAAAACCTCCTAAAACTAAACATAATAAAACCTAAAATAAAATAAGTAAATAAACCTAAACCTAAAATAATAATAAAATAAAATAAAACCAAACTAAAACTAAACTAAAAATAAATAAAAAAAATAAAATATAAATAAACTAAACATAAATAAACCAAATAAAATAATTAAATGTAAAATAAAATAAAATAAACCAAAAATAAAATAAAATAAAACTTAAACCTAATAAATAAAACTAAAATAAAAAAATAAATAAAATAAATAAACCTAAACCCTAAAATAAACAAAATAAAATAAACCTAAACCTATACTAAAATTAACTAAACTACAATAAATAATGCATAAACTTAAAACTAAAATAAACTAAAATAAACTAAACCTAAACCCTAAACTAAATATAATAAAATAAACTAAAAATAAACCTATACCTAAACTAAAAAATTAAACCTAAAATGAAAACCTAAAACCTAACAAAAATAAAATAAAACCAAAAACCTAAAATAAAGAATAAAACCTAAACTTTAAAAAATAAAATAAAAATAAAACTATAAGCATAAACATAAACCTAAACCTAAAATAAACTAAGATAAAACTTAAATGAAATAAATAAACCTAAAATAAATAAATTATACCAAATAAAATAAAATTAAACCTAAATAAAATAAAATAAAATACACTAAAATAAAAATAAAAATAAACTAAAATATATAAGAATAAACTAAATAAAAATCGGTTTGTAATTTTAAAACCTAAACCCTAAACCATAAACCCTAAATCCTAAAACCCTGACCCTAAAATAACCTCTAAAAACATGACCTACCTCTATACCCTATGCTATATGCACTAAACCTAAATTAACCCTAAGCCTTAAACCTCAAACCCTAAACCCTAAACCACCTGACTAAATAAACCCTAAACCCTAAAATCCCCCTAAACCCTAAACCTTAACTAACCTAACCATCCCAAAAGCATAAACCCTAAACCTAAACCTAAACCCTAAACCTAAAGCTAAACCCAAAGCTCCTAAACCACAGGGGATCACATGCATTGGATATGGCATGTGAGGCTCTATGAGGCATGAAGAAGAAAATCTTATAAGATAAGGTTTGAATTTGATTTGATTGTATGATTTATGGAAAGAAGATCCGTTGGGGATAAGAAACAATAATCCACCTAAATGCTTTAATTTGTTTTATTTTAATTGATGCGGAGGCATATCTGCTAGAGATATGGGCTCAAGTCCATTAGGGATCGGGAAAATGAACCTTCCACTACGGAAGAAAGTTTGGGCTATCCACGGGGATTGGGACTTGAGTTTAATTTCATAGATTTGTTTGGGGATGTATCCTTTAGGAATAAGAGTTTGGCTGAACTTCTTCGATTTAGACTTTACAGGGGGAGTTAGTTTACTTTGTCTCCATTGGGGAGGTTGGTTTTAAATTTGATTTGTTTGCTTGACTTATTTATATATGATTTGGGGATCCACTAGGGAGAAGGGTATGATTCAACTCCATTGGGGAAAATCAGATTAGGTTTAATTAAATATGAGTTAATGCATGGACCTTATCTGTGTGCGATGGACCCACTAAGAAGGGGCTATTTTAGTTATGACCTGCCTCAAGTTTACAAATCCAAAGGGATAGTCTACCAACTATGGGATAGAGCTAGCCCTAAGGGTTGCCTTTTGCAGACTGTGCTAGAAGAAAGCATAGCAGACTTATCAAAATTAAAAATAAAATAAATAAAAATAAATAAAAAATAAATTAAATAATCCTAAACCTACTAGTTTACTTAATCCAAAAATAATAATAATAAAATAATTTAAAAAAAACCCTAACCCTAAACCTTAAACCTAAAATCTACCCTAAACCTTAAACTTTAAACCTTAAACCAACAAACCTAAATCTTAAACCTAAACCCAAAACCCCTAAAATAAACCCTAAACCAACCACAACCCAAAAACCCTAAACCCTAAACCTAATCCCTATAAACCCAAATCCTAAATCCTAAACCCACAAACCCCTAAACTAAACCCCAAACTTAACTAAACAAACCCTAAAACCCCTCCTAAACCCTAAAAACCTAAAAACTTAAACCTAAACTAAATAAAACCTAAAAATAAAATAAAATAAACCAAAACATAAATAAAATAAAAAAATAAAAAAAAATAAAAACCTAAACTAAAACCAAAAACTTAAACCTAAATCTAAACCTAAAAATTAAATAAAATAAAAAAAAATAAAAAATAAACTAAAATAAAATAAATTAAAACCCCTTAAGGTGCTTGAAGGAGGAATTGAGCTGAAATTTAGTACTGAATGGGATTGAATTCCGTAGTACCTCCCCTATTTTTAGTTTTGATAAAGCTGAGAAATGGAGAATTGAAAAGTGCTCTAGGAGGCTTGGAGAAGCTTAAGGATGCTTGCTCTTAGTTCACTAGCTTCAATCAAATGTGAGTGTTGGATTCAAATAAAATTAGGGGGAGTATATCTCCCTCTAGGTGGATCAGAAGGACGAGCATAGAGAAGCTATTTTTATCAAATTCACCTTATGTAATGGGCTTGTTAGGCCATTTATGATGGTATGTGATTCAATTTTGGCCAGAGGAGGTAGTGGAGAAGTTTCCATGTGCTTAATTGAGTAGAGGAGGGATCCTAGGTGCTCAATTTCTAAGTGGGTGGTCAGTTTTCCCATTGGGTTGGGTTTGGTTGACTAAAACCCATTGGGACATGTGCAACATACTCACTAGTGTCCATGGAGTCCATTAAGAGGATGCCAAGTAGCCTTGAAGAGGATTTGACCAAATTCTAAGTGAATTTGGCCAAGAATTACCCTTTGAACCAGGGGTAAAATGGTCATTTGGCTAGAATTTTAGTTTGAATATGTTTGGTATGATTTTAAAATGGGTTAGGGCAAGTTTCAATGAATTTAGAATTGATTTGATATGATTTGGCTCATGTTGATCCATTTAGGTCAAAATGGGTCAACTTGAGTCAAGTTGACCAATTGGTCAAATTGGGTCAAACCGAGGGTTTAGTCAAGTTCATTTGACAATATGAATTTATTTTGTATTTTTATTTCCAATGAAGTTGGTTTATTTAATTTAATTTAGGTATAACGGGTTAAGTTGCCAATTTGACCCATTTGACCTATTTGGGTTAGGTCATGGGTTGGTTTAGATTTAATTGGTCATTTAAAATGTATTGGTATCTTTGTTTCCAATTAATATTGGCTTAGTTTGATTTTGGCTCAATTTGACCATTTAGGTCAAGTTGGGTTCAAGGTCAAGTTGGGTTTAGTTGGCCAATTGAAGCTTTGGTCAAGTTCAACAAGTGATTTGTAATGAACTTGACCCATTGGTTTCAATAAATTTAGCTTAGATAAATTTTCAACATATTTTTACTTTTTAGGTCAAGTTGGGTCAAGTTGGGTCAAGTGTCCAATTGGGGTAGGTTAGGCTCAAATGATGACTTGGTCAAGTTTAAACATTGATCATAAACTGGTTTTGATCAATGGTTTCAATCAATTTGGCCTATGGTGGATTTTGGCTAGTTTAAGTTTTATTTTGGCTAAGTGTTGACTTGGTCAACCCTTAGGTTTGACTTTGTTTGACCTAATTTGAGTGATTGATCATCTCATGATGATTGTTGCTCATAATGTGAGGCTTAGGTGGGCTTAGTTCAATCCAATTTGGGTAGGATTTCAATTTGGCTCAAAAGAGGTACTTTAGGTCACTTTGGGTCAAGTGAGCCTAAGTGGGTCAATTTACTTGATCAAGGCTTGAATCAAGTTTGGTTGAACTCACATTTGAACTTATGATTGAAATATAAATCCATTTGCAAGTGATTTTGAGTTAAATGGGTTTTGATTCATTTGACAATTTCAAGTTAAAAAGGGTGAACATGAGTTTGATTTAGGTTTGATTTTTTAGAATTTTGTTTGATTTGATGATTGAAGTTTGAATTTATATTTGGATTCATGATTGAAGGATTGATTGAATCATGAATTAAAATCAAGAGTTTGGCCTGATTTTAATTTGATTTGGCTAAGTTCAAAAATTTAACTTGAAAGGCTTAGGTTGAATTTTGGTTGAATTTAGATTTGAGTTTTGAATTGATTTTGGGATATTTAAATTTATATTTTATTTATATTTGTGAATATAAATGAGAATATAAATGGGATATGAAAAATTTCTTGAATTTGAATTGATTTTGATTTGATTTAGGCTAAGTCAATAAGATAGAATCAAAGTGACTTAGGAAAGATTTTTGAACTTGGAATTTCTATCATAAGCTTCAATCATTTGGAATTGGTTTGAGTTTGGAGAAAAACAATTAAGTTCAAATTGATTTAAGGTTTGAGAAAAATCAATCAAGTTGGAATTGATTTGAGTTTTGATGTTGATTTGATTTGGAGTTTGACTTGAAGGAATGAAGTGAGGAGTTGGTTCAAGCTATGGTAGCAAGTTTTCCTAACACCCCAAAGCATTTTATTCTAACTCTTCTAATTCTCTAGGGTTAGGTTGAGTGTTCACCTAATCACTAGAAGTGTCTTAAAACTAAGAAAACTCTTAGTTTCTAAGAGAAGTCATATGTCTAAGATGGAGGGATTGAGAGCTCATTCTAAAAATGAGGTCAACAAAGGGCGCCCAATAAGTTTGGTGTGACTGATAAGGAACACCATATGTATTGGTGTTGATCAAAATGATCAACCACACTGAATGATCATAAGAAATAATAGAAATGATCTACTCCTAACCCAAGGTGTAGAAGGAATCTAGAGCTTAGTGCAATGTGACTCTACTCCTATCAAGGGCATAAGAGAGTAAAGGAAGAATCCACTAGGGATAGAGTATGTGAACTTTCCACTAAGGAAACAAGTTCAAATCATCCACTGGGGGATGAAAGGTTTGAAATCCACTGAGCAATTAGAATTCAAGATCTACTAAAGGAACTAGATAGATTTGCATCTCATTAAGTATAATCAAATGGAATGATTTGTATTGTTTGATTATTTTGATATATTTGACTCCACTGAGGGAGATTTGGATTTGTTTAATTTGTTGTTTTTGACTCCACTGAGGGAGGAGGGCTAAATTTGTTTTAGATTTTTAAGATTTTGATATGGACCCTATTAGTTTGTGATGAATCATACTGAGTAGGAGCCATGGAGGCCTAGGCCTAACTTAGATTTACCAATCCAAAGGGGTAGTCCACCAAACACATAGTAAGACCAGCCAACCAAAGGGAATGCATTTCGATGCGCAGCAGCTGTACTAGGATGAAATCATAGTAGAATTACATCCTCCAATGTAGGGACCAGTTACTGGAGTCATCCATTGGTAAGGTATTAGTTGAAACCCAACTTAGGGCTGATTATTAAGTGAATGCCACTGGGGGACTTAGATCAACTCAAATATATTCAAGATTAATTTCATTTTTAAGTTTATTTTGTTGAATCCCATCGATTTACAATGGATTGCACTGAGTAGGGGCCATGGAGGCCTTGAGCTAGCTTAGATTTACCAATCCAAAGGGATAGTCTACCAACCACACAGTACCAACCAAAGGGGTTGCCTTTCAGTTTGCAATGGTCAAGTTAAGAAGAAAATGTGGGGACTCACATCTTCCAAAAATAAGGAACCACTGGGGTGATCGATTGGCAAGGCAACAAATCAAACCCAACCTAGGGCTCACTATTAAGTGAATGGCGCTAGGGGACTTATATCAAATCAAAGATAGTCAAGATTAATTTCATTTTTACTTTGTTTTGATGGATTCTATTGGTTTGTGATGGATCACATTGAGAAGGAGCTTATATCAGCCTAGACTTATCACAAATTTACTGAACCAAAGGGAGTACCTTCTTGGCTGATGGGAGAACTATCCGACTAAAGGAGTGCCTTTCAGTTTGCAATGATCAATTCATGGGATAAAAACTCAGGGATTCACATCTTCCACTACAAAAGACCACTAGGGTGATCGGTTGCTTCGGGCAACAAATCAAACCCGACCTAAGATTGTCCATCGATTTGTGACAGTCATGCTAGAGAGAATGCATCATAGGCTTACATCTTCTAAAGTGGAATGACAGTAAGAGTAACCTACTTTTGGCAAAATAGATTGAAACCAATATAAGGGCAACTACGGAGTGATTGTTGACCCAGGGACATATCTCAACTAAGGTAGTCAGGCAATTCCTATAGAAAGTTCTGCTAACACTGCCCTAAAGATAGGATGTATGCTTGGGAAAAGGGTCCCATTAGGGGCTTGAATTCCTAATCTACAAGAAAAAAAATTTGTTTATTTTGTTTGTTTATCATGGACTCTATTAGTTTACGAGGGATCAAACTGAGAAGGAGCTTGTATCAGCCTAGACTTATCACAAATTTATTGAACTAAGGGAGAATCTATGCATTCGCTGAACAAATTATCCAACCACAGGGGTGGCTAAAAGGAAAGGGGGACTGTCCAATCCAAGAGTAACTTGGGTAGTGTCTAAATGGGGTCCCAAAGGATGTGATCCAAATAGAGTGCTCGCAGGGAGAGGGACCGCTAAGGGCTTGATCCAAAACCCTAGAGTAGATACTATCATAGGTATTCAGTGGCTAACTCAAGGGGAAAGCATGGAGACTCACATCTGCCAAGAGTGGTGTATCCACTAGGTGAGTCGCTATCAGAATTACGAACATCAACCAACCTAAAGTTCTCATTGATTTACAATAATCAGCCTAGAAAAAAGCTCGAGGACTCACATCCTCTTATAATAAAATTGATTGCTAGGATAGTCTATCTTTGGCTCGATAGGTTCCATTTGACTGAGGGTAACTACTAAGTGAATTCCATTAGGGGACGTACATTGACTTAAGTGTAGCCAAGAGGAAAAGGATCCACTGGGGGACTTATCCTAAACCTCAATTATACTTGACCTAGTAAGATCATGATGATTAGTTCAAGAAAAAAGTGCGGGGACTCACATCTTCTTAAATAAATTCAACATGAGGTAGGTTATTGGTTGGGCAGTGAAGTCTACCAAACTAACAAGGTGCTCATTAGTTTGCAATGATCAAGTTAGGAAGAAAGCATGGGGACTGACATCCTCCAACAAATGACCATTAAGGTAACATACTAATGAGGTAGCATGTAAACCTAACTTTGAGCAGCTAATGAGTGAATGCCATAGGGAACTTGCTCCCACATCAAAGTAGCCCGAGATAAAAGATATGCATTTATGCTTGAAGGAATAGGATGCCTCCGAGGGACTCTTACACCTATACCTCAAGGATACTTGACCTAGTTAGTGCATGATGTCTAGCTCAAGAAGAAAGCACAGGAACTCACATCTTCTTAAATAAAGTCAACATGAGGTAGTTCTTGTTTGGACGAAGACTACCAAACTAACAAGGCGCTCATTGGTTTGTAATGGCCAAGTTGGGAAGAAAGCACGAGGATTCACATCATCCAACAAATGACCACTAGGGTGACATACTAGCAAGGTAGCATATGAACACGACCTAGAGTAGCTAATGAGTGAGTGCCACAGTGGTTTGCTTCCACATCAAAATAGCCCGAGACAAAAGATTTGTGAATGTGCTGGAAGGAATAGGATGCCTGTGGGGGACTGTTACACCTAGACCTCAAGGATACTTGACCTAGTCAATGCTTGATGGCTAGTTAAAGAAGAAAGCACGGGGACTCACATCTTCTTAAATAAAGTCAACATAAGGTAGTTTACTGGCTAGGCAGTGAAGACTATGAAACTAACAAGGCACTCATTGGTTTATAATGGTCAAGTTGGGAAGAAAGTGTGGGGACTCACATCCTCCAAAAAATGACCACTGGGGTGACATACTAGCAAGGTAGCATGTGAACTCAACCTAGAGCGACTAATGGCCACAGGCTTGCTGCTCCCATATCAAAGTAACCTGAGACAAAAGATATGTGTTTATTATTGTGCTTGTGTTAAAGGGAATAGGATGCCACATGAGTTTTTGCACACCTACCCTAAACACACTCGGAGAATTGTATGAAATGGTGCCATAGATGGAAACTGGAATTCCCACTAAGAAAAGATGGCACTTGGGTTCTCTTACACCTAACTCAATTATGCTAATTGAACTGGGATTCCTCTTGGGTTCTCACACACCTATTCCAATAGCACTAGGAGATTTTTTTATGTCATGAAAGAGGGATAGGATGCCTCTTGGGTTCTCTTACACCTATCCTAGACACATTATAGTGAATTCGCAAGACAAGCAAACAATGCTTTGAAAGAAGAGAAGATTATGGTGAATGGAATCAGATTTTTGTTATTTTATTGATAATTATTTTCAGGGTAATATTTCTTTAAATAGAGCCCATTAATTGGAAGCATCGGGTGTTCCCCTGTAAAAACAACAAGCTGATAGGATCCTCCTTAGTAAGCCTTCTCTATGACATAGGGGCCTTCCCAAGTGGGTTCAAAATTGCCTCCCATCTTTCGAAGGGCAAAAATTGATCTTCTTAGTACTAACACAAGTTCTCCTTCTTGGAAAGACCTAGGTCAGACTAGCTTGTTGTGAGCTTGAATCATTTTGGCTTTGTACAAATCAAGGTTTTGGTATGCCCATAAATGACTCTCCTTTAAACCTTTGAGCTCTTCTAACCTCAACTTTGCATTCTGCTATATAGTGATGCTATCCAATGCTATCCTTAGTGATGGGAGTTTAACTTCTAAAGGTAGAATGACTTTGGAACCAAACACTAAGGAAAATGGGGTAGATTGAGTTGGAGTTCAGTATATGGTGCGGTAGGCCCACAAAGCTTCAACTAATTTCTCATTCCATTATCATTTATTATCATCAAGTGTATTCTTTCATATTTGGATAAGAGTTTTATTGAATTCTTTTGCTAAGCCATTTACTCTGAGATAGTAGATGGTGGAGTATCTCCAATCTATACTATGTTTCTGGTAAAGCTGTTGATCATGGTGCTTTTGAATGCAGTACCATTATTGGTTATAATTCATTGAGGCATCTCAAACTTATATACGATATGTTTCCTGAAAGATAGAAGCACATGCTAAGCTGTGACCTCTCTGGGTGTGATTTCCTCTGCCCACTAGGAAAAGTAGTCGGTGGTTGCTAGAATAAACCGATGATCCTTGGAAGAAAGAGGATCGATCAGACCCACAATTTTGATACCCCAATACTCAAATGGCTATGAGGCCAATGTAGGGTGTAGAATGTTGGGTGGCTGATGTAAGACCACACCGTGTACCTAGCACTGATGGCATCTCCTAGCTACATCTATGTAGCTGTAATCATTGAAGGCCAATAGTATCCTAGTCTCGTGATCCTCCTTTTCCTCTTCGAACTAGATTGATGCACTCCGCATAAACCTGCATGTACATAGGTTATGATGCCAAAGGCTTCATATTTATCTAAATAACGTAACCACATTTGATTGAAAGATCGTCGGTACAAGGTGCCATCAATGAGAGCATAGGAGAGAGCTCTCTGTTTCACCTGATGGGCTTCTGAATTTTCTTGAGGTAGTTTGCCAGTGTTCAAATAGTATATAAATAGTTGCCTCCAATCCAGCTCCTTGTCCTTATAGGCAATAACAACCTCCCCTTCAAGAGAAAGTCTCTCGATGAGTTCATCATCAATAATGGATAGGACTTATCTATTTTGGATCCTTATTGGCATGGACTCATCTTTCATACATGCTAATTCTTTGGCAATTCTTGCCAAAGCATCTGCTATTGTATTCTATGCTCAAAATACCTTGTAGATGGTGACTTTGGAGATTTGGGCCAACAGCTTCATGGTATACTCATGATAATGATGAAGCTTAGGTTTCAGAACCTTGTAGGACCTGGCAATCTAGTTGATGACCAACTGAGAATCCCCAAAGATGTTGATGCTCTTGACATAGACTATGATGGATAACTCCATATTGACAATTAAAGCCTCATACTCAGCTTCATTATTGGTGCAGGGATTGGAGAGATAGTATGAGAATCTCATCACATCATGGTCTAGAGTTAAGAGAACTATTCCTACCCCTGTCTTTCCTAGAAGAGTAAATTAAGGTTCTTCTCTTTTATGAAAGGAAGTTGTGCCATCAAAATACATCTCCCATCGGTAGTTATCAATCTCACCTAAGTTCATGATTTGTTCATCAGGGAGATCCTCACTAAGCAGAGAATCAACAGGCAGGGGGTGTGCCGCTAAGAAACCTACTAGTGCTTGTCCTTTTACCACACGTAGGGGTATGAATGTGATATAAAACTGCTAGAGTATCATGGACCAACATGCCAAACATCAAGATAGCATTGGCCATCTCATGAGATACTGCATTGGATTGGTCCTGTAAATCAAGTTCACCATATGAGAAAGCATATAGTGTCATAGCTTTTGGGATGCAAAGATTAAAGCTAAGCAATGTTTCTCAATAAGTGGGTAATTCTCTTCAGTAAGAATTAGACGATGGCTGAGGTAGTAGAGAGCACTCTCCTTCCCTTCATTATTGGCTTAACCATTTGAAAACTACTCTCAAGTCAAAGAGATGTTCTTCCTTTTCTTTGCTCTTGACTACTAGATAACATTGCACTTAACCTGATGATGGATGGGTTTGTTTAAGATATGAGTCATGGCCCGTTGGTATGTAGCACCAGCATTATTAAGGCCGAAAGGCATGACCCTATAATAATATATTTCAATTGTGGTTCGAAAAGCAGTTTTTCTTTTATCCTTGGGGGCCATCTTGATTTGGTTGTAGCCAGATGACCCATCTATGAAGGAGAAAAGTGCATGAGATGAGGCGAAAACCACCAATAGTTCTGGTATAGGAAGATGAAACTCATCCTTAGGACATGCCTTATTTAAGTCCCTAAAATTGACATAAATATGAATTGGCCATTCTTATTCTTAATTGGGATGACACTGGCAAACCAGGTAGGGTATTTTTCTTCCCTGATGAAACCAGTGTTGATCAATTTCTTGACTTCAGAAATGAGCTATTGTTCAATTTCTAATCCCACGTGTCTAGGAGCTTTCTTGATAGGATTAACGCTAGGATCTATTGCTAGTTTGTGGACTACTATGTCAGGAGATAATCTGGACATTTCTTCATAACTCCATGCAAAGCAGTTTTTAAACTCAGTCAATAGCCTCACTAATTCATTAGTTTCTTCTTTAATTTCTTTAAGCTTATCAATTATTGAATGGATCTCCTCTTCAAATTCTAGTAATGCACCTTTGATTTGGAGATCATCTAGATCATCTGAAGTTTCTAAACACACATCCTCATAAGATTTAGTGTTGTGTAAAAAGAACCTATCATACTCCAAATGGTTAGTGACAAATAAGTAGTAATCTTCATCATCGATTGGACCCACTATACCAAATCCTAGTCATGATCTTAATTTTTTATCCTTGCCTGTGTTGTTCCATAGCTTCTCAAAGTACTCTAACCTATTCTTAGACAATGTATAAGGAACCAAACCTTCCTTTGCAAGATTAAGAACACAGGGAGAGTACCAGTCAAAAGTCAATTCCATTAATTCATTGTTTGATATATCCTCAAGTCCTACATCAGGTTTTGGACTTGAAGACTGAGGAGCTTCCTTAACTACTAAACATTTAACTTTTTGAGGTGAAAGTGAGGTTAGAGCTATGGTTTCTAACTATTTCCTGATAGTTTTACAAACATTTGATTCAAATACTTTTTTGCTTTATCTGGAATCCTGATCTTTGTCACTGTCTGAATCAAGTGTCACCTCCAATGAAACCCATTGAGAGCAGTTGGTTGGTATACTAATTACAATAGACTTATCCTCTAAGATGGATTTCAAGTCTATGTGAATAGTAGGGGTACTCCTATAAATTGTAACATAACACTTATTAGCTGATGGCCAACCAGGGGTCTTAGCCTTTGGGACTCTATTTCTACCCTCACTTTGGTGGTCACATCACCCTACCCACATGTCCATATGATGGAATGAACTGTGGGAGGAATGTGATATGCGGCTCCACTTCTTCTTCAAATTCCCTTTCTTGTTGACTTGGATTTTTATTTTTCTTTTCTTTTTCTTTTTCTTCTTTTTCTTTTTCTTGTTCTTCTTTTTCTTTTTCTTCTTCTTTTATGTTTGAATTTTGTCTAAGTTCATGAGAAAGGGTGTTTTGAGGAAGATAGTAGGTCGCATCCTCATATATCTCAACCTCTCCTACTAAAAATGGCTGTTCATGTCCTTTGACATAGTACTCAATCCCATCCTTCCTTAACTTGAAGCATAGATGGAGGGAGGATGGAATCATCTTATTCTAATGTATCCAAGGCCTACTAAGAAAAGCGATGAATGAAGTATTTGAATCAATGATATAAAACTTAGCTTCAGACTTCTAGTCACCTATCTCCAAAGGTAACACTATGAAACCTAAAGCCCTCTCGCCTTGTTCATTGAATCCTCTCAACATCATCCAATCTCCTCAGAGTATTGAGATGTCGATCCTCAAATAGGCAAGGGTTTTTAGACTCATAATGTTCACTGATGCACTTGGATCTATTAGAACTTTGGCTAGTCAAAAAATCAGGCTTCTTTAAGAGATTCTTAAAGATCTTCTTGATTACCTCCCTCTTAAATGAATAAGGCTTATTAAGTTTATCCAAAAGAGTAGGCAGATTGTAGCTACTTGGCGGTAGGTATGTTTACTAGTGCTGTTGATGATGTGGCTGAGGAAGAGGCAATTCAAGTCATGGAGGCTGCTATGGCAGTTGGTAAGGATGCTTCAATGGTGGTAGAAGAGGTGAAAGTAACAGCTATGGAGTATGAGGTCTCTCAAACTGCTCTCTGGCCTACTGTTTCCCCTTATCTATTGCTAGCACTACTCCAAGCTTCTTCTCAAAAGCTTTCTACTGCTTATGCTTTATTGATTGGTCTAGAAAAGGTGAATGTTTGGCTTCTCCTTGTAAGCTAGCTACCTTGTTGATTAGCTTCAAAAAATTTTTGATGATGAAACCTTTGATAATGAAGGTGACCGGGCCATTGATATTCTTAAGCAGAATCTCGATGGCATGCTATTGAGACAGCTATGGTTTGCATTTCATACTCAAATTATGCCATCTAAGAATGTAATCAATGAGGGACTCATGTGGGTTTTATTGAGCCACAATGAGATCGCCTATAGTTATCCTTTGCCATGCTCTAGCAAACCTCTTGATGAATTATTTCTCCAACTCAACAAATGTCTTCCCTGAACTGTTGAGAAGTTTAGCATGCCAATCAAATATTGTGCCTACTAAGCTACTGACAAAAAGATAGTAGAGCAAAGCATCACTGCCACCGGCATTGCAACAACTGGCCCTGAAGTGTGTAATATGCTGCCTCGGGTTCCCACTGCCATCGAAGCTTTTGAAATAAGGTGGTACAAAACCCTTAGGATATTGGATGACATCAAATTCCTCTGAGTAGGGTCTATCCTTTGGAACTGATGATCCTTCTCAGGCTTGAGCCAACACTTCTCTCACCTACTACTCCACCATAATTCTAATATCCTTTTCCAATATGGAGGTACTATCCACTACCTTCTTATACAGGCCGGTGCTACCCTTCTCTACTAGAGGTAAAGTCTTGGATGGATCCAAGACATGCACCAATACTGGCTAACTAGTCTCAATTATAGTAGGATGAACTGGTAGTGCTTATTTCTAAAGTGCTAACACTACTACTAACAAGTCCTCGAGCTGCTTCTCCGTCCAATCTATTTGTTCATCTTTCTACTTTAACTGTTGATCGAGGTGTTGGGTCGAGTAGACTGTGTCTTCCTACTCAACCTCAACACCTTCTATAGTCTGCTGCTCATGGAGGAGGGAACCCTGAGTTTCTATCATGTGTACCCCTGCTGAATCCTCTAATAGGTCATCTTCATTCAGATCAAAGCTGAACTTTTCATCCTCTAAATGGTACCAAGCATATCCTAAGATTTCCTTCTTCTCCACTAGATACTGGGCTACGATGTCATTTAGGGATCGGTCCAAACAGCATGAAAGAAGATTGTACGATAATGGGATCACTGTCATGAACATATAAGCACCTAATTTATGAAGCTGCTGGTGAGCTCATCTTGTGAGGACTACGCTCACTAGAGGAAAGATACTCTTGACTGTTGTTGGATCTAGGTGGAGTGGCACTCTTAGGAGGATCTATAGCCATAGGGGCGACTGAACTGTCTCCTCCTCCCTCAATTGTTGTGATTATCTCCACAGCCTACTGCTGTTGTGGTGGTGATGGGATGACTACTATGCTTCAAGGTCTCCATTCCTTCCTCACCATAACTGGAGCAGAAGGTCAAGAAGGAGAGCTTGACCTTACCAAAGTAGGTGGTGTAAATGGGACAAGATCTCTCTACTGTAGCCGGATCACCAACGGGGTTCTCTTCTCCCGTGATGTGGCCTTCATGGCCTTGGCTAGAATAGTAGATACTGGGACATGTATAAGAGATGGTAGATGAGGAGAAGAGTGGTGTGGTGGAGGCCCCACTGACTTTAACGGGATAGGAGCTCCTCTCATATGATGTGTAGTTCTCATGAGTACGATATTATCAGTATGGTCATCTAGGGTAGCACACTGATCTAGAAATTCCCTAAGTGCGTAGGTTGCTAACTATCGGCTATACCTCTGGCGCCCCAAGCTAGTAACATGAACTAATGTGCGGGCCTCTCCAGCCTTCTCCTGCCTAAGCTACCTACCCATACTGTGGGGGATAATTGGTCTCAAATCAAATTGAGCCCCAGACTCTGATCGTCCATAGGCTCCGCCTACTCAGCATAAAATTGATCGGAGGCTAGCATACGACCTCCTCCTCTCACTAATAGGTGCTTTGAACTGAACCACTAGCAGTGGTGAAGCAAAAATCTTCCTAGCATCCTCTCTATCAGACCTAGAGAGAGGGTGGAACTAGTTTTTTGTAACTTGGAGGGAAACCATCCGAGGTAACTCCTCTATAACAAATTAAGTGGCTGCCTCCAACTCCCTAACAATGTGAGTGTGGTATCACTTGATAATGTGGTTCTTGTTTATTTGCTGGGTTTAGGTAGGTTGAGCAGAGTAGGAACTAGACCCAACCTCAAAAGCAGGGGAGACAATCCCTAAAATCAAGGGAGCCTTCCCCTTTTAGGGAGCTAGTGAGTGGGTACTACCCCTAACTGGGGCAGCATGGGGAATAATCGGGTTTGTGTTGTTACTCCTGTCATATGCTTGCTCCTATTGATTTTGTTATTCCTTTTTGGTGGTGGCTTTGGTGGTGCTCCTACTATATTGCTAATATCCATGATGGTTGGTTGATTATCTTCCTTATTGGGCTTGGTTGTTCAGCTTTGTGGTTGGTCATTACGTTTCTTTGTTTGGAGGATTTTTGCGACATTCTGGATGAATGACTTTGGATGATGGGCTACACGAGGTATGCTGGCTATGATGGCCTTGATGTTTCCCACTCTTTCTTCTTTTGGTTGGTAACGCTATATGTAATTGTAACTCTTCTCCTAAAGTTTGGATGCTTACATATAGTGTTGCTCTTTCAGATGATTGTAATTGAACTTGAACCTTTTCTTTACTTTACTCCTTTTATTTGATCTTACTTTTTATGCTTAATTAATTGTACTCATCCTTTCAAAAGTATGTTGCAGATTTCTTTTATAGGCTAGGAGAGTCTTGTAGGTGGATTTTGCTAGTATCAGACAGACCAAATGAAGTTTGTTGATGCTTATATGGATTTTCTGTTGTTGATTTTTTGGGTTTTTTTTTTTTGCTTTATTTCCTTCATTATTGAAATAGTTAAGGGATTTATCTCTTTAGGGTTTATTGTAGCTCTTTGAGCATTATCTTAGAGAGTTACCCCCTCTAAGGACTTTGCACTTTTTCTTTATGGCAATAAAATTTACTTAATTTCCCTTAAAGAAAAACCCTAAACCCTAAACCCTAAACCCTAAACCCTAAAATCCTAAACCCTAAACCCTTAACCCTAATACCTAAAATCTACAACCCTAAACCCTAAACCCTAAAACCCAAACCCTAAACCCTAAACACTAAATCTTGAACCCTAAACCTAAATGTAAAATCAAAAAAAAACCTGAACCTAAACTAAATAAAACCTAAAAAGAAAATAAATAAAAAAAACATAAAACTAATTAAAATATAAAAATAAAATAAAATGAAAACCTAAACTAAAACCTAAACCTAAACCTAAAATTTAAATTATAATAAAAAACTAAACAAAAATAAAATAAATAAAAACTTAATGTAAATAAAATAAAATAAACCTAAGAATAGAAAAACTTAAATAAAATAAAAACTAAATGTAAAATAAAAATAAAATAAACCAAAAATAAAATAAAATAAAACTAAATAAAAAACTAAACTTAAAAATAATCCTAAAAATAAAACATAAAAAGGAATAAAAATAAAACATAAAACCTAAACTAAAAATAAACCTAAACTTAAAATAAAAATAAAATAAACTTAAACCGAAACTAAATTAAATAAACTTAAAGATAAACCTAAAATAAAGTAAAACTAAACCTAAACCTAAACCTAAACTAAATCAAATAAAATAAACGAAAAATAAACCTAAACCTAAAATAGAAAATAAAACCTAAAAGTAAACCTAAAATGAAAACCTAAAACCTAAACCTAAAAAAATAAAATAAAAACCTAAACCTAAACCTAAAAATAAAAATAAAATAAAAATATAATTAAACTAAAAAATAAACCTAAACCAAAAACCTAAACCTAATAATAAACAAAAATAAATAAACCTAAACAAAATAAACTAAACTAAATAAAAATAAAATATATACCTAAATAAAAATAAAAAAATAAAATAAAGTAAAATAAATATAAACAAAATTAAGTAAACTAAATAAACCTAAACCTATCAATTTACTTAATTTAAAAACATACCTCAAACGCTAAACCTACAACACTAAACTTAGAACCTTAAAACCTAAGCAATAAACCCTAAACCATAAAAAGCCCTAAACCCTAAACCCTAAACCCTATTCTTAAACCCTAAACCCTAAAACACTAAACTCTAACACCTAAACCCTACACCCTAAACCCTAAACCCTAAACCTAAACCTAAAGTAACTAAATAAATTAAAAAATAAACCTGAACCCTAAAATTTAATAAACCTAAACCTAAACCTAAACCCTAAGAATGGGAAGAACCTTAATGGCAGGAACATCACCATCAACTAGGCTCAGTCTAGATCTGGTGGTGGAGGTGAAGGCGAAGGTAGAGGTTATCACAGTGGTGGTGGGTGATCTGGATGTGCTTGTGGATTTGGGGCTGGTGGTCGGAGTAGTGGTGGCTGTGGAGGCAGGAGAAGACGTGAAGGTTACAGCCGTGGTGGCGGCAGAGGGAGAGATCAAGGATATGATGGTGGATCCTGCTACTCAAGAGGATGGGGTGGTTCTGACGGGAACTGGAGAAACTGAAGAACGGTCTATCCGATCTACTGCTTATGGAACTGTATCTTTGCAGTAGAGATAGTTTTAGTTATCTAAGGTTTTTGATTTGCTCTATGCATGTTCATTTTTTATCTATGTCGTCACTTATGTCTTAGAAAACTTGGTGTGTTAATTAGTTAATGAAATCAAAAAGAACAAATGTTGAATCTGAATTTGTTCTCTATTTAAAAATAAAAAAATAAAATAAAAACCCTAAACCCTAAACCAAAACTTGAACCTTAGACCTATAACCTAAACCCAAAATCATAAACCCTAAACCCTAAAAACCATAAACCCTAAACCCTAAACCCTAAACCCTAAAACCCTAAACCCTAAAATGTAAACCCTAAAACCTAAAACCTAAACCCTAAAACCTAAACCCTAAAACCTAAACCCCAAACCCTAAACCCTCAACTAACCCTAAACCCTAAACCCTAAAGAGCTAAAAACCTAAACCTAAACTAAATAAAACCTAAAAATAAAATAAATTAAAAAGTTAGACCAAAATAAGATAAAAATAAAAAATAAAAAATAAAAACCTAAACTAAAACCTAAACCTAAACCTAAAAAGAAAATAAAAAAATAATAATAAATTAAAATAAAATAAATAAAAACCTAAACTTAACTAAAAAATAAAAACTAAAGCTAAAATTAAAATAAAATAAACCTTAAATAAAATAAAATAAAAACTAAATGAAAACCTAAACCAAAAAAATAAACCTAAAAATAAAACCTAAAAAGAACTAAAAAATAAAACCTAGACCTAAAATAAAAATAAAATAAACCTAAACCTGAACAAAAATAAACTAAACCAAAATAAATAAAATAGAAAACTAAACATAAAATAAACTAAACCTAAACCTAAACCCTAAATAAAATAAAATAAACTAAAAATAAACCTAAACCTAAACTAAAAAAATAAAACCTAAAAATAAACCTAAAATTTAACCTAAAAATAAAAACATAAACCTAAACCTAAAAATAAAAAATAAAACCTAAACATAAAAAATAAAATAAAAATAAAACTAAACTGAAAAATAAACCTAAACCTAAACAATAAAATAAAATAATTAAACTATTCTAAATAAAAATAAAATAAACCTAAATAAATATAATAAAAATAAAGTAAAATTAATAAACTAAATAAACCTAAACTTACGAGTTTACGTAATTTAAAATAATAATAATAATAATAATAACCCAAACCCTAAACCCTAGACCCTAAAACTAACACTAAACCCTAATCCTTGAACCCTAAACCTACCACAAACCCAACCTTAAAACCCTAAACCCTAACTAAATACCCCAACCCTACCCTAAACCCTAAACCATAAACCCTAAACCCTAAAACCTATAACCCTAAACCCTAAACCATTAACCCCAAGTCCTAAACCCTAAAAGCCTAAAAACCTAAACCTAAACATAATAAAACCTAAAATAAAATAAGTAAATAAACCTAAACCTAAATAAAATAATAATAAAATAAAATAAAAACCTAAACTAAAACCTAAACCTAAACCTAAAACAAAATGTAAACCTAAACCTAAAAACAAAAATAAAATAAAATAAAAAAATAAAAACTAAAAATAAAATAAAATAAATAAATACCTAAACTAAACTAAAAAATTAAATAAACCTAAACATAAATAAACCTAAATAAAATAGAAACTAAATGTAAAATAAAAATAAAATAAACCAAAATAAAATAAAATAAAAACTTAAACCTAAAAAATAAAACTAAAAATAAAACCTAAAGATAAATAAAAAGTAAAACCTAAACCCTAAACTAAAAAAACTTAAACTTAAAATAAATAAAATAAAATAAACCTATACCTATACTACAATTAGCTTAACTACAATAAATAATACCTAAACCTAAAACTAAAATAAACTAAACCTAAACCCTAAATTAAATATAATAAAATAAACTAATAATAAAACTATACCTAAACTAAAAAATTGAACCTAAAATAAAAACCTAAAACCTAAAGCTAAAAAATAAAAATAAAACCTAAACATAAACATAAAAATAAAGAATAAAAACTAAACCTTAAAAATAAAATAAAAATAAAACAAAACTAAAAATAAGCATAAACATAAACCTAAACCTAAAAAATAATTAAAATAAAAAACTTAAACTGAAATAAATAAACTTAAAATAAATAAATTATACCAAATAAAAATAAAAATTAAACTTAACTAAAAATAAAAAATAAAATACACTAAAATAAAAATAAAAATAAACTAAAATATATAAAAAAATAAACTAAATAAGCCTAAAACTATTAGTTTACTTATTTTTTAAAAAAAACTCTTAAACCCTAAACCATAAACCCTAAATCCTAAACCCTAAACCCTAAAACTAACCCTAAACCCTAAACCTACAACCTTAAACATACAACCCTAAACCCTATAAACCTTATGCCATATACCATAAACCCTAAACTAACCCTAAGCCTTAAACCCTTAAAATCCAAAACCCTAAACCATAAACCCTAACCCTAAACCCTAAACCCACAAATCCTAAACCCTATACCTAAAAACTAACCCTTAATCCTAACCATAAACCCTAAGCATAAACCCTAAAAAACCCTAAACCCTAAACCCACAAAAGCCTAAACCCTAAACCCTAGGGGATCACACATGCATTGGACATGACATGTGAGGGCTCTATGTCGAGGACATAGAAGAAGAAAATCATCTAGGATAAGGTTTAAATTTGATTTGATTATATGATTTATAGAATGAAGATCCGTTGGGGATAAGAAACAATAATCCACCTAGGATTAGGATCGAATTGGTTTTAATTTGTTTTGTTTTAATTGATGTGGAGGCATATCTGCTGGAGATATGGGCTCAAGTCCATTGGGGATCGGGAAAATGAACCTTCCACTCGGGAAGAAAGTTTGGCCTATCCACGGGGATTGGGACATGAGTTTAATTTCATAGATTTGTTTGGGGATGTATCCTCTAGGAAGAAGAGTTTGTTTGGACTTCTTTGATTTAGACATCACAGGGGGAGTTAGTTTAATTTGGCTCCACTAGGGAGGTTGGTTTTGAATTTGATTTGTTTGCTTGACTTTTTTATATATGATTTGGGTATCCACTAGGGAGAAGGGTATGATTCAACTCCATTGGAGAAAATCAGATTGGGTTTAATTAAATCTTAGTTAATGCATGGACCCTATCTGTGTGCAATGGACCTAATGAGAAGGGGCTATATTAGCTGTGACCTACCACAGGTTTACAAATCCAAAGGGATAGTCTACCAACTATGGGATAGAGCTAGCCAGCCTAAGGGGTTGCCTTTTGGTGTGCAACGACTGTGTGCTAGGAAGAAAGCATAGCAGACTTATCTAAATTAAAAATAAAATAAATTAAAATAAATAAAAAATAAACTAAATCATCCTAAACCTACAATTTTACTTAATCCAAAAAGAATAATAATAAAATAATTTCAAAAAAAAACCCTAACCCTAAACCCTAAACCTAAAATTAACCCTAAATTCTAAACTCTAAACCTTAAACCTACAAACCTAAACCCTAAACCTAAACCCTAAACCTAAACCCTAAACACTAAACCCTAAACCATAAAAACCTAAACACTAAACCCTAAACCCTAATCCCTAAACCCTAAATCCTAAATCCTAAACCCTAAACCCTAAACCCCAAACCCTAAACACTAAACCCCAAACCCTTAACCCTAAAACTCAAACCCTAAACCCTAAACCCTAAAAACCTAAAAACTTAAACCTAAACTAAATAAAACCTAAAAATAAAATAAAATAAACCAAAACTTAAATAAAATAAAAAAATAAAATAAAAATAAAAACCTAAACTAAAACCAAAAACCTAAAACTAAATTGAAACCTAAAAATGAAATAAAAAATAAAAAAATAAAACTAAACTAAAATAAAATAAAATAAACTAAACTAAAATAAAATAACCTAAAATAAAACCTAAACAAAATAAACTAAAAGTAAAATAAAAATAAAATATACCAAAATAAAATAAAATAAAAAACTAAATAAAAACTTAAACTTAAATAATAAACCTTAAAATAAAACTTTAAAATAAATAAAAAATAAAACCTAAACCCTAAACTTAAAAAAACATAAACTTAAATTAAAAATAAAATAAGCCTAAACCTAAACAAAAATAAACTAAACTAAAATAAATAAAACCTAAACCTAAAGCTAAAATAAACTAAACCTAAACATAATCATATACTAAAGAAAATTAAATAAACTAAAAATAAACCTAAACCTAAACTAAAAATAAAACCTAAAAATAAACCTCTGATAAAATTTTTAAACCTAAACCTAAAAAAATAAAATAAAAATAAAATTAAACTAAAAAATAAACCTAAACCTAAACATAAACCTAAAAAATAAACAAAAATAAAAAACCTAAACTAAAATAAATAAACCTAAATAAAGAAAATAAACTAAATAAAAATAAAAATAAACTTAAATTAAAATTAAAAATAAAATAAACTAAAAAATAAAAATAAACTAAAAAAAACCTAAACCTACGAGTTTACTTAATTAAAAAAATAATAAAATAATTAAAAAACCCTAACTATAAACCCTAAACCCTAAAACCAAAAACTAACACTAAACTATAAACTCTAAACCTTAAACCTACAAACCTAAACCCTAAACCCTAAAACACTAAACCCTAAACCATAAAATCCTAAACTATAAATCCTAAACCATAAATCCTAAACCCTAAACCCAAATCCTAAAATGTACAACCCTAAACCCTAAACCCTAAACTAACCCTAAATCCTAAACTTTAAGAATGGGTAGAACCTTGATAGCAGGAACATCACCGTCAACTAAGCTTAATTTTGATCTGGCAGTGGAGGGGAAGGCGGAGGTGGCTATTATTGTAGTGGTGGTGGTCAGAGCTGTGGTGGTTATGGAGGTGGGAGGAGTGACGGTGGTAGAGGGAGAGATCAGGGATATCATGGCGGATCCCGTTACTCGAGAGGTAGGGGTGGCTCTCATAGGAATTGGAGAAATTGAAGAACAAAAGATTTGATCTGATGCTTATGGAATTGTATCTTTATAGTAGAGACTGTTCTACTTATATAAGGTTTTTGATTTTCTCTTTGGGTGCTCATTTTCTATCTATGTTGTCGCTTATGTCTAAGAAAACTTGGGGAGCTACTTAGTTGATTAAATTGAAAAGAAGAAATGTTGAATATAAATTTATTCTCCCATTCAAAAAAACTTAGAGACTCTGAGCCACTGAGCCAAACCCTGAGATAGGACCAAACCAAACGAAACTTCGAAACCAAAACCCCAAAAACTGTAAACCTCAAACACTAAAAACTAAACCCTAAACTCTAAGCACCTAAACCCTAAACCCTAAACCCTAAACACCAAACCCTAAATCGTAAACCCTAAACACTAAAATAATAAACCCTAAACTCTAAACTCTAAAACCATAAAACCTAAACCCTAAAACCTACAACCTTAAACCTTAAACCCTAAACCCCAAACCCTAAACCCTAAACTCTAACCTCTAAACTAACCTTAAACCCTAAACCCTAAAATAACCCTATACCCTAACCCTAAACCCTGAACCCTAAACCTTGAATAAAGATGTTATTAGGAATATATATATAAAAAATGACCTAATCCTAACATAATTATGGTAGCTAAAGAAAATGTCTTCAAGAGACTTTCCCTTTAGTATTAAAGATTTGAATACCCTAAACCCTAACTTTAAATCATATTATAATACAATTTATTATAGTATAATGTAGCATCATATATTTGAGCATGTAGTGATGTGTTTTAGGATGTTATAAGATGTTTTGAAATGTTTTAGTATATTATGGTATTGTGCCATATAGTCTATATTAATATAAATCATAAAAAAATTGATTTAATAAATTAGATGATAAAATTTACTAAATTTGAAGTGGGAATTAGGTTGTATTACCAAAGGTGTGCTATGCCACTTGTAGTCTAAGATGTAAGATTTTATGTTCAAAGTAAATATTATAAGTTATAGCATAGTATAGCATCATATATCACAATATATTATTTTGCATATTTTAAATTCTTTTAGTATTTTACAATAATGTAGTCAAGCTTACACTAGAATTATTTATAAAAATGTTGATTTAGACTTTGAAATTGTGGAATTTGGCCAAATTCATTATAGGTAGAGCATGGAATCATAATATATTGTTTCAATTTAAAATATGTAAGTGATAGTACTAAAATATATAGTTTTTTATTATTTAGACTAATTTTATGATTTTTTATCTTAAGAAATCACTTATGATGTGATATGCAATATAATATAATATAATATAATATAATATGTTATATTATATTTTAATATTGGATGTCATAACATAATGTAGCATCATGGATTATAGCATACTATTGTGCATTACTACTTGTTATTTAACATATTTTAGTTTGTTATAGTATGATGTAGTAGTACTGGTATAATTCCTAAAAATACTGATTTATAGGTTGAGATGATGGGATTTGGCCAAATTTAAGGTAGGCTTTAGGGAACATCAATGGGGGTGTGCTATCGCGTGTCATTTAATCAAAAGAATGGAATTTTGTATTCAAAATAAATGTTCATTTTTCAACCAAATTTTATAATTTTTTTGCTTAAAGTGATTCATTTTAAGGGGTAATGTAAGATAATATATTAAATGAAAGAATATAAAAATATAATGTACAAAACAATATAACTTCACATATATATGAATGTGGTGGTGTGTTACTAATGTTATTGCACATTTTAGTGTGTTTTAGTTTTGTTATAACACTTTGGGTCAAAACTCACAAAAATGTTAATTTGAAGGTTGAGATGGAAGAATTTGGCCAAATTCATGGCACACACCAAGAAGCAATGCCAAAATTATGCTATTTTGTACCATTTCTAATAGAAAAATAATAATTTTACATCCAAAATAAACATTATTCATATTTTGAGAAAATTTTATTATTTGTTCCTTTTAAGTTATTCTAATGAGGTGTAATGTTAGACAATATATTATATTATAGCAAATTATAATATAACATCATATATTATAATAATATAGTGTGTTAAAAGACTATGTTTAGCATGATATTGTATAATTAGTTTGAGCTTGCACCATCACAAATCATAAAATGTTGATTACAATGTTAAGATGATGTAATTTGAACAAATACATTGTTTGGCTTTTGGTTGAACTATTATATGTGTGCATAAGAGAAGAAATAAGATTTGATGAGAATTCCATGTCAAGGACATGGAGGGAGATCCAATAGGGCATCACACATGCATTGGACATGACATGTGAGGGGTCTATATCGAGGGCCTAGAAGAAGAAAATTTGCTAGGGATAAGGTTTGAATTTGATTTGATTATATCATTTGTGGAAAGAAGATCCACTAGGGATAAGTATCTATAATCCATTGGTGATTAAGATCGAATTGACTTTAATTTTTTTTGTTTTAATGGATGTGGAGGCACATCTACTAGAGATATGGGCTTGATTCCATTGGGGATCAGGTATATGAACCTTCCTCTAGGAAGTAGGTTCGAGATATCCATTGGGGATTAGGATTTGAGTTTGATTTCATATTTTTTGGGGATGTATCCATTGGGATAAGAGTTTGGTTGGATTTCTTTGATTTAGACTCTACTAGAGGAGTTTGTTTAATTTGGCTCCACTTTGGAGGTTGGTATTGAATTTGATTTGTTTGCTTGACTTGTATATATATGATTTTGGGCTCCACTTGGGGGAACGGTGTAATTTAACTCCATTGGGGAAAATTAGATTGGGTTTAATTTAATATCAATTTATGTATGGACAATGACGGTGTGTGATTGACCCACTAAGAAAGGGCTATATGTGCCTTGACCTACCTCAGGTTTACAAATCCAAAAGGATAGTCTACCGACTGTGGGGTATAGCTAGGCAACCTAAGGGGTTGCCTTTTGGTGTGCAACGACTATGCTAGGAAGAAGGCATAACATCTTTCAATGTTAGGAACAATTATTGGAGTGACCTGTTAGATGTATAATAAATTGAACCTGACCTTGGGTAATTAGTAAGTGAATGTCGCTGGGGACTAATGTCAACTCAAAAGTAGTCAGGATTAATTTTATCTTATTTTTATGTGATTTGATATGGTTAGTTTGGTTTAGTTTTATTTTGAATTGAGAGCATATCCATTGGGGATGTGAGCTCAGTCAAATTTGATATATTTAATTTATGGACCATGTTAGTGTGTGAAGGACCCACTGAGATGGGGCTATATCAAACTTATCCTATCTCAGATTTACAAATCCAATGGGATAGTTTACTGGTCGTGGGGTAGAGCTAGCCAACCTATGGGGTTGCTTTTTGGTGTGCAATGGCTGTGTTAGGAAGAAGGCATAATAGAATTACATCTTCTAAATCAGGGAACAACTGATGGGGTGACCTATTGATAGCACAACAAATAGAACTCAATTTAGGTGTGATTATTTAGTGAATGATGTTGGGGACTTATATTAACTCAAGAGTAGTCAGGCTATTCCTATAGGGAATTTTGCTGACACTGTCCTAAAGATAAGATCCCTTTTTTGGGAAAAGGTGATGTTAGGGGTGTCCTCCTAATCCATAAGTGAATATATATTTTCTTTATATGTTTGCGTGGATCCTGCTGATGTGCAAGAGGGACCACACTGAGATGGGGTTATGTCAGCCTTGACCTATCTCAAGTTTATTGGACCAAGGGAGAATCTGCACATCCACATAATGAATTCTCTAACTACAGGGATGGTTACTAGGAAAGGGGAATTATCCAATTCGATAGTAACTCGGGTAGTGTCTAAATGGGGTTACAAAGGAGGTGATCTAAATATAATGACCACAAGGGAGGGGCTGCTAGGGACATTATCCTGAACCTTGGAAATGAAAGCCTATAAGTGTACGGTGACAAACTCAAAGATAAAGCATAGCAGACTTATATCTGTCATGAGTGGTGTATCCTAAAGTGCGAGAACCAACCAACCTAAGGTGTATTCATCAGCATGAGTGGTGTATCTATCAGCATACTGAGAACCAACCAACCTAAGGAGCCCATCAGTGTGCAACAATCAATCTAGAAATAAAGTGTGTAGATTTACAACTTTTAAGCGAACTTATCATCGAGATAATCTATCATCGATGGGATAGATGTTATCTGACCTAGAGAGACTATTAAGTGGAAGCCCCAAAAAATGACTGGACCTACACTTGAAGCAGTCAGGATGGAAGGAGCCACGAGGGGATTAATCCTAAACCTCAAATATACTAAACCCAGTTAGTCCACGGAGGCTAATCCAAGAAGAAAGCATAGTTGACTCACATCCTCTTAAATAAAGCCAACATGAGGTAGCTTACTGGCCATGTAGTATGGCCTACTAGAATAACAAGGAGCTCATTGGTGTGTAGTGGCCAGGTAAGAAAGGAAAGCATAAAAGACTTATATCCTCTAAAGTAAGAAGTCCACTAGGGGGATACACTAGCAGGGTAGCATGTTAGCCCGACCTAGAGCAGCTACTGAGTGAGTGCCTTTGGAGGCATTATCTCAACTCAGAATAGCCCAAGAAAAAAAGATGTGTTTATTTTATATGTTTTTGTGTAATTTATGTTTATTTTATGTTGATAAAGGATAGAATGCTGCTCGGGTTCCTTACACCTACCCTAAACACATCGTGGCAATTTGCAAACAAGAATAGTTTCAACATGGAAGAGATTGAATTTGAAATAAAATTTTCATTGTTGATAATTATTTTCAAACATGATTTGTAATATTTCTTTAAGTAAAGCCCATTGATTGGAAGAATTGGGCACTCTCCCTTATGATTAATAAGCTGATAAGATCCTCCTTGGTAGACCTTCTTTATGATAAAAGGGCCTTCCCAAGTGGGTTCAAACATGCCTCCCATCTTACGATGGTCAATAATCAGTCTCCTTAGAACTAAAATAAGCTCTCCTCCTTGAAAAGCTCTAGGATAGACCAACTTGTTCTGAGCTTGAATAATTTTAGCTTTGTACAACTTGAGGTTTTGGCATGCCCATATGTGTCTGCCATCCAAACCTTCGAGCTCTTCTAACTGTAACTTGGCATTTTGCTCTATTGTGATTCTACTACCCACAGCTATCCTTAGTGATGGGAGTTAGATTTCTAATGGTAGAACAGCTTCGAACTCATACACTAAGGAAAAAGGAGTAGACTGAGTTGGAGTTCTATATGTGGTGTAGTAGGCCATAAGGCTTCAACTAACTATTCATGCCACTATCACTTGTTGTTGTCAAGTATCTTCTTCAGTATTTGGATGAGAGTTTTATTGAATACTTCTACTAAGTTGTTTACCCTCAGGTACTTGATGGTAGAATATCTCTAATCTATGTTGTGTCTCCAGGAAAAGTTGTTGATCTCAGTGCTCTTGAATGAAGTACCATTATCAGATATAATTTATCGAGGCATTCTAAACCTATATATGATATGGTTCCTAAAAAACTGGAGTACATGCTGAACTGTGACCTCTCTGAGCAGAATCACCTTCACCCATTTGGAAAAGTAGTCAGTAGCAGCTAAGATGAATCGATGCGCCTTGGAAGAAGGAGGATCAATCAGACCTACTATGTCAGTTCCCCAACACTCGACTGGCCATGAGGCCAACGTAGTATGTAAAATGTTGATGGTGACCACAATGTGTATTTGACATTGGTGGCATCACTATTATCCATGCAATCTTTGATCATCAAAGGCCAATAGTATCCTAATCTCTTGATCTTATCTTTCATCTTTAGATCAGATCAGTTGACTCCACATAATTCTGAGTGTACCTCAATCAAGATCTTACGGGCTTTGTGCTTGTAAATACAATATAACCACATATGATCGAAAGACTGCCAGTACATGACACCATCCACAAGAGTGTAGGAAAGTGCTCTTTGTTTCATCTGATTGGCTTGGGACTTCACTTGAGATAGTTTACCTCTATTTAGGTAATCCATGAATGGTTGCCTCCAATCTAACTCCTCGTCCTTCTTGGAAATGGAAACTTCCCCTTCAAGAGATTACTTTTTTGATGAGTTCAATATCAAAAAGGGATAAGACTTGTCTATTTTGGACCTTTATTGATATGGACTCATCCTCCCGACATGTCAACTTTTCAGCAAGCTTGGCTAAACCATACATTATGACATTCTCTCCTCGAGGAATCTTATAAATGGAAACCTCTAGGATTTGGGGCAATAACTCCATGGTGTTCTTATGGTAGTGATGGTGCTTGGGCTTTATAACCTTATAGGACCCAACAATTTGGTTGATAACTAGCAAAGAATCCCCAAAGATGTTGATGTTCTAAGTGCTTAGTGTAATGGCTGACTCCAAACTGGAAATCAGAGCCTCAAATTCAGCTTCATTGTTAGTCCAAGGATTGGGCAGACGATATGAGAATCACATCACATCGTAATCCAGAATTAAGAGAACTATTCCTACCCCTACCATTCTTGGAATAGCAAATTGTGATTCTTTTCCTTTTTGAGAGGAAGATGTACCATCAAAGTACATCTCCCAGTGTTGAATGCTAATTTCCCCTAAGTTCTTGATTTGTTCATCCTAGAGATCCTCACTAAGAGGAGACTCAGCATGCAGCAAGTGTTATGCCAAGAAATCCACTAGTGCTTATCCTTTCACTGCCCGGAGGGGTATGAAGGTAATGTCAATTTGCAAGAGGATCATGGACCATTATGCCAACCGTCTAGATAGCATCAGCCATGTCATCAGATACTATAGTGGATTGATCTTAGAGATTAAGTTCACCTTATTAGGAAGCATGTAGTGTTATAGCTTTTGGGATGCAAAAATTAAAGCTAGGAAATGATTCTCAATGGGTGGATAATTAGCCTCAGTAGGGATTAGATGATGGTTGAGGTAGTAGAGTGCATTTTCCTTCTCTTCATCATTGGATTGGGCAAATAAAGCACCAAGGGAGTCATTTAACATAGTAGTGTAAAGTATGAGCGGCTTTCCCAGGATAAAAGCTCTAGAACCAGCAGCGTCATCTGGTAATGCTTGATGTCTTAGAAGGCATGCTCACACTTATCATCCCACTTGAAATTGGCATCATTTTTGACAAGTTTTGAGAATGGTTGACATCTTTCAAAAAGGTTGGATATAAAGCATCTTAGATACTCCAACTACCCTTAGAATGATTTGAGTTGAGTTAAACATTTAGGGGGTGGAATTTCTAATATCGCCTTAATCTTCTCTAAATCAATTTCAATTCCCTAGTGTTGGACATTAAACCCAAGGAATTTCCCTGAATCCACTCTGAATGCACACTTCATGGGGTTCATTTTGTGGTTAAATTGTCTTAACTATTTGAAAACTACTCTCAAGTCAAATTGATGGTCTTCCTTTTCTCTACTTTTGATCATGATATCATCGACATAGCACTTGACTTGATGATGAATGAGTTCATCGAAGATTCGAGTCATAACCCATAGGTATGTAGCACTAGCATTTTAAGGCTGAAAGGCATGCCCTTATAACAATAGATTCTGATTGGGGTTTCTAAAAGTAGTATTTCTTTCATCTTTCAGAGTAATCTTTATTTGGTTATATCCAGATGAGCTATCCATGAAATAGAAGGCTACATAAGATGAGCCAATGTCCACCATGACCTCTGGGATTGGTAGTGGAAATTCATCTTTTGAATATGCCCTATTTAAATCCATAAGAGGTTTGAGGGAGAACAGTAGGCTCTATTACTAGTTTATGGACTGCTACGTTAGAAGCCAATCCAGGCATCTCTTCATAACTCCATGTAAAGCAGTCCTTAAACTTAGTCAATAGCCTAACTAAGTCATTAGTTTCAATTTCATTTAACAAAAAACTTATGTATGTTGGGCGTGGATCTTCTTTAGTTCCTAAGTTGATTTCCTTAAGCTCGTCGATGGTTGACTTAATCTCTTCTTTGAACTTTGGGGATGCATCTTTGACTTCAAAATCATTTGGATCATTTGAATTTTCTAAGCATAGCTCCTCATATAAGTTAATGTGTTTTGAAAAGAACCTATTAGATTCCAAATGATTGGTGATGACTAGTAGTAATCATCATCATCGACTGGAGCCATTGTACCAAATCATAGTACCAGTCTTGATTAAGAGCTTTAGCATTTGTTCTTCCATATTCTTTCGAAGTAGTTTGACCAACACTTTGACCAAGTAAGTGGGATTACATCTTTCTTTGCTAAATTATGAACATAAGGCAAGTACCAATCAAAAGGTAATTCTATTAAATCTTTATATGAATCATCATCAAGTTCTACATCAACTTCTTGTCTTGAGGATGATGATCCCAGAAAGAACCTCTGAGACTTGACACCTATGGATGACTTAGGGGCTTCCTTAACTACCAAACCCTTAACTTTTTGAGAGGAAAGTGGGGTTAGAGCTAAGGTTCTCAATTGATGCCTAACTATTTCACATATAGAATTGGATACACTTATGCTTTACTTTAGAGCCCAGCCTTCATTGCTATCTGGCTCAAGTGTCACCTCTAAGGGAATCTACTACTGAGAAGAGCTGGCTGGTGTGCTAACTATATAAAACTCATCATATGAATTACATTCTAAGTCTATATGGATAGCAGGTGTTCTCTTGATAGCTAGGACATATCTTCTATTGAATGGACAATAAAGAGGTTTTCCATCCATAGGACTGCTTTTAAACTGGTCTCTTCCTTTGCCTAGTGGAGGTCAAGTCATCCTACCCATATGTTTGAAAGGGTAATAAATTGTGGGTGGAATCTAATGTTAGTCTCCACTTCTTCCTACAAGTTCATTTCCCCTCCCTTTTATTTTCTTTTTCATTTCCTCTTTTCTTTTTCATTTTATCTTTCCTTTTCTTTTTCTTTTTCTTTTATTTTTTTTAACTTTG
The DNA here is from genome assembly GCA_021442155.1 of Cymbidium sinense. Classification (NCBI taxonomy): domain Eukaryota; kingdom Viridiplantae; phylum Streptophyta; class Magnoliopsida; order Asparagales; family Orchidaceae; genus Cymbidium; species Cymbidium sinense. Next base: position 246,071,078 of record CM038214.1, read on the forward strand.
GCCAAGTTCATGAGAATAGACTTATTGATTTTTAGGGAGGTAGTAAGTCACATCCTCATATATGCTAACCTCATTAACTGTAAATGGCTTGAGATCTCCTTTGACACAGCAGACGATCCCACCTTTCACGAACTTCATAACTTTGATGTAGAGAAGATAGAACTATTTATTTTCTTATGTATCAATGGTCTCCTAAGTATAGCATTGAAAGATCTATCCGAGTCTATAATGTGAAACTTGCCTTCCAATCAACCATCTCTAATGGCAACACTATGGAGCCTAAGGCTAGTGACCTCACTTTGGAGCTGGATTCAATTTTACCATCTTAGACTTTGGAGTCTTCTAGACATTAAGAATTCCCTAGTCATAAGACACTTCTAACAATTAGGTAAACACTAAACCTAAACCTAATGACTTAGAAGGGTTAACCATATGATTAGGTTATGCCTTAGGGATTAGGATAATCCACCTGCCCTTAATCCAAATCCAATTCATGTTCACATTCTCAAACCAAACCTCAAGTTCAATTAAAACACCAAATTCTAATTCAAATCCAAATCCAAACCCAAATTCCAAAACCAAATGATTGATACCCATGATCAAATCCTAACATGAAACCCTTCCTAAGCCATATGACCTATCCCATGGACTTAGCCAAATCTTAATACAAATAAATCCAAAATAAATTGATTTTCTTATAATAAATTTATATCTTCAATCATCTTCCTATATAAATCAAATATACATTCAAATGATCAAAACAAAATCAAATTAAATCAAATTAAATCAAAACCCTTCCTAAGCAATATAACCTATCCCATGGAATTAACCAAATCTTAATCCAAATCAAGTCAAACTCAATTGATTTTCTCACAAATCAATCATATTTTTATTCATCTCCACAAAGTTAAATGAAATATACATTTAAATTATCAAAACTAAATCAAACCAAATCAAAATCCAAACCTAAGCCACATGACCCAACTCCATGGACTTAGCCAAATTACTTCATTCCAAAACCCAAATTCAATTAATTTTCTCATGAATCAATCATACCTTCAATCATATTCACAAATATAAATAAAATCTATAATCATCAAGCCAAAATAAAATTAACCCAAGTCAAACCCAACTTTTGACTTGAAAATGTTCAAATGAACCAAAACCCATTTGAACCCAAGCTAAATTTAATTTATATATCAATCCCAAATCAATATATAAACTCAACTAAATCAAACTCAACCCAAAATCAAGCCAACTAAGCCCAATTGTTCTACATGACCTAAAGTGGCAAATTTGACCTATTTGTGCCAAGTTATAATTCTACCCAAATTGGATTGAACCAAGCCCATGAAAACCTCCCATCTTGATTGTTGATCACCCTAAGTTGATCAATTGTCAAAACTTGGGTCAAACCAAGTCAACTTGGTCATTTGACCAAGTCAACACCTTATCCCATATGAGCCCAAACTAGCCAAATTGCAACCTAGGAGAAATCCCTTGAAATGATCGATTCATACCAAATCAAAATCAATATTTGAATATGATTTGACCTTCAATTGAGTCAAACAAAACCCAATTGACCCTCTTGACCCAAGTTGACCCAAATTGACCTAAAAGACCAAATTAGGTCAAATAAAAATATAAACTAAATTGATTGCAACCAATGGCTCAAGTTCAATCCAAATTGATTATTGAACTTGACCAAAGCCATGATTGGACCCAATTGAACCCAATTGACCTACTTAACCCAAATTGACCTAAAGGTTGAAGTTGGCCTAAATCAAAACAAAATCCAAATTAACTGAAACCAAAGCCTACAATCACCTTCAATTGGTTGACTAAACCTAAACCAACACCCAACCCAAGGCAATTTGGCCAATTTGGTCAAATTGGTCAACTTAACCTATTTGATCCAAATGAATTAAAATGAGCCAAAATCAAATCTAAGCTAAACTAAACCAAACCAATTAAACCAAAACATCCCAAATAATTATATTAACTTGACCCAACCCTTGGTTTGACCCAATTTGACCAATAGGTTAACTTAACTCAACCTAACCTAATTTGATCTAAATGAGTCAAATTGAGCCAGACCTAAACAAATCAATTCCAATTGACTTGAAATTTGGGCTAACCCACTTTTGGCTCATTTTAAATCTACTCATTTTAAGTTTTGGTTTGTTTTAAATAATCTTGTTTGATTTTATTATCCTTAAGAACTAGTTTGGTTGAATGAATCATATGCTTATATTTGATTGTACTCTTTCCAATCATGTTAAATTTGGTATGTTATTTGAATTCATGCATCCATCTTTTCAAAATCAAGTAAAATAAAAAGGATTTTCTTTATTTAAGCTTGCTTATGTTGAATTAATTTAATATATGCATGTCTATTATCATTATTAAATCCAAATGTATTTTTCAAAAGCTTATAAATGAGTAGTAATATGCATTATGATGCTACATATATATACATAAGAAATGCATGTGCTTATCGCTTAAGTGTATGAATGTTGAGTTCTCTTTCCTCTATTCATTTGTTGATTTATATTAAATTGAATGGTAATGGGTATACAGTTTGGACATCCCGATAACACGAGGCTTTAGCTAGCCCCAAGGAGGACATTTGATTACCTCACTTCCCTAGTTTAATAATGGCACATACCCATTTGATTTCATTCTTATGTATTTCAAGATTAGAATTTGGATAGAGCTTTAATTCATATATATAAATGATTAATTAAAAATAATACATACAATCTTTGCATGTTTTCCTTTCCCTCATTTATGTATACATCCATGTGTGTCCAAGAAAAGCAAGTATATAGTCTAGAAATCCTGGGAATACGAGGCTTTAATTATCCCTAATGAGGTCATTTGATTACCTCGCTTCCCTAGTTGAACAATGACACATACTTTTCTATATCTTTCTACATGTATATGTGTATGTGATTAGTAAATGAAAATTCCATTTTACATTAAAATTGCTTGCATTCATAATTGACTAAGTGGTTGAATTATTTAGCCATATGATTTGGAGCTTACTTCCTATGTTAATGTATATGAACTTACATATGTTTAAATGCAAACGGATATATAGTCTGGACATCCCATGAATACGAGGCTTTAGCTAGCTCCAAAGAGGTCATTTGATTACCTCACTTCCCTGGTTTAACAATGGCACATGCCTATTTAATTTCATTCTTATGTCATTTTTTTATAAAAAATTGGATAACATTTTAAATTAATATGTTTAAATAATTCAATCAAATAAAATATAAATTCTAAACATATACATACATTCACCATTTAAGTGTGCTAAAATATGGTGCATGTATAGATACACTTAAGATTAAATCATCTGCATGTTACATGTGATGGAAAGGAATGATTTAATATATGTCATTTGGTAGTAATTTAATTAAATTAATCTTAAGATGCATTTCATTTTTAATACCATTATTTAAATTGAACTTAAACTGAAGATTAATTAAATCATTTAATAAGCCATTCACTAAAGAGAACTAAATCAAATTAATATACTTTAAAAAGTGACTTAAGGTAGGGATGAAAGAGGGCAATCCTTTTTTATCTCTTTATAACACTTAGTTGCTAAGAGAAATCAAATGAAACAAAAGAAAACATAAATTAAAATTCTCAAATCGATTAAACTACTTCAAGTGAAATCAACCTTTCATGTTAAATTAAATCCGTCTATAGTTAGAAAATACAATACACTTTAACAAGACTTACCACACAAGCCTTAATACAGACATTAGAATAAAGTCACCACTACTAGCTCAAAGTTAGATGGATGATGTGATACATGTTTTGTTTTATGATGTATTATTTTAGATTGGATATTAGGGTGTATGCTTCTTAGACTGGATGATAGGTTAATATTAGCCAAATCATATTTCAACAATGGATTATGCTTAAGGGATGCTTAAAAATAAATATGAATGCTCTTTTTATAGGTTGCATAAATCCTTAAGCATAATCCAAGTTACGACAAGTAGGCTTAGTTACCCATGTGTAGGGTGCTAAGTCAAAATTATAAATACAACTACTTGGGATTATATGTATATTTAGCTAACCTCTATTTTGCAGGTGTAGTTAGGTTTACATTTCCCACATAAATGTAATTCTTGAAATATGAATAAGGATTAGTGCTATTGGGGATTAGGATGAGTAGTGGCTAGAAGGCTTTGTCCTAGGGTGCCCTGTGATGCCTTTGAAGCAAGCACCATCCAAATCAAAGAAGGAACCAAATCAAAAATGGAGATATGAAGAAAGAATACTCTCATAGCATTTAATACAATTATAATTATTCTTTCATATTCTTGGTTGTATAAGGGTAGAGCTCGGCTACCCATCTTTTCTCTCTTCAGGTTGTACGGCAGTACCTGACCACACCGGCATTTTATTCTTTTATGATAGTTTATATAATTATTTGATGTTATGTTTACATTGTGCATTAGGATGACATGCTTTTCATAGTTTCTTAAATGAATGATGCTTTAATGTTTGGCTTGGATACGATTAGGCTCTTATGATAAAAATAACTTTTCCACCCACTAATCACTCTTAACTAAATTTTAAACAACTCATAACCTAATTATAAAGCCTAAAACATAAATAATATAATTAAAATATTTAGCAACCCCTTAGCTGTATGATTGTATGTTGCACATCACGCATGTATATTCTTTCTCTCTTGAACATGAAGGATCTCCATCCTTGCACAATAAATGATTGCTTGACCTGTGAGGGCATCCCTTGCAGTGGAGAACAACTTCTTCTAACTAATTTGACCCATAACTGATTTCACCATGCATTTAGGCATAAGAAATCCTAAAGCCTTTGTCAAAATGATGTGTCTAATATGAAATAAAGTTTGAAAAGATTTTATATCTATAGATTAAGTCATATGCTCATACCACTCATGCTCTAGTATCTTAGAGAGTGTGTTTAGGACTTCAATATCTTTCTAATTAAATAACTATCCTAGCTATCTTGAAATTCATAAGACTAAACTACATGATTTTAAAATCATAAGAGAAGTTAGCTGGCGGCCACTCCAGGCTATTATAAGTCAAGAAGTTAGACAATTTATTCTCTCTTATGGAGGTAAACTCTTATGTCCACCTGTTTCCATCGGGCTACAACTATAAATCCTCACCTCTTAGGCATTCCTACAACCTTGTGTTGGTGGATTATAAGCCCTAGTAATCTAATTAAATTTCAACTCAAAACATATAAATCTCCTCAACATCAAAATTATAAAGCCCAATCATATGATAGATTGGAATGCTCACCAGGATTCCTAGTATCATGAGAATTTTCTACTTATTTCATTTGGAATCCAAAAATAAGTCTTCTCCTTGAACTTTCCCAATTGATTTTCCAAATACAACTAATTCTTTGATAGTCTAACATTAAAATCTTAAGAGATAATCATTATCTACTTTAATCGAGAATATTCTTATGAAATTTCATTTCCTAAGATGTAATTAACTATGGAGGCTTGCCTCCATAGGGAACTTTAGAACCTAGTTTAATATAAACCCTATTTTATTCATCCATTGTAAAGTAAGAGAAAAATCTCTAGTATATTTGAAGATCCATCATGCCTTAGGAGTCTTTATTACATGATTAGATCCATTGTAAGGTGATGCCTCTATCTTTTGAGATAGTACATTATACCTCAATGTTATACACAATCACCTCAAAAAGTACCTCCCCACCCGCCCATACATCCAAAACTAAACACCACAAGGCCCTCTCACCTTATTCATTGACTTTTCTCAACATCATCCTTTCTTTTTGGAGTTTGGAGATGTCGATCCTCAAGTAGGCAAGGCTTCTTAGACTCATAATGTTGACTGATCAACCAAAACTCTGGATATCCTGTATCTGCCAACATCCACTATAATGTAAAGAGGCACTTGTGCTCAGTCATCCTGAGGTGTAAGTCTTCATCCCAGAATGTAACTCTAAAGATGTCCTTCGAGTAGCATGCCTCTTATTTAGTAGCAATCAGCTGAGCTAAACATATCTCTAGATCAAGTAAGGCCTTGATTAGAGATTCCCCCATCCCTTTGGATAATATAAGGGTGTCATATATTCTTAACTTAGCTGAAAACTTTCTAAGGTGAGCTAGGACATTATAATCAACTCTAGCTTGGTCCTCCACAAGCATATCCATGGGTGGAGCATCTTATGAAGGGGTTATCTGCTCACTGGAACTAATTACTTGCTTACCCTTTTCCTGAGGTGTTACCTTATGAGGTAGAATTTTTCCACTACGTAGGTTGACTTCAGCGACTTCTTGGAATGATGAGCTTGTGAAAAGTTCTACCTTCTCATTGAGCATACCTATAGAATCTCCTATGGGATCCTTAGAGTCAGTTGACTCCAAGTCAATCTCAAGAGGTAACATTGATTCGTGAGAAGGATAACCTCAATCGAAAAGGAAAGGATCTGAGCTACTAGAGCTATTATTTTTATTTAGACTTGGATAGCTTTCAATAGGAATAAAATCATGAGGATCAAAAGTAGACAATATATAAGTAGAATCAACTTTTCTCATTAATTTCTTTTTCGGCAGAGGTACAAGATAGAAATCAAATAAAGTAAGTGGAGTAAGGGATTTAGTGCCCTTATCCATAGATACAATGCTCCTGCCAGTAGAATAGGATCTAGCAGAAGAGGTGGTAGTTGCAACGGTGGAGGGAGTGCTAGACTCGGATGATGGCTACACTATTAGATTATCCCGAGAAAGTATGGTGAGCTACTGCTGCTAGGCTATCACCCTCCTTGAGTTGTGTTTTGCAACTAACAAACCTTCCTTGGTGTTGGAGGTTTGAGCTACCTCAGACACCTATAATGAAACCTTATTGATCATAGAAATGATCATCTTATAGGTTTGAGATAGGGAGATATCCTAACCTTGTTTGGTCTTAACAGGATCACAAGTATCCCCAAGGATTACTCTAACTGAACTGGATGGTTCTTCTAATAAATATTCCTTAGGGATAACCATGGCTCTCAACTTGTAGCTACGCTCAAGCGAATTCTTAAAAGTAATATAATCCTCTAAGACATGGCCTAACATGCAGTGGTAGGGGCAATAGCTAAGATCATCGCTCTTGCCCACTTCCTCTGGCCTCTTAGGCTCTAGTAACTGAAAGTCAAGTTATTTTAAGAGATTCTTAAAAATTTTCCTAACTCCTCCCTCTTGAATGAATATGGCTTATTCAATCTATCGACAAGAGTAGGTAAAAAGTAGCTACCTGGAGATGGATATGAATACCGCTATTGTGTATGCTACTGAGGTGGTAGAAATGGTCATTATGACTGCCACGGTGGCCGGTATGATGGCTGAGGGGGTTAAAAAAGAGGTGGAAAAGGAGGATTCTTAGCTCATAGTCTCTCAAATTGAACTCTGGCTAGCTGCTTCCCTCTATTCACTGACACAACTGTCCCTAGCTTCTTCTCAAACACCTTTTGTGGCTTGGGCCTAGGTGATTTATTGGGAAAGGGCAACTATTTGGCTTCCTCTTTTAGGCTAGCTGCCTTATGGATTAATTTCTTGAATGTTTTGATGGTAAGACCTTTAAGCATGAAGGTGACCGGGCCAAGGATATTCTTGAGAAGAATCTCAATGGCATGTTATTCAGATAGTTGTTGTTTGCATTTCATGCTTAGGTTGCACCACCTCAGAATGTAATCAACATGGGCATCGTTGAGTTTTTGTTTCTCTATAGTGAGGTCACTTACAGTCGCCCTCTGATGAGCTCCAACAAACCTCTTGATTAAGAGGTGCTCCAACTCAGCAAAAGTCTTAAGAGAACCATTGGGAAGTTCGATGTACTAATCAAATGCAACACCTAACAGATTACTAACAAAAATGCATAAGAGGAGTGCACGCCATTGTAACAATCGCCTAAAAGTGTGCGATGTGTATCGGGTTCCACGCCATCAAAGATCTTAAACGGTGGAGGTACAAAACCTTAAATAAAATAAATACAAACTAAAAACTTAAACCTAAAAAATAAACCTAAAAAAAACCTACACACTAAACTAAAAAAAAATAAAAACTATACCTACAATAAATAAAATAAAATAAACATAAACCTAAACTAAAATACATAAAAACTAAACTTAAACCCAAAACTAAATAAATTAAAATAAACTTAAAATAAACCTTAACCTAAACTAAAAAAAACCTAAAAATAAACATAAAATAAAAACCTAAAACATAAACATAAAAAAACAAAATAAAAACCTAAACGTAAACCTAAAATTCAAAAATAAAACTTAAACCTAAAAAATAAAATTAAAATAAAAAACTAAAAAATAAACATAAACATAAACCTAAACCTAAAAAGTAAACTAAAATAAAAAACTTAAACTAAAATAAATAAACTAAACTAAATAAAAAATAAACTAAAATAAAAAAATATATATAATAACTAAAATAAATAAACAATAAACTAAATAAACCTAAACAAACTTATTTACTTAATTAAAAAAACCCTAAACCCTAAACCATAAAACTAATCCTAAATCCTAAACCCTAAACCTACAACCCTAAACTTATAACCCTAAACCTTAAACCCTAAACCTTAAACTTACAACCCTAAACCCTAAACCCTAAACCCTAAATGCTAAAACCCTAAACCAAACCAAACAAACCTAAACCTAAAACTTAAACCAGGAAACATAAACCCTAACTAAAACCCCCAACCCCTAAACCTCTAACCCTAAACCCTAAACACTAAATACTAAACCCTAAACCCTAAACCCTAATCCTAAACACTAAACCCTAAAACACTAAACCCTAAACCATAACCCTAAACCCAAAACCCTAAAACCAAAAACCCTAAAACCTAAACCCTAAACCCAAAACCCTAAACCCTAAACCCTAAACCTTAAAACCTAAAAACCTAAACATAAACTAATAAAACCTAAAAATACAATAAATAAAAAAACCTAAACCAAAATACAATAAAATAATAAAATAAAATAAAAACCTAAACTAAAACCTAAACCTAAACCTAAAAATAAAATAAAATAAAAACATAAGGATAAAAAACCTAAAACAAAATAAAAACTAAACATAAAATAAAAAAAAATTAACCTAAAATAAAATAAAATAAAAACTAAATAAAAATCTAAACCTAAAAAATAAATCTTAAAATAAAACCTAAAAGTAAATAAATAATAAAACCTAAACTCTAAACTAAAAAAAAAGCTAAACCTAAAATAAAAATAAAATAAACAAAATAAAATAAACCTAAAAGTAAACTATAATAAACTAATCTAAAATAAATAAAATCTAAACCTAATCCTAAAATAAACTAAACCTATACCTAAACCTAAACTAAAAAATAAAGACTAAAAGTAAAACTAAAATAAAATTCTAAAACCTAAACCTTAAAAAATAAAATAAAAACCTAAACCTAAACCTTAAAAAAAAGTAAAACCAAAACCTAGAAAGAATAAATAAAAATAAAACTCAACTAGAAAATGAACTTAAACCTAAACCAAAAGCTAAAAAATAAACTAAAATAAAAAACCTAAACTAAAATAAAAAACCTAAACTAATTTTATGATATTTTATCTTAAGCATTGCCCTTTGATGTAATATGTAATATGCAATATAATATAATATAATATGTTATAGTGTCTTACAATATAGGATGCCATAACATAGTGTAGCATCATGCATTATAGCATTCTATTATGTATTACTACTTGTTGTTTAGCTTATTTTTGTTTGTTATTGCATGATGTAGTAGAGTTTGTATTGGTATAATTCATAAAAATACTTATTTATAGGCTGAGATGATGGGATTTGGCCAAATTTAGAGTAAGCTTTAGGGAACATCATTTGGGGTGTGCTATGGTGTGTCATTTAATCAAAAGAATGGAATTTTGCATCCAAAATAAATGTTCATTTTTCAACCAAATTTTATAATTTTTTGCTTAAAGTGATTCATTTTAAGGTGTAATGTAAGATAATATATTATATGAAAGCATATTAAAATATAATACATAACAATATAACTTCACATATATATATGAATGTGGTGCTGTGTTACTAAATGTTATAGTACATTTTAGTATGTTTTACTTTTGTAATAATACATTGGGTCAAAACTCACAAATGTTGTTAATTTAAAGGTTGAGGTGAAAGAATTGGCCAAATTCATTGTCACACTAAGAAGCAACACCAAAATTTTGCTATTTTGTACCATTTCTAATAGAAAAATAACTATTTAACATCCAAAATGAACATTATTCATATTTTGAGAAAATTTTGTTATTTTTTCCTTTTAAGTGATTCTGATGAGGTGTAATGTTAGATAATATATTATATTATAGTAAATTATTATATAACATCATATATTATAACATAATATAGTGTGTTAATTCACACTATAATATGTTTAGCATGATATTGTATAGTTAGTTTGAGCTTACACCATCACAAATCATAAAATATTGATTACCATGTTAAGATGATGTAATTTAAATGAATACATTGTTAGGCTTTTGGTTGAAGTATTAAAGGTGTGCATAAGAGAAGAAATAAGATTTGATGAGAATTCAATGTCAAAGACATGGAGGGAGATTGCCTAGGGGATCACACATGCATTGGACATAACATGTAAGGGGTCTATGTCGAGGGCATAGAAGAAAATAATCTGCTGGGGCTAAGGTTTGAATTTGATTTAATTTTATGGTTTCTGGAAGGAAGATTCATTGGGGATAAGATCTATAATCCACCATTAAATAAGATCGAAATGACTTTAATTTGTTTTGTTTTAATTAATGTGGAGGCATATTTGCTATAGATATGGGCTCAAGTCCGCTGGGGATCAGGTATATGAACCTTCCACTAGAGAAGTAGGTTCGGGCTATTTAGGGATTAAGATTTGTGTTTGATTTAATAGATTTATTTGAAGATGTATCTGCTAGGAATAAGAGTTTGGTCAGATTTCTTTGATTTAGACTCTACTGGGGAAGTTAGTTTAATTTGGCTCCACTAGGGAGGTTGATTTTAAATTTGATTTGTTTGCTTGACTTATTTATATATGATTTGGGGCTCCACTAAGGAGAAGGGATTGATTTAACTCCAATAGAGAAAATTATATTGTGTTTGATTTAATTTAAGTTAATGTATGGACCCTGTCGGTGTGCGATGGACCCACTGAGAAGAGGCTATATTAGCTTTGACCTACCTCAGGTTTACAAATCTAAAGGGATAGTCTACCGGCTGCGAGATAGAGCTAGGCAACCTAAGAGATTGCCTTTTAGTGTGCAATGACTGTGCTAGGAAGAAGATGTAGAAGTATTACATCTTCCAATAGGAGGAACAACTATTGGGGTGACCTGTTGGATGCACAATAAATTGAATTTGACCTAGGGAGACTACTGAGTGAATGTCGCTGGGGACTTATGTCAACTCAAAAGTAGTTAGGGTTAATTTTATCTTAATTTCATGTGATTTGATATGGTTTGTTTCATTTAGTTTGATTTCAAATTAAGGGAATATCCGTTGGGGATGTCAGCTCGATCACATTTGATAGATTTAATTTATGGACCATGTCGGTGTGCGATGGACCCACTGAGAAGGGGCTATAACAAACTTGTCCTATCTTAGATTTACAAATCCAAATGGATAGTCTATTGGCCATGGGGTAGAGCTAGCCAACCTAAGGGGTTGCCTTTCAGTGTGCAATGACTATGCTAGGAAGAAGGCGTAGCAGACTTACATCTTCTAAAGTAGGGACAACCGCTGGGGTGACCTATTGGTAGCACAATATATCAAACCTGACTTAGGGGTGACTACTGAGTGAATGTTGTTATAGACTTATATCAACTCATGAGTAGTCAGGTGATTCTTATAGGGAGTTCTATTGACACTACCTTAAAAATAAGATGTCTGCATGGGAAAAAGTACCGCTAGGGGTGTCCTCCTAATCCACAAGTGAATATATATTTTCTTTATATGTTTATGTGGACCCTATTGGTGTGTGAGGGACCACACTGAGAAGGGGATATGTCAGCCTTGACCTATCTCAAATTTATTGGATCAAGGGAGAATCTGTACATAAATAGGTTGGATTCTCCCACCACATGGGTTGTTACTAGAAAAGGGGAACTATTCAATCCGATCATAACCCAGGTAGTGTCTAAATGGGGTCACATAGGATGTGATCCAAATATAGTGCCCACAGGGGAGGTGCTGCTAGGAGCATTATCTTGAGCTCTGAAAAAAAAGGTTATAGATGTGTGGTGTCCAACTAAAGGAGAAAGCATAACAAACTTACATCTGTCATGAGTGGTGTATGCTAAGGTGCAAGAACCAACCAACCTAAGGTCTATCTATCAGCAAGAGTGTTGTATCAGTTAGAATAGTGAACCAACCAAGCTAAGGTGCCTGTCGGTGACCAACGATCAATCTAGAAAGAAAGTGTGTAGGATTACACCTTTCCAAGTGAAACTGATCATCGAGATACTCTATCATATGTGGGATAGATGTTAACTGAGCTTGAGAGACTACAAAGTGAGGAGCATTGAGGAAGGACTAGACCTAGACTTGAAGAAATTAGGAGGGAAGGAGGTGCTAAGGGACTTATCCTAAACCTTAAATATACTCAATCTAGTCAGTGCATGAAGGCTAATCCAAGAAGAAATCTTAGCAGACTTACATCCTCTTAAACAAAGCTAACATGAGGTAGCTTACTGGCCACACAGTAAGGCTTACAAAACTAACAAGGTGCTTGCCAGTGTGCAGTGGCCAAGTAAGGAAGAAAAGTGTAGCAGACTTACATCCTCAAAAGTAAGAAGACAACTTGGGTGACACACTAGCAAGGTAGCATGTTAGCCCAACCTAGAACAGCTATTGAGTGAGTGTCATTGGGGATTCTATCTCAACTTAGAGTTGCCCAAGAGAAAATATATTTGTTTATTTTATATATTTTTATGTAGTTTGTGCTTGTCTTGTGTCGATGAAGGATAGGACACTGCTCGGGTTTCTTACATCGACCCTAAACACATCATGGTGGATTCATAAACAAGAATACTTTCAACATGAAAGAGATTGAATTGAAAATGGATATTTCATTAATGATAATAATTTTCAAACATAATTTATAATATTTCTTAAGTAGAGCCCATTGATTGGAAGCATTGGGAACTCTCCCTTATGATTAATAAGATGATAAGATCCTCCTTGGTAGGCCTTCTCTATGGCAAAAAGGCCTTCACAAGTGGGTTCAAATTTGCCTCCAATATTATGATGGGCAAAAATCAATCTCCTTTGAACTAAAATAAGCTCTCCTACTTGAAAAGATCTAAGATAGACCAACTTCTTCTGAGCTTGAATCATTTTAGCTTTGTATAACTCAAGGTTTTGGCATGCCCGCAGGCATCTCTCCTCCAAACCTTCGAGCTCTTCTAACCGTAATTGAGCTTTCTGCTCTAATATGATCTTGCTACCCACATCTATCATTAGTGATGGGTGTTAGACTTCTAATGGTAGTACATCTTTGGACCCATACACTAAGAAGAATGGAGTAAACTAAGTTAGAGTTCTATATATGGTACGGTAGGCCCACAAGGCTTCCACTAACTGCTCATATGACTATCACTTATTATTATTGAGTGTCTTCTTCAGTATTTAGATGAGAGTTTTGTTGAAGGCTTCTACTAAGCTGTTTTCACTCAAATAGTTGATGGTAGAATATCTTCAATCAATGTTGTATCTTTGGGCAAAGTTGTTGATCTCGGTACTCTTGAATGCAATACCATTGCTAGATATAATTCATCAAGGCACTCCAAACCTATATACAATATGGTTCCTAAAAAATTGGAGTACTTATTGAGCTGTGACATCTCTGAGTGAAATCTCCTATGCCCATTTGGAAAAGCACTCAGTAGCATCTAAGATGAACCAATGACCCTTGGAAGGAGGAGGATTAATTGTACCCACTATATCAGTACCCTAACACTCGAATGGCCATAAGGCCAATGTAGGATGTAAAATGTTGGGTGGTCTGTGTAAGACCACACTGTGTATTTGACATTGGTGGCATGGCCTAGCCGTATCGATGCAATCTTTAATCATCATTGGCCAGTAGTATCCTAGTCTCTTGATCTTGGATTTCATCTTCGGACCAGATTTATTGGCTCCACATAATCCTAAGTGCACCTCGATCATGATCTTATGAGCTTCATACTTGTCTAAACAACGTAACCATATATGATTGAAAGATCACCAGTAGAAGACACCATCCACAAGAGCGTAGGAAAGTTCTCTCTACTTCATCTGATGGGCTTGGGACTTTTCTTGAGGTAGTTTACCTTTATTTAGGTAATCCATGAATGGTTGCCTCCAATTTAACTCTTCGTTCATCTTGGTAATGGCAACCTCCCCTTCAAGAGAGTACTTTTTGATGAGTTAAATATCAATAAGGGATAAGAATTATCTACTTTGGACCTTTATTGATTTGGACTCATCCTCCAGAGATGCCAACTCCTTGGCAAGCTTGGCTAAAGCATATGTTATGGTGTTCTCTCCTTAAGGAATATTATAAATGGTAACCTCTTGGATTTAGGCCAACAACTCTATGGTGTACATGGGGTAGTGATGGAGCTTGGGCTTTATAACCTTATATGACCTAGTGGTTTGGTTGATAACTAGCTGAGAATCCCTGAAGATGTTGATGGTATGGATGCTTAGAGTAATGGATAACTCTAGATCGATAATTAGAGCATCATATTCAGCTTCATTGTTGGTGCAAGGATTGGAAAAATAATATAAGAATCTCATCATATCGCGGTTCAGAGTTAAGAGATCTATTCCTACCCATACCTTTCCTGGAATAATTAATTGTGATTCTTCTCATCTTTGAGAGGAAGCCTCACCATGAAAGTACATGTCCCAATGGTGAATACTAGTATCCCCTAAGTTCATAATTTATTAATCGGGGAGATCATCACTATGTAGAGAGTCAGCAGGAACTGGGTGTACTGCTAAGAAATCTGTTAGAACTTGTCCTTTCACTACACAGAGGGATACGAAGGTAATGTCAAACTGTGAGAGGATCATGGACCATCATGCCAATAGTCTAGATAGCATCGACTGTGTCATGAGATATTATAGTGGATTTATTCGAGAGAATAAGTTTACCTTATGAGGAAGCATGTAGTGTTGTAGCTTTTGGGATGCAAAGATTAAAGCTAGACAATGCTTCTCAATTTATGGATAATTAGCCTCAGTTAGGATTAGACAAAGCTTGAGGTAATAGGGTGCATTTTCCTTCCCTTCATCATTGGCTTGGGCCAACAAAGCACTAAGGGAGTCATCTAACACAACAGTGTAAAGTATGAGCAGCTTGCACGAGATAGGGGCTGCTAGAACTAGCAACATCATCAGGCAATGCTTGATGTCTTCGAATGCATGCTCACACTTATCATCCCACCTGAACTTGGCATCCTTTTTGACAAGTACTGAGAATGGCTGACATCTTCCTGATAGATTGGATATAAAGCAACTTAGATGCTCCAACCACCCTTAGAATGATCTGAGTTGAGTTAAACTTTTAGGGGGTGGTATTTTTAATATCGCTTTGATCTTCTCTAGATTGATTTCAATTCCCTGATGTCGGACAATAAACCCAATGAATTTCTCTGAAGCTACTATGAAAGGAAACTTCAGGAGATTCATTTTGAGTTTAAATTATCTTAACTATTTGAATACTACTATCAAGTTAAAGAGATGGTCTTCTTTTTCTCTACTCTTCCTTTGCCTGGTGGAGGTCATTGTCCCACTTTTCCTTTATTTTATTCAAATTTGGAGAATAGACTTGTTGATTTTGAGGGAGTAAGCGATACTCATATATGTTGACCTAGAAGGATGGATCTCACATGATGATCCCACTTCTCATAATGTAGAGAGATGGAGCGTTCTCATGTATCAATGGTCTCCCAAGCAAAGATGTATAAATGAAAAACTTGGCTTCAATCTTCTAATCATCTATATGCAAGGGCTACACTATGGAGCCTAAGGCCTATTAACCTCATTTTTTGAGTGCGGATTCAATCTTCTCGTCTTAGACTTAGGTGTCTTCTAGACACTAAGACATTCCTAGTCATAATACACTTTTAATAATTAGGTAAACACTTAACCAAAGTCTAAAGACTTAAAATGGTTAACCATATGATTAGGTTATGCCTTACAGATTAGGATAATCCACCTACCCTACAACTCATATCCAATCCGTGTTCACCTTCTCAAACCAAACCTCAAGTTCAATTTAAACATAAAATTCAAATCCAAATCTAAGTCCAAATTATAAAACCAAATGATTGAATCCCATGATCAAATCTAAACTTGAAACCCTTCATAAGCCATATAACCTATCACATGAACTTAGCCAATTCTTAATCCAAATCAATCCAAAATAAATTGATTTTATCATAATCAATTTAAATCTTCAATCATCTTCCTAAATGTAAATTAAATCTATAATCAAATGATCAAAACTAAATTAAACTAAATTAAATCAAATCAAAATCCATCCTAAGCCATATACCTATCCCATGGACTTAGCCAAATCTTAATCCAAATCAATTCAAACTCAGTTGATTTTCTCATAAATCAATCATATTTTCAATCATCTTCACAAATTTAAATGAAATATACATTTAAATCATCAAAACTAAATCAAACTAAATAAAAAAAACAAGCCACATGACCCAACTCCATGGACTTAGCCAAATTCTTCATTCCAAAACCCAAATTCAATTGATTTTATCATGAATCAATCACCTTCAATCATATTCACAAATATAAATGAAATCTACAATCATCAAGCCAAAAAAAATCAACCAAGTCAAACCCAACTTAACCCTTTTGACTTGAAATGTTCAAATGAACCAAAATCGAATAAGCCAATTGTAACTGATTTTATATATCAATCCCAAATCCATATATAAACTCAACTAAATAAAACGCAACCCAAAATCAAACCAACTAACCCTAATTATTTACTTACCCCGAAGTGGCCAATTTGACCTATTTGGGCCAAGTTCTAATTCTACCCAAATTAGATGGAACCATGCCCATCAAAATCTCCCATCAAGATTGTTGATCACCCTAGTTTGATCAATTTTCATAAACTGGGTCAAACCAAGTCAACTTGGTCATTTTACCAAGTCAACCCCTTAACCCATATGAACCCAAACTAGCTAAATTGCAACCTAAGCCAAATCCCTTGAAACCGATGATTCATACCAAATCAAAATCAATATTTGAATATGACTTGACCTTCAATTGAGTCAAACCAAACCCAATTGGGCCTCCTGACCCAAGTTGACCCAAATTGACCTTAAAGATCAAATTGGATCAAATCAAAATATAAACTAAATTGATTGCAACCAATGGCTCAAGTTCATTCAAAATTGATTGTTGAACTTGACCAAAGCCATGATTGGACCTAATTGAACCCAATTGACCTACTTAGCATAAATTGACCTAATGGTTCAAGTTGGCCAAAATCAATTATAAATCCAAATTAATTGAAATTGAAGCCTACAATCATCTTCAATTGATCAACTAAACCCAAATTAGAACCTAACCCAAGCCAATTTGACCAATTTGGCCAAATTTGTCAACTTAACCCATCTGACCCAAATGAATTCAAATGTGCCAAAATCAAATATAAGCTAAACTAAACCAAAAATTAAAACCAAAACATCCCAAATTATCATATGAACTTGACCCAACCCTTGGTTTGACCCAGTTTGACCAATTGGTAAACTTGACCCAACTTATCCCAATTTGACCTAAATGAGTCAAATTAAGCCAATCAAATCAACTCCAATTGACTTGAATTTGGTCTAACCCACTTTTGGCTCATTTCATATCTACCGAAATCAAATCCAATGCTAAATGATCATTCTACCTTTGGGTCAAGGGCATCACATGGTACAAATCACCCATGTGATTGGTCATTTCCATTCCTTGGACACTTTCTACTCTCGTGGTCCACCTAGGCACCTAGACACCGACCAACCGAGGGTGGTTAGGTCATCCATGACCCATAAGAAGTGAAATCACCTCACCCTCCCCATTGGAGCATTTGAAACCCATAAGACACCCATGTTTCCTTATTGACAGCCAACTTTGTACCTTCAACGAACCAAGCCAAGCCAACTCACCTCATCCCTACCACCCATGATTCCCTGAGATGGCTAGACGGCCACCAAAAGTGAATCCTGATCCCACTATTCCATCAAAGTGAAGGGGATATACACCCGCTAGTTTCCACTCAAACACACATGAAAATCATTCCTTCGAGCCATAGCTACCCAACATGACTTGCTAGAGCCATTCCCTAAGCTCCCAAGCTTGTTCCTTAATCAAAAAATAACATTCCAGTCCATCCTAAAATATGACACTCCCATTTCTAACCTATCTTTCCCATTTCTCCATCAAACTCAAATTAACTTTGTACGCACCTTCCTTAAGCCTCGTTTAGCAAGAATGAATCATCTCCTAAGCTTCCTGAGCACCGAGGAGGGACTTCGATCAAAGCCAAGCTCTAAATCATCAGGTTCATGGCCTTCTAAGAAAACATCAAGGAATTGATCCAATTTCTGGTCAACAGGGCTTCATCTCCACTAGATGAAGCTTCCTCAATTGTTTGAGCCAACGGTCTTGAGCTCGAATGATGTGCTTCTAAAATTGATCCTTAGGAAAACATGGGTTGGAGTTTTTTAAACAAAACTTGCATCTCATGTGATCTTGATCATTGGATCCCCTCCACTTGATGCCATGAAGGTGTAGGATCCTTTTAAATTTCATCTCGATCAAAGCAAAGAGCAGACTCCATTCTTCCTCACTCATGTGACGTTAGATCACGCACCGTCCATTCCGCTTGATCAAAATGGACAGTCGTGATTAGATACACTAGATCAATTTTATTTAATCATATTAAGTTATGGGATTAATCATAGCCGATCTTAGATCGGATGAGAAAGCATTTGTCACAAACCAATGTAGCAAAAGTTTTTAAGTAGCCAATCCCATGGAGCCAAGTGGAAAGCATGTCGTGTTAGTGTGCCATGTGGCACCAATAGGATTAGTCTTTAATTTGGCTTAATTGAATATTTTTAATGATTGAAACTTTTAAAAATAATAAAAAATCATAGCGAAATAAAAAATAAAAATAAATACTCATTTTAAAGGTATTTTAGAATGGAATTAATTAAAAATGATCTTAACTAATTTTGAATAGTAATTACGATATAATTAAGGTTAATTACAAAATTTATTAGCTTAATTACTTAAACAATTAATCTTAATTTATGTGGGATAATTTAATGGGATGACCTCTGCCTCCCATGATTTTCTTGGGATTTATTGCTCATTTAATTAGGAAATTTGACTAATTAAACTTTAACTACTCTTTTAAGTTAATTAATGATTAATTGATTCCATGAATAGTAATAAATTGGTTAATTATGTTTATTAATCATTGTTCAGTGGTAGGTGAACTAAGGAATAGGGTTGGGACCCCTTTCCTTAAGTTCATTTCACCTTTTTTTAAATGAAATTAATTGAGATTTAACTAATTAATTAATAAAATTGAAATCATAATCATATCAGACCTTAATTAATTAAATCACCGGGTAGATCTTTAGGTGTTTAATGATCTAAATGAGTTTAATGAAATTATGGAGTCCACATGTGTGGAAAAACCATAAGAGTAAATAATTAAGTCCCTTAATCTAATTAACTATTAATCATGAGCTAATTGCATTAGGCCCCTTTTATTTCCTTGGATCATTTCAATATTATTTTCCAGGCATATCATGTTGGTTCTTAATTATTTAGTTAGTTACTTTAAGGTGACATAGGTAAGGGTAATTAATTCATCTAATTAAGGTTCAACTTAATTAACCCATAAAATCAAATTAATTACATTTCCTTAAATTAAATCAAATCACTAATGTGGAATGGGTTTAAAACAACAAGTGATGATTTCTCTTCTCCTTAAATCAAATCAAATCCAAAACTTAATTAATAAAGATTTTGTTTACTTTAAATAATCTTATTTGATTTGTTTGTCCTTAAGAACTAGTTTGGTTGAATGAATCACATGCTTATTATATTTGATTGCCCTCTTTCTAATCATGTTAAATTTGGTATGTCATTTAAATTCATGCATCCATCTTTTCAAAATCAAGTAAAATAAAATGGATTTCTTTATGTAAGCTTGCATGTGTTGATTTAATATATGCTGCTATTATCACTATTAAATCCAAATGTATTTTCAAAAGTTTATAAATGAATAATAATATGTGTTATGATGCTATAATACATAAAAAAAAGCAAGTGCTTATAGCTTAAGTGTATGAATGTTGAGTTCTCTTTCCTCTATTCAAATGTTGATTTATATAAGATTGAATGGTAATGGGTATATAGTCCGACATCCGGGAACAGAGTTAGCCCCATGGAGGCTATTTGATTACCTCACTTCCATGGTTTAACAATGGCACATACACATTTGATTTCATTCTTATGTATTTCAACATTAGAATTTGGATAGAGCTTTAAATCATATATATAAATTATTCAATAAAAAAATATACAATCTTTGCATGGTTTTCTTTTCCTCATTTATGTATACATCCATGTGTGTCTAAGAAAAGCAAGTTTATAGTCTAGACATCTCGAATAATGAGGCTTAGTTAGCCCCAAGGTCATTTGATTACTCACTTACTTTTTAACAATGACATGTACTTGCCTATATCTTTGTGCATGTATATGTATATGTGATTAATGAATTAAAATCCCATATTACATTAAAATTGCATGCATTCATAATTGACTAAGTGGTTGAACATTAGCCATATGATTTGGAGCTTACTTCCTATGTTCATGTATACAAATTTACATATGTTTGAATTCAAAAGGGTATATAGTCCGGACATCGAGAATAAGCTTTATACCAAGGTGGTCATTTGATTACCTCACTTTTTTAACAATAACACATGCCTATTTAATTATATTCTTATGTATTTTTTTTGTATAAGAATTTGGATAAAGTTTTAAATTAATATGTTTCAATAATTTAATCAAATAAAATATAAATTCTAAACATACACATACATTCATCATTTAAGTGTGCTAAAATATGTTGCATGTATAGATACACTTAGGATTAAATAATATGCATGTTACATGTGATGGAAAGGAATGATTTAATATATGTCATGTGGTAGTAATTCAATTAAATTAATCTTAAGATGCCTTTTATTTTGAATAGATTATTTAAAGTGAACCTAAACTATGATTAATTAATTCATTTAATAAGCCATTCACTAAAGAGAACTAAATCAAATTAATATACTTTAGAAAGTGACTTAAGGTATGGATGAAAGAGGACAATTCTTTCCTCTCTTTATAACACTTAGTTGCTAAGTTTAATCAAATGAAGCAAAAGGAAACACAAATTAAAACTCTCAAATCAAATAAACTACTTCAAGTGAAATCAACCTTTCATGTTAAATCAAATCCTTCTACACTTAGAAAATACAACACTAATGCCTAACAAGACTTACCACACAAGCCTTAATACCTTAGAATTAAGTCACCACTTCTAAGTTAGGAGAGCATATGACGTGATGTAGGATTTATTGTATGATGTATTATTTTAGATTGGATGTTAGGGTGTATGCTTCGTATACTGGATGATAGGCTAATATTAGCCCAATCATGTTTTTTGCAGGGGATTATGCTTAAGCGATGCTTCAAAATAAATGTGAATGCTCTGTTTGAAAGTTGCTTAAATCCTTAAGCACAATCCAAGTTAGGATAGGTGGGCTTAGTTACCAATGTGTAGGGTGCTAAGTCCAAATTATAAATACAACTGCTTGGGATTATATGTATATTTAGCTAACCTCTATTTTGCAGGTGTAGTTAGATTTACTTTTCCCACATAAATGTAATTTTGCAATAAGTAATAGAATTAGGATTAGTGCTATGAGGGATTGATGAGCAAAGGCTTTATCTTCCTGTGATGCCTTTGAAGCAAGCACCATCCAAATCAAAGAAGGAACCAAATCAAAAATGGAGATATGAAGAAAGAAGTCCCCCATAGCATTTAATACAATTATAATTATTCTTTCATATTGCAGGTTGTATAAGGGTAGAGCTCAGCTACCCATCTTATCTCCTTCAATGACACCGATCGCACCAACCTTTTATTATTTTATGATAGTTGATATAATTATTTGATGTTATGTTTACATTGTGCATTAGGATGGCATGCTTTTCATAGTTTCTTAAATGATTGAAGCTTTAATGTGTGGCTTGATACGATTAAGCTCTTAGGGTAAAATAACTTTTCACCCAACTAATCACTCATAACTAAATTTAAAATAACTCATAACCTCATCATAAAGCCTTTAACATAAATAAGATAATTAAAAGATTTAGCAACCGCTTAGATGTATGGTAATATGTTTCACATCATGCATGCATATTCTTTCTCTCTTGAACATGAAGGATCTCCATCCTTGCATGATAAAGGAATGCTTGACCTATGAGGGCATCTGTTGTGGTGGAGTACACCTTCTTCTAATTGATTTGACCCATAACCTATTTCATCATGCATTTAAGCATAAGAAATCCTAAAGCCTCTATCAAAATGATGTGTCTAAAGTTAAATAAAATTTGAACAGAATTTGCATCTATAGATTAAGTCATATGCTCATATCACAAAGAATTTAGACTCTTTCTAATTAAATAACTACCCTAGCTATCTTGCAATTCATAAGATAGGACTACATGATTTTGAAATTGTAGGAGGAGTTAGTTGGTGACCACTCCAGGCAGTTATAAGTCCATAAGTCGGACAATTTATTCTCTCTTGTGGAGGTAAACCCTTATGTCCACCTGTCACTTAGAGTTTGGTCATGCTTTTAGCTCATAAAAGCTCTTAGATTTAGGATCCGAGGTAGCTATTTCTTTTAGGCTATGGGCATAAATCCTCACCTCTTATGCATTCCCACAACCTTGTGTTATTGGATTATAAGCACTAGTAATCTAATTAAATTTCAACTCAAAACATATAAATCTCTTCAACTTCAAAATTATAAAGCCCAACCATAGATAGATTGGAATGCTCACTAGCTTCCTAGTATCATGAGCATTTCCTACTTATTTCATTTGGATTCCAAAAATAAGTCTTCTCATTGAACTTTCCCAATTGATTTTCCATATCAACCAATCTTTGATAGTCTAACCTTGAAATCTTTGGAGATAATAATTGTCTACTTTAATTGAGAGTATTTTTAAGAAATTTATTTCTTAAGATGTAATTAACTATGAAGGCTTGCCTCTTTAGGAAACTGAATAACCTAGTTTAATATAAACCCTACTTTATTCATAGACCCATCATGTCATAGAAGTCCTTATTCATGATTTGGTCCATTATAGGATGATGCCTCTATCTTTCAAGATAGCACATCATATCTCAATGTTGTACTTGATCACCTCAAAAAGTACCCCCCCTAATGATTCGCGTGGTGCCCCCTACATCCAAAAATAAACACCACAAGGCCCTCTCGCCTTGTTCATTGAATCTCTACATCATCCTTTCTTTTTGGAGTTTGGAGATGTCGATCCTCAAGTAAGTAAGGGTTCTTAGAAGCATAATGTTGACTAATACACCTAGGTCAACCATAACTTTGGATAGCCTAGACCGCCAACATCCACGTTGTAATGTAAAGAGGGTTATGCTCAATCATCTGGAGTAAGTCTTCATCAATGATATAACTCCTAAGATGTCCTTCGAGTGGCATGCCTCTTCTTTAGTATTGAAGCTAAGCATATCTCTAGATCAAGTAAGGTCTTGATTAGAGATTCTCTCATCTCTTTGGATAAGACAAGGGCATTGTATATGCTTAACTTAGCCAAAAACTTTTTAAGGTGAGCTAGGACATTGTAATCAACTTTGGCTTGTTCCTCCTCAAGCATATCCATGTGTGGGGCATCCTATGGAGGGGCTATCTGCTCATAGAAAGCATTGACTTGCTTACCCTTATCCTAAGGTGCTACCCTAAGAGGTAGAACTTTTCCACTGCTAGGTTGACTTTAGTGACTTCTTGGAATGATGAGCTTGTGGAAAGTTCTACCTTCTCATCGGGCATACATATAGCTTCTTCTATGAGATCCTCAGAGTTAGTTGTCTCCAAGTCAATCTCAGGAGGTGAACCTAATTGATTCAGAAGATAGACTCTAAATCAAAAGGAAAGGATCAAAACTACTAGAGCTATTATTTTATTTATACTCGGAGAGCTTTCAATAGGAATAAAATCAAGAGCATCAGAAGTAGACAATATAGAAGTAGAATTGGCTTTCTTCATTAATTTCTTTTGGTGGAGGTACATGAGAGAAATTAAGTAAAGCGAGTAAGGGATTTAGTTCCCTTATTCATAGATACAATGCTCTTGCTGATGGAAGAGGAGCTTGCAGAAGAGGTGGTAGCTATAATGGTAGAGGGAGTACTGGACTCGGATGGTGACTATGCTACTGGACTATCTCGGGCAAGTATGGTGAGCTGCTACTGTTGTTGGGCTGTCACCTTCCTCGAGTTATCCTTTCTAACTAGCAAACCTTCCTTAGTGTTAGAAGTTTGAGCTACTTTAGGAACCTACAAGGAAAGCTTCTTGATCTTATAAATGATCTTCTTAGTTGTTCGGGATAAGGAGATATACTAACCTTCTTTGGTCTTAAGAGGATAGCAAGTATCCCCAATGATTACTCTAACAGAACTGGATGGTTGTTCTAATAAGTATTCCTTAGGGATAACTATGGCTCTCAACTTGTAGTTGCTCAAGCTAGTCCTTAAAAGTGATACAATCCTCTAAGACATGGCCTAACATGTAGTGGTTGGGGCAATAGCTAGGATCATCGCTCTTGCACACTTCCTCTGGCCTCTTAGGCTCTGGTAACTGAATGTCCGGTTTGTTTAAGAGATTCTTAAAGATTTTCCTATCTACATACCTCTTGAATGAATATGATTTATTCAATCTATCAGCAAGAGTAGGTGGAAAGTAGCTACATGGAAATGGATATGTATATCGTTGCTGGGTAGGCTGCTGAGGTGATGAAAATGGTTGTTGTGGCAGCTGTGGTGGCCAGTATGATGGTCAAGGTGGTAGAAGAGGTGGGAAAAGAGGTTGTTGAGCTTGTAGTCTCTCATACTGAACTCTAGTTGTGTTCTTCTCTCTGTCCACTGACATAACTATCTCTGGCTTCTTCTCAAACACCTTTTGTGGCTTGGGCCTAGATGATTGGTTCCCGAGAGGGAAACTATTTGGCTTCCTATTGTAGGCTAGCCACCATGTTGATTAATTTCTCAAACATTTTGATGATAAAGCCCTTAAGCATGAAGGCAACCATGCCATGGATATTCTTGAGAAGAATCTCAATGGTATGTTATTTGATAATTATGTGGTTCAGATTTCATGCTCGTGTGCCACCTAAGAATGTAATCAACAAGGGACTCGCTGAGTTTCTATTTCTCTCTAATGAGGTCGTATATAGTCATCCTTTCTGAGCTCCGTAAACCTCTTGATGATGAAGAGATCTAACTTCAAAAAGTCTTCACCATTGGACAGTTCAACATACCAAATGCAACACGCATATGAGAAAGGTGGAAGAGGAGTCGTTCTATCACCGTGAAGCTCGGCTTTGAAGTGTGCAATGTGTTATCATGGGCTCCCATAACCATCAAAGATCATCAAGGATAGTGGCACAAAATCATAAATAATAGAAAAACTAAATAAAAACCTAAACCTAAAAAATAAATCTAAAAATAAAACCTTAAAAATAAATAAATAATAAAACCTAAACCCTAAACTAAAAAAAGCTAAAACTAAAATAAAAAAATTAAAATAAACATAAAGCTAAACAAAACCTAAACCTAAACCAAAAATAAACTAAACCTTAAACTAAAATAAAACCTAAACTAAAAACCTAAAATAAACCTAAAATAAAAACATAAAACCTAAAAAATAAAATAAAACATAAACATATACCTAAAAATAAAGAAATAAAACCTAAACCTAAAAAATAAAACAAAAAAAAAAGCTAAACTAAAAGCTAAACATAAACTTAAATCTAAAACTAAAATAAATAAATAAAATAAATAAACTAAACAAAATAAAATAAAAATAAACCTAAATAAAAATGGAAAATAAATATACTAAAATAAATAAAAAATAAACTAAATAAACCCTATCCTTAACCCTAAACCAACCAAACTAACTTACCCTAAGCTCTAAACCATAAAGCCTGAGCTAAACCCTTTACTCCCTACTAATCCTGCCTAAGCTAAACCCTAAAGCACAAGGCTCCTAGTCAAGCATAAACTCTAAACCCCCTAAACCCTAAACCCCTAAACCCTAAAACCCAAAAATCCCTAAAACCTAAAACCTAAACCTAAACTAAATAAAACTTAAAATAAAATAAATAAAAAACCAACCTAAATGAAATAAGAAAAATAAAGTAAAATAAAACCTAAACTTAAGAATAAAATAAAAATAAACTAATAAAAATAAAATAAATAGAAATAAATAAAAATCTAAACTAAACTAAAAAATAAAATAAACCTAAGAATAAAAAACCTAAATAAAAAAATAAACCTAAAATAAAACAACGAAATAAGAACCTAAACCTAAATAATAAATCTAAAAATAAAACTTAAAAATAAATAAATAAAACCTAAACCCTAAACTAAAAATAAAAACTAAACCTTAAATTAAAAATTAAAATAAACAAAATAAACCTAAACTTAAATAAAATAAAGTAAACTAAAATAAGTAAAACCTAAACCTAAACATAAAATAAACTAAACCTAAACCCTAAAGTAAAAAAAAAAAACTAAACCTAAACCTAATCTAAAAAAGCTAAAACTTAAACTCTAAATCCTAAATCCCTAAAAAGCTAAAAACATAAACCTAAACTAAATAAAGCCCAATAAAAAATTAAATAAATAAACCTAAACAAAAATAAAATGAAAAAATAAAATAAAATAAAAACATAAAGTAAAACCCAAACTAAAACCTAAACTTAAATAAAAAAATTATAAATAAAAACTAAAGTAAAATAAAATAAATAAAAGCCTAAACTAAACTAAAAAAACATAAATAAAATAAAAATTAAACCTAAAATAAAATCAAAATAAACCTAAAATAAAATAAAATAAAAACTAGGTAAAAACCTAAACCTAAAAAATAAACCTAAAATAAAACCTAAAAATTTTTAAGAAAGCCTTAACCCTAAACTAAAAAAAAACCTAAACCTAAAATAAAATTAAAATAAACCTAAAACTAAACAAAGATAAACTAAACTAAAATAAATAAAACCTAAACATAAACTTATAATAAAGTAAATGTAAACTTAAACCAAAATTAAATAAAATAAAATAAACTAAAAATAAACCTAAACCTAAACTAAAAATAATACCTAAAAATAAACATAAAATAAAAACCTAAAACCTAAACCTCAAAAAATAAAATAAAAACCTAAACTTAATCCTAAACATAAAATATAAAACCTAAATCTAAGAAATAAAATAAAAATAAAACTAAATTAAAAAATAAACTGAAGCTTAAAGCTAGACATAAAAAATAAACCTAAAATAAATAAACATAAAGTAAATAAACTAAACTAAATGAAATAGAAATAAACCAAAATAAAAATAAAAACTAAAATAAACTAAAATAAATACAAAATAAACTAAATAAACCTAAACCTACCAGCATACTAAATTTAAAAAATGAAAAAAATAAAAAATTAAAAAAAATAAATAAAAAGAACCCTAAACCCTAATCCATAAACCCTAATCCCTAAAATTTACAACCCTAAACCCTAAATCCTAAACCCTAAGCCCTAAACTCTAAACCCTAAGGCCTAAACCCTAAAAACATAAAAACCTAAACATAAACTAAATCTAAATAAAAAAAAGTTAAATAAAAATAAAAACCTAAACTATAACCTAAACCTAAACCTAAAAAATAAAATAAAATAAACTATAAAAAATAAACAAAATAAAATAAATAAAAACCTAAACTAAAATAAAATAATAAAATAAACTTAACAATAAAAAACCTAAATAAAATAAAAATAAAATTTAAAAAAAACTTGAAATAAAATAAAATAAAATCTAAATAAACACCAAATCCTAAAAAATGAACCAAAAAGAAAACTTATAAATGAATAAAAAATGAAACCAAAACCCCTAACAAAAAATAAAAACTAACCCAAAAAAAACAAAATAAACCTAAACCTAAAATAAAATAAACTAAACTAAAATAATTAAAACCTAAACAATAAACTAAGTAGAATAAAATAAACTAAAAATGAACCTAAACCTAAACTAAAAAAAAAAAAAAACCTAAATAAGAACCTAAAACCTAAACCATAAACCCTAAAAAGCTAAAAGCCTAAACCTAAACTAAATAAAACCTAAAAATAAAATAAATAATAAAAACCTAAACCAAAATAAAATAAAAAATTAAAATAAAATTAAAACATAAACTAAAACCTAAACCTAAACCTAAACCTAAAAGAAAATAAAATAAAAAATAAAAAATAAACTAAAAATAAATAAAAAAATCTAAACAAAACTAAAAAAAGATTAAAAAACCTAAATAAAATAAAAATTAAACCAAAATTAAAAAATAAAATAAACCTAAAATAAAACAAAAACCTAAACCTAAAAAATAAACCAAAAAATAAAACCTAAAAATAAATAAAAAAATAAAACCTAAACCATAAAATAAGAAAAAAACTTAAATGTAAAACAAAAAAGATAAGCTTAAACCAAAACTAAGATAAACTAAACTAAAAAATATATAACCTAAACCTAAACCGAAATTAAACTAAACCTAAACAAAAACCAAAACTAAATAAAATAAAATAAATTAAAAATAAACCTAAACCTAAACTAAAAAATAATACCTTAAAATAAACCTGAAATCTCAACCTAAAAGAATAAAACAAAATCCTAAACCTAAACCTAAAAATAAAATTTAAAACCTGAACCTAAAAAAAAAATTAAAATAAAAATAAACTAAAAAATTAACCTAAACCTAAACCTAAACCTAAAAAATAAACTAAAATAAATAAACCTAAAATAAATGAACTAAACTAAATAAAATTAAAAATAAACCTAAATAAAAGTCAAAAATAAAATAAACTAAGAAAAATAAAAAATACACTAATTAAACTAAATAAACCTAAACCTACTAGTATACTTAATTTATAAAACATGAAAAAAAATTAAAAAGCAAATAAAAAAATAACCCTAAATGTACAACCCAAAACCTTAAACCCTGAACCCTAAACCATAAAACCCTAAACCCTGAACTCTAAAACCTAATCCCTAAAATCTATAACACTAAATCCTAAACCCCAAACCCTAAACTCTAAACCCTAAACCCTAAACCCTAAAAACCTAAACACCTAAACCTATACTAAATAAAACCTAAAAATAAAATAAATAAAAAACTTAAACCTATATAAAATAAAAATTAAAGTTAAATAAAAAGAAAAACTAAATCCTAAACCTAAGCCTAAGTGCAAACATAAACATAAAACTAAAAATAAAATAAAATAAAATATAAAAACTAAACTAAAATAAAATAAATAAATACTTAAACTAAACTAAAAAAGTAAAATAAACCCAAAAATAAAAAAACTTAAATAAAATAAAAACTAAACATAAAATAAAAATAAAATAAACCTAAAATAAAAACTTTATAGAAAACTAAACTTGAAGAACAAACATAAAAATAAATAAAAAAATAAATCCTAAAGCTAAACAAAAAAAATTAAACCTAAAATAAAAAAAAATAAAATAAACCTAAACATATACTAAAATAAATAAAACCTAAACCTAAACCTAAATCGTAAATTATATAAAATAAAATACACTAAAAATAAACTTAAACCTAAACTAAAAAATTAAACCTAAAAATAAACCCAAAATAAAAAGAAAAAACCTAAACCTAAAAAAATAAAATAAAAACCTAAACCTAAACCTAAAAATAAAAAATAATTCTTAAACCTAAAAAATAAAATAAAAATAAAACTGAACTAAAAAATAAACATAAATTTAAACCTAAACCTAAACATAAAAAATAAACTAAAATAAACACAAAAATAAAATAAATTAATTAAATAAATTAGCTAAATTAACTAAATAAACCTAAACCTATTAGTTTACTTAATTTTTTTTGAAAAGAAATCCCAAAACCCTAAATCCTAAAAAACCTACCCTCCACTAACCTACTAAAACCCACTATTAACCCTACCTAAACTTTCCCTAAAACCCTGGGCCCTAGGCCTTGTGTTCCAGGCCCTAGCTTACCCCACCAAGACCCTAAACTCTACTAGGCCCTACCTACCCTAGGCATACCATGGGCTTTAAACTTAGGCCCTAAATCATGAGCCCTTAACCCTGTATGACCAACCTAAACTTAACCCTGATCCTGGGCTCTAAACCCCACCTAATCCTCCTAAACTAAATAAACCTAAAATAAAATAAATAAAAAACCTAAAACCTAAATAAAAATAAAATAAAATAAAACTTAAATTAAAACCTAAACCTAAAACATAAAATAAAATAAAAAAATAAAGTAAAATAAACTATATTTAAATAAAGAAAGACTAAAATAAAATAAAATAAACCTAACAATAAAACCTAAATAAAATAAAACTTAACCTATAATAAAAAAATAAATAAAACTAAATAAAACCTAAAAATAAACCAAAAAAAAATAACTTAAAATATATAAAAATAAAACTAAACAATAAACTAAAAAAAAACTAAAGGTAAAATAAAAATAAAATAAATAAGCGTGAACTAAAATAAACTAAACTAAAAAAATAAAACCTAAACCTAAACCTAAAATAAACTAAACCTAAACCTAAACCCTAAATAAAATTAAATTAAATAAAAATAAAACCTCAACCTAAACAAAAAAAATAAAACCTAAAAAGTAAACCCAAAAAAAAACATAAAACCTAAACTAAACCTAAAAATGAAAATTAAAATCTAAACCTAAAAAAATAAAATAAAAATAAAACTAAACTAAAAAAATAAACCTAAAGCTAAACCTAAACATAAAATATAAATTAAAATAAAAAACCTAAACAAAAATAAATAAACCAAATATAAATAAACTAAATAAAATGAAAATAAAAAATAAACATAGATAAAAATAAAAAATAAAAAAATAAAATAAATAAAAGGATAAACGAAATAAACATAAACCTAGGAGTTTACTTAACTAAAAAAAAATGAAAATCTATATACAACAAAATCCTTAACCCCCTAAACCTTTAAACTTACCCCATCACTACCCCAAACCTGAACCCTTAACTTTAAACTAAAACCTTAAACCTTAAACCTTAAATTAAAAAATAAAACCTAAAATAAAAACCTAAAACCTAAACCTAAAACTAAAATATAACCTAAACCTAAAAAATAAAATAAAATTAAAACAAAATAGAAAAATATTAATAAACCTAAATGTGAAAAGTAAATTAAGATAAAAACCTTAAAAAAAATTAAATAAACCTGAAATAAATAAACTAAACTAAATAAAAATAAAAAAAAATGGACCTAAAATAAAATAAAATAAACTAAATTAAATAAAAATAAACTAAATAAACTAAATAAAACTAAACTTGGTGGTTTGCTTATATTTAAAAACAGAAACTTAAACCACAAACCCTAAACTTTAACCCAAACCCTAGGCCACTCTAAACCCTACTTGCTAAACCCTACCAACCCAACCCTACCCACCTACTAAACACTCCACCCCACTGACTTTAAACCTTAAATCTTAAAACCCACTAAATCCTAAAAGCCTTGTTTGACTAAATAACCTAAACTCTAAATCCTAAACCCTCAAACCCTAA
The DNA here is from genome assembly GCA_021442155.1 of Cymbidium sinense. Classification (NCBI taxonomy): domain Eukaryota; kingdom Viridiplantae; phylum Streptophyta; class Magnoliopsida; order Asparagales; family Orchidaceae; genus Cymbidium; species Cymbidium sinense. The sequence goes on from CM038214.1 coordinate 246,103,107, forward strand.
ACCATGAAGCTAAACACTAAGCGTTAAACCCCCATCCTAGCACCTAAAATCCTAAAACCCCAACCAAAACCAAACTAAACTAAATAAATCCTAATAATAAAATAAATAAAAAAACTAAACCTAAATAAAATAAAAAGAATAAATTAAATTGAAAACCTAAACTAAAACCTAAGCCTAAACTAAAAATAAAATAAAATAAAAAGATAAAAATAAACTAAAATAAAATAAATAAAAACCTAAATGAAACTAAACAATAAAATAAACCTTAGAATAAAAAATTTGAATAAATTAATAACTAAATGTAAAATAAAAATAAATTAACTTAAATAAAATAAAATAAAACTAAATAAAACTTAAACCTAAAAAATAAACCTAAAAATAAATTAAAAAATAAAACTTAAACCCTAAAAACATAAACTAAAATAAACTAAACTAAGCTAAATAAAATAAAATAAACTAAAGTAAAAAACCTAAAAACTAAAAATAAAACTTAAAATAAACCTAAAATAAAACAGAACCTAAAAAAAAAAAAAATAAATAAAACAAATAAAAAATAATAAAACCTAAACCTAAAATAAATACTCAACTAAAATTAATAACCTAATAAACTATAATAAAAAAACTTAAACAAAATAAATAAACCTAAAATAAATTAACTAACTAAATAAAATAAAATAAACCTAAATATAAATATAAAATAAATTAAACCCAAATACATAAAATAAACTAAATAAACATAAACCGGGTTTAATTAAAACCACAAACCCTAAACCCTAACTAACCCCTAAACTCCTAACTACTACCTGACCCTCTCTAAACCCCCCAGGCTCAACCTGTTAATCCCTAAACCACTAACCTCAGTCATGACCCACAACTAACCTGACCTACTAAACCCACCCTGATTCTAAAACCTAAAAGACCTAGACCTAATGGGAAGAACATTGATGGTGGGGACCTGGGCATAGCCAGCCACCTCCAAAACCCTAAACTCTAAATCCTAAATCCTAAAACCTCTGACCCTAAACCCTAAACCTAAACTAACCTGACTAAACTAAACTAAAATAAGATAAAAATAAACCAAATAAAGATAAAATGATAAACTAAACTAAACTAAACTAATAAAATAAAATAAAAAACTAAATAAAATAAATGAAACTAAATAAACTAAAATAAAACTTAAATAAAATAAAAATAAAATGAATGACTAAAATAAATTATAATTAAAACTAAATAAAACTAAACCTTAAATATAAACATAAAAATAAAACCTAAAATAAATAAAAAATAAAACCTAAACCCCAAACCAAAAAAAATAACCTAAAATACAAATAAAATAAATTAAACTAAACTAAATAAATTTAAAAACCTTAAATAAACCTAAACCTAAACCTAAAATAAATAAAATAAAATAAAGTAAAAATAAAATTAAACCTAAATTTTAAAAATAAAACCTAAAAATAAACATAAAATAAAAACTTATAACCTAAACCTAAAAAAATAAAATAAAAACCTAAACCAACAAAATAAAAATGAAACTAAAATCTAAAATAAAAATAAAATAAAAAAATAAAACTAAAGTAAAAAAAACTAAAATAAAAAAAAACCTAAACTAAAATAAATAAACCTAGAATAAATAAATTAAACTAAATAAAATATTAAATAAAATTAAAATAAAAGACTCAAATAAATAAAAATAAACTAAATAAACCTAAAATGGTTTACTTAATTTTTTAAAAATCCTAAAACTAAAACCTAAACTCAAACCCTAAATCCTAAACTCTAAGGGTAACCTTATGCAACTAATCCTGCAACCTTAAACCTGACCCTATAAACCCCACCACAAATCCTAAATCCTAAAACCCTAAACCTAAACTAAACTAAAACCAAAATCTAACATAAATAAAACTAAAAAAATAAAATAAATAAAAAAACCTAAACCAAAAATATATAAATAAAACATAAACCTAAACCTAAACCTAAACATAAAATAAAAATAAAATAAAAGAAATTAAAACTAAAGTAAAATAAAATAAATAAAAACCTAAACTAAACTAAAAAATAAAAAACCTAAATAAAATAAAAACAAAACCTAAAATAAAGATAAAATAAACCTAAAATAAAATCAAATAAAAACTAAATAAAAACCTAAACCTAAAAAATAAATTTAAAAATAAAACTTAAAAATAAATAAAAAATAAGACCTAAACCCTAAACCAAAAAATTATCTAAACTAAAAATAAAAATAAATAAAACAAAATAAAATAAACCTAAACCTAAACTAAACCTAAACTAAACTAAAAAATAAAATAAATAAAAATAAACCTAAACCTAAACTAAAACTAAACTAAACCTAAACTAAATGAAATAAAATTAACTAAAAATAAGCCTAAAATAAAACTTAAAAATAAAACCTAAAAATAAACCTAAAATAAAAAACATAAAACCTTAACCTTAAAAAATTAAATAAAAACCTAAACTAAACCTTAAAAAAAAAATAGATCAAAACTAAAAATAGAATAAAAAAATAAAACTCTCATAAAAATAAACCTAAACTTTAAAATAAACTAAAATGAAAAACCTACTAAGATTAATAAACCTAAAATAAATAAACTAAACTAAATGAAAAATAAACCTAAATAAATTTAAAATAAAAAAAAAATGAAAAAGATTAAACTAAATAAACCTAAACCTACTTAGTTTACTTAATTTTTTAGAAAAAATTAAACCCTAAACCTAAATCCACAAAACCTAAAACCTAACCCCAAAACCCCATTCCCTAAACCTGACCCTAAACCTACAACCTTAAGGCGTTAACCCTAAACCCTCTAAAACCCTAAACCCTAAACCACAAACCCACACAACCTAAACCACAAACCTAAACCAAAACCAAAAACCCTAAACCTACAAACCCTAAATCCTAAACTATAAAACTCAAAAGTCTAAATCATAAACCTTAAACCCTAAGCCCTAACTCCTAAACCCTAAACCCCAAACCCTAAACTAACCCTAAACACTAAGAATGGACAGAACCTTGATGGCAGGAAGATCACTATTAACTAGGCTTAGGCTAGATCTGGGAGTGGAGGTGAAGGCAGAGGCAATGGTTATCGTAGTGGTGGTGGGGGATCTAGAGGTGCTGGTGAATATCGACGGGGTGGTCAGAGTAGTGGTGGTTATAGAGGTGGGAGGAGCAATGGAGGTTACACCATGGTGGTGGCAGAGAGAGAGATTGGGGATATGATGGTAGATCCCACTACTCGAGAGGTGAAGGTGGTTCTGATGGGAACTAGAGAAATTAAAGAACGACCAATCCAATCTATTGGTTATGGAACTATATCTTTACAGTATATACAATTTTATGTATCTAGAGTTTTTGATTTGGTTTATGGGTGCTCATTTTTTTTTCTATGTTATCGCTTGTGTCCTGGAAAACTTGGGGTGCTTCTTGGTTGATGAAATCGAAAAGAAGAAATATTGAATATGAATTTGTTCTTTATTAAAAAAAACTTAAACCCTAAACTCTAAACCCTGATCCCTAAACCCTAAACTCTAAACTAAAACATTAACCCTAAACCTAAAACTAAAACACTATACACTAAACCATAAACCCTAAACCATAAAAACCCTAAACCATAAACACTAAATCCTAAGCCTTAAACCCTAAACCCTAAACGCTAAACGCTAAACCTTAAACCCTAACTGCTAAAACCATAAACCCTAAACCTTAAAACCTGCAACCCTAAACCCTAAACCCTAAACCCTAAACCTTAAACCTTAAACCCTACACACTAAACCTGAAACTAATCCTAAACCCTAAACCATAAACTAACTATAAACCCCAACCCTAAACTCTAAACTTTAAACCTTGAATAACGATGTCATTATGAGTAGATCTAAAGAATGACCTTATCCTAACATAATTATGGTAGCTAAATAAAATGTCTTCAAGAGACTTTCCCTTGGCAATTAGAGGTTTGAATACCTAAACCCTAACCCTAAATCATATTATAATATCGTATATTATAGTATAATGTAGCAGCATATATTTGAGCATGTAGTGATGTGTTTTTCAAAGTTATAATATGTTTCAAAATGTTTTAGTATATTATAGTTTTGTGCCCTATAGTCTATATTAATATATATCATAAACATATTGATTTAATAAATCAGATGATCAAATTTGTTAAATTTGAAGTTAGAATTAGGTTGTAGTACCAAAGGTGTGCTATGCCACTTGTAGTCTAAAAAGTAAGATTTTATGTTCAATATAAATATTATATGTTGTAGCATAGTATAACATCATATATCATAATATATTATTTTGGAAAATTTAAATTCTTTTAGTTTTTTACAATCATGCAGTCAAGCCTACTCTAGCAATATTTATAAAAAAGTTGATATAGACTTTAAAATGGTGGAATTTGGCCAAATTCATAATAGGTAAAGCATGGAATCATAATATATTATTTCAATTTAAAATATGTAATTAAAATATATAGTTTTTTATATTTAGACTAATTTTATGATTTTTTATTCTAAGTAATCCCTTGTGATGTGGTATGTAATATAATATAATATAATATGTTATAGTGTATTATAATATAGGATGCCATAACATAGTGTAGCATCATGCATTATAGCATACTATTGTGTATTATTACTTGTTTAGTTTGTTATAGTATGATGTAGATGAATTTGTACTTGTATAATTCATAAAAATATTGATTATAGACTGAGATGATGGGATTTGGCCAAATTTAAGGTAAGCTTTAAGGAACATCAACGGGGTTGTGCTATGGTGTCATTTCATCAAAAGAATGGAATTTTGCAACCAAATTAAATGTTCATTTTTCAACCAAATTTGATAAATTTTTTGCTTTAAGTGATTCATTTTAAGGTGTAATGTGAGATAATATATTATATGAAAGCATATTGGAATATAATGTACATAATAATATAACTTCACATATATATATGAATGTGGTGGTGTGTTACTAAATGTTATTATATATTTTAGTATGTTTTACTTTTGTTATAATACATTGGGTCCAAACTCACAAAAATGTTAATTTGAAGGTTGAGATGGAAGAATTTGGCCAAATTCACGGCACACAACAAAATGCAACACCAAAATTATGCTATTTTGTACCATTTCTAATAGAAAAATAACTATTTTACATAAAAAAAACAATGTTTATATTTTGAGAAAGTTTTGTTTTTTGTTACTTTTAAGTGATTCTAATGAGGTGTAATGTAAGAAAATATATTATATTATAGGAAATTATAATATAACATCATATAATATAATATAATATAGTGTCTTAATTCACACTATGATATGTTTATCAGGATATTGTATAGTTAGTTTGAGCTTCCACCATCACAAATCATAAAATGTTGATTACAATGTTAAGATGATGTAATTTGAATGAATATATTATTAAGCTTTTGATTGATGTATTAAACATATAAATAAGATAAGAAATACGATTTGATGAGACTTCCATCTCAAGGACATGGAGGGAGATCCACTAGAGGATCACACATGCACTGGATATGACATGGGTTTATGTCGAGGGAATAGAAGAAAAAAATCTGTTGGGGATAAGGTTTGAATTTGATTTGATTATATGATTTGTGGAAAGAAGATCTGCTGGGGATAAGAATCTATAATCCACCAAGGATTAAGATCGAATCCACTTTAATTTGTTTTGTTTTAATTGATGAGGAGGCATATATACTAGAGATATGGGCTCGAGTTCGCTGAGGATCGGGTATATGAACCTTCCACTAAGGAAGCAGGTTTGGGCTATCCACTGGGGATAGGAATTTGAGTTTGATTTCATAGAATTGTTTGGGGATGTATCTAATGGAGATAAGAGTTTTGTTAGATTTATTTTATTTAGACTCTACTAGGGGATTTAGTTTAATTTTCCTCCACTGAGGAGGTTGGTTATGAACTTGATTTGTTTGCTTGACTTGTTTCTGTATGATTTGGGGCTCCACTAAGGAGAAGGGTGTGATTTAACTCCACTAAGGAAAATTAGATTAGGTTTAATTTAATTTGAGTTAATGTATGGACCCTATTGGTCTGCGATGGACCCATTGAGAATAGGTTATATCATCCTTAACTTACCTTAAGTTTATAAATCCAAAGGGATAGTCTACTGGTTGTAGGGTAAAGCTAGCCAACCTAAGGGGTTGTCTTTCAGTGTGCAATGGCTATGCTAGGAAGAAGGTGTAGCAGACTTACATCTTCTAAAGTGAGGAACCGCTGGGGTGACCTATTGGATGCACCATAAATCGAACATAACCTTGGGCGACTACTGAGTGAATGTCACTGTAGACTTATGTAAACTCAGAAGTAGTTAAGATTGATTTTATTTTAAATTCATGTGGTTTGATATGGTTTGTTTCATTTAGTTTAATTTTGAATTGCAGGCATATCCATTAGGGATGTGAGCTTTGTCAAATTTGATAGATTTAATTTATGGACCATGTCGATGTGCTATGGATCTATTGAGAAGGGGCTATATTAAACTTGTCATATCTTAGACTTACAAATCCAAAGGGATAGTCTACTGGCCGTGGGGTAGAGCTAGCCAACCTAAGGGGTTGCCTTTCGATGTGCAACGGTTGTGCTAGGAAGAAGGCATAGCAGTCTTGCATCTTCTAAAATAGGGAACAACTGTTAGGGTGACAAGTAGGTAGCATGATAAATTGAACCTGACTTAGGGGCGACTACTGAGTGAATGCTGCTGGGGACTTATATCAACTCAAGAGTAGTTAGTAAATTCCTATAAGGAGTTTTGCTAATATTTCCCTAAAGATAGGATACCTGCTTGAGAAAAGGTACCACTAGGGGTGTCCTCCTAAACCACAAGTGATTATATATATTTTTATATGTTTCTCTTAGTGTGCAAAGGACCACACTAAGAAGGGGCTATGCCAGCCATGACCTATCTTAGATTTACTAGACCAATGAAGAATCTACACATCCATAGGACGGATTCTCCAACCACTAGGGTGGTTACCAAGAAAGGAAGCTCTAATGTAGTAACCCTAGTATAGTCTAAATGTGGCGCAAAACGCATTGATCCAAATATAGAGCCCATAGTGGAGGTGCTGCTAGGGGCATTATCTTGAGCCCTGGAAAAGAAAGCATATAATTGTACGGTGGCCAACTGAAAGGGAAAGTGTAGCAGACTTACATCTGCCAAGAGTGGTGTATCCTAAGATGCGAGAACTAACCAACCTAAGGTGTATCCATCACCAAGAGTGGTGTAAGCATAGTCAGAATCAACCAACCTAAGGTTCCTATTGGTGTATAATGATCAATTAGGAAATAAAGCATGTAGGCTTGCAAATTTCCAAGTAGAACTAGTCATCAAAATAGTCTACCATCGATAGGATAGATGCTATCTACCCTAGACTCACTATTAAGCGGGGAGCCCTGAGGAAAGACTGGACCCAGACTTGAAGCAGTTAGGAGAGAAGGAGCTACTAGGGGACTTATCCTAAACCTCAAATATACTCAACCCAATCAGTGCATGAAGGCTAATCCAAGAAGAAAGCATAGCAAACTCACATCCTCTTAAATAAAGCCAACATGAGGTAGCTTACCGACCACACAGTAAGGCCTACTAAACTAACAAGACGCTTGTTAGTGTGTAGTGGGCAAATAAGGAAGGAAAGCCTAGAAGACTTACATCCTCTAAACTAAGAATACTAATGGGGTGACACACTAGAAGGGTAGCACGTCAGCCCAACCTAAAGCAGCTACTGAGTGAGTGCCACTTGGGGTATTATCTCAACTCAGAGTAGCCCAAGATAAAAGATATGTGTTTGTTTTATATGTTTGTGTGTAGTTTGTATTTATGTTGTGTCGATGAAGGATAGGACATCACTTAGGTTCCCTACACCTACCCTAAACACATCATGGTAGATTTGTAAATAACAATACTTTCAACATGGAAGAGATAGAATTTGAAATGGGATTTTCATTGATCATAATTATTTTCAAACATAATTTATAATATCTCTTTAAGTAGAGCCCATTGATTGGAAGCATTGGGTGCTCTCCCTTATGATTAATAAGTTGATAAGATCCCCCTTAGTATCCCTTCTTTATGCTAAAAAGGCATTCCCATGTGGATTCAAACTTGCCTCCCATCTTACGATGAGCGATAATCGGTCTCCTAAAAATTAAAATAAGCTCTCATACATGCAAATCTCTAGGAAGTACTAACTTATTATGAGCATAAATCATTTTAGCTTTGTACAACTCGAGGTTTTGGCATGCCCGCAAGTGTCTCTCCTCCAAACCTTTGAGCTCTTGTAATAACTTGGCATTCTCATCTCTACCAGCTATCCTTAGTGATGGGAGTTGGAACTCTAATGGTAGAATGACTTTTGACCCATGCACTAAGGAGAAAGGAGTATAATGCATTGGAGTTTTACATGTGGTGTGGTAGGCCCATAAGGCTTCAATTAACTTCTCATACCACTATCACTTATTGTTGTCAAGTGTCTTATTTAGTATTTGAATGAGAGTTTTTTTTATGGCTTCTTCTAAGCCGTTTTCCCTCGAGTAGTTGATGGTAGAATATCTCCAATCTATGCTATCTCTGGGCAAGTTGTTGATCTCGGTGCTCTTGAATGAAGTATCATTATCAGATATAATTCATCGAAGCACTCTGAACTTATATATGATATGGTTCCTAAAAAATTGGAGTGCAAGCTAAGCTATGACCATTATGAGAAGAATTTCCTTCGCTGATTTTGAAAAGTAGTTAGAAGTAGTTAAGATGAACTGATGACCCTTAGAAGAAGGAGGATCAATCAGACGCACTTTGTTGATACCCCAACACTCAAATGGCCACGATGTTACTGTAAGATGTAGAATGTTGGGTGGTTGGTGTAGGACCACACTATGTATTTGACATTAGCGGCATCGCCTAGCCATATCCATGCAATCTTTTCTAATCAACAACCACTGGTATCCTAGTCTCTTGATCTTGGCTTTCATCTTCAGATCATATTGGTTGGTTCCAAATAATTGTTAGTGTACCTCGATCATGATCTTATGGGCTTTATTCTAGTCTAAATAACATAACCAAATATGATTGAAAGATCGCTTGTACAAGACACTATCATAAGATTGTAGGAAAGTGCTCTCAGCTTCATCTGATAGGGTTGGGACTTCTCTTGAGGTAGCTTGCCTTTATTTAGGTAATCCATGAATGATTGCCTCCAATCTAACTCCTCATCCTTCTTGGAAATGGCAACCTCACCTTCAAGAGGGTACTTTTTGATGAGTTCAATATCAATAAGGGATTGAACTTGTCTATTTTGGACCTTTATTGATATGGACTCATCCTCCGGACATGAAAACTCCATGTCAAGCTTGGCAAAGGCATACATTATGGCATTCTCTCCTCAGGGAAGCTTATAAATTTTAACCTCTAAGATTTGGGCCAATAACTCGATGGTTTAGTTTTGGTAGCGTTGGATCTTAGGCTTTATAACCTTATTGGACCCAACGATTTGGTTAATAATTAGCTGAGAATCCCCAAAGATGTTAATGTTTTGGATGCTTAGAGTAATGACTAACTTTAGACCGGCAATGAGAGCTTCATATTTGACTTCATTGTTGGTTCAAGAATTAGACAGATGTTATGAGAATTTCATCATATCGTGATCTGGAGTTAAGAGAACTATTCCTACCCCTTCCTTTCCCAGAATAGTAGATAATTGTTCTTCTCCTCTTTGAGAGGATGCTGCACCATCAAAGTACATCACCCAACGGTGACTATTAGTGTCCCCTAAGTTCATGATTTGTTCATTGTGGAGATCATCACTAAGCGGAGAGTCACCAGGAAGTGGGTGTGTTGCTAAAAAATCTGTTAACGCTTGTCCTTTCACTGCATAGAGGGGTACAAAGGTAATGTCAAACTGCAGGAGGATCATGGACCATCGTGCCAACCATTCAGATAACATAAGTCGTATCATAAGATACTAAAATGGATTGATCTTAGAGATTAAGTTCACCTTATGAGGAAGCATGTAGTGTTGTAGCTTTTGGGATGCAAAGATTAAAGCTAGGCAATGCTTCTCAATGGGTGGATAATTAGCCTCAGTAGGGATTAGACGATGGCTGAGGTAGTAGAGTGCATTTTTCTTCCCTTCATCATTGGCTTGGGCCAACAAAGCACCAAGAGAGTCATCTAATGCAATAGTGTAAAGTATGAGTGGCTTGCCTGAGATAGGGGCTACTAGAATTGGCGACATCATCAAGTAATGCTTGATGTATTTGATGGCATGCTCGCACTTATCATCCTACTTGAACTTAACATTCTTTTTGACAAATGCTGAAAATGGCTGACATCTTTTCAATAGGTTGAATATAAAGCTTCTTAGATATGCCAACCACCCTTGGAATGATCTGAATTGAGTTAAACTTTTAGGGGGTGGCATTTCTAATATCACATTGATCTTCTCTGGATCGATTTCAATTCCCAAGTGTCAAACAACAAACCCAAGGAATTTCCATGAAGCTACTCCAAATGCACACTTCACGGGGTTCATTTGAGGTTAAATTATCTTAACTATTTGAAAACTACTCTCAAGTAAAAGAGATGGTCTAACTTTTCTCTACTTTTGACCATGAGATCATCGACATAGCACTCAACTTGATGATGAATGAGTTCATCAAAGATTCGAGCCATAGCCCATTGGTATGTAGCATCGATAATTTTAAGGCTGAAAGGCATGACCTTATAGCAATAGATTTTGATCGGGGTTCTAAAAGTAGTGTTTCTTTCATCTTAAGGTGCCATCTTTATTTGGTTATATCCAAATGAGCCATCCATGAACGAGAAGACTGCATGAGATGTGGCAATGTTCACCATCAACTATGGGATTGGTAGTGAAAATTCATCATTTGGACATGCCTTATTTAAATCCTTAAAATTGATGCATATGTCAATTTGGTCATTCTTTTTCTTAATTGGGATGATATTGGCTAACCAGGTAGGGTATTTTTCTTCCCAGATGAATCCAACATCAACTAGTTTCTTGATGTCATAAATGACCTATTGTTCTATGTCTAATCGCAGCGTCTGGGAGCTTGCTTGATAGGGTTAGCAGTAGGCTCTATTGCTAGTTTATGGACTGCTACGTTAGGAGCCAATCCAGGCATTTCTTCATAACTTCATGCAATCTTGTCCTTAAACTCAGTCATTTTCCAAACAAAGTCATTGGTTTCAATTTCATTCAACAAAGAACTGTATGTGGTGTATCTTCTTATTCTAAGTTAATTTCCTTGAGCTTCTTGATGGTTGACTTGATCTCTTCTTATAACTCTGGGGGTGCATCTTTGACTTCAAAATCATCTGGATCATTTGAAGTTTCTAAGCGAGTCCTCATGAGTTAATGTGATTTGAAAAGAACCTATTAGATTCCAAAAGATTGGTGATGACTTGGTAATCATCATTAGACCCATTATGCAGAATCCTAGTCGATCTTGATTGAGAGCTTTTGCATTTGTTCTTCCATATTCTTTCAGTAGCGACACGTGCTTTGACCAAGTATTTGGGATTAACCCTTTCATTGATAAATTATGAACACAAGGAAAGTACTAATCAAAAGGCAATTCTATTAAATCTTTATGTAAATCATCCTCAAGTTCTATATCAACTTCTTTACTTGAGGATGATGGTCCTAAAGAACCTCAGTCTTCACACTTATGGATGACTTAGGCTTCCTTAACTACCAAACCCTAGCTTTTGAGAGAAAGTGGGGTTAGAGCTAAGGTTCCAAGCGATACCTAACGTTTCACATATAGACTTAGATACACTTATGCTTTCCTTTGGATCGATCTTCAATATCGCTCAAGTCACCTCAAGAAAATCTACTATTGGCGAAGCAGTGTGCTAAACATATAAGACTCATCCTATGAACTAGATTCTAAGTCTATATGGATAGCAGGTGTACTCCTGGTATTTGGAACATATCTTGTATTAGGTGGCCAATAAGAAGCTTTTCACCCACAGGGCGCCTCTAGCGGCCTCTTCCTGCACAGTGGAGGTTAGGTCATCCTACCCTTAAGTTCGAATGGAGTAACGAACTATGGGTGGAATCCAATGTCAGGCTCCACTTCCTCCTTTGAGTCTATTCGCTCCCTTTTATTTTATTTATCATTTTCTCTTTTCTTTTCTTTTTCTTTTTCTCTTTCTTTTTTCCTTTTCTTTTTCTATTATTTTTAAACTTTGGCCAAGTTCACTAGAATAGACTTGTTGATTTTGAGGGAGGTAGTAAGCCGCATCCTCATATATGACGACCTCATGAATTGTAAATGACTTGAGATCTCCTTTGACATAGTAGACGATCCCACCTCTCACAAACTTCATGCATTGATGTAGAGGGGATTAAACTTTTTTGTTCTCGTGTATGTATGGTATCCTAAGCGAAGCATTGAAAGATGTATCTGAGTCTATAATGTGAAACTTGACATCGGTCTTCCAATCATACCTTCAATCATATTCACAAATATAAATGAAATCTACAATCATCAAGCCAAACCAAAATCAACCCAAGTCAATTTAACCCTTTTGACTTGAAATGTTCAAATGAACCAAAACCCATTTGAACGCGACAATTGAATTTTATATCAATCCCAAATCCATATATAAACTCTTCTCTCAACCCAAAATTAAGCCAACTAAACCTAATTAGTCCTCTTGACCCAAAGTGTCCAATTTGACCTATTTGAGCCAAGTTCAAATCCTACCCAAATTGGATTAAACAAAGCCCATCAAAATCTCCCATCATGATTGTTGATCACCCTAGGTTGATCAATTATCACAAATTGTGTCAAACCAAGTCAACTTGGTCATTTGACCAAATCAACCCCTTAACCCACATGAACCCAAACTAGCCAAATTGCAACTAAGCCCGTCCTTGAAACCAATGATTCAAACCAAACCAAAATCAATATTTGAATATAACTTGACCTTCAATTGAGTCTAACCAAACCCAGTTGGCCCTCTTGACCCAAATTGACTTTAATTGACCTAAAAGACTAAATTGGGTCAAATCAAAATATAAACCAAATTTATTACAACCAATGGCTCAAGTTCATTCCAAATTGATTGTTGAACTTGACCAAAGCCATGATTGGACCCGATTAACCTACTTAGCCCAAATTGACCTAAAGATTCAAGTTGACCTAAATAAAACCAAATGCAAAATAATTTAAACCAAAGCATACAATTATCTTCAATTGGTCAAATAAACCCTAAACCCTAAACCCTAAACCAAAACCCTATAAACCATAAACCCTAAATCTTAAATGCTAAACCCTAAACCCTAAACCCTAAAAACCCTAAACGCTAAACTCTAAACCCTAAACCCTATAGCCTAAAAACCTAAAAACCTAAACCTAAAAAATAAAATAAAAATAAAACTCAACTAAAAAATAAACCTAAACCCAAACCTAAACCTAAAAAATAAACTAAACTAAAAACCTAAACTAAAATAAATAAACATAAAATAATTAAACTAAATTAAATAAAAATATATAAAAACATAGATAAAAATTAAAAATAAATAAACTAAAATAAATAAAAAAATTAACTAAGTAAACTAAATAAACTTAAAACTACCGCTTTACATAATTTAAAAAAAAAAATCTAAACCCTAAATCATAAACCCTAAACCCTAAACCCTAAACCTTAAAACTAACCCTAAATCCTAAACCTACAACACTAAACTGACAACCCTAGACCCTATACCCTAAATGATAAACCCTAAACCTTAAATCCTAAATCCTAAACCCTAACCCTAAACCTTAAACCCTAAACTCTAAACCCCTAACTCTAAACCTAAACTTAAAGTAACTAAAAAAATTTAAATATAAACCTAAACCCTAAAACCTAATAAACCTAAACCTAAACTTTAAGAATGGGCAGAACCTTGATGGTAGGAACATCACCATCAACTAGGCTCAGTCTAGATCTGGCGATGGAGGCAAATGTCAAGGTGATGTTTATCACAGTGGTGGTTGGGGATCTAGAGGTCCTGGTGGATATGGAGGCGGTGGTCAAAGCAGTGGTGGTTTTGGAGGTAGGAGGAACGATGGAGGTTATATCTGTGGTGGTGGCGGAGGGAGAGATCGGGGATATGATGGTGGATCTAGTTACTCGAGAGGTTGGGGTGGTTCTGATTGGTACTAGAGAAGCTGAAGAATGACCAATCCGATCTGTTGCTTATGGCACTTTGCCTTTATAGTAGAGACGATTCTAGTTATCTAAGGTTTTTAATTTCCTCTAAGCATGCTCATTTTGTATCTATGTCGTCCCTTGTGTCTTAGAAAACCTACTGTGTTAATTAGTTGATGAAATCAAAAAGAAGAAATGTTGAATCTGAATTTGTTCTTTATTTAAAAAAAATCCCTAAACCCTAAACTAAAATTGAACCTAAACCCTAAAACACAAAGCTAAACCCTACAAAACCTAAACCATAAACCACAAACTCTAAATCCTAAATCCACAAAACCTTAAACAACCCTAGGCCCTAAATCAACTAACCTGGGCCAAAACCCTAAACCCTAAAGGCTAAAGCCTGACCACCCAAACCCTACTACTAACCCTGACTAGACCTGAGCCCTAACCTTACCCAAAATGCTAAATCTTAAACTCTAAACCTAAACCTTGACCTGGCCCTAGGCCCACCTAAACCCTGGGCTCACAAATCTACCATAAAACCTAAAATCCTAAACTTAGACTAAATAAAACTTAAAAAAAAATAAACCTAAACCTAAATAAAATAAAAAATTAAAATTAAAGAAAAACATAAATTAAAATCTAAACTTAATCCTAAAAATAAAATAAAATAAACTAATAAAAATAAAGTAAAATAAAATACATAATAACCAAACCTAACCTAAAAAATAAATAAAACTTAAGAATAAAAAACTAAATAAAATAGAAACTAAATGTAAAATAAAAAAATAAATAACCTAAAATAAAATAAAACCTAAAAATAAATGAAAATAGACCTAAACCCTAAACTAAAACCTAAACTAAAATGAAATAAAATAAACAAAATAAAAAAACCTAAACCTAAAATAAAATAAACTAAACTAAAATAAATAAAACCTGAACCTAAACCTAAAGTACACTAAACCTAAACCTAAATGTAAACTAAAAAAAATACTAAAAACAAACCTAAACCTAAACAAAAAAATAAAACACAAAATAAAAATCTAAAATCTTAACATAAGAAAATAAAAGATAACATAAATCTAAACTTAAAAATAAAAAATAAAACCTAAACCTAAAAAATAAAATAGAAATAAAACTCAACTAAAAATATACTCTAAAATAAATACTAAATAAAATTGAAATAAATAAACTCTAAATACCTAGACCTCAAACCTAAACCCTAAACTCTAAACCCTAGACCTAAAACCTAAACCCTAAACCCTAAATCTCAATACTGTAAACCTAAAACCCATGCTAAAACCTAAATCCTGACCCTCCATAAACTCTTGTCCTAAACTTACCCTACCCCACGTGACCCTAAACCCTAAACCCTAAACCCAAACCATAAACCCTCAACTAACCCTAAACCTTAAAAAACTAAAAACCTAAACCTAAACTAAATAAAACATAAAAAGAAAATAAATTAAAAAATATTAACCAAAATAAATCCTAAACCTAAACTTAAAACTAAAAAAAAAATATAATAAAAAAGAAAAACTAAACTAAAATAAAATAAATAAAAACTAAACTAAAATAAAATAAATAAAAACCTCAACTAAACCTAAAATAAAAATAAAATAAAAACTAAACCTAAAATAAAAATAAAATAAACCTAAAAATAAAATAAAATAAAAACCTATAGCTAAAAAATGAACCTAAAATAAATATAAAATAAAACTTAAACCCTAAACTAAAAAAAAACCTAAACATAAAATAAAAATGAAGTGAACCTAAACCTAAGAAATAAAAAATAAAAAAAGACTAACTTAAAAATAAACTTGAACCTAAACCTAAACCTATAAAATAAACTAAAATAAAAAATGTAAGATCAAATAAATAAACCTAAAATAAATTAGCTAAACTATATAAAAATAAAAATAAACCTAAATAAACCTAAACCTATGAGTTTAGTTAATTTAAAAAAAACCTTAACCCTAAATCATAAACCCTAAAACTAAACATATACCCTAAACCCTGAACTATAAACCTATAACCCTAAACCTTAAACCCTAAACCTTAAAATCCTAAACCCTAAACCCTAAACCCTAAACCCTAAAACCTATAAACCTAAATCCTAATCCCTAAACATCAAACCTGAAACCCCAAACCCTAAACCCTAAAAACATAAAAACCTAAACTTAAACTAAATAAAATGTAATTAAAATAAATAAAATAAAAATAAAGAGCTAAACTAAAACCTAAACCTAAATGTAAAAATAAAATAATTTAAAATGTAAAAAATTATACTAAAATAAAATAAATAAAAACCTAAACTAAACTATAAAATAAAATAAACCTAAAAATAAAAAACCTAAATAAAATAAAAACTAAATGCAAAATAAAAATAAAATTAAATAAAAATTAAACAAAAACCTAAACCTAAAAAATAAACATAATAATAAAACTAAAAAATAAATAAAATATAAAACCTATACCCTAAACTAAAAAAAAACCTAAACCTAAAATAAACAAAAAAATAAAATAAACTAATAAATAAAATAAATAAAACCTACACATAAACCTAAAAAAAACTAAACCTAAACCCTAAATTAAATAAAATAAAATAAACTAAAAATAAACCTAAACCTAAAGTAAAAATAAAACCTAAAATAAAAAGCTAAAACCTAAACCAAAAAAAATAAAATAAAAACCTAAACCTTAAAATAGAAAATAAAACTTAAACCTAGAAAATAATATAAAAATAAAACTAAACTAAAAATAAAATCAAAACCTAAACCTAAACCTAAAAATAAACTAAAATAGGAAACTTAAATTACAATAAATAAACCTAAAATAAATAAACTAAACTAAATAATAATAAAAATAAAAAATAAATTGAAATAAAATAAAATAAAAAATAAACTAAATAAACCTAAAACTCTTGGTTTGAATTTAAAAAAATAAAATAAATAAAATAAAAAAATAAAAAAACCCTAACTAAACTACCAAACAGGCCACCTAAGCCTAAACCATAAAATCTTAAACCCTACCATAAACCCTAAAAACTGACCCTACCACACTGACCCTGAGCCTAAACCCAAAGCAACTCTAAACCCTAAAATGCTCAAAAAAACCTAAAGCCTAAATACTAAACTGAACCTCCCAAACCACAAACCTAAAAATAATTCCCCAAACCCCAAAACCCTAAACCCTAAAAACATAAATCCAAAAACCCAAAACACTAAATTCTAAACCCTAAACCCAAAATCCTAACCCTAAACCCCAAACCCTAAATATAAACCTAAATAAATTTAAAAATATACTTAAACCTTAAAACTTAATAAACCTAAACTTTAGGAATGGATAGAACCTTGATGAAAGGAGCATCAATGACAACTAGGCTCAGTTTAGATCTGACGGTGGAGGTGAAGGGGGAGATGGTGGTTATTAATTTTCTCTATGATCGGGGATATGATGGTGGATCCATTTACTCGAGAGGCCGAAGTAGTTTTGATGGGAACAGGAGAAACTGAAGAACGGCTGATCCGATCTGCTACTTATGGAACTATGTCTTTATATTAGAGACATTTCTAGTTATCTAGGGTTTTTGATTTGCTCTATGCATGCTCATTTTTTATCTATGTTGTTGCTTGTGTCTTAGACAACTTGGAGTGCTACTTGGTTGATGAAATCAAAAAGATGAAATGTTGAACCTGAATTTATTATCTATTAAAAAAAACTAAAAACCCTAAGCCCTAAACTCAAACTTGATACATAGAGATAAAACCTAAACCCTAAACCCTAAACTATAATTTGAACCCTAGACCTAAAACCTAAACCCTAAACCCTAAAACCTAAACTAACCCACACTAAACACGAGCCCTAAAACCTAAAACCTAAACCCTAAACAAACCCTACCCCAAACCCTAAACCCTAATCTAAACCCTAAACCCTAAACCCCAACCCTAAAGCCTCAAGTAACCCTAAACCCTAAACCTTAAACTTAAATCCTAAAAAATAAAACCAACTAAATAAAACCAAAAAATAAAATAAATAAAAAACCTAAATAAAAAAATAAAATAATAAAATAAAATAAAAACCTAAACCTAAACCTAAAAAGAAAATAAAATAAAAATAAAAACTAACTAAAATAAAATAAATAAAAACCTAAACTACATTAAAAAAATTGAAAACCTAAATTAAATAATAACCAAACCTAAAATAGAAAATAAAATAAACCTTAAATGAAATAAAATAAATCAAAAACTAAATAAAAACCTAAACCTAAAAAATAAACCTAAAAATAATGAAAAAATGTAAACCTTAAACTAAAGAAAAAAAACCTAAACCTAATATAAAAATAAAATAAACCTAAACCTAAATTAAAATAAACTAAACTAAAATATATAAAACCTAAAACTAAACCTAAAATAAACTAACTTTAATCCTAAACCTAAACCCTAAATAAAATAAAATAAACTAAAAATAAACCTAAACCTAAACTAAAAAATAAAACCTAAAAATAAACCTTAAATAAAACCTAAAACATAAACCTAAAAAATAAATAAAATCTAAACCTAAACCTAAGAATTAAGATAAAATAAACCTAAACTAAAACATAAACCTAAACCTAAACCCTAAACCATAAACTATGTGTGCTCATTTTTAATATATATTAAACTTGTTAGAAAACTTGGTTGCACTACTTGGTTGGAGAAATCAAAGAAATATTGGATATGAATTTGTTCTCTGGTTAAAAAAAACCATAAACCATAAACCCTAAATTAAAACTTAAACCCTTAAAACTAAACCCTAAACCCTAAACCCTAAATACCATGCCTGAGCCCTAAACCCTGGGCCCTAGCCCTCAACCATGGGCCCTAAACTAAACCTAAAACTAAGCTGATCCCAACTTGCAGACTAGGCCCCAGGGGTTTCCAAGGCCAGGCATTAAAACCATAAAGGCTCCCTTATCCCTAAATCCTAAACTGGGCCAGCCAGGCCATGACCATGGGCCTGCAGACTGGGACACCAGGCGCTGGGCTTGCGACCCCACTCTGGCCCTGAGCCCAGGCCTAAATGCTAGGCACTGAGTTGAGCCTAGGCTGATCCTGGGCTCAGGCCCTGACCTAGACCTAAACCCCAGGCCCTGGGCCCTCTAAGCAGGCCTGGGCCAAATCTTAAACTCTAAACCTGACTGGGCCCTACTGAGCCTCTGGCTCTACTAAACTAAACCTCTAGCTAAACCCTAAACTGGGCTTTAAACCCCTTAACCCAACTAAACCAAAACCTAAAGCTGGCTAAACATAAACCATAAACCTAAACCTAAACCCTAAACCTAAACCTAAACCTAAACCTCGTCCTCGTCCTCTTGCTCTCATGATTTCTCTTTTCCCCACTCACTTTCAGCTTTCTAGCGACTACTTGCTGGCTATTTTGCATGATTCTCACTGGATTCCTTTTTGAATCGATGGTCGCTATCCTATTTCATGTCTTCATTAGATTGATGCTGCAACTTGGCATCTTCTTCGATGATTCCTAGGGGAAAATTGAAGGATCCTATGAATCCTACTATGGCATCGACCAACTTGGTTTTGATTGCTAAAAAATCATTCAAATTTATTCCAATTTGGATTTCTCTCTCCAATATGCAAATTCATTTCGTTAACCATCAATTCCATTTTGTTGTGGGTGCTTTATTTAGTTAGTCATTGTGAATTGATCAAGCAACGACTATTAAATCTTGTCCTTTAGTGACTAGAATCCATGTTGAATTGGACATTACCAAGAAATAGCTCAATGAAATCTGATTAGGATCTAAAAATTATGGTTATATACAAAAAATTGAATTTGAAAATTTTCCTTTCTTTTCTTCTCAATGTAAAATCCACAGGCATGATAATTCTAAATGTTTCATTCTTCATCCTCATAAAAAAAGAAAATCCCTATTAAAGAAACTTCTATTCCTAATCCTAGGCTGATCACTGTTAAATATCAAAAAGCTACTTCAAAAAGAAGGAACTTTTGAATGTTCATAATAAGGTTATTTTACCTCTTACTTCTTCTGTGCAATTGAAGGCTTCTAATGTGAATAATAATAGTTTTTCTAAACTTTTGGATGATGATTCTATTTCCTCTGATTCAATCCCTGCATCTTTGCCATCTTTGATTGATGAAAATGAAGGTTTGTTTGAGAATTTAAACGAGGATATTAATGTTATGCATCATTCAAATTTAATGCAAAATATGGATTTAATAACTCATGATAATCAGGTTGAAAAAACTAATTCTATTTTCCAGATTTAGGATAATTTAAATTCTCATAAAGATTTGGCTTTGTTTAATAATTTGGGTCATGAAGAGGAAGGGCTTGGTGTTCACACTTGCCTCTAAATAAATATGTTTCTGCTCCCTTTCTTACTATTCATGATGCTCATTTGGATTTAATAAATTCTAATGTATTAGAAGGAGAACTCATTTCTAATCAAGAGATTCTCTTAAATGTGTGACTAATGTTGCTAAATCCTTCTTAGATGATGATTATATGGGAAAAAAAATGGTTTCCAAACTTATCATGCAAAAAAAAATTATTTTAAAAATTTCCCTCCTAAATTGCCAAGAAACACTAGATCAGCTATGGCCTCCCTCTCCTCTCAAAATTAACCTTTTTCTAACCCCTTTTTATTTCTTTATGTTTAATTTTATTATTTGGAATGTTAGAGGGATCGATACCCTCTCTATTAATAATCGTATAAGAAATCTTTATAGTATACATAATATTTATTTACTTTTTTTTTCTAGAGCCGCTTATTCATTCTAACAAAATTAACCATGTTGCTAGAATGATCAGTTTGAATAAAGTTTTCTCTAATGTCAGTAATATATTTCACATTTTTGGAATAACTTTGTAGAGGTTTCTATTCTTGATGATTTTCAACAAGTTGTCAATGCTTAAATCTCTTATGGTGATTATTATGTTTTGGGCTTAGATCTAGTATAAATCTTTTTTGGGATAATTTGAGGAATTTTTCTACCTCTGTAAATAAACCTTGTTTTGTTGGTGGTGATTTCAACACTATTTTATTCAATTTTGAATGAAGTGGTGATTGTGCTCCTAATATTCATTCCATGGAAGAATTTTCTAATATGATCCTTGATTGTAATTTGATTGATATTGGTTTTAAAGGTTCTAGTTCTACTTGGCAAAACTCTAGAATTTGACAAAGGTTGGATTACTCAATGGTAGATTACTTCTGTCGATCATATAAGAAGAACCTTGTTTGATCATGCTCTTCTTTCAGTTTCTACTAAAAATAATTCTAGGAGATCAAAATATTTCTCTCCTTTTAGATTTTAGAACATGTGGATTCAACATATTGATTTTTTTCATGTTATGGGTGACAATTGGAAAGCTCTTTTACATCCTGATAATTCAATTATGGGGATGAATAGACTTTGGTTTAATCTTAAATGTCTTAAGCAAAATTTGGGTTGTTGGAATAAGCATTATTTTTAAAACCTTTTTGTTAATATCAAAGATATGGAAGAAATGGTTTGTGATCTTGAGGTCTCTATTATGTATTATCCTTCTAAGATTAAGGACTCGACTGAGGAGAAAGATAAACTTATTAATTTTTAAAATATGAAAGAGAATTATTGGTGTCAAAAAGCTGCTAGTAAACATATTGTAGATGGTGACAGGAATACTAGGTATTTCCAAGCTTTAGTTAATAAAAAGAGAGCTTCAAATAATATTCAAAAAACTAAAGATGAGAATGAATAATGGATTATGGAGAATAATGATATTAAGAATTCAGTTTTTAATTACTTTAGAAATTTTCTTAATAAGAGTTGCTCTTATGAAGCTATTTCTAAATCTCACTTGATTCCTTTTATTATTACCAATGATGACAATGATTTTCTTACTATTATGCCTAATGAAGATGAAATTTTTATAGTTCTTAATAGCATGAACATATATTATGTTGGAGGTTTCGAAGGTTTCATTACTTAATTTTTTCAAAATTGTTGGTTTATTATTAAAAATGATTTGATTGAGGCTATGACTGATTTTTTTAATAGTAATCCTTTTCCTAGATATTTTTCTAGCACTTATATTGTTCTCATACCTAAGAAAGATAATTTGGACTATTGGAGTGATTTTAGACCTATTAGTCTTTGCACCTTCTTTAATAAGCCGATTTACAAATTTCTTGCCAACAGGCTTAGTCCTTTACTTCATAAGATTATCTCTCTCAACCAAACTAATTTTGTTAGAGGTAGATCTATTAATGATAACATTTTACTAGCTCAAGAATTAATTCATGACTTAGATGCAAAGACTAGAGGTGGAAAATTTTTTTTCAAATTACATATTACCAAAGCTTTTGATAATATCTCTTGGGGTTCCCTTTTCCATATTTTCAATATATTTGTGTTTTTTGATAAATTTACTCATCTTATTAAAAATTATATTAATAATGATTGGTTTTCTATTTTGCATAATGGGGAAACATTGGGATTCTTTCTTTCTTCCCATGGCTTAAGACAAGGGGATCCTTTATCTCCTGCTTTATTTATTATTATTGTTGAGTACTTATCTAGGAGCATCAATGAGTTATTTTTAAACAATCCTAGTATGTACTACTTTTGGTGGTCTTCTTGTTTCCCACTTAAGCTTTGTAGATGATTTCATTATTTTTTCAATGCTTCTATTCAACATATCAAGAACCTCAAGAATTTTTTAAATAAATTTGGTAGACAAAGTTGTCTTTCTATCAATGATAACAAAAACTATTTTATTATTTCTTTAAGTATCTCTAATAATAAAATCAGTCAAATCTGGAATATCACTAATTTTAAACATCAACTCTTACCTCTTAAGTACTTGGGTGCTCCTCTATTTGAAGGTCCAAAATGATCCCATCTTTTTGATGAGTTAATTCAAAAAGGTTTAAATAAAATTTTTGTTTGGGAATTCCATTTACTTTCCTTTGGTGGAATGCTCACTATTCTTAAAAGCACTCTCAATTCTATGCTATTTTATTTTATTCAAACTGTTATTCCCACAAATTCTACTCTTATCAAAATTGATCACTTTCTTAATAATGTTTTTTGGGGACCCAATAATTCTATTAAAAGAATGCATTGGACATCTTGGCATAAATGTTGTAGTCCTTTGGGTGAAGGTGGTCTTGGTTGCAAACCTATTCGTGAAGCTATTGTTGCCTTCTCCCATATGCTCAAGTGGAAGTTTAGAAAGAATGATAGCTTTTGGGCTAATTTTATGATGGAAAAATATTCCCAAGGTAAACACCCTCTTATCTGTGTTTATAAAATTGGCGACTCTCCGATTTGGAAAAGGCTTTGCTCCATTAAATAAGTATTTGAATCCTTAATATCTTGGGGTTTTCATTCAGGTTCTTCTTTCTTTTGGCAAGACAATTGGATTGCCAATGGCCTTATTGACTCCCTTTTATCTACACACTCTACTATTGCTATCAAAGTTAACTCTTTTTGGCTTAATAATAATTGGAATGAAAACAAACTTGGGAACTACATTCCTATTTCTATTTTTGACAAGTTTTGCAACATCGCTAACTTTTCTAATAAACCTTATCAAATTATTTTGAAGCTCTCTTAGAATGGAGATTTCATTGTTAAAGAGGTTTTTCATTTTCTTAGAAATAAACAAAACACCTCTAATGTTTTCATTAAACTTTGGAACAATATCATTCCCATTTCTTATTATGTTTTAGCTTTGAGGATTTTCAATAACTTCATTCCTGTAGATTCCTTGCTTTAGCTTAAAGCATTTTATATACCTTCTAAGTGCTATTGTTGCTTTCATATTGAAAATGTTAATCAAGTTTCTGTCAATGGTGATATTTCTTCCAAACTTTGGATTTGGTCTATTTTCATGGCTCTCTTTTGTTATATCTACTTCTTAAAGTTTGTTTCCATAAAACTATGAAAGGCCATATGAAAGTTTTAATTTCTATTACCTTTATTTGGTTTATTTGGATAAATAGAAATGATGCTAAATATTGAGGCATCCCTATGAACCATAGAAGGATCCTTGCTAGAACTAAAGAAAAAAAATCCATGCTTTGTTTAATGCAAATTTAACATGTAATCTTCATTTTAGAGGTTTTAAATATATGGCTAAAAAATTGGGTATCACTTTGCATGATGACCCTTCCTACAAGAGTACTAGAATTATACATTGGATAAAGCTTAAAGAAAATTTTATTAAATCAATACTAATGGTTCTGTTCCACAAACAAATATGGTTGTGGTGGAATTCTTGTGGATTCTAAAGTTATTGTCATTTGTGCTTTTGCCTACCCCCTCATAGCTTGTTCTCTTATTTATGTTGAGCTCATGGCTGTTAATAAAGCTACTGATATTTGTTTAAGCAAAGGCCTCTTTAATATTTGGATTGAAATTGATGCTCTTCTTTTACTTGATATGCTAAATACTAATAAAATGGGGAATATTGACTTATTTTATCTTCTTAATTATACTAAAAAGCTTCTTTCTCAAGTTTGCTACAAAATTTCTCACATTCTTTGTGAAGGCACTGCTTGAACTAATTTCCTGGCTAATTTGGGAGCTGAATTAAATGAGCTCACTTTATTTGATAACCATAGCTTACTTAAGCATCTGCATGGTCTGGTCAATCTGGATAACACTAAACTGCCTTACCTGAGATTTTAACTTTCAACTATTTTGTAGATCATATTGCTATAGTGGTTTAATTCAGTCTATTTTTTGGTTCTTTTTTGTCATTCCCTCACAAGGAAGTGGTTTTTTTGATAATTTTCTTTAGGGTCCTGGTCAATCTCACTTTAATTGAAAGCTGCATTGCTGGTTTTAGTTTATTTCTAAACATAAAACTACTTCCTCTTTACTCCATTGTGTACTTGACTGGCCCTTATTTGGGTCATAGTGGTGCCATTTTTTTTGGTTTTCGTATCCTTTGACATTGGTGGTTTTCTTTCTATGGCTCATGCTCTACTTCTTTTGTTACACAGCGAGTGATGTTTCGGGGGTCTCCTGTTAGGTTTGCCTCTAGTTTTGGCTGTACCTTATTTGAATTGAATTTTTGGCTATTATGGTTGGTTCTACTGGATGCTGCTATTTATTTCTTCCATCTACCTGATTATTTTGGATGGTCATTTTTTCATTGCTGCTATTGGTCTCTTCTGGTTTAGCTTAGTTTTAGGCTTTTTGGTGGTTGTTGTTCTCCTTTCCTGGTTTTGCTTGGGGGCTTCTATTGGTTGGTTTTTCCTTCTGCCTTATAAATTGGAGGTAGCTTTTTTCTGGCTATTACCTTCTTATTTTCTCCTTTGTGGTGACTATCTGCTCTATAGGGTTTGGAAGGGGCTTCGTTTGCCTCTAGCCTTATTACTTTCCTCACTGATTTATTGCTTTTGGTTGGGTGGTTCTCTTTGGCCTTTTCTACCTTGGTTTTTTGTTTGGCTAAGTTACTACCAATTTTATTTCTTAGTTTTTTTTGGAGATCTCTAGGTGGGTTGTGGCTATGCATGCTATTGTTCTGTCCCTTTATTTTGGGCTCTATATTGGGTTAGCCTCTTATTTTGGCTGCCTACTCCCTTTACTGAATTGGAACTCATGCTGTTGTGGTTGGTTGCTAAGTGATAGTTATTGTTCTCTTTAGGATTTGCTTAGCTTTGGTTTTTTCTTCAATTATTTTTGGTTATTTTCTTGGTTTGGGTTGGTGTTTTCTTATTGTTGGTTGTTTTCTCTATTGATTGCTATGAGGACAGCTTCTTTGTGGTTCTTTTTTCTTCTAGACTTGGGTTTCTATTTACTGGAGGAGAGGGTTGTGGCTATTTATTGTCTATGCCTACTGGTATGCTAGAAGCTGCTCCACTGACTAGATTGGTCTGGTGTTTGCTGAGGGCTGATTGTGGCTCTCTCTGGCTTGGTGTCTTGGGATTGGATGTTGTCTTCCCTTGGATGCTTGTGCTTGGCTAGGTGTCTTCCAATTTAGGTTGGCTGCTGGTATTGACTCCCTCTGATTTATTTTTCTCTCCTTGTTTCCTGATATTTTCCACTTAGTCGGTGGTGTTGGATATGCTATTTTTTGTGCTACCTTGATAGTAATTTATGGATGCCCTCTTGGTCTCCCTATGGCTTCCTCTCTTTGGTGCTGCTTATCTTCTACTATTTTGTTGTTTGGGTGGAGGTTTTGCCCTTGGATTTGGATTGCTAGTGCTTTGGAGATAGTAGTGGGTTGTTGTTATGCCTTTGGGACTATTTTTCTGGGTTGTGTTGTTACCCCTATTCATGCTAATTGCTCCTTTTTTGGGTTTCTCTTTCTTTTGGTGGTGGCTTTGGTGGAATTACTGCTTGGTTTTTCTATCTTGGTGACTAATCATGCTGTAACTTTTGGGTTGCTGGTTTTATGTGATTGGTCTATTGTGGGTTTTGGTTGGTGGGTTGCCTGATGGGTGGCTGCTGGTTAGCTCTTTTCTCTATTTGTTTGGTGCAAGACTTGGATCACTATGGACTATTTTGCCTTGGATTGTTTGCTTATATCAGGTATGCTGGCTATGATAGCCTTAATGTTTCCTCATATCTTCTCGCTGGTTGGTAGCATTACATATGACTGTAACCCTTCTCAAGATGTTTGGATGCTCATATGTATTGTTGCCACTTGATATGATCTTAATTGATCCCGAGCCTTCTCTTTCTCAACTCTCTCTAAATTGTTTACTTTATCCTTTTCCCTTGAGCTATGATTATTTCCTTTGTAGTGTTTTGCAAAATTCTTTTGCAAGTTGGAACTTTATAGATGGAATGAGCTTTACCTGAACTCAAGTGTTTTGATCTTGCTTATCTTGCTTTCTCAAAGGGATCAAGAGTCTCCGACTTGTCCTTTTACCTTTCATGAGTATTAGTCTTGTTTGTCTTTTTCATATGCTTTTAGCTATTATTATATTTGTTTTTATTTTTGGTTTGTTTTCTTTTCCTTTTATTGTACTTAGATCGGGTTTAGCTTTTTAGGTTTCTTGTAGCTCTGAGAGCAGTAGAACTTTGAGCTATACCCCTATTAAAAACATTGTATCCTTTCCTTTTATGGTAATAAAATTCTAACTTTTTCCAATAAAAAAAACTCTAAACCCTAGACCTTAAATCCTAAAACCTACAACCCTAAACCTTAAACCCTAAACTAACCTTAAATCATAAACACTAAACTGTAAACCCTAAACCCTAAAAAGCTAAAAATCTAAACCTAAACAAAAATAAAAATAATAAAATAAAATAAAGTAAAAAGATAAACTAAAACCTAAACCTAAACCTAAACGTATAAAAATAAAATAAAATTAAAACTAAACTAAAAGGAAATAAACTAAACTAAAAATAGAAAATAATGCTAAAAGTAAAAAAAAAACCTTAATAAAATAAAAACTAAACCTAAAATAAACATAAAATAAACTAAAATAGAAACTAAATAAAAACCTAAAATAAAAAAACAAACCTAAAAATAAAACCTATAAATAAATAAAAAATGAAAAGTAAACCATAAACTAAAAATAAAAACTTAAACTTTAAATAATAATAAAAACAATAAAATGAAGTACACCTAAACTAAAATAAACTAAAATAAACTAAACTAAAATAAATAAAACCTAAACCTAAACCTAAAATAAACTAAACCTAAACCTAAACCTAAAGTAAATAAAATAAAATAAACTAAAAATCAACCTAAACTTAAACTAAAAAATAAAACCTAAAAAATAAACATAAGATAAAAACCTAAAACCTAAACCTAAAAAAAAAAAAAAAAACCTAAAACTTAAACCTAAAAACTAAAATAAAAATAAAACTAAACTAAAAAATAAACCTAAACCTAAACTAAAAAAATTATCTAAAATAAAAAACCCAAACTAAAATAAATAAACCTAAAATAAATAAACTAAACTAAATAAATCTAAACAAAAATAAATCTAAGTAAAAATAAATAAAAAAAATAAACAAAAATAAATAAAAAATAAACTAAATAAACCTAAACCTACTGGTTTACCTAATTTAAACAAAAAATAAATAAAGATAAATAATTAAATAAGAAAACCCTCAACCCTAAATTCTAATCCCTAAACCCTAAACCCTAAATCCTAAACCCTAACCCTAACCCTATCCCTAAACCCTAAACCCTAAACGCTAAACCCTAAACCCTAAACCTAAAGCTTAAACCTAAACCCTAAGTCTTAAACCCTAAACCCAAACCTGAACCTAAACCCTAAACTAGATCATAAACCCTAAATTAACCCTAAACCTTAAGCTAACCCTAAACCCTAAAAACCCTAAACCCTAAAGCCTAAACACTAAACCCTAAACCCTAAACCATGAACCCTAAATCCTAAACCCTAAAACCCTAAACCCTAAACCCTAAACCATAAAAACCAAAACCTAAACCTAAAAAAAACCTAAACTTAAAAACTAAAATAAAATTAAAACTAAACTAAAAAATAAAGCTAAACCTAAACCTAAACCAAAAAAAAAAAAAAACTAAAAAAACCTAAACTAAAATAAACAAACTAAACTAAACAAAGTAAAAATGAACCTACATAAAAATTTAAATTAAAATTAACTGAAATAAATAAAAAAATAAATGAAATAAACTAAATAAACCTAACCCTAAACCTTAAAAATCCGTAAAACTTAAACCCTAAACCCTAAACCCTAAACTAACCCTAAATACTAAGCCCTTATTGCTAAATCCTAAATTCTAAGCCCTAAACTCTAAACCCTAAACTAACATAAACCTTAAACCCTAAACCGTGAACCCTAAAACCTTAAAACCTAAACACTAAAGCCTAAAACGCAAACACTACAATCCTAAACCCTAAACACTAAACCCTAAACCTTAAACCCTAAAGCCTAAACCCTAAACCTTAAATGCTGAACCCTAAACCCGAACTGTAACCCTAAACTCTAAACTCTAAACCCTAAACCCTAAACCTTAATCCCTAAACCGTAACAAACCCAAAACCCTAAAACCCAAAACCCTAAACCCTAAACCCTAAATCTTAAACGCTAAATTTTAATACCGTAATTCTTAAACTCTAAACCCTAAACCCTAAGCCCTAATTTCTAAACCCTAACACAAAACCCTAAACCCTAAACC
Organism: Cymbidium sinense; assembly: GCA_021442155.1. NCBI lineage: Eukaryota > Viridiplantae > Streptophyta > Magnoliopsida > Asparagales > Orchidaceae > Cymbidium > Cymbidium sinense. The sequence goes on from CM038214.1 coordinate 246,132,471, forward strand.
TAAAACTAAAGTAACTAAATAAATAAAAATAAATATACCTAAACCCTAAAAGCAAGTAAACCTAAACCTAAACCGTAAGAATGGGCAGAACCTTAATGGCAAGAACATCACCGTCAACCAGGCTCAGTCTAGATCTGGCATTAGAGGCGTAGGTGGAGGCGGTGGTTATGATAGTTGTCGTGGGGGATCTAGAGGTGTTGGTGGATATGGAGGTTGTGGTCGGAGCAGTGGTGGTTATAGAGTCGGGAGGAGCGATGGAGGTTACAGTCGTGGTGGTGACGGAGGGAGAGATTGTGAATATGATGGTAGATACCGCAACTCGAGAGGCTGGGTTGGTTTTGATGGGAATTGGAGAAACTAAAGAACAATTGATCCGATCTGATGCTTATGGAACTATAACTTTATAGTAGAGACGATTCTAGCTATCAAGGGTTTTCGATTTGCTCTATGCATGCTCATTTTTGATCTATGTGGTCACTTGTATCTTAGAAAACTTGGTGTGTTATTTGGTTAATGAAATCAAAAGAAGAAATGATGAATCTAAATTTATTTTCTGTTAAAAAAAAACCTTAAACTCTAAACCCTAAACCATAAACCCTAAACCCTAAACCCTAAACCTTAAACCCTAAACCCTAAACTAAAACCTAAACCCTAAACTCTAAACCTTAAAATCACTAAACACCTAAACCTTAAACCCTAAACACTAAACCCTAAAACCCTAAACTATAAACCCTAAACCCTAAACCATAAAAGCTAAACCTAAAAAAAATAAAAAAAATAAAAATAAAAATATAAACTAACCTAAACCCTAAACTTTAAACTAACCCTAAATCCTAAACCTTAAACCCTAAACCCCTTATAACCCTAAACCCTAAACCCTAAATACTAAATCCTAAACTTTAAAAACCCTAAACCCTAAACCCCAAAACCCTAAACCTTAAACCCTAAACCCTAAGCCCGAAAACCCTAAACTGTAAACCCTAAACCCTAAACCCTAAATCCTAAAATCTACAATCCTAAACCCTAAACCCTAAACCCTAAACTCCAAACCATAAACCTTAAACCCTAAACTAACTATAAACCCTAAAAATTATACCCTAAAAACCTAAACCTAAACTAAATAAAATAAATAAACCTTAACCTAAATAAATAAATAAAATGAAACCTATAACTTAAACCTAAACCTAAACCTAAAAATAAAATATAATAAAATAAAAATATAAATTAAACTAAAATAAAATAAATAACAACCTAAAATAAACTAAAAAAATTAAAATAAACCTAAATAAAACCTAAATAAAATAAAAACCTAAACCTAAATCTAAAAATAAAAAATAAAACTTAATCCTAAAAAAATAAAAAAAATAAAAATAAACAAAAAATAAACCTAAACCTAAAAAATAAACAAAAATAAAAAACATAAACTACAATAAATAAACTTAAAATAAATAAACTAAACTTATTAAAAATAAAAATAAAAATAAACCCAAAATATAAAATAAAATTAACTAAATAAAAAATAAACTAAATAAACTTAAATCTATATGTTTACTTAATTTTAAAAAAAACTTTAAACCCTAATCCCTAAAAATCGTAAACCCAAAATCCTAAACCCTAAACCATAAACCCAAAACCTCCAACCATAAATCCTAAATCTACAACCTACAATCCTAAACCCTAAACCCTAAGCCTTAAACTACAACCTTAAACTAAACCTACAACCTACAACCTGAAACCCTAAACCCTAAAAACCATAAACCCTAAACCCTAAACCCTTAAACCCTAAACCGTAAACCCTAAACCTTAATGCATAAGAAACCTAAGCCTAAACCTAAACCTTAAAAATAACTAAAATAGAAAACCTAAACTAAAATAAAAAACCTAAATTAAACTAAATAAAAATAAAAATAAACCCAAATAAAAATAAAAAAATAAAATAAACTCAAATAAAAAAATAAACTAAATAAACCTAAATTATCAGTTTACATAATTTTTTTAAAAAAAACTAAACCTTAAACCCAAAACTCAAAGCCCTAAATCCTAAACCCTAAACCCTAAACCCTAAACATACAACCCTAAACCCTAAACCTACAACATACAATCCTAAACCCTAACCCTAAACCTAAACCTAAACTAACTAAATAAATAAAAAATAAACCTAAACCCTAAGAATGGACAGAACCTTGATGGTAGGAACATCACCGTCAACTAGGCTCAGTCAAGATCTAGCAGTGGAGGCGAAGGCAGAGGTGGCGATTATCGTTGTTATGGTGGGGGATCTGGAGGTGTTGGTGGATATGGAGGTGGTGGTCAGAGCAGTGGTGGTTTTGGTGGCGAGAGAAGAGACAGAGGTTATAGCCATGGTGGTGGTGGAGGGAGAGATCGTAGATTTGATGGAAAATCGTGCTACTCAAGAGGCAGGGGTGGTTCTGATGGCAAGTAGAGAAACTGAAGAATGACCAATCCAATCCACTACTTATGGAAATGTGTCCTTATAGTAGAGATGGTTTTAATTATCTAGGGTTTTTGATTTTCTCTATGCATGCTCATTTTTTATCAATTTGGTCACTTGTGTCTTAGAAAACTTTGTGTTACTTGTTTGATGAATTCAAAATGAAGAAATGTTGAATCTGAATTTATTTTGTGTTAAAAAAAACTCTTAAACCTTAAACCATAAACCCTAAAAACCCTAAACCCCAAACACTAAATCCTAAACCTTAAACACTAAACCTTAAACTCTAAAACCCTAAACCATAAACCCTAAACCCTAAACCCTAAACCATAAAACCAAAACCTAGATGAAATAAAGAAAATAAAATAAAATAAAAACATAAACTAAAACTTAAACCCTAAACCCTAAACAAACCCTAAATCCCCCTACAACCCTAAACCTAACCCATTAACCCTAAACCCTAAACCCCAAAAACCATAAACCTTTAACCTTAAACCCTAATAACCCTAAACCCTTAACCTTAACCTTAACCATAAACCCTAATCCTTAAAACCTACAACATTAAACCCTAAACCCTAAACCCCAAACCCTAACCCCTAAACCATAAACTCTTAACCCTAAACCCTAACCCTAAACCCTAAATCCTAAAACCAATAACCCTAAACCCCAAACCCTAAAGCCTAAACCCAAAACCCTAAACCCTAAAAACCAAAAAAAACTAAACCTAAAAATAAAATAAATAAAAAACCATAAACCTTAATAAAATAAATAAAATAAAATAAAATAAAAACCTATACTAAAACTTAAACATAAAAAAGAAAAGAAAATAAAAAATAAAAACTAAACTTAAATAAAATAAATAACAACCTAAGCTAAACTAGAAAATTAAAAACCAAAATAAAATAAAAACTAAACCTAAAATAAATATAACATAAACTAAACTAAAATAAATAAAACTTAAAACTAAACCTAAACCCTCAACTAAATAAAATAAAATAAACTAAAAATAACATAAAGCTAAACTAAAAAATAAAATTAAAAAATAAACCTAAAATAAAAACCTAAAACCTAAACCTAAAAAATTAAAATAAAAACATAAACCTAAAAAAATAAAATAAAAACCTAAACCTAAACCTAAAAATACAAAATAAAACCTATGCCTAAAAAAATTTAAAATAAAATTAAACTAAAAAATAAACATAAACCTAAACCTAAACATAAAAATAAACTAAAATAAAAAACCTAATCTAAAATAAATAAACCTAAAATAAATAAACTAAACTAAATAAAAATAAAAAATAAACCTAAATAAAAATAAAAAATAAAATAAACTAAAATAAATAAAAAATAAGCTAAATAAATGTAATAAACCTAAACCTACTAGTTTACTAAATTTTAAAAGAAAAAAGCCCTAAACCCTAAACCCGGAATCCTAAATCCTAAATTCTAAGCACTAAACCATAAAACCTAAACACTAAAATTAACCCTCAACGCTAAACACTAAACCTACAACCTTAAACCGTAAAGCCTAAACCCTAAACCCTAAACTAACCCTGAACCCTAAACCCTAAACCCTAACTCTAAACCCTAACCCTAACCCAAACAATAAATCCAAAACCCAAAACCCTAAACCCTAAAATCATAAACCTTAAACCCTAAACCCTAATCCCTAAACCCTAAACCCTAGAAACCCTAAACCCTCTAGCCTAAACCCTAAACCCTACGTAGTAAACCCTAAACCCCAAACCCTAAACCCTAAATTAACACTAAAACCTAAGCTAACCCTAAACCCTAAATCCTAAACCCTAAAAACCCTAAACCCTAAAGCCTAAACACTAAACCCTAAATCCTAATCCTAAACCCTAAACTGTAAAACCCTAAACCCTAAAAACCTTAAAACCTAAACCTAAACTAAATAACACTTAAAAATAAAATAAATTAAAAAAGTTAAATTTAAATAAAATAAATAAATAAATAAACCTAAAGTAAAACCTAAACCTAATCCTAAAAATAAAATAAAATTAACTAATAAAAATAAAGTAAAATAAAATAAATAAAAATCTTAACTAAACTAAAAATAAAATAAATCTAAAAAAAAAAAAACAAAACTGAAACTAAAAAATAAAAAATAAAATTAAACATAAAAAATAAAATAAAAATAAAACTAAATTATAAAATAAACTTATACTTAAACCTAAACCTAAAAAATAAACTAAAATAAAAGACTTAAACTTAAATAAATAAAACTAAAATAAATAAAGTAAACTAAATAAAATATAAAATTAAATAAACTCAAATAAATAAAAAATGAACTAAATAAACTTAAACTTACCAGTTTATTTAATTTAAAAATAAAAAAACCTAAACCCTAAACCCTAAACCCTAAACACTAAACCCTAAATCCAAAACCCTAAACCCTAAACCCTAAACTTATAACATGAAATCATAAAATTACAACCTACAACCCTAAACCCTAAATCGTAAACCCTAATACCCTAAACCCTAAACCATAAACCATAAACCCTAAACCCTAAACCCTACAAAACCATAAACCTAAACCCTAAACCCTAAATTAACCTTAAACCTTAAACCCTAGATCCTAAACTCATCCTATAAACCCTAAACCCTAAATCTTAAAAACTCTAAACCCTAAAGCCTAAACACTAAACTCTAAACTATAAATGCTAAACCCTAAACCTTAACCCTAAACCCTAAACCTAAAAGCCTAAACCCTAAAAGTTTAAATCCTAAACCCTGAACTGTAAACCCTAAACCTAAACTTAAAGTATCTAAATAAATAAATAAATAACCTAAACCCTAAGAAAAGGAGGAACCTTGACGATAAGAAAATCACTCTCAACCAAGCTTTGTATAGATCTGGTAGTGTAGGTGAAGGCGGAGGTGATAGTTAACAGAGTTATTGTGGGGGATCTGGAGGTGCTGGATGATATGAAGGTGGTGGTCAGACAAGTGGTGGTTATAGAGGCGGGTGGTGTGACGTAGGCTACAGCCGTGGTGGTGGAAGAGGGAGAGATTGCAGATTTGAAGGTGGATCTCGTTACTTGAGAGGCGGGGGAGGTTCTAATGGGAACTAGAGAAACTTAAGAATGGCCAATCCGATCAGCTGCTTATGGAACTGTGCCCTTATTATAGAGATAGTTTTAATTATCAATGGTTTTTGATTTGCTCTATCCATGCTAATTTTTAATCTATTTGGTCACTTCTGTCTTAGAAAACATTGTGTTACTTGGTTAATGAAATCGAAAAGAAGAAAGGTTGAATTTGAATTTATTTTCTATTAAAAAGAAACCTGAAACCCTAAACCTTAAACCCTAAACCCTAAACTAAAAGTAAACCCTAAACCCTAAACTAAAAGTAAACCCTAAACCCTAAACCCTAAAACCCTAAACCCTAAAAACCCTAAACCCCAAACACTAAACCCTAAACCCTAAACCTTAAAACCCTAAGCCATAAACCCTAAACCCTAAACCATAATACCTAAAAATAAAAATATAAAATAAAATAAAATAAAATAAAAACATAAACTAAAACCTAAACCCTAAATGCTAAATTAACCCTAAATCCTAAACCCTAAAACCCTAAAACCCTTAAAACCTAAAGCCTAAACCCTAAATCATAAAATCCTAAACCCTAAAACCCTAATTGTAAACCCTAAACCATAAATCCTAAAATGTATATGCCTAAACCCTAAACCCTAAACTCCAAACCCCAAACCCCAAACCCTAAACCCTTAATTAATCATAAATCCTAAACACTAAACCCTAAAAACATAAAAACCTAAGCCTAAACTAAATAAAACCATAAAATAAAATATAAAAATAAACCTCAACCTAAATAAAAAATAAAAATAAAATAAAATAAAAATTTATATTAAAACCTAAATCTAAACCTAAACTTAAAAATAAAATAAAATAAAATAAAAAATAAAAAATAAACTAAAATAAAATAAATAACAAACTTAACTAAATTAAAAAATTAAAATAAACCTAAAAATAAAAAACCTAAATAAAATAAAAACTAAACATAAAATAAAAATAAAATAAACTTAAAAAAATAAAATAAAAACCTAAACCTATAAATAAAAAATAAAACCTAAACCTAAAAAATAATATAAAAATATTATTAAATTAAAAAATAAATGTAAACTTAAACATAAATCTAAAAAATAAACTAAAATAAAAAACCTAAATTAAAATAAATAACCCTAAAATAAATAAACTAAACTTCAAAAAGATTAAAATAAAAATAAACCTAAATAAAAAAAATAAAATAAATTATAATAAATAAAAATAAATAAAAGAATCCTAAACCTAGAGGTTTACTTAATTTTTTTTTTTTAAAAAACCTTAAACTCTAAACCCAAAAAACCTAAGGATAAAATCCTAAGCCCTAAACCCTAAACCCTAAACTTACAACCATAAACCCTAAACCTACAACCATAAACCCTAAACCTAAAATCTACAACCCTAAATCATAAACCCTAAACCCTAAACCCTATGCCCTAAACCTACAACCATAAACCCTAAACCTACAACCTTAAACCTTAAACCTAAACCTAAAACCAAAACCTTAAACCCTAAACTCCAAACCCTAATAAACCATAAACCCCAAACACTAAACCCTAAAACCCTAAAACATAAACCCTAAACTCTAAATCCTAAACTAAAAAAACTCTAAATCCTAAACCTTAAACCCTAAACTATAAAAAAATAATAAATCATAAACCCTAAACCCTAAACTAACCATAAACTCTAAACCTTAAAACCTAAACTAGCCCTAAAAACCCTAAATCCTAAAAGCCTTAAACCCCAACCCTAATCTTTAAACCATAAACCTTAAACCCTATACCCTAACCCTAACCACAAATCCTAAACCCTAAACCCAAAAAACTTACAACTCTAAACCCTAAACCCTAACCCAAACCCTTAACCTTTGATCCTAAAACCTATAACCCTAAACCACAAACCCTAAACCCCAAACCCTAAACCCTAAACCCTAAACCCTAAACCTTAAATCTTAAAAACCAAAAAACCTAAATTAAATAAAACATAAAAATAAAGTAAATAAAAAACCTAAACATCAATAAAATAAAATAAAATAAAATAAAATAAAAACCTAAACTAAAACCTAAATCAAAACCTAAGCCTAAAAAGAAAATAAAATAAAAAAAATAAAAAACTAAACTAAAATAAAATAAATAAAAACCTAAACTAAACTAAAAAAATAAAAAAAATGTAAATAAAATAAAAATAATACTTAAAATAAAAATAAAATAAAACAAAACCAAAATTAAAATAAATAAAACTAAAATAAATAAAACCTAAAACCAAACCTAGAATAAACTAAACAAAAACCCTAAACTAAATAAAATAAAATAACTAAAAATAAACCTAAACTAAAAAATAAAATAAAAAAATAAACCTAAAATAGAAACCTAAAGCCTAAACGTAAAAAAAATAAAATAAAAACCTAAACCTAAACCTAAAAATAAAAAATAAAACCTAAAACTAAAAAATAAAAATAAAATAAAACTAAACGAAAAAATAAACGTAAACCTAAACATAAAGCTAAAAAATAAACTAAAATAAAAAACTAAACTAAAATAAATAAACCTAAAATAAATAAACTAAACTAATTAATAATTAAAAATAAAATAAATTAAAAAAAGTAAAAAAATAAACTAAAGAAACATAAACCTACAAGTTTACTAAATTTAAAAAGAAAAAGAACCCTAAATCGTAAATTCTAAACCCTAAACTCTAAATTCTAAACACTAAATCTTAAAACATAAACCCTAAAACTAACCCTAAACCCTAAACCTTAAAAGCCTAAACCCTAACCTTAACCCTAAACCTTAAACCCTGAACTAACGCTAGACCCTAAATGCTAAACCCTAAAAACTTTAAACCCTAGAGCCTAAACCCTAAACCCTAAACCCTAAACCCTGAACTAACCCTAGAAGCTAAGCTAACCCTAAACTGTAAACACTAACCATAAATACTCTAAACCTAAAGCCTAAACACTAAACCCTTAACCCTAAATCCTAAAACCCTAAACCCTAAACCCTAAACCTTAATCCCTAAACACAAAAAACCTAAAAACTTAAACCTAAACTAAATAAAATCTAAAAATAAAATAAATAAAAAAACTTAAACCTAAATAAAATAAAAAATAAAATAAAATAAAATAATAACCTAAACTAAAACATAAACCTAAACCTAAAATAAAATAAAATTATCTAATAAAAATAAATAAAAATAAAATAAATATAAACTAAACTACAGAAAAAAAATAAACCCAAGATTAAAAAAACCTAAATAAAATGAAAACTAAATGTAAAATAAATATAAAATAAACCTAAAATAAAATTAAATAAAAACTAAATAAAAACCTAAACCATAAAATAAAAAAATGTAAACCTAAAAGAAAAATAAATAAAAATAAATAAAATAAACCTTAACCTAAATTAAAATAAACTAAACTAAAATAAATAAAACCTAAACCTAAAATAAAGTAAACCTAAACCTAAACCAAATCTAAATAAAAAAACTAAACCTAAATTTAAGAATAAAACCTAAAAATAAACCTAAAATAAAAAGTTAAAACCTAAAACTTAAAAAATAAAATAAAACCTAAACCTAAACATAAAAATAAAAGATAAAACCTAAATGTGAATAATAAAATATAAATAAAACTTAACTAAAAAATAAACTTAAACCTAAACCTAAACTGAAAAAATAAACTAAAATAAAATAACCTAAATTAAAATAAATAAACTTAAAATAAATAAACAAAATTAAATATAAATAAATAAATAAAATAAAATAAACAAAAATAAATAAAAATAAACTAAATAAATCGAAACCTACAAGCTTACTTAATTTTTAAGAAAAATCATAAATCCTAAACCCTAAACCTACAACCTTAAACCCTAAACCTTAAACCCTAAACATTAAAAACTCTAAACCCTAAACCCTAAATGCATCAACCCTAAAACCTTAAATCCTACTCCTTAAACCCTAAACCATAAAACCTAAGCCCTAAACCCAAAACCCAAAACCTAGACCTAAAGTAACTAAATAAATTAAAAAAATAAATTTAAATCTTAAAACCTAATAAACCTAAATCTAAATCTAAACCCGAAGAATGGCCAGAACCTTGATGGTAGGAACATCACCGTCAACCAGGCTTGGTTTAGTTCTGGCGGTGGAGAAGAAGGCTAAGGTAGGATGAGCGATGGTTGTTATAACCATGGTGGTGGAGGAGGAAGAGATCGAGGATATGATGGTGGATCCTACTACTTGAGAGGCCAGGGTGATTCTGATGTGAACAAGAGAAAAGAATGACCAATCTGATCTACTACTTATAGAACTGTGTATTTATAATAGAGACATTACTAGTTATCTAGGCTTTTATTTGCTCTATTATTGCTCATGTTTTCATCTACGTTATCGTTTGTGTCATAGAAAACTTGGTGTGATACTTGGTTGATGAAATCGAAAAGAGGAAATGTTGAATCAGAATTTGTTCTCTGTTAAAAAAAAACCAAAACCTTAAACCCTAAACCCTAAACTAAAACAAGAACCCTAAACCCTAAACCCTAAACCCTAAAGCCAAAACCCTAAACCCTAAACCCTAAACCATAACCCTAAAACCCTAAATTATAAACCCTAAACCCTAAAACCTAAACCCTACTAAACCCTAAACCCTAAACCCTAAACCCCAAACCCTAAACCATAAAACCTAAAACCTAAAAAGTTAAAAACCTAAACCTATACTAAATAAAACCTAAAAATAAAATAATTAAAAAAACTAAGCCAAAATGAAATAAAAGAATAAATTAAAACCTAAACCTATAACTAAACCTAATCCTACACCTAAAAAAAATAAACCTAAACCTAAAATAAATAAAAATAAATCTAAAATAAAATAAAATAAAAACTAAATAGAAACCTAAACCAAAGAAGTAAACCTAAAAATAAATTAAACCTAAACCTTAAACCCTAAAAATCCCAAACCTAAAATCCTAAACCCTTAACTCTAAACAGTAAACCCTAAACCAACAACCCTAAACCCTAAACTCTAAATCGTGAACCCTAAACCCTAAACCCTAAAATACCTTAAACCATAAATAAAAACTTAAACCTAAATACTATAAACTAAACACTAAACCAAACTAAACAACTAAACTCAACTCTAAACCTAACAAACTAAACCTAAACAAAACTACCTAAACTTAAACTCTAACCTAAACCTAAACCTAAATCATAAACCTAATCCCTAAACCCTAAACCTAAATAACCTAAACCCTAAACTAAACTCTAAACCCTAAACCTAAACCCTATAACCCTAAACTATAAACCTACTAAACTAAATCTAACCTAAACTAAAGCCTAAACACTAAACTCTAAACTAAACCCTAAACCTCCCTAAACCCTAAAAGTATAAACCTGCCCTAAACTTAAACCCTAAACCTTAACCCTTAACCCTAAACCCTAAACTAAAGACCCTAAAACTAAAAAAAAGTAAACTAAACTAAATAAACCTAAAATAAATAAACTAAACTAAATAAAAATAAAAATAAAACTAAATAAAAATAAAAAATAAAATAAACTAAAATAGATAAATAAAACTAAATAAACTAGATAAACCTAAACCTATAAGTTTACTTAATCTTTTTTTTAAAAAATCTAAACCAAAAATAAACCCTAAACCTTACACCTAGAACCATAAAACCATAAACCCTAAACCTTAAACCCTAAAATATATAATCCTAAATCCTCAATGCTAAACCCTAAACCCTAAACACTAAACCCTAAACCTGAAAAACCTAAAAACCTAAATACCTAAACCTAAACTAAATAAAACCTAGAAATAAAATAAATAAAATAAAAAATAAAATAAAATAAAAATCTAAACCTAATCCTAAACCTAAACGTAAACCTAAAAATAAAATAAAATGAGAAATAAAAACTAAAATAAAATAAATAAAAACTTAAACAAAACTAAAAAAATAAAATAAACCTAAAAATAAAAAAAAACCTACATAAAATAAAAAAAATAAAAGCAAAATAAAAATAAATTAAACTTAAAATAAAGTAAAATAAAAACTAAATAATAACCTAAATTAAAAAAATAAACCTAAAGATAAATAAAAAATAAAAATTAATCCCTAAACTAAAAAAAACTTAAACATAAAATAAATAAAAGAAAATAAACCTAAACCTAAACTAAAATAAACTAAACTAAAATAAATAAAACATAAAGCTAAACCCAAAATAAACTAAACCAAAACCCTAAACTAATTAAAATAAAATAAAATAAAAATAATCCTAAATTTAAAAATAAACCTAAAATAAAAACCTAAAACATAAGCCTAAAAAAATAAAATAAAAACCTAAACCTAAACCTAAACCTAAAAATATAAAATAAAACTTAAACCTAAAAAATAAAGTAAAAACAAAACTAAACTAAAAAATAAACATAAACCTAAACCTAATCCTAAAAGATAAACTAAAATAAAAATCTAAACTAAAATAAATAAAACTAAAATAAAGAAATGAAACTAAATAAATAAATAAACCTATATAAAAATAAAACAAATATAATAAACTAAAATAAATAAAAATAAGTTAAATAGACTAAATAAAACTAAACCTACTAGTTTACTTAATTTTTTTAAATAAACCTAAACCTAAAATAATCCCTAAACCCTAAAAAACCCTAAACCTTAAACCCTAAACTCTAAACCCTAAACATAAAAAGACCATAAACCTTAAACCCTAAAGTCTAACCTAGCCTAAACTTTAAACCCTAAACCCTAAACTAACTCTAAACCCCAAACCCTAAACCCTAAACCCTAAACTAAACCCTAAACCCTAAACCGTAGAGCCAAAACACTAATCTCTAAACCCTAAACCCTAAACCCTAAACCCTAAACCCTAAACCCTAACCCTAAACCATAAACCTTAAACCCTAAACCCTAAACTTATTATAACTTTTTGACTTGAAGTGGGTTATGTTTTTGAGCTCTAGCTTTTGGGTTGGCCTGTTGGTTGCTACTTGGTGGTTCCTGTCTTTCCAGCCTGGGTTGGTTTGATTTTTTTAGCCTGGTGGCTCTTGTCTTCACTACCTTATTACTTTGGTTGTTGGTGGATGAGGTGGTTTATGCTCGGGCTTTTTTCTATTTTCTGCACTAGTTGGTTTGTTGGCTCTACTCTTGAACTCAAATTACTTTTTGGTGATTTTTTATGGTTGGATGGGTGGCCTTTCTTGTGGTAACTGCTATTGGTTGTTGCCTTTCTAAACCTTCTTTTGGAAAAATTTTTTGTTACTTTTTTGGGTTTGCCTCCCAATTCTTTATTGTCTATTGTTGGATCCTTCTTTTGCCTTGGTTTTGTGTTTGATAATTCTCTTAGGATTAGCCTCTATTGGTGCATTATTTGTAGCACATTTTGTGTTATTATTATGCTTCATGTTAGGTTAGCCTTTGTTGCTGGGCAAGTCCTGGCTAGCAAATTTGGTTGCCTTATTATGGTTGTTATGCTTCTTTTAGACCTTTATTATATGGTACTTTATCAATTTTTTGCATTTCCTTGGCTGTTGGGGATGCTTCTTTGATTGGTTACTTATTATGTGTTGTTCTCTAATGGTTGTCTTATGGCTGTTTTACATAGCTTGTTTGGTTGAAGGACTTTTAGTTGTCCTTGGAATCTTGGCTGGTTAATTTTTTCATTATTGGTCTTTTCCTTCTTCTTGGAGAATTTGCTGGAGCCTTTTATTGTACTAGATAAACCTTTATTGATCCTTTTGGATTGGAATTTTTGGTTTCTGGTGGTTGGTGGCTACCTTTGGCCCCCTTTTGTGTGGCTATTTTATCTTATGCTGATTTGCACTAGCTGCAGCTTATGTTTCCTTCAGTTGATGGTTTCATTTCTGAGCTGTTTAGTCATTTGTGGTTGCTCACCTTGGTTTGGCTTGGTGACTGCTACTTGTTGGGACTTTGGTTTAAGGCTCCTATCTTGTTATTGTTGGTTGTTTCTCTATAAATTTGCATGGGTCTGGTGCTTGTTGATTGATGGTTCTAGTTTTCCCTGGTTTGGAGCTTGGATGGGTTTTTTTGGATAATGGTTGTTGTTGGTGTTTTGACTTTGTTCTAGCCTCTCTCTTGGTTGTTGTGATTAGTTTGTTGTTGTTTTTGTTTGGTGGTTTGGCTGTTAGCTGGTTGTTGGCCGGTTTCTCTTTATTTAATGGTGCAAGATCTAAAACACTATTGATTGCTGGCCTTGGATGTTTGCTTATATCAAGTATGCTGGTTATGATGGCTTTGATGTTACTCACCTCTTCTCTCTGGTTGGTAGCATTACATATAATTATAACCCTTCTTTATGAAGTTTGGATGCTCATATGTATTGTTGCTCCTTGAGATGATCCTAACTAAGCCTGAGCATTCTCTTTCTCTACACTCTCCTTTTACTCTCTTTATCCTTATCCATTTTAGCTATGACTTTTTTCTTTGTAGTGTGTTGCTATTTTCTTTTACAGGTTGGAACTTTATAGAGTGAATGTCATTGCTCAGTCAACCGAAGTGCTGTTATTATGGATCTTATTTATCTTGCTTTCTCAAACTTAAACTGTTGTTGACTTATTCTCTTACTATTTTCAAGATTTGTTTTAGTCTTACTCTGTGTCTTTTTCTCTTATGATTTTTAGCTATTGTATTTGCTCTTTAATTTTATTTACATTTTCTAATGTACTTAGATGGGAGTTTAGCTCTTTAAGTTTCTTGTAGCTATGTGAGTAGAATTTTTGAGCATTAACACTTTTAAGAACATTGTGTCTTTTCTATGGTAAAAAAAATTCTAACATCACCCCCAACACACACACATACAATAAAAAATCATAAACTCTAAACTCTAAACCCTAAATCCTAAACCACCCTAAAACCCTAAACCCTAAACACTAAACCCAAACCCTAAACCATAAACCATAAACCTTATACCCTAAACCCAAACCCTAAACCATAAACTCTAAACCCTAAACCATAAACCCTAAACCCTAAACCTTAAACCCTAAAACCCTAAAGTCTAAACCATAAACCCTAAACCCTAAAAACCCTAAACCCTAAAGCCTAAACACTAAACCATAAACTCTAAACCCTAAAAACATAAAACCTAAAACCCTAAACACTAAACCCTAAAACTCAAATCCTAAACCTAAACCTAAAGTAAATTAATAAATTCAAAAATAAACCTAAACAATAAAACCTTATAAACCTAAACTTAAACTTAAACTCTAAGAATGTGTATAACTTTGATGATAGGAACATCATCATCAACTAGGATCAATCTAGATCTAGTGGAGTAGGATATCATAGCATGGGGCATCTAGAGGTCTGTATAGGTGGTGGTCAGAGTAATGGTGGTTATGGAGGAGCGAGGAGCAACAAAAGTTACAACCATGGTGGTGGCGGAGGGAGAGATCGGGGATGTGATGGTGGATCCTACTACAGACCTGGGGTGGTTATGAACTTTAAATTAAAGAAGGACCAATACATACCGCATATGGAAACTAAGATGGTTCTAGTTATCTAAGGTTTTTATTTGCTCTATCCATGCTTAATTTTGTTCTATGTTGTCTCTTGTGTCTTAGAAAACTTGCTATGTTATTTAGCTGATGAAATTGAAAAGAAGAAAGGTTGAATCTAAATTTATTCTCTGTTAAAAAAAAATTCTAAACCTTAAACTAAAACCTGAATCCTAAACTGAAAACTTAAACCCTAAACCCTAAACCCTAAAACCCTAAATATTAAACCCTAAACCCTAAAACCTAAAATTATAAACACTAAGCCCTAAACCCTAGACTAACCATAAACCAAAACCTTAAACCCTAAAAAACTAAAATCTTAAACCTAAACTAAATAAAACCTAAAAATAAAATAAATAAAAAACCTAAAACAAAATAAAATTATAAAATAAAATAAATTAAAAATATAAACTAAAACTTAAACCAAAACCTAAACCTGAACCTAAACCTATAAAAAAAATAAAATAAAAATAAAAACTAAACTAAATAAAATAAAGAAAAACCTAAACTAAACTCAAAAATAAAAGACTTAAATAAAATAAAAACTAAACCTAAAATAAAAATAAAATAAAATAGAAACTAGAAAAACCTACACCTAAAAAATAAACCTAAAAATAAAACCTAAAAATAAATAATAACTAAAACTTAAACCATAAACTAAAAATAAAACCCTAAACCTAAAATATATAAAAAATTAACCTAAAACTAAACTAATATAAACTAAAATAAGATAAACAAAACCTAAACCTAAAATAAAATAAAGTAAACCTAAACCAAAAATAAAAAATAAAACCTTAAAATAAACCTAAAACCTTAACCTAAAAAAATAAAATAAAAATCTAAACCTAAACCTAAAAATAAAAAAATAAAACCTAAACCTAAAAAATAAAATAAAAATAAAACTAAACTAAAATATAAACATAAACCAAAACATAAACCTAAAAAATAAACTAAAATAAAAATCAGAAACTAAAATAAGTAAACCTAATATAAAAAAACTAAACTAAATAAAAATAAAAATAAACCTAAATAAAAATATAAAATAAAATAAACAAAAATAAATAAATAAACTTAAACCTAAGAGTTTACTTAATTTTAAAAAATAAAAAATAATATAAATAAAAATAAAAAAACCCTACCCCTAAAGCCTAAACTCTAAAATCCTAAACCCTAAACCGTAAACCCTGAATCCTAAAACCTAAAACCTACAACCCTAAACCCTAAACCCTAAAAACCTAAAAATCTAAACATAAACTAAACAAAATCTAAAAATAAAAAAACCAAAACCTAAATAAAATAAAAAAATAAAATAAAATAAAACCTAAACTAAAGCCTAAAAATAAAATAAAATTAAAAATAAAAACTAAACTAAATGAAAATATATAAAAACTAAACTAAACTAAATAAAATAAAATAAACCTAAGAAAACCTAAATAAAATAAAAACAAAATGTAAAATAAAAATATCATAAAATAAAAGCTAAATAAAATCCTAAACCTAAAAAAATAACATAAAAAAAACTAATCCTAAATAAAAAACTAAAAACCTGAATAAAATAAAAAAATAAAATAAAACAAAACATAAACTAAAACCTAAACCTAAACCTAAACCTAAAAATAAAATAAAATAAAAAATAAAAAATAAACTAAATTAAAATATATAAAAACTAAACTAAACTAAAATAAACCCTAAACCCTAAAACATAAACCATAAATCCTAAACCCTAAAACCTAAATCTTAAACCTTAAACCCTAAATCCTAAACCCCAAACTCTAAACACTAAACCCTAAATCCTCAACTAACCCTAAACCCTAAACCCTAAAAACCTAAAATCCTAAACCTAAACTAAATAAAACCTAAAAATAAAATAAATAAAAACACCTAAATTGAAATAAAATAAAAAAATAAAATAAAATAAAAACCTAAACTAAAACTGTAATATAAACCTAAACCTAAACATAAACCTAAAAAGAAAATAAAATATAAAATAAAAGGTAAACTAAAATGAAATAAATATAAACCTAAACTAAACTAAAAAATTAAAAACTTAAATAAAATAAAAACTAAAGCTAAAAAAATTAAAATAAACCTAAAATAAAATATAGTAAAAACTAAATAATAACCTAAACCTAAAGAATAAACCTAAAAATAAAAGCTAAAAATAAATTTAATAATAAAACCTAAACCCTAAAATAAAAAAAAAACCTAAACCTAAAATAAAAATAAAATAAACCTAAACCTAAACTAAAATAAATAAAACCTAAACCTAAACCTAAAATAAACTAAACCTAAAGCTAAACCGAAACCCTAAATAAAATAAAAAAACTAAAATAGAGAGCAAACCTAAACTAAAAAATAAAATCTAAAAATAAGCCTAAAATTAAAACCTAAATCCTAAACCTAAAAAATAAAATAAAATCCTAAACCTAAACCTAAAAATAAAAACTAAAACCAAAACCTAAAAAAAAACTAAACTAAAAAATAAACTTAAACCTAAAAAATAATCTAAAATACTTAAACTAAAATAAATAAACATAAAATAAATTAATAAAACAACAACAACAACAACAACAACAACAAGACATAATCCCACTAAGTGGGGACGACTACATGAATCCTTCATCTCCATTATGTCCTATTATGTGTCAAATTCACATTCAATTCAAGTACACTAAGTTTATTTTTATACATCTTAACCATGTCTTTTTAGGTCTACCTCTACCTTTCTTAACATAAGGCAATTCTAATGCATCTACTCTCCAAACCAGGTCATTGGACAACCGACGCTTTATGTGGCCAAACCATCTAAGGTGACTCTCTCAAATTTTATCTTCCACTAGAGCTACTCTAACTTTTTCCTGAACATACACATGTCTCTTTTATCTATAAGAGTAAAGCCACTCATCCACCTAAGCATCCTCATCTCTACAACACTTAACTTAGTCTCATGCTTCTATTTTATTGGCCAACATTCTACTCCATAAATCATTGTAGGTCTTACCATGATCTTATAAAATTTTCCCTTAAGCTTAAGCAGTACTTTCTATCACACAACAGGCTAGATGCATTCCTACAACATACACATTTTGCATTTTAATGACTTGTTCACTTAATGTCACAACACTACCACTATAACTTCTACAACTAAAATTACACTCCATAAATAAACTAAACTAAATAAAAAATAAAAATAAACATAAATAAAAAAACTAAAAAAAATAAAATAAACCTAAATGTACCAGTATACTTAATTTAAAAAAAATAAAAAGTAAAAAAATTTTAAAAATTAAAACCCTAACCCAAAACCCTAAAGCTAACCCCAAACCCTGAACCCTGAACCCTAAACCTACAACCTTAAGCCATAATCTAATCTAATCTAATCCTAATCATAATCCTAATCTAATAATAATTTAATCTAATCCTAATCTAATCTAATCTAATATAAACCTAATCTTAATCCCTAATCCTAATCTAATAATCCTAATCTAATTTAATATAATAATAATCTAATCTTAATCTAATAATTAATCTAATCTAATTAATCCTAATCCTGATCCCAAACTCGAAAGCCCTGAAACAGAAACCCATCTCTCTGCGACGCTCTCCGGCAATTGCATTTTTCCCTCGATCTGTTTCCTTTTTTTTGCAATCTGGTCAATTCCCCCATTTTTGATTAGCTCTTTGTTATTTTGCCTCTATTTGGAGATGTGCGTGATGCTCCCATTGTCTTATTGATGGATGCGGTTCATTTGGCTGTGCAGCCGAGCATTTCCTCCAAGGAGGGGATAACTAAGGTATCTGATTCAATAGGTTTTATGGATTCGCAAGCTCTTTCTGCTTTACCTACGGTAAAATCATTCAAGGATACTCTCTCTGGTAAGAACCTTGCCTCATCTGATTTCGTGAATTTGATATCGACCTCATTTCATGGTATCCCAATGGTTATGTGCTTGGATAATGATGTTGAGAAGCTGGCCAAGCCTTATGAATTCACTTTAGTTGGTAAAGTTACTTTGTGACAACCTAATCTAGATAATATCTGATCTTTTTTTCATAATCTCAAGCTCTTTGGTGCTTTTTTGATTGGTTTGATTGATCTAAGGAATGTTTTAATTCAGCTTACGAAAGATCTTGATTATTTAAGGGTTTTCCCATGACATTCTTATCTTGTTTTCAATTGTTAAATGTGTCTTTTAAAGTGGTCTCCCCTTTTTGATAGAAAAGAGGAATCACCGATTGTTCCTATTTGGTTGGCTCTTCCTAACATGAGAATTCACTATGTTACACATCAAGTTCTTTTTTCCATTGGGGCTCTTTTTGGTCGGCCTCTTCAAATTGATCAAGCCACCTCTGTAAGATCTCGACCTTCTGTTGCTTACATTTTGGTGGAAATTGATATATCTAAAAAGCACCCAAAAGAAGTTTGGATAGGCTCGAAAAAGTTTGGTTACAATCAAAAAGTTGAATTTGAGAATTTTCTTATTTTCTGCATGCATTGCAGAATTCATGGGAACAATAATTCTGAATGTTTTGTACTGCATCCACAACTTAAAAAGAAAAACTTGACTGATCCTAATCCTATTATACCAACCGATAAAGTGGTAAATCTATTTATGTGCCTAAGTTTAACAAAAATGGGAATCTTATTTCGACTTCCTTAACACCAACTACTTTGCTTAATGAAGTGCTCCATGAGGATAACACAAAAATTCAATCTAAGTAGGTTAAAGATATTGATAATGTTAATCACAATGTTGAATATGACGGTTTGGATGTCAGCCCTATTTTACATAATCATTTGCCTCCTCAAGATATTGCCTCTTTTGATTGCTGAACATGAGGAGGAGCATGTGAACCTTAATAGTAATTTGATTGGAAACATGATGATGAAGGAAAATCTAAAAAACAATTCTGAAGCTGCTCCTGAAATTTTTGTTGCTCCTGAAATCTGTGCACTAAATGATTTAACTACATCTCCTTCTAATCGTGAGATTGACATACATGATAATCCGACCTTTCAAATTAGTACTGAAATAGAGGAAGAGAAGTTGTCAATAGAAATGCTTTGATTGAATCTGACCCCATCCTTAATACAACTAATTAGTCTCTCTCGGATGGTGATTCTTTGGATAAAGATAGACCATTTCAAACCATTTTTAAAAAGAAATCACTAAAAGCAAAAATGTTTTCTAACACCTTAACTAGATCTACTAGATCTGGTTCCACATCTTATAAATAACTGTTATATGTTCCTTCTTATCCCTCCGTTACCTATTTTTTTTGTTCTTTACCTTATCTTTTTTTTGTTATGTTTAACGCTCTTATTTGGAATGTTTGAGGGATTGGGACCCTTATTGTCTACAACCATGTTAGAAGTCTCTGCCGTATTAATAATATTGCTTTACTGGTTCTTATTGAACCCCTCATACATTCTACTAAGATCAATCATGTTGCTAGAATGCTAGGTTTTAATAACTTCTACTATAATATTAGCAACAAAATTTGGTGGTTTTGGAATAATTCAGTCAAGGTCTCTATTCTTGATGATCTTCAGCAAGTTGTTAATGTCCATATCTCTCTGGGTGATTTCTTTGCTCTAGGCTCATTTGTTTATGCTTCTTATAACAAGGCTAGTAGGAACATCCTTTGGGATAATCTAGGAACTTTTGCTTCTACTGTTAATAAACCATGGTTAGTTGGGGGTGACTTCAACACTATCCTCTCATCATCTGAAAGAAGGGGTGGTTGTCCTCCTAACATTCACTCTATGGAAGATTTTTCCAATAAGATTGTTGATTGCAACCTCTTTGACATTGTCTTCTCAGGTTCGGATTACACTTGGCACAACTCTAGACTCTGGCAACAACTTGATAGAACTCTCTTTAACTCTCTTTGGACTAATCAATGGCCTTGTATCTCTATTGAGAATTTGAGTAGAACTTTGTCCGACCATGCTCCTCTTTTAATATCCGTTAAAAATCCCTCTAATAGACTCTCCTTCTTTAACTCTTTCAGATTCCAAAATATGTGGATTGAGCACATTGATTTCTTGAATGTTGTCTCCACCAACTAGATGGCCCCTCTTCACCCTAACAATTATGTTAAGGGCATGATTCTTCTCTAGTTTAAACTAAAAAGACTTAAACAAAACCTAACTTGGTGGAACAAGCACTGTTTTAAAAATCTCTTTGTTAACATCAAAAACATGGAACAATTGGTTTGTTGTCTTGAAAATGATGTTTTGACTGACTCTTCTAAACTGAAGGATTTAAATGAAGCAAAAGATAACCTGGTTACCTATCAAAATATGGAAGAAACTTATTGGTGGCAAAAGGCTGCTAGTAACCATATTGCGGATGGTGACAGAAATACTAGATATTTCCATGCTCTTTGCCAAAAAAAAAGAGAGCTTTAAACTTTGTCCAAAAAATTAAAAGGAACAATGATAACTGGATCACTGACAATAATGAGATTAAAGACTCTGTCACTAATCATTTCAAAAATTTGCTGAACAAGAGCCACACTTTAGAGGCTATCTCCAATCCTCATTTGATTCCCTTAACAATTACACGTGATGACAATAATTTGCTTACTATGGTCCCTACAGAAGCAGAGATTGGTCAAATTCTTAATAACATGAATGTTGATTCTGCTACTGGTCTAGAAGGCTATACTAGTCAATTTTTTCAGCATTGTTGGTTTACTATTAAGTATGACTTAGTTTATGCTATGGTTGATTTCTTTAAGGGTAATCCTCTACCTAGATATTTCTCTAGTACATCCATTATCCTTATATCAAAAATTTATAATCCTGAGTGCTGGGGTGATTTCAGACCTATCAGTCTATGCAACTTCTTTCATAAACTCATTGCTAAATTGCTTGCCAACATACTTAGTCCTCTGCTCCAAAAAATTATTTCTCTCAATCAAACTAGTTTATGCTATGCACCTTGTAACCATTTTTTTTGTGGCAATAAAATCCCTTATAAGGGGTTTCATAAAAAAAACCCTAAGCCCTAATCCTTAAACCTTAAAACCTTAAACCCTAAACCCTAAAACCCTAAACCCTAAACTTAAACCCTAAATCTTAAAACCTACAACCCTAAACCCTAAACCCTAAACCCTAATACCTAAATCCCAAATCCAAAACACTAAACCCTAAACCCTAAAAACCTAAAAACTTAAACCAAAACTAAATAAAACCTAAAAATAAAATAAATAAAAAACCTAAACTTAAATAAAATAAATAAATAAATAAAATAAAAACCTAAACTAAAACCTAAACCTAAAACTAAACCTAAAAAGTAAATAAAACAAATATTAAAAACTAAACTAAAATAAAATAAATAAAGGTCTAAACTAAACAAAAAAATAAAAAACCTAAATAAAATAAAAACAAAAACTAAAATAAAAATGAAATAAATCTAAAATAAAATAAAATAAAAAGAAAATCAAAACTTAAACCTAAAAAAATAAAACCAAAAAATAAATAAATAATCAAACCTAAACCCTAAACTAAAAAAACCTAAACCTAAAAGAAAAATAAAATAAATCTAATCCTAAACTAAAATAAATAAAATCTAAACCTAAAATAAACTAAACCTAAACCTAAACCTAAACTAAAAAATAATACCTAAAAATAAACCTAAAATAAAACCCTAAAACTTAAACCAAATAAAATAAAATAAAAACCTAAGCATAAACCTAAAAATAAAAAAGAAAACCTAAACCTAAAAAATAAAATAAAAATAAAACTTAACTAAAAATAAACATAAACCTAAACCTAAACCTAAAAATTAAACTAAAATAAATAAACCTAAAATAAATAAACTAAACTAAATAAAAAATTGACCTAAATAAAAAGAAAAATAAAATAAACTAAAATACATAAAATAAACATAAACTTACCAGTTTACTTAATTAAAAAAAATAAAAATAATAAAATAAATAAATAAACCATAAACCCTAAGACCTAAACCCTAAACCTACAATCCTAAACCCTAAACCCTAAACCCTAAAACCCTAAAGCCTAAACCCTAAACCCAAAACTCTTAAACCTACAACCCTAAACTCTAAACCCTAAACCCCAAACCCCGAACCCCAAACCCTAAACCCTAAACCCTAAACCCTAAAAAGCGATAAACCTAAACCTAAATAAAATAAAACCTAAAAATAAAATAAATAAAAAAACCTAAACAAAAATAAAATAAAGAAATAAAATAAAATCAAAACATAAATTAAATTAGGGATTAGGGTTTCACGGTATAGGATTTTAGGGTTTGGTTCAGTTATGTTGTTTAAGTTTTAGGTTTAGTGTTTTAGGTTTAGTTTAGGTTACTGGTTTAAGGTTTAGAGTTTAGGGTTTCAAGTTTAGAGTTTATGGTTTAGGCTTTAGGGTTTAGGGTTTAGGGTTTCTAGATTAGGGATTAGTGTTTAGGGTTAAGGTTAGGGTTTTAGGTTTAGGATTTAGGGTTTAAGGTTTAGGGTTTAGGGTTATAGTTTAGGGTTTAGAGTTTAGGGTTTAGGGTTAGTTTTATGGTTTAGGGTTTTTTTTAAACGAAAAAAACTTGAACTAAAAAAAATTAGAAATATAAAATTGAACTAAAAAAAATAAAAATAAACCAAAACCTAAACCTAAAAGATTAACTAAAATAAAATTTCTAAACTATAAAAATAATACTAAAATAAATTGATTAAAAATAAAAAAATAAACCTACATAAAAATAAAAAATAAAAAAATAAAAATAAATAAAAAAATAAACTAAATATACTTAAACCTATCAATTTTCTTAGTTTAAAAAAATACCCTAAACCCTAAACCCTAAAACCTAAGCCCTAAATCCTAAACCCCAAACCCTAAAATGAACTCTAAACCCTAAACCCTAAACCTACAACCCTAAACACTAAACTAACCCTAAATCCTAAACCCTAAATAAAAAATTTAAAATAAAATAAAATAAAAACCCTAACCCTAAACCCTAAACCCTAAACCCTAAAAACCTAAACAATAATCCCAAAACCCCAAAACCCAAACCCTAAACCCTAAATCACAAACCCTAAACCCTAAACCCTAAAACCTATAACCCAAAACCCGAATCCCCATACCCTAAATTCTTAACTAACCCTAAACCCTAAACCTTAAAAAGGTAAAAACTAAACATAAACTAAGTAAAACCTAAAAATAAAATAAAAAAATCCTAAACCAAAATCAAAAAAAGAAAAAAAAGCATAAACTAAAACCTAAATCTGAACCTAAATCCAAACCTAAAATGAAAAAATAAACTAAAATAAAATAAATAAAAATATAAACTAAATTAAAGAATAAAAAACCTAAATAAAATAAAAACTAAACCTAAAATAATATTAAATAAAAACTAAATAAAAACCTAAAAATAAATAAAAAAGACAAAACCTAAACCCTAATCTAAAAAAAAAACCTAAACCTAAAATAAAAGTCAAGTAAACCTAAACCTAAACTAAAATAAATAAAAGCTAAACCTAAACCTAAAAGAAACTAAACCTAAACCTAAAGATAAACTAAATAAAATAAAATAAACTAAAAATAAACCTAAACGTAAATTAATAAATAAAACCTAAAAATAAACCTAAAACCTAAACATAAAAAATGAAATAAAAACCTAAAATTAAACCTAAAAATAAAAAATAAAAACTAAAACTAAAAAATAAAATAAAAATAAAGCTAAACTAAAAGATAAACCTAAACCTAAACCTAAACCTAAACTTAAAAAAATAAACTGAAATAAAAAACTAAACTAAAATAAATAAGCCTAAAATATATATACTAAACTAAATAAAAATAAAAAATTAACCTAAATTAAAATAAAAAAGATAAAAAAAACTAAAATAATTAAAAATAGACTAAATTAACTAAATAAACCTAAACCTACCAATTTGGTTAAAAAAACTGTAAGCCCTAAATCCTAAACCCTAAACACTAAACACTAAACCCTAAACCCTAAAACTTAAACCTTAAGCCCCAAACCTTAAAAAACCCTAAACCCTGAACTCTAAATCCTATCCATAAACCACCAACCCCAAAAGCATAAACCTTAAAACCCTAAACCCTAAACCCTAAACCTTAAACCCTAAACCCTAACCCTAAACTCTAAACCCTAAACCCCAAGCCCTAAATCTAAACTGAAGCTAACTAACTAAATTAAAAAGTAAACTTAAACCCTAAGAATGGGAAGAACCTTGACGATAGGAACATCATCATCATTAGGCTCAATTTAGATCTGATGGTGGAGGCAAACGTGGATGCAGCCATTATCGCAGTGGTAGTGGGGGATCTGGTGTTGCTGGTGGGTTTAGAGGTAGTCGTCGGAGTAGTGGTGGTTATGGAGGTCGGAGGATTGGCGAAGGTTACAGCCATGGTGGTGATGAAGGGAGAGATCAGGGATATGATGGTGGATCCACTACTCAACATGTTAGGGTGGTTCTGATGCGAACAGGAGAAACTAAATAACGACCAATTCGATCAACTACTTATGGAATTATTTCTTTATCGTGGAGATGATTCTAGTTATCTAGGGTTTTTGATTTTCTCTATGCGTGCTCATTTTGGATCTAAATAAAAAAACCTAAACCTACCAGTTTACTAAATTTTAAAAAGAACCTAAATACTAAACCCTAAACCTTAAACTCTAAACTAACCCTAAACCCTAAACCACCCTAAAAACCTAAAAATCTAAACCAAAACTAAATAAAACCTAAAACTAAAATAAAAAAAACCTAAACATAAATAAATAAAATAAAGTAAAATAAAAACCTAAACTAAAACCTAAACATAAGCCTAAACCTAAATCTAAAAATTAAAAAATAAAAACTAAACTAAAATATAATAAATAAAAACCTAAACTAAACTAAAAAATAAAATAAACCTAAAAATAAAAAAACTAAATAAAGTAAAACCTAAACATAAACTAAAAATAAAATTAACCTAAAATAAAATAAAATAAAAACTAAATAAAAACTTAAGCCTAAAAGATATACCTAAAAATAAAACTTAAAAATAAAGAAAAAGTAAAACATGTACCCTAAACTAAAAAATAAAAACCTAAACCTAAAGTAAACAAAATAAAATAAACCTAAACCTAAACTAAAATAAATAAAACCTAAAATAAACCTAAAATAAAATAAAATGAAAACTAGATAAAATCCTAAAACTAAAAAATTATACCAAAAAATTAATAAAAAATAAACCTAAACCCTAAATTTAAAAAAAACCTAAACTCAAAATAAAAATAAAATAAATAAAATAAAATAAACCTAAGACTAAACTAAAATAAATAAAACCTAAACCTAAATCTAAACCTAAAATAAATACAAAAAATAAACTAAAAATAAACCTAAAATAAAAATCTAGAACTTAAACATGAAAAAACAAAATTGAAACATAAACCTAAACCTAAAGCTAAAAATAAAAAATAAAGCCTAAACCTAAAAAAAATACACAACTTAAAAATATACCTAAACCTAAACCAAAACCTAAAATATAAACTAAAATAGGAATGTAAACTTAAATAAATATACTAAACTAAATAAAAATAAAAAATAAACATAAATATAAATAATGAATAAAATAAACTAAATAAACTAACTAAACCTAAACCTACCAGTTTACTTAATTTAAAAAATAACACTAACCGTAAACTATAAACCTTAAACCCTAAAAACCCTAAAGCCTAAACACTAAACCCTAATCCCTAACCCTAAACCATAAACCCTAACACCCTAAACCCTAAACCCTAAACCTAAACCCTAAAAACCTAAACCTAAATTAAATAAAAGCTAAAAATAAAACATGTAAAAACCTAAACCTAAATTAAAAAAATAAAAAAATAAAAACCTAAACTATAACTAAACCTAAACCTAAAAATAAAAAAATTAATTAATAAAAATAAACTAAAATGAAATAAATAAAACCTTAAAAAAACTTAAAAATAAAATGAATCTAAGAATAAAAACCCAAATAAAATAAAAACTATACCTAAAATAAAAACCAAATAAACCAAAAAAGAAAATAAAATAAAAACTAAATAAAAACCTAGACTTAAAAAATAAATTGAAAATTAAATAAAAAATAAAACCTAAACCCTAAATGAAAAAACTAAACCTAAACCTAATATAAAAATAAAATAAACAAAATAAAACAAACTTAACTCTAAACTAAAATAAATAAAACCTAAACCAAAACCTAAAATAAACTAAACCTAAACCCTAAACTAAATAAAATAAAATAAAGTAAAAATAAACCTAAACCTAAAATAAAAATAAAACCTAAAAATAAACCTGAAATAAAAACCTAAAGCCTAAACCTAAAAAAATAAAATAAAAACTAAAACCTAAACCTAAAAATTAAAAATAAACCTAAACCTAAAAAAATAAAATAAAAATAAAACTAAAGTAAAAAGATAAACATAAATCTAAACCTAAACCTAACAAATAAACTAAAATAAAAAACATAAAACAAAATAAATAAATAAAAACTATAAAAAATAAAAAATAAACCTAAATAAAAATATAAGCTAAGCTAAATAAACTAAATAAACCTAAACCTACTAGTTTACATAATTTTAAAAAAAAATCTTAACCCCTAAACCATAAGCCCTAAACACTACATCTTAAACCCAAAACCCTAAAACTAACCCTAAACCATAAACCCTAAAAAATCCTAAACCCTAAACCTTAAATGTTAAACCCTAAACTGACTCTAAACCCTAAACCATAAACCCTAAACCCTAAACCCTAAACCCTAATCCTAAAACCCTAAACCCTAAAACCCTAAACCTTAAACACCTAAACTAACCCTAAACCCTAAATGATAAAAACCCTAAACCCTAACTCCTAAACCCTAATCTAAACCTAACCCCTAAACTAACCCTAAACCATAAACCTTAAACCCTAAGAACCCTAAACCTTGAAGCCTAAACACTAAACCCTAAACCCTAACCTTAAAACCTAAACCTTAAAACCTGAAACCCTAAAGCCCTACTAAACCCTAAACCTAAAGCCATATGCCCTAAACCCTAAACCCTAAACCCTAAAAACCTAAAAACCTAAACTTAAATAAAATCAACAAAATAAAAAAAATAAAAACCTAAACTAAAACCTAAACCTAAAACTAAAAAAAATAAATTAAACTAAAATAAATAAAAATTTAAACTAAACAAATAAAATTAAAATAAACCTTAGAATAAAAAACTAAATAAAATAAAAAATAAATGTAAAATAAAAATAAAATAAATTTAAAATAAAAGAAAAGAAAAACTAAATAAGAACTTATACCTAAAAAATAAACTAGAAAAATAAAACTTGAAAATAAATAAAAATTAAAACCTATGCCCTAAACTAAAATAAAACTTAAATTTAAAATAAAAATAAAATAATCAAAATAAAATAAACCTAAACCTAAACTAAAATTAACTGAACTCCAATAATTAAAACCTAAACCTAAACCTAAAATAAACTAAATCTAAACTTAAACCTAAACTAACTAAAATAAAATAAACTAAAACTAAACCTAATCCTAAACTGAAAAAGTAAATAAATAAACCTTAAATAAAATCCTAAAACCTAAACCTAAAAAAATAAAATAAAATCCTAAACCTAAACCTAAAAATAAAAAAGAAAATCTAAACTTAAAAGATAAAATAAAATAAAACTCAACTAAAAGGTAAACCTATACCTAAGCTTAAAAAATAAACTAAAATAAAAAACCTAAACTTAGATAAAAAATGAACTAAATAAAAATAAAAATTAAACCTAAATAAAATAAAAAAATAAAGTAAACTAAATATACTAAATAAACCTAAACTTACCAGTTTACTTAAAATTTTTTTACCCTTAAACCGTAAATCCTAAACACTAAACCCTAAACCCTAAACCTAAAACCTTAAACCCTAAAAAACCCTAAACGCTAAATTCAAAACCCAAACCCGAAACCATAAACCCTAAAAGCTTAACCCTAAAACCCTAAACCCTAAACCCTAAACAGTGAACCCTAAAACCTAACCCTAACCCTAAAACCTAAACCCTAAGCCCCAAACCCTAAACTTAAACGTAAAGTAACTAAATAAATTTAAAAATAAATCTAAATCTTAAAACCTATTAAACCTAAACTTAAACTTAAACCCTAAGAATGGGAAAAACTTTGACTGTAGGAACATCACCGTCAACCAAGCTTAGTCTAGATCTAGTGGTGGAGGTGAAGGTGGAGGTGGCAGTTATCATAGTGGTGGTGGGGATTTAGAGGTGTTGGTGGATATGAAGGTGGTGGTCAGAGCATTGGTGGTTATGGAAGCGGGAGAAGCAACGGAGGTTATAGCCATGGTGGTGGCGGAGGGAAACATTGGGGATATGATGGTGGATCTCGCTACTCAAGAGGCCGGGGTGGTTATGATGGGAACTGGAGAAACTAAAGAATAGCCAATATGATCTGCTTCTTATGGAATTGTGTCTTATAGTAGAGACAATTCTAGTTATCTAGGGTTTTGGATTTGCACTATGTGTTCTCCTTTTTTATCTATGTCATTGCTTGTGTCTTAAAAAACTTGGTGTGTTACTTTGTTGATGAAATTGAAAAAAAAGAAATGTTGAATCTAAATTTATTCTCAATTAAGAAAAACCAAAAACCTTAAACCCTAAAATAAAACCTGAACCCTAAACCTAAACCTAACAATTTGGTAGAGCATTTTGCTATGCTGGCTGAAACTTTATTGATCCTTTTAGATTGGACTTTTTGGTTTTTGGTGGTTGGTGGCTACCTTTGGCATGCTTTTATGTGGTTGTTTTGTCTTCTGGTTATTTGCACTATTTGTAGCTTATGTTTCCTTCAGTTGATGATTTCATTTCTGAGCTATTTAATCATTTGTGGTTGCTCACCCTAGTTTGGCTTGGTGGTTACTTATTGTTAGGACTTTGGTTTGAGGGCTCCTATCTTGGTTTTGTTGGTTATTACTTTATTAATTGGAATTGGTCTCGTGTTTGCTGATGGCTGGTTCTAGTTTTCCATGGTTTGGAGCTTGGATGGCTATTTGGTTAGTGGTTATTGTTGATGTTCTTACTTTGTTCTAGCCTCTCTCAGGGTTATTGTGACTAGTCTATTGTGCTTTCTGTTTGCTGGTATCACAGCAAGCTGGTTGCTGGCTGGTAGATCTTTGTTTAATGCTGTTGGATCTGAAACTCTATGGACTGCTGGCCTTGGATGTTTGCTTATATCAAGTATGCTGACTGTGATGGCATTGATGTTACTCACCTCTTCTCTCTAGTTGGTAGCATTACATATGATTGTAACCCTTGTTTGGATTCTCAGATGTATTGTTGCCCCTTGAGATGATCCTAATTAAGCCTGAGGCTTCCCTTTCTTAGCACTCTCATTTTCTTATCTTTATCCTTATCTTTTTTGCAATGACTTTTGACTTTGTAGTGTTCTGTAGATTTGTTTTACAGGATGGAACTTTACAGAGGGAATGATCATTGCTCAGTCAACCCAAGTGTTGTTGTTGTGGATCTTGCTTATCTTTCTTTCTCAAAGAAATCATGAACTGCTGCTGACTCATCCTTTTACTATTTTCAGAATTTGTTTTAGTCTTACTCCATATTTTTCTCTTATTCTTTTTAGGCGCTATATTTGCTCTTTTGTTTTCTCTTCTTTTTCTGATATACTTAGATAGGGGTTTACCTCTTTAGGTTTCTTGTAGTTCTGACAGTAGTAGATTGTTAGAGCTTTACCCCTTTTAAGAACATTATATCTTTTTCTTTTATTATAATAAAAATCTAACTTTCCCAATAAATTCCCCCAAAACCTTAAACCCTTAACAACCCTAGACCCTAAAACCCTAAACCCTAAACCCTAAACCCTAAACCCAAACCCTAAACCCAAACCCTAAACTTAAACCCTAAATCCTAAAACCCTAAACCCTAAACCCTAAACTAACTATAAACCCTAAATTCTAAACACTAGACCCTTAACCCTAAACCTTAAACCCTAAGCCTAAAACCTAAGCCCTAAAACCTAAAAGTATAAAACCTAAAATCCTAAACCTTAAACCATAAAACCTAAACCCTAGACACTAACCCTAAACCCTAAACCCTGAAACCTAAAAGTATAAAACCTAAAATCCAAAACCTTAAACCATAAACCCTAAACCCTAAACCCTAACCTTAAACCCTAAACCCTAAACCTTAAATCCCAAACCCTAAACCTAAACCTAAAGTAACTGAATAAATTAAAAAATTAGCATAAACCTAAAAACTTAATAAACCTAAATCTAAACTTAAACTTAAGAATGGGTAGAACCTTGACGGCAGGAACATCACCATCAATCGGGCTTAGTCTAGATCTAGAGGTGGAGGCGAAGGCAGATGTAGCAGTTATCGCAGTGGTGGTTGGAGATCTAGAGGTGCTAGTGGATTTGGAGTTGGTGGTCAGAGCAATGGTAGTATTGGAGGTAGGAAGAGCGATGAAAGTTATAGTAGAGATGATCCCGCTACTCGAGAGGCCGGGGTGGTTCTGATGGGAACTGGAGAAATGAAGAATGGCCAATCCGATCTACTTTGTATGGAACTGTGTCTTTATTGTAGAGATGATTCTAGTTATATATAATTTTGGATTTGCTATATGCATGCTCATTTCTTATCTATGCCGTCGCTTGTGTCTTAGAAAACTTGGTGTGTTACTTGGTGAAATTGAAAAAAAAAAGAAAAGTTTAATCTAAATTGGTTCTCTATCAAAAAAAAAAAGCCAAAAACCCTAAACCCTAAACTTGAACCTAAACCCTGAACCCCAAACCCTAAACCCTAAACCTACAACCGTAAACCCTAAACCCAAACTAAAACCCTAAACCCTAAACCTTAAACCCTAAACCCTAAACCCTAAACCCTAAAACCCTAAACCCTAAGCCTTAAACCCTAAACCCTAAACCCTAATCGCTAATCCCTAAACCATAAAACCTACAAACCTAAACCCTCAACCCTAAACCATAAACCCTGAACACTAAACCCTAAAAGCCTAAAAGCTTAAACATAAACTAAATAAAATCTAAAAATAAAATAAAATAAAAATCTAAACTAAAACCTAAACCTAAACTAAAATAAAATAAACTAATAAAAATAAATTAAAATAAAATAAATAAAAACCTAAACTAATCTAAAAAATAAAATAAACCTAAGAATAAAAAACTTAAACAAATTAAAGCTAAATGTAAAATAAAAATAAAATTAACCTAAAATAAAAAAATAAAAACCTAAACCTCAAAAATAAACCTTAAAATAAAACCTAAACCCTAAAAAAACTTAAACCGAAAATAATAATAAAATAAATAAAATAAAATAAAACTACACCTAAACTAAAAAAAAAACTAAACTAAAATAAATAAAACCTAAACCTAAACCTAAACTAAATAAAATAAAATAAGCAAAAAATAAACTTAAACCTAAACTAATAAAATAAAACCTTAAAATAAACTTAAAATAAAAACCAAAAACCTAAACCTAAAAAAATAAAATAAAAACCTAAACTTAAGTTAAAAAATAAAAAATAAAACCTAAAACTAAAAAAAAATAAAAGTTAAACTCAACTAAAAAATAAGTCTAAACCTAAAAAATAAACTTAAATAAAAAACATAATGAAATTAAATAAAAATAAAAATAAACCTAAATAAAAAATTAAAATTAAAATTAAACTAAAATAAATAAAAAGTAAACTAAATAAACCTAAACCTACCATTTTACTTAATTTATAAAAAATTAAAAAAACACAAAATAAATGTGAACCCTAAACACTAAACCTACAACCCTAAACCCTAAACCCTAAACCCTAAAACCCTAAACCCTAAACCGTAAACCCTAACTCTAAAACTTAAACCCTAAAACTCTAAACCCTAAACCCCAAAGTGCAAATCCTAAACTCTGTAAAAAAGAAAACTTAAACCCTAAAGCCTAAACCTTAAATTAAAACCTAAACCCTAAACCTAAAACCAAAATAATAAACCCTAAACCCTAAACACTAAACCCTAAAACTTAAACCATAAACACTAAACCTTAAAACACTAAACCATAAACCCTAAGCCCTAAACCCTAAAACCTAAACCTAAATAAGAAAATAAATAAAATAATATAAAAACCTAAACTAAAACCAAAACCTAAACCTAAAAATAAAATAAAATAGAAAATAAATATTAAACTAAAATAGAATAAATAAAAATAAAAACTAAATAAAAAATTAAAATAAATCTAAAAATGAAAAACTAAGTAAATTAAAAACTAAAACTAAAATAAAAATAAAGTAAACCTAAGATAAAATAAAATAAAAAATAAATAAAAATCTAGGCTTAAAAAATAAACCTAAAAATAAAACCTAAAAATAAATAAAAATAACACCTAAACCATAAACTAAAAAAAAAAACTAAACCTAAAATAAAAATAAAATAAATAAAATAAAATAAACCTAAACCTAAATTAAAATAATTTAAACTAAAATATGTAAAACCTAAACCTTAACCTAAACTAAATAAAATAAAATAAGCTAAAAATAAACCTAAGCCTAAACTAAAAAATAAAACCTAAAAAAACCTAAAATATCAACGTAAAACCTAAACCTAAAAATATAAAATAAAAACCTAAACCTAAACCTAATAATAAAAAATAAAACTGAAAACTAAAGAATAAAATAAAAATAAAACTATATTAAAAAATATACCAAAACCTATACCTAATCCTAAAATATAATCTAAAACTAAAAAAACATAAACTAAAATAAATAAACCTAATATAAATAAACTAAACTAAAAAAATAAAAATAAACCTAAATAAAAATAAAAAATAAATATATAAACCCAAACAAGCATATTTAATTATTTAAAAAGAAACCCTAAACCATAGACTAAAAAATAAAACCCAAAAATAAACCAAAATTAAAAGCTAAAACTTAAACAAAAAATAAAATAATATAAAACCCTAAACCTAAACCTAAAAATTAAAAATAAAACCAAACCTAAAAATAAAATAAAATAAATTTAATTTAAAAAATAAATCTGAACCTAATCCTAGACCTAAAAAATAAACTAAGATAAGAACATAAACTAAACTAAATAAAATAAACTAAATAAAAATAAATATAAATATAAATATAAAATTAAATAATAAAATAAATAATAAATAAATATATAACCAAATTTAATTAAAAAAAAAAATAAAAAAAAAAAAGAAAATCTAATAACTCTAAACAATAAACCCTAAACCCTAAACCCTAAAACCCTAAATCTTAAACCCTAAACTTTGTTAAAAATAACTTTAGACCCTAAACCTTAAACCCTAAACCCTAAACCCTAAATTAAAACCTAAACCCTAAACCTAAAACCTAAATCCTAAAAACCCTAAACACTAAACCCTAAACCATAAACCCTAAACCCTAAAACCATAAACCATAAACCCTAAAACCTAAAACCTAAACCTAAACCTAAAACTAAACCTAACCCAAAACCTAAAAATAAAATAAAATCAAAAATAAACTAAAATAAAATAAATAAAAACCTAAACTAAAGAAAAAATTCAAATAAACCTAAAAATAAAACACCTAAATAAATTAAAAACTAAACCTAAAATAAAAATAAAATAAGCATGAAATAAAATAAACTAAATAAAAACCTAAGCCTAAAAAATAAACCTAAAAATAAATAAAAAATAACAACTATAAACTAAAAAAAACCTAAACCTAAAATAAACTAAAACTAAACCTAAAAGAAACCAAAACTAAACATGAACCTAAATTAAATCAGATGAAATAAAGTAAAAATAAACCTAAGCCTAAACTAAAAAATAAAACCTAAAAATAAACCTAAAATAACAACTTAAAACCTAAACAAAAAAAAAATACAAACTTTAACCTAAATTTAATAATAAAAAATAAAACTTAAACCTAAAAAATAAAATAAAAATAAAACTAAACTACAAAATAAACATAAACCTAAATAATAAGCTAAAATAAAAAAAAACCTAATCTAAAATAAATGAACCTAATATAAATAAACTAAACTAAATAAAAAATAAAAATAAACCTAAATAATAATAAAAAAATAAAATAAACTAAAATAAATAAATAATAAATTAAATAAACTTAGACCGATCGGTTTACTTAATTTTTTTATAAAAGAAACCCTAAACCCTAAGCTAAAAAATAAAACCTAAACCTAAAGAAATAAAATAAAAACCTAAACCTAAAAATAAAAGCTAAAACCTAAACCTTAAAAATAAAATAAAAATAAAACTAAACTAAAATAAACCTAAACCTAAAACTAAACTTAAAAAATATACTAAAATAAAAAACCTAAACTAAACTAAATAAAAATAAAAATAAAAAATAAATTAAATAAAATAAACCTAAACCTATCAATTTACTTATTTTTAAAAAAATAATAAAATAAAAAGATAAAGAAAACCCTTACCCTAAAACTAACCCTAAACCCTTAACCCTAAAACCCTTAACCCTAATCCCTAAACCATAAACCCTAAACCCTAAAATTCTAAACCCTAAACCATAAACTCTATTAAGCAAAAACCTTAAATCCTAAACCCTAAACCTTAAGCTAAAACATAAACCCTAAACCTAAAACCTAAACCCTAAACCCTAAACACTAGACCCTAAACCCTAAATCCTAAACCCTAAAGCCTAAACCCTAAAGCCTAAAACCCTAAACCAAAAACCCAAAACCTAAAGTAAAAATATTAAAATAAAATAAACTAAAAACCTAAACTAAAATCTAAACCTAAACCTGAACCTAAAAATATAATAAAATAGAAAATAAAAACTAAACTAAACTAAAATAAATAAAAACCTAAACAAAATTAAATAAAATAAAATAAACATTAAAATACCTAAATAAAATGAAAGCTGAACCTAAAATTAAAATAAAATATACCTTAGATAAAAAACTAAATAAAAGCCTAACCCTAAAAAAATATACTTAAAAATAGATAAAAAACAACTTCATACCCTAAATTAAAAAAAAACCTAAACTTAAAATAAAAATAAAATAAACAAAATAAAATAAACCTTAATCTATACTAAAATAAATTAAACTAAAATAAATCAAACCTAAACATGAAATAAACTAAACCTAAACCTAGACCTAAACTAAATAAAATAAAATAAACTAATAATAAACCTATGTCTAAACTAAAAAAATAAAACCTAAAAATAAACCAAAAATAACAACATAAAAACTAAACTGATAAAATAAAATAAAAACCTAAACCTAAACATAATAATAAAAAATAAAACCTAAACCTAAAAAATAAAATAAGAATAAAACTAAACTAAAAAATAAACCTAAATCTAAAAAATGAACTAAAATAAATAAACCTAAAATAAATAAACTAAATTAAATTAAAAAACATACACTTAAATAAAAATAAAATATACAATAAATCAAAATAAATAAAAATAGACTAAATAAACCTAAACCTACAGGTTTACTTTTTTTTTTTATAAAAAACATAAACCCTAAACTCTAAATCATAAACCCTAAATCTGAAACTCTAAACCCTAAACTCTAAACCCTAAATCCTAAACCTACAATGCTAAACCCTAAACCCTAAACCATAAACCCTAAACCTACAACCCTAAACCCTAAATCCTAAACCTTAAACCATAAACCCTAAACCCTAAACCCTAAACCCGAACCCTAAACCCTTAAAAAACTTAAACATTAAACCCTAAACCCCAAAACCCTAAACCCTAAACCATAAACCCTAAAAAACCATAAACCCTAAACCCTAAACCTTAAACTAACCCTAAATCCTAAACCTTAAACTTCCTTAGAACCTTAAAACATAAACGCTAAACCCTCAACCATACAACATAAGCGTTAAACCCTAAACCTTAAACACTAAACAACCCTAAGCTTTAAAACCCTAAATGCATACCCTAAACCCTAAAATTTAAACCATAACCCCTAAACCCTAAACCTTAAACCCTAAAACCCTAGACCCTAAACCCCAAACCCTAAACCCTAAACCCTAAACCCTAAACCCTAAAAACCTTAAACCCTAAAACCTAAACACTAAACCCTAAACTAAAAATAAAATAAATAAAATAAAAAATAAACCCAAAAAGCTAAAAAAATAAAATAAAATAAAATAATAAATAAAAAAATAAAATAATAAAATAAATAAAATAAATAATAAATTAAAATAAATAAACATTAAATAAATATAATAAAAAAAAAATTTTAAAACCCTAAACCCTAAACCCTAAACCCTAAACCCTAAACCCTAAAATCCTAAACCATAAACCCTAAATTATAAACTAACCCTAAACTCGAACCTAACCTTAAGCCCTAAACCCTAAACCCTAAACCTTAAATTTAGTCTAGCATGAGTTTTATTTATTTTACTTTAGTTTTGTTTTTATTTTTATTTTACTTTACTTTTAGGTTTAAGTTTAGGTTTAGGTTTTAGTTAGGTTTTCATTTTATTTTATTATTTTTTTAATTTAGGTTTAGGTTATTTTTTTTAGGTTTTATTTTATTTACATTTAAGTTTTTTTTTAGTGGGGTTTAGGGTTTAGTGTAGGGTTTAGTTTTTGGTTTAGGTTTAGGGTTGTTTTATGGTTTAGGGTTTGGGGCTTAGAATTTAGGGTGGGGGTGTTTTGGGGTTTAGAATTAGTGGTTTTTTTGTTTTTTTAATTTTTAATTTTTTATTTTAAATTAAGTAAACTCATAGGTATAATTTTATTTAATTTATTTAATTTATTTAATTTATTTTTTTAATTTAGTTTATTTTATGTTATATTTTTATTTTGGTTTATTTTTTTATATAGTTTAGTTTATTTATTTTATGATCATTTATTTTTGTTTAGGTTTTTTATTTACTTTATTTTTTACATTTAGGTTTAGTTTATCTATTTTTAGGTTTTATTTTTTGGTTTATTATTTAAGTTTAGGTTTCTATTTAGTTTTAATTTTATTTTATTTTTGATTCATTTTATTTTTATTTTAGGTTAAGTTTTTAGTTTATTAGGTTTTTTATTTTTTAGTTTAGTTTAGGTTTTTATTTATTTTATTTTAATTTATTTTTTTAGGTATAGGTTTAAGTTTAGGTTTTATTTTATGTTTTTATTTATTTTATTTTTTTAGTTTATTTTGGTTTAGGTTTTAGTTTATTTTGGTTTATGTTTTTTTTTTATATAAGCAAGCCATCCAAGGAAAAATAGTCCATAGTGATCCGTGTCGCACCAAACAAGCAGAAAGCGGCAAGCCAACCCACCAACCAAAACACACAATAGACCAATCACATAAAGCCAACAACCTAGAAGTTATAGTAGGAACTCCACCAAAGCCACCACCAAAAGGAAGAGAAACATAAAAAATAGCAATTAGCATGAATAGGAGTAACAACACAACCCAATAATACAATCTCAATGGCATAACAATAACCCACGACTATCTCTAGAGCACTAACAATCCAAATCTAAGGGCAAAACCTCCACCTAAATAGCAAAATAGTAGAATATAAGCAACATCGGAGAGAGGAAAGCCACAGGGAGGCCAAGAGGGCATCCAAAAATTACCATGAAAACCACCACCAAGGCAGCAGGAAAAACACCAAATCCAGCACCACCGACTAAGAGGAAAATATCAGGAAATAAGGACAACAAAATAAATAAGAGGGATTCAATACCAACAGTCAACTTAAATCCCAAGACACCAAGCCAGGGCACAAGCATCCAAGGCAAGATACATCCAATCCCAAGCCACCAAGCCAGAGAGAGCTACAACCAGCCCTTAGCAAACACTAGGCCAATCCAATCAGAGGAGCAACTTCCAGCAAACCAGTAGGCATAGACAAAAAATAACCACAACTATCTCCACTGGTAAACAAAAACCCAAGTATCGAAGAAAAAAGAAGCACAAAGTAGCTATCCTCATACTAATCAATGGATAAAACAACCAACAAAAGAAAAACCCCAACCGAAACTAGGAAAACAACCAAAAAGAATTGAAAAAAAATAAAGCTAAGCAAATCTTGAAGAGACCAAAAGCTGCCACCCAACAACCAACCACAGCAGCAGAAGTTCCAAATCAATAAAGGGAGTAGCGAACCAAAATAAAAGGTTAACCCAATATAGAGCCCAAAATAGAGGGAAAGAATAACATCATGCATAGCCATAACCCACCTAGAGATCTCCAAAAAAACTAAGAAACAACATTGGTAGTCACTTAACCAAACAAAAAACCAAAGCATAAAATGCCAAAGAGAACCACCCAACCATAAGCAACAAATCAGTGAAGAAAGGAACAAGGCCAGAGGGAAATAAAGCCCCTTCCAAACCCTATTGAGTAGACAATCACCACGAAAGAGAAAACAGGAGGGCAACAATTAGAAAAAAGCTACCTCTAATCCACAAGGCAGAGGGAAAACCAGCGTAAACCCCAAGTGAAACCAGGAAAGGAGAACATCAACCACCAAAACCCCAAAACTAAGCTTAAAGTGACTAAAAAAGCAAATTATAGCGTCCAACAAAACCAACCATACTAGCCAAAAATCCAATTCAAATAATGTAACATGTAGCCCAAACCTGAGGCAAATCCAACATCAATTAGTGTAAGGGGTAGGCCAAAATCAAGCATAACCACAACCCAATAGGAGACCCCCAAAACATCACCAGCAGTGTGACAAAATGAGACTAGCATGAGCCACAAAAAAAAACCAATAGTCTTAGAGGATAGGAAAATCAATTAAACTAAAACCAAGAAGGCAGCTTTCATATAAAGTGAGATTGACCAGCACCCTAAGGAAAATAGCAAAAACCACTTTCTTGTGAGGGAATCACAAAAGAAACAACCAAAAAATAGACTGAATAAAACCACCATAGCAATATGATCAACAAAATGGATGAAAGATAAAATCTGAGGTAAGGCAGGCTAGTGTTATCCAGATTGACTAGGCCATGTAGATGCTTAAGTAAGCTATGGTTATCAAATAAAGTGAGCTCATTTAACTCAGCTCCCAAATTAGCTAGAAAATTATCACAAGCATTACCTTCATGAAGAATGTAAAAATTTTTGTAGCAAACTTGAGAAAGAAGCTTTTTAGTGTGATTAAGAAGATAAAATAAGCCAGCATTCCCCATTTTATTAGTATTGAGCATATCAAGTAATAGAAGAGAATCAACTTCAATCCAAATTTTAAAGAGCCCTATGATTAAACAAATATCATAACTTTATTAATAGCCATGAGCTCAACATAAATAACAGAACAAGCTTTGAGGGGTAGGCATAATCACAAATTACAGTACCTTTAGAATCCTTAAGAATTCCACCACAATCATATTTGTTTGGGGAAATGGAACTATCAGTATTAATCTTAATAAAATATTCTTTAGGCTTAATCCAATGTACAATCCTAACACTCTGGTAGGGAGGGTCATCATACAAAGTGATACCCAAATTTTTAGTCACAAATTTATAACCTCTAAAATAAAGATTACTAATTAAATTTGCATTAAAAAAGCATGAATTTTTTCTTTAATTCTAGCAAAGATCCTTTTATGGTTCATAGGGATGCCTCGATATT
Source organism: Cymbidium sinense (assembly GCA_021442155.1). Classification (NCBI taxonomy): domain Eukaryota; kingdom Viridiplantae; phylum Streptophyta; class Magnoliopsida; order Asparagales; family Orchidaceae; genus Cymbidium; species Cymbidium sinense. The sequence continues at coordinate 246,173,125 of CM038214.1, forward strand.
TAGCATCATTTCTAAACATCCAAATGAACCAAATAAGGGTAATAGCAATTAAAACTTTCATATGACCTTTCACAGTTTTATGGAAACAAACTTCAAGAAGTTTATATAATGAAAGAGAGCCATGAAAATAGTTAGTGTTAAATAAACCATCATACCATATCCAAAGTTTGGTAGTAATAGCACCATTGATAAAAACATGATTAACATTTTCAATATGAAAGCAATATTATCACTTGGAAGGTAAATAAAACCCTTTTACCTAGAGCAAGAAATCTACAAGAATGAAGTTATTTAAACTCTTCCAAGCTAAAATATAATAAGAAATGGGAATGATTTTGTTCCAAAGTTTAATGAAAACATTAAAGGTGTTTTGTTTTTCTCTAATAAAATTCCAAACCTCTTTAAGAATGAAATTTCCATTGTAAGAGAGCTTCAAAAGAATTTGATCAGGTTTATTAGAAAAGATAGTGATGTTGCAAAACTTGTCATAAATAGTAATAGGAATGTAGTTCTCAAGTTTGTTTTCATCCCAATTGTTATTAAGCCAAAAAGAGTTAACTTTGATACTAGCATTAGAGTGTGTAGATAAAAGGGAGTCAATAGAGCCATTGCCAATCCAATTGTCTTGCCAAAGAAAGAAAGAAGACCCCAAGATATTAAAGATTCAACAACCCATTAATGAAGCATATCCTTTTCCAAACCAGAGAGTCACCAACTTTATAAGCATAGATAAGAGGGTGTTTACCTTGGCAATATTTTTCTATCATAAAATTAGCCCAAAGGATATCATTCTTTCTAAAATTCCACCAGAGAAAATGAGAGAAGAAAGTCATAGCTTCATGAATAGGTTTCCAACCAAGACCACCTTCACCCAAAGGACCACAACATTTGTACTAGGATGTCCAATGCATTCTTTTAGTAGAATTATTAGATCCCCAAAAAAATTTATTAAGCAAGCGATCAATTCTAATAAGAGTAGAATAAGTGGGAATAATAATTTAAATCAAATAAAGAGGGATATTATTAAGTGTTCTCTTAAGAATAGTGTGCCTACCACCAAAGGAAAGTAAATGGAATTCCCAAACATAAATTTTATTTAAAATTTTTTGAATTAACTCATCAAAAAGATGGGATCATTTTGGACCTCTAAATAGAGGAGAACCCAAGTACTTAAGAGGTAAGTGTTGATGTGTAAAATTAATAATATGCCATATTTGATGGATTTTATTATTAGAGATACTTGAAGAAATAATAAAATAGCTTTTGTTATCTTTGATAGAAAGACCACTTTCTCTACAAAATTTATTTTAAAAAATCTTGAGGTTCTTGATATATTGAATAGAAGCATTGCAAAAAATAATGAAATCATCTAAAAAACTTAAGTGGGAAATAGAAAGACCACCAAGAGTTCTGTCGTACATAATAGGATTGTTTAAAAATAACTCATTGATGCTCATAAATAAGTACTCAATAACAATAATAAATAAAGTAGTAGATAAAGGATCCCCTTATCTCAAGACATGGGAAGAAGGAAAGAAGACCAAATCTTCCCTATTAAGAAAAATAAAAAACTAGGCATTCTTAATACAATTTTTAATAAGATAAGTAAATTTATCAGAAAACCTAAATAAATTTAGAATATGGAAAAGGAAATCCGAAGAGATATTATCAGAAGCTTTGGTAATATCTAATTTGGAAAGAATGTTTCCACCTCTAGTCTTAGCATCTAAGTCATGAATTAATTCTGGGCAAGTAAAATGTTATCGTAAATAGATTTACTTTAAGAAAACTAGTTTGGTTGAGATAGATAATCTTATGAAGTAAAGGACTAAGCCTGACAAGAATTTTGGAAATCAACTTATTGAAGAAGGTGCAAAACTAATAGGTTTAAAATCACTAATAGTCCGGATTATCTTTCTTAAGAATAATGTGGCGCTAAAAATATTCATGAAAAGATTGAAAAGATTACCATTAAAGAAAATCAACCACATCCTCAATCAAATCATTTTTAATAATAAATCAACAAATTTGAAAAAATTGAGTAGTAAAACCCTCCGGACCAGCAACATAACCTATGTTCATGCTATTAAGAACTTTAAAAATTTCATCTTCATTAGGCATAATGGTAAGCAAATCATAGTCATCATTAATAATAATAGAAGGAATCAAGTGTAATTTAGAAATAACTTCATAAGAACAACTCTTATTTAGCATAATTTTAAAGTATTTAATAATCGAATCCTTAATATCATTATTCTCCATAATCCATTCTCTATTGTAATCTTTAATTTTTTGAATATTATTTAAAGCTCTCTTTTTATTAACTGAAGCATGGAAATACCTAGTATTGATGTCACCATCCGCAATATATTTACTAGCAGCATTTTGATGCCAATAAGTCTCTTTCATATTTTGAAAATTAATAAGTTTATATTTCACTTCAATTAAGTCCTTAATCTTAGAAGGATCAGACATAATTTAGACCTCAAGATCACAAACCATTTTTTTGTATCATTGATATTAGCAAAAATGATTTTAAAATAATGCTTATTACACTAACCCATATTTACTTTAAGTCTTTTAAGCTTAAACCAAAGTCTATTCATCCCCATAATCAAATTATCAGGATGTAAAAGGACTTTCCAATTATTAATCACAACATTAATAAAATCAACATGTTGAATCCACATGTTCTAAAATCAAAAAGGAGAGAGAATTTTTAATCTATTAAAATTATCTTTAATAGAAACCAAAATAGGAGCATGATCAAACAAGGTTCTAGTTAAATGATAGACATAAGTAATATGCCATTGAGTAATCCAATGAGTATTACATAGAATCTGATCCAACCTTTGTCAAAGTCTATAGTTTTACCAAGTATAATTAGAACCTTTAAAACCAATATCAATCAAATTACAATAAAGGATCATATTAGAAAATTTTTCCATGGAATGAATATTAGGAGATCAACCACCACTTAATTCAACAGTGAATAAAATAGTGTTGGAATCACCACCAACAAACTAAGGTTTATTGACAGATGTAGCAAAATTCTTTAAATTATCCCAAAGAAGATTTCTACCAGATCTAAGCCCAATACACAATAATCACCATAAGAGATTTGAGCATTGACAACTTGTTGAAAATCATCAAGAATAGAAACATCTACAAAGTTATTCCAAAAACACCAATTCTTATTACGACATTAGAGAAAAATTTATTGAAGCGATCATTCTAGCAACATGGTTAATATTGTTAGCATGAATAAGAGGCTCAGAAAAAAAAGTAAAAAAATATTATGTATCGATAAAGATTTTTAATACGATTCTGAGATAGAGGGTACCAATCCCTCTTACATTCCAAACAATAAAATTATACATAAAGAAATAAAAAGGGGTTAAGAAATGGTTAATTAAGAGAGGAGAGGGAGGTTGTAGCTGATCTAGTGTTTCTTAGCAATTTGGGAGGGAAATTTTAACATTTTTTAGCTTTTTAGCATGATAATTTTGGAAACCATTTTCTTTTCCCATATAATGATCATCTGAGAAGGATTTAGCAACATGAGTCTTAGATTTAGGAGAAATCTCTTGATTAGAAATGAGTTCTCCTTCTTCCAAGACATTAAAATTTATTAAAGCCAAATGATCATCAGGAATAATAATTAAGGGAGCATAAATTGATTTATTAAGAGGCAAGTGTGAACACCAATCCCTTCCTATTCATGACCCAAATTATTATACAAAGCCAAATCTTTAAGAGAATTTAAATAATCCTGAATCTAGAAAATATAATCAATTTTTTCAACTTGATTATCATGAGGTATTAAGGGCATATTCTCCATTGAATTTGAATGATGCATATAATTTTTATCCTCATTTATGTTCTCAATCAAAGCTTCATTTTCATCAATCAAAGCTGGCAAGAATGTAGGGATTGAATCAGAGGAAATAGAATCATCATCTAAAGTTTAGAAAAACTATTATTGTTCACATTAGAAGCCTTCAATTGCGCAGAAGATGTAAGAGGTAAAATAGCCTTATTAGGAACATTCAAAAATTCCATTGCTTATGAAGTAGCTTTTTGATATTAACAGTGATTGATGAATAGAAGTTTCCTTATCAGGGATTTTATTTTTTATGTAAGGATGATGAATGAAACATTCAAAATTATCATGGCCATGGATTTTACTGTGAGAACAAAAGATAGGGAGATTTTCAAATTCAAATCTTTGCTTATAATCATAATTTTAAGATCCCAACTAGATTTTTTTTTGGTGTTTCTTGGTAATGTCCAATTCAACAAGGATTCTAGTGACTGAAGGATGAGATTTTGTAGTCATTGTCTGATCAATTTACAATGGCTGACCAAATAAAGCACCCACAATAAAATGGAATTGATGGTTAACAAAAGGAATTTACATATTAGGGAGAGAAATCTAAATTTGAATGTCTCATTTTTGAATGATTTCAAAGCAGTCAAAGCCAAGTTAGTTGATTCCCTAGTAGGATCCATAGGATCCTTTAGTTTTCCCTAAGGAATCATCAGGGAAGATGCCAAGCCACGGTGTCACTCTAATGAAGACACAAAATAGGCTAGTACCCACTGATTTAAGAAGGAATCCAACAAGAATCTCACAAAATAGCTAGCAAACAGCGGCTAGAAAGCTAAAAATGAAAGGGGAAAGGGAAATCACCAGAGCACGATGACCCGATCTTAGGCAGCATATTTTTTGGGTTTGTAAGTTTCAATTTAAGGTTTAAGATTCATTTGGTTTAGGGTTTAGGTTTAGTTCAGGTTTAGGTTTAGGTTTAGGTTTAAGTTTAGGTTTAGAGTTTAAGTTAGGTATAGGTTTATATTTAGAATTTAGGTTTATGTTTAGGGTTTAGGTTTATGTTTAGGTTTAAGTTTAGGTTTAGAGTTTAGTTTAGTTTAGAGTTTAGGAGTTTAGGTTTAGGAGCTTAGGTTTAAGTTTAAGTTTAGATTGAGTTTAGGTTTTAGTTTAGAGTTTAGAATTTAGGTATAGTTTAAGTTTAGATTTAAGTTTATATTAGAGTTTAAGTTTAAGTTTAAGTTTAAGTTTAGAGTCTTAAATTTAGGTTTAAGTTTAAGGTTTAGGATTTAGGTTTAGGTTTAGAATTTAGGTTTAAATTTGAGTTTAGATTAGTTTAGTTTAAATTTATATTTAAGTTTAGGTATAAATTTAGGTTTAATTTAAGTTTCTATTTAGAACTTAGTGTTTAAGTATAGATTTATATTTAGGTTTAAGTTTAAGTTTAAATTAGATTTAGGAGTGTAGGTTTAGAGTTTAAGGATTTAAATTTAAGTTTAGAGTTTAAGTTTAGGATTTAGGAGTTTAAGTTTAAGTTTAGGATTTGATTTAGAGTTTAATTTGGATTTAGTTTAGGTTTAGAGTTTAAGTTTAAATTTAGGATTTAGGTTTAGAATTAGTTTGATTCAATTAGGTTTTATTTGTTTAGGATTAGGTTTGATTTAGATTTAAGTTTAGGTTTAAGTTTAAAGTTAGGATTTAGGTTTATGTTTAGTTTAAGTTTAGGTTTGGGATTTAAGTTTAGAGTTTGATTTAGGTTTAAGTTTATATTTAGGATTTAGATTTAAGTTTACTTTAGGGATTTATTTAGTTTAGATTTAAGTTTAAGTTTAGTTTAGGTTGAATTTAAGTTTGATTTAGGATTTAAGTTGATTTAATTTAAGGTTTAAGGTTTAGGGTTTAGGTTTAGCTTTAGGGTTTAAGTTTGGATTTAAATTTAAGTTTAGGTTTAGTGTTTAAGTTTAAGTTTAGGTTTAGGGTTTAAGGTTTAGAGTTTAAGGTTTAGGGTTTAGAGTTGCAGGTTTAGGGTTTAGGGTTGTAAGTTTAGGGTTTAGGGTTTAAGGATTAGGATTTATCATTTAGTGTGTAGAATTTAGAGTTTAGTGTTTTTAGGGTTTAGGGTTTATGGTTTGGGATTTTAGGTTGTACATTTTAAGGTTTAGAGTTTATGATTTAGGGTTTTAGGGTTTAAGGTTTAGGTTAGGTTTAGGAGTTTAAGTTTATAGTTTAAAGTTTTAGGTTTATCATTTAGGGTTTAGTTTCTTTATTTATAGTTTTAAGTTTAGGGTTTAGGGTTTAGGTTTTTAGTTTAAGGTTTAGGTTTTAGTTTAGGGTTTAAAGTTTAAGTTTTTTTTTAACATAGAACAAGTTCATATTCATCATTTCTTCTTTTTGATTTCAACAGCTTAGTAGCACACCAAGTTCTCTAAGACACAAGCGATGACATAAATAAAAAATGAGCATGCATAAAGCAAATCAAAAACCCTAGATAACTAGAACTATCTCTATTGTAAAGACATAGATCCATAAGCAGTAGATCGTGTCAGTCATTCTTGAATTTCTCTAGCTTGCATCGAAATCATGATTGCATCTCGAGTAGTAGGATCTGCCATTATATCCCTGATCTATCCCTCCGTGACTGCAACGGCAATTACCTCCGTCGCTCCTCCTGCCTCCATAACAACCACTACTTCAACCACCACCTCCATATCCACCAGCACCTCTAGATCCCCCACCACCATTACGATAACCACTATGTCTACGTTCGCCTCCATCGCTAAATCTAAATTGAGCCTAATTGATGTTGATGTTCCCACTGTCAAGGTTTTGCCCATTATTAGGGTTTAGGTTTAGGTTTTGATTTATTAAGTTTTTTAATTTAGGTTTATTTTTTATTAATTTAGTTTCTTTAGGTTTAGGTTTAGGGTTTAGGGTTTAGGGTTTAGGGCTAGTGTTTAGGGTATAAGGTTTAGGGTTTAGGGTATAGGGTATAGGGTTTAGAGTTTAGGGAGTAGGGTTTTAGGGTTTAGTGTTCAGGGTTAGAGTTTAAGGCTTAGAGTTTAGGGCTTAGGGTTTAGAGTTTATTGTTTAGGGTTTAGGGTTTTTAGGGTTTAGGGTTAGGTTAGGGTTTAGGGCTAGTTTAGGTCTTAGGGTTTAGGGTTTGGGGTTTTAGGGTTTAGGGTTTGGGGTTTAGGGCTTAGGGTTAGGTTAAGGTTTAGGGTTAGTTTATAGTTTAGGGTTTATGGTTTGGGGTTTTAGGGTTTAGGGTTTAGGATTTAGGGTTTAGGGCTTAGGGTTTAGGGTTTAGTGTTTGGGTTTTAAAGGGTTTAGGTTTTTTTTTAATTTTTGTTATTTTTATTAAATTAAGTAAATAGATAAATTTATGTTTATTTAATATATTTTTTATTTATTTTAGTTTATTTTATTTTTTATTTTTATTTAGGTTCAATTTTATGTTTATTTAGTTTGGCTTATCTATTTTAGGTTTATTTATTTTAGTTTAGGTTTTTTATGAATTTTATTTTTTAGGTTTAGGTTTAGGTTTATTTTTTAGTTTAATTTTATTTCTATTTTATTTTTTATTTTTAGGTTTTATTTTTTATTTTTAGGTTTAGCTTTATGTTTTGGGTTTAAGGTTTAAGGTTTAGGGTTTAGGTTTTAGGGTTTATGGTTTTTAGGGTTTAGGGTTTAGGGTTTAGGGTTTAGGTTTAGGGTTTAGGGTTTTAGGGTTCAGGGTTTAGGATTTAGGGTTTAAGGTTTAAAATTTAGGGTTTAGGGTTTGCATTTAGGGTTTTAAAGCTTAGGGTTGTTTAGTGTTTAAGGTTTTGGGTTTAACGCTTAAGTTGTATGGTTTAGGGTTTAGGGTTTAGGTTTTAAGGTTCTAGGGGAATTTAAGGTTTAAGTTTCAGGGTTAGTTTAAGGTTTAGAGTTTAGGGTTTATGGTTTTTTAGGGTTTAGGGTTTAATGTTTAGGTTTTAGGGTTTAGGGTTTAGGGTTTATGGTTTAGGATTTAGGATTTAGGGTTGTAGGTTTAGGGTTTAGGGTTTAGTGTTTAGAGTTTAGCATTGTAGGTTTAGGATTTAAGGATTAAAGTTTAGGGTTTAGGGTTTTAGATTTAGGGTTTATGGTTTAGACTTTAGGGTTTAGCTTTTTTATAAAAAAAATAAGTAAATAGGTAGGTTTAGGTTTATTTAGTCTATTTTTTATTTGTATTTAAGTTTATGTTTTTTTATTTAATTTAGTTTATTTATTTTAGGTTTATTTATTTTAGTTCATTTTTTAGATTTAGGTTTATTTTTTAGTTTAGTTTTATTCTTATTTTATTTTTTAGGTTTAGGTTTTATTTTTTATTATTATGTTTAGGTTTAGGTTTTTAGTTTATTTTATAGGTTTAGGTTTTATGTTGTTATTTTTGGTTTATTTTTAGGTTTTATTTTTTTAGTTTAGGCTTAAGTTTATTTTTAGTTTATTTTATTTTATTTAGTTTAGGTTTAGGTTTAGGTTTAGTTTATTTTAGGTTTAGGTTTTTTTTAGTTTAGGGTATTGATGTTGTTTTTTATTTAATTTTAAGTTTATTTTTTAAGGTTAGGCTTTTATTTAGTTTTTTTTTATCTAAGGTTTATTTTATTTTTATTTTAGGTTTAGTTTTTATTTTATTTAGGTTTTTTTAAGGTTCATTTTATTTATTTTATTTTTTTAGGTTTTTATTTATTTTATTTTAGTTTAGTTTTTATTTTCTATTTTATTATATTTCTAGGTTTAGGTTTAGGTTTTGATTTTATTTTAGGTTTTTAGTTTATTTTATTTTATTATTTTTACTTTAGGTTTAGGGTTTTAGGCTTTAGGGTTTAGGGTTTAGGATTTAGGGTTTAGGGTGTAGTGTTTAGGGTTTAGGGTTTAGGGTTTAGGTTTTAGGTTTAGGGTTTATGTTTTAGCTTAAGGTTTAGGGTTTAGGGTTTTTGCTAAATAAAGGTTATGGTTTAGGGTTTAGGGTTTACAGTTTAGGGATTAGGGTTAAGGGTTTTAGTGTTAAGGGTTTAGGGTTAGTTTTAGGGTTAGGGTTTTTATAATCTTTTTATTTTATTATTATTTTTAAATTAAGTAAACTGTTAGGTTTAGGTTTATTTAATTTAATATTTTTTATTTTAATTTTTATTTAGTTTAGTTTAGGTTTTTTATTTTAGTATATTTTTTAAGTTTAGTTTTAGGTTTAGGTTTATTTTTAGTTTAATTTTAATTTTATTTAATTTTTAAGTTTAGTTTTAGGTTTAGGTTTTATGTTTTATTTTTAGGTTTAGGTTTTTATTTTATTTTTTTTTGGTTTAGGTTTTAAGTTTATATTTTAGGTTTTATTTTTAGTTTAAGGTTTAGGGTTTTTTTTAATAAAAAAATTAAGTAAACTGATTGGTCTAGGTTTATTTAGTTTATTTTGTATTTATTTTAGTTTATTTTATTTTTTATTATTTTTTAGGTTTATTTTTATTTTTTATTTAGTTGAGTTTATTTATATTAGGTTTATTTATTTTAGATTAGGTTTTTTTTTCTTTTTAGTTTATTTTTTAGGTTTATGTTTATTTTGTAGTTTAGTTTTATTTTTATTTTATTTTTTAGATTTATGTTTTAATTTTTATTATTAGATATAGGTTAAAGTTTGTATATATATTTTTGGTTTAGGTTTTAGGTTGTTATTTTAGGTTTATTTTTAGGTTTTCTTTTTAAGTTTAGGCTTAGGTTTATTTTTACTTTATTTCTTCATATTTAATTTAGGTTTATGTTTAAGTTTATTTTATTTTAGGTTTAAGTTTTATTTATTTTAATTTAGTTTGTTTTAGTTTAGGTTTAGGTTTATTTTATTTTATTTATTTAATTTTTATTTTAGGTTTAGGTTTTTTTTAGTTTATAGTTTATGTGTTATTTTTTATTTATCTTAATTTAGTTTTTTTAGTTTAGGTTTAGATTTATTTTATTTTATTTATTTTATTTTTATTTTAGGTTTAGGTTTTTAGTTTTATTTATGTGTTATTTTAATTTATTTTAGGTTTGTTTTAGCTTAGGTTTTTTTATTTAGTTTATTTTATTTCAGGCTTATTTTATTTTTATTTTAGGTTTAGTTTTTATTTTATTTAGGCATTTTATTTTTAGGTTTATTTGATTTTTTTTATTTAGTTTTGGTTTTTATATTTTATTTTATTTTATTTTATTTTATTTTATTTTGTATTTTCTATTTTATTTTACTTTTAGATTTTGGGTTAGGTTTAGTTTTAGGTTTAGGTTTAGATTTTATGGTTTAGGGTTTATGGTTTAGGGTTTTAGGTTTTAGGGTCTATGGTTTAGGGTTTAGGGTTTAGAGTTTAGGGTTTTTAGGGTTTAGGTTTTAGGTTTAAGGTTTAGGTTTTAATTTAGGGTTTAGGGTTTAAGGTTTAGGGTCTAAAGTTTTTTTAACAAAGTTTAGGGTTTAGGATTTAGGGTTTTAGGGTTTAGGGTTTAGGGTTTAGGGTTTAGGTAAAGGTTTAGGGTTTTAGGGTTTAGAGTTTAGAGTTTAGGGTTGCAAGTTTAAGGCTTAGGGTTTAGGGTTTAGGGTTGTAGGTTTAAGGCTTAAGGTTTAGGGTTAGGGTTTTCTTATATTTTTTATCTTTTTTTTATTTTTTTAAATTAAATAAATTGGTAGATTTTGGTTTATATAATTTATTTATTATTTATTTTAGTTTAGTTTATTTTTTATTTTTTTTATATTTATATTTATTTTTATTTAGTTTATTTTATGTAGTTTAGTTTCTTTTGTTATTTTAGTTTATTTTTTAGGTCAGTTTGATTTATTTTTAATTTAGATTTATTTTATTTTATTTTAGGTTTTGGTTTTATTTTTATTTAGTTTAGTTTAGGTTTTATATTATTTTATTTTTTGTTTAAGTTTTAGGTTTTTATTTTCGGTTTATTTTTGGGTTTTATTTTTGAGCTTATTATTTTGGGTTTCTTTTTAAAGAATTAAATATGTATGTTTGGGTTTATTTAATTTATTTTTTATTTTTATTTAGGTTTATTTTTATTTTTTTTCTTTGGTTTATTTATATTAGGTTTATTTATTTTAGTTTAGGTTTTTTATTTTAAATTATCTTTTAGGATTAGGTTTAGGTTTAGGTTTATTTTTAATATAGTTTTATTTTTATTTTATTCTTTAATTTTAGGTTTTATTTTTTATTATTAGGTTTAGGTTTAGGTTTTTAATTTATATTTTTAGGTTTAGGTTTTAAGTTGATATTTTAGGTTTTTTTTAGGTTTTATTTTTTAGTTTAGGCTTAGGTTTCTTTTTAGCTTATTTTATTTTATTTAGTTTAGGTTCAGGATTTACTTATTTTAGTTTAATTTATTTTAATTTAGGTTTAGGTTTAATTTATTTAATTTGATTTATTTTTATTTTAAGTTTTTATTTTTTTTAGTTAATGGTTTAGGCATTATTTTTTATTTATTTTTAGGTTTATTTTTTAGGTCTAGGATTTTATTTAATTTTTATTTTATTTTGTCTTAGGTTTACTTTATTTTTATTTTAGGTTTAGTATTTAGATTTATTTTATTTTTTAATTTAGTTTTGGTTTTTATTTATTATATTTTAGTTTAATATTTATTTTTTATTTTATTTTATTTTTACATTTAGGTTTTTATATTATTTTATTTATTTTCTTATTTAGGTTTAGGTTTTAGGGTTTAGCATTTAGGTTTATGGTTTAGTGTAGGGTGTGTTTTAGGGTTTAGTGGGTCAGGGTTTAGGGTTTAGGGTTTATTATTTAGGGTTTTTAGGTTTTAATTTAAGGTTTAGGCTTGAGGGTTTAAGTTTTTTTAATAGAGAGATCCGGTGGGGGGTTTTAGGATTTAAGTTTTAGAGTTAGGGTTCTTGTTTAGTGGTTAGGTTGTGGTTTAGGTTGGGTAGTAGGTTTGGGGTTTAGTGGGGTTAACATTATTTTTATTTTTCTAATTTTTTAAATTTTAGGTTTATTTAGTTTACTTTTATTTAGTTTAGTTTAATTTTAATTTTAACTTTTATTTAGGTTTATTTTATTTTATTTAATTTAGTTATGTTTTTATTTAAGTTTAATTTTTAGGTTTAGGCTTATTTTTTAATTGAGTTTAACTTTTATTTTATTTTTTAGGTTTAGGTTTCATTTTTTATTTTTAGTTTAGGTTTAGGTTTTTATTTTATTTTTTAGGTTTAAGTTTTTGATTTTTATTTTAAGTTTATTTTAAGGTTTTATTTTATTAGTTTAAGTTTAGGTTTATTTTTAGTTTATTTTATTTTATTTAGTTTAGGTTTAGATTTAGGTTTTACTTATTTTAGTTTAGTTTTTTTTTTTGGTCTAGGTTTAGGTTTATTTTATTTTATTTATTTTATTATTATTTTTTAGCACTACCATTGACGGTCCCAAGTCCGGATGCAAAAAGTGGAGGGTTGCGTTAGGTAGTCGACAGCCAACGTAAAATTTGTCGAAATAATCATGACATGAATCCTTTAAATCATTAATGCTAGTCCGGAGTTTAATGACCTGATGGTTTGAATACGCGGAAAAATGTGCTAGAGTCACGATCGGTGTCGGTGCAAGTTAAATAAGCAAGGGTTCCCACATTATGGATGGATGCGGGCAAAGAAGTTAGTCCATGAAACTAGAATTAGGTTAGGATCTTAGAATATAGGTACTCTTGTAAATTAATGGAATTAATAGATATTATGGTTCATAGAAAGATAAATATTTTATGTGTTCAAGAAACTAAATGGGTTGGTGAGAAGGAGATTGATAGTTTAGGTTTTAAACTTTGGTATTCGGTAAAAGTCGAACTAGAAATGGTGTAGGTGTGATTATAGATAAAAGTTTAAAGGATAATGTTATAAGTATTAATAGATGTGGAGATAGAATTATAGCTTTAAAGATTATTGTTGATACTAAGATTATCAATGTTATAAGTGTCTATGGTCCTCAAGTAGGTTTGGAGGTAAGCTCAAAAGAAAAAAATTTTGGAATGAATTAGAGGGATTAATTCAAAAGATACCCTTGAAGAAAAGTATTTTAGCAACATACGTAACCGGAACGAAGTGAGTGGTAGAAGATTTTAAAAGTATTCATGGTGGTTATGGATTTGGAGTGACTAATGGTAAGACAATATTAGATTTTGCCTTATGATTTTTTAGTTGCTAATACTTTATTTAAGAAAAGAGATGAACATATTATTACTTTTAAAAATGGATCTAGTAAAACCTGATTGATTATTTTTTGATAAGAAAAATAGATCGCTAGATTGTAAAGATTGTAAGGTCATTCCAAGTGAAATTTTAAGTACCCAACATCGATTATTAGTTTTAGATTTTAAGATGAAAGGTTGTAAGAGAAAAATAAACTTAATTATTGTCCTAGGATTAGATGGGGACACTTAAAGAACAGATAAAATATTTTAAGAGCAAGCTACAAGAAATTAAAGTTTGGGATGTTCATAAGGAAGCTAATGTTATGTGGGAAAAAATATCAAGTGCTATTAAACAAGTTGCTAAAGATGTGCTTGGCAAATCAAAAGGAAAAGCTTCTTTTAATAAGAATAGTTGGTGGTGGAATCAGAGTGTGCAAGAAAAGATAAAAAATAAGAAGCATTGTTATAAAACTTGGTTTAGATGTAAAAACTCGAAGAATTGGGAAAGATATAAAATGGCCTGTAGAGATTCTAGGAAAGCAATATATGATGCAAAAAATTTAGCTTTTAGTAATTTATACAATAGATTAGATACCAAAGAAGGTGAAAGATGTATGTATAAGTTAGCAAACCAAAGAGATAGGAGAAGTAAAGACATAGTTCAAGTGAGGAGTATTAAGGATGAAAATAATAAAGTGCTTTTCTTATAAAAAGATATTGAAAATAGGTGGATGAGGTATTTTAATAAACTTTTCAATGAAGGATCTAAAAGTACGATTGATTTTAGCAACCTTAATACCCTAAACAAAAATAGAGAATTTCATTTTTATCATCATATTAGTAAATCTGAAGTTAGTGAAGCTTTAAAGAAAATGAAATGTGGAAAAGCAGTAGGACCAGAAAATATTCCAATAGAAGTGTGGAAATGTTTAGGAGATCAAGGAATTTCTTGGCTTACAAATCTTTTTAATGTTATTTTAAAGACTAAAAGATGCCGATGAGTAGAAAGAGTTTGTTGGTTCCTATATTTAAGAATAAAGGTGATGCACAAGAGTGTGCAAATTATAGAGGAATTAAGTTAATGTGCCATACATTAAAATTATGGGATAGAGTAATTGAGCATAGGTTACGATGTGATACAGTTTCTCATCAGTTTGGTTTCATGCGTAGATCTACTATGGATGCTATACATGTTAAGAGGTTTGATGGAGAAGCATAGAGAAAATAAGAAGGATCTACATATGATATTTATTGATTTAGAGAAAGCTTATGATAAAGTCTCAAGAGATGTTCTTTGGAGAGTTCTAGAACAGAAAGAAGTTAATATTGGTTATATTCAAGTCAATAAGGATATGTATACTAGAGCTATCACTTGTGTCCAAACACAAGGATTGACAAAATATTTTCCTATTTCAGTTGGATTACATCAAGGATCAACATTAATCCCTTATCTTTTTACTTTAGTTATGGATGTTCTTATGAGGCATTTACAAGAAGATGTACCTTGGTGTATGCTTTTCGATGACATTATTCTTATTGATAAGACTAGAGAGGAGTCCAATAGAAACTTGAATTATGGAGGTCAACTTTAGAGTCTAAAGGTTTTCATTTAAGCGATCTAAAACGAATATATGGAGTGTAATTTTAGTTGTAGAAGTTTTAGTGGTAGTGTTGTGACTTTAGGTGATCAAGTCATTAATAAGAGTGAGCGATTGATATTTAGGCTCTATTATTCAAAATGATGGTGAAATAGATGGATATTATTAGTAGAATTCAAGTTGGATGGTTGAAGTGGAGGAATGCATCGGCCTATTATGTGATAGAAAAGTTCCACTTAAACTAAAGGAAAATTTTATAAGATGGTGGTAAGACCTACAATGACTTATGGTGCGAATGTTGGCCAATAAAGAGAAACATAAGACTAAGTTAAGTGTTAGAGATGAGGATGCTCGTGGATGAGTGGCTTTACCTAGAGATAGAATGCAAAATTAGTATGTTAGGGAAAAGTTGGAGTAGCTCGGTGGTAGATAAGATTAGGGAGAGTCGCCTTAGATGGTTTGGCCACATAAAGCGTCGGGTCCGATGACGATTAGGAGAGTAGATGCATTAGATTTGCCTTATGTTAAGAAAGGTAGAGGTAGACCTAAAAGACTTGGTTAAGATGTATAAAAATGATCTTAGTATACTTGAATTAAATGAGAATTTGACACATAATAGGACACAATGGAGATGAATGATTCATGTAGCCGACCCCACCTAGTGGGATTAAGGCTTGTTGTTGTTGTTGTTGTATTTTATTATTATTTTTGGTTTAGTTTTTTTTAGGGTTTAGGTTTTATTTTAAGGTTTATTTTTTAGGTTTAGATTTTTTTTTATTTTGGGTTAATTTTATTTTTATTTTACATTTAGTTTTATTTTGTTTAAGTTTTTTATTCTTAGGTTTATTATATTTTTAGATTAGTTTAGGTTTTTATTTATTTTATTTTAATTTATTTTTATTAGTTTATTGTATTTTAGTTTAGGTTTAAGTTTAGATTTTTATTTTATTTTATTTATTTTAGGTTTTTTAATTTATTTTGTTTTTAGGTTTTATTTAGTTTATGTTTAAGTTTTTAGGTTTTTAGGGTTTAGTGTTCAGGGTTTTGGGTTTAGGGTTTAGGGTTTAGGGTTTAGGTTTGTAGGTTTTAGGGTTTAGGGTTTGAGGCTTATTATTTAGGGTTTTAAGGTTTAGGGTTTAGGGTTTAGGGTTTAAGGTTTAGGGTTTAGGGTTTTAGTTTGGGTTTAGGGTTTACGGTTGTAGGTTTAGGGTTTAGGGTTCATGGTTCAGGGTTAGGTTCAAGTTTAGGGTTTAGAGTTTTTGGCTTTTTTTTAATAGAGAATAAGTTTTGATTAAACATTTCTTTTTTTTCAATTTCACCAAGTAACACACAAGCAATGACATAGATAAGAAATGAGCACGCATAGAGCAAACCCAAAATCCTATATAACTAGAACCATTTCTACTATAAAGACACAGTTCCATACGTAGTAGATCATATTGGTCGTTCTTCATTTCTCCAGTTCCCATCAAAACCACCCCGACCTCTCAGTAGTGGGATCGTCTCTACTATAACTTTCGTCGCTCTTCCTACCTCCAATACTACCATTGCTCTGACCACCACCTCCATATCCACTAGCACCTCTAGATCTCCAACCACCACTGCGATAACCACTACCTCCGCCTTCACCTCAACCTCTAGATCTAACTAAGCCTGGTTGACAATGATGTTCCTACCGTCAAGGTTCTGCCCATTCTTAGGGTTTAGGTTTAGGTTTAGATTTATTATGTTTTTGGGTTTGTGCTTATTTTTTAATTTATTCAGTTACTTTAGGTTTAGGTTTAGGGTTTGGGATTTAAGGTTTAGGGTTTAGGGTTTATGGTTAGGGTCTAGAGTTTAGGGTTTATAGTTTAAGGTTTAGGATTTTAAGTTTTATACTTTTAGGTTTTGGGTTTAGGGTTTAGGGTTAGGGTCTAAGGTTTAGGTTTTATGGTTTAAGGTTTAGGATTTTAGGTTTTAGGGTTTAGGTTTTAGGCTTAGGGTTTAGGGCTTAAGGGTTTAGTGTTTAGGATTTAGGGTTTACAGTTAGTTTAGGATTTAGGGTTTAGGTTTAGGGTTTGGGTTTAGGGTTTACGATTTAGGGTTTAGGGTTTTAGGGTCTAGGGTTGTTTAGGGTTTATGGTTTTGGGGGTATTTTTTGGAAAAGTTAGATTTTTATTACAATAAAAAGAAAAGATATAATGTCCTTAAAGTAACATTCTACTATGAGCAAGAAACCTAAAGAGGTAAACCCCCATCAAAGTACATCAAAAAAAGAGAAAATAAAAGAGCAAATATAATGCCTAAAAAGCATAAGAGAAAAAGATGCAGTAAGACTAAAACAAATCTTGAAAATAGTAAAAGAATGAGTCGACTGCAGTTCATGATTTCTTTGAGAAAGAAAGATAAGCAAGATCCACAACAACAACACTTGGGTTGACTAAGCAATGACCATTCCCTCTGTAAAGTTCCAACCTGTAAAAGAAATCTATAGAACACTACAAAGGCAAAAGTCTTTGCTAAAAAAGATAAGGATAAGGAGAGTGCTAAGAAAGAGAAGGCTCAAGCTTAGTTAGGATCATCTCAAGGGGCAACAATACTGAGCATCCAAACTTCATATAGAAGGGTTACAATCATATGTAATTCTACTAACTAGAGAGAAGAGGTGAGTAACATCAATACCATCATAGTCAGCATACTTGATATGAGGAAACATCAAAGGCCAGCAATCCATAGAGTTCCAGATCCAGTAGCATTAAACAAAGATCAACCACCAGACAAAAGCCGAAACAAAACCACAACTAGTCATAATAACCTAGAGAGAGGCTAGAACAAAGTTAGAACATCAACAACAACCATTAACCAAATACCCATCCAAGCTCCAAACCTGGAAAAACTAGAACTAGCCATCAGCAAACTTGAGGCCAATGCCAATTAATAAAGAAACAACCAACAAAACCAAGATAGGAGCCCTCAAGCCAATGTCCCAACATTAAGTAGCTACTAAGCCAAACTAGGGTGAGCAACCACAAATGACTAAATAGCTCAGAAATGAAACCATCAACTGAAGAAAACATAAGCTGCAACTAGTGCAAATCACCAGAAGATAAAACAACCACATAAAAGCAGGCCAAAGGTAGCCACCAACCACCAAAAATGAAAAAGTCCAATCCAAAAGGATCAATAAAGTTTCAGCCAGCACAGTAAAATGCTCTACCAAATTGTCAGGTTTAGGTTTTAGGTTTAGGGTTCAAGTTTTATTTTAGGATTTAGGGTTTTTGGTATTTTTATTAGAGAACAAATTCAGATTCAACATTTCTTTTTTTCAATTTCATCAAAAAAGTAACACACCAAGTTTTCTAAGACACAAGAGACGACATAGATAAAAAAGGAAAACACATAGCATAAATCCAAAACCCTAGATAACTAGAACTGTCTCTACGATAAAGACACAATTCCATAAGCAGCAGATCGGATTGACTATTCTTTAGTTTCTCTAGTTCCCATCAGAACCACCCCAACCTCTTGAGTAGCGAGATCCACTATCATATCCCCAATGTTTCCCTCCACCACCACCATGGCTATAACCTCCATCGCTTCTCTCGCTTCCATTACCACCACTACTCCGACGACCACCTCCATATCCACCAGCACCTCTAGAACCCCCACCACCACTATGATAACTGCCACCTCCACATTCACCTCCACCACTAGATCTAGACTGAGCTTGGTGGACGATGATGTTCCTATGGTCAAAGTTTTGCCCATTCTTAGGGTTTAGGTTTAAGTTTAGGTTTATTAGGTTTTAGGGTTTAGGTTTATTTTTTACTTTATTTAGTTACTTTAGGTTTAAGTTTAGGGTTTGGGGTTTAGGGCTTAGGGTTTAGGGTTAGGGTTAGGGTTTAGGGTTTACGGTTTGGGGTTTAGGGTTTAGGGCTTTAGGGTTTAAGCTTTTAGGGTTTAGGGTTTAGGGTTAGGGTTTTGAATTTATGGTTTAGGGTTTTTAGGGTTTAAGGTTGTTGGTTTAGGGTTTAGGGTTTAGGGTTTAGTGTTTAGGATTTAGGGTTTAAGGTAAAAGAAAATTTAAGTAAACTGGTAGGTTTAGGTTTATTTAGTATATTTAGTATACTTTATTTTTTATTTTATTTAGGTTTACTTTTTATTTTTATTTAGTTTATTTTTATATAAATTTTGGTTTTTTATTTTAGTTTATTTTTTAAGTTTAGATTTAGGTTTACCTTCTAGTTGAGTTTTATTTTATTTTATCTTTTAAGTTTAGGTTTTCTTTTTATTTTTAGGTTTAGGTTTAGGATTTTTCCTTTTTAGGTTTAGGTTTTATGATTTTATTTTAGGTTTATTTATTTAGTTTAGGTTTAGGTTTAGTTTTAGTTTATTTTATTTTAATTAGTTTAGGTTTAAGTTTAGGTTCAGTTTATTTTAGGTTTGGGTTTAGGTTTTAATTATTATAGTTTAGTTAATTTTAGTTTAGGTTCAGGTTTATTTTATTTTGATTATTTTATTTTTATTTTAAGTTTAGGTTTTATTTTAGTTTAGGGCTTAGGTTTTAATTTTTATTTATTTTTAATTTTTATTTTTTGGTTTATTTTTTAGTTATAGATTTTTATTTAGTTTTTTGTTTCTTTTATTTTATGCTTATTTTATTTTTATTTTATATTTAGTTTTTATTTTATTTAGTTTTTTTATTCTGAGGTTTATTTTAATTTTATTTATTTACTTTAAATTTTTATTAATTTTAGTTTAGTTTAATTTTTCTAGTTTTATGTTTAGGTTTTAGTTTAGGCTTTTATTTTTATTTTTTGTTTATTTTATTTAAATTTAGGTTTTTAGGTTTTTAGGTTTTTAGGTTTTTAGGGTTTAGGGTTTAGGGTTTAGGGCATATGGCTTTAGGTTTAGGGTTTAGGGTTTAAGATTTTAGGGTTTTCGGTTCTAAGGTTTAGGGTTTAAGGTTAGGGTTTAGGGTTTAGTGTTTAGGGTTTAAGGTTTATGGTTATTAGGGTTTAAGGTTTATGGTTTAGGGTTAGCTTAGGGGTTAGGTTCAGATTAGGGTTTAGGATTTAGGGTTTAGAGTTTTTAGGGTTTAGGGTTTAGGGTTATTTTAGGTGTTTAAGGTTTAGGGTTTTAGGGATTAGGGTTTAAGGATTAGGGTTTAAGGTTTAGGGTTTAGGGTTTAGGGTTTAGAGTTAATTTAGGGTTTAACATTTTAGGTTTAGGATTTAGGGTTTTTTAGGGTTTATGGTTTAAGGTTAGTTTTAGGGTTTAGGGTTTGCGATGTAGTGTTTAGGGCTTAGGGTTTAGTGGTTAAGGTTTTTTTTTTTTTAAATTGAGTAAACTGGTAGGTTTATGTTTATTTAGTTTATTTAGCTTAGCTTATATTTTTATTTAAGTTTAATTTTTATGATTTTTAGTTTTATTTATTTATTTTATTTTAATTTTTTTATTTTAGTTTATTTGTTAGGTTTAGGTTTAGATTTATTTTTATTTTTTAGTTTAGTTTTATTTTTAATTTTAGGTTTAGGTTTATTTTTAGTTTATTTTATTTTATTTTGTTTAGGGTTTAGGTTTAGTTTAATTTAGGTTTTGTTTTAGGTTTTATTTATTTTAGTTTAGATTTAAGTTTATTTTATTTTGTTTATTTTATTTTTATATTAGATTTAGGTTTAGCTCTTTCATTTATGGTTTAGGTTTTATTTTTTATTTAATTTTCATTTTATTTTTTAAGTTTAGATTTTTATTTAGTTTTTATTTTATTTTATTTTTTGGTTTATTTGGTTTTCTATTTTATGTTTAGTTTTTATTTTATTTGGGTTTTTTATTCTTAGATTCATTTTATTTTTAAGGTTTTAATTTATTTTATTTTAGTTTATTTTTATTAAATAATTTTTTTATTTTTAGGTTTAGGTTTAGTTATAGTTTAGGTTTTTATTTTCTTATTTTATATTTTATTTAGGTTTAGGTTTTTTACATATTTTATTTTTAGGTTTTATTTAATTTAGGTTTAGATTTTTAGGTTTTTAGGGTTTAGGATTTAGGGTTTAAGGTGTTAGGGTTTATGGTTTAGGGTTAGGGATTAGGGTTTAGTGTTTAGGCTTTAGGGTTTTTAGGGTTTAAGGTTTATAGTTTACGGTTAGTGTTATTTTTTAAAATTAAGTAAACTAGTAGGTTTAGGTCAAGTTAGTTTATTTAGTTTATTTTATTCTTTATTTATATTTATGTTTTTTTTTATTTAGTTTAGTTTATTTATTTTGGTTTAAATTCTTATTTTAGTTTATATTTTTGGTTTAGGTTTAGGTTTAGGTATATTTTTAAGTTGAGTATTTTTTTTTTAGGTTTAGGTTTTATTTTTTATTTTTAGCTTTAGGTTTTGGTTTTGGTTTATGTTTTTATTTTATTTTTTATGTTTAAGTTTTAGATTTTTATTTTAGGTTTATTTTTAGTTTATTTTATTGTATTTATTTTAGGTTTAGATTTAGGTTTAGGTTTTATTTATTTCATATTTAGTTTAGTTTTAGGCTTTTTTAAATTTAGGGTTTAGGTTTATTTTTTATTTATTTTTGGTATACTTTTTTAGTTTTAGGATTTTATTTAGTTTTCATTTTATTTTATTTTAGGTTTTACTTATTTTAGTTTAGGTTTAGGTTTATTTTATTTTGTTTACTTTAGGTTTAGGTTTTTATTTTAGTTTAGTATGTTTTACTTTTATTTATTTTAGGTTTTATTTTAGGTATATTTTTTTTAGGCTTAAGTTTTTTATTTAGTTTTTATTTTATTTTATTTTAGATTGATTTTATTTTTATTTTTTGTTTAGGTTTTACTTTATTTAGATTTTTATTTTTAGGTTTATTTTATTTTTTTTTAGTTTAGTTTAGGTTTTTATTTATTATATTTTAGTTTAGTTTTTACTTTTTATTTTTAGATTTAGGTTTAGGCTTAGGTTTAGGTTTTAGTTTAGGTTTTTATTTTATTTTATTTTTTTATTTATGTTTAGGTTTTATTTATTTATTTTAGTTTTAGTTTTTATTTAGTTTAGGTTTAGATTTTTAGGTTTTTAGGGTGGTTTAGGGAGGGTTAGTTTAGGGTTTATGATTTTTTAGGGTTTAGGGTTAGTTTTAGTGTTCAAGGTTTAGGATTTAGTGTTTACAGTTTAGGATTTAGCATTTAACTTCTTTTTAAAATTAAGTAAACTGTTAAGTTTAGGTTTTTTTATTTAGATCAAAAATGAGCACGCATATAGAAAATCAAAAAACCTAGAAAACTAGAATCATCTATACGGTAAAGAAATAATTCCATAAGTAGTTGATCGAATCAGCCATTATTTAGTTTCTCCAGTTCCCATCAGATCCACCCTAACCTATCGAGTAGCGGGATCCACCATCATATCCCCGATCTCTCCCTTCATCACCACCATGGCTGTAACCTTCGCCACTCCTCCGACCTCCATAACCACCACTGCTCCGACCACCACCTCTAAACCCACCACCACCACCAGATCCCTCACTTTCACTACGATAATGGCCGCATCCACGTTCGCCTCCACCATCAGATATAAACTTAGCCTAATTGATGATGATATTCTTGCCATCAAGGTTCTACCCATTCTTAGGGTTTAGGTTTACTTTTTAATTTAGTTAGTTAGCTTAGGTTTAGGTTTAGGGCTTGGGGTTTAGGGTTTAGAGTTTAGGGTTAGGGTTTAGGGTTTAGGGTTTTGGGTTTAGGGTTTAGGGTTTTAGGGTTTATTCTTTTTGGGTTGGGGGTTTATAGATAGGAGTTAAAGTTCAGGGTTTAGGGTTTTTTAAGGTTTAGGGCTTAAAAATAAACTAAAAAAATCTAAACCTTAACTAAAAAATAAAACCTAAAAATAATTCTAAACCTAAACTAAAAATAAATAAACTAAACTAAATAAATAAACCTAAACTAAATAAACTAAATAAAAAATAAAATAAGAGGACCCCAACTACTCCTTTTTTGTGTTTCTTTGGTGGGAGGGATTTATTATGGGTTGCTAGCATGTTATTATTGTGTGGGTGGCTAATGCCTGGTTGCTTTCTCTATTTGTTTGGTGCAGGACCTGGATCAAAAGATAAAATAAAAATAAAATAAACCTAAAATAAAATAGGGTAAAAACTAAATAAAAAACCTAAACCTAAAAAATAAACCTTAAAGAAAATTTAAAAATAAAAATAAAATAAAATGTAAACCCTAAAGTAAAAAAATACCTAAACCTAAAAGTAAACAACATAAAATAAACCTAAACCTAAAATAAAATAAACTAAATTAAAATAAATAAAACCTAAAACTAAACCTAAAATATACTAAACCTAAACACTAAACAAAATAAAATAAAAATAAACTAAAAAAAATCTAAACCTTAACTAAAAAATAAAACCTAAAAATAAATCTAAAACCTAAACCTAAATAAATAAAATAAAAATCTAAACCTAAACCTAAAAATAAAAAATAAAAATTAAACATAAAATATAAAATAACATTAAAACTAAACTAAAAAATAAACAAAAACTTAAACGTAAACCTAAAAAATAAACTAAAATGAAAAACCTAAACTAAAATAAATAAACCTAAAATAAATAAACTAAACTAAATAAAGATAAAAAATAAACCTAAATAAAATTTAAAATTAAAATATACTAAAATAAATAAGAAATAAACTAAATAAACTAAATAAGCCTAAACCTGATAATTTGATTATGGGGATGAATAGACATAAAGCAAATCTTGGTTAGTGGAATAAGCATTATTTTAAAATCTTTTTTCTAATATGAAAGATACGGAAAAAATGGTTTGTGATCTTGAGGCCTCAATTATTTCTGATCCTTATAATTTAGGTTTGTGTTTAAAATAAATCATCCATAACACTAAACTCTAAAGTCTATTCAAAAAGCTGCTAGTTTATTTATTTTAGTTTACTTATTTAGGTTTAAGTTTAGGTTTAGGTTTATTTTTATTTTAGGTTTATGTAGATTTATTTATTTAGGTTTAGGTTTATTTTTATTTAGTTTAGTTTATTTAGTTTATATAGGTTCAGGTTTATTTAGTTTCAGTTTATTTAGGTTTAGGTCTATTTAGTTTAATAAATAAAATAAATAAAACCTAAACTAAAAATAAACCTAAAATAAATAAAACTAAACTAAATAAACCTAAACATAAATAAACCTAAACTAAATAAACCTAAACCTAAACTAAATAAAAAAACTAAATTAATAAAAAAAATAAACCTAAAGTTAAATAAACTAGACTAAACTAAACTAAATAAAATAAACTAAAACTAAACTAAATAAATAAGCTAAATAAAAATTAAAACCTAAACTAAACTAAATTAACTAAACCTAAACTTAAATCTAAACCTAAAAATAAACTAAAGTAAACTAAATTAAACTAAATAAAATCTAAACACAAACTAAATAAAATAAACTAAATAAACTAAACTAAATAAATAAACCTAAACAAAAATAAATAAACTTAAATAAATATAAAATTAAACTTAAACCTAAACTAAATTAAAATCTAAACCTAAACCAAAACCTAAACCAATTAACCTAAATCTAAATCTAAACCTAAACCTAAACCTTAACCTAAACTGAACTAAATAAACTAAACTAGCAAAATCTAAATAAGCCTCAACCTAAACCTAAACCTAAACAAAACTAAACTAAATAAAAATAAAATAAACTAAACTAGAAATAAACTTAATAAACAAAACTAAATAAATAAACTAAACCTAAGCTAAACTAAAAATAAACTAAAATAAAAATAAACTTAATAAATAAATAAAAAATAAACTTAAACTAAACTAAACTAAATAAACCTAAACTAAAATAAGATAAACTAAATAAAAGAAAACCTAAACCTAAACCCAAAATATATAAAATAATCTAATAAAATAAATAAATTTGATAAAATAAACTTAAACCTAAACCTAAACCTTAACTAAATAAATAAAATAAATAGAATAAAATAAAATAAACTTAATAAACCTACACCTAAAATAAATAAATAATCTAAACTAACTAAATAAAATAAACAAAAATAAACCAAAACTAAATAAACCTAAAATCTAAACCTAAACCAAAACAAAATTAAACTAAATTAAAATAAATGAAATAAACCTGAACCTAATCTAATTAAAATAAACCTAAACTAAAATAAACTAAACTAAATAAAACCTAAAATAAACCTAAACCTAAACCTAAACCTAACTAAACTAAAACCTAAACCTATACCTAAACCAAAACCTAAATATAAACCTAAATAAATAAACTAAACTAAACTAAAATAAACCTAAACCTAAAGCTAAAATAAATAAGTAAATAAACTTAAACCTAAACCTAAACTAAATAAACCTAAACCTAAAAAAAAAATTTAAACCAAACTAAATATACCTAAACCTAAATAAATTGAAACTAAATAAACTCGAACCTATATAAACTAAATAAACTAAACTAAATAAAAATAAACCTAAACCTAAATAAAAACCTAAATAAACCTAAAATAGAAATAAACCTAAACCTAAATAAATAAACTAAAATAAATAAAGTAAACTAAATAAGCTAAATAAATAAACCTAAACCTAAACTTAAACCTAAACCTAAATAAACCTATACTAAATAAATAAACTAAATAAACCTAAACCTAAACTAAACTAAAAAATAGAACCTAAACCTAAACCTAAGTAAACCTAAAAACCTAAACTAAATTAAATTAAAATAAACCCAAAATAACCCTAAACCTAAACCTAAAATAAGCAAACTAAACTAAACTAAATAAATAAACTTAATCTAAACTAAACCTAAACTGAAATAAACCTAAACCTAAACTAAAATAAAATAAACTAAATAAAACCTAAACCTAAACCTCAACCTAAACCTAAACTTAAATCTAAACTAAAATAAACCAAAACCTACTCCTGAACTAAATAAATAAAACCAAAACCTAAACCTAAATAAAATAAATCTAAACTAAACTAAAAATAAATAAACCTAAACCTAAACCTAAACCTAAAATAAACCTTAACATAAACTAAACTAAAAATATACCTAAACTAAAAAAATAAACCTAAACCTAAACCTAAACCTAAACTAAGTTAAACTAAACTAAAAAATAAAATAAATAAACTAAAACTTAACCTAAACCTAAACCTAAATTAACTAAACTAAATAAATAAAGCTAAACTAAACTAAACTAAACAAACTAAATAAACCTAAGCCTAAAATAAACTAAATAAACTAAATAAAAATAAACTGAAACCTAAACCTAAACTAATATAAACTAAACTAATAAACTAAATAAACCTAGACTAAACTAAAATAAACTAAATAAATAAACTAAATAAAATAAACCTTAAGCTAAACATAAACTTAAACCTAAATCTAAACCTAAAATAATTAAACATAAACTAAAAAATAGATAAACTAAATTAAATAAACCTAAATAAAACCTATACCTATACCTAAACCCTAAACTAAACCTAATCCTAAACCTAAATGTAAACTTAAACCTAAACATAAACTAAATAAACTAAAATAAACTTAAACCTAAACCTAAACTAAATAGATAAAATAAACTAAACTAAATAAACCTAACCTAAACCTAAACCTAAACTAAAAAAAATAAACCTAAACCTAAACATACAATAAAACAAAAATAAATAAATAAATAAACATAAACCTAAACTAAAAAATAAACTTAAATAAACCTAAACCTAAACATAAACCTAACCCTAAACAAATAAACTAAACTAAATAAAAATAAATTAACTAAACCTAAACTAAACTAAATAAGACTAAACCTAAACCTAAACCTAAAACCTAAATAAACTTAAACCCTAAACCTAAATAAATAAAACCTAAACCTAAACCTAAACTAAATAAACTAAAATGAATCTAAACCTAAACCTAAACCTAAACCTAATCCTAAATAAACCTAAACTAAACCTAAACATAAACCTAAATTAAATAAACAAAATAAACTAAACTAAATAAACTAAATAAACCTAAACTTAAACCTAAACTTGAACTAAATGAAATAAACCTAAACCCTAAACCTAAACTATCATTAAATAAAAAATTAAATAAACCTAAACCTAAACTTAGAAATAAACCTGAATACACCTAAACCTAAACCTAAACCTAAATAAATAAACTAAACCAAGTAAAAATAAAATAAATAAACCTAAACTAAACTAAATAAATCTAAACCTAAACCTTAACATAAAACCTAAACCTAAACTTAAACTAAAATATATTAAATAAATAAACCTAAACTAAACAAAATAAACCTAAGCCTAAATAAATAAACCTAAAAACCTAAACTTAAACCTAAACAAAAAATAAATAAATAAATAAACTAAAAATAAAATAAACCTAAACCTAAACCTAAACCTAAATAAACCTAAACCTAAACCTAAACATAAAATAGAATTAAATAAAGAAAATTAAAAATAAACCAAAATAAATAAACCTAAACCTAAAGCTAAACCTAAACTTAAATAAATAAACCTAAAAAATTAAATAAATAAACTAAACTCAATAAAAATAAAAATAAAAAATAAACCTAAACAAAATTAAAAATATTATAAACTAAAATAAATAAAAAATAAACTAAATAAACTAAATACACCTAAACCTACTTTTAATTTTTAAAATAAATAAAAAACCTAAACCCTAAATCCTAAACCCTAGACTTACAACACTAAACCTATAACCTTAAACCCTAAACCCTAAACTCTAAACCCTAAACCCTAAACCCTAAACCCTTACCCTAAACCCTAAACCCTAAAAGCATAAACCCTAAAACTCCAAACCATAAACCCGAAACCCAGCTGAGCTAATTTTTATGAAAGTTGATCTTAAAGAAGTCAGGGAAGATGTTGTGAAATACAAAGTTGGTGCTCCTGCCCATGTCGATCTTGTTGCACCTATTGATTTTATTATTCCTCAAAGCAACACTCATTTGGATCTTTCATAGTCTTCTTTCTTCCAGCTTCTCTACATCCCAACTAAGATTAACAAGGATACAGTTGAAATTATCACCCTAGTTGACCAAATTAAAAAAGGAGATAAGGTGGGATCCTCAGAGGATTCTCTACTTGCTAAGCTAGGGATTAGGCTATACTCTTATGGCCTTGTCATCTAGTCTATGTATGATGATGGTTCGGTGTTCAGTCTTGAGGTGCTTGACCTCATTGAAGATGATCTCATCAAGAAGTTTTTGGCAGGCCTTTCAATGATCACTTCTCTTTCACTGGCCCTATTTTATCCCACCCTTGCTACAACGCTCCACATGTTCATCAACGCTTATGAGAATGTCTTTGACATCGTAATTGACACTGATTACACATACCCACAAGACAAGAAGGTTAAGGAGTATTTGAGGGATCCTAAAAAATTTGATGTGCCTACTACGCTTGATGCTTCTACTACTCATGCTATTGCTACTACTCCGGATGCTGTAGTCGAAGAGCCTATTGAGGAATTTGATGATGATATGTGTTTCAGCTTGTTCGACTAAGCTTTGTTGGCCTTCCGTAAAATAAAATTTTATTGGCTCTAGGAGTTAAATCATTTTGTGAAATACTATTATTGTGAATTTTTGAATTGCATTATTTTTTATCCTATTTTATTTGTTGTTAGAGGATAATGTCTTGTTTGATTTGGTAATTTCTTGTTTATTATGGAATCATTTGACTTAAAAAAAATAAAAGAAAACTCTAAACCCTAAACCCTAAAAGCTAACCATAAACCCTAAACCCTAAACCCCAAACCTTAAACCTAAACTTAAAGTAATTAAATAAATTAAAAAATTAACATAAACCCCAAAACTTAAAAAAACCTAAACCCTAAGAATGGGCAGAACCTTGATGACAGGAACATCACCGTTAACCAAGCTCAGTCTAGATCTGGTGGTGGAGATGAAGGTGGAGGCAACTGTTATAGAGGTGGTGGTCAGATCTGGAGGTGTTGGTGGACATGGAGATGGTTCTCGGATTTGGAGGTGGTGGTCGGAGCAGTGGTGGATATGGAGGTGAGAGAAGCAACGGAGGTCACATTTTTGGTGGTGGCGAAAGGAGATATCGGGGATATGATGGTGGATCCTACTGCTCGAGAGGCTGAGGTGGTTTTGATGGGAACTGTAGAAATTGAAGAATGATCAATCTAATCTACTGCTTATGGAACTATGTCTTTATAATAGAGATGGTCTAGTTATCTAAGGTTTTTGATTTGCTCTATGCGTGCTAATTTTTTATCTGTCATCTCTTGTGTCTTAGAAAACATGGTATGTTACATGGTTGATGAAATAAAAAGGAAGAAATGTTGAATCTAAATTTGTTCTCTATTAAAAAAAAAAATTTAAAAAGCTTAAACCTTAAACTAAAACTTGAACCCAAAACCTAAATCCTAAACCCTAAACCCTAAAAAAAAATTTTTTTTAAGAAAGCCTAACCTCAAACCCTAAACCCTAAACCCTAAACCTATAAGCTTAAACCCTAAACCCTAAACCCTAAACCCTAAAACCCTAAACCCCAAACCCCAAACCATAAACTCTAAACCCTAAATCCTAAACCCTAAGCCCTAAACCCTAAACCCTAAACCCTAACCCTAAACACTAAACCCTAAAAGCCTAAACCCTAAACCCTAAACTTAAATCCTAAACCCTAAACCTAAAACCCTAAAAGCCTAAAAACCTAAACCTAAACTAAATAAAACTTAAAAATAAAATAAATAAATAAAACATAAACCAAAATAAAATAAAATAAAATAAAAACCTAAACAAAAAAAAAACCTAAACCTAAAAATAAAAAAAACTAGAATAAAATAAATAAAAACCTAAACTGAACTAAAAATAAAATAAACATAACCAAAAACCCTAAGCTAAAACCTGAACCATGAACCTAAAACCTAGACCCTAAATCCCAACAATAAAAAATAGTAAAAAAATAAAAAAAATCCTTAACCCTAAATCATAAACCCTAAAACAAACCCTAACCCATAAACTTACAACCCTAAACCCTAAACCTTAAACCCTAAAACTCTAATCCCTAAACCCTAAAAACCTAAACGAAATAAAACCTAAAAAATAAAATAAATAAAAAAACCAAAACCTAAATAAAATAAAAAAAATAAATAAAACAAAAACCTAAATTGAAACCTGATCCTAAACATAAAAATAAAATAAAATAAAAAATAAAAATAAACTGAAATAAAATAAATAAAAACCTAAACTAAATTAAAAAATAAAATAAACCTAAGAATAAAAAACCTAAATAAATAAAACTAGACACAAAATAAAAATGAAATAAAATAAAAGTTAAAGAAAAACCTAAACCTAAAAAATAAACCTAAAAATAAAACTTAAAAATAAATAGAAATTAAAATCTAAACCCTAAAATACGAAACAAAAACCTTGAAATAAAATAAAATAATAAACAAAATAAATTAAACCTAAACCTAAACTAAAAAAAAAAACTAAACAAAATAAATAAAACTTAAACAAAAACTAAATAAAATAAAATAAACTAAAAATAAACCTAAACCAAAACTAAAAAATAAAACTTAAAAATAAACCTATAATAAAAACCTAAAACCTATACCTAAAAAAATAAAATAAAAACCTAAACCTAAACCTAAAAATAAAAAATAAAATGTAAACCTAAAAAATAAAATAAAAATAAAACAAGACTAAAAAATAAACCTAAACCTAAACTTAAACCTAAAAAATAAAAAAAAATAAAAACCCTAAACTAAAAATAAATAAACCTAAAATAAATTAACTAAACTAAATAACAATAAAAAATAAACCTAAATAAATAAATATATAATAATCCAAAATAAATAAAAAATAAACTAAATAAACTTAAACCTACTGGTTCAATTAATTTAAAAAGTATACACCCTAAGTCCAAAACACTAAACCCTAAACCCTAAACAATTATACTAATCCTAACCCTAAACCCAAAATCTGCAACACTAAACCTACAACCTTAAACACTAAACCCTAAAAAACCCTAAACCCAAAATCGTAAACCTTAAACCCTAAACCCTCAACCTTAAACCATAAACTCTAAACCTTAAACCCTAAACCCTAAACCCTAAACCTTAAGCTTGAATCCTAAACCCTAAAAGCATAAACCCTAAACCCTAAACCCTAAACCATAAATGATAAACCCCGATTGAGCTGATATTTACAAAATGTGATCTTAAAGAAGTCAACGAAGAGGTTGTGAAATACAACGTTAGTGCTCCTGATTGTGTTGGTTTTGTTGCACCTATTGATTTTGTGGTTCCTCCAAGAAACACTAGTCTGGATCCTTCACAGACTTCTTTCTTCCAGCTTCTCAACATCCCAACTAAGATAAAAAGGGTACTATTGAAATTATCACCTGATTGAGCTGGTTAAAATAGGCGATGAGTTAGGATCCTCTGAGGCTGCTCTCCTCACAAAGTTGGGGATTAGGCCATTCTCTAATGACCTTGTCGTTCAGTCTATGTATAATGAAGGTTCGGTGTTTAGTTCTAAGGTGCTTGACCTCACTGAAGATGATCTCATTGAGAAGTTTTTGGTAGGCCTTTCAATGATCACATCTCTCTCACTGGCCCTCTATTATCCCACCCATGCTACAACTTCCCACATGCTCATCAACACTTACAAGAATGTCCTCGCCATCATGATTGCCATTGATTACACATACCCACGGGCAAAGAAGGTTAAGAAGTATTTGTACGATCCTAATAAATTTGATGTGGCTATTGCGCCAGATACTTCTGCTACTCCTACTGCTGCTTCTACTCCAACTGCAACAGTGGAAGAGAAGAAGGAAGAGCCTACTAAGGAATCTGATGATGATATGGGTTTCACCTTGTTCAACTAAGCTTTGTTGGCCTTCTATAAAATCAAATTTTATTATGTTTAGGAGTTAAATCATTTTGTGAAATACTATTTATGTGAAGTTTTGAATTGTGTCTTATTTTACCCTTTTTATTAGTTATTAGAGGATAATGTCTTGTTAGATTTGGTAATTTTATATTTGTTATGAAATCATTTGAGTTTAAAAAAAATCCTAAACCCTAACTGAGAACCCTAAACCCTAAACACTAAATCTAAACCTAGAGTAACTAAATAAATTAAAAAATAAACCTAAACCCTAAAACCTAATAAACCTAAACCTAAATCCTAAGAATGGACAGAACCTTGACTACAGGAACATCACCATCAACCAAGCTCAGTCTAGATTTGGTGGTTGAGGCGAAGGCAGAATCGATAGTTATCGTAGTGGTGTGGGGGTATCTGGAGGTGCTGGTGGATATGGAGGTGGTGGTCAGAGCAATAGATGAAATGTTGAACTAGAGAATATAATGGTGGCGCAGGGAGAGATCCAGGATATAATGGTGGATCCCGCTACTCGAGGGGCTGGGTGGTTTTGATAGGAACTAGAGAAACTGAAGGATTGTCGATCCAATCTGTTGCTTCTAGAACTGTGTCTTTACAGTATAGATGAGTCTATTTATCTAGGGCTTTTGATTTGCCCTATGTGAGCTCATTTCTTATATAAGTCATCGATTGTGTTTTAAAAATTTTGGTGTGTTACTTTGTTGATGAAATCCAAAAGAAGAAATGTTGAATATAAATTTTTTGTATGTTAAAAAAACCAAAATCCCAAAACTGTAAACTAAAACCTAAACATTAATGCTAAAACCTAAGCCCTAAACCCTAAACCCTAAAAAAATAAAAATAAATAAAAATAAAAACTAAAAAAATAAAAAAAAACCCTAACCTTAAACCATAAACCCTAAAACTAACCCTAAACCATAAACTGTAAACCCTAAACCCACAACCATAAACCCTAAACTCTAAACCCTAAAACCTTAAACCCCAAACCCAAAATCTTAAACCCTAAACCCTAAATCTTAAACCCTAAACCCTAAACACTAAATCCTAAAACCCTAAACCCTAAACCCTAACCCTAAACTCTAAACCCTAAACCTAATCCTAAAGTAACTAAATAAATTATAAAATAAACCTAAACCCTAAAACCTAATAAACCAAAACCCTAAGAATGGGCAAAACTTTGACTGTAGGAAAATCACCGACAACCAGGCTCAGTCTAGATCTGGTGATGGAGGCAAAGTTGGAGGCGATGATTATTGCAGTGGTAGTGGGGGATGTGGAGGTCCTGGTGGATATGGAAATGGTGGTCGGAGTAGTGGTCATTGTGGAGGCAAGAGGAGTGACGGAGGTTACTGTCGTGGTGGTGGCGGAGGGAGAGATCCGGGATATGATTGTGGATCCCACTACTCGAGAGATCAAGGTGGTTTTAATGGGAACTGGAAAAACTGAAGACTGGTCAAACCAATCTAATTCTTATGGAACTATGTCTTTACAGTAGAGATGGTTCTAATTATCTAGGGTTTTTGATTTCCTCTATGCATGCTCATTTTTTATCTATGTCGTCGCTTCTATCTTAAAAAACTTGGCGTGTTACTTGGTTGATGAAATCGACAAGAAAAAAATGTTGAATCTGAATTTGTTCTCTATTAAAAAAAACTAAAAATCCTAAACCCTACACTAAAACCTAAACCTTAAACCTAAAACATAAACCCTAAACCCTAAACCCTAATAATAAAAAAAATAAAAAAGTAGAAAAATAAAAAAAAATCCTAGCCCTAAATCCTAACCCTAAACACTAAGCCCTAAACCTACAACAATAAATCCTAAGCCCTAAACCATAAAACCCAAAACCCAAAACCTTAAACCCTAAACCCAAAAAACCCTAAACCCTAAATCCTAAACACTAAACCATAAGCCCTACACCCTAAATACTAATCCCTAAACCCTAAACACTAACCCTAAACCGTAAACCATAAAACCATAACCTAAAACCCTAAACCCTAAACTCTAAACCCTAGAAACCTAAGCCTAAACTAAATAAAACTTTAAAATAAAATAAAAAACTAAATGTAAATAAAATAAAATAAAAACCTAAAACAAAAAATAAACCTAAACCTAAAAATAAAATAAAATAAAAAATAAAAATAAACTAAAATAAAATAAATAAAAACATAAACTAAACTAAAAAATAAAGTAATCTAAGAATAAAAAACCTAAATAAAATAAAAACAAAATGTAAAATAAAAATTAAATAAAACTAAAATAAACAAAATAAAAACAAAATGAAATCCAAAACCTACAAAAATAAATCTAAAAATAAATAAAAAATAAACCTAAACCTAAACTAAAAAATATAACCTAAAAATAAACCAAAAATGAAAACCTAAAACCTAATCATAAAAAATAAAATAAAAACCCAAACCTAAACCTTAAGAAAAAAAACCTAAACTTAAAAAAATAATAATAAAAAAAACTAAACAGGCTCAGCCTAGATCTGGCGATGGAGGTGAAGGCAGAGGCGGCGGTTATCATAGTGGTGGTAGGGTATCTAGAGGTGTTGGTGGATATGGAGGTGGTGGTCGAAGAAGTGGTCGTTATGTAGGTGGGAGGAGCGACTGAGGTTATAGCCGTGGTGGTGGCGGATGGAGAGATGAGGGATATGAAGGTGGATCCCTCTACTCGAGAGGCCAGGGTGGTTCTGATGGGAATTAGAAAAACTGAAGAATAGTCGATCCGATCTACTGCTTATGGAACTGTCTTTATAGTAGAGACAATCCTAGTTATCTAGGGTTTTTCATTTTCTCTATGAGTGCTAAAATTTGATCTATGTCATCGCTTGTATCCTAGAAAACTTAGTGTGTTACTTGTTTGATGAAATTGAGAAGAAGAAATGTCAAATCTCAATTTGCTCTCTATTAAGAAAAACCTAAAAATCCTTAACCCTAAACCCTAAAAATAAATATAAAAAATAAAACAAACCTTAGCCATAAACCCTAAACCCTTAAACTAACCCTAAACACTAAACCCTAAACAAACTACCTTAAACCTTAAACCCTAAACCCTAAAACCCTAAAACCCTAAACCTTAAAACCTAAACCCTAAACCCTAAACCCTAAACACTAAAACCTATAACCCTAAACCTTAAACCCTCAACCCTAAATCCTAAATCCTAAAACCTAAAAACCTAAAACCCTAAATTTAAACTAAACAAAACCTAAAAATAAAATAAATAATAAAACCTAAACCTAAATAAAATAACATGCATATAATATAATAAAAACCTAAACTAAAATTTAAACCTAAACCTAAACCTAAAAAAAATAGAATAAAAAATAAAAGCTAAACTAAAAAATAAATAAAAACTTAAACTAAACTAAAAAATAAAATAAACCTAAAAATAAAAAACCTAAATAAAATAAAAACTAAACAAAAAATAAAAATAAAATAAACCTAAAATAATATAAAATAAAAACCTAAACCAAAAAAATAAACAATAAATAAAAGCAAGCTAAAAATGAATAAAAAATAAAACCAAAACCTTAAACTAAAAAAAAAACTAAACTAAAAATAAGCAAAATAAAATAAACTTAAACCTAAACTAAAATAAACTAAACTAAAATTAATAAAACCTAAACCAAAACCTAAAATAAACTAAACCTATACCTTAAACTACATAAAATAAACTAAACTAAAAATTAACCTAAACTTAAACTAAAAATAAACCTAAACCTAAACTAAAAAATAAAACCTAAAAATAAACCTAAAATAAAAACCTAAAACATAAACCTAAAAAAATTAAAATATAAACCTAAACCTAATCCTAAAAAATACCATAAAATAAAACTACACTTAAAAATAAATATAAATCGAAACCTAAACTTAAAAAATAAACTAAGATAAAAACCAAAACTAAAAAAACTAAAATAAATAAAATGAACTAAATAAAAATAAAAAGATTAACCTAATTAACAAAAATAAAGTAAACTAAAATAGATAATAAATAAAGTAAACAAACTAAAAAAAACCTAAACCTTAATTCTCTAAACCATAAACCTTAATTCCTAAACCCTAAACCCTAAATCCTAAACTGCAAACTAACCCTAAACTTACAACCCTAAACCCTAAATCTAACCCAAAACCTTAAAACCTATACACTAAACCCTAAAACCCTAAACCCTAAAGCCTAAACTAACCCTAAACAATAAACTCTAAACCCTAAAATGCCTAAACTGTAAAGCTTAAATCCTAAATCCTAAACCCTGAAACTAACCATAAACCCTAAATCCTAAACCTACTACACTAAACCCACAACCCTAAACCCTAAACCATAAACCTTAAACCCTAAAAAACCCTAAACAGTAAACCCAGAAAGAATAAACCCTAAAACCCTAAACCCTAAACCCTAAACCCAAAAACCAAAACCCTAAACACCTAAAACCCTAAACCTAACTAAATAAAACCTAAAAATAAAATAATTAAAAAACCTAAAACTAAATAAAATAAAAATAATAAAAAAAAAGCTAAAAAACTAAACTAAAACCTAAACCTAAACCTAAAAATAAAATAAAATAAAATAAAATAACAAAAAGGCTAAACTATACTAAAAAATATAATAAACCTATGAATAAAAATCTTAATAAATTAAAAACAAAATGGAAAAATAAAACTAAAATATTATAAAAATTAAATAAAAACCAAAACCTAAAAGATAATCCTAAAAATAAATAAAAATAATAAAACCTAAACCCTAAATTAAAAAAAAAACTAAACCCTAAACCTAAAATAAAAATAAAATAAACCTAAGCCAAAAACTAAAATAAACTAAACAAAAATAAATTAAACTTAAGCATAAACATAAAATAAACTAAACTTAAACCTAAACCTAAACTAAATTTAATAAAAAAACTAAAAATAAACCTAAACCTAAACTAAAAAATTAGACCTAAAATAAAAACATAAAACCTACATCGAAAAAAATAAAATAAAACCTAAATCTAAACCTAAAAATAAAAAATATAACATAAACCTAAAAAATAAAATAAACTTAAAACTCAACTATAAAATAAACATAAGCCTAAACCTAAATCTAAAAAAAAATTGAAATAAAAAACCTAAACTAAAATAAATAAACCTAAAATAAAGAAATAAAGCTAAATAAAAATAAAAAATAACTTAAATAAAAATAAAAAAATAAAATAACTTAAAATAAATAAAAAATAAACTAAACAAACTTAAAACTATCAGTTTACTTAATTAAAAAAAACCCTAAACTCTAAACCCTAAACCCTAATCCTAAACCCTAACCTCTAAAAGCATAAACCTTAAAACCATAAATCTTAAACCCTAAACCCAAAATAATAAATCTTAAGCCCTAAACCCTAATCATAAACCTTAAACCCTAAACCCTAACCCCAAACCCTAAACCTATATCGAAAGTAACTAAATAAACTAAAAAATAAACCTACACCATAAAACCTAATAAGCCTAAACCTAATCCTAAACCCTGAGAATGGGCAGAACCTTGACTATAAACTAAAAATCAAAAAGAAGAAATGTTGAATCTGAATCTGTTCTCTGTTAAAAATAGCCAGAAAACATAAACTCTTAAGTAAAAGTGAAAAGAAGAAATGTTGAATCTGAATTTGTTCTCTGTTTAAAAAAACTAAAAAACATAAACCCTAAACTAACAAGTGAACCCTAGACCTAAAACCTAAACAGTAAACCCTAAACCCTAAAAACCCCAAAACCCTAAATCATAAAAACCTAAACCCTAAATCCTAAACCCTAAACCCTAAACCCCAAACCCTAAACCTTAAACCCTAAACCTTAAAAAGTTAAAAACTTATACCTAAATTAAATAAAATGAAAAATAAAATAATTAATTAAACCTAAATAAAAATAAAATAATAAAATAAAAACTTAAACTAACACCTAAACCTAAACCTAAACCTAAACCTAAACCTAAAAAGAAAATAAAAAAATAAATAATAAATTAAATTAAAATAAATAAAAACCTAAACTAACGTACAAAATAAAAACCTTAAATAAATTAAAAACAAAATGTAAAATAAAAATAAAATAAAATAAAACTAAATAAAAAGCCAAACCTAAAAAATAAACCTAAAAATAAATAAAAAATAAAACCTAAGCATTAAATTAAAAAAAAGAACTTAAACCTAAAATAATTAAAATAAAAGAAACCTAAACCTAAGCTAAAATAAACTAAAATAAAATAAATAAAACCAAAAAATAAATCTAAAATAAACTAAACCTAAACCCTAAACTAAATAAAATAAAATAAACTAAAAACAAACCTAAACCTAAATTGATAAATAAAACCTAAAAATAAACCAAAAATAAAAACCTAAAACTAAACTTAAAAAATTATAATAAAAAACCTAAACCTAAACCTAAACATATAAAATAAAATAAAAGTAAACATAAACCTAAACCTAAAAAATAAACTAAAATAAACAAACCAAAAATAAATAAACTAAACTATATAAATATAAAAAATAAACCTAAATAAAAATAAACAAAATAAAATAAAATAAAATAAATTTAAAATTTACTAAATAAACCTAAACCTACCGGTTTACTTAATCTAAAAAAAAACCCTAAACCCTAAGCTCTAAAACTAACCCTAAACCCTAAACATTAAACCTACAACCCTAAACCCTAAAAAACCCTAAACCCTAAACCATAAAACCTAAACCCTAAACCTTAATCCCTAAAACCCTAAACCCTAAACTAATCATATACCCTAAGATAACCCTAACCCCTAAAGCCTAAACCATAAACCCTCAAAACCCTAAACCCTAAACACAAAACCATAAACCTTAAACCCTAGCCTTAAACTCTAAACCCTAAAACCCTAAAACCTAAAACTTTAAAACCTAAACAATAACCCTAAACCATAAACCCTTAAAGCATAAACCCTAAAACTTTAAACCTTAAACCCTAAACACTATACCTAAACCTAAAGTAATTAAATAAATTAAAAAATAAACCTAAACCTTAAAACTTAATAAACCTAAACCTTAAGAATAGGCAGAACCTTGACAGCAAGAATGTCACCATCAATCAGGCTCAGTCAAGATCTGGTAGTGGAGGTGAAGGCAGTGACAGTAATTATCGCAGTGGTGGTGGGGAATCTGGAGGTGGTGGTCAGAGCAGTGGTGTTTATGGAGGCAGGAGGAGCAAAGGAGGTTATAGTCGTGGTGGTGGCAGACTGGTATGATGGTGGATCCCACTACACGAGAGGCTGGGATGGTTCTATGGGAACTGGAGAAACTACATAATGGCTTATCCGATCTGCTACTTTTGGAGCTGTCTTATAGTAGAGACAATTCTAGTTATCTAGAGTTTTTGATTTGCTCTATTCATGCTCATTTTTTTATCTATGTCATCGCTTGTGTCTTAGAAAACTTGGTGTGTTACTTAGTTGGTGAATCCAAAAAGAAGAAATGTTGAGTCTGAATTTGTTCTCTGTTAAAAATAAAACTAAAACCCCTAATTAAAACCTGATCCATAGACTTAAAACCTAAACCCTAAAACCTAAAGCATGAATCCTAAAATCCCTAAACCCTAAATTCAAAACCCTAAAATCCTAAACCGTAAACCCTAAACCCCAAACCCTAAATCCTAAACCCTCAACTAACCCTAAAGCCTAAACCCTAAACCATAAAAAGCTAAAAACTCAAACCTAAACTAAATAAAACCAAAAAATAAAATAAATAAATAAACTGAATCCCACATAAAATAAAAAAATTAAAATTAAAAATTAAACTAAAACATAAACCTAAACCTAAAAAATATAATAAAATAAAAAATAAAAACTAAAATAAAATAAAATGAATAAAAACCTAAACTAAATGAAAAAAATAAAAAACCTAAATAAAAAAAACTAAACCAAAAATAAAAATAAAATAAACCTAAAATAAAATAAAATAAAAATTTAATAAAAACTTAAACCTAAGAAATAAACCTAAAAATAAAACCTAAAAATAAATAAAATAAAAACCTAAATCCTAAACTATAAAAACAAACATAAACTTAAAATAAAAATAAAATAAACCTAAACCTAAACTAAAATAAATAAAAGCTAAACCTAAACCTAAAATAAACTAAACCTATACCTAAACCTAAACCCTAAATAAAAAAAATAAACTAAAAATAAACCTAAACCTAAACTAAAAAATAAAACATAAACATAAATCTAAAATAAAAACCTAAAACCTAAACAAAGAAAAAATAAAAAAGAAAAACCTAAACCTAATCCTAAAAAATAAAATAAAAAATAAAACTAAACTAAAAAAATTAACATAAACCTAAACTTAAACCTAAAAACTAAACTAAAATAAAAACCTAAAATAAAATAAATAAACCTAAAATAAATAAACAAAATTGAATAAAATTAAAATAAACCTAAATAAAAATAGAAAATAAAATAAACTAAAAGAAATAAAAAATAAACTAAATAAGCTAATCAAACCTAAACTTGTCAGTTTACTTAATATTTTTTGAAAAAACCCTGACCCTAAACCCTAAACCTTAAAACTAACCCTAAACCCTAAACCCTTAACCCTAAACCTTAAAATCGTAAACCCTAAACCTTAAAACCATAAACCTTAAACCCAAACCCTAAAGCATACTACCCTAAACCCGAAACTCCAAAGCCTAAACCCTAATCCCTAAACCCTAAACCCTAAACCCTAAACCTAAACTAAATAAAACATAAAAATAAATAAATAAATTAACCTAAACCTAAATAAAATTAAAAATAACATAAAATAAAAACCTAAACTAAGACCAAAACCTACACCTTAACTTAAACCTTAACCTAAATGTAAAAAATAAAAGAAAATAAAAAATAAAAACTAATCTAAAATAAAATAAATAAAAACCTAAACTAAACTAAAATAAATAAATAAACTAAAAAATAAAAAATGTAATTAAAATAAAAATAAAATAAACCTTAAATAAAATAAAATAAAAACTAAATAAAAACATAAACCTAAAAATAAATAAAAAATAAAACATAAACTCTAAACTAAAAAAAACTTAAAGCTAAAACAAACAAAATAAAATAAACTTAAACCTAAACTAAAATAAAAAAACTTAAACCTAAACTTAAAATAAACTAAACCTAATCCCTAAACAAAATAAAATAAAAGAAATCCTAAAAATAAACCTAAAAATAAACCTAAAACCTAGACCTAAGAAAATAAAATAAAAACCTAAACCTAAACCTATAAATAAAAAATAAAACCTAAACCTATAAATAAAAAATAAAACCTAAACCTAAAAAATAAAATACAAATAAAACCAAAATAAAAAATAAGTGTAAACTAAACCTAAACCTAAAAAATAAACTGAAATAAAAAACTTAAAATAAATAAGCTAAAATAAACAAAACTAAAATATAAACCTAAATAAAAATTAAAAATAAAATAAACTGAAATAAATATAAATAAAGTAAATAAACTAAATAAGCCTAAACTATCGGTTTACTTAATTTAAAAAAAAAACCCTAAACCCTAAATCATAAATCCTAAACCCTAAACCCTAAGCCCTAAACTTATAACCCTAAACTATAAACCCAATCATGAACCATAAATAACCATAAACTTAATAACCCTTACTAATCTAAATACTTTAAATCCCTACCTTAAGCTAACTAAACAGGCCTAAACCCTAAACCTAAAACTACTAGGCATTAAACCCTTAACTCTAAACCTAACCCTAACTCCACTAAAGCTATTTAACCTAAAGGCCAGATCCTGACCCTCCACCCTAAACCTTAAAACCCTCCCTAACCCCTAAACCTAAAACCTAAAAACCCCTAAATAACCATAACATATAAATACCAAACATAAATAAATATATTAAATAAATAAACATAAAATAAAATAAAATAAACCTAAATGAATAAAATAAAACTATATAAAACCTAAATCAAATTAATCCTAAAATAAATAAATAATAATAAAACCATCTAAAAAAACCTAGGCATTAAAATAAGAATAAAATAAACCTAAACCTAAACAAAAATAAACTAAACTAAAATAAATAAAACCTAAACTAAACTAAGTAAATTAATTTAAACTAAAATTAAACATACACCTAAACTAAAAAGTAAAACCTAAAAATAAACCCAAAATTAAATCCTAAAACTTGAACCTAAAAATAAAATAAAACCTAAACTTAAAGAAAAAAATAAAACCTACAACTTAAAGAAATAAAATAAAATAAAACTCAACTAAAAATAACCTAAATTTAAAATAAATTAAAATAAAACACTAAACTAAAATAAATAAACTGACAATAATAAATGGTAAAGTAAAATAAATAAAATAAAATAAAATAAAGCTCGAATAAACCCAACCCTAAACCCAAGCCACAAACCTAAACCCTAAACCTTAAAAAGCCCTAAACCTGCTAAAACCCTAAACCCTAAACCCTAAACTCTAAACCCTAAAACTTATAACCTTAAACCATAAACTAGAAACCCTAAACCCTAAACTAAGCCTAAACCCTAAACTAACCTTGATCCCTAAACCCTAAGAATGGGCAGAACCTTAACGATAGGAACATTACCATCAACGAGGCTTACTCTAGATCTGGAGGTGGAGGAGTAGGCTAAGGCGGCGATTATCATTGTGGTGGTGGGGGATTTGGAGGTACTAGTTCATATGGAGGTGGTGGTTGGAGAATTGGTGGTTATGGGGACCGGAGGAGCGACGAAGGTTACAGTTGTGGTGGTAGCAGTGGGAGAGATCGAGGATATAATGGTGAATCCCACTACTCGAGAGGTAGTGTTGGTTCTGATGGGAATTAGAGAAATTGAAGAACTTCCAATCCAATCAAATGCTTATGGAACTATGTCTTTACAACAGAGATGATTCTACTTATCTAGGGTTTTTTATTTGCTCTATGGGTGTGCATTTTTTATCTATATCATCGCTTGTCTTTGAAAACTTGGGGCGCTACTTGGTTGATGAAATCAAAAAGAAGAAATGTTGAACCTTAATTTATTCTCTGTTAAAAGAAATCTTAAACTCTAAACCCTAATTCCTAAACCCTAAACCCTAAACTAAAACATAAACTCTAAACCTAAAACTTGAACCCTAAACCCTAAACCCTAAACCCTAAACTCTAGAAAGCCTAAACCCTAAACCCTAAACCCTAAACCCTAAAACTTAAACCCTAAAATCTTAAAACCCTAAACCCTAAACACTAAACCCAAACCCTAAACCCTAAAACCCTAAACCCTAAACCCTAAAACCTAAAACCCTAAACCTTAAGCCCTAAACTGCAAACCCTAAACCTAAACCATAAACCATGAATAACGATGTCATTAGGAGTAGATCTAAAGAATTACCTAATCCTAACATAGTTATTGTAGCTAAAAAAAATGTCTTCAATAGACTTTCCCATGATTAATAAAGATTTGAGAACCCTAAATCATATTATAATACCATATATTATAGTTTAATGTAGTATCATATATTTGAGCATGTAGTGATGTGTTTTTGTATGTTATAAGATGCTTTAAAATGATTTAGTATATTATGGTATTGTGCCCTATAGTTTATAATGATATAAATTATAAAATTATTGATTTAATAAGTCAAATGATGAAATTTGTTAAATTTGAAGTAGGAATTAGGTTGTAATATCAAAGGTGTGCTACACCATTTGTAGTCTAAAAAGTAATATTTTATTTTTAAAATAAATATTATATGTTGTAGCATAGTATAAAATCATATATCATAATATATTGTTCTGTACATTTTAAATTCTTTTAGTATTTTACAATCATCTAGTCGAGCCTATAGTAGCATTATTTATAAAATGTTAACTTAGACATTAAAATGGTGAAATTTGGCCAAATTCATAATAGGTAGAGCATGGCATCATAATATATTATTTCAATTTAAAATATGTAAGTGATACAACTAAAATATATAGTTTTTATTGATTAGACTAATTTTAAGATTTTTTATCTTAAGCAATCCCTTGTGATGTGATATGCAATATAGTATAATATAATATGTTATAGTGTATTATATAGGATGCTATAACATAGAGTAGCATCATGCATTATAGCATACTATTGTGTATTACTACTTATTGTTTAGCATATTTTTGTTTATTATAGTATGATGTAGTA
The DNA here is from genome assembly GCA_021442155.1 of Cymbidium sinense. NCBI lineage: Eukaryota > Viridiplantae > Streptophyta > Magnoliopsida > Asparagales > Orchidaceae > Cymbidium > Cymbidium sinense. The sequence continues at coordinate 246,216,791 of CM038214.1, forward strand.
TAGTTTGCACTAGTATAATTCATAAAAATACTAATTTATAGGCTGAGATGATGGGATTTGGCCAAATATAAAGTAAGCTTTAGGGAACATCATTGGGGGTGTGCTATGGTGTGTCATTTATTCAAAAGAATGGAATTTTGCATCCAAAATTAATGTTCATTTTTCAACCAAATTTTATAAATTTTTTGCATAAAGTTATTCATTTTAAGGTATAATGTAAGATAATATATTTTATGAAAGCATATTAAAATATAATGTACATAACAATAAAACTTCACATATATATGAATGTGCTGGCATGTTACTTAATGTTATTGTACATTTTAGTATGTTTTACTTTTATTATAATACAATGGGTGAAAATTAATAAAAATGTTAATTTGATGGTTGAGATGGAACAATTTGGCCAAATTCATGGCACACACCAAGAAGCAACATCAAAATTATGCTATTTTGTACCATTTCTAATAGAAAATTAATAATTTGACATCCAAAATGAACATTATTTATATTTTGAGAAAATTTTGTTATTTGTTTTTTTAAGTGATTCTAATGAGGTGTAATGTTAGACAATATATTATATTATAGCAAATTATAATATAACATCATATATTATAATATAATATAGTTAATTCACACTATAATATGTTTAGCATGATATTGCATAGTTAGTTTGAGCTTGCACCATCATAAATCATAAAATATTGATTATAATGTTAAGATGATGTAATTTAAATGAATACATTGTAAGGCTTTTAGTTGAAGTATTAAAGGTGTGCATAAGAGAAGACATAAGTTTTGATGAGAATTCCATGTCAAGGACATGGAGGGAGATCCACTTGGGGATCACACATGCATTGGACATGACATGTGAAGGGTCGATGTCGAGGGCATAGTAGAAGAAAATTTGCTAGGGATAAGGTTTGAATTTGATTTGATTATATGATTTATGGAAAGAAGATTCGTTGGTGATAAGAATCTATAATCCACCAGGGACTAAGATCGAGTCGACTTTTATTTGTTTTATTTTAATTGATGTGGAGGCATATCTACTATAGATATGGGCTTGAGTACACTAGCAATTGGGCATATGAACCTTCCACTAGGGAAGCAGGTTCAGGCTATCCACTGGGGAGCAAGATTTGATTTTGATTTCATAGATTTATTTGGGGATGTATCTGTTGGGGATAAGAGTTTAGTTGGATTCTTTAATTTAGACTCTACTAGGGGAGTTGGTTTAATTTGGCTCCATTGTGGAGGTTTGTTTTGAATTTTATTTGTTTTTTTGACTTATTTATATATGATTTGGGGCCCCATTGGGGAGAAGGGTGTGATTTAACTCTACTAGGTAAAATTAGATTGGGTTTAATTTAATCTGAGTTAATGTATGGATCATGTTAGTGTACGATGGACCCACTGAGAAGGGATTATATCATCCTTGACCTACATCAGGTTTACAAATCTAAAAGGATAGTCTAATAGCTGAGGGGTAGAGCTAGCCAACCTAAAGGGTTGCCTTTTGGTGTACAACAGCTATGCTAAGAAAAAGGCATAACAAACTTACATCTTCCAAAGTGAGGAGCAACTGCTGGGGTGATCTGTTGGATACACAACAAGTCAAACCTGACCTAGAGCGACTATTAAGTGAATGTCGTTGGGACTTATGTTAACTCAGAAGAAGTCAGGATTAATTTTATCTTAATTTCATATAATTTGATATGGTTTGTTTATTTAGTTTGATTTTGAATTGAGGGCATATCCGCTGGGGATGTGAGCTCGGTCAAATTTGATAGATTTAATTTATGGACCATGTCGGTGTGTGATGGACCCATTGAGAAGGGGCTATATCAGATTTGTCCTATCTCCGATTTACAAATCCAAAGGGATAGCATATTGGTTGTGGGGTAGAGCTAGCCAACCTATGGTATTTCCTTTCGGTGTGCAACAACTATGCTAGGAAGAAGGTGTAGTAGACTTACACCTTCTAAAGAAAGGAACAACCATTAGGGTGACATGTTGGTAGCAGAACAAATTGAACCTGACTTAGGGGTAACCTACTAAGTGAATGCCGCTGGGGATTTATATCAACTCAAGAGAAGTTATGCGATTCATATAGGAAGTTTTACTGACACTTCCCTAAATATAGGCTACCTGCTTAGGAATAGGTATCCCTAGGGGTGTCCTCCTAATCCATAAGTGAATATATATTTTATTTATATATTTACATGGACCCTGTTGGCGTGCAAGGGACCACACTGAGAAGGGGCCATGTCATCCTTTACCTATCTCAAATTTACTATATCAAGGGAGAATCTACACATCCACAAAATGAATTCTCCAACCAAAGGGGTGGTTACTTGAAAAGGAGAATTGTCCAACCTGATAGTAACCTAGGTAGTGTCTAAATGGGGTCGCAAAGGATGTATTCCAAATATAGTGCCCACAAGAGAGGAGTTGCTAGCGGCATTATCTTGAGCACTGAAAAAGAAAGCCTATAGGTTTATGGTGGCCAACTAAAGGAGAAAACATAGCAAACTGACATCTGCCATGAGTGGTGTATCCTAAGGTGCAAGAACCAACCAACCTAAGGTGTATCCGTCAGCATGAGTGATGTATCTGTCAACATAGTGAGAACCAACCAGCCTAAGGTGTCCGTCGGTGTACAATGATCAATTTGGAAAGAAGGAGTGTAAGCTTACAACTTTCCAAGCGAAACAGATGGTCGAGATAGTTTGTCATCCACGGGATAGATACTATCTGACTTAGAGCGACTACTAAGTGGACAGCCCCAAGGAAGGACTGGACCCAGACTTAAAGCAGTTAGGAGGGAAGGAGCCACTAGGGGACTTATCCTAAACCTCAAATATACTAGACCTAGTTAGTGCACGATGGCTAATCCAAGAAGAAAGCATAGCAGACTCACATCCTCTTAAACAAAGCCAACATGAGGAAGCTTACCGACTACGCAGTAAGGCCTACCAAACTAATAAGTCCCTTGTTGGTGTGTAGTGGCCGAGTAAGGAATGAAAGTGTAGTAGACTTATATCCTCCAATGCAAGAAGAATGCTAGGTGACACACTAGTAGGTGCATGACTAACCTAAAGCAGCTAATGAGTGAGTGCCATTGGGGGAGTTATCTCAACTCAAAGTAGCCCGAGACAAAAGATATGTGTTTATTTTATATGTTTGTGTGTAGTTTGTGTTTGTGTTGTGTCGATGAAGGATAGGATGCCGTTTGGGTTCCTTACACCTACCCTAAACACATCATGGAGGATTTGTAAACAAGAATACTTTCAACATGGAATAGATTGAGTTTGAAATGGAATTTTCATTAATAAAAGTTATTTTCAAACATGATTTATAATATTTTTTTAGGAAGAGCCCATTGATTGGAAGCATTGGGCTCTCTCTGTTATGATTAATAAGATGATAAGATCCTCCTTGGTACTCCTTATCTATGACAAAAGGGCCTTCCCAAGTGAGTTCAAACTTGCCTCCCATCTTACGACAAGCAATAATCAATCTCCTTAGAACTAAAATAAGCTCTCCTACTTGGAAAGCTCTAAGACGGACCAACTTGTCATAAGATTGAATCATTTAAACTTTGTACAACTCGAGGCTTTGTCATGCTCACAGGTGTCTCTCCTCTAAACCTTCAAGCTCTTTTAACCATAACTTTGCATTCTACTCTGCTGTCATCTTGCTACCCATAGCTATCCTTAGTGATGGGAGTTGGGCTTCTAATGGTAGAATGGATTTGGACCCATACACTAAGGTTAATGGAGTAGACTGAGCTGGAGTTCTATAATTGGTGTAGTAGGCCCACAAGGCTTCAATTAATTGCTCATGCTACTATCGCTTGTTGTTATCGAGTGTCTTCTTCAGTATTTGGATGAGAGCTTTGTTGAAGGCTTCTGCTAAGTTGTTTCTCTCAGGTAGTTGATGATAGAATATCTCCAATATATGTTGTGTCTGCAGGAAAATTTATTGATCTCGGTGCTCTTGAATTAAGTACCATTATCAAATATAATTTATCGAGGTACTCTGAACCTATATACAATATGGTTCCTAAAAAATTAGAGCACATGCTAAGTTGTGATCTGATGAGCAGCTAAGATGAACTGATTACCCTTAGAAGAAGGAGGATCAATTGAACCCACTATGTTGATACACCAACACTGAAATAGCATTGAGGCCAATGTAGGATGTAGAATGTTGGGTGGTTAGTGTAGGACCACAATGTGTATTTAACATTGGTGGCATCACCTAGTTGTATCCATGCAATCTTTGATCATCAATGACCAGTAGTATCCTAGTCTCTTGATCTTGGCTTTCATCTTTAAACCAGATTTGTTGGTTCCACATAATCCTAAATGTACCTTGGTCATGATCTTATGGGCTTCGTTCTTGTTTAAACAACATAACCACATATGATCGAAAGATCGTCGGTACAAGACACCATCCACAAGAGCATAGAAAAGTGCTCTCTAATTCATCTGATGGGCTTGGGACATCTCTTGAGGTAGTTTGTCTTAATTTAGGTAATCCATGAATGGTTGCCTCCAATCTAACTCCTCGTCCTTCTTGGCAATGGAAACCTCCCCTTCATGAGAGTACATTTTGTTGAGTTCAATATAAATAAGGGATAAGACTTGTCTATTTTGGACATTTATTGATATGGACACTTCTTCCAGACTTGCCAACTCCTTGGAAAGCTTGGCTAAAGCATACGCTATGGCATTCTCTCCTCGAGGAATCTTATAGAAGGTAATCTCTGGAATTTGGGCCAACAACTCCATGGTATACTTATGGTAGTGATGGAGCATAAGCTTTATAACCTTATAGGACCCAGCAATTTGGTTGATAAATAGCTGAGAATCTCTAAAGATATTGATGTTCTGGATGCTTAGAGTAAGCAGGAAGTGGCTGTGCTGCTAAGAAATCTGCTAGTGCTTGTCCTTTCATTACACAGAAGGGTACAAAGGTAATGTTAAACTGTGATAGGATCATGGACCATCGTGCCAATCGTTCGGATAGCGTCGGCTGTGTCATGAGATACAATAGTGGATTTGACCTAAATATTAGTTCACCTTATGAGGAATCATGTAGTGTTGTTTCTCAATGAGTGGATAATTATCCTTAGCAAGGATTAGATGACGGTTGAGGTAGTATAGTGCATTTTCCTTCCCTTCATCATTAGCTTGGGACAACAAAGCACCAAGGGAATCATCTAACATAGCAGTGTAAAGTATGAGCTGGTTGTTCGGGATAGGGGCTGCTTGAACCGGTGATACCAACAAGTAATTCTTGATGTCTTCAAAGGCATGCTCACACTTATCATCCCACTTAAACTTTGCATCCTTTTTGATAAGTGCTGAGAATGGATGATATCTTCCCGTTAAGTTAGATATAAAGCATCTTAGATATGCCAACCACACTTACAATAATCAAAGTTAAGTTAAACTTTTAGGTGGTGGCATTTCTAATATCGCCTTAATCTTCTCTCGATTAATTTTGAAATAAACTAAATATACCAAAATAAAATAAACTAAAATAAATAAACTAAAATATAAAATAAAAAATAAAATAAATTATAATAAATAAAATATAAACTAAATATACCAAAACCTTCTAATTTACTTAATTTAAATAAAAATAATTATTAAATAAAAAGCACTAAACCCCTAAACCCTAAACACTAAACCCTAAACCCTAAACCCTAAACACCCTAAACCCCTAAATCCTAAACCTAAACCCAAACCTAAATCCTAAACTATAAACCTAAACCCCAAAGCCACCCAACCTGACAACTGAAACTAAAATAAACCCAAACCACACAACCTAAACTCTTTAAATCCTAAACCTAAACCTAAACCTAAATCCTTGTAAACCCTAAACCAGACCTAACCTGAGATCAAACCCACACTAAACCACCCTGAGCCCTTACTAAAACTAAAGGCCCTGAGCCTGACCTTTCCTGAGCCATAAACTAAATCTGACTGAAACTACTACCCTAAACCTACCATAACAAAACCTGCCCTAAAGATTTAACACTGACCCACCAAACCTTACCATACTGATACTGACCAAACCCACACCAGATCACAGATCTAAACTCATAATAAATCCTAAACCCTACCCTAATCTAACCCTAAACCCTAAACCCTGGGCCCTAAACCAAAACACACTCCTAACATAAAACTTAAACTTAAACTAAATAAAACATAAAAATAAAATAAATAAAAAACTTCAATGTAAATAAAATAAAAACCTAAAGTAAAACCTAAACCTAAACTTAAAATTAAACTTAAACATAAAAATAGTATAAAATAAAATAAAAAATAAAAACTAAATAAAAATAAAATAAATAAAATCCTAAACTAAACTAAAAAGTAAAATAAACCTAAAAATAAATTAAAAAACAAAATAAAATAAAACTAAACCTAAAATAAGCATTAATTAAATCTAAAATAAAATAAAATAAAAATTGATTAAACTCCTAAACCTAAAAAATAAACCTAAAAGTAAATAAAAAATAAAACCTAAACCCTAAATTAAAAAAAGACCTAAACCTAAAAAAAATAAACAAAATTAAATAAACCTAAACTAAAATAAATAAAGCCTAAACCTAAACTTAAAATAAACTAAACCTAAACCTAAACCTAAACCAAATTAAATGAAATAAACTAAAAATAAACCTACACCTAAACTAACAATATAAAACCTAAAAATAAACCTAAAATAAAAACTGAAAACCTAAACCTAGAAAACTATAATAAAAAACTAAACCTAAACCTAAAAATAAAAAATAAAACCTAAACATAAAAAATAAAATAAAAATAAAAATAAACTCAAAAATAGACCTAAACCTAAACCTTGAAAATAAACTAAAATAAAAAACCTAAACTAAAATAAATAACCCTAAAATAAATAGACTAAACTAAATAAAAATAAAAATGAACCTACCTTAAAATAAAAAAATAAAATAAACTAAAATAAATAAAAAATAAGTTAAATAAACCTAAACCTTCTCATTTACTTAATTTAGAATAAATTAATATATAAATAAATAAAAACCCTAAACCTTAAATAATCCCAAACCCTAAAAACTAAACCCTAAACCCAAAAACCCAACCCTGCTTAAACCTACAAACCCATCCTAAAACCCTAAACCCTAAATAAAACCTAAACCAACCCTAAAACCTAAGCTATCCCTAAACTCTAAACCCTAAACCCTAAAAAAACCCTAAACCTCACTAAGCCAATCTAAACCCTAACCATAAAACCCAACCTCTGGAGTGTTTGGTAGATATGATGGTGGATATGGAGGAGACTGGAAATAGAGGTGAGGGATCTAGTGGTGCTGATGGATCTGGAGGTGCTGGTGGATACGGAGGTGGTGGTTATGGAGCCGGGTGGAGCGACAGAGGTTACATCCATGGTGGTGGTGGAGGGATAGATCATGGATATGATGGTAGATCCTGTTACTCGAGAGGCAAGGGTGGTTCTGATGGGAACTAAAGAAAATAAAGAACAATCGAACTCTTGCTTATGGGCGAAGATCAGTTCTATTTATCTATGGTTTTTGATTTGCTTAATACGTGCTCATTTTTTATTTATGTCATCGCTAGTATCTCAGAAAACATGGTCTACAACTTGGTTGATGAATTCAAAAATAAGAAATGTTGAATCTGAATTTGTTCTTTCTTAAAAAAAAAATCTTAAACCCTACACCCTAAATTAAAACATAAACCCTAAAACTTAAACCCTAAAAATCATAAAAACCCTAAAACCCTCAACCATAAAACTCTAATCCCATAACCCCAAAACCTAAAGTCTAAACACTAAACCCTAAACTAACCTAAACCCCAAAGCCTAACCTAACCTAAACCCTAAACCCTAAATCCTAAACAATAAACCCTAAACCCTAAACTAAAACCACAACCCAAAACCTTAACTCCCTAAACCTAAACCCCAACTACCATAACCCAAAAAAATGAACTCTGAGCCACAAACCTAAACCAAAACACTAAATCATAAACCCTAAACCCTAAAACCCTAAACTCTAAACCCTATCAACCTAAACCCTAATCCCTAAAACCCAAAGCCTAAACCCTACACCCTAAACCCTAAACTAACCCTAAACCCTAAAGCCTAAACAGTAAACCCCAAATCCTAAAAACCTAAAAACATAAACCTAAACAAAATAAAACTTAAAAATAAAATAAATAAGAAAACCTAAGGCTAAATAAAATAACAAAATAAAATTAAATAAAAACCTAAACCTAAACCTAAACCTAAACCTAAAAATAAAAATAAAAATTAAATTAAAATAAAATAAATAAAAACATAAACTAAACTAAAAAATAAAATAAACCTATAAATAAATAAATAAAATAAAAACTAAACCTAAAATAAAATAGAATAAAAATTAAATAAAAATATAAACCTAAAAAATAAACCTAAAATAAATAAAAAATAAAACATAAATCCTAAACTAAAAAAAAACTTAAAGCTAAAATAAATATAAAATGATCAAATAAAATAATCCTAAACTAAAATAAATAAAACTTAAACCTAAACCTAAAATAAACTAAACTTAAACCTAAATGTAAACTAAATAAAATAAAATAAACTAAAAATAAACTTAACCTAAACCTAAACATAAACTAAAAAATAAAATCTAAAAATAAACCTATAATAAAAACCTAGAATGTAAACCTAAAAAAATATAATAAAAATTGAAACCTAAACCTTAAAAATAAAACAAATAAACCTAAAATAAATAAACATAAAATAAATAAATCTAAAATAAATAAACTAAACTAAATAAAAATAAAAATAAACCTAAATAAAAATAAATAATAAAATAAACTAAAATAAATAAAAAATAAACTAAATAAAAATAAACCTACCAACTTACTTAATTTAAGAATAAATAAATAAATAAACCCTACTCAACTAGACCTAAACCCTAAACCTTAAGCCCTAAACCCTAAACCTGTGCCTTAAACTGACCTAAGCCTCTACCCTAAACCCTGAGCCACTGGCTTTAAATCCTGAGAATTAAAACCACCCCAACACTCCTACCCTAACTGATCAGACCCAAATCTTAAACCAACCTAACTAAACCTAAATAATGACTCCTGATCACTGATCTTTTAAACCCCTGGGCCTAAACCATCTACTGAAACTTAAAATTAACCTACCAACCTGAGCCATGACCATGACCATAAACCCTAAAATCTAAACCTAAAACCTGACCTAAACCCTATGCTAAAACTCAAACATAAACCCTAAACCATAAACCATAAATCCCAGTTTAAACTCACACATGCAGCCAAACCCTAAATAAACCCAAAACTCTAAACCCTAAACTCAAACCTAAACTAAACCTAAACACTAAACCCTAAAACCCTAAACCCTAAACCCTAAACTAATAAATCTAAACCTTAAGCTAACCCTAATCCCTAAACACTAAAGCTTAAACTCTAAACCCTAAACCCTAAACCTTAACTCTTAATATTAAACTTAAAATCATAAACCCTAAAATATTAAACCTAAGACCCTAAACCTTAAACCCTAATCCCTAAACCCTAACCCTAAACTCTAAGCCCTAAACCAAAACCTAAAGTAACTAAATAAATAAAAAATAAACTTAAACCCTAATAGATAATAAGCTTAATCCTAAACCTAAATGCTAAGAATGAGCAAAACCATTACTGCAGGAACATCACCGCTAACTAGGCTTAGTCTAGATCTGGCATTAGAGGTGAAGGCGGAGGCAGCGGTTATCATAGTGGTGGTGGGGGATGTGGAGGTGCTAGTGGATATGGAGGTGGTGGTTATGGAGGCAAGAGGAGTGACAGAGGTTACAATCATGGTGGTGGAGGAGGGAGAGATCAGGGATATGATGGCAAATCCTGTTACTTGAGATGTGGGGGTGGTCCTGATGGAAACTATAGAAACAGAAGAATGACCAACCTGATCTTCTGCTTATGGAATTGTATCTTTACAGTAAAGACAGTTCTAGTAATCTAGAGTTTTTTATTTTGCTCTATTCATGCTCATCTTTTATTAATGTCATCGTTTGTGTCTTAAAAAACTTGGTCGGCTACTTGGTTGATGAAATCGAAAAGAGGAAATGTTGAATCTGAATTTGTTCTGTGTTATAAAAAATTATAAACTGTAAACCATAAACCCTAAACTAAAACATAAACCCTTAACCTAATACCTAAACTCTAAACCCTAAACCCTAAACTAAAACATAAACCCATAACCAAATACCTAAACTCTAAACCCTAAACTCTAAGGCCTAAACCCTAAACTAAAACATAAATCCTAAACCTAAAACCTAAACCCTAAACCCTAAATAATAAAGAAATTGTAAACCCTAAACTCTAAAACCCTAAACCTTAAACCCTAAACCATAAAGCCTAAAACCCTAAACACTAAACCTTAAACCTTAAATCCCAAAACCTACAACCCTAAACCCTAAACCCCAAAGCCAAAATCCTAAACTCAAAACCCCAAATCCTAAACTAACCCTAAACCTTAAACGCAAAATCCTAAACCATAAACCCTAAAAACCTAAAAACCTAAACCTAAACTAAATAAAACCTAAAAGTAAAATAAATAAATAAATAAATTTAAACATAAATAAAATAATTAAAATAAAATAAAATAAAATCATAAACTTAAACTAAAACCTAAACCAAAACCAAAATCAAAGAAAATAAAATAAAATCATAAACCTAAATTTAAAAATAAAAAATAAAACCTAAACCTCAAAAATAAATTAATATAAAATGAAACTGAAAAAATAAACCTAAACTTAAACCTAAACCTAAAAAAATAAACTAAAATAAAAAACTTAAAATAAATAAACTATACTAAATAAAAATAAAAATAAACCTAAATAAAAATAAAATATAAAATAAATAAACCTAAACCTACTAGTTTACTGAATTTAAAAAAATCAAAAAATAAAAAATAAAAAAATCTCTCACCCTAAACCCTAAACCCCAAACTCTACACCCTAAACCCTAAACCCTAAACCGTAGACCCTAAAAACTTAAAAACCTAAACCTAAGCTAAATAAAACCTAAAAATAAAATAAATAAATAAAACCTAAACCTAAATAAAAATAATAATAACTTAAAACTAAATCCTAAACCTACACCTAAACCTAAAAATAAAATAAACTAAAAAATAAAAACTAAACTTGAATAAAATAAATAAAAATCAAAAATAAACTAAAAAATAAAATAAACTTAAAAATATAAAACCTAAATAAAATAAAAACTAAACATAAAATAAAAATAAAACAAACCTAAAATAAAATAAAATATTAACTAAATAAAAACCAAAATCTAAAAAACAAATTTAAAAATAAGTTCTAAAAATAAATAAAACATAAAACATAAACCCTAAACTAAAAAAAACCTAAACCTAAAATAAAGAAAATAAAGTAAACCTAACTAGAAACTGAAATAAACTAAACTAAAATAAATAAAACCTAAATCTAAACCTAAAGCCTAAACTAAATAAAATAATATAAACTTAAACTTAAACTAGAAATAAATAAATAAAACCTAAAAGTAACCCTAAAATAAAAACCTAAAACTTAAACCTAAAAAAGTAAAATAAAAACCTAAACCTAAACCTAAAAATAAAAAAATTAATCCTAAACCAAAAAAATTAAATAAAAATAAAATTAAACTAAAAGTAAACATAAACCTAAACCTGAACCTAATAGATAAGCTAAAATAAAAAACCTAAGCTAAATAAAAATTAAAAATAAATTAAATAAGCCTAAACCTACCTTTTTACTTAATTTTTAAAGAAACCATAAACTAAAATAAACCCTAAAATTAAACCTAAAACTAAAAAAATCCTAAACCAAAATGAGCCACAACCCTAAACAAAAAACCCTAAACCATAAACCCAAAAAAACCATAAACTCTAAACCCTTAACACTAAACCATATAAAACCTTAAACCTTAAACCCAAATCATAAAACCATAAACCCTAAAAAACCCTAAACCCAAAACTCTAACCTACAAAAAACTAAACCATAAAACTTTAAACTCTAAACACTAAACCATCAAAACTATAAACCTAAATCCTAAACCCTAAACCATAATCCCTAAACCTTATCCCTGGGTTGGCTTGGTTTTGTTAGCTTGGTGGCTGTTGTCTTCTCTACCTTGTTGCTCTAGTTCCTGGTGGATGAGATAGTTTCTGCTTTGTCTTTATTCTATTTTCTGCACTAGTTTATTTGTTGGAACTCCTCTTGAACTCAAATTACTTTTTACTAGTTTTACATGGTTAGATGGGTGGCCTTCCTAATGGGAACTACTACTATTGGTTGTTTCCTTTCTGAGCTTTCTTTTGGAGAATTTCAGGCCTACTTTTTTGGGGGTTACCTCCCAGTTCCTTATTGTTTGTTGCTGGATTCTTCTTTTGGCTTAGTTTTGTGTTTGGTTATTTTCGTGGGATTAGCCTCTACTCGGTATGTTGTTCACAGCACATTTTGTGTTATTATTATGCTTCCTATCGGGTTAGTCTTTGTTGCTAGAGAAGTTGGGTTTTTCAGCTGGTCTTGGCTAACTGCTATGTTGCCTTTCTATGGTGGTTGTGCTTCTTTTAGACCTCTGTTATAAGGTGCTTTGTTGGTTTTATGCTTTTCATTAGCTGTTGGGGATGCTTCCTTTGTTGGTTAATTATGATGGGTTGTTCTCTAGTGGTTGGCTTATGGCTATTTTACTTAGCTGGTTTTGTTGGAGGAGTTTTTGTTGTCCTTGGAATCTTGGTTGGTTGATTTCTTTTTTTTTTGGTCTTTTCCTTCTTCTTGGACAATTTGCTAGAGCCTTTTACTATGCTTGCTGAGCCTTTGTTGATTCTATTGGATTGGACTTTTTGGTTTCTGGTGGTTGGTGGCTACCTTTGGCCATCTTTTGTGTGGTTGTTTTGTCTTCCGGTAATTTGCACTAGCTGTATCTTATGTTTCCTTTAGTTGATGGTTTCATTTTTGAGCTATTTAGTAATTTTTGGTTGCTCACCTTGGTTTAGCTTTGTGACTGCTACTTGTTGGGACTTTAGCTTGAGGGCTTTTATCTTGGTTTTGTTGGCTATTTCTCTGTTAATTCACATCGGTCTAGTGCTTGTTGATGGTTGGTTCTGGTTTTCTGTAGTTTGGAGCTTGGATGGGTATTTGGATAATGGTTGTTGTTGTTGTTCTGACTTTGTTCGATCCTCTCTCTAGGTTATTGTGATTAGTCTATTGTGGTTTTTCTTTTATGGTTTGGCTGCTAGCTAGTTGCTGGCTGGTTTCTCTTTATTTAATGGTGCAGGATCTAGAACTCTATGGATTATTGGCCTTGGATGTTTGCTTGTATAAGGTATGCTGGCTATGATGGCTTTGCTCTCTGGTTGGTAGCATTACATATGATTATAACACTTCTTTATGATGTTTGGATGCTCATATGTATTATTTCCATTTGAGATGACCCTAACTAAGCCTGAGCCTAATCGTTCTCAGTTCTCTTCTTTTCCTCTATTTATCCTTATCCTTTTTAGCTATGAATTTTGCCTTTATAGTGTTTTGCATATTTCTTTTATAGGTTGGGACTTTATAGAGGGAATGGTCGTTACTTAGTCAAGACAAATGTTGTTGTTGTGGATCTTGCTTATCTTGCTTTCTTAAAAGAATCATGAACTGTTGCTGACTCAACCTTTTACTATTTTCAGGAATTATTTTAGCCTTACTCTGTGTCTTTTTCTCTTATGCTTTTTAGCCGTTGTATTTCCTCTCTTTTTTTCTTTTCTTTTTCTAATGTACTTAGATGGGGGTTTAGTACTTTAGGTTTCTTGTAGCTTTGAGAGCAGTAGAATTTTAGAGCTTTAGCACTTTTAAAGACATTGTATCTTTTCTTTTTATGGTAATAAAATTCTGACTTTCCCAAAAAAAACCCCCTTAACAACCCTAAACCCTAAACCCTAAACCATAAACCTTAAACCCTAAACCCTAAAATCTGTTAAAAAAAAAACTTAAACCCTAAACCATAAACCCTAAACCCTAAACCTAAAACCTAAACCTGAAACCCTAAAACCTAAAAAGCTTAAACCCTAAAAACTAAACCCTAAACCCTAAACCCTAAATCGTAAACCCTAAAACCCTAAACCATAAACCCTAAACCCTAAACCTTAAAACCTAAACCTAAATAAATAAATCAATAAAATAAAATAAAAACCTAAACCTAAACATAAAAATAAAATGAAATAAAAATTAAAAACTAAACTAAAACAAAATAAATAAAACCTAAATTAAACTAAAATAAAATAAACCTAGAATAAAACCTAAATAAAATAAAACTAAACCTAAAATAAAATAAAATAAACCTAAGATAAAATAAAATAAAACTAGGTAAAACTTAAATTTAAAAATAATCCTAAAATAAATAAAAAAACCTACACAAATTAGAAAAAAACCAAACTTAAATAAAAGAAAATAAACCAAAAAATAAACCTAAACCAAAAATAAAATAAACTAAACTAAAATAAATAAACCTAAACCTAAACCTAAACTAAATAAAATAAAATAAACTAAAAATAAACCTAAGCCTAACCTAAAAAATAAAACTTCAAACTAAACCTAAAATAATAACCTAAAACCTAAACCTAAAAAAAATAAAATAAAAACCTAAACCTAAACCTAATAATAAAAAATAAAACCTAAACCTAAAAAATAAAATAAAAATAAAACTAAACTAAAAAATTAACCTAAACCTAAACATAAATTTAAAAAATAAAATAAAATTTAAAAACCTAAAATAAATAAACTAAATTTAATAAAAATAAAAATAAACCTAAAAAAATTTAAATATAAAATAAAATAAAATATATTAAAAATAAACTAAATAAATCTTAACCTACTAGTTTACTTAGTTTTCTTTACAAAAAACCCTAAACCCCAAACCCTTAACACTAAACCCTAAACTCTAAACCCTAAACCACAAACACTAAACTGCATAAAACACTAAACTTACAACCCTAAACCCTAAACCCTAAAATACCCACTAAACCTAAAACCCTAAACCTAAACCCACAAACCATAAACTCTAAATCATAAACCCTAAACCCTAAAAAACCATAAATCCTAAACCCTAAACCCCCTACAACCCCAAACCACATCAGTAAATGCAAAATGTAAACCCTAAACCCTACAACAAACCACAAAACCCTAAAACCCTAAACCATAAACCTTAAACCCCAAACCCAAACCCTAAAGCCTAAACCCTAACAGTGGTGGTCACAATAGTGGTAGTTATGGAGGCGAGAGGAATGACAGAGGTTATAGTCGTTATGGTGGCAAAGGGAGAAATCGAGATATGATGGTGGATCCCGCCACTCGAGAGGTCATGGTGGTTCTAATGGGAATTGGAGAAATTGAAAAATGGTTGATCTGATCTACTGCTTATAAAATTGTGCATTCATAGTAGAAACACTTCTAACTATCTAGGATTTTTTATTTGCTGTATGTGTCTCATTTGTTATCTATGTGGTTGCTTGCGTCTTAGAAAACTTGGTGGGTTACTTGGTTGAAGAAATTGAAAAGAAGGAATGTTTAATTTGAATTTCTTCTTTGTTAAAAAAAACTAAAAACCCTAAACCCTAAACTAAAACCTAAACCTAAACCAAAACCCTATATCCTAAACCCTAAACCCTAAAAACCATAAACCCTAAAACATAAAAATCCTAAATCCCTAAACACTAAAACCTAAACCCTAAACCCTAAACCCTAAACCCCATGTAACCCTAAACCCTAAACCCTACAACCTTAAACAATAAAACCTAATCCGTAAACCATAAATCATAAATCCTAAATCGTAAACCTTAAACCCTAAACCCTAAACACTAAACCTAAAACAATAACCCTAAGACCTAAACCCAAAAAAACTAAACCTAAACTAAAAAAATCCTAAAATTAAAATAAATAAAAAATCTTAAATCTAAATAAAATAAAATAAAAATAAATAAAAGCATAAACTTAAACCTTAAAATAAACTATTAAAAATAAAGTAAAATAAAATAAATAAAAACCTAAACTAAACTAAAAAAGTAAAATAAATCTATGAATAAAAACCTAAATAAAATAAAGTCTAAAGGAAAAAATAAATAAATAATTAATCCAAAAAAAAACTAAAAAAATAAAAATAAAAATAAAATATAAACCAAATCCTAAACTCTAAGCCCTAAACCCAAAATCTACAACCCTAAACCCTAAACCCTAAACCCTAAACCCTAAACCTTAAACCCTAAACCCTTAAAAACTAAACCAAACCACAAACCCTAAACCATAAACCTAAATGGTGGCGTTAAAAATCCATAAACCCTAAACCCTAAACCCTAAACCCCCATACAACCCTAATCCTTAAACCCTAAACCCCCATACAACCCTAATCCTTAAACCCAAAGCCCTAAGCCCTAAACCATAAACCATAAATCATAAATCATAAACCCTAAACCTAAACCCTAAACAACCCTAAACCCTAAAACCCTAAATGCTAAACCCTAAACCCTAAACCCAAATCCTAAACCCTAAAACTTAAACCTTAAACCCTAAACCCTAAGCCATAAAACCATAAATCTTAAAACCCTAAACCGTAAACCCTAAACCCTAAACCCTAACCTAAACCTAAACCTAAAAAACCCTAAGCATATACTAAAGTAATTAAATAAATTAAAAAAAAATCATCCTTATAACCTAATAAACCTAAACTTAAACCTAAACCTTAAACCAAAAAACATAAACCTAAACCTAAAGTAACTAAATAAATAAAAAATAAACCTAAACCCTATAACATAATAAACCAAAACCCTAAGAATGGGCAAAACCTTGATGGCAGGAACATCACCGTCAACCAAGCTCAGTCAAGATATGGTAGAGGAGGCGTAGGCAGAAGCGACAATTATCATAGTGGTGGTCGAAGTAGTGGTGGTTATGGAGGCGGGAGGAACGACAGAGGTTAGAGCCGTTGTGGTGGCGAACGGAGAAATCGGGATATGATAGTGGATCCCATCGCTCGAGAGGCTAGGGTCGTTCTGATGGGAACTAGAGAAACTGAAAAACAGTCGATCCGATCTTCTACTTATAAAATTGTGTATTCATAGTAGAGACAGTTCTAGTTATCATAGATTTTTGATTTGCTCTATGTGTGCTCATTTTTTATCTATGTTCTCGCTTGTGTCTTAGAAAACATGGTGGGTTACTTGGTTTATGAAATTAAAAAGAAGTAATACTTAATTTGATTTTATTCTCTATTAAAAAAAACCAAAAACCCTAAACCCTAAACTAGAATGTGAACCCTAAAGCAAAAACCTATACTCTAAACCCTAAACCATAAAAAACATAAACCCTAAACCCTAAAAACCATTTACCCTAAACCACTAAACCCTAAAACCCAAACATTTAACCCTAAACCCTAAAACCCTAAACCTTAAACACAAAACCAAAAACCTAAACCCTAAACCCTAATTCCTAAACCTTAAACCCTAAAAAAAAAATTAAATAAAAAAAACCCTAACCTCTAAGCCCTAAACCCTAAACCATAAACCCTAAACACCCTACAACCTTAAACCCTAAACCCTACAACCCAAAACCCTAAACCTTAAACCCTAAACCTTGAATCCTAAATCCAAAACCCTAAACCTTACATGCTAAACACTAAATCCTAAATCCTAAACCCTAAACCTTAACTTTAAATATTAAACCCCAAAACCCTAAACCCAAAACCATAAACCCTAAACCCCAAACCCTAAACCCTAAAAACCTAAAAACCTAAAAACCTAAACCAAAACTAAATAAATCTTAAAAATAAAATAAATAAATAAACCCAAACCTAAATAAAATAAAATAAAAATAAAAAAATATAAATAAAAACCTAAACCTAAACCTAAAAATAATATAAATAAATTAAAAAAAATAAACAAAAATAAAATAAATAAAAACCTAAACTAAACTTAAAAAATAAAATAAATGTAATAATAAAAAACCTAAATAAAATAAAAGCTAAATGTAAAAAAAGCCAAGAATAAACCAAAATAAAAAAAATAAAAAAATAAAACCATAAACCTAAACCCTAAAGACCCTAAATTTTAAACCAAATCCTAAACTCTAAATCAAACCCACAACACAACCCTAAACCCTAAACCCTAAACCTTAAATCCTAAACCCTAAACCCTCAAAAACCCTAAACATTAAACCTTAAACCATAAAACCCTAAACCTTAAACCCTAAACCCTAAACCATAATCCCTTCACCCAAAATCTTAAGATAACCCTAAACTAAAAGAAAATAAATAAAAACCTAAACTAAATTAAAAAAAAACTCTAAATATTATAAAAACTAAACCTGAAATAAAAATAAAATAAACCTAAAGTAAAATAAAATAAAAGCATAAACCTAAAAAATAAACCCAAAAATAAATAAAAAATAAAACCTAAATATTAAATTAAATAAAACCTAAACCTAAACCTAAACCTAAACAAAAATAAACTGAACTAAAATAAATAAAACTTAAACCTAAACTAAATAAAATAAAATAAACAAAAATAAACTTACACTAAACTTAAAAAATAACCAAAATAAACTGGATAAAACATGAAACCTAAACCTACAAAAATATAATAAAACCTAAACTTAAACCTAAAAAAAAAAAAATAAAATCTAAACCTAAAAATAAAATAAAAAAAAACTAAACTAAAATAAATAAACCTAAACCTAAAACATAAAATAAAATAAAACCTGAACTAAAACAAATAAACCTAAAATAAATAAACTAAACTAAATAAAATAAAATAAACCAAAATAAAATAAAATAAAATAAACTAAAATAAATTAAATAAACCTATACCATCTTGTTTGTAATTTAAAACATAAATAATAAAAAAATAAAAACCCTATAAACCCTAACCCCTAAAACTAACCCTAAACCCTAAAACACAGAACCCAAAACCCTAAACCCTAAACCTTAAACCCTAAACCCTAAACCTTTGGAATTCCTAAACCTTAAACCCTAAACCCTAAAACCTAAACCTAAACTAAATAAGGCCTAAAAATAAAATAAATAAAAAATCTAAACCAAAATAAAATATAATAAATAGAAAACAACCAAAACTAAAATGTAAACCTAAACCAAAAAATAATATAAAATATATTAATAACAATAAATTATAACAACAACAACAAGCCTTAAATCCCACTAGGTGGGGTCAGCTACATGAATCCTTCGTCTCCATTGTGTCCTATTATGTGTCAAATTCTCATTTAATTCAAGTATACTAAGATCATTTTTTATACATCTTAACCAAGTCTTTTTAGGTCTACCTCTACCTTTCTTAACATAAGGCAAATCTAATGCATCTACTCTCCTAATCGGGTCATCCGACGCTTTATGTGGCCAAACCATCTAAGGCGACTCTCCCTAATCTTATCTACCAGCTACTCCAACTTTTTTCCGGAACGTACTTATTTTGCATTCTATCTCTCTGAGTAAAGCCACTCATCCACCTAAGCATCCTCATCTCTGTAACACTTAACTTAGTCTTATGCTTCTCTTTTATTGGCCAACATTCTACACCATAAGTCATTGCAGGCCTTACCACCATCTTATAAAATTTTCCCTTAAGTTTAAGTGGAACTTTTCTATCACATAATAGGCCAGATGCATTCCTCCACTTCAACCATCCAACTTGAATTCTACTAATAACATCTCCATCTATTTCACCATCATTTTGAATAATAGAGCCTAAATATCTGAATCGCTCACTCTTATTAATGACTTGATCACCTAAAGTCACAACACTACCACTAAAACTTCTACCACTAAAATTACACTCCATATATTCAGTTTTAGATCTACTTAAACGAAAACCTTTAGACTCTAAAGTTAACCTCCATAATTCAAGTTTCTGTTGGACTCCCTCTCTAGTCTTATCAAAAAGAAGAATGTCATCAGTGAAAAGCATACACCAAGGTAAATCTTCTTGTAAGTGCCTCGTAAGAACATCCATAACTAAAGTAAAAAGATAAGGGCTTAATGTTGATCCTTGATGTAATCCAACTGAAATAGGAAAATATTTTGTCAATCCTCCTTGTGTTTGGACACAAGTAATAGCCCTAGTATACATATCCTTAATGACTTGAATATAGCCAATATTAACTTCTTTTTGTTCTAGAACTCTCCAAAGAATATCTCTTGAGACTTTATCATAAGCTTTCTCTAAATCAATAAATATCATATGCACATCCTTCTTATTTTCTCTATGCTTCTCCATCCAACCTCTTAACAAATGTATAACATCCATAGTAGATCTACCTGGCATGAAACCAAACTGATTGTGAGAAACTTCTGTATCACATTGTAACCTATGCTCAATTACTCTCTCCCATAATTTTAATGTATGGCACATTAACTTAATTCCTATAATTTGCACAATCTTGTGCATCACCTTTATTCTTAAATATAGGAACCAACAAACTCTTTCTCCACCCATCGGCATCTTTTAGTCTTTAAAATAACATTAAAAGATTTATAAGCCAAGAAATTCCTTGATCTCCTAAACATTTCCACACTTCTATTGGAATATTATCCGGTCCTACTACTTTTCCACATTTCATTTTCTTTAAAGCTTCACTAACTTCAGATTTACTAATATGACGATTAAAATGAAATTCTCTATTTTTGTTTAGGGTATTAAGGTTGCTAAAATCAATCGTACTTTCAGATCCTTCATTGAAAAGTTTATTAAAATACCTCATCCACCTATTTTCAATATCTTTTTCTAAGAAAAGTACTTTATTATTTTCAATCTTAATACCCTCACTTGAACTATGTCTTTACTTCTCCTATCTCTTTGGTTGGCTAACTTATACATACATCTTTCACCTTCTTTGGTATCTAATCTATTGTATAAATCACTAAAAGCTAAATTTTTTTGCATCATATATTGCTTTCTTAGAATCTCTCTGAGCCATTTTATATCTTTCCCAATTCTTCGAAGTTTTACATCTAAACCAAGTTTTATAACAATGCTTCTTATTTCTTATCTTTTCTTGCACACTCGACTCCACCACCAACTATTCTTATTAAAAGAAGCTTTTCCTTTTGATTGCCACATCTTTAGCAACTTGCTTAATTTCACTTGATATTTTTTCCCACATAACATTAGCTTCCTTATGAACATCCCAAACTCTAAATTCTTATAGCTTGCTCTTAAAAATATTTTTATTTATGTTCTTTAAGTGTCCCCATCTAATCCTAGAACAATAATTTAATTTATTAATAACAATAAACTAAAATAAATTAAATAAAACCCAAACTAAACTAAAGAATAAAATAAACCTAAGAATAAAAAACCTAAATAAAATAAAAACTAAACGTAAAATATAATTGAATAAACATAAAATAAAATAAAATAAAATAAATAACCTAAACATTAAAGCTTAAACCCTAATCCCTAAACCATAAACCCTAAACCATAAACCCTAAACTTTAAGCCCTAAACCCTAAACTTACACCCTAAACCTAACCCACCTGACCCACTTACCCTAAACTCCTCTACCATAATCTTAAACCCTAAACCCTAAACCTAAACTTAAACCCTAAATCTTAACCACAACCCTAACCCTAAACTACCCAGGCCCAAAATCCTAAACTAACCAAACCCAAAACTACTCACACCACTACAAACTACCATGGTGACCATACCATGACCCTCACTAAATCTTCACACTAAACCCTAAATCATAAACTCTAGTATAAACCGGTCCTAAATAATAAACAACCCTAACTCAAACCTAACTCCCTGACCCAGGCGTGAGCACTCCCTCAAATCCCTACCAAAACTCTAAAGCAGACTAATCCTAAATCCTAAATCCTAAATCCTGACACCACCATAAACCCTAAAAGGCATAAACCCTACCACATTAAGCCTTAAAATAAAATAAACATAAATAAAATAAAATAAAATAAATTAAGATAATTAAATAAATAAATAAACTAAACCAGTTTGCATTTAAATTAAAACAAACACTAAACCCTAAATCCTAAGCCTAACAAACTAAACCACAAAACTAACACAAATCCTAAACCCTAAATAACCCTAAATGGACAATCCTCCCAAACCCTAAACCCTAAAAAACCCTAAACACTAAAACCTAAACCCTAAGCCCTAAAAACCCAAAATCTTAAAGCTTAAACCCTAAACCCTAAACACTAAACCCAAGCCCTAAACCCAAAACCCTAATCGTAACTCTAAACACTAAACCCTAAACCCTAAACCCTAAACCCTAAACCACTAAAACCATAAATCAAGTCTTGCTAATAAATGCTAAACCCTAAAAATCATAAACCCTAAAGCCTAAACCCTAAACCTTAAACCCTAAACACTAAAACACTAAACCTTGACCTTAAACACTAAAACTAAACCTAAAGTAACTAAATAAATTTAAAAATTAACCTAAACCCTAAAACCTAATAAACCTAAACCTAAACCCAAGCCCTTAGAAAGGGCAGAACTTTGATGATAGGAACATCATCATCAACTAGGCTCATTCTAGATCTAGCGGTGGAGCCAAAGGCGGAGGTGGCAGTTATTGCAGTGGTGGTGGGGATATAGAGGTGTTGGTGGATATGGAGGTGGCGATCAAAGCAGTGGTGGTTATGGAGGCGGGAGGAGTGACAAATATTATAACTGTGGCAGTAGTAGAGTGAGAGATCAGGGATATGATGGTGGATCCTGCTATTCGAGAGGCTGGGGTTGTTCTGAAGGGAATGGAAGAAACTAAAGAACAGCATATCCGATCTGTTGTTTATGGAATCGTGTCTTTACAATAGAAATGGTTCTAGTGATCTAGGGTTTTTGATTTGCTCTATGCGTGACCATTTATGATCTTTATTATTGTTCGTGTCTTAGAAAACTTGGTGTGTTACTTGGTTGATGAAATTGAAAAGAAGAGATGTCAAACCTAAATTTATTCAATATTAAAAAAAGCTAAAAACCTTAAACCTTATACCTTTAACCTAAACCCTAAACCATAAACCCTAAAATTCTAAACCCTAAATCGTAAGCCCTAAACCCTAAAACCTAAACCCTAAACCCTAAATCCTAAACCCCAAACCCTAATCCCTAAATCCTAAACCCAAAAAACTTAGCCCAATAAAATTAATAATAAATAAATAAAAGATGAATTAAAACCTAAACCTAAACCAAAACCTAAACCTAAACCTAGAAAGAAAAAAAAACTAAACTAAAATAAAATAAATAAAAACCTAAGCTAAATTAAAAAATAAAAAACCTAAATAAAATAAAAACTAAACTTAAAATAAAAAATAAATAAATCTAAAATAAAATAAAATAAAAACTAAATAAAAACCTAAACCTAAAAAATAAACCTAAAAATAAATCAAAAATAAAACCTAAACCCTTAACTAAAAAAAACCTAAACCTAAAATAAAAATAAAATAAACCTAAATTAAACTAAAATAAACTAAACTAAAAAAAATTAAGTCTAAACCTAAACTAAATAAAATAAAATAAAGAAAAAATAAACTTAAACCTAAGCTTAGAAATAAAACATAAAATAAACTTAAAATAAAAACTTGAAACCTAAACCTAAAAAAAAAAAACCCTAAACCTAAAGCTAAAAATAAAAATAAAATAAAACCTAAACCTAATAATAAATTAAAAATAAAAATAAACTAAAAAATAAATGTAAACCTAAACCTAAACCTAAAAAAAACTAAAATAAAAACCTAAACTAAATTAAATAAACCTAAAATAAATAAACTAAACTAGATAAAATATAAAATACTAAATAAAATAAGAAAATAAAAATAAAATAAATAAAATAAGCTAAAAAAAATAAAATTTAAAATAAAATAAAATACCCACTCTGACCTAACTCCTTACAAACCCAAACCACCCTAAACCCTAAACTAAAATCATAAACCTTAAATCCAGGCCACAAACCCTAATCCAACCACTAAATCCTAAACTCCTAAACCTAAACCTTAAACCTTAAATTCTAAACCCTAAACTAAACCCTCCCTAAATCCTAAATTCTAAATGATCCTAAACCACTACACCCAGCCCTCCCTACAGCAAGAACTATACCTCCCTAAACTCAAATCTAAAATCAAGATCCTAAACCCTAAATCATAAACCCTAAATTATAAACCCCAACCATACAATAAACAACCCTAAACCTCAGTGGACCCAAGCGTTACCCTAGGCCACTACCCTAAGCGTGAGCCCTAAACCTTAAAACCAAACATAAAAACCCAAGCTGAAGGCCCTAAACCCTAAACTGAGCCCACCTAAATACTAAAAGCATAAACCCTAAACCCAAATCCTGCACACTAAACCCTAAAACATAAATAAAATTAAAAATAAAATAAACAAATGATAAAATTAAACTATAATCTAAATCTGGGTTTGCTTTTAAAACTAACCACACTCCCTAGATCTAAACCCTAGGCATCCACCTAAACTGACCCTAAATGGCCCCAAACCCAGATCCTACCAACACTAAACCCTGATCCCAACCACCCCACCCAAACCCTGTGACATAATCATAAATGGTGACCTAAACTCTCTAAACTCAAAACTCTAAACTACCTAAAAAATCCTAAAGCCACCCTCCACCCACCTAAACCCTAAACCTTAACCTAAACCTAGATAACCTCCTCCCAACCTCTCTAAAGCCTGATCACTCTAAATCATAAACTAACTACACCATAAACCTTAAAACCCAAAACCTAAAAACCCTAAACCTAAACACAAAACTAATCTTAAATTAAATAAAAAAACTTAAACCTAAATAAAATAAAAAATTTAAATTAAAACTTAAACCTAAATCTAATACAAATAAACTATTATAAAATAAATATAAAGCTAAACTAAACTAAAAAAAATAAAATAATCCTAAGAATAAAAAACCTTATGGTGGCGGCGATGATTATGATAGTGGTGGTGTGGGATCTGGAGGTGTTGGTGGATATGGAGGTGGTGGTCGGAGCAGTGGTGGTTATGGAGGCTAGAGGAGTGATAGTGGTCACAACCATGGCGATGGCAGGGAGAGAGATCGAGGATATGATGGTCGATCTTGCTACTTGAGAAGCTGCGATGGTTCAGATGGGAACTAAAGAAACTAAAGAACGGTTGATTCGATCTACTGTTTATGAACCATGACTTTATAGTAGAGATGGTTCTAGTTATCTAAAGTTTTTGATTTGCACTATGTGTGCCCATTTTTTATCAATTTTGTCACTTGTGTCTTAGAAAAATTGGTGTGTTACTTGGTTGATGAAATCGAAAAGAAGAAATGTTGAATTTGAATTTATTCCCTGTTAAACAAAAAGTCAAAAATCCTAAATCCTGAACTAAAACCTGAACCCTAAACCTAAAACCTATACCCTAAACCCTAAGAACCCTAAACTCTAAACCCCAAACCCTAAATCATAAACCCTAAACCCTAAAACCCTAAACACTAAGCCCTAAACCCTAAACTCTAAACCCTAAACCCTAAACCCTAAACCCTAAACCCTAAATCCTAAACCCTAAACCCTAAACCCTAAATCCTAAACCCTAAACCCTTAACCCCAAACCTAATCCCTAATCCTGAAACCCTAAAGTAACCTTAAACCCTAAACCCTAAACCCAAAAAAGCCAAAAACCAAAAGCTAAACTAAATAAAACTTAATCATAAAATAAATAAAAAAACCTAACCTAAAAAATAATAATATAGTAAATTAAAAACCTAAATTAAAACCTAAACCTAAACCTAAACCTAAAAAGAAAATAAAATAAAAAATAAAAACTAAAATAAAATAATATAATGAAAAACCTAAATTAAAAAAAATAAAAACTAAAATAAAACTAAACCTAAAATAAAAATAAAATAAACTTAAAATAAAATAAAATAAAAACTAAATAAAAACTTAAACATAAAAAATAAACCTAAAAGTAAATAAAAAATATAATTTAAACCCTAAATTAAAGAAAGACTTAAACACAAACTAAATAAAATAAAATAAACAAAAAATAAACCTAAACCTAAACTAAAAAAATAAAACCTAAATAAAACCTAAAATAAAAAGTTGAACTAAACTGAAAAATATATAATAAAAACTTAAACCTAAACCTAAAAATAAAAAATAAAACCTAAACCTAAAAAATCAAATAAAATTAAAACTAAACTAAAAAAAAAACCTAAACCTAAACTTAAACCTAGAAATAAAAATAAAAATAAATAAATTAACCTAAATAAACTAACCTAAGCCTAAATAAAAATAAATAAATAAACTAACCTAAATAAAAATAAAAATAAACCTAAATAAAATAAAATAAATACTCTAATATAAATAATAATTAAACTAAATAAACCTAAACCTACTTGTTTACTTAATTTAAAAAAAATTTAAAAATATTAAAAATAAAAAAAAATCTACCCTTAAATCATAAACCTTTAAACAAACCTTAAACCATAAACCCTAAATCCTAAAACCCTAAACCCTAAACCCTAAACCCTAAAAGTTGAAACCCTAAACCCTAAATGCCAAACCCTAAACCAAAAACCTTAAACCCTAAACCTTAAACCTTAAAAACCTAAAAACCTAAACCTAAACAAAATAAAACCTAAAAAGAAAATAAATAAATAAAACCTAAGCCTAAATAAAATAAAAAAATAAAATAAAAACCTGAACTTAAACCTAAACCTAAAAAATATAAATATAAATAAAACTAAACTAAAATAAAATAAATAAAACCTAAAACTAAAATAAAATAAACATAAAAAAACTAAAATAAAATAAATACTAAACGTAAAATAAAATAAAATAAACCTAAAATAAAATGAAATAAAACTAAAATCTAAACCTAAAATTAATAAAATAAAACCTAAAAATAAATTAAAACTAAAACTAAAAAAAAAAAACCTAAACTTAAAATAAAAATATAAATAAATCTAAACTAAAATAAATAAACCTAAACCTAAACACAAAATAAACTAAACATAAACCTAAACCTAAACTAAATTAAATAAAATAAACTAAAAGTAAACTTAAACCTAATAAATAAAACCTAAAATAAACCTAAAATAAAACCAAACTTAAACCTAAAAAATAAAGCTAAACCTAAAGAATAAAACAAAATAAAACTAAACTAAAAAAAATAAACCTAAACTTAAACCTAAAATAAAATAAAATTAAAATAAAAAAAAATAAACCTAAACCTAAACTAAAAAAAAAATAAACTAAATAAAACATAAACTAAAATATATAATCCTAAAATAAATAAACTAAACTAAATATAATATAAAAAAAACTTATATAAAAATAAAATAAACTATATAACCTAAACCTACTTGTTTACTTAATTTAAAAGAATAAAACCCACAAAACTAAATACCTAAATCTTTAAACCTGTGAGCTAAACTAACGCTAACCCTAAACCAAACCTTGAACCCAAAGCCCAAAACCCAACCAAAACCCTAAACCTACAAGAGTGGACTGAGCCTAAACCCCAAACCCTAAATCCTAAATCTAAAACCATATAAAAAACTAAAAACTTAAACCTAAACTAAAAACCTAAAATAAAATAAATAAAATAAACCTAAATGTAAATATAAAATAAAACTAAACCATACCTGTGCTATACTAAACCTAAAATAAAATAAAATAGAAAACTATATCTAAAATAAAATAAATTAAAACTTGGAATAAAAAAAATAAAATACCAAACAATAAAAAAACCTATAGAATTTAAAATAAATGTAAAAAAAGCTAAACCTAAACTAAAAATCTATAACCTAAACCTTAAAAAATAAAATAAAAACCTAAACATAAAAATAAAAAATAAAACCTAACCCTAAAAAATAAAATAATAATAAAACTAAACTAAGAAAATAAACATAAACCTAAACCTAAAATTAAAATAAACTAAATAAAAAAAATAAAACTAAAATAAACCAAAATGAATAAACTTAACTAAATAAAAATAAAAAAACTAACCCCAAATCCTAAATCCTAAATAAACTCACAAACCCCAAAACTAAATCTAACAAACTCTGACCCAAAAAAAAAACCTAAACTAAATAAAACCTAAAATAAAATAAAAACCTAAAATAAATAAAATAAAACAAGAAATGAAATGAAATCGAACTAATACATACCTATACCTAAACCTAAAATTAAAAAAAAAACTAAACTAAAATAAAATAAAATAAACATAAAACTAAAATAAATAAAACCTAAACCTAAACTAAAATAAGCTAAACCTAACGAGCTAAATAAATAAAACAAAATAAACCAAAAATAAATCTAAACCTAAACGAAAATATAAAACCTAAAATAAGCATAAAACCTAAACAAAATAAAATAAAACCTAAACCTAAACCTAAAAATAAAATAAACTTAAACTCTAAAAATAAAATAAAAAATAAAACTAAACTAAAACTAAAACCAAAATGGCACTTAAAATAAACTAAAATAAAAAACCAAAACTAAAATAAATAAACCTAAAATAAATAAATTAAACTAAATTAAAAATAAACAAAAATAAAAAATAAATAAAAAATAAACTAAATAAACCTAAACATATTAGTTTACTTAATTAAAATAATAAGAAAATAAATAATAAATAATAAATAAAAAAAGCCCTAACCCTAAATCCCAAAAAATCTTACCCTAAACCTTAAACCGTTAACCCTAAAATC
The DNA here is from genome assembly GCA_021442155.1 of Cymbidium sinense. Lineage (NCBI taxonomy): Eukaryota > Viridiplantae > Streptophyta > Magnoliopsida > Asparagales > Orchidaceae > Cymbidium > Cymbidium sinense. Next base: position 246,245,571 of record CM038214.1, read on the forward strand.
TAAACCCAGAACCATAAACCCAAAACCTTAAAACCCTGAACCCTAAACCTTAAACCCTAAAATCTACAACCCTGAACTCTAAACCCTAAACCCCAAGCCCTAAACCCGAAACCCTAAACCCTAAACACTAAAACTTAAACCCTAAAAACCTAAACCTAAACTAAATAAAACCTAAAAATAAAATAAATGTAAAAAATTTATATCCAAATAAAATTAATATAAAATGAAATAAAAACCTAAACCTAAAACAAAACCTAAAAATAAAATAAAATAAAATACATAAAATTAAACTAAAGAAAATAAATAAAACCTAAACTAAACTAAAATAAAATAAAACCTAAGATTAAAAACATAAATAAAAATAAAAAACTAAGCGAAAAAATAAAATAAAATAAACCTAAAATAAAAAACCTAAAACAAAAAGATAAACCTACCTAAAATAAAATAAACACCCAAGACCCAACTTTACCATAAAACTAAACCCTGGATAACTTACAACCCACCCACCCCACCAATCTAGGCCAAACACTAATCCTAACCTTAACTTAAAAAACCTAAAAATAAAATAAAAAACCAAATAAAATAAAATTAAAAATAAATATAAAACTCTAACTATACCTAAAATAAATTAAACATAAATATGATATAAAGATAAATAAGCAAAATAACATAACTAAACTAAAGATAAAACCAAAATAAAACCTGAACAAACCAAGATAAAATAAACCAGATCCTGAGCCCAGGCCCAACCCTAAACTTGACCCATAGGCCATGAGCGTTTGGTTCCAAACCCTAGGCCACTGAGTGCTTAAACTTAAGGCTAGATCTAAACTAAACCATGACCCTGAGCTGAACTAGCCCTGGGCACTAAAACTGAGCCCTGAGCCACCAGGCCCTGAGCTCACAGGCCCTGGGCCACTGGGCCCTGAGCCTAAATCCTACCTAAACCTGGGCCACACTACCCTGAGCCACTGGGCCAAATCCTGGAGCCTAGGCCCCCTGGGCTACTACCCTGAGCCACTGGGACAGATAACTTAGCTAATAACTTAAATATAGATTAAAAGGCTAAAGATAATGTATAAGATAAAGATGATTGAGCTATGGCTGATCCTAAACTAGGCCTAAAGATATGTTTGTGTACTGGTCTGGGCCAGGCAAACCACTGAGGCTGGGCCTAAATCCTGAGCCCTACTAACCCACTGGGCAAACCTGGGCTAACTGAGCCCTGGGCTAGGCCCTGAGCCCTGGCGATCATGAGGCCCTGGGCCACAAAATGATCTCACTGAAACCTAAATAGCCACTGGGACCATAAACTCTGGGCCCAGGCCTAGCCCACCAAACTGAGCCCTAACCCTAATAGGCCACCAGGCCTAAACCCTGGGCCACTACCTGGGCCCTCCCCAGGCCCCTCCATAAACCCCAGGCCTGGGCCCTACCCTATAGATCCAGGCCCTAAATCCTGACCACAAAACTGAAACCTGACCTGGCTAAATAAAACCAAAAAGCCTAAACCTAAATATAAAAAAATAAGATAATAAAGATAAAATATAAACTAAAACTAAAAAACCTAAACTTACCTAAACCTAAATAAATAAAGATAAAATAAAATAAACATTAAAGATAAAATAAATAGAGCTTATCTGCCTAAAAAAAATAAAATAAACCTAAAATAAAAACCTAAAAATAAAACTACCAAACCTAAAATAAAAAATAAACTTAAAATAAAATAAAAATAAACCACTAAACCTGGCTACTCTTAACCCCTCTCTAAACCCTAAAAACCATAACCTAAGCTAAATAAATCCTAAAAATAAAATAAATAAAAAACCTAAAACTAAATTAATAAAGTAAAATAAAATATAATAAAATAAGAAACTAAACTAAAGCCTAAACCATTAAATAAAATAAAAAATAAAAACTAAACCAAAATAATATAAATAAAAACCTAAACAAAACTAATAAATAAAAGAAGCCTAAAAATAAAAAACTTAAATAAAATATAAACTAAAGGTAAAATAAAAATAAATAAACCTAAAATTAGATAAAAACTAAATAAAAACATAAACCAAAAAAATAAACCTCAAAAAATTAAAAATAAAACCCAAACCCAAAACTAAAAAAAAATCCTAAACTTAAAATAAACCTAATTCTAAACTAAAATAAACTAAACTAAAATAAATAAAATGAAAATCTAAACATAAACCCTAAACTAAATAAAATAAAATAAACTAAAAATAAACCTAAACTTTGTGTATAACTTCTAATATTTTATTGTTTAGACTAATTTTATGATTTTTTATCTTAAGCAATAACTTGTGATGTGATATGCAATATAATATAATATAATATGATTTATTGTATTATAATATAGGATTGCATAACATAGTATAGCATCATGCATTATAGCATACTATTGTGTATAACTACTTATTGTTTAGCATATTTTAGTTTGTTATAATATGAAGTAGTAGAGTTTGTAATGGTATAATTCATAGAAATACTGATTTATAAGCTGAGATGATGGGATTTGCCCAAATGTAAGGTAAGCTTTAGGGAATATCATTGGGGGTCAGCTATGGTGAGTCATTTAATCAAAAGAATGGAATTTTGCATTCAAAATAAAGGTTCAGTTTCCAACAAAATTTTATAAAGTTTTTGCTTAAAGTGATTCATTTTAAGGTGTACTATAAGATAATATAATATATGAAAGCATATTAAAATACAATGTACATAATAATATAACTTCACATATATATGAATGTAGTGGAGTGTTACTAAATGTTATTATACATTTTAGTATGTTTTACTTTTGTTATAATTCATTGGGTCAAAACTCACAAAAATGTAAATTTGAAGGTTTAGATAGAAGAATTTGACCAAATTCATAGCACACATGAAGAAGCAACACCAAAATTATAATAAAAAAATAACAATTCTACATCCAAAATGAACATTATTCATATTTTGAGAAAATTTTGTTATTTGTTCCTTTTAAGTGATTCTAATGAGGTGTAATGTTAGACAATATATTATATTATTGCAAATTATAATATAACATCATATATTATAAAAATTATAGTGTGATAATTCACACTATAATATGTTTAGCATGATATTGTATAGTTAGTTTGAGCTTACACCATGACAATTCATAAAATGTTCATTACAATGTTAAGATAATGTAATTTGAAAAAATACATTATTATGCATTTAGTTGAAGTATTAAAGGTGTGCATAAGAGAAGAAATAAGATGTGATGAGAATTCCATGTCAAGGACATGGAGGGAGATCCACTAGGGGATCACACATGCATTGGACATGACATGTGAGTGGTCTATGTCGAGGGCATAGAAGAATAAAATCTTCTAGGGATAAGGTTTGAATTTCATTTGATTATATAATTTATGGAAAAAACATCTGCTAAGGATAAGAATCTATAAACCACTGAGGATTAAGATCAAATTGGCTTTAATTTGTTTTATTTTAATTGATATGGAGGCATATCTACTAGAAATATGGGCTCGAGTTCACTGGGGATTGGGTATATGAACCTTCCACTAAGGAAGTAGGTTCGGGCTATTCATTGGGGATTGGGATTTGAGTTTGATTTCATAGATTTTTTTGGGGATGTATCCACTAGGGGTAAGAGTTTGGTTGGATTTGCTTGATTTATACATTTCTGGGGGCGTTGGTTTAATTTGGCTCCATTGGGGAGGTCAGTTTTGAATTTGATTTATTTGCTTGACTTATTTATATATGATTTGGGGCTCCACTAGGGAGAAGGGTGTGCTTTAACTCCACTGACGAAATTAGATTGGGTTTAATTTCATCTGAGCTAATTTATGGACCTTGTCAATGTGCGATGGACCCATTGAGAAGGGGCTATATCAGCCTTGACTTACCAAAGGTTTACAAATCCAAAGGGATAGTCTACCAGATATGGGGTAGGGCTAGCCAACCTAAGGGGTTGTCTTTCAGTGTGCAATAGCTGTTCTAAGAAGAAGGTGTAGAAGACTTACATCTTCTAAAGCAAGGAACAACCACTAGGGTGAGCTATTGGATGCCCAACAAATCGAACCTAACCTAGGGTGACTATTGAGTGAATGCCACTGGGGACTTATGTCAACTCAAAAGTAGTCAGGATTAATTTTATCTTAAATTCATGTGATTTCATATGTTTTGTTTGGTTTAGTTTAATTTTGAATTGAAGGCATATTCACTGGGGATGTGAGCTTGATCAAATTTGATAGGTTTAATTTATGGACCATGTCGGTGTGCGATGGACCCACGAGAATAAGCTATATCAGACTTGTCCTATCTCAGATTTACAAATCCAAAGGGATACTCTACTGGCCGTGGGGTAGAGCTCGCCAATCTAAGGGGTTACTTTTCAGTGTGCAATGGTTGTGCTAGGAAGAAGGTGCAACAGACTTACATTTTCTAAAGAAAGGAAAAACCACTAGGGTGACCTGTGGGTAGCACAATAAATTAAACTCGACTTATGGGAGACTACTGAGTGAATGTTGTCGGGGACTTATATCAACTCAACAGTAGTCAGGAGACTCCTATAGGGAGTTTTGTTGACATTTCCCTAAAGATAGGATGCCTTCTCAAGAAAAGGTATCAGTATGGGTGTCCTCCTATTCCATAAGTGAATATATTTTTTGTTTATATTTTTGTGTGAACCCTATTGATGTACGAGGGACCACACTAAGAAGGTGCTATGTTGACCTTAAATTATCTCAAGTTTACTAGACTAAGGCAGAAGTTGCGCATCCACATAATGGATTCTCTAACCACAGGAGTGGTTACTAGGAAAGGGGAACTGTCTAATATGATAGTAACCTAAGTAGTGTCTAAATGGGGTCGCAAAGGATGTTATCCAAATATAGTGCCTACAGGGGAAGTGCTGCTAAGGGCATTATCCTAAGCCCTAGAAAGGAAAGGCTATAAGTTTATAGTGGCCAACTCAATAAGAAAGCATAGAAGACTTATATCTGCCATGAGTGGTGTATCATAAGGTGCGATAACCGACTAACCTAAGGTGTATCCATCAGCATGAGTGGTGGATCCATTAGCATAGTGAGAACCAACCAACCTAAGGTTCCCATCGGTGTGCAACAATCAATCTGGAAAGAAAGCATGTAGGCTTACAACCTTCAAGTGATCATTGAGATGAATCATGATGGGACAGATGCTATTTTAGATAGAGAGACTACTAAGGAGGACCCATGAGGGAAGGACTAGACCCAAACTTGGAAGTAGTAGGAAGGAGCTTGGGGACTTATCCTAAACCTCAAATATACTTTCGACCAGGTCAATGCACGAAGATAATCCAAGAAGAAAGAGTAGCAGACTCACATCCTCTTAAATGAAACCAACTTGAGGTAGCCTACCAGCCACGTAGTAAGCCATGCTAAATTAATAAGGCTCTCATCGATGAGCAATGGCCAAGCAAGAAAGGAAAGCATAATAAACTTACATCCTCCAAAGGAAGAAGACCACTAGCGGTGACACGTTAGCCCGACCTAATGCATCTACTAAATGAGTGTCGCTGAGGGAGTTATCTCAACTTAGAGTAGCCCGAGATAAAAGATATGTGTTTATTTTATATGTTTATGTGTAGTTTGTGTTTTTATTGTGTCAATGAAGGATAGGATTTTGCTCAGGTTCCTTACTCCTACCCTAAACACATCATGGAAGATACACAAATAAGAATACTTTTAATATAGAACATACTGAATTTGAAAAGGAATTATCATTGATGGTAATTATTTTTAAACATAATTTATATTATTTCTTTAAGTAGAGCTTGTTGATTGGAAGCATTGGGCGCTCTCCCTTATGATTAATAAGCTGATAAGATCCTTTTTGGCAGGCCTTCTCTATGGCAAAAGGGCCTTTCCATGTGGGTTTAAACATGTCTCCCATCTTATGATGGGAAATAATAGGTCTCCATAGATTTAAAATAAGCTCTCCTACGTGAAAAGATCTTGAAAGGACCAACTTATTATGAGCTTGAATCATTTTAGCTTCATACAACTCGAGCATGCCCACAAGTGTCTATCCTCCAAACCATCAAGCTTTTTGAACCGCAATTTTGCATTCTGCTCTATTGTCCCATAGCTATCCTTAGTGAAGGGAGTTGGACTTCTAATGGTATAATGACTTAGGACCCATACACTAAGGCTAAAGGAGTAGACTAAGTTGGAGTTCTATAAGTAGTGTGGTAGGCCCACGAGCCTTCAACTAACTGCTCATGCCACTATCACCTATTATTATCGAGTATCTTCTTCAGTATTTGGATGAGAGTTTTGTTGAAGGCTTCTGCTAAGTCATTTTCCTTCAGGTAGTTTATGGCATAATATCTCTAATCTATATTGTGTCTTTGGGCAAAGTTATTGACCTCGGTGATCTTGAATGCAATATCATTATCAGATATAATTCATTGAGGCACTCTGAACCTGTATTTGATATGGTTCCTAAAAAACTGAAGCACACACTGAGCTATGACCTCTTTGAGTGGAATCTCCTTTACCCATTTGAAAAAGTTGTTAGTAGCAGCTAAGATGAACTGATGACCCTTAGAAGAAGGAGGATCAATCAGACCTACTAAGTTGGTACCCTAACACTCGAATGGCCATGAGGCTTGTGTAGGATGTAGAATGTTGGGTGGTTATTGTAGGGCCATACCATGTATTTGACATAGGTGGTATCGCCTAGCCATATTTATGCAATATTTAATCATCAATGACCAGTAGTACTCTATTCTCTTGATCTTGGTTTTCATCTTTGAACCAGATTGGTTGGCTCCACATTATCTTGAGTGTACTTCGATCACGATCTTACGGGCTTTGTGCATGTCTAAATAATGTAACCATGTATGATCAAAAGATCGCCAGTACAAGACACCATCCACAAGAGCATAGGAAAGTTCTCTCTACTTCATCTGATGGGCTTGGGACTTCTCTTGAGGTAGTTGTCCTTAATTTAGGTAATCCCTGAATGGTTGCCTCCAATCTAACTCCTCATTCTTCTTGGCAATGGCAACCTCCCATTCAAGAGAGTACTTTTTTATGAGTTCAATATCAATAAGGGATACGACTTGTCTTTTTTGGACCTTTATTGATATGGACTCATCTTTCGGACATGCCAACTCCTTCGCAAGCTTGGCTAATGCATACGCTATGGCATTCTCTCCTCGAGGAATCTTATAAATGGTAACCACTAGGATTTGGGCCAAGAACTCCATGGTGTACTTATGGTGGTGATGGAGCTTGGGCTTTATAACCTTATAGGACCTAGTGATTTGGTTGATAACTAGTTAAGAATCTTTGAAGATGTTGATGTTCTGGATGCTTAGAGTAAAGGCTAACTCCAGACTGGCAATCAGATCCTCATATTTTACTTCATTGTTTGTGCAAGGATTGAAGATGAGAATCTCATCACATCATAGTTGAGTTAAGAGAGAAACTACGTCTACCTTTATTGGAATAGTAGATTATGGTTCTTCTTCTCTTTGAGAGAAAGTTGCACCATCAAAGTACATCTCATAGTAGTGAATTCTAGAATCCTCTAAGTTCATGATTTGTTCATCGGGGTGATCATCACTAAGTAAAGAGTCAACAGAAACTAGGTGTGCTGCTAAAAAAATTGCTAGCACTTGTCCTTTCATCACACGGAGGGGTACAAAGGTAATGTTAAACTACGAGAGGATCATGGACCATCGTGCCAACCATTCGGATAGCATCGGTTGTGTCATGAAATACTATAGTGGATTGATCCTAGAGATTAGGTTTACCTTATGAGAAAGCATGTAGTGTTATTTCTTTTGGTATGCAAAGATTAAAGCTAGGCAATGCTTTTCAATGGGTGGATAATTAGCCTCAATAAGGATTAGACAACAGCTAAGGTAGTAGAGTGTGTTTTCTTTCCCTTCGTCATTTTCTTGGGCCAACAAAATACCAATGGAGTAGTTTAACACAATAGTGTAAAGCATGAGCGACTTGCCCGAGATAGGGGCTGGTATAATCGACGCCATCATCAGGTAATGCTTGAGGTCTTCAAAGGCATGCTCACACTTGTCATCCCACTTGAACTTGGCATCCTTTTTGATAAGTGCTGAGAATGGCTGACATCTTCTTGATAAGATGAATATAAAGCATTTTATATATGCCAACCCTTGGAATAATCTGATTTGAGTTAAACTTTTAGGGGGTGGCATTTCTAATATTGCCTAACTAAGTCATTGGTTTTAATTTCATTCAATAAAGAACTGATGTATGTCGAGCGTGGATCTTCTTTAATTCCTAAGTTGATTTCCTTGAGCACATTGATGGTTGACATGATCTCTTCTTTAAACTTTGGTGGTGCATATTTGACTTTAAAATCATCTGATAATGTCAGTTTCTACACTCCTCTATGAGTTAATGTGATTTGAAAAGAACCTATCGAATTCCAAATGATCGATGATGATTATGCAATAATCATCATCATTGATTGGACCCACTGTATTGAATCCTAGTCTTGTCTTGATTGAAAGATTTTGCATTTGTTCTTCCATATTCTTTCGGAGTAGTCTAACTTATGCTTTGACGAAGTATGTGGGATTAACCCATTCTTTGCTAAATTATGAACACAAGGAAAGTACCAATCAAAAGGTAATTCTATTAAATCTTTACATGAATCATCCTCAAGTTCTACATCAACTTCTTGACTTGAAAATGATGCTCTCAGAAAGAACCTCTAAGTCTTCACACCTGTGGATGACATAGGGGCTTCCTTAACTACCAAACCCTCAACTTTTTGAAAGGAAGGTGGGGTTAGAGCTAAGGTTCCCAATTGATGCCTAATTTTTTTACATATAGACTTGGATACACTTATTCTATGCTTTGGAGCCTGATCTTCATCGCTATATGGCTCAAGTGTCACCTTCAAGGGAATCTACTACTGAGAAGAGCTAGTTGGTGTGCTAACCATATATGACTCATCCTATGAACTAGATTCTAAGCCTATATAGATAGTAGGTGTACTCCTAGTAGCTGGTACATATCATCTATTGGGTGGCCAATAAAGAGGTTTTCCACCCCTAGGACTGCCTCTTCCTATGCCTAGTGGTGGTTAGGTCGTCCTACCTATATGTTCTAATGGAGTAACGAACTGTGGGAGGAATCGATTGTCAGGCTCAACTTCCACTTCCATATTTATTTTCGCTCCCTTTTATTTTTTTCATTTTCTCTCTTATTTTCTTTTTCTTTATTTCTTTCTAATTCTTTTTCTATTATTTTAAACTATGACCAAGTTCATGAGAATAGACTTGTTGATTTTGACGGAGGTAGTAAGCTGCATCCTCATATATGCTGACCTCGTGAAATGTAAATGGCTAGAGATCTCCTTTGACATAGTAGACAATCCAACCTCTCACGAACTTCATACACTGATGTAGAGAGGATGGAACTATGTTGCTCTCATGTATCCATGGTCTCCCAAGTAAAGAGTTGAAAGATGTATCCGAATTTATAATGTGGAATTTAGCTTCGGTCTTCTAATCTTCTATCTCCAAGGTTAACACTATGGATCCTGAGCCCTGTTGACCTCACTTTGCAGATACAATCTTCCCATCTTAGACTTAGGAGTCTTATAGATACCTCAGACTTCCCTAGTCATAAGACACTTCTAACAAATAAGTAAACACTTAACTAAGCCTAAGACTTAGAATGGTTAACCATAGGATTGGGATTGCCTTGGGATTAGGATGATGCTATCCTACAACCCAAGTCCAATCCATGTTCACCTTCTCAAATTAAACCTCAAGTTCAATTCAAACATCAAATTCAAATCCAAATCAAAACTCAAATTCCAAAACCAAATGATTGAAGCTGATGATCAAATCCAAACTTGAAACCCTTCTTAAGTAATATGACCTATCCCATGGACTTAGAAAAATCTTAATCCAAATCAATCCAAAATCAATTGATTTTCTCATAATCAATTTATATCTTCAATCAAATTCCTAAATATAAATCAAATCTACATTCAAATGACCAAAACTAAATCAAATTAAATCAAAACCCTGCCTAAGCATATGTCCTATCCCATGGACTTAGCCAAATCTTAATCCAAATCACGTCAAACTCAATTGCTTTTCTCACAAATCAATCATATTTTCAATCATCCTCATAAATTTAAATGAAATATAGATTTAAATCATCAAAACTAAATCAAACCAAATCAAAATCCAAACCTAAGTCACATGACCCAACTCTATGGACTTAACCAAATTCCTTCATTCCAAAACCCAAATTCAATTGATTTTCTCATGAATCAATCATACATTCAATTATATTCACAAATATAAATGAAATATACAATCATCAAGCCAAACCAAAATCAACCCAAGTCAAACCCAACTAAACCCTTTTGACTTGAAATGTTCAAATGAACCAAAACCCATTTGAACCCATGCCAATTGAAATTGAATTTCAACTAAATCAATATCAACTAAAACAGACTCAACCCAAAATCAAACCAACTAAACCCAATTCGTCCACTTGATCTAAACTGGCCAATTTGACCTATTTGAGCCAAGTTCTGATCCTACCCAAGTTGCATTGAACCAAAGCCATCAAAACCTCTCATCATGATTGTTGATCACCTTAAGTTGATCAATTATCACAAATTGGGTCACACCAAGTTAACTTGGCCATTTGATCAAGTCAACCCCTTAACCCATATGAACTCAAACTATCCAGATTGGAACCTATGCCAAATCCCTTGAAACCAATGGCTCATACCAAATCAAAATCAATATTTGAATATGACTTGGCCTTCAATTAAGTCAAACCAAACCCAATTGGCCCTCTTGACCCAAGTTAACCCAAATTGACCTAATAGATAAAATTGTGTCAAATTAAAATATAAACCAAATTGATTACAACCAATGGCTCAAATTCATTCCAAATTAATTGTTTAACTCAACCAAAGCCATTATTAGGCCCAATTGACCTACTTAGCCCAAATTGACCTAAAGGGTCAAGTTGCCTAAATCAAAACCAAATCCAAATTAATTGAAACCAAAGCCTATAATCATCTTCAATTGGTCACTAAACCCAAACCAACACCTAACCCAAACCAATTTGGCCAATGTGGTCAAATTGTTCAACTTAACCCATTTAACTCAAAATGAATTCAAATGAGCCAAAATCAAATCTAAGCCATACTAAACCAAACCAATCGAACCAAAACATCCAAAATGATCATATTAATTTGACAGAACTCTTAGTTTGAACCAATTTTACCAACTGGTCAACTTGCCCAACCTAACCTAATTTAACCTAAATGAGTCAAATTGAGCCAAACATAACCATATCAACTCTAATTGATTAGAAATTTGGGCTAACCCACTTTTGGCTAATTTCTAATCTACCCTAGTTATCTTGCAAATCATAAGACCATACTACATGGTTTTAAAATCATAGGAGGAGTTAGTTGGCGGCCACTCCACATGGTTATAAATCTAGAAGTTGGTCAATTTATAAAATAAAATAAACTAAAATAAATAAAAAATAAACTAAATAAACCTAAACCTATCAATTTACTTTATTTTAAAAAAGAAAAAATAAAAAATAAACTAAATTAAATAAACTAAATAAACCTAAACCTACAAGTTTACTTAATTTAAAAATAATAAAATAAAAAATAAAGCAAAAAAAACCTAACCCTAAACCCTAATCCCTAAACCCTAAACCTACAACTCTAAACCTCAAACCCTAAACCCTAAAATGCTAATCCCTAAACCCTAAGCTCTCCCCAACCCTCCCAAACTCTAAACCCAACTAAACCTAAACCTACCAACCTGACTTAAAACCCTACCTAAACCTAAACCCTAAAAAAAATAAACCTAAACTAAATAAAGCATAAAAATATAATAAATAAAAAAACTTAAACTTAAATAAAATGAAAAAAAATAAAATAACATAAAAAACTTAAACTAAAACTTAAACCTAAAACTAAACCTAAAACTAAAAATAAAATAAAAAACTAAAATAAATAAAATAAAACTTAAACTAAACTAAAAATAAAATAAACCTAAAACCTAAATAAAATAAAACTAAACTTAAAGAAAATAAAATAAAAGAAAACTAAAATAACTTAAACTTAAAATAAATACAAAATAAACCTAAAGCCTAAACTAAAATAAAAAAAAAAAAACTAAAAAAATAAATAAAATAAAATAAACCTAAACTTAAATTAAAATAAAATAAATAAAACTTAAACCTAAACCTAAAAGATAATTAAACTCTAACTAAATAAAATAAAAAATAACCTAAACCTAAACTAAAAATAATAATTAAATCCTAAAATAAAACCTAAAACATAAACCTTAAAAACCTAAACTTAAACCTAAAAAAATGAAAATAAACTTAAACCTAAATTAAATAAAAACTAAACAAAATAAACCTAAACTTAAAATAAACTAAAATAAAACTTGAACTAAAATAAATAAAACCAAAATAAAATAAACTAAACTAAATTAAAATAAAATAAAACCTAACTAAAATATAAAATAAACTAAATAAACCTAAAATATGCTTTACTTAATTTTAAAAGAAATAAAATAAAAAAAAAAAATCCATCCTAAACTAATACACACTAAAAAAACTAAAATAAACTAACTCTTGTGCTAAACCCTAAACCCTAAACTAACTTATACCCTAGCCTACCCTAAACCCTAAACCAAAACCCTACTCCACCCTGACCTAAACCTTAACCTACCCAAAACCCAACCCTACCATAACCTTATACCTACCTAAACTTACTAAATAAACCAATAAATAAAATAAATAAACCTAAACCTAAATAAAATAAATAAATAATAAAACCTAAACTTAAATTTAAGCCTAAAACTAAGAATAAAAACTTAAAATAAAACTAAACATGGACTAAATAAAATAAACCTAAAATAAATAAATATCTAAATAAAATCTAAAAAATAAACCTTAAACCTAAAATAAATAAATAAAACCTAAACCTAAACTAAAATAATACCAAAGATAAAATAAATAAATAAAATAAACCTCAACCTTAACTAAAATAAACTAAACTAAAATAAATAAAACCTAAACCTAAACCTAAATAAACTAATCCTAAACCTAAACCTCTAAAAATAAACTAAAACCTAAACCTAAACTAAAATAAAACCTAAAAAATCTAAAACTAAACCTAAAAATAAAATAATAAACTTAACCTAAACCTAAAATAAAAAATAAAACCAAAACCTAAAATAAAATAAAATAAAACTCATCTAAAATAAATCAAAACCAAAACCTAAACCTAAAAAATAAATTAAAATAAAAAATAAACTAAAATAAGAAAGTAAACTAAATATAAATAAAAAATAAACCTATATGAAAATAAAAATAAAATAAACTAAAATAAATAATAAATAGACAAAATAAACCTAAACCTACCAATTTACTTAATTCAAGAAGAAAAACCATAAATTCTAAATCCTAAAGCATAAACCCTAAATGCTAAACCCTAAACCCTAAAAAACCCTAAACCCCAACCCTAAACACTAAATCCTAAACTCTAAACCCTAACCCTAAACCCTAAACCCTAAATTCCAAACCTTAAACCTAAATATAAAGTAACTAAATAAATTAAAAAAATAAACTTAAACCCTATAACCTAATAAACCTAAACCTACACCTTAAGAATGGGCAGAACCTTCATGGCAAGAATATCACCGTGAACTAGGCTTAGTCTAGATCTGGTGGTGGATGCAAAAGCGGAGGTTGCGATTATCATAGTGGTGGTGGCGGATCTATAAGTGATGGTGGTTATATAGGTGGTGGGCTGCATGGTGGTAATAAAAAAGATTCTGACCTTGGCGATGGCAAAGGGAGAGATCGGGGTTATGATGGTGGATTCCGCTACTCAAATGGCCGAGGTGGTTTTGATAGCAACTGGAGAAACTAAAGAACGACCAATCTGATCTATTTCTTATGGAACTATGTCTTTACAGTATAAATGATTCTAGTTATCTAGGGTTTTTGATTTTCTTTATGCGTGCTCATTCTTTAGCTATGTTGTCACTTTTATCTTAGAAAACTTTTTTTGTTACTTGGTTGATGAAAATAAAAAGAAGAAATGTTGAATTTGAATTTGTTCTCTCTTGAAAAAAAACAACCCTAAACCCTAAACTACAACCTGAAACTTAAACCTAAAACCCTAAACCTAAACCTAACCAAAACCAACCCAAAATCATAACCCCTAAAATCTCTAACCTAAACCCAATCTCTAACCTAAACCTAAACCCCCAATTTTAAACCCTAAACCTAAACCTAAACCCTAAACTTAAACCCTAAACAATTTACTAATTTAAAACCACCCAAATCTATCTTAAACCCTAAACTAAACTTAAATCCTACCTGCTAACCCTAAACATACCCTAAACCTTAACCCTACTCTAAACCCTAAACCTAAATCTAAATCTAACCTAAACTTAAACCCCAAAATATAAATCTTAAAACCCTAACCTAGCTAAAGCATCCTAAACCTTAAACCCTAAATCCTAAAAATCGTAAACCCTAAATCCTAAACACTAAATTTTAAATCCTAAACCCTCAATCTTAACCTTAAACCCTAAACCTTAAAAACCTAAAAACCTAAACCTAAACTAAATAAAACATAAAAATAAAATAAATTAATAAACCTAAACCTAATTAAAATGAAAAATAAAATAAAATAAAAACCTAAACTAAAACCTAAACCTAAATATAAAAATAAATTAAAATAAAAATCAAAAAAATAAAATATATTAAATAAAAACTTAATATAAACTAAAAAATAAATTAAATCCAAGAATAAGAAACCTAAATATAATAAAAACTAAACGTAAAATAATAATAAAATAAAACCTAAAATAAAATAAAATAAAAACTAAAAAAATGAATGCAAAAAAATAAACGTAAAAATATATTAAAAAAACCTAAACCCTATACAAAAAAAACCTAAACTTAAAATAAAAATAAAATAAACCTAAACCTAAACTAAAATAAATAAAACGTACCCCTAAACCTAAAATAAACTAAACCTAAACCTAAACCTAAACTAAATAAATATAGAATTAACCTAAACTTAAAAAATAAACTAAAATAAAAATAAAACTCAATTCAAAAATAAACTAAAATAAATACTAGATAAAAAAATAAACCTAAAATAAATAAACTAAACTAAATAAAAATAAAAGATAAACTTAAATAAAAATAAAAAATAAAGTAAACTAAAATAAATAATAAATAAACTAAATATACTAAATAAACCTACTAGTTTACTAAATTTTTTTTTAAAAAAAAACTTTAAACCCTAAATCCTAAACCCTAAACCCTAAACCTACAACACTAAACCCTAAACCCTAACAAACCCTAAAAAACCCTAAACCTTAAACCCTAAACCCTAAAAGCATAAAACTTAAAACCCTAAACCCTACCTTAAACTCTAAACTGTAAACCCTAAACCCTAAATGCTAAACATTAACCCCAAACCCTAAACTTAAACAAAAAGTTACTAAATAAATTAAAAAATAAACCTAAACCTAAACCATAAGAATGGGTAGAACTTTGACAGCAGGAACATCACCATCAACCATGCTCAGTTTAGATCTGGTGGTGGAGGCAAAGGCGAAGGTGGCAATTATCGTAGTGGTGGTGGGGGATTTGGAGGTGCTAATGGATATAGAGGTGGTGATTAGAACAATGGTGATTTTGGAAGCAAAAGGAGTGATGGAGGTTACATCTGTGGTGGTGGCAGAGGGAGAGATCAGGGATATGATGGTGGATCCTTCTACTCAGGAGGCTGAGTTAGTTCTAATGGGAACTGGAGAAACTAAAGAACGGTCGATCCAATCTACTGCTTATGGAACTATCTTTACAATAGAGACAGTTCTATTTATCTAAGGTTCTTGGTTTATACTCTTAGCTCATTTTTTATCTATGTCATCTTGCCTCGAGAAAACTTGTGTTACTTGGTTGAAGATTTTGAATTTTTTCTCTATTAAAAACAAACCAAACCTAAAATAAAACTGAACCCTAAACCTAAAACTTAAACCCTATACCCTAAAACCCTAAACCCACCCAAACCTAAAAACCACAAACCCTAAACCCTAAAACCCTAAACCCTAAACCATAAATCCTAAAACCTAAACCCTAAACCCAAAACCCTAAATCCTAAACTCTAAACCCTAAACCGTAAACCATAAACCCTAAACTAACCTGAAACCCTAAACCCTAAAAAGCTAAAAACCTAAACATAAATAATATAAAACCTAAAAATAAAATAAATAAATAAACTTAAACCAAAATAAGATAATAAAATAAAAAAATTAAAATTAAAACCTAGCCCTAAACCTAAAAAAAATAAAACAAATAAAAATAAAAAATAAAATAAAATAAAATAAATAAAACCCTAAACTAAACTAAAAAAAATTAAAAGACCTAAATAAAATAAAAACTAAACCCAAAAAAAATAAAATAAACCTAAAATAAAATAAAATAAAAATTAACTAAAAACCTAAACATAAAAGTAAAATGTAAAAATATATAAGAAATAAAACCTAAATCTTAAACTAAGAAAAAATCTAAACCTAAAATAAAAATAAAATAAACCCAAAATAAAACTAAAATAAATAAAACCCAAACCTAAACCTAAACCTAAACTAAATTAAATAAAATAAACTAAAAATAAATGTAAACCTAAACTAAAAAATAAAACCTAAAAATAAACCTAGAATAAAAACCTAAAACCCAAAATCTAAAAAAATAAAAAATAAAAACAAAACCTAAACTTTAAAATAATAAATAAAACCTAAACCTGAAAGATAAAATAAAAATAAAACTAAACTAAAAAATAAACTTAAACTTAAACCTTAACCTAAAAAATAAACTAAAATAAAAAACCTAAAATAGATAAACAAAATAATATAAAAATAAAAATATACCTAAATAAAAATAAATAACTAAAAAAAACTAAAATAACCAAAAAAAACTAAATGAACTAAATAACCTAAACTTACTAGTTTACTTAATTAAAAAAATAAAAATAAAATTAAAAATAAATAAAAAAAAAAACCACAACCCTAAAACTAACAAAAACCCACTATACCCACCTAAAATCCTAAACCCTAATCCCCACCTCTAAACCACAACCTCTAACCCACCCAAAACTCCACTTTCTCTAAACCCACCCTAAACCCTAAACCTAAACCCTAACTAACCCTAAACCCTAAAACCCTACCCTAAACTTAACCAAAGCCCAATAAACTAAGTGCATGCCACCTAAATCTTATGCTAAACCCAACCCTCCATCCCTAAACCCTCCCTAAATCTCAAACCTAAATGCTAAACCACAACTATAAACCCTACTCAAATCCTAAACCTAAACTACACCTAAAATAAAATAAAATAAAATAAAACTAAACTAAAATTAAATAAAACTAAACTCAGTTAGAAAAATACTAAATAAAACCTAAATAACATAAATTAAATGTAAAACCTAAATATAAAAATAAAATAAAATAAAATACCTAAATAAACCTAAACTTAAAATAAAATAATTAATAATAATAACCAAAACATAAAAGAAACAAAATAAAATAAACATAAACATAAACTAAAATAAATAAAACCTAAACCTAAACCTAAAATGAACTAAACTGGCACCATAAACAAAATAAAATAAAATAAACTAAAAATCAAACTAAACCTAAACTAAAAACTAAAATATAAAAATAAACCTAAAATAAAAATCTAAAATCGAAACCTAAAAAAATTAAATGAAAACATAAATCTAAACCTAAAAATAAAAAAAATAAAACCTAAAACTAAAAAATAAAATTAAACTAAAAAATAAACATAAACATAAGCCTAAATCTAAACCTAAAAAATAAATTATAATAAAAAACCTAAACTAAAATAAATAAATCAAACTAAATAAAATTAAAAAATAAACCTAAATAAAAAGAAAAGATAAAATTAACTAAAATAAATAAAAAATAAACTAAATAAACTTAAACGTATGAGTTTACTTAATTTTAAAAAAATAACCCTAAACCCTAAAATATCATAAACCTTAAGCCTTAAACTTGAAACCCTAAATCCTAAACCCTAAACTATAAACCCTAAAAAACCATAAATCTTAAACCCTAAACCCTAAATCCTAAACTAACCTAAACCCTAAACTAACCCTAAACCCTAAACCACACTACTGTGAGTCACTGTAGCACCCAAGAGGGGGGGGGGGTGAATTGGGCGATATTAAATTTTTTTTAAATTTTAAGTTTTAGTAGAGAATTAATTTTTGATTTTATAATGACAAGATTCATTTCTTAATGCAAAAAAAATAAAAGTACAATAAAATAAAGAGAGAAAATAGGCACACAATTTTTACGTGGCTGGCCAAACCCCAAAATCAACCTACGTCCACGCCTAGCCACCCCTGAATAGGAATCCACTAAATGCAAAAATAGCTTACAAATAGTACTATCTTATAACAGGCCGAGTACAACACCTATAATAATATTTACTCTCCTACAAAGGTGGGAGTACAACCCCAATATAAATTTTATGGCATAAAAAGAAAAATACAATATAATAAATTTTGATAAAATAAATCTCTCAACAAATATACCAAGCTATCTAATTCAAAAAATAATCTCACAACTTATAAATGATCACTTACATCTTAAAAATTTTGGCAAGAAAAAATGCTCACTTAATATTGATAAGAAATAATAAAATAAATATCTTTAAGTGATCTTACTAAGATGTTTATGTTATTACAATTTGTAGACTAATATAAAAAACTATTCAACATAAATTCACAATGTTCTTTTGCACAATAAAATAAATTTCAATAAGGAATAATTTGTTTTATTTTAACCAAAAAGATTCTTTCAAATAAAGCTAATGATCACAAAATACTTAAATAAAATGAGTATATGATAGATCTAAGTAGGCTATAAAGCTTTTAATTAAAAAGAGAGATCTAGCAAATATGAAAATAATTTCAGCATAATAATTTAATTTAAAATGTTTAAAATATACTTCTAAAATAGATCTAAGATTAAATGATCTTTCAAAATGAGATTAATGAAGAAATATTTCAAGAAACCAAAAGAAATTTGTAGGAAGTTAAAAATTTCAACAAGTTGAAATAGATCCTACAAACTATCACAAGAGTTTTTCACAAAAAAAAATGATTGAGAAACTTTGATGTAAAAAATAATGCCCAAAGATGAATCCACCAAAGAGTATAAATTGGAAAGAATAAATAGATGTTGAAAATAGCATGAACAACTAAAAAGGATTAAGATCAAGAAAACAAACTCAAGTAATTTGAGAAAGCTTGCTTAGTTGAAGATGTTGAAGCTTCCAAACCAAGGATTTGATCTTGCAATATTTGGAGAACACTTGGAAGGCAAATCTAAGAAATTTTCTCTTAGATTTGCTGGAGGGATTTTGAATTTTGAATGAGGAATGCTTTCATGAAGAGAATGATGGCTATTTATAGGCAAGAGGGTCATTTTGAATTATTTCAATAAAATATATTATTCTATCCTCATGCTATCATGTGATAATTTATTATTCAATAAAAATGTAATTTATATTAAATAAATATTAAATTAAAGTAGCTAAAATTCGGCTATTTACATGGTCAAGTAAAAAATAATCAAATATGGCTCTTAATATATCCAAAGCATGTAGCATGCATTCATTATTAAAATCAGCTAATGTTTGAAAAGTCATAATAAATTCAATTTTAATCAAACGTGGGTCATGTGACCTATCAAATATAAGGAAAAAAATCCAAGGAATCCATTGGAGATGAAATCAAATATAAATTCCTAGATTATAAAATGTCTTTGGCTAAAATACAACATTTCATATATTTTTGTTAATTTTGACATGTGACATTTAAATATTATGATATAATTTATATATAATCATACATATGTTAGTTATCATATAACCATCAAATTAAATTAAAATATTTAATTATATTAAGTAAATAAAATAATTACACTTAATAGTCATTATCATTTATTATTTTGACAATTCAAATGCTATGTATGAAACATATAATTGTTAATTAGATAGAGATATATAAATCAACCTCATTAAAAATAAATATGTGAGCAAATTGATTCATGCCAATGAATAAATGCATATAACCTAAAATATTATATTTTGAGCTTCATTTATCCAATTTGATCTATCTTTTATTCTTCTACTCTTACAATTTCCTCAAACATATTATGAGATGTATTGGATATGTAATTAGCAATTGGTATATCTGAAATACATAAAAACATTCATTAGAACATCCAAGCATTCGTTTGTTATCATCAAAATTGATCGGATTGAACATGAGGCTCATTAAGACAATAATTACAACCCTGAACCCTAAACCCTTAACCCAAACCCCTACAACCTTAAACCCTAAACCCTAAACCCTCAAAACCCTAAACCTTAAACCTTAAACCCTAGCACTAAATCCTAAACCCTAAACCTATTTTCACTTTTTGGCCTGAGCTGGGTTATATTTTTGACTTCTTGCTTCTAAGTTGGCCTGGTGGTTGCTACATAGTGGTTCCTATCTTTCTAGCCTGGGTTGGCTTAGTTTTTTCAACCTAGTGTCTGATATCTTCTCTAGCATGTTACTCTTGTTGATGGTGGATGAGATGGTTTTTGCTCTATCTTTATTCTATTTTATGCACTAGTTGGTTTGTTGGCTCTCCTCTTGAACTCGAATTACTTTTTGCTTATTTTTCATGGTTGAATGGGTGGCCTTCCTAGTGAGAACTATTGTTGGTTGTTGCCTTTCTAGGCCTCCTTTTGGAGAGTTTCCTGACAACTTTTTTAGGGGTTGCCTCCCAATTCCTTATTATTTGTTGTTGGATCTTTCTTTTGCCTTAGTATTGTGTTTGGTTATTCTCTTAGGATTAGCCTTTATTGGCTGCATTATTTGCAATAGGTTTTATGTTGTTATTATGCTTCCTATCAGGTTAGTCTTTATTGTTGGGGAAATTTAGTTTTTTAGCTAGTCTTGGCTAGCTGCTGCTATTACCTTTCTATGGTGGTTTTGCTTCTTTTGGACCTTTATTGTGTGGTGCTTTCTTAGTTTTCTACTTTTCCTTAGCAACTGGGGATGCATCCTTTGTTGGTTACATATGATGGGATGTTCTCTAGTGGTTTCCTTATGGCTGTTTTACTTAGTTGGTTTAGTTTGAGGACTTTTAGTTGTCCTTGGAGTCTTGGTTGTTTGATTTTTTCCTTGTTGGTCTTTTCCTTTTTCTTGGATAATTTGTGGAAGCCCTTTGATGTAGTGGCCAAACCTTTACTGAGCCTTTTGGATTAGACTCTTTGGTTTTTAGTGGTTGGTGGTTGCCTTTGGCCCCCTTTTGTATGGTTGTTTTGTCATCTAGTGCTTTGCACTTACCGCAGCTTATCTTTCCTTCAGTTGATGGTTTTATTTTTGAGCTATTTAGTCATTTATGGTTTCTCACCCTAGTTTGGCTTGGTGACTGCTACTTGCTGGGACTTTGGCTTGAGGGCTCCCATCTTGGTTTTGTTGGCTATTTTTCTATTAATTGGCATGTGTCTGGTGCTTGCTGATGGCGGGTTCTAGTTTTCCCTAGTTTGGAGCTTGGATGGGTATTTGGATAATGGCTATTGTTGGCATTCTGACTTTGTTCTAGCCTCTCTCTAGGTTATTCTGATTAGTCTAATATGGTTTTTGTTTGGTGGTTTAGTTGCTAGCTGGTTGCTGGCCGGTTGCTGTTTGTTTAATGGTGCATGATTTAAAACTCTATGGACTGCTAGCCTTGGTTGTTTGCTTGTATCAGGTATTCTGGTGATGATGGCTTTGATGTTACTCAACTCTTCTCTCTAGTTGGTAGCATTACATATGACTATAACCCTTCTTTATGAAGTTTTGATGGTCATATGGATTGTTTCCCCTTGAGATGATCCTAACTTAGCATGATCCTTCTCTATCTAAGCTCTCTCCTTTTCCTCTTTTAATCGTTATCCTTTTTATCTATGACTTTTGCCTTCGAAATGTTTTGTAGATTTCTTATACAGGTTGGAACTTTACAAAGGGAATGGTCGTTGCTTAGTCAACCCAAGTGTTGTTGTTGTGGATCTTGCTTATCCTGCTTTCTCAAAGGAATCATGAATTATTACTGACTCATCATTTTACTATTTTCAAGATTTGTTTTAGTTTTACTCTATGCCTTTTTCTCTTATGCTTTTTAGCTATTTTATTTTCTCTTTTGTATTCTTTTCTTTCTTTAATGTACTTAGATGGGGGTTTAGCTCAATTGATTTCTTGTAGCTCTGAGAGTAGTAGAATTTTAGAGCTATACCATTTTTAAGGACATTGTATCTTTTCTTTTTATGGTGATAAAATTCTTAACTTTCCCCAAAAAAAACATCCTAAACCATAAACTACCCTAAACAATAAAACCCTAAACATAAAACTAAAATCATAACCCCTAAACTCTAAAACCCTAAATCCTAAACCCTAAACCCTAAAACCCACAACCCTAAACCCTAAACCCTAAACTAACCATAAAATAAAGACTAAGCAAACTAAACCTAAACCTAAAAACTAAACCCTAACCCTAAACCCTAAGCCCTAGAAGCATAAAACCTAAAACTCTAAAACCTAAACCCTAAACCCTAAACCCTAAATCCTAAACCCTAAATCTTAATTGATAACCTTAAATCCTAAACTATAAACCCCAAACCCTAAACCTAAACCTAAAGTAACTAAATAAATAAAAAAATATACCTCAACCCTAAAACCTAATAAACCTAAACCTAAACTTAAACCCTAAGAATGGGCAGAACCATGATGGCAGGAACATCACCATTAGCTAAGCTCAATCTAGATTTAGCAGTGAAGGCGAAGATAGAGGTGGTGGTTATCACAATGGTCATGGGGGATCTAGAGGTGTTGGTGGATATGGTGGTGTTGGTTAGAGTAGTGGTGGTTATGGAAAAAAAAGGAGTGATGGAGGTTATAGCCATGGTGGTGGTGGAAGGAGAGATCTTGGATATGATGGTGGATCTCTCTACTCAAGAGGTCGGGGTGGTTTTGATGGGAACTAAAGAAATTGAAGAACAATCGATCTGATCTGCTGCTTATGGAACTGTCTTTATTGTAGAGATAGTTCTAGTTATCTAGAGTTTTTGATTTGCTCTATGCATGCTCATTTTTTACCTTTGTCATCGCTTGTGTCTTGAAAAACTTGGTGTGTGTGGTATTTATTTTTGAGATGTGGGGCACCATGCAGATCTTAGAGGTACTTGTTGAAATGATCGGGTATGACATTAAGCAAAGATGCACTATCTTGAAAAATAGAAATCATCACCTTATAATGGACCTAATCATTTAATAAAGACTCCTAAGGCATGATGGGTCTTCGACTGTACCACAGATCTTTCTCCTACATTTCATCGAAAAGAAAAGTAGGGTTTATATTAAGTCGGGTTCATTAAGTTCCCTATGGAAGCAAGCCTCCATAGTTAATTACACCCTAAGGGATGTGAATCTCATAATAATATTCATCATTAAAGTAGCAATTAAGGTCTCTAAAGATTTCAAGGATAGATTATAAAGGGATTAGTTGTATTAGAAAATCAAGTGGGAAAACTCAAGGAGAAGACTTATTATCGAAGTCAAAGAAAATGAGTAGGGAATGCTCTTGATACTAGAAAACCTAGTGAGAATTTCAACCTATTCTATAATTGGGATTTATAATTTTAAAATTAAAAAGAAAATTAATTTTAGTAAAGTTGACATGCATTATAAAGCTAGGACTTATAATCCAACAACACAAGATTGTGGAAATGCCTAAGAGGTGAGGATTTATGCTTGTAGCCCAAAACAAAATAGCCACCTCAAATCCTAAATCTAGGGAGCTTTAGCATAAGCCAAAGAGTGACCTAAATCTATGTGAAAATGGGCATATGGTTTAACTCCATAAGAGAGGATAAACCGTCCGACTACTGGACTTACAACCGCTTATAGTAGAATCTAGATAACACCTCCTATGCTTAAAATCCATGAATTTTGGTCATATGATTTGCAAGATTAGTTAGGCTATTGTTTAATTAGAAAGAAACTAAAGCCCTAAAACCCACTCCCGAAGAGACTAGAACATGATTGGTATGAGCATATGACTTAGTATAGTTCAAAATCTTTTCAAATTTTATTTGTTCTGATACTTCATTTTGACATAGGCTTTGGGTTTTTGATGCCTACCTGCATGATGAAATAAGGTTGTTTGATAAATTAGCAAGAAAGGGGTATTTTCCAACACACAGGATGCCCCAATAAGTCAAGAATTCATCTATCGTGTAAGGATGGAAAATTAATCCCAAGATAAAGCCTTCAGGCCAATGCTCATCCTTATCCCCCCAAAGAACTAATCATAATTCTTAATTCAAAATTAAATTAAAAATATATAAGAAAATCTAACTACACCCATAGGACACGGGTTAGCTAAACACACATATAACCAAGGCAATTATATTTATAATTTGAACTTAGCACCCTACACATGAGTAACAAAGCCCACCTATCATAACTTTGATTATGCTTAGAGGCTTAAGAAACCTGCAAAGAGAGCATTGATATTTATTTTTAAGCAATCTCTTAAACATAATCTTCTGCAAAAAACATGATTATCTTAATCATGACCTACCATCCAGTCTACAAAACATACACCCTAACATCTAGTCTAAAATAATACATCACAAAATAAAATATACATCACAACATGCATCATCCTAACATAAGGCTAGAAGTGGTAACTTAATCTAATGTGTGTGTATTAAGGCTTGTGGCATGTCCTGACTAGGCTTTAGAGTTAAGATTTTCTAAGTGTAGAAAGATTCAACTTAAAGGGTGGTTTCACTTCAAGTGCTCTAATTGATTTGCAAGTTTTAATTTATGTTTTCATTTATTTCATATGACCTACATCTATGAACTAAGTGTTGTAAAGAGAAGAAAAGTGGTTGCCCTCTTTCATCCCTACCTTAAACCACTTTTTAAAGCATGTTATTTTTATTTAGTTCTGTTTAGTGAATAGCTTATTACACATTTTAGATTAATACTAAGTTTGGGTTCTCTTTAAATAATTCCATTCAATGTGAAAGGCTTCTTAATATTAATCTAATCGAAATATTATCACATTACACATTCTAAATCTTTCATTTCTATCACATGTAACATGCATATGATTAAGTCTTAAGTATACCTACACATAGAATGTGTTTTAGCGCACTTGAATGATGGATGTGAGTATGTACATTTGAAGCTTTATTTTTCCCCTTTGATTGAACTATTTTATGCTATTATTTTAAGGCTCTATCTAAATTATTATACAAAAATACATAAGGATGAAATTAAATAGGTACATGTCATTGTTAATCAGGGAAGTGAGGTAATCAAATGACCTCCTTGGGGCTAGCTAAAGCCTCGTATTCCTGGGCTGTCTAGACTATATACCATAACATTCAACCATATGGAAATTTGCATCCATGAACATAAGAAAGAGACCTCCAAATCCCATAATCAATTAATTCAATCACTTGAACAATTTAAAATGCATGTATTTTTGATAAAAAGGAAGGATTATCATTCTCTAATTAAATACACATGTATGTTTAAAATACATAAGCAAGTATGTGCCTTTCTTAAACCAGGGAAGTGAGGTAGTCAAATGACCTCCTTAGGGCTAACTAAAGCCTTGTATTCCTAGGATGTCCAGACTATATACCGCTTGTCTTAGATACATACACATGTATTCATAATTTGGAGAATCAAAATCATGCAAAAAAATGATATTTAATTTGATTGAATCATTTATGTATATGAATTAAAGCCTCATCCAAATTCTAGTATTGAAATACATAAGAATGAAATACAATGTTATACATGTCATTGTTAAACTAAGAGAGTGAGTTAATCAAATGACCTCCTTGGTGCTAACTAAAGCTTCATATTCCCGGGATGTCCAGACTATATACCCTTTAACATTCTCACTTATGTAAATCAATACATGAATAAAAGGAAAGGTGCTTCACTTTATATAGTTAAGCTATAATAACATACATCTCTTATGTATTTATAACTAGCATTCATAGAATTTGTATCCATTTATTTATAAGCTTTGGAGAATACATTTGTATTTAATAGTGATAATAGACATACATATTAGAAAATGAATCAACACATGCAAGCTTGACATAAAGGAAAACCATTTGATTTAATTAATTTTGAAAATATGAATAAATGATTTTAATTTACATATAACATCTAACATGATTGGAAAGGAATGAATTAGCATAAACATGTGAGTTTATTCAATTAAATTAATTCTGACGTCAAATCAAATAAAAGCATTTAAAGAAAACCAAGGCTTTTAATTATCACTTTCAATTTTATATTTGATTTGGTTTGAGAAATGAGCAAAAGTTTGCTGATCCTAACCCATTCCCATGTTTGTGATTTAATTTGGTTTAATGATAAGTAATTAAGTTGATTTTATGGGTTAACTAGGTTGTACTATGCATTAAATCCCTTAATTTACCCTTATCTATGTTGCCTTAATTTAATTAACCAAGTAATTATGGGCCGAAATGATATGTATATACATTGCATATTAAATCAGCAATAAACCTAAGAAATGAAAGAGGCCTAATGCAATTGGCTCACAGTTAGAGATTAATTAAGTTAAGAAACTTAATTAAGTACTTTCATAGTTTTCCCACACATGTGGGTTAAAAATAATTTCCTTAAATATTTTTAGGTTATTGAACGCCTAAAGATGTACCCATGAATTGATTAATTAAGATTCCATGTGATTACAGTTTCAAATTGAATAATTAAACAATTTAATTAATTAATTAGACCATCAATTAATCCCAAATTAATTAATTTTCATTCAAGTGAAATGGACTTAGGGAAAAGATTGGGAAAGAGGTTCCAAACTCATTCCCCATGCCCATTCACTATTTTATAATGATTGGCAAGCTTAATTAATGATTTCCTTACTATCTAGAATATCAATTAATTACCAATTTAATTAAGAAAGTAATGCAAGTTAAGACAGCAAATTTCCCTAATTAACTAAGCAATAAATCCCAAGCAAAATTTTGGGAGGCAGAGGTCATCCTATTAATCATCCTCAGAAAGTTTGGGATTAATTACTTAGGTAAATAGAGAGTAATTATGCTAATTAAGTTATCAAATAAACATAAATTAAGTCTTAATTACTATTCAAAATTAATGGGAACAATTTTAATTAAATCTTCTCTGAAATACCTTCAAAATAAATATTTACTTGCATTTTTCTTATTTTTCTATGATTTGTTATAATTTTCAAAGTTTTAGTTTATTTAAATGATTTCCATGATTTTGATAAAGTCCATTAATTTATTTTAACTATTTGAACTTCAGAATGTAATATCTCCCAATCCATAAATCCTTTTGACTTGAAATTTTTATAGTAGGTAGATTTTAAGCTCAGTTTTATTCTCTGTAAATTTCAAATCAATCTAATGTGCTTTTTTGGTTTAATTAATGAAATTAGATTGCTTATAAAACTTAAATTAAGATCAAAATATTCAGTAAATTTGGGTTTCTAGATTCATTTGATTCCTCTAAAGACAAATCCAATGTGCCCTTATTTGCAATTTTAGTTAAGTATTTTATTTTATTTATAAATTTTGAAGTTTTAGGTGTTTTTAATTAATTTTTAAAAAGCATAAGAACCCTAATTTCTTACTTAACCTAGTTAGTGCCTACATGGTGTTGACTTGACCACGTGGTGATGAGTGACTGGCCGGCGTGGTGCCACATCAATAGATGAGCAAGAATGTGGACAAGGTCATGCGGATTGGATCTGACCATCCGATCATGGATAGGATGGTCAAGGATTTTACATGGGATCCATGTGATTTGAGCCGTACGATCTACCAATCAGATCTGCATGATTCACATAATTTGAGCCATCTACCTCCCTGAACAACAGATCGGATGGCCGGTGGGTGATCCAGTGGAAGAGACCGATGGAACACTATTTCGGGAGTGATTTTTTTTATTCTTGTGAAAAAAATTGAATGAAAAACTTCATTTTAGGCTCGATTTTTTAGTGATAGTCATCAAAAATCACTTTAAATGTGTGGGGATGATGTAAAATAAAAAAAAAATGCAAGGGTAATCTAAAGAAAATTCCTAAAATTGAGCAAAAATTATTACACACAAAAGAACCAAAGGCCAACTATGGTTCTTGAAATTTACCTAACCGAGGATAATGATTTGAGTGCGCTCCTAAGGGCATGAAGAATCTTTGGAATTAGTTTGGGCTTTTGCTTCACATCAAAATAATGTATCCACCAATGGCCATCGCTTCTCAAATCCACTTGATTTTGATAGTTTTACTCAAAACCATATCAATGGTTGCTAGTTGGTTTTGGAGCTCTTGAAGAGTGAAATGAGTGTGAGGAAGAGTTTTTGCCTTTCTATTTTGGTCTCTTGCAATGGCCGAAAATCAACTCATTCATAGTGATTTTTGGCTCCATGTGGGTTGGCTTGGCATGGGGTGGTTGGGATTCTCTTTAGGTGGCATAATTTGGTTGGCCAAGGCATGGGAGGTGGCTGCTATGAAGGATAAATGGGTGTCCTAGCAAAGGAAGAGAAGGTCCTTCCTTCAAAGTGTTCCAATGTGGAGGGTAGGTGATTTCCCCTCTCCATGAGTGATGGCTAACCCAACCATCTCTTGGGTCAGGTTGGACAGTATCCTTGGAGCCTAGGTGGACTAATGGATGAGTGCCAAGTGGCCAAGGAAGAGAAATTACTATTTACATAGGTGTTTTGTCTTAAGTGATACCCTAAAGGTGGTCATTTGGCATTGAATTTGATTTAGCTGATTTGAAATGAGTCAAAAGTGAGTTGGACCAAATTTTATGTCGTTGGAGTTCATTTTTTAGATTGGCTCAATTTTTCCATTTGGGTCAAATTGGATCAAAATGGGTTAGGTTGACCAATTGGTAAAATTAGGTCATACCAAGGGTTAGGTCAAGTTCATATGACTATTTAGAGAGGATTGTATGCTTTGGTTTGAATTAATTTGGATTTAGTCTAATTTACCCCTTTATGCTAATTTGGGTCAACTTTGGTAAAGAGGGTAATTGGACTAGGTTTGGCTCAATCGAAGGTCAAGTAATGTTTATATGTTGATTTTGGGTTGATTTGAACCATTGGATTCAATGGATTTGGCTTATTGTAATTTGGCTGGGTTCACATAGCTAAAGGTTGACTTGGTCAATGGGGGTTGACTTGGTTTGACCTAATTTATATCAATTGATCATCCTAGGGTGATCAACAATCATGGCATGAAGTTTGGATTGACTTAATTCACTTTAATTTGGATTGAATTGGATTTTGGTTCATGTAGGTCAAATTGCCACTTTGGGTCAAGTGAACCAATTGGATTTAGTTGGTTTGATTTTGAGTTTGATTTAGTTGAGTTTATATATAGATTTGAGATTTATATAAATTTCAATTACTATTGGTTTTAATTCAAATGAGTTTTGGTTCATTTGAATATTTCAAGTCAAATGTGCTAGGTTGGGTTTGACTTGGGTTGATTTTGGTTTGAGTAGATGATTGTAGGTTTCATTTATATTTGGATAGATGATTGAAAGGAATGATTGATTCAAGAAAAAATTCATTGATTTTTCCTTCATTTAGATGGGTTTTGGCTAAGTTCAAGGAAATGTCATAAAGGGTTTAAATTGGGTTTTGATTTGATTTTGGATTTGGTTTTGGCTATTTAAATTTATATTTAATTTATATTAAAGATGATAATTGAAGGTACAATTGAATTATAAGAAAATCAATTGATTTTGTATTGGATTGGATGAGAATTTGGATAAGTTCATGAAGGTTGATTAAAGGGCTTGTGAAAGATTTCAAGTTTGGATTTGATGTTGGATTTAATCATTTGGAAGTGAGTTTGGACTTGGATTTGGATTTGAAATTGAGTTTAAGGTTTGGCTAGCAATTTGAATTTTAATTAAATTTGAGAAGGTTTCATGGATTGGGTTTAGGCAATAAGGTAGGTGAATTTCTTAAGTCCCTAAGGCATGGCCTAATCCTATTATTAACCCTTCTAAGTCTCTAGGCTTAGGTTAAGTGTTCACCTAATTTGTAGAAGCATCTTATGACTAAGGAAACCTTAGAGTCTAAAAGGTTCCTAGGTCTAAGAACAAGATTTTGAGAATTCACTCTAAAAGTAAGGTCAATAAAAGGACCCCCCAATAGGTGTGGTGTAACTGACAAGGCACACCGCATACAAGCATTGACCAAGACGATCAACAATGTCCAAAAGAATGCAAACACTAATGAAAATGATCTATACCTAAACCCAAAAGGTAGATAGATTCACGATCTTAGTGCAAAGTAGCTCTATTTATGCCAAAGGCATAAGAGAGCCAATGTGAACCTTCCACTAGGGAAGCAGGTTCAAGCTATTTGCTGAGGATATGGATTTGAGTTTGATTATGAGTATGATTTGTTTGGGTGAATATCTATTGGAGATAAGAATCTATAATCCACTAGGGATTAAGAATGTGAACCTCCACCTAGGAAGCGGTTGAGCTATCCATTGGGGATAAGAGTTTGATGTTATTTCTTATGGCTCCATTGGGAGATTAATTTGATTTGTGCCTTTGGGAGAAGTTTGGTTTGTTAATTTAATTTGACTTCATTAGGAAGGTTAGTTTTAAATTTAGTTTATTATGGACCCTGTCGGTGTCCGTTGGACCCACTAAGAAGGGGCTATGTCGGCCTTGATCTATCTGAAATTTATTAATCCAAAGGGATAGTCTACCCAGGTAAAGTATCGACTTAAGGTTGCCGATGTGCAATATTTTGTAGGAAGAAAGCATAGTAGGCTTACATATTCCAAAATAGGGATCAACTTCTAGGGTGATCTATTAGATCTGCAACAAATTGAACTCGGTAGGGGCGACTATTGAGTGAATGTCGTTGGGGGACTTCTGTCAACTCAAAAGTAGTCAAGATTAATTTCATTGATTTGTTGTAATTTGAATTGGTTTTTTTATTTTTTTTAATTTTGATTGATGGATCTCATCGGTATGTGATGGACTGCACTAAGAAGAGGCTATGTTGGCCTTAGCCTATCTAAGATTTATCAATACAAAAGGGTAGTCTATCAGCGGAAGGGTAGGACTATCCAACCTAAGGGGTGCCTTTCGATGTGCAATGGCTGTGATGGAGAAAGCATAGCAGACTTACATCTCCAAAGTAAGGAATAACTATTGGGGTGACCTGTTGGATGTGCAATAAATTGAACCCAACCTAGGGCTACCCGTTGGTGTGCAGATCATCTTGAAAAGAATGTAGCAACTATATCTTCAGCCGGATGACAGAGGTAACTTTGTTGGTGGAAGAAGATTGAACCATCTACGGTGACTACTTTGAGAGTGTCAGGGGACTTATCTCAACTCAAGAGTAGTCAAGTGATTCTATAGGGAGTTTGACCGCCTAAAGATAAGATGCTTTCTTGGGAAAGGTGCTTTGATTAATTCTAAACCAAAATATATATATATATATATATATATATATATATATATATATATATATATATATATATATATATATATATATATATATATATATATATATATATATATATATATATTTGTTTGTTATTATGGACCTTGTTGCTGTGTGGGGGACCACACTGAGAAGGGGCTATGTTGGCCTGGACCTATTTCAAATTTACTAGAACAAGGAAGAATCTATGCATCCACAGAATATAATCTCCAACCACAAGGTTGGTTACTAGGAAAGGGGGCTACCCAATCCAGTAATAACCCGGGTAGTGTCTAAATGGGGTCGCAAAGGTTGTGATCCAAATAGAGTGCCCACAGGGGAGGTGCCACTAGGGGCGTTATCCTGGACCCTCTAAATAAGATTTCTTGTTGGTGTACAGTGGGCAACTTAAGGAGAAAGTGTAACAGACTACATCTACCATGAGTGGTGTATCCACTGGGTGGGTTGCTGTCAGCATAGAGAACACCAACCAACCTAAGGTACCCGTCAGTGTGTGATAATCAGTATAGGAAGAAGGCATGCAAACTTATATCTCCCTAAAGTGTAACTGATTGTCAAGATAGTCTATCGTTGGCTCGATAGGTGCTATCTGACCTAGAGCTGCCCATCGGTGCGCAACAGATGTACTTAGGAAGAAAGCACAGCAGACTTACATCTTCTGAAGCGAGGAACAACCACTAGGGTGACCCATTATTGGCATAATAAGTCAAACCTGACCTAAGGGCGACTAATAAGTAGGGAGTCACAAAGAAGGACTGGACCCAAACTGAAATTACTTAGAAGGAAAGGTGATGCTGGGGGACTTAACTCTAATCCTCTACTCGACCAAGTCGGTTCACGATGCCTAGTCCAAGAAGAAAGTGTACAGTATACTTATATCCTCTTAAACGAAGCCAACATGGAGGTAGCTTACCGACCATTCTATAAGGCCTACCATGCTAACAAGGCACTCATCGGTGTGCAATGGTCAAGTTAGGAAGGAAAGCGTAACAGACTTACATCCTCCTAAACATGGAACCACTAGGGTGACACATTAGCGGGGTACCACGTCAACCCGACTTATTAGCTAATGAGTGAGTGTCGCAGGGGGCATTACCCCACATCAAAGTAGCCCGAAAAAAAAGTTGTGTTTGGGTGTTTATCATATATACTCAACCAAGTTAGTTCATGATGACAACTTTAAGAAGAAGGTGTAGCTAACTTACATCCTCTTAATTAGAACCAACATGAGGGTAGCTTACCAACCACATAGCAAGGCCTACCATGCTGACAAGGTACTCGTCGGTGTGCAGTGGTCAAGTCAAGAAGGAAAGCGTAACAAACTTACGTCCTCCTAAACAAGGTACCATTGGGGTGATGCACTAGCAGTGTAACACGTCGGCCCAACCTAGAGAAACTAATGAGTGAGGGTGATGCACTAATAGGGTACACCTATCCTAAACACGTCATGGTGGATTTGTTAACAAGCAAATAATTCTTCCAATGAAGAATGGATTTGATGAATGGAAAGATAGGATTTTAATTGTTGATAATTATTTTCAAACATTAATTTGAGGATAGTATTTTTTTAAATATAGCTTGTTGATTGAAAGCATCAGGCGCTCCCCTATTATAGTGGATTAAACTACTTTCCATCCTTTTGAAGCACCAAGGTAGGCCTTTCAATGATTGGAAGTAGATTCTTGATTTGAAAAGTTTGAGATATACTAACTTTGAAAGAGTTTAAACCATCTATATTTGACGTTAATTGAATTCTCTCTCCTATTAAGTAGAATCTCGGAGGCTGCATCTCTAATATCATGTTAATGTCTTTTAGATCAATCTTCATTATTCCCTAATGCTTTACTATAGGCCTTAGAAACTCCCCAAAAGTCATCCTAATTGTATACTTTAGGGGATTCAACTTCAGGCATAAGTTTGATAACCAATCGAAGACAACTACTTAGATCATAAAGATGGTCTTCCTTTTTCTTTAACCCTACTGACCAGAGAAAGGCATGACCTGATAGTGATAAATTCCAATAGAAATTATAAGTGCAAATGACCTCTCATCTTCTCGCATCATTCGACCCATCTTTGAATATGAAGACTGCATGTAAAGAGGCTATGTATGGTATCAAATTTGAAATAGGTATTGTGGATTCATCTTCAAGACATGCCTAACTGAAATCTTCATAATCAACGTATGTGAAAATTTGAATGTCCTTCCTTTTGACTGGGCATAATGTTGGGTAATCATGATAGCATCTTTCTTCTTCAATAAGGTTGACTTCAAACTTTGATTTTCTTCTTGGTGCAAATGTTCACATTAAAAGTTTGCAAAGTAAGAATAATAATAGGTTCAATTTTGAGTTTGTAGACTACTACCTTTAAAGATGTATTGGGCACTTCATTATGGTCTTAGGTAAAGTAGTCTTTAAACTACAAAAGTATCCTAGCCAAATTATTGGTTTTCTGTTATCATATATGGATGTCGGAAGGGTGGGTGGACTACCTTTATGTTCTGACATTAATCTCTTAAAACTCATTGGTTGATGATCTAATTTTCTTCTTAAGATCAAGGAGTGTATCCTCTACTTGAAAGTCTTCAAAATTCTTTAAGCTGGTAGACTAGGCAAAAGATGATTTTATTACTTCATTTGAAGGTTTATCTACAACTATTGAATCCTCTTTGAGCATGAAGAGAGATGAAGTGAAAATTTGATATCTTATATATATATATATATATATATATATATATATATATATATATATATATATATATATATATATATATATATATATATATATATATATATATATATATTGCTAGAGTTTAGGAGCAACCCTAACTTCCAATCCTATAATATCATGAGATAGTAGAATTGGAGTCAATGTGCTTGCATAATTACTAAGTTTCTAGTCATATCATTCATGAATTATCCTTTTAGAACTTTTGTTTTACTATTATCTACTCCAAAGACTTGTCAAAGTAGACTCAAAATTTATTTCATATATTCTTTTTTCTATCCTTTTCTTTAAATTTACACTCTACACATGATTTATCCTTTGATTCCAAATCAATGTGTATTATTGGTGCTTCACTTTTTTCTTTTCTCTTTTCTTCTTTTCTTTCTCTTCTTCTTTTTTTTCATTCATTTTTTTATTTTTTCTTTTCTTTTCTTTCTTTTTGTTTCATTTTTCTCTCCTTTTTTGAGTCTTTGTTTATATTGTGTTCGGAGGGATTGTTTGTCATTTCTTTCCATAAGATATTCTATGTCGAGTATGACTTGAGGAGTTTGCCACAAATTATGCAAGGAAGAATCAGGTTAAGTTCCAATCAAACACTCCCCTATCTCCTTAGAAAAGGTAAGGGTGCAATCATTATTTTAGCTTAGTGGGCAACCTTCCAAGATAGTTTAGGACATTATGATTAACCTTCATAATAGTTTGATGCCCTTATTTTGGATTATGAAGTGTATCTTAAGAAGGATTTAGAATTTGATTATTTATAATGACTATTTTTTTTTCCTTCGGTCTTGATGAAAGTGGTAGGACCCTGCCACTACAATAATTGGCTTTTATGATATCTTCAAAATGAGAGGTAGAATTGATGTCTACCTACTCTTTTATGGTGACCAAAATTTCTTCTATTAAATTTGATGATTCTAACTCTTTGTCGATAGTGACAACATGAAAGTTTAGAATGGGGTATCTCCCCAAGTTGAAATCCTTAAAGACATCAAGTCCATCTATTGTTATTTTATGATTACTTATCATTGTGAGTCGCTTTGGGAGTTGTCTTCTTTTGGGAATTAGAATGATCATTTGAGTCATACTTATCTAGAATGGATAAGACATACTCACAAATCCTTATTGATCTTATTCTTGGCTTTCAAAGGAAATTTTATGACCTTTCTCCTTTGGTTAGGGAAACTCAGAATCAAACTTTAGGCCAAACTAAAGAAGTGGCTTCTTGCCTGCCACCTCCTCTCTACTGATGATCGTGAGGGATGGAATCTCTGCATTTCTAGAAAGAGAACTATATCAGACATTCGCTTGAATGTTGTTTTCTTGAATTGTTAACTTGATTTGATTGTTGAATTGGAACCCTCATTTAACAAATTTAGGTAAACTAAATGGCGTTCAAATAAAGGAGAGATTTCTATATATTTTATTTGGAGGTGTTGTCCTCATTTTAGAATGAGCTCTCAACCCCTCCATCATATACATAAGATTCCTCTTAGACTTTAAGAGTTCATTAGTCATAAGAAACATCTAGTGATTAGGTGGATACTCAAACCTATCCCTAGAGACTTAGAAGAGTTAGCCATAGGAATAGGTCATGCCTTAGGGGTGTTAGAAAAATTTCTTACCCTTAACTTAAACCATTCCTCATTTTCCTTCTTTAAAGTCAAACTCCCAATCAATGTTAATTGATTTTCTCCAAATTTAAATCAACTCCATATGATTGAAATCCATGATTGAAACCCATGATCAGAATTCATTAAAATTTACTAAGTCCAAATTTTGCCAAAGTCCTTAATATTCTCTTATGGCCTTAACCAAAATCATGATCTAAATCAAATAAAATCTTTGAGATTTTCTCATAATCCATTTATATTATAATTTATATTCATATATATAAATGAAATATAAATTCAAATCAATCAAGCTAAACTCAAAATTCCAAATCAATTCATGAAATTTTCTTAAGTCCCTTAATTTTCCATTAATGGACATAGCCTAAACTTTGATCAAATCAATTCAAACTCATGGGATTTTCTCAAAACTCATTTATATTCTCATTTACATTCACATATATAAATGAAATAAAAATATAAATCAATCAAATCAAAGGTAAAAATTAAATTCCCAATTAGAAATCTCCTTAAGACATTAATTTTTTGTTGATGAACTTAGCCTAAATCTTGATCAAACCATATCAAAATCATAGAATTTTCTCATAATTCATTTATATTCTCATTTATATTCACATATATAAATAAATCATAAATATAAATCAATCAAACCAACTTCAAAAATTTAAAACCCTACTCCAAATTTTTCTAAGTCCTTTAAATCCTTCTTAATGGACTTAGCCCAAATCATGATTAAACCACTTCAAATCCATGAAATTTTCTTATGATCCATTTATATTCTCATTTATATTCACAAGTATAAATGAAATATAAAGTCAAACAATCAAAACCCATTCCAAAAATCAAACCCAAATCAACTCAAAATCAAATCTAAGCCTTTCAAGTCAAAATCTTGAACTTAGATAAATCAACTTCAAATCAAACCAAACTCTTGATTTTCTCTCTTGATTCAATCAACCCTACAATCATGAGCTCAAATATAAATCCAAACTTCAATCACTCAATCAAAACCCAAGTAAAAAATCAAACCCAAAACCCTTCATATTCTTCCTTTGAATATGAAATTGTCAAATGGATCAAAACCCATTTGACTTCAAACCACTTGTAAATGGATTTATATTTCAATCATGAGTTCATTTACAAGATCAACCAACTTCAAATCAAGCTTTGACCAACCCATTTGACTCACTTAGGCTTACTTGACCCAAAGTGACCTAAAGTACCATTATGAGCCAAATTTTGATCCTAACCAAATTGGATTGAACCAAACTCATATATCACTCTCATCATGATCAACAATTATCATGTGATGATCAATCAATCAAATTAGGTCAAACCAAGTCAAACCTAAGGGTTGAACAAGTTAACACTTAACCCAAAATGAAACCTAGCATAACCAAATTCCACCATAGGCCAAATTAATTGAAACCATTGATCTAAGTTCACTCATGACTTATGTTTGAACTTGACCAAGCCAACATTTGAGCCTAACCTAGCCCAATTGGCTCGACTAAGTTGACCCATTTTGACCTAAAGGACCAAAATGTGTCAAAACTTGATCTAAGCCAAATTGATCCAAACTAATGGGTCAAGTTCATTCCAAATCACTTGTGGAACTTGACCAAAGCCTCCATTGGCCAATTACCTAACCTTGCCCAATTGACCTTAGACCCAACATGACCTAAAGGGGTGTTGAGCCAAATTTGAACATATCCAAAATTGATTGGAAACAAAGATACCAATCCACTCTATATGACTAACCAAACCAAAACTTACCCTTGACCTACCTCAAATAGGTCAACTTGACCCATTTGACCTAAATGAAGTCATATGAGCCAAATTCAAAACTATACCAAATTGAATCAAACCAAAGCCACCAAAACATTTCAAATGGTCATATGAACTTAACCCAACCCTTGGTTTGACCCAATTTGACCTATTGGTCTACTTGACCCAAGTTGATCGATTTTGACCTAAATGGGTCAACATGAGCCAAACCCTATCAAATGAATTCCAAATCTCATGAAACTTGGCCAAACCTAGTTTTTCCACATAACCAACATTCCCAAGTGAAAACATAGCAAAATGACTATTCTAACCCTAGGACATAGAACAAATTTTGGCTTAACTCATGGGTAATTTGGTCATACCCACTTCACATTCACCTGAGGCTTTCCTAAAGCTGAAGAGGACCTAGGGGAGCGTGGTGAACCAAACCCAATGGGTTTGGGTCAGCCCAATTAGTCCCTAGACTAAACCCGACCCTATGGGTCAAAATGCAAATTTCAAACTCCCTCTCAAACTCAAATTCAAGCACATGGGAGGTTGGAAATCCACTCTTTGGCTCAAACCGACCATGTGCACACCCTTAAATGATCAAACAACCCACTGCCTATGATCAATTGTATCAAAATAACAAGAGAATTGTCGGTCATCCGATCCTTCAAGGGGGAGATATACTCCCCTAATTCAATTCAATTCTCACTTCCCCTCTATTGATTGAAGCTATGGAACTCAGAGCAAACATCAGAGAGTATTCCCAAGCTTCTTAGAGAGGATTTGAAAAGCCATTTCTTGATTTTTAGACTTTGAAAATAGGGGAAGTCCATTGAAGAGCTAACTTCTTCTTCACTCAATCTCCATCCAATTAGTCTTGCATACTTTATCAAGGAGCTAAGTTGACTGCACCCAAGCTTCCTTTGGAGCTCCCACAATATAGAAGGATTGAATTGGATCAAAGCTGAGCTCAAGCTAAGGAAGAGGTTACCCATAGGAAGATCCACTCAACCTCAAGTGCTCAAAACTTTAGCAAGGCTTCGTCTCAACTAGATGAAGCTTCTCCAAGGGAATCGAGAGCCAGTGATCACCTCCAGCGAGGTATGGGATTTTCTGACCATTAAACTCAATGTGGTGTGGAGTTTTGTAAAAGAAATTTTCAGCCCATCAATTTTTGAGCGTTGGATTTGCCGCTCTTTAGCTTTAGATGGTGTAGGTTGAGTTTGATTTGAATCCATGCAAGATCGAGCTTGGATCTTCCCTTTGATCATGGATGATCTCTATTGATCAAGGGGAAGAACATGGGAGATCTCAGCTGTCCATCAGCGCAGTTTAGATGGACGGTTGAGATAGTTTTGCACATTTAGATATCTATTATTTATTTTAAAATGATGGGGAGATCCTTGACCATCCGATCTTTGATCAGACAACAGGGATCAAACTGCGTGCATCGCCAATCTCCATCTGGGATTTGAATACTTAAGTAACCCATCATGGCGCAACATGTGTAAAGCGCACTGACCATCACCGCCACACGTCGCACCGTGAGCTAGGGGATTAGTTAAATGCTTAATTAATTTCTAATTAACTTAAGGATTTATAAAATTCATAACTCCCTCTAGAAAATTTAGACAAATTTGAAATGAAATCCTTTGGAAACATAATTAAACCTAGAATATTTTAAAATTAATTTCAATGATTTTTGAATTATGCTTTTCTCTAAATTTGGGTTTTATTAGAAAGTTTATTTTACTATTACTTTTTAATTAGGCCTATGATCAATCCCAAATTTCTTGGGTATGTTTTAGGGGATGACTTCTACCTCCCCTAATTTTCTTGGGATTTATTGAATGCTTGATTAAAATAATTGCACATGAATTTCCTAATTACCCTCCTTATGTAATTAAGGATAATTAAGGTGTAATTAGTAATTTTAACCCATGATTAGGGTTGATTAAGGTCAGATCCAGAAAGAAAGAGGTTTATAGAATATTTTTGGGGCATTTCCCCTAAGCTATTCCCTAAACCACCTTTTCTCTTTTTATTCTCCTCGTAATTAAGGGTTAATTCATTAATTATCAATTTAATTAATTTCTAAAAATTCTATTAAGTTCTAGAACTTAATTAATCTACTTTGGGTAGATCCTTAGGTGTTTAAGAGCCTAAGTTCAATTAAGAAAATCAAAACCCAATTCACATGTGTGAAAGAGTGTTTTGAAATTACTTAAGCTAAACCCTTTAGCTTAATTAACTTTTAATTGTCAGCCGAATTGCATTAGGCCTCTTTCTTATTAGGTGCATTGCAAATTTAAATTGCTTATGAGTTTTATGTCATCTCATTGGCTCATAATTATTTGATTAATTATTCTAAGTTGGTGTAGGTAAGGGTTAATTAAGTTACTTAATTCATACCTTAACCTAATCAATGCATAAAAATGGATCTGATTATCTAAAAATTCAACAAAAATATTAGAAAGATGTGGGAATAGGTTAAAAGTAGCAAACTCATCACATCTTTTCAAAATTAAATCAAACTTCAAACTAAACAACAATCACTTTGAGTTCACTTTTATTTATTTTAAATTTTTTATTCTATAAGAATGTCTTTAGGATTTAGTGAACTTGTTTACATGCTTTCATTGCTTTGAATATTTCACCAACATGTTATATTTGTATTTCATGTGGTTTCATGCATTCATACTTTTCAAATTCAAATTTAAAATGAAATTGTTTACTTTATGTCAAGTTTGCATGTGCTGGCTAATGTAGAAATATGAATGGATATTATCACTACTATATCCAAATTATTTTCAAAATGCATAAATCAAATACCAAATCTAAAATTATGCTACTTATATTATAATTATGAATTTGCGTGTGATAGATTATAAAGGCATGCTTAGCATAGGTTTCCTTTCTTTCTTATGTTGGTATAGTTTTGAATAAGAGTTGGTTAGATGTAGGGTTCATTTAAAAAGAACCCAACACTTGCTTAATTCCATACCCTATTTATCCCTATGCTATCACTTAAGAAGGCTTACCTATACTTGCATACATAAATAGCATAAATAAAATAAATCCATTAAACAACTTTTGCATTCTCCTTTCTATTTCATTTCTTTTATACAAATGTTTGTATTTAAGGAAAGTGGCATATTAGACTGGACAACCCCAAGGTTACGAGGTTTTAAGTAGCCCTAAGTAGGTCTTATACCTTACACCTCTGGTTAACAATGGCACTATACTCACTTATGCCTTTCTTACTTTCATGTGTTTATGTGAAAATTTGGATAAGGAAATCTCTTTCTACTTAAGAAAAATCATGCATATTAAACTTCTAAATTTCCTTAAATGGATTACTTAGCATACATCATAAAGTGTGTTAAATAATCTCATTTGAATGTATAGATATGCTTAGGGTCAATCCATATGCATGTTATATATGTTGGGAAAGAAATGAAATAGTATCTATTATGTGAATTTTGATTCATTTTATTTAATCTTAAAATGTCTTTATTTTTGAATAGATTTGTTTAGAGTTCATCTAAACCTATGATTAATTAAAAGATTTAATAAAAAAATTCACCTAAACAAAACTAAAATGCCAATCTACTTTAGAAATTACTTAGGTTAGGGAAAGAAAGATAAGTTCTCTTCTCTTTCCCTCTCTTCATAACTTAGTAATTAATTGTAGGATCCACTTAAACCAAATCAAAACATGAAATAAAATCAATCCAAAACTATTAAAAAACTCAAATGAAACCCTCCTCTAAGTTGAACATCTTCTTCATACTTAGAAAATTTGAACCTAAAGCCATAACTAGGCATACCACACAAGCCTTCAAAGCACACATATTAGCCTAAGTCACCACTTCTAGCTTTAGATTAGGTCGATGCATGGTTTGATGTTTGTTTTATTTTGTGATATATATTTTAGACTGAATATTAGGATGTATGCTCATAGAATGAATGGTAGGACGTTCTTAGTCTAACTATTCTTTTCTATAGGGGATTCTGCTTAAGGGGCGCAATCATAAATAAAAATATAAATACTTTTGCTTGCAGGTGCTTTATACCCCTAAGCATAATCCATTGGCCAGGTTGACTTAGTCACCCATGTGTGGGGTGATAAGTCCAATATACATGCTTGGGATTTGTGTGGTTTATTTTAGCTAACCTTTATTTTATAGGTGTTAGTTAGATTTCCACTTTTCCTTTTCATGTAAATTTGTGCAATTAAGATTATGGAATGATTGTTATGGGGATCAGGATGAGCATTGGTCATAAGATCC
This sequence comes from Cymbidium sinense, assembly GCA_021442155.1. Classification (NCBI taxonomy): domain Eukaryota; kingdom Viridiplantae; phylum Streptophyta; class Magnoliopsida; order Asparagales; family Orchidaceae; genus Cymbidium; species Cymbidium sinense. Next base: position 246,287,716 of record CM038214.1, read on the forward strand.
TATCTTATGCACCATGTGAAGCCTTGGACCATCTACCTTCCAACCATCCAAAAGAAGGAACCAAAGAAGAAAGAAAAAATAAAGCTTGAAGACCCCCATAACAATGAATTTCTTGCTTAATTATAATTTAATTCATTTGTAATTCGGGTTGTATAAGGGTAGATATTAGCTACCCACATTTGATATTTTTGGGTTTATGCAGTGGTGGCTGACTACAATGACCTTTTATTCTTTTTGCGGTTAGCTTTATAAATTGGTTGATGATTTTTTTAGCTTTTGAATTAAGTGGCATGCTTTTCCTAGTTTCTTCCTTGCTTTATGTATGACCTGGATGTGGATTAGGCTCTTTAAGGAAAAATAAATCTTTTACCCAACTTAACAACTCAAATTAAAAATAAATAACTCATAATCTCATTTAAAGCTTAGGTTTAAAATTAAGATAAAAGAATTAGCAACCCATTAGTCTTAGTTAGGCTATTGATTGAGCTTAAAGACTGCTTCACATGGAGTTATGAAGAAATGCCTGGATTATCTCTTGACGTTACAGTCCACAAGCTAGCAATAGACCCTAACATTACCCCTATTAAGCAAGCTCCTAGACGCATGCGATTATAAATTGAACAACAGGTCATCTTCAAAGTCAAGAAATTGATTGATGCTGGTTTTAATCAGGGAATAAAAATATCCTACTACCTCATTATCCGCTAAGAAGAAGAATGGCCAAATTGCACCTATCCCAGTGTTGCTCCTTTACACTACTGCATTGGATGACTCACTCGATGCTCTGTTGGCCCAAGCCAATGATGAGGGGAAGGAAAGCGCTCTCTACTACCTCAACCATCATCTAATCCCTACTAAAGCAAACTATCCACCTATTGAGAAATATTGCCTAGCTTTGATCTTTGCATCTCAGAAGCTACAACACTACATGCTTTCTCATAAGATGAACTTGACCTCAAGAACCAATCCATTGCAATACCTCATGACATGGCCAACGCTTTCCAGACATTTGGCTCATTGGTCCATGAAACTCTCGCAGTTTGATATCATATTTGTACAGCTCCACGCAAAAAAAGGACAGGCACTAGCAAATTTTTTTAGTAGCACACCCGCTTCATGTTGATTCTCCGCTTAGTGATGATCTCCCTGATGAATAAATCATGAACTTAGGGGAGGCTAACAACCACTGATGGGAGATGTATTGTGATGGTGCTGCTTCATTTCTTAAAGGTGAATCATCATGATCTATTCTCCCAGGAAAGGCTGGTGTAGGAATAATTCTTCTAACTCCAAACTGTGATGTGGTGAGATTCTCATACTATCTTTCCAACCCCTGCACCAACAATGAAGCTGAGTATGAGGCTTTGATTACCAGTTTGGAGTTAGCCATCACTATCAATGTCAAGAGCATCAACATCTTTGAGGATTCTCAGTTGGTGATCAACCATATTGTTAGGTCCTACCAGGTTCTCAAACCCAAGCTTCGCCATTACTATGAGTATACCATGAAGCTATTGGTCCAAATTCCTGAAGTCATCATCTACAAGATTCCTTGAGTAGAGAACACAGCATCAGATGCCTTTGCAAAACTTGCCAAAGAGTTGGCATGTTTGAAAGATGAGTCTATTTTAATAAGGGTCCAAAATAGACAAGTCTTATCCCTTATTGATTTTAAACTTATCGAGAGTATTTCGACAAATTTTACGCTGGTTGTCGACTACCTAACGCAACCCTCCACTTTTTGCATCCGGACTTGGGACCGAATGGTATGTTAATGTTGGGAGCGTCCCCGGAAGAAGCTAAGTATGGTTTGAATACGCTGAAAATGTGCTAGAGCCTGCATCGGCCCAAGTGCAAGTTAAATAAAGGGTTCCCACATTATGGACGGATGGCAAAGAAGTTAGTCCATGAAACTAGAATTAGGTTGGATCTTGGAATATAGGTACTCTTACGGTAAATTAATGGAATTAATAGATATTATGGTTCATAGAAAGATAAATATTTTATGTGTTCAAGAAACTAAATGGGTTGGGAAGAAGGCTTAGGAGATTGATAGTTTAGGTTTTAAACTTTGGTATTCAGGTAAAAGTAGAACTAAAAATGGTGTAGGTGTGATTATAGATAAAAGTTTGATGGATAATGTTATAAGTATTAATAGATGTGGAGATAGAATTATAGCTTTAAAGATTATTGTTGATACTAAGATTATCAATGTTATAAGTGTCTATGCTCCTCAAGTAGGTTGGAGGTAAGCTCAAAAGAAAATTTTGGAATGACTTAGAGGGATTAAAAAGATCTTGAAAAAAGTATTTATTGGGGAGATTTAAATGGACATGTTGGTAGAGTGGTAGAAGATTTTAGAAGTATTCATAGTGGTTATGGATTTGGAGTAACTAATGAAGAAGGTAGGACTATATTAGATTTTGCCTTAGCTTATGATTTTGTAGTTGCTAATACTTTATTTAAGAAAAGAGATGAACATATTATTACTTATAAAAATGAATCTAGTAAAACACAGATTGATTATTTTTTGATAAGAAAAATAGATCGTTTAGATTGTAAAGATTGTAAGGTCATTCCAAGTAAAATTTTAAGTACCCAACATCGACTATTAGTATTAGATTTTAAGATGAAAGGTTGTAAGAGAAAAAATAAACTTAATTATTGTCCTAGGATTAGATGGGGCCACTTAAAGAACACAAATAAAAATATTTTTAAGAGCAATCTACAAGAAATTAAAGTTTGGGATGTTCATAAGGAAGCTAACGTTATGTGGAAAAAAGTATCAAGTGCTATTAAACAAGTTGCTAAAGATGTGCTTGGAGAATCAAAAGGAAAAGCTTCTTTTAATAAGAATAGTTGGTGGTGGAGTCAGAGTGTACAAGAAAAGATAAAAAATAAGAAGCATTGTTATAAAACTTGGTTTAGATGTAAAAACTCAGAGAATTAGGAAATATATAAAATGGCCTGTAGAGATTCTAAGAAAGCAATATATGATGCAAAAAATTTAGCTTTTAGTGATTTATACAATAGATTAGATACCAAAGAAGGTGAAAGATGTATGTATAAGTTAGCCAACCAAAGAGATAGGAGAAGTAAAGACATAGTTCAAGTGAGGAGTATTAAGGATGAAAATAATAAAGTGCTTTTCTTAGAAAAGATATTGAAAATAGGTGGATGAGGTATTTTAATAAACTATTCAATGAAGGATCTGAAAGTACGATTGATTTTAGCAACCTTAATACCCTAAAGAAAAATAGAGAATTTCATTTTTTATCGTCAGATTAGTAAATAAGTTAGTGAAGCTTTAAAGAAAATGAAATGTGGAAAAGCGAGGACCGGATAATATTCCAATAAGTGTGGAAATGTTTAGGAGATCAAGGAATTACTCGGCTTACAAATCTTTTTTAATGTTATTTTAAAGACTAAAAAGATACTAGATGAGTGGAGAAAGAGTTTGTTGGTTCCTATATTTAAGAATAAAGGTGATGCACAAGAGTGTGCAAATTATAGAGGAATTAAGTTAATGTGTCATACATTAAAATTATGGGAGAGAGTAATGAGCATAGGTTACGATATGATACGTAAGTTTCTCACAATCAGTTTGGTTTCATGCCAGGTAGATCTACTATGGATGTTATACATTTGTTAAGAGGTTTGATGGAGAAGCATAGAGAAAATAAAAAGGATCTACATATGATATTTATTGATTTAGAGAAAGCTTATGATAAAGTCTCAAGAGATGTTCTTTGGAGAGTTCTAGAATAGAAAGAAGTTAATACTAGTTATATTCAAGTCATTAAGGATATGTATATTAGAGCTGTCACTTGTGTCCAAACACAAGGAGGATTGACAAACTATTTTCCTATTTCAGTTGGATTACATCAAGGATCAACATTAAGCCCTTATCTTTTTACTTTAGTTATGGATGTTCTTACGAGGCATTTACAAGAAGATGTACCTTGGTGTATGCTTTTTGCTGATGACATTCTTCTTGTTGATAAGACTAGAGAGGGAGTCCAACAGAAACTTGAATTATGGAGGTCAACTTTAGAGTCTAAAGGTTTTCGTTTAAGCAGATCTAAAATTGAATATATGGAGTGTAATTTTAGTTGTAGAAGTTTTAATGGTAGTGTTGTGACTTTAGGTGATCAAGTCATTAATAAGAGTGAGTGATTCAGATATTTAGGCTCTATTGTTGAAAATGATGGTGAAATAGATGGAAATATTATTAGTAGAATTCAAGTTGGATGGTCAAGTGGAGGAATGCATCCGCCTATTATGTGATAGAAAAGTTCCACTTAAACTTAAGGAAAATTTTATAAGATGGTGGTAAGACCGCAATGACTTAAGTGTAATGGCCAATAAAAGAGAAACATAAGACTAAGTTAAGTGTTAGAGATGAGGATGCTCAAGTGGATGAGTGTATTTACCCTTAGAGATAGAATGCAAAATGAGTATGTTCGGGAAAAAGTTGGAGTAGCTCTGGTAGATAAGATTAGGGAGAGTCCTTAGATGGTTTGGCCACATAAAGCACCATCGATGACCGATTAGGAGAGTAGATGCATTAGATTTGCCTTATGTTAAGAAAGGTAGAGGTAGACCTAAAAAGACTTGGTTAAGATGTATAAAAAATGATCTTAGTATACCTGAATTAAATGAGAATTTGACACATAATAGGACACAATGGAGACGAAGGATTCATGTAGCCGACCCCACCTAGTGGGATTAAGGCTTGTTGTTGTTGTTGTTGTTGTTGTTGAGAGACTTTCTCTTGAAGCATAGGTTACCATTGCCAAAATGGACAAGGAGCTAAATTAGAGGCAACTGTTCATAGATTACTTAAACACCAGCAAACTACCTCAAGAGAAATCTCAAGCCCATTAGGTGAAAAAAAGAGCTCTCTTATATGCTATTGTTGATGGCACCCTATACCGACGATCCTTTGACTAGATGTGGTTATGTTGTTTAGACCAAAGCTTGTGATATTATAACCGAGGTACATTTAGGTCTATGTGGTGTACATCAATTTGGTCTGAACATGAAGTCGAAGATCAAAAGACTGGGATATGACTGGCCTTCTATAATAACAGATTAGATGGATGTAGCTAGGAGATGCCATCAATGTTAGGTACACTGTGTGGTCCTCCACCACCCACCCAATATTCTACACCCTACATTAGCTTCATGGCCATTTGAGTGTTGGGGACTGACATTGTAGGTCCGATTGATCTTCCTTCTTCCAAGGGGAATCGATTCAACTTAGCTGCTATCGATTACTTTTTTAAGTGGGTGGAAGCCATCCCACTCAGAGAGGTCACAACTCACCATGTGCTTCAATATTTCAGGAACCATATCATATATAGGTTTGGGGTACCTCGACGAATTATATCTGATAATGGTACTACATTTAAAAGCATTATGATCAACAACATCGCTAGAAGACACGGTTTAGATTGGAGATACTCCACCATCTACTACCCCAGAGCTAATGGATTAGTAGATGCATTCAATAAAACTCTCATCTAGATACTGAAGAAGACTCTTAATGATAATAAATGATAGTGGAACTAGTAGTTGGTTGAAGTCTTGTGGGCCTACCGCACCATATATCAAACTCCAACTTAGTCTATCCCATTTTCCTTAGTGTATGGGTCTGAAGCCGTTATTCCCTTAAAAGTTCAATTCCCATCACTAAGGATAGCATTGGGTAACAAGATCACTATAGAGTATAATGCAAAGTTGCGGTTAGAAGAGCTCGAAGGTTCGGAGGAAAGTCACCTACGGGCGTGCCAGAACCTCGAGTTGTACAAGTATAAAATGATTCAAGCTCACAACAAGCTGGTCCACCCTAGGTCTTTCCGAGTAGGAGAACTTGTGTTAGTCCTAAGGAGACCAATTGTTGCCAGTTGAAAGATGGGAGGAAAGTTTGAACCTACTTGGGAAGGCCCCTATGTCATAGAGAAGGCCTACTAAGGAGGATCTTATCAGCTTATTGATTATGAAGGGGAACACCTGATGCTTCTAATTAATGGGCTCTTTCTAAATAAATTGTACCCATGAAATAAAACTTGTTTGAAAAAAATCATTAATAAAAAGAACAAAATCTGATTCCATTCATAAATCTTCTCTTCTTTCAAAGTGTTGTTTGCTTATCTTGCGAATCTATCATGAAGTGTTTAGGGTAGGTGTAAAAATCCCCTAGTGGTATCCTATCCCTCTTTCACAACACAAACAAAATCTCTTGATGCTATTAAAATAGGTGTAAGAGAACCTTAGAGGCATCCTATTTTGATTAGCATAACTAAGTTAGGTGTGAGGGAACCTAAGCGACATCCTTTCTTAGTGGGAATTCTTGTTGCCATATGTGGCATCATTTCATATTTCCTCAGCATATTTTAAGGTAGGTGTAAGAGTCCCCTAAAGGCATCTTATTCCTTTTGACACATGCACACCATAAACACAAATCTTTTATCTTGAGCTATTTTGATGTGGGAGCAAGCCCCTATGGCACTCACTCATTAGCTGCTCTAGGTTAGGTCTACATGCTACCTCGCTAGTATGTCACCCTAGTGATCACTTATTTTGATGATGTGAGTCCCCATGCTTTCTTCCTAATTTGATCATTGCAAACTAAAGAGCACCATGTTAGTATTGTATGCTTCATTGCCCAGCCAGTAAGCTACCTCATGTTGACTTTGCTTAAGAAGATGTGAGTCCCCGTGCTTTATGCTTGAACTAGCCATCATGCTCTAACCAGGTCGAGTATATTTGAGGTTTAGGATAAGTCCCCTAGAGGCTCCTTTCCTCTTGACTACTTTGAGTCGATATAAGTCCCCAAGTGGCATTCACTCAGTAGTCGCCCTAGGTCGGATAGCACCGGTCGAGCCAAAGACAGACTATCCCAGCAGTCTATTCCACTATAGAGGATGTGAGTCTCTGAGCTTTCTTCCTAAGCTGATTGTTGCAAAATGACAGGCACCTTAGGTTATTTGATGTTCATTATGCTAACAGTGACTCACCCGGTGAGTACACCACTCTTGGCAGATATGAGTCCACGTGCTTTCTCCGTGAGTTGGACATCGAATACCTATTGATATATGACTTGCCATGTCATCTTTTCCAGGGAGTTGGATTAAGCCCTTACCGGCCCCATCCCCTGTGGGCACTCTATTTGGATCAAGTCCTTTGCGACCATATTTAGACACTACCTGAGTTACTTTTGGATTGGACAGTTTCCCTTTCCTAGAAACCACCCCTGTGGTATGAAAATCTATTCAGCGGATGCACAAATTCTCCCTTTGTTCAGTAAACCTGAGATAGGTCTAGGCTAATATAAGCTCCTCCTCTATATGACCCCTCACAAACTAATAGGATCCATGATAAAATAAATAAATAATTAAAACATACAAATAAAAATTTTCACTTGTGGATTAGGCTTATGATAAAGTCTCAAGAGATGTTCTTTGGAGAGTTCTAGAATAGAAAGAAGTTAATATTGGTTATATTCAAGTCATTAAAGATATGTATACTAGAGTTGTTACTTGTGTCCAAACACAAGGAGGATTGACAAAATATTTTCCTATTTCCTTGGATTACATCAAGGATCAACATTAAGCTCTTATCTTTTACTTTAGTTATGGATGTTCTTACAGGCATTTACAAGAAGATGTACCTTGGTGTATGCTTTTTGCTGATGACATTCTTCTTGTTGATAAGACTAGAGAGGGAGTCCAACAGAAACTTGAATTATGGAGGTCAACTTTAGAGTCTAAAGGTTTTTGTTTAAGTAGATCTAAAATTGAATATATGGAGTGTAATTTTAGTTGTAGAAGTTTTAGTGGTAGTGTTGTGACTTTAGGTGATCAAGTCATTAATAAGAGTGAGCGATTCAAATATTTAGGCTCTATTGTTCAAAATGATGGCAAAATAGATGGAGATGTTATTAGTAGAATTCAAGTTGGATGGTTGAAGTGGAGGAATGCATCTGGCCTATTATGTGATAGAAAAGTCTCACTTAAACTTAAGAGAAGATTTTATAAGATGATGGTAAGACCTACAATGACTTATGGTGCAGAATGTTGGCCAATAAAAGAGAAACATAAGACTAAGTTAAGTGTTACAAAGATGAGGATGCTCAGGTGGATGAGTGGCTTTACCCTTAGAGATAGAATGCAAAATGAGTATGTTTGGGAAAAAGTTGGAGTAGCTCTGGTAGATAAGATTAGGAGAGTCTAGATGGTTTGGCCACATAAAGCGTCGGCCCTCGATGACCCGATTAGAGTAGATGCATTAGATTTGCCTTATGTTAAGAAAGGTAGAGGTAGACCTAAAAAGACTTGGTTAAGATGTATAAAAAATGATCTTAGTATACTTGAATTAAATGAGAATTTGACACATAATAGGACACAATGGAGACAAAGGATTCATGTAGCCAACCCCACCTAGTGGGATTAAGGCTTGTTGTTGTTGTTGTTGTTCTTGCTTGTGGATTAGGCTTCAAGCCCCCAAAGGGCCCCTTCTCCCAAGCAGGCATCCTATCTTTAAAGCCGTGAACTCTCTATTGCATTACACGAGTTGAGATAAATCCCTGGGTCGATACTCACTCTGTAGTTGCCCTTGGGTCAGGTTCCACTATTTTTCCACAAACAGGTTACCCCAGCAGTCATTTCGCTTTGAAGGATATAAGATTATGATGCATTCTTTTTAGCATGATTGTCGCAAACTGATAGACAACCCTAGGCCTGGTGTGATTTATTGCCCAAAGAAACTGAGCACCCCAGCTATTCGTTCTAGTGGAAGATGTGAGTCCCCAAGCTTTCTTCCCTTCAATTGATCATTGCAAACTGAAAGGCACTCCTTTGGTTGGATAGCTCTCCCATCGGTTGGGAAGCTACTCTCTTTGATTCAGTAAATCTGAAATAGGACTAGGCTTCTATGAGCTCCTTCTCAATGTGATCCATCATAAACCAATGAAATCCATCAAAATAAAAATCTAAAAAATGATATTAATCTTGACTATTCCTTGAGTTGATTTAAGTCCCCCAGTGGCATTCACTCAATAGTCAGCTTTAGGTCGGGTTTGATTTGTAGCCCAAAGTAAGCAATCACCCCAATGGTTCCTTGTTTCTAGAAGATGTGAGTCCCCATGCTTTCTTCTTGAGACTTGACCATTGTATACTAAAAGAGATTTCTCCTTGGTTGGATAGTCCTACCTTGTGGATGGTAGACTTCTCCCTTTGAATTGGTAAATCTGAGTTAGGTCTAGGCTTCCTTGTCCCCTACTTAGTGTAGTTCATCATTAACTGATGGGATCCATCATAATCAAAACAAACAAATCTAAAAATAAAATTAATCTTTGACTATCTTTGAGTTGATGTAAGTGCCCCAGAGGCATTCACTCATTAGTCAGCCCTAGGTTGGGTTCAATCTATTATCTTACCAATAGATCACCCCAGCAACTAGTTCTTACTTTGGAGGATATAAATCAACTACATTTTCTTCCTAATCGCATCAAGGTATCCCTTTGGTGCTAGTCTACTATATTGCAGTAGACTACCCCTTTGGATTGGTAGATATGAGTTAGGTCTTAGCCTCCATGGCTCCTATTCAGTACCACCCATTGCAAACCAATAGGGTTCATTTTAAAAATTCAAACCTCACAAAATTAAAAAAAATTCAATCCTTTCCCCCCAATGGAGATCTTTTGCCAGTGAGATTCAAATAAAATCAAACCTTTCATCTCCTTGTAGATGACTTGAGCTTGCTTCCCTAGTGGAAGGTTCACACTCTATCTCTTAGTGGATTTCTTCCCTCTCTCTTATGTCTTGAACATAAGTAGAGCCACAATGCACTAAGTTTTTGATTCTTTCTTTCCTATGGATTAAGGATAGATTGTTTCTGTTAGTGCTTGTGATCTCTCAGTGTTGTTGATCATTTTGGTCAACACCAATACGTGTGGTGTTCCTTGTTAGTCACACCACACCTATTGGGCGCCCTTTGTTGAACTCAATTTTAGAATGAGCTCTCAATAGATCCATCTTAAACATAGGACTCCTCTTAGATTTTAAGAGTTCCTTAGTCTTAAAATACATCTAGTGATTAGGTGGACACTCTCACATAGCCCTAGAAAACTTAAAAGAGTTAGCCATAGAAGTAGGTCATGCCTTAGGGGTGTTAGAAAAATCTCCTACCCTTTAGCTTAAACCATTCCTCACTTTCCTTCTTTCAAGTCAAACTCAAAATCAATTCTATTTGATTTTTTCAAAATCAAATCAATTCCATGATTGAGATCCATGATTGAAAGATATGATTTAAACCAATGATCAAAATCCATCAAAAATTCTTAAGTCCAAATTTTTCCTGTCCTTAAGCTTCCCTTAAGGACTTAACCAAAATCATGATTCAAATCTATTCAAATCTTTGAGATTTTCTCATATATAATTTATATTCTCATTTATATTCACATATATAAATAAAATATAAATTCAAACCCATCAAATCAAACTCAAAATTCAAAATCAATTCATGAAAATTTTCTAAGTCCCTTTAATTTTTCATTAAAGGACTTAGCCAAAATAAACTCTAAACCTTGATCAAATCAACTCAAATCCATGAGATTTTCTCAAAACTTATTTATATCCTCATTTATATTCTCATATATAAATGAAATATAAATATAAATCAATCCAATCAAAGGAAAAAAATTAAATTCCAAATTTAAAATTCTTGAAATTCCCTTAAATCCTTTAATTTTTCATTAATGGATTTAACCTAAACTTTGATCAAACTAATTCAAATTCATGGGATTTTTTGAAAACTTATTTGTATTCTCATTTATGTTTTCATATATAAATGAAATAAAAATATAAATCAATCAAATCCTATTCAAAAATTAAATTTCAAATTAAAAATTCCCTTAAATCCTTTAAATTCCCTTTAATGGATTTAACCCAAATCATGATTAAACTCATTCAAATTCTTGAAATATTGTCATGATAAATTTATATTCTCATTTATATTCACATATATAATTGAAATATAAATTTAAACAATCAAAACCAACTACAAAAATCAAACTGAAATCAACTCAAAATAAAATCTAAGCCTTTCAAGCCAAAATCTTGAACTTAGCCAAAACATCTTCAAATCAAGGAAAATCCTTGATTTTCTCTCATGGTTCAATCAGTCCTACAATTATGAGCTCATATATAAATCCAAATTTCAATCACTCAATCAAAACCCAAATCAAAAATCAAACCCAAAACCCCTTCATATTCTTCCTTTGAATATGAAATTCTTAAATGGATCAAAATCCATTTGACTTCAAACCACTTGTAAATGGATTTATATTTCAATCATGAGTCCATATACAAGATCAATCAACTTAAAATCAAGCTTTGACCAAGCCATTTAACCTACTTAGTCTCACTTGACCCAAAGTAACCTAAAGTACCCTTATGAGCCAACTTTTGATCCTAACCAAATTGGATTGAACCAAACTCATATATCCCTCTCATCATGATCAACAATCATCATGGGATGATCAACCAATCAAATTGGGTCAAACCAAGTCAAATGTAAGGGTTGACCAAGTCAACACTTAACCTAAAATGAAACCTTACATAGTCAAATTGCACCATAGGCCAAATTGATTGAAACCATTGATCCAAGTTCACTCATGACCTATGTTCGAACTTGACCAACCCAACATTTGAGCCTAACCTAGCCCAATTGGCCCACTTGACCCAAGTTTGCCCATTTTGACCTAAAAGGCCAAAATGTGTCAAAACATGATCTAAGCCAAATTGATTGACACCAATGGGTCAAGTCCATTCCAAATCACTTGTGGAATTTGACCAAAGCCTCAATTGGCCAACTAGACCTAGCCAATTGACCTTAGACCATGACTGGGGACATGTTGATCCAAAATTGAACTTAACTCAAATTGATTGGAAACAAAGATACCAATCCACTCCATATGAGTAACCTAACCAAAACCTACCCTTGACTTAACCCAAATAGGTCAAATGGATCAAATGGGTCAACTTGACCCATTTGACCTAAATGAGTCATATGAGCCAAAACCAAATCTATTCCAAATTGAACCAAAACATTTCAAATGGTTTTGTGAATGTGACCCAACCCTTGGTTTGACCGACCAATTGGTCAACTTGACCCAAGTTGACCCATTTTGACCAAAATGGGTCAACATGAGCCAAACCATATCAAATGGATTCCAAATTTGATGAAACTTGGCCAAACCTATTTTCTCAACATACCAAACATACCCAAAGTGAAAAAAAATAGCAAAATGACAATTTTTCCCCTAGGCCATAAAAAATTTTTTTGCCTATGCCAAGGGTATTTTGGTCATACCCTCTTCACAATCACTTAAGGCTTTCCTAAAAGCTCAAGGGGACTTAGTGATGAGTGGTGCACCCAACCCAATGGGTTAGGGTCAGCCCATTTGACACATGGACCAAACCTGAAGACTTAGAGAAAAATTGAAATTTGAAATTCCCTCTTAAGCTCAATTCAAGCATATGGGAGGTTGGCATTCCACTCTCTGGCCCAACTGACCATGTGCACACTCAAAATAACCAAAATAACTCACTCCATATGCTTAATTGAGTCAAAATGGCATGGACATTGTCGGCCATCCAATCCTTCAAGGGAGAGATATACTCCCCCTAATTCACTTTTGTTTTGATTCACTCACACTCGATTGAGCACTAGGGAGTCAGAGGAGCCATTGCCAACTAATCCTAAACTTCCTAGAGGGGAATTCAATTTACATATTCTTGATCTTCTCCACTTGAAAGCAGGGGAGGTCCATTGAAGTGCCAATTTCTTCCTCACTCCAAATTAATCCAATTGTTCTTGCACACTCCATCAGAGAGTTAAGTCGAGTTTGTTTAAGCTTTCTCTAAAGTTCTAAAGGTAAGGGGAGACCTAGCTTGATCAAATCCACAAAGGGATTGAGAAGGAGTTGGTCCATAGAGCTCTACAATCAACCTCAAGTGCTCAAAACTTCACAAGGCTTCGTCTCAACCAAACGAAGCTCCTCCAAGGGAATCGAGCGCCGGTGATCACCTCCAACGAGGTTAGTGACTTTTCGATCTTAATTCTCATAGGTGTTGTTCCTTTGTAAAGTGAACTTTAATTTCACAGGATCTTATCTGTTGCATGTATTGATAATTTTATGATGAAGGTGTGGGTAATTAATGTGCTCAATCGCTCGGATCAGCTAGGTGGATGGATCTCGTTCATCTTGAGCTTTGGCAGAGATGAATCTCTGGCTATCCATCAACACTATTTGGATGGACGGCTGAGATTATTCTCATGTTTATATATTCGTTATCTATTTTATAAACCACGGGGGAATTATCAACTGTCAAATCTTTGATCGGACGATCAAGAATATAAGCGTGTGCGCCGCCAGCCAACCCTGTGACATGACAACTTAAGTAAGGGCTCACCGTGCAACTCATGTAAAGCGCACTGACAGCCACCACCACGCATCGCACCGTGACCCAGGAATTAGTTAGGGATTAATAAAATGCTTAATTAATTCCTAATTCACCTAGAGAACTTTAAAATTTCATAACTCGTTTAATAAAATTCAAAAAAATATAAGGAAAAATGCTATGGAAAGATAATTTCATCTAGAATATTTTAAAAATGATTTCAAAGTATTTTGAATTACCCTTTTCTCTAAATTTAGGTTTCTTTGGGAATCTTAATTAGCTAATTATCCTTTAAGAAGTTCATTAATTAATCTTAAATTTCTAGGGTTTATTTTAGGGGATGACCTCTGCCTCCCCTAATTTGCTTGAAATTTATTGAAGCCTTAATTGGGGAAACTGCCAATTCATTCCCTAATTATCCCTTTCATATAATTAAGGGTAATTAAGGTGTGATTAGTGGATTTACCCTATGATTGAGTTTGATTAAGGTTATATCCAATGAGTAGTAATTTTATGGAATAATTTTGAGGTATTTTCTCTAAGCTATTCCCTTAACCCCCTTTTCTCTCCTTAATCCCCTCTTAATTAAAAGTTAACTCATTAATCACCCCTTTAAACAATTTTCAAAAATTCTAAAAAGTTCCATAACTTAATTAATCTACCTTTGGTAGATGCTTAGGTGTTTAATAGCTTAAGTCTAATTAAGAAAATTAAAACCCCTTTCATAAGTATGAAAGAGTGTTATAAAAGTACTTAAGCTAAACCCCTTAGCTTAATTAACTTTTAATTTTGAGCCAAATTGCATTAGGCATTTTCATTATTAAGTGCATTACAAATTTAAATACTTTATGGGTTTTATGTCATCTCATTGGCTCATAATTACTTAGTTAATTTTTCTAAGGTGGTGTAGGTAAGGGTTAATTAACCCACTTAATTCATACTCTAACCTAATCAATGCTTAAAAATAGATTTAATTATCTAAAAATTAAACAAAGATACAAAACACATGTGGGAATGGATTAAAAATAGAAAACTCATCACACCTTTTCAAAATTAAATCAAACTTTAAACTAAATAAAAATCATTTTAAAATTCACTTTGATTTATTCTAAATTGTCTTATTCTTACATGCTTTCATTGCTTTATATCTTTTCCAACATGTTAAGTTATATGCCATGTGATTCATGCATTCATAATTTCATGTTTTAAAATTTTAAAATGAAAATATTTACTTTATGTCAAATGTGCATGTGTTGGCTAAAGTAAAATATGAGTGGCTATTATCACTGTTAAATCCAAAGTATTTTCAAAACTTATAAATTAAACATCAAATCTGAAAGTATGCTATTCTTATACATTAATTACAAGCTTGCATGTGATGGACTATAAAGTAATGTTTTGTGTAGCATTTCCTTTCTTTCTTATGTTAGCCTAATTTTGAATAGGAGTTGGTAAGATTTAGGGTTTATTTGAAAAGAACCCAACACTTACTTAATCTCATAACTTATTCATCCCTTTGCTACCATCTAAGAAAGGTTACCTACACTTGCATGAATAAATTGCATAAACAAAAATGAAACAATTAAACAACTTTTGCATATTCCTTCTCCATTTCATTTATTTTATATACATGTTTGTATTTAAGGAAAATGGTATATTAGTCTGGACAACCACAGTTGCGAGGCTTTAATAACCTAAGTAGGTCTTGTACCTTACACCTAGTTAACAATGGCGTTGTACTCACTTATGTCTTTCTTACTTTCATGTATGTATGTGAAATTTTGGATAAGGAAAATCTTTTCTACTTAAAAAAAATCATGCATATTCAACTTCTAAATTTTCTTAAATGGATTACTTAGCATGCATCATAAAGTGTGTTAACTATTCTCATTAGCATGTATAGATATGTTTAGGGTCCATCCATATGCATGTTATATATGTTGGGAAATAAATGAAGTAATGTGTGTTATGTGAATTTTGATTCATTTTATTTAATCTTAAAATGCCTTTCTTTTTGAATAGGTTTTTTTAGAGTTTGTCTAAACTTAGGATTGATTAAAAGATGTAATCAAAACATTCAGCTAAATGAAATTAAAATTTGAACTTACCTTAGTTAAGGATTAGGGAAGGAAAGAGAAGTTCTCTTCTCTTTTCCTCTCTTTATAACTTAGTAATTAATTATAGGTCTCACTCAAATCAAATTAAAACATAAAATAAAAATAACCCAAAACACTTAAACAAATTAAATGAAACCATCCTCTAACTTGAACATGTCCTTCACACTTAGAAAACTTGAACCTAAAGTCCTAAGCTAAGCATAGACACAAACCTTCAAAGCACACATTAGCTAAGTCACCACTTCTAGCTTTAGGTTAGGTCGTGCATGGTTTGATGTTATTTTATTTTGTGATGAATATTTTTTAGAGATGTAGGTGTATGATGCAGAATGAATGGTAGGGTGTGCTTAACTATTCTTTTAGGATTGTGCTAAGGGCTATCATAAATAAAATATAAATGCTTTTGCTTTGTGCTTATACCCCTTTGCATAATCCATAGGCCAGGTGGACTTAGTCACCCATGTGTGGGGTGATAAGTCCAATATACATGCTTGGGATTTGTGTGGTGTGACTTGACTAACCTTTATTTTGCAGGTGTTAGTTAGATTTATACTTTTCTTTTCATATAAAAATTTATATATTTAGGATTTTTGAATGATTTGTTATGGGAGATTAGGATGAGCATTGGTCATAAGATCTTGTCTTATGCACCATGTAAAGCCTTAGAGCAACCTCCTACCAACCATTTAAAGGAGGAATCAAAGAAAAAAGAAGAAAAGAAGAAAGAAGAATAAAGCTTGAAGGCCCCCATAACAATGAATTCCTTTGCTTAAATTGCAATTTAATTCATTTGTATTCAGGGTTGTATAAGGGTAGAGCTCGGCTACCCACATTTATTTTTTTTGGTTTGTGCGATGGTGCCCGACCACAAGTGACCATTTATTCTTTTTGCAATTAGCTTTATATATAGTTTAATGATTTATTTAGATTTTGCATTAAGTGACATGCTTTTCCTAATTTTTTCCTTAATTTATATATGGCTTGGATGTGGATTAGGCTCTTTAGGGAAAAATAAATCTTTTACCCAACTTAAAAACTAAAATTAAAATTAAAATAACACCTAAAGTTTAGGATTAAAATCAAGATAAAAGAATTGGCAACCCCTTAGCTGGATGAGCATTTCTTTATATTATCATGCACAAATGCATCTTATTTCACTCTTGATTGGAGGGCTTTCACCTTTGCCAGAGAACCTAGCTTGACTTTTGAGGGTCGTGGTAGAAACTCACCTCCTACCCCTCTTTTAATCAATCTCATTTGATCTTCAAATATAAAATAATTGATATTTATTGAAATTTATTGATCATTTTAATCAAAATCCTATCATAGGATGTAGTAATATGACTTGTCCTTTAAACAATGAACCCATTTAAAATAAATCCTACTTTACTTTCCATGTGAAGTAAGGAAAGAATCTAGTACATATTTGTCATCCTTAGTCTAGGTGATTGGTTCCATTGGTAGTGATTTATATCTCAGATAGTACCATTATTATCTTGATGATGTATCATCACAAATAAGTTCTGAATGTGGCTCTTAGATGAATTTTTGTAAGGTGTCCCCTTTCTTTTCTCCCCACAGATTTGAAAGGAGACTCCCTTATAGAAATTTTTCATGACAGATTTTTTTGGCGACTCTCATGTGGGTTCCTCCAACACCAAGGATATGTCATTAAGGTATAGTGTATTATCTTGAGAGATAGAAATCACTACCCTTTAATGGAACCAATCACCTCAATAAGGACTCTAATGATGTCATATCTCTAACATCCCACTTTCATGAAAAAAAGATTTATTTTAAACGTTAGTTCCCTAGAAATCCCCATTTAATTACATCTAAGGGGATCCCAGGAAAACTCTCATTAAATAAATGATCATTATCTTTGAAGAGTTCAATAGGAATACTATCATTATTTATTTAAGAAATGTGATTGATCAAAAGAGGGATTTATTATCAAAGCCAAAAATGAGAAATAATTAGCAGATGCTCATGATGTCAGGAAACCTAGCTAGCATCTCAAACTATCCTATGGTTAGGCTTTACATTTTAGAAATTGATATAATTTATTTGGGTTGCATTTTTCATTAGAAATTTAGGACTTAAGATTGCTTAAGACAAGATTAAGGAAATGCCTAAGAGGTGAGGAATTATGCTTATGGACCCCAAAGGTGCAACCTTAGAACCTAAATCTAGGGAGCTTCGGTGAGGGCCAAAAGCACAACCTAAATCTAAGGCGAAAAATGGGTAATTGGTTTGCCTCCACAAGAGAGGACAAACCACCCAATAGCTTGGATTTACAACCGCCTGGGGGTGGCTGCCAACTAACTCCTCCTACGATTTTAAATACATGTAGGCAAGTCTTTAAGCTTATGCAAGATAGCTGAGCTATTTTTATTTAGAATGAGACTAAGTCCTTAAACTCACTCCCTAAAGAGACTAGATCATGTAAAATGACCAGCTTCAAATGAACTAAACTAATGCAATTCAATTTTCATTTTCATTTTTATTTTATTTTTAGACAATCATTTTTGACTCAAGCTAATAGGATTTTCTTATGACTAATGCATAAGAAATCAAATTATTGGCCAAAATCAACGAGAATGTAGGAGGTGAGTTTTCACCATGGCCCTCAAAGGTGAAGTCGAGTTGTCTGGCAAAGGTGGAATCCCTCCAATCAAGAGTGAAATAAGATGCATTTGTGCATGATATTATAAAAAAAATGCTCATCTAGCTAAGTGGTTGCTAATTCTTTTATCTTGATTTTAATCCTAAGCTTTAGGTGAGGTTATGAGTTATTTTATTTTAATTTGAGTTGTTAAGTTGGTTAAAATATTTATTTTTCCCTAAAGAGCCTAATCCACATCTAGGCCATGCATAAAGTAAGGAAGTAACAAGAAAAAGCATGCCACTTAATGTAAAAGCTAAACAAATCATCAATTTATAAAGCTAATCACAAAAAGAATAAATGGTCATTTGTGGTTGGGCACCACCACAAACTAAAATATCAAATGTGGTAGCCGAATATCCTTATACAAGATAAATGAATTAAATTACAACTTAATCAAAGGAATACATTGTTATGGGGGTCTTCAAGCTTTATTCTTCTTTCTTCTTTCATCTTTTCTTCTTTCTTCTTTTCTTCATTTCTTCTTTAGTTTAGTTTTTGAATGGTTGGATGGTGCATGCTCCAAGGCTTCACATGGTGCATAATATGGGATCTTATGACCAATGCTCATCCTAATCCCCCATAATAAATCATTCTAAAATCCTAAATATATAAACTTTTACATGAAAAGGAAAAATAGAAATCTAACTAACACCTGCAAAATAAAGGTTAGTTAAATCACACTATATAAATCCCAAGCATGTATATTGGAGTTATTACCCCCACATATAGGTGACTAAGTCACACGCCTAAATGTATAAGAACCTGCAAACAAAGAATTTATATTTTTATTTATGATAGTGCTTAAATACAATCCCGAAAGAATAGTTAGACTAAGCACCATTAATTCTAAGCATACACCCTAACATCCAATCTAAAACATTCATTACAAAACAAAACATAACATCAAACCATGCACTGACCTAACCTAAAGCTAGAAGTGGTGACTTAGGCTAATGCGTGTGCTTTGAAGGTTTGTATGGTATGCTTAGCTTAGGACTTTAAGTTGAAGTTTTCTAAGTGTGAAGAACATGTTTAGCTTAGAGGAGGGTTTCATTTAAGTTGTTTAAGTGTTTTGCATTATTTTTATGTCATGTTTTAATTTGATTTAAGTTGATCCTACAATAAATTTCTAAGTTATGAAGAGAGGGAAAGAAAAGAGAACTTCTCTTTCCATCTGTAATCCTTAAGTAATTTCTAAGGTAGGTTCATATTTTAGTTTTATTTAGGTGAATGTTTTGATTACATCTTTTAATCAATCCTAAGTTTAGACAAACTCTAAACAAACCTTTTCAAAAAGAAAGGCATTTTAAGATTAAATAAAATGAATCAAAATTCAAATATCACACATTACTTCATTTCTTTTCCAACATATATAGCATGCATATGGATGGACCCTAAGCATATTTATACATACAAATGAGAGTAGTTAACACACTTTATGATGCATGTTAAGTAATCCATTTAAGAAAATTTAGAAGTTGAATATGTATGATTTTTCTTAAGTAGAAAAGGTTTTCCTTATCCAAAATTTCACGTACATGCATGAAAGTAAGAAAAGCATAAGTGAGTACAGTGCCATTGTTAACTTGAGTGTAAGGTACAAGACCTACTTAGGGCAACTTAAAGTCTTGCAACCTTAGGGTTATCTAGACTAATATTCCACTTTCATTAAGTACTAACATGCATATAAAAGAAATAAAGTGGGAAAGGAAGATGCAAAAGTTGTTTAATAGATTTATTTGTTTATGCAATTTATGCATGCAAGTATATGTAAACTTTCTTAAGTGAGCATAGGGATGAATAGGGTTTGGAATTACGTAAATGTTGGGTTCTTTTCAAATGAACCCTACATCTTACTAACTCCTATTCAAAACTATGCTAACATAAGAAAGAAAGGAAACCTATGCTAAACATATAATCTATCACACAAACATAATTAAAAGTATAAGAATAGCATACTTTCAAATTTGATATTTTATTTATAAGTTTTGAAATTGCTTTGGATTTAGTAGTTATAATAGTCACTCATATTTTACTTTATCCAACATATGCACATTTGACATAAAGTAAACAATTTTCATTTTAAATTTGAAACATGAATTATGAATGCATGAATCATTTAACATGTGAAAGATCAATGAAAACATGCTCACTTTACTTAAATCCTAAGACATTCTTAAGGATAAGAAAATTTAGAATAAATCAAAGTGAATTTCAAAATGATTTTTCTTTAGTTTAAAGTTTGATTTAATTTTGAAAAGGTAAGATGAGTTTGCTATCCCTAACCCATTCCCACATGTATTTTGTATTTTTGTTTAATTTTTAGGTAATTAAATTCATTTTTAAGCATTGATTAGGTTAGAGTATGAATTACGTGGCTTAATTAACCATTACCTACACCACCTTAGAAAAATTAACTAAGTAATTATGAGCCAATGAGATGACATAAAACCCACAAGGTATTTAAATTTGCAATGCACCTAATAATGAAAAGGCCTAATGCAATTTGGCTTACAATTAGAAGTTAATTGAGCTAAGGGGTTTAGCTTAAGTACTTTTAAAACACCCTTTCATACTTATGAAAGGATTTAATTTCTTTAATTAGACTTAGGCTATTAAACACCTAAGCATCTACCCAAGGTAGATTAATTAAGTTCTAGAATTTTTTAGAATTTTTGAAAATTAATTAAGGGAATAATTAATGAATTAAGCCTTAATTAAGAGGGTAGTAAAGAAAGAAAAGGGGGTTTAGGGAATATCTAAGGGGAAATGCCCCAAAATTATTCCATAAAACTACTCTAATAACTTTAATCAAACTTAATCAAGGGTAAATCCACTAATCACATCTTAATTACCATTAATTATATGAAATGTGTAATTAGGGAATGGGCTAGAAATTTTCCCAATTAATCCCTCAATAAATCTCAAGAAAATTAGGGGAGGAGAGGTCATCCCCTCAAATGAACCCTAAAAATTTGAGATTAATTAGTGACTTAATTAAAGAATAATTAGCTAATTAAAATTCCTAAAGAAACCCAAATTAAAAGAAATGGGTAATTAAAAATCCATTAAAACCATTTTTAAAATATTATAGATGAAATTATTTATCCATAGCATTTTTTATTTATTTTTATGATTTTTCTATGAAGAATTATGAATTTTAAAAGATCTAGGGATTAATAAGGAATTAATCAGGTAAATAACTAACCCACATTAATCACGCTCGATGCGATGTGGCGTGTGGTCAATCTTTACATTGTGAGCCACTCACTTAAATCATCGTCAAAGCGATTGGCGGCAATTGCTATCTTTGCCATCGATCAGATGGACAACCATAGATCTCCCCATGATTTATAAAATGGATAAAGGATTTATAAACATGGGAATAATCTCATCCATCCATCCAAATAGTGCAGATGGACGGCCAAAGACTCATCCCTTCCAAAGCTCAAGAGGAATGAGATCCATCCACCTTTTAGGATTTGATCCGAGCTCAATTGATCCTAGATTAAGCTAGATTTTAGCCCACAACTTTATCATGCAATTATCAATACATCCAACGGCTAAGATCCTATGAAATTAAAGTTCACTTCATAAAAGACCAACACCAATGAGAATTAAGCTTGGAAAATCACTAACCTTGGTGGGTGATCATGCTCAAATCCTTGGAGCTTGTCTGAGATGAAGCCTGCGATATTTTGAGCCTTGAGGTTGAGAGTGTAGAGCTCTATGGACCACTCCTCCTCAATCCCTTGTGGCTTTGATCAAGCAGGTCTCCCCATGCCTTTAGAACTTGAGAAACCTTGAAAAACTACAACCTCACATGGGTGTGCGAGAATTTGATTAATTTGGAGTGAGGAAAAAATTGGCTATTCAATGGACCTCCTTTATTTTCAAGTGGAGAACACCGAGAAGATGGAAATTGAATTCCCCTCTAGGAAGCTTAGGATCACTTAGAAATGGCTCCTCTAACTCCCCAGTGCTCAATCGAGTGTGAATCCATAAAAATAGAAGTGAATTAGGGGGAGTATATCTCCCCCTTTAAGGATCTGACGGCCGGTAATGTCCATGTCATTTTCATCCAATTGAGCCTATGGAGTGAGCCATTTTGGTTATTTTGAGAGTGCACATGGTCTGTTTCGCCAGAGGAGTGGAATGCCAACTTCCCATGTGCTTGAATTGAGCTTAAGAGGGAATTTGAAATTTTAATTTCAAGCCATAGGGTCGGGTTTTGTCCATGGGTCAAATGGGCTGACCCAAACCTATTGGGTTGGGTGCACCACTCATCACTAAGTTCCCTTGAGGTTTTAGGAAAGCCTTAAGTGATTGTAAAGAGTGTATGACCAAAATACCCATGGCCTAGGGCTAAAATGGTCATTTTGTATTTTTCACTTTGGGTATGTTTGGTATGTTGAGAAAATAGGTTTGGCCAAGTTTTATTGGATTTGGAATCCATTTGATAGGGTTTGGCCCATGTTGACCCATTTAGGTCAAAATGGGTCAACTTGGGTCAAGTTGACCAATTGGTCAAATTAGGTCAAACCAAGGGTTGGGTCAAGTTCATATGACCATTTGAAATGTTTTGGTGTCTTTGGTTTGGTTCAATTTGGTATAGATTTGGTTTTGGCTCATATGACTTCATTTAGGTCAAATGGGTCAAGTTGACCCATTTGACCCATTTGACCTATTTGGGGTAGGTCGAGGGTAGGTTTAAGTTAGGTTAGTCATATAGAGTGGATTGGTATCTTTGTTTTCAATCAATTTGGGTTAGGTTCAATTTTGGCTCAACATGACCCCTTTAGGTTATATTGGGTCTAAGGTCTAGTTGGCCAATTGAGGCTTTGGTCAAGTTCCACAAGTTATTTGGAATGTACTAGACCCATTGGTTTCAATCAATTTGGCTTAGATCAAGTATAGACACATTTTGGCCCTTTAGGTCAAAATGGGTCAACTTGGGTCAAGTGGGCCAATTGAGCTACGTTAGGCTCAAATGTTTTCTTGGTCAAGTTCAAACATAGGTCTTGAGTGAACTTAGATCAATGGTTTCAATCAATTTGGCCTATGGTGGAATTTGCTATGTAAGGTTTTATTTCAGGTTAAGTGTTGACTTGGTCAACCCTTAGGTTTGACTTGGTTTGACAAATTTGATTGATTGGTCATCTCATGATGATTGTTGATCATGATGAGAGGCAAGTATGAGTTTGGTTCAATCCAATTTGGTTAGGATCAAAAATTGGCTTATAAGGGTACTTTAGGTCACTTTGGGTCAAGTGAGCCTAAGTGAGTGAAATGGCTTGGTCAAAGCTTGATTTGAAGTTGATTGATCTTGTATATGGACTTAAGATTGAAATATAAATCCATTTACAAGATATGTCAAATGGATTTTGATACATTTGAAAATTTCATATTCAAAGGAAGAATATTAAGGGGTCTTGGGTTTGATTTTTGATTTGGGTTTTGATTGTTTGATTGAGGTTTGGATTTATATATGATCTTGTGATTGTAGGATTGATTAAACCATGAGAGAAAATCAAGAGTTTTGCTTGATTTGAATTGATTTTGGCTAAGTTTAAGATTTTGACTTGAAAGGCTTATATTTGATTTTGTGTGGATTTTAGTTTGATTTTTGGAATTGATTGTGATTTTTTAAATTTATATTTCATTTACATATGTGAATATAAATTGATCATGAGAAAATTTCAAGAATTTGAAGTGGTTTAATCATGATTTGGGTTGAATCCATTAAAGGGAATTTATAGGATTTAAGAGAATTTTTAATTTGAAATTTAATTTTTGAATTGGATTTGATTGATGTATATCTATATTTCATTTATATATGAGCACATAAATGAGAATATAAATAAGTTTTGAGAAAATCTAATGAGTTTGAAATAGTTGATCAAAGTTTAGGTTAAATCCGTTAATGGAAAATTAAGGGATTTAAGGGAATTTCAAGTATTTTAAATTTCAAATTTAATGTTTGCCTTTGATTGGATTGATTTATATTTATATTTCATTTATATATGTGAATATAAATGAGAATATAAGCAAGTTTTGGTAAAATCTCAAGGGTTTGAATTGATTTTGGCTAAGTCCTTTAATGGAAAATTAAAGGGACTTAACAAAATTTTCATGAATTGATTTTGAATTTTGAATTTGATTTGATGGGTTTGAATTTATATTTCATTTATATATGAGAATATAAATGGATCATGAGAAAATCTCAAAGATTTGAATAGGTTTGAATCACAATTTTGGCTAAGTCCTTAAGAAAGGGTTAAGGACTTAGGAAATTTGAACATAGGAATTTTTTATAGATTTTGGTCATGGGTTTCAATCATGGAATTGATTCTAGTATGAGAAGGTCAAATAGAATTGATTTGGAGTTTGACTTGAAAGAAGGAACGTGAGGAATGGTTTAAGCTATAAGGGTAGAAGATTTCCTAACACCCTTAAGGCATGACCTAATCCTATGGCTAACTCTTCTAAGTCTTCTAGGGCTAGGTTGGAGTGTCCACCTAATCACTAGATGTGTCTTGAGACTAAGGAACTCTTAAAGTCTAAGAGAAGTCTTGTGTCTAAGATGGAGGGGTTGAGAGCTCATTCAAAAAATGAGGTCAACAAAGGGTGCCCAATAGGTGCGGTGTGGCCGACAGAACACTTGTGTGTTGAAATGATCAACAACATTAAAGATCACAAGCACTAGTAATCTATCCTTAACCCAATGAAAAGAGAGAATCCAGAGCTTAGTGCAATGTGGCTCTACTTATGTCCAAGAAATAAGAGATAGGGAAGAAATCCACTAAGGGATGGAGTGTGAACCTTCCACTAGGGAAGCAGGTTCAAGTCATCTACAAGGAGATGAGAGGTTTGAGTTGAACTGAATCTCACTTAGGAGAGATCTCCAGTGGGGGAGAGAGTTGAATTTATTTTAATTTTGTTAGGTTTAGATTTTTTAGAATGAACCCTATTAGTTTGTAATGGGTTGTACTGAATAGGGGCCAAGGAGGCTGGAACCTAATAAGATTTACCAATCTAATGGGGTAGTCTACTAAACACATAGTAGAACTAACCAACCAAAGGGATACCTTTCAGTATGCAGCAGCTGTACTAGGAAGAAAGCGTAGTAGACTTACATCCTCCAAATAGAGACCAATTGCTGGGGTAATCTATTGGCAAGGCAATAGATTGGACCCAACCTAGGGTTGACTTTTGAGTGAATGCCACTAGGGGACTTAGATCAACTCAAGGATAGTCAAAGATTGATTTGATTTTTTAGTTTTGTTTGTTTGATTATGGTGGATCCCATAGGTTTGTGATGAACTGTACTGAGTAGGGGTCATGAGGCCTAGACCTAACTCAGATTTATCAATTCAAAGGGAGTAGTCTACCAACCATAAGGTAGGACTATCCAACCAAGGAGAAATGCCTTTTGGTACGTAATGGTAAAGTTTTAAGAAGAAAGCACGGTGACTCACATCTTTTAGAAATAAGGAACCATTAGGGTGATCAGTTAGTTTGGGCAACAAATCACACCCGACCTAGGGCTGACTATTGAGTAAATGCCATTGGGGGACTTAAATCAGCTCAAGAATAGTCAAGGATTAAGTTCATTTTTAAATTTGTCTTGATGGATTCTATTGGTTTGCGATGGATCACACTGAGAAGAAGCTTATAGAAGTCTAGACCTATCTCAGATTTACTGAACCAAAAGGAGTAGCTTCCTAGCCAATGGGAGAACTATCTGACCAAAGGAGTGCCTTTCAGTTTGCAATGATCAATTTAAGGGAAGAAAGCTTGGGGACTCACATCTTCCACTAGAAAAGACCACTGGATGATCAGTTTCTTTTGGCAACAAATTGAACTTGACTTAGGACTGCCCATCAATTTATGACAAGCATGTTAGAAAGAATGCATCATAGTCTTATATCTTTCAAAGCAGAATGATTGTCGGGATAACCTGCTTATGGAAAAATAGATTAAACTTGACCTAAGGGCGACTATGGAGTGAGTACCGACCTAATGATTTATCTCAACTCAGGTAGTGAGGCAATTCCTATAGGGAGCTCTGCTGACACTGCCCTAAAGATAGGAAGCTTGCTTGAGAGAAGGGGCCCTTTGGGGGCTTGAATCGTAATCCACAAGCAAAAATAATTTTGTTTGTTTTTTTTAGTTATTTTATCATGGACCCTGTTAGTTTGTGAGGGTTTAAACTAAGAAGAAGCTTATATAAACCTAGACCTATCTCAAATTTACTGAACCAAGGAAGAATTTGTGCATCTGCTGAACAAAGTTTCCAACCATAGGGGTGGCTACTAGGAAAGGGAATTGTCCAATCTAAAAGTAACCCGGGTAGTGTCTAAATGGGGTCGCGAAGGACATGATCCAAATAGAATGCCCACAAGGGATGGGGTCAGTAAAGGCTTAATCCAACACCTTGGAGAAAATGATATGGCTAATCATAAATGCAATAGGTACTCAGTGTCCAACTTAAGGAGAAAGCATGGGGATGCATATCTTCCAATAGTGGTGTACTCATCGGGTGAGTCGCTGTCAGCATTGTGAACATCAACCAACCTAAGGTTCCCATCGATTTACAATAATCAGCCTAGGAAGAAAGCTCAGGGACTCACATCCTTCTATAAGCGATTGTTGTGATAGTCTCTTGGTGGTGTGCTATCCGACCTAGGGTGACTACTGAGTGAATTCCACTAGGGGACTTATATCAACTCAAAAGTAGTCAAGAGGAAAGGAGCCTCTGGGGCACTTATCCTAAACATCAAATATACTCGACCTAGTTAAAGCACTATGGCTAGTTCAAGAAGAAAGCATGGGGACTCACATCTTCTTAAGCAAAGTCAACATGAGGTAGCTTACTGGCTAGGCAGTAAAACATAACATACTAACAAGGTGCTCATTGGTTTGCAATGATCAAATTAGGAAGAAAGCACGTGGACTCACATCCTTCAAACAAGTGACCACTAGGGTGACATACTAACGAGGTAACATGTAGACCCGACCTAAAGCAGCTAATGAGTGAGTCCCACATCAAAATAGCTTGAGATAAAAGATTTGTCTTTATTATTATGCATGTGTTAAAAGGAATATGATACCTCTTGGGTACTCTTACACCTACCTTAAAAAACACTAGGGAATTATGGAATGATGCCACAGATGGCAACAAGAATTCCCACTAAGAAAGGATGCCGCTTAGGTTCTCTTACACCTATCTTAGTTGTGCTAATCAAAACAGGATACCTCTCGGGTTCTCTTACACCTATTTTAATAGCGTCAGGAGATTATGTTTGTGTTATGAAAGAGGGATAGTATGCCACTGGGGGACTCTTACATCTATCCTAAACACGTCATGATGGATTTGCAAGATAAGCAATTAACACTTCGAGAGAAGAGAAGATTTGATGAATGGAATCAGATTTTGTTCTTTTCTTAATGGATTATTTTCAAACAAGTTTTGTTTCATGGATAATATTTCTTTAGATAGAGCCCATTAATTGGAAGCATCGGGTGTTCCCCTTAACAATCAATAAGCTGAAAAGATCCTCCTTGGTAGGCCTTCTCTATGACATAGTGGCCTTTCCATGTGGGTTTAAACTTGCCTCCCATCTTTTGATGGGCAACAATTAGTCTCTTTAGGACTAACACAAGTTCTCCTACTCGAAAAGACCTAGGGCCGACCAGTTGTTGTGAGCTTGAATCATTTTGGCCTTATACAACTTGAGGTTCTAGCACACCCGTAAGCGACTTTCCTCCAAACCTTTGAGCTCTTCTAACTGCAACTTTGCATTGTGCTCTATAGTGATCTTGTTACCCAATTCTATCCTTAGTGATGGGAGTTGAACTTCTAGAGGAAGAATAGCTTCGAACCCAGACACTAAGGAAAATGGGGTAGACTGAGTTGGAGTTTATTATGTGGTGCAGTAGGCCCACAAGGCTTCAACCAACTGCTCATTCCACTATCATTTGTTATCATCAAGAGTATTCTTCAATATATGGATGAGAGTTTTGTTGAATGCTTAAACCATTAGCTCTAGTAGTAGATGGTGGAGTATCTATCTATACCATGTCTTTGGAAAATCTATTGATCTTGTGCTTTTGAATGTAGTACCATTATCGATATAATTCATCGAGGCACCCCAAACATATATGATATGGTTCCTAAAAATTGAAGCACATCGTGTGACCTCTTGAGTGGGATGGCTTCCTTGGAAAAGTAGTCGGTGGCTAAGATGAACCAATGCCCTTGGAAGAAGGAGGATCGATCGGACTACAATGTACCCCAACACTCAAATGGCCATGAAGATAAAGTAGGGTGTAGAATGTTGGGTGGTTGGTGGAGGACCACACCATGTACCTAACACTGTCTTCTAGCTACATCCTTGCAATCTGTGATAATAGAAGGCCAGTAATATCGAAGTATTTTGATCTTCAACTTTATCTTCAGACTGGATTGATGAGCTCCACATAGACTTGAATGTACCACAGTTATAATGCCACGGGCTTCGTGTTTGTCTAAACAAGGTAACCACATTTGTCAAAGGAGGTATGCAGTGCCATCAATAAGCATAGGAAAGAGCTCTGTTTCACGATGGGCTTGAGATTTCTCTTGAGGTAGTTTTGTTCAAGTAATCTATGAATGGTTGCCTCCAATCTAGCTCCTTATCATTTTGGCAATGACAACCTCCCCAAGAAAGTCTCGATGAGTTCAAATCAATAAGGGATAAGACTTATCTATTTTGGACCCTTATTGAAATGGACTCATCTCCGAACATGCCAAATCTTTGGCAAGTTTGGCCAAGGCATTTCTACATTTACTGGGGAACCTTGTGAGATGGTGACTTGAGAATGCAAATAAGCTTCGTGGTACTCATAGTAAATAATAATCAATGGTTGATAAAGGACAACAATTGATTGACAATGATCAGAATCCTCAAAGATGTTGATTGTAAAGAAAATCAAAATCTCCACATTAGTAGATAGTATTAGAACTCTCATCGCTTCAGATATGTGGAAATAAATAGAAAGCACCATCAAATACATCTCCCATTGGTGGTCTTGGTCTCCCCAAATTTATTTTTCATTTGGGGATCATCAGCGGCGAATCGTGGAAGTGGGTGTGCTGCTAAGAAATTTGCTAGTGTCTATCCTTTTATTGTACAAAAGGGTACAAATGTGATATCAAACTATGAGAGTATCATTAACCAATGAGCCAAACATCTAGAGAGTATTGGCCATGTCAAGAGGTACTATAGTGGATTGGTTCTTGAGATCAATTTCATCTTATGAGAAACCATGTAGTGTCATAATTTCTAAGATGCGAAGATCAAAGCTAGGCAATGTTTCTTAATAGATGGATAGTTTGCTTCAATAGAGATCAGGAGAAGACTGAGGTAGTAGAGTGTGTTTTCCTTTCCCACATCATTGGCTTGGGCTAATAGAGTGCCGAGAGAGTCATCCAATGCAACAGTGTAAAGGATCAACGGCCTACCCCGGATAGGGGCTGTGAGAATTGGCAGGTTCACCAAGTATTCTTTAATGTCTTCAAATACATGCTGGCACTTATCATCCCACTTGAACTTGGCATCCTTTTTGACAAGTGTTGAGAATGGCTTGCATCTCCCTGATAAGTTTGAGATAAAGCATCTTAGATATGCTAGTCATCCTTGAAAGGATCTGAGTTGAGTTAAACTCTTAGGAGGTGGCATTTCTAAGATAGCTTTAATCTTTTCAGGATCTATTTCTATTCCCCAGTGTCAAACAACAAACCCAAAGAATTTTCTTGAAGTGACTCCGAATGCACACTTCAGGGAATGCATTTTGAGGTTATATTATCTTAACCATTTGAAAACTACTCTCAAGTCAAAGAGGTAGTCTTCCTTTTCTCTGCTCTTGACTACTAGATCATCAATGTAGTACTCAACCTGAAGATGGTTGAGCTCATTGAAGATCTGAATCATGGCCCATTGGTATGTAGAACTAGCATTTTTAAGGTTGACAGGCATGACTCTATATCAGAAGATTTCAATCTGGGTTCAAAAAGCAGTGTTTCTTTCATCTTCAGGAGACATCTTGATTTGGTTATAGCTAGATGACCCATCCATGAAAGAGAAGATTGCATGAGATGAGGCAATGTCCACCATTAACTCTAGTATAGGAAGAGAAAACTCATCCTTAGGACATGCCTTATTTAAGTCCCTAAAATTGATGCAAATGTGAATTTGGCCATTCTTCTTCTTAATTGGGATGACACTAGCTAACCGGGTAGGATATTTTTTTCCCTGATGAAACCAACATCAATCAATTTCTTGACTTCAGAAATGACCTGTTGTTCAATTTCTAATCGCATGTGTCCAGGATCTTGCTTAATAGGCGTAACGTTAAGATCTATTGCTAGCTTGTGGACTACTATATCAGGAGATAATCTAAGCATTTATTTATAACTCCATGCGAAGCAGTCTTTTCAATAGCCTAACTAAGTCATTAGATTCTTCTTCATTTAGTAACAAATTGATGTATGTTGGGCAAGGATTTTCTTCTGTCCTGAGGTTGATTTCTTTGAGCTTGTCGATTGTTTAATGAATCTCCCCTTCAAATTATAGTAGTGCCTCTTTGACTTGGAGATCATTTGGATCATCTAAAGTTTCAAAACACACATTCTCATGTGAGTTGGGGATGTGTGAGAAGAACCTATCAGACTCCAAATGGTTGGTAACAACTAGGCAATAATCTTCTTCATCAATTGGACCCACTGTATTGAATCCAAGTCCTACTCTTAATTGTGCTTCCCTACCTATATTATTACATAGCTTTTTGAAATATTCTAACCTATGCTTGGACCAAGTGTGAGGAACTAAACCTTTCTATATAAGATTTTGAACACAAGGCGAGTAAAAGTCAAAAGGTAATTCCATTAATTCTTTAGAAGTATCTTCCTCAAGTATTACATCCAGCTCTAGACTTGAGGATGATGAACCCAAAAAGAACCTCTTTTGCTTCATGTCACTGGAAGACTTAGGAACTTCCTTAACTACTATACCTTCAACTTTCTGGGATGTAAGTGAGGTAAGAGCTAAGGTTCCCAACTATTATCGAATAGTTTCACATAAACCAAATTCAAATACTTTGCTTTGCTTGGAGGCCTGGTCTTCATCTCTTGGATCAAAAGTCACCTCTAATGGAACCCGCTGAGAGGGGTTGGCTGGTATACTAATCACATTAGACTCATCCTCCGAGCTAGATTCCAAGTCTATATGAATATTAGGGGTACTCCTATGAACTGGAACACGACCATCATTGGTTGAAGGCCAACTAAGGGGTCTCCCACCTTTGAAAATACCTTTATTTCTGCCTTTGCCTCTACCTAGTGGAGGTTGAGGCATCCTACCCACATATCCATATGATGGAATGAATTATGGGCGAAATGTGATTTGCGGATCCACTTCTTCTTCAATTCTCATTTCTTGCTCACTTGGACTTTTCTTTTTCTTTTCATTTACTTTTATTTTTTATTTTGCATCATTTTTTTTGCTTTTGCATTTGCATTTGAATTTTATCTAAGTTCATGAGAAAGGTGTTTTAAGGAAGACAGTAGGTGGCATCCTCATAGATCTCAACCTCTCTAACTGAAAATAGCTTTTCATCCTCGTTGACACAGTACTCAATTCCATCTTTTTTGAACTTGATGCACGGATGAAGGGAGGATGAAATGATCTTATTTTGATGTATCCAAGACCTACCAAGCAAATTAATGAATGAAGTATTCAAATCAATGATGTAGAACTTGGCTTTGATCTTTCATCGATCTCCAATAACACTATAGAACCTAAAGCAGCTCACCTTGATCATTGAATCCTCTCAACATCATCCTATCTCCTCGAGAGTAGAGATGTCGATCTTCAAATAAAAGGGTCTTTAGACTCATAATGTTCTTGATGCACCTAAATCCATAAGAACCACGTGAGTCAACTTGTCCATATTGAATGTATGGGGATGGTTGTGCTCTAAGTCCCCCAATATAAGGTCTTCATCTATGAAGGTGATCCCTTGGGCTTCTTTTGCATAGTGTGCTTCCTCATATATAGTGGTCAGCTGAGCTAAGCATATTTCAGGATCAAGGAGGGCCTTGATTAGTGACTCCCTCATCTCTTTGGATAAGATAAGAGCATCATATATGCTTAGCTTAGATAGAAACTTTCTTAGATGAGAAAGGACATTGTAGTCCACCTTCGACTGGTCTTCCACAAGCATATCCAAGAGTGGTGCATCCTATGGAAGGGCTTCTTGATCTTTAGTACCAATGATTTGTTTCCCTCTATCTTGAGGTGCTGCCCTATGAGGTAGAACCTTGCCACTATGGATGTTGACTTTGGTAATCTCTGAGGCAGGTGGTGGAAAGTTCTACACACGCCGGCTCACCTATAGCTTCTCTATGGGACTCTCACGATGATTCCAAGTCTATCTCAAGAGGTGAACCCATAGTATTGAGTTGGAAAAGTATAACTTCGAGAAGGAAGATCAATTATTATAGTTAATTAGACTTGAAGAGTTATCATTAGGAATAGAAGAAGACAACTCATCAGAAGAAACATGGATGCAATTCAAATCATCTTTATCCTTCAATTTCTTAAAAGGTTTTAGGGGTACAAAGTAGAAGTCAAGTAGAGTAAGTGGAGTAAGGGATTTGATGCCCTTATCCACTGATACATGAGTTATACTAGTAGAAGAAATAGAAGAGCTAGCTAACATGGTAGAAGTCACTGGTGTAGAAGTTTGGAAGGTCAACATGGTCGATGGTTGTGCTAAGGGCTATCGGTGACACATCTTTGCTACTTCTTGCTAAGCTCCCACTTTTGTAGAGTTGGCACTTCTTTCAAACCTTCCTTGGTTTTGGAGGTTTGAGCTGACTCAGGCACCTATAAGAAAATCTTTTTGATCTTCTGAAATATTTTCTTAGAGGTTTTAGATAAAAAGATGCCCCAACCTTCTTTGGTTTTGGTAGGATTGCTTGTATCCCCAAGGATTACCCTAATGGAACTAGAAGGTTGTTCCATAAGGTATTCCTTTGGGATAATGATATCACCATTCTTGAAATTATGTTCAAGCCAATCCTTGAAAGTAAAGCAATCCTCCAAAATGTGGTCTAGCATACGGTGGGAAGAGCAAAAGTTTGGATCATGACTTTTTCCTACTTCCTCCAATCTCCTAGGCTCAGGTAACTAAAAATTAGGTTTCTTTAAGATATTCTTAAAGATCTTTTTGATTACATCCCTCTTAAAAGAATAAGGTTTATTTAACTTATCTAATAGAGTAGGTGGACCATAGCTACTGGCGGGGTATGCATGCACTTTGGTGGTATGGTATGGCGATGGTGGCTGTCTTGGCCATGGAGGCTAGGTGGAGGCGATGGTTGACCGATGGTGATAGAGGTGGAGGTGATAAGATGTCTCTGGTGGCTGATCTCTAGGCTGCTTCCCTTATGTCTCTTTGCTCGTTTCTTCTCATAGACCTTTTGGGATTTATGCTTTGGCAACTGATATGGAAAAGGTAAATGTTTGGCCTCTCCTTGTAGACCAGCCACCTTATTGATTAGCTTCTCAAATATCTTTATGGTGAAGCCCTTAAGCATGAAGGCGATCGGGCCATGGATATTCTTTAAGAGAATCTCAATGGCATATTATTCAGATAGCTATGGTTGATACTTCATACTTAGGTTACGCCATCAGAGAATATAATCAACAAGTGACTCACCAGAGTTCTATTGGGATACAACGAGAATGACTACAGTAACCCTTTGCTAACCTCCAGCAAATCTCTTGATAAGAGTGACTCTAACTTAGCAAATATCTTAATTGAACCATTGGACAGTTCAACATACCAATCAAAAGCGATATCCGCTAGGCTACTGATAAAGAGTCCAATGAGTAGAGCATCGCACACACGCATTGCAACGGCCTAAGTGAGCTATATACCTCAATTCCACTACCATCAAAGCTTTTGAAGGAAGGAGGCATGAAACCCTTGGGATATTGGATAGCATCAAATTCCTCTAGGTAGGGTCTACCCTTTGGAATCGATGATCCTCCCTGAGCTTGAGCCAAAGCTTCCTTCACCTGCTGCTCAACCATGGATTTTAGATCTTTTTCATGTATGGAGGTACTATCCACTACCTTCTATACAAACTAGTGCTACCTTGCTCAACGGGAGGTAGAGTCTTAATTGGATCTAAGACATGCACTAGTTGACTAACATTTACTAGGATGAACTGGAGGGACTTTTGAAGCTGCTCGCTACTAATAAGTCTTTACTGTTGTGCCATCCTATCAATTATCTTTCGCTCTACTATCGAGGTGATGGGCTGATTCTACTGTCTCCTTGATCACCTCATCACCTTCCATGGCTTTTGTTGATCCCTAGAGAACCTCTAGTCTCTGCATACACACCGTAAATCCCCATCAAGTCATCTTCATTGGGATTGAAGCTGACTCTTTCTTTATTTGACCATGCATACCCTAAGATCTCCTCTTTCTCCATAAAATAGTGTGCATCTATTTCATCTAAGGATCAATCTAACTCAGCAGGTATAAATAGCTTGGGTTGACCGATGTGATCTCTATCATGCACTGAGAGGCATCGGACGTCACCTATAGCTAAGGAGTCAATCCTATATTGATTGTACTCACTAGAAGAATGATACTTCTGACTGATAGTGGCTGTAATAAGGGTAACAATCTTAGGATGATCCTCTACCACTGCTTCCACTGAACTGTCATCTAGAATATCTGTGATAATCATCACCATCTCTGCATCTGGCTGAATGGGTGGGGTTGGTGAAGGAACAACCACGATGCTCTGAGGTCACCACTCCTTCTGCACCACCACTAGGGCAGAAGGTCAAGCAAGAGAGCCTGGCCCTACCATAATGGGTGGTGTAGGAGGAGTAGGATCCCTTGGCTGTAGCTGGATCACCAACGGGGTACATTTTTCCCCAGATGTAGCCTTCATGGCCTTATATGGAATGGGTGATGTTGGAACCTACACCAGAAATAGTGGATGTGGACTAGAGTGGTGGGGTGGACACACCACCGACTCTCTATGAACATGAACTCCTCTGTGGCTGGTCCCGTGAGAGAATACTATCGGTATGGTCGGTCGGTGGCGTCTTGAAAGTCAACCAAAGTAGAAGCGGCTAGTTGACGGTTGAACCTCCATCACTCTCTGATGGTAATGTATGATGTATGGGCCTCACGCCTCTCTAATGAAGCCTCCCCTACGGCTGTGGGGATAATAGATGAAGATCAGCGGGTACCGAACTCGAGCATTTTATGCTCGCCTATAGAACAGCGAGGCCATGGTGTGTATGACCTCTACTATTGGGCTAGATTCACCATTAGAGGAGGTGATGAACAGATCCTCCTAGCATCCTCTCTATTTGATCCTAAGAGAGGATGGAACTAGTTTTTTATAAGCAGTGGTGAAGTGATCATGGGAGACTCATCCATAGCTGATTTGGCCGGCTACTTCTCTAGCTATCAGGTATGGGCGGTTGACCATACGATTCTTGTTCTACTAGGTGTAGTAGGATGAGGAGTGTGAGCTAGACCTATACTCAAATGTGAGAGAGGCAAACCCTGAAACCATGGGAGCCTTACCCTTGGAGGGTACAGATGGTAGGGTGCTAGCATGCACCGGGGCAACATGTGCAACTCTAGATGAACGCCTTGGCTGGAACTGCGATACTTTTGGTAGTCTTGTGCAAACCAAGGTTGTGTCACACTTTCTCTTCAATGAGGAGATATATCAGGAGGGTAAGTCTAAGTTATGCTACGCACCTTCTTCCTGTTGACTATTGTGAGGGGAATGCCCTCACAAGTGATCTTGGACCCCTCAAATCCTCGGCCAAAATGGATCAAATGGGTATGGTCCAAATGAGGGAAGTTAGCCTAATCTAAGGCTAGATCCATGCCATGAGGGAA
Organism: Cymbidium sinense; assembly: GCA_021442155.1. Taxonomy (NCBI): domain Eukaryota; kingdom Viridiplantae; phylum Streptophyta; class Magnoliopsida; order Asparagales; family Orchidaceae; genus Cymbidium; species Cymbidium sinense. The sequence goes on from CM038214.1 coordinate 246,323,960, forward strand.
AGTAAAGACAAATTTCTGGGAACCTGCCATTGAACTCACTAAAGTAAACTGAAATTGAAACTGTACTTGCACTGACTAAAAGAGATCTATAATGAGAAATGAACTTGTATCAATTTTCTATATTCATAGATTTTGAATTTTGGAAATTTGAACCCACATCTAACAACTTGGAACTATTAAGTGGGGTTCAAATGAATTTTGAAAGATTGATTGAAAAACGAATTTGAGTATGAATCCAAACTTCAACAAATTCATGTATGTTGAAATATGGATTCAAAATTTTGATAAGATGCTTCCATAGGTTCATTATTTTATTTTGAATTTTTGTGATTTGGAGGTCCCTTCCTTTAAAAAATTTAGGTATGTTAAAGTAATGGTCAAATGATTTGGTTTTGTTTGAATGTTTTGGAATTCTTACTTATTTCCAAATTTAGGTATGCTAAGTGAAGTAAATGTGATTATTTCTTTTTGTGAATTTTTTTTATTTTGATTTTTTGGAAAAGTTTTGGAATTCTTAATTAACAAATTTAGGTATGCTAAAGAATCCCAAGTGTATTTTTTTTTATTTTAAAAATAGGATTCTTAGTAAATTTAGGTATGCTAAGAAAATCATAAGGTGCTTCATTTTTTTTTAAATGATTAAAAGTTGAGATTCAACTTCAGCAAATTTGGTATGCTAAAGATGAAGTCCCACTTGGTTTTATAAAGTGGAAATTTCACTTAACAAATTTGAGTATGCTAAATGAAATTCCAAATGGTGTATTTAAAATTTTGATTTGTTTTTGTTTTGAAAAATAGAAACTTCTCCTTAGCAATTTTGGTATGCTAAGGGAAGAAGTTCCAAAGGTGTTTGAGAAATTTTTTATTTTGAGTTTGGAACTTCACTTAGCAAATTTGAGTATGCTAGGTGAGGTTCCAAAATAGGTTTTGAAAAGTTTTGAATTTTTGATTTGGAAACTTTACTTAATAAATTTAGGTATGTTAAATGAAGTTCCAAATATGTGTTTTGAAATTTTTTTGAATTTTTGGATTTGGAGACTTCACTTAACAAATTTGGGTATGTTAAGGGAGGTTCCAAATGTGATTGTTGATTTCAAATTTTTGGATTTGGAAACTTCACTTAGCAAATTTGGGTATGTTAAGTGAGGTTCCAAATGTGTTTATAAAATTTTGTAATGTGATTGTTGATTTTGATTTTTTTTGAATTTGGAAACTTCACTTAGCAAACTTAATTATGCTAAATTAGGTTCCGAATGTATGTTTGAAAATTTTTGTTGGATTTTAGATTTAGAGACTTTACTTAACAGATTTGGGTATGTTAAGGGTGGTCCCATATGTGTTTCATTTTGTTTTTGAAATGATTGAAAGTGGAGATTCAACTCTAGCAAATTTGGTATGCTAAAGATGAAGTCTCACTTGGTTTTATGAAATGAAAATTTCACTTAGCAAATTTGAGTATGCTAATATGAAGTTCCAAATGGTTTGTTTAAAATTTTGATTTCATTTTAGATTTTGAAAAATGGAAACTTCTCCTTAGCAAATTTGGTATGCTAAGGGAAGAATTTCCAAAGGTGCTTGAAAATTTTGATTTTTGGATTTGGAAGCTTTACTTAACAAATTTGAGTATGCTAAGTGAGATTCCAAATGTGTTTAAAAATTTTTGGATTTTGGATTTGGAGATACTTAACAAATTTTGGTATGTTAAATGAAGTTCCAAAATGTGTCTAGAAAAATTTTGAAATATGATTGTTGATTTTTGATTATGGAATCAGAAACTTCACTTAGAAAATTTGATTATGCTAAATGAGATTCCAAATGTGTGCTTTGAAAAAATTTTGTTGGATTTTAAATTTTGAGACTTCACTTAATAAATTTGGGTATGTTAAATGAAGTTCCAAATGTGTTTAGAAAATTTTTGGAATTTTGAATTTTGGATTGGGAAACTTTACTTAGCAAATTTGATTATGCTAAATGAAATTCCAAAAGTATTTTGAAATTTTTTTTTGAATTTTGGGATTTGGAGACTTCACTTAACAAATTTGGGTATGTTAAGGGAGGTTCCAAATGTGTTTAGAAAATTTTTGGAATTTTGAATTTTGGATTTGGAAACTTTACTTTGTTGATTTTGATTTTTTTTCGGGAAAGAAGACCTCCATTCAACAAATTTAAGTATGTAGAATGGAGATTAATTTATTTTTGAAATGTAAAAAATTTTTTGTGTGATTGTTTCTTTTTGAAAGAAAGGAATTCCAACTTAAAACATATGTGAGAATGTTAAAGTGGGAATGAAATCTTCATTTAATAAATTTAAGTATATTAAATGAAGGTATTCATGTGTGCTTTTTTAATATTTTAATTTTGTTTACAAATCAACTTTCCATTCAATAAATGTGAGTGTATTGAATAGAAGGATTCATGTGCACTTTTTTGAAATGTTTTATGATTATGATTGTGATTTTTTTTTGAAAAAGATAATTATTTATTTTATTTTGAAAATGATATCTTCATCAAAGTGAATTGAAAGAAGATATTTATTTATGCTTTTGGAAAATATTATTAGTTTTATTTTTGAAAATCCCTACATGTAACAATTATATGAATTGTTAAATGAGGGTGAAATATTTTGTAGAAAATATTTTATTAAGTGCATTTTTGAAAAAGGTGCTTTTTAAAAGCAAAGTTCTTTATGGAAGATTTATTATTTTAGGATGAACCTTTCCTTATCATGAAAATGGTAAGAAGGAAGTCTTTAAAAGATGTTTTTTTTAGATCTTTTCATTTTACCCATTGGAGAACCCAACGGGGATTTTAAGACCAACAAAGAATACGGTACTAAAACCTAAAGATGTTGGCTAACTTAACTCAAGAAGGAAATGAGCTAAGTGCCAACAGAAAGAAAGATAGTCTTGGATTCATACCAAAGTACAAACTCACTATCGATACTCAAAGATAATAATCATTTACTAAAGATGGAGAGAGGAACCACCCCCAGCAGAGTCTCCAGATAAATCTGTGGTGAAAAAATCCTATAAGGGAGTCACCTTTCAAATCTATGGGGAGAAAAGAAAGAGGAAGCCCTTACACAAATTTTTCTTGGTAAGATGCCACGCAGATCCACAGATGTACTTATTTAGGTGATTAGATACATTGTCAAGGTATAGTGTACTACTCAAGAGATAGAAATCACTACCCTTTAATGGAACCAATCACCTCAATAAGGACTCCTAAGGATGATGGGTCGACATATGTACCAGAGATTCTTCCCCTATTTTACATGGAAAAATAAAGCAAGGTTTATTTTCAATTAGGTTTGTTAAGTTCCCTATAGGGGCAAGCCTCCATAGTTAATTATATCCTAAGGGACGAGATCCCTTAGGAAAACTCTCAATTAAGATAAATGATCGTTGTCTTTAGAGATTATAATAGGGAATGACTATCAATAGATTGGTTTGTATTTGAAGATTAAAATTGGATTGATCAAAAGTGGGAGTTATTATGGAAGCCAAAAATGGAAAATAATTAGGAGATGCTCATGATGCCAAGAAACCTAGCGAGCATCTCAAAGTATCTTATAGTTGGGCTTTACATTTTAGAAATTGATTTAATTTGTTTGAGTTGCATTTTTTATTAGAAATTTAGGACTTAAGATTCCTTAACACAAGATTAAAAAAAATGCCTAAGAGGTGAGGAATTATGTTTAGGGCCCCCAAAGGGAAAAAGCAACATTATAACCTAAATCTAGGGAGCTTTGGCGAGGGCTGGAAGTACAACCTAAATCTAAAGTGAAAGATATGTAATTGGTTTACCTCCATAATAGAGGACAAACCACCCGACAGCTTGGACTTACAACCACCTAGGGGTGGCCACCAACTAACTCCTCCTATGATTTTAAATACATGTAGACAAGTCTTTATGCTTATGCAAGATAGCTGGGAAATTTTTATTTAGAAAGAGACTAAGTCCTTAAACTCACTCCCTAAAGAGACTACATCATGTAAAAGGACATGCTTCAAATGACCTAAATCTAATGCAATTCAAATTTCATTTTTATTTTATTTTTGGACAATCATTTTTTGACTCAGACTAATAGGATTTTTTTATGACTAATGCATGAGAAATTAGATTATTGGCCAAAATCAGTGAGAAGGTTGAAGGTGAGTTTCCACCACGACCCTCAAAGATTAAGTCGAGTTCTCTAGCAAAGGTGGAAGCCCTCTAATCAAGAGTGAAATAAGATGCATTTGTGCATGATATTATAAAGAAATGCTCATCCAGCTAAGAGGGTTGCTAATTCTTTTTATCTTGATTTTAATCCTAAGCTTTAGGTGAGGTTATGTGTTGTTAATTGGGTAAAAGATTAATTTTTTTTGAAGAGCCTAATCTACATTCAGGTCATACATAAAGCAAGGAAGAAATCAGAAAAAGCATGCCACTTAATATAAAAGATAAATAAATCATCAAATAATTTATAAAGCTAATAACAAAAAGAATAAATGGCCATTTGTGGTTGGGAACAATCGCACAAACTCAAAAATATCAAATGTGGGTAGCTGAGCTCTACCCTTATACAACCCGGATTACAAATGAATTAAATTACAATTTAAGAAAATTAATTCTCTGTTATGTGGGTCTTCAACCTTTATTCTTCTTTCTCCTTTCTTCTTTTTCTTTTCTTCTTTGGTTCCTCCTTTGGATGGTTGGATGGTGGATGCTCCAAGGCTTCACATGGTGCATAAGATGGGATCTTATGACCATTGCTCATCCTAATCCCCCAAAACAAATTATTCCAAAATCTTAAATATACAAACTTTTACATGAAAAGCAAAATAGAAATCTAACTAACACCTGCAAAATAAAGGTTAGTTAAATCACACCATACAAATCCCAAGCATGTATATTGGACTTATCACCCCCACATATGGGTGAGTAAGCCCACTTAGCTTATAGATAATGCAAAGGGTATAAGCACCTGCAAGCAAAAAGCATTTATATTTTTATTTATGATAGTGCCCCTTAAGCACAATCCACTGCAAAAAGTAATTATTAGACAAACACATCCTACCATTCATTCTATGACCATACAGCCTAACATCTAGTCTAAAACATTCATCACAAAATAAAATATAATATCAAACCATGCACTGACTTAACTTAAAGCTAGAAGTGGTGACTTAGGCTAATGTGTGTGCTTTGAAGGTTTGTGTGGTATGCTTAGCTTAGGAATTTAGGTTCAAGTTTCTAAGTGTGAAGAACATGTTCAACTTAGAGGAGGATTTCATTTAAGTTGTTTAAGTTTTGGTTATTTTTATTTCATGTTTTAATTTGGTTTAAGTTGATCCTACAATTAATTATTAAGTTATGAAGAGAGGGAAAGAGAAGAGAACTTCCCTTTCCTTCCCTAATCCTTAAGTAATTTCTAAGGTAGGTTCATGTTCTAGTTTATTTAGTGAATGTTTCAATTACATCTTTTAATCAATCCTAAGTTTAGACAAACCCTAACTATCCAAAAAAAAATGCATTGTAAGATTAAATAAATTGAATCAAAATTCACATAATACATATTACTTCATTTCTTTCCCAACATATATAACATGCATATGGATGAACCCTAAGCATATATATACATGCAAATGAGAGTACTTAACACACTTTATAATGCATGCTAAGTAATCCATTTAAGAAAATTTAGAAGTTGAATATGCATGATTTTTTTAAGTAGAAAAGGTTTTCCTTATCCAAAATTTTATGTACATGCTTGAAAGTAAGAAAGGCATAAGTGAGTACAACAAGAGGTACAAGACCTACTTAGGGCTACTTAAAGTCTCGCAATCTCAGGGTTGTCCAAAATAATATACCACTTTCCTTAAGTACTAACATGCATATAAAAGAAATAAAGTGGAAAAGGATGATGCAAAAGTTGTTTAATAGATTTGTTTTGTTTATGCAATTTATGCAAGCAAGTATAGGTAAACTTTCTTAGGTGAGAGCATAGGGATGAATAGGGTTTGGAATTAAGTAAATGTTGGGTTCTTTTCAAATGAACCCTACATCTTACTAACTCTTGTTCAAAACTTTGCTAACATAAGAAAGAAAGGAAACTTATGCTATACATGCTTTTATAATCTATCACATGCAAGCTTATAATTAAAGTATAAGAATAACATACTTTTAGATTTGATGTTTCATTTATAAGTTTTGAAAATACTTTGGATTTAGTAGTGATAATAGCCACTCATATTTTACTTTAGCCAACATATGCACATTTGACATAAAGTAAACAATTTTCATTTTAGAATTTGAAACATGAACTTATGAATGCATGAATCACATGGCATACAACTTAACATGTTCAAAAAGATCTAAAGCAATGAAATCATGTAAACAAACTCACTTTACTTAAATCCTAAAGACATTCTTAAAGGATAAGAAAATTTAGAATAAATCAAAGTGAATTTCAAAATGATTTTTGTTTAGTTTGAAGTTTGATTTAATTTTGAAAAGGTGAGATGAGTTTGTTGTTCCTCACTCATTCCCACATTTGTTTTGTATTTTTGTTTAATTTTAAGATAAGTAAATCCATTTTAAAGCATTGATTAGGTTAGAGTATGAATTATGTGGCTTAATTAACCCTTACCTACACCACCTTAGAAAAATTAACTAAGTAATTATGAGCCAATGAGATGATATAAAACCCACAAGGTATTTAAATTTGCAATGCACCTAATAATGAAAAGGCCTAATGCAATTTGGCTCATGATTAAAAGTTAATTAAGCTAAGGGGTTTAGCTTAAGTACTTTTAAAACACCCTTTCATACTTATGAAAGGGGTTTTAATTTCCTTAATTATACTTAGGCTATTAAACACCAAAGAATCAACCCAAGGTAGATTAATTAAATTCTAGAACTTTTTAGAATTTTTGAAAATTGATTAAGGGGATAATTAATGAATTAATGTTTAATTAAGAGAGGATTAAGGAAAGAAAAGGGGGTTTAGGGAATAGCTTAGGGAAAATGCCCCAAATTATTCCATAAAACCCCTACTCACTAGATCTAACTTTAATCAAACTTAATCAAAGGGTAAATCTACTAATCACATCTTAATTACCCTTAACTACATGAAAGGGATAATTAGGGAATGAGCTAGCAATTTTCCCAATTAAGCCCTCAATAAATCTCAAGAAAATTAAGGGAGGCAGAGGTCATCCCCTAAAATGAACCCTAAAATTTGAGATAAATTAGTGACCAAATTAAAGAATAATTAGCTAATTAAAATTTTCAAAGAAACCCAAATTGAGAGAAAAGGGTAATTGAAAATCCATTAAAACCATTTTAAAAATATTCTAGATGAAATTATTTATCCATAACATTTTTCCTTCTATTTTTCTAATTTTTCTATGAAGAATTATGAATTTTAGAAGATATAAGGATTAATTAGGAATTAATTAGGTAAATAACTAACCCTTGATTAATACCAGCCCATGGCGCGATGTGTGGCGGCGGAGGTCAGTGTGCTTTACATGCATCATGCTGTGAGCCACTCACTTAAGTGTCACATCGAAAGGGCGACTGGCGGCTCACGTGCTTTTGATCTATGCCTTTCGATCAAAGATTGGATGACCATAGATCTCCCCATGGTTTAAAAAAGGGATAAAGGATTTATAAATGTGGGAATAATCTCGGCCGTCCATCCAAATAGCATGGATGGACAGCTGGAGATTTATCCCTGTCAAAGCTCAAGAGGAATGAGATATGTCCACCTTCTAGGCTTTGACCGAGCTCGATTGAGCTCAGATTAAGCTAGAATTTAGCCCACACCATTTTCATGCAATTATCAGTACATCTAATGCTAAAATCCTATGAAATTAAAGTTCACTTCACAAAGGACCAACACCTATGAGAATTAAACTTAGAAAATCACTAACCTTGTCGAAGGTGATCACCGTGCTCGATTCCCTTGGAGAAGCTTTGTCTAGTTGAGATGAAGCCTTGCTAAAGTTTTGAGCATTTGAGGTTGAGTGTAGAGCTCTATGGACCAACTCCTCCTCAATCCCTTTGTGGCTTTGATCAAGCTAGGTCTCCCCTTGCCTTTATAACTTTAGAGAAAGCTTAGAAAAACTCGACTTCACCCTTTGATGGATTGTGCAAGAGTAATTGGATTAATTTGGTGTGAGAAAAAATTGGCTCTTCAATGGAGCTCCCCTATTTTCAAGTGGAGAAAATTGAGAAGATGGAAATTGAATTCCCCTCTTGGGCCCTCTCCTGATGGATCTTATCCAACTCTGAATCAAAAAAGAAAGAGAGATTGACTTCTACTTTGTTGATAATGTATGATGTATGATCCTCAGGGGCCCTCTCTTGATGGATCTACCTCCCTACGCTGTGGGGGATAACAAATTGAAGATCGAACTGGGTACCAGACATCGAGCATCCATATGCTCCACCTACCTAGCGTAGAACAAAGTGATGGCCAGCGTATGACCTCCTACTCTGAGAAACTACTAGCTATAGATGCACTACTAGAGGAGGCAATAAACAGATCCTTCTGGCATCCTCTCTATCTGATCCTGAGAGAGTATAAAACTGGTTTTCCATAACCAGTGGTGAAGTGGTCATGGGAGACTCATCCATGGATGATCTGGCAGCTACCTCAAGCTCTCTGGCTATCCGAGTATGGAACCATTTGACCATACGGTTCTTGTTCCTACGTTGGGTGTGAGTAAGATGAGAGGAGTGTGAGCTAGACCCGTACTCAACTGTGGGGGAGGCAAACCATAAAACCAGGGGAGCCTTACCCTTGGAGGGTACATATGGTAGGGTGCTAGCACACACTGGGGCAACATGTACAACTCTAGTATGAACTGCCACTAGAACTGGAACTACCGGTACTATCGGTACTACCGCTACTGAAACCACTGAAGGTTGTGGTACTACCACAACTTTCCTCTTCAATGAGGATATATCTGAATTAGAGGGTAAGTCTACCCTGATGATCGGCTTCTGCCTGGCCACCTTCTTCCTATTGACTGTTGTGAGGGGAATGCCTTCACAAGTGATCTTGGCCCCCCACAAATCCTCGACCAAAATGGATCAAATGGGTATGGTCCAAATGAGGGAAGTCACCCTGATCTAAGGCTAGATCCATGTTGTGAGGGAAAGTACAGACAAATTTTGGGAATCATTGTCTGATCAAGTAATAAACCTAAAACCAAGCTTGCCGAGAAAGAGATATGTAATGAGAAATGAACTTGTATCAATTTTCTGTCTCCAATTTTAAATTTTGAATTTTGAAAATTTGAACCCACATCCAACAACTTGGAAGTGTTAAGTGGGGTTCAAATGAATTTGGAAAGATTGATTGAAAGAGTAATTTGAGTATGAATCCAAACTTCAACAAATTTAGGTATATTGAAATATGGATTGAAAATTTTGACAAGATGCTTCCATAGGTTCTTTATTTTATTTAAATTTTTGTGATTTGGAGGACCCTTTCCTTTAACAAATTTAGGTATGTTAAAGTAAGGGTCAAATGATTTTATTTTGTTTGAATGTTTTGGAATTCTTACTTAGCAAATTTAGGTATGCTAAGTGAGTAAAAGGGATTGTTTCTTTTTGTAAATTTTGTTTGTTTCGATTTTTTTTGGAAAAGTTTTGAAATTCTTACTTAGAAAATATAGGTATGCTAAGTGAAGAATCCCAAGTGTGTTTTTGTTTGATTTTAAAAAATAAGATTCTTAGCAAATTTAGGTATGCTAAGAAAATCCCAAGTGTTTCATTTGTTTGGAAAATTTTGATTTTTGAAAAGGGTAGGATCCTTTAGAAAATTTGGTATGCTAAGGGGATCCTAAGGTGCTTAATTTTTTTTTTTTTTTGAAATGATTGAAAGTGGAGATTCAACTTTAGCAAATTTGGTATGCTAAAGCTGAAGTCCCACTTGATTTTATGAAATGGAAATTTCACTTAGAAAAATTGAGTATGCTAAATGAAATTCCAAATGGTGTATTTGAAATTTTGATTTGTTTTGGTTTTGAAAAATGAAAAATTCTCCTTAGCAAAGTTTGTATGCTAAGGGAAGAAGTTCCAAAGGTGTTTGAGAAATTTTTGTTTTGAGTTTGAAAACTTTAGTTAGCAAATTTGAGTATGCTAGGTGAGGTTCCAAAATATGTTTTGAAAAGTTTAGAATTTTTGATTTGGAAACTTTACTTAACAAATTTATGTATGTTAAATAAAGTTCCAAATATGTGTTTTGAAAATTTTTGAATTTTGGGATTTGGAGACTTCACTTAACAAATTTGGGTATGTTAAGTGAGGTTCCAAATGTGTTTACAAAATTTTGTAATTTGATTGTTGATTTTTAATTTTTTTTTGAATTTTGAAACTTCACTTAGCAAACTTGATTATGCCAAATGAGGTTCCAAATGTATGTTTGAAAAATTTTGTTGGATTTTAGATTTGGAGATTTTAATTAACAAATTTATAGTAGGTCCCAAATGTGTTTCATTTTGTTTTTGAAATGATTGAAAGTGGAGATTCAACTCTAGAAAATTTGGTATGCTAATGATGAAGTCCCACTTGGTTTTATGAAACAAAAATTTCACTTAGGAAATTTGAGTATGCTAATATGAAGTTCCAAATGGTGTGTTTAAAATTTTGATTTCATTTTTTATTTTGAAAAATGGAAACTTCTCCTTATAAAATTTGGTATGCTAAGGGAAGAAGTTCCTAAGGTGTTTGAAAATTTATATTTTGGATTTGGAAGCTTTACTTAATAAACTTGAGTATGTTAAGTGAGATTCCAAATGTGTTTTGAAATTTTTTGAATTTTGGATTTGGAGACTTTACTTAACAAATTTAGGTATGTTAAGTGAAGTTCCAAAATGTGTTTAGAAAATTTCTGAAATAAGATTGTTGATTTTTTATTTTGGATTTAGAATCTTCACATAGCAAATTTGATTATGCTAAATGAAATTCCAAATGTGTGTTTGAAAAATTTTTGTTGGATTTTAAATTTGGAGACTTCACATAACAAATTTGGGTATGTTAAATGAAGTTCCAAATGTGTTTAGAAAATATTTGGAATTTTGAATTTTGGATTTGGAAACTTTACTTAGCAAATTTGATTATGCTAAATGAAATTCCAAAAGTATTTTGAAAATTTTTTGAATTTTGGGATTTGGAGACTTCACTTAACAAATTTGGGTATGTAATGGGAAGTTCCAATTGTGTTTAGAAATTTTTTGGAATTTTGAGTTTTGGATTTGGAAACTTTACTTAGCAAATTTAATTATGCTAAATGAAATTGCAAATGTATTTTGAATTTTTTTTTTAATTTTTGGATTTGGAGACTTCACTTAACAAATTTGGGTATGTTATGGGAGGTTCCAAAAATGCATTTAGAAAATTTTGAAATATGATTGTTGATTTTGAATTTTGTTTTTTTTTTTTTTTTGGAAAGAGGACCTCCATTCAACAAATTTAGTATGTAGAATGGAGATCAATTTATTTTTGAATTGTAAAAATTTTTTTGTGTGATTGTTGCTTCTTGAAAGATAGGAATTCCAACTTAAAACATATGCGAGATATGGGATTTCCTAAAATATATTTTCATTTTTTAGTTGGGAATGAAATCTTCATTTAATAAATTTAAGTATATTAAATGAAGGTATTCATGTATGCTTTTTGAAAATTTTAATTTTGTTTACAAATGAACTTTCTATTCAATAAATGTGAGTGTATTGAATAGAAGGATTCATGTGCACTTTTTTGTAAAGATAATTATTTCTTTTATTTTGATTATGATTGTGATTTATTTTGAAAATGATAATTATTTCTTTTATTTTGAAAATGAAATCTTCATAAAAGTGAATTGAAAAAAGATATTTATTTGTGCTTTTGGAAAATGTTATTAGTTTTATTTTTTTGAAAATCTCTACATGTAATAATTATATGAATTGTTAAATGAGGGTGAAAGATTTTGTGGAAAATATTTCATTAAGTGCATTTTTGAAAAAGGTGCTTTTAAAAAGCAAAGTTCTTTATGGAAGATTTATTATTTTAGGATGAACCTTTCCTTATCATGAAAATGGTAAGGAGAAAGTCTTTAAAATATGTTTATTTTTTACTTTAGAATTTTTCATTTCACCCATTGGAGAACCCAACGGGGGTTTTAATACCAACAAAGAATGAGTTCCTAAAACCTAATGATGTTGGTTAACTTAACTCAAGAATGAAATGAGCTAAGTGCCAACGAAAAGAAGGATAGTCTTGGATTCATACTAAAGTATAAACCCACTATCGATTCTCAAAGACAACGATCATTCACCAAAGATGGAGAGAGGAACCATCCCTAGCGGAGTCGCCAGAAAAATCTATGGTGAAAAATTCCTATAAGGGAGTCACCTTTCAAATCTGCAAAGAGAAAAGAAAGAGGAAGCCCATACAAAAATTCTTCTTGGTAAGATGCCACACAGATCCACAAATGTACTTATTCAGGTGATCAGATACATCATCAAGGCATAGTGTACTATCTCGAAAGATAGAAATCACTACCCTTTAATGGAACCAATCGCCATAATAAGGACTCCGAAGGACAATGGGCCTGAATATGTACTAGAGATTCTTCCCCTACTTTACATGAAAAAGTAAAGCAGGGTTTATTTTAAACCAGGTTCGTTAAGTTTCCTATAGGGGCATCCTCCCTAATTAATTACATCCTAAGGGATGAGATCCCTTAGAAAAACTCTTGATTAAGGTAAATGATCATTATCTCTGAAGATTTCAATAGGGAATGACTATCAATCGATAGGTTTATATTTGAAGATCAAAATGATATTGATCAAAAGAGGGAGTTATTATCAAAGACAAAAATGGGAAATAAGTAGAAGATGCTCACGATGCTAGGAAACCTAGGGAGCATCTAAAACTATCTTATAGTTGGGCTTTATATTTTAAAAATTAATTTAATTTGTTTGAGTTGCATTTTTCACTAGAAATTTAGGACTTAAGATTCCTTAACACAAGATTAAGAAAATGCCTAAGAGGTGAGGAATTATGCTTATGGCTCCCAAAGGGGAAAAGCAATCTTAAATCCTAAATCTAGGGAGCTTCGGTGATGGCCGGAAGCACAACTTAAATCTAAGGTGAAAAATGGGTAATTGGTTTGCCTCCACAAGAGAGGACAAACCACCTGATAGCATGGACTTACAACCTCCTCGGGGTGGCCACCAACTAACTTTTCCTACAATTTTAAATACATGTAGGAAAGTCTTTATGCTTATGCAAGATAGATAGGCTATTTTTATTTAGAAAGAGACTAAGTCCTTAAACTCACTCCCTAAAGAGACTAGATCATGTAAAAGGACATGCTTCAAATGACCTAACTCTAATGTAATTAAAATTTCATTTTATTTTCATTTTGGAGAATTATTTTGACTTAGGCTAATAGGATTTTTATGACTAATACATGAGAAATCAAATTGTTGGCCAAAGTCAGTGAGAAGGGAAGAGGTGAGTTTCCACCACGACCCCCAAAGGTCAAGCTGGGTTATTTGGCAAAGGTGGAAGCCCTCCAATCAAGAGTGAAATAAGATACATTTGTGCATGATATTATAAAGAAATGCTCATCTAGCTAAGGGGTTGCTAATTCTTTTATCTTGATTTTAATCCAAAGCTTTAGGTGAGGTTATGAGTTATTTAATTTTAATTTGAGTTGCTAAGTTGGGTAAAAGATTTATTTTTTCCTAAAGAGCCTAATCCACATCCTGGCCATACAAAAAGTAAGGAAGAAATAAGAAAAATTATGCCACTTAATGCAAAAGCTAAATAAATCATCAAATAATTTTTAAAGCTAATTTCAAAAAGAATAAATGGCCATTTGTGGTAAGGCACCAATATCAATATGAATTATACAAAATTCTTCTTTCTTCTTTACTTCTTTTCTTCTTTAGTTCCTCCTTTGGATGATTAGATGGTGGATGCTCCATAGCTTCACAAGGTACATAAGATGGGATCCTATGACCAATTCTCATCCTAATCCCCCATGACAAATCATTCCAAAATCCTAAATATATAAACTTTTACATGAAAAGAAAAAATAAAAACCTATTTAACACCTGCAAAATAAAGGTTAGTTAAATCACACCATATAAATCCCAAGCATGTATATTGGACTTATCAACCCACAAATGGGTGACTAAGTCCACCTGGCCTATGGATTATGCAAAGGGGTATAAGCTACAAGCGAAGCATTTATATTTTTATTTATAATGCTTAAGCACAATCCCCTGTAGAAAAGAATAGTTAGACTAAGCACATCTTACCATTCATTCTATGAGCATCCCTAACATCCAGTCTAAAATATTTATAAGAAAATAAAATATAACATCAAATCATGCACTGACCTAACCTAAAGCTAGAAGAGGTGACTTAGGCTAAGGTGTGGGTTTTGAAGGTTTGTGTGGTATGCTTAACTTAGGACTTTAGGTTCAAGTTTTCTAAGTGTGAAGAACATGTTCAACTTAGAGGAGGGTTTCATTTAAGTTGATTAAGTATTTTGGGTTATTTTTATTTCATTTTTTAATTTGGTTTAAGTTGATCCTATAATTAATTACTAAGTTATGAAGAGAGGGAATGAGAAGAGAACTTCTCTTTCCTTCCCTAATCCTTAAATAATTTCTAAGGTAGGTTCATATTTAGATTCATTTAGGTGAATATTTTGATTACATCTTTTAATCAATCCTAAATTTAGACAAACTCTAAATTAACCTATTCAAAAAGAAGACATTTTAAGATTAAATAAAATGAATCAAAATTCACATAACACACATTACTTTATTTCTTTCCCAACATATATAACATACATATGGATGGACCCTAAGCATATCTATACCTGAATATGAGAGAAGTTAACATACTTTATGATGCATGCTAAGTAATCCATTTAAGAAAATTTAGAAGTTGAATATGCATGATTTTTCTTAAGTAGAAAAGGTTTTCCTTATCCAAAATTTCACGTACATGCATGAAAGTAAGAAAGGCATAAGTGAGTATAGCGCCATTGTTAACCAGAGGTGTAAGGTCCAAGACCTACTTAGGGCTACTTAAAGCCTCAAAACCTCGAGGTTTTTCAGACTAATATATCACTTTCCTTATGTACTAACATGCATATAAAAGAAATAAAGTGGAAAAGGAAGATGCAAAAGTTATTTAATAGATTTATTTTGTTTAAGCAATTTATCCATGCAAGTATAGTTAAACTTTCTTAAGTGAGAGCATAGAGATGAATAGGGTTTGGAATTAAGTAAATGTTGGGTTCTTTTCAAATGAACCCTACATCTTATTCAATTATGCTAACATAAGAAAGATAGGAAACCTATGCTAGACATGCTTTTATAATATATCACATGCAAGCTTATAATTAAAGTATAAGAATAGCATACTTTCAGATTTGATATTTCATTTATAAGTTTTGAAAATACTTTGGAATTAGTAGTGATAATAGCCACTCATATTTTACTTTAGCCAACACATGCACATTTGACATAAAGTAAATAATTTTCATTTTAAAATTTGAAACATGAACTTATGAATGCATGAATCACATGGCATACAACAACATGTTGGGAAAGATCTAAAGCATGTAAACAAACTCACTTTACTTAAATCCTAAAGACATTCTCAAAGAATAAGAAAATTTTGAATAAATCAAAGTGAATTTCAAAATGATTTTCTGTTTATTTTGAAGTTTGATTTAATTTTGAAAATGTGAGATGAGTTTGCTATTCCTAACCAATTCCCACATGTGTTTTGTATTTTTGTTTAATTATTAGATAATTAAATCCATTTTTAAGCATTGGTTAGGTTAGAGTATGAATTAAGTGGCTTAATTAATCCTTACGTACACGACCTTAGAAAAATTAACTAAGTAATTATGAGCCAATGAGATGACATAAAACCCACAAGGTATTTAAATTTGTAATGTGCCTAATAATGAAAAGGCATAATGCAATTTGGCTCATAATAAGAAGTTAATTAAGCTCAGGGGTTTAGCTTAAGTACTTTTAAAACACCCTTTCATACTTATGAAAGGGGTTTTAATTTCCTTTATTAGACTTAGGCTATTAAACACCTAAGCATCTACCCAAGGTAGATTAATTAAGTTCTGGAACTTTTTAGAATTTTTAAAAATTGATTAAGGGGATATTTAATAAATTAACCCTTATTTAAGGAAAGAAAAAGGGGTTTAGGGAATAGCTTAGGGGAAATGCCCCAAAATTATTTCATAAAACCACTACTCACTGGATTTAACCTTAATCAAACTTAATCAAAGGGTAAATCCACTAATCAAATCTTAATTACCCTTAACTACATGAAAGGGGTAATTAGGGAATGAGCTAGCACATTTTCCATTTAAGACCTCAATAAATCTTAAGAAAATTAGGGGAGGCAGAGATCATCCCCTAAAATGAACCCTAGAAATTTGAGATTAGTTGGTGACCTAATTAAAGAATAATTAGCTAATTAAAATTCTAAAAGAAACCCAAATTGAGTGAAAAGGGTAATTCCAAATCCATTAAAATCATTTTTAAAATATTCTAGATAAAATTATCTATCCATAGCATTTTTCCTTTTATTTTTCTAATTTTTTGATGAAGAATTATGAATTTTAGAAGATCTAGAGATTAATTAGGAATTAATCAGGTAAATAACTAACCCCTAATTAATACCCCGCCCACGGTGCGATGCATGGAAGCGATGATCATCGCGCTTTACACGCATCGTGCTGTGAGCCACTCACTTAAGTGTCACATCGAAAGGGAGACTAGCAGTGCTCGCACTTTTGATCTTTATGTCGTCTGATCAAAGATCGGATGGCCAGAGATCTCCCTATAGTTTATAAAATGGATAAAGGATTTATAAATGTGGGAATAATCTTGACCATCATCCAAACAACATGGATGGATGGCCAGAGATTCATCCGTGCCAAAGCTCAAGAGGAATGAGATCTATCCACCTTCTAGGCTTTGATCTGAGCTCGATTGAACTCGGATTAAGCTAGAATTTAGCCCACACCTTCATCATGCAATATCAATACATCCAATGGCTAAGATCCTATGAAATTAAAGTTCACTTCATAAAGGAGTAACACCTATGAGAATTAAGCTCAGAAAATCACTATCCTCACCAGAGGCGATCACCGGCACTCAATTCCCTTGGAGGAGCTTCGTCTAGTTGAGATGAAGCCTTGCTGAAGTTTTGAGCACTTGAGGTTGAGTTCTATGGACCAACTCCTACTCAATCCCTTTGTGCCTTTGATCAAGCTAAGTCTCCCCTTGCCTTTAAAACTTCAGAGAAAGCATAGAAAAAATCAACTTGACCCTCTGATGGAGTGTACAAGAGAAATTGGATTAATTTGGAGTGAGGAAAAAATTAGCTCTTCTATGGACCTCCACTATTTTCAAGTGGAGAAAATTAAGAAGATGGAAATTGAATTCCCCTTTAAGAAGCTTAGAATCACTTGGAAATGGCTCTTCTGACTCCCTAGTGCTCAATCGAGTGTGAATCCATGAAAACAAAAGTGAATTAGGGGGAGTATTTCTCCCCCTTGAAGGATCGGATGGCAATGTCCATGCTCTTTTGATCCAATTGAACCTATGGACTGAGCCATTTTGGTTATTTTGAGTGTGTACATGGTCGGTTTGGCTAAAGGAGTCGAATGCCAACTTCCCCTGTGCATGAATTGAGCTTAAGAGGGAATTTGAAATTTCAATTTCAAGCTATAAGGTCGGGTTTGGTCCATGGGTCAAATGGACAGACTCAAGCCAAATGGATTGGGTGTAGCACTCATCACTGAGTCCCCTTGAGCTTTTAGGAAAGCCTCAAGTGATTATGAAGAGGGTATGACCAAAATACCCATGGGCTAGGCCAAAATTTGTTCCATGGCCTAGGGGTAAAATGCTCATTTTGTTATTTTTTTTACATTGGGTATGTTTGGTATGTTGAGAAAATAAGTTTGGCCAAGTTGCATTGGATTTGAAATCCATTTGATAGGGTTTGGCTCATGTTGACCCATTTAGGTCAAAATGGGTCAACTTGGGCCAAGTTGACCAATTGGTCAAATTGGGTCAAACCAAGGGTTGGGTCAAGTTCATATGACCATTTTAAATGTTTTTGTGCCTTTGGTCAGGTTCAATTTGGTATATATTTGGTTTTGGCTCATATGACTTCATTTAGGTCAAATGGGTCAAGTTGACCCATTTGACCCATTTGACCTATTTGGGGTTGGTCAATGGTAGTTTAGGTTAGGTTACTCATATAGAGTGGATTGGTATCTTTGTTTCCAATCAATTTTGGTTAGGCTCAATTTTGGCTCAACATGAGCCCTTTAGGTCATGTTGGGTCTAAGGTCAATTGGGCTAGGTTGGGTCTAGTTGGCCAATTGAGGCTTTGGTCAAGTTCCAAAAGTGATTTGAAATGGACTTGACCCATTGGTTTCATTTAATTTGGCTTAGATCAAGTTTTGACACATTTTGACCCTTTAGGTCAAAATGGGACAACTTGGGTCAAGTAGCCAATTGGACTAGGTTAGGCTCAAATGTTGGCTTGGTAAAGTTCAAACATAGGTCATGAGTGAACTTAGATCAAAAGTTTCAATCAATTTGGCCTATGGTGAAATTCGGCTATGTAAGGTTTCATTTTAAGTTAAGTGTTGACTTGGTCAACCCTTAAGTTTGACTTGGTTTGACCCAATTTGATTGATCGATCATCCTATGATGGGTCTTGATCATGATGAGAGGGATATATGAGTTTGGTCCAATCCAATTTGGTTAAGATCAAAAGTTGGCTCATAAAGGTACTTTAGGTCACTTTTGGTCAAGTGAGCCGAAGTGGGTCAAATGGCTTGGTCAAAGCTTGATTTGAAGTTGATTGATCTTATATATCGACTTATGATTGAAATATAAATCCATTTACAAGTGGTTTGAAGTCAAGTGGATTTTGATCAACTTGAAAATTTCATATTCAAAGGGAGAATATGAAGGGGTCTTGGGTTTGATTTTTGATTTGGGTTTTGATTGTTTGATTGAGGTTTGGATTTATATATGAGCTCATGATTGTAGGATTTATTGAACCATGAGAGAAAAGCAAGGATTTGGCTTGATTTGAAGATGATTTGGCTAAGTTCAAGATTTTGGCTTGAAAGGCTTAGATTTGATTTTGAGTTGATTTGAGTTTGATTTTTGGAGTTGGTTTTGATTTTTTGAATTTATATTTCATTTATATATGTGAATATAAATGAGGATATAAATTGATCATGAGAAAATTTTAAGAATTTAAAAGAGTTTAATCATGATTTGGGTTAAATCCATTAAAGGGAATTTAAAGGATTTAAGGGAATTTTAAATTTGAAATTTAATTTTTGAATTAGATTTGATTGATTTATATTTATATTCCATTTATATATGAGAACATAAATGAGAATACAAATAATTTTTGAGAAAATCCCATGAATTTGAATAGGTTTGATCAAAGTTTAGGTTAAATCCATTAATGAAAAATTAAGGGATTTAAGGAAATTTTAAGCATTTTAAATTTGAAAATTAATTTTTGCTATTAATTGGATTGATTTATATTTATATTTCATTTATATATGAGAATATAAATAAGAATATAAATATGTTTTTAGAAAATCCCATGGATTTGAGTTGATTTGATCAAGGTTTAGAGTTGATTTTAGCTAAGTCCTTTAATGGAAAAGTAAAAGGACTCAAGAAAATTTTCATGAATTGATATTGAATTTTGAGTTTGAATTTATATTTCATTTATATATGTGAATATAAATGAGACTATAAATTGGATATAGAAAATCTCAAAGATTTGAATAGAATTGAATCATGATTTTGGTTAAGTCCTTAAAGGCAAATTTTGGACTTATGAATTTTTGATGGATTTTGATCTTGGGTTTCAATCATATCTTTCAATCATGGATCTCAATCATGGAATTGAATGATGGGATTGATTTTAGTTTGAGAAAATCAAATAGAATTTATTTGGAGTTTGACTTGAAAGAAGGAAAGTGGTTTAAGCTAAAGGGTAGGAGATTTTCCTAACACCCCTAAGGCATGACCTACTCCTATGGCTAACTCTTCTAAGTCTTCTAGGGATAGGTGAGAGTGTCCACCTAATCAGTAGATGTGTCTTAAGACTAAGGAACTCTTAAAGTCTAAGAGGAGTCCTATGTCTAAGATGGAGGTGTTGAGAGCTCATTCTAAAAATGAAATCAACAGATATGCAACCACATGTAAATTAAATCAGCAATGCACCTAAGAAATAAAGGGGCCTAATGCAATTGGCTCATAATTATTGATTAATTAAGCTAAAGTACTTTTATAACCCTTCTACACATGTAGTTTGATTATAATTTTCTTTGGAATTCTCTTAGGTTAGTAAACACCTAAGAATCTACCCAAGAATTTAATGATTAAGTTTTGGAATGGTTTAATTTTGAATTTGGTTAATTAAATTATTTAATGAAATGATTAAGCCATTAATGAATTTCAAATTGGTTAAGTGTTACCCAAATGAAATAAACTTAGGGGAAAAGATTGGAAAAGAAGTCCTAGTCACATCCCCTATGCCCATTCAATGTTTCATAATGATTAGCAAGTTTAATTAATGAATTCACCACTTTTTAACATGTTAATTAATCATTTAATTAATTAAGAGATTGATTAAGAATGAAACAAGCAATTACCCTATTAGTAAAGTAATAAATTCCAAAAAAATCATGGGAGGTAGAGGTCATCCCACTAATCAATATCAAGAAGTGTTAACTTTATTGCTGAATTAATTAAAGAGTAATTAGCTTAATTATATTTCTAATAAAATCTAAATTGGGTTAAAATCACTATTCAAAATTAATTGATTTTAATTTTATATTATTCTACTTTGAATTATCTTTAAAATGAGCATTTATTGGATTTTTTTATAATTTGTTATGAATTTTGAAAGGTCCAGCATTAAAATTGAATTAATTAAGTCTAATTAAACCCCTAATTCTGTTAGGCCATGTGGTGTGCTTTCCACGTGGAGCGATGAGATTGGTTATTCAAGTTATCACATTCGTTAGTTGAGTCAACTGGCGGCGGATGCATCTTCTCTACGGGCCATCCGATCTTAGATCGAACAGTCGAGTTCAGACCCGTAGTTTAGGAAGGAAATAAAGGGGATCTAGGATGATCTAATCACAACCATTCATTCCAATCATGCAGAACAGACGATGTATGATCTTTCTCCTTCTCGAGCGATGAGCGAACACCGTCCATCTTTCCTCGTTCAATTCAAGTTCACTGAGCTCAAATTGGGATCAAAATGATCCCACACCTTTGAAAGGAAGGGGGATGCACATCCAATGGCCAAAATCGCATGGGGTGACAATTTCCTTCAAAAAAGATGAACTGAAATTTCCCATGACTATGGTTTCAAGCAATTACCTCGTCGAAGGCTATCACTGGTGCTTCTAAGGGAGGAGGTAGCTTCGTCTAGTAGAGACGAAGCCTTGTTGAAGGAATTAGGTCTTGATTTGTAGTAGTTTGCTTGGTTGACCAAGTTCCTCTTCAATGGTGATCGACCTTGATATAAGTGATACTTCCCGTGGCTTTGAGGCTTGGGAAATGATTCAATTGAGCTTGCCTTGGTCCAAAGCTTATGTGTGCAAGGTTAATTTGATTTTAGTTGAGAATTTAATGAGTTGGATCTTGAGTTCACCTTCCCTATTTCAGCTTTGAGTAAAATCAAAAATGGGAAATGAGGGAGCTCGGGAATGGCTTGGAAAAGCTTAGGGACACTTCGATTCAACCTTTTAGCTTTGTGGAATAGATTGCTTGTGGTATGAGTGAGAATGATAGGGGGTATATCTCCCCCTCTTTGGATTGGACGGTGAGAGGTTGATTTGTAATTTTGTCTCAATGGGTAGGATTGGAGGCACGGTTTGAACTGCAAAATATCCCACATGGGTCATTTTGGGTAGTAGAGTGAGGGAGAGTATATGCCCATGTGCTTGGTGAGTGGATTCGGTAATCCAAGTGTTCAAATGTGATTGGGGAGGTCAGTTTGTCCTTTCTTTGGGTCATGGCCGACCCAAGCTCATTGGGCCATATTCACCACCTTCCTTGGTGCCCATATAGATCCATAGAAGGATGCTAAGTGGCCTTGAGAAAAAAAATGGCCAAATTCTAAGTGAATTTGGTTATAGGATACCCTTTGACCTAAGGATAAAGTGGCCATTTGGCTATGAGTTTGTTTTGGGCAAATTTGGAATGATTTTGAAATGGGTTGGGCCAAATTTCAAGTTATTTGGAGTTCATTTGATTTGATTTGGCTAAATCTGACCCATTTAGGTCTAGTTGAGTCAAATTGGGTTAGGTTGACCAATTAGTCAAATTGGGTCAAACCATGAGTTAGGTCAAGTTCAAATGATCATTTGGAGTTTATGGGTATCATTGGCTTGGTTCAATTTGGTTTAGATTTTGTTTTGGTTCATTTAGGTTCATTTGGGTCAAATGGGTTAAGTTCACCAATTTGATCAATTTGACCCATTTGGCCCAATTGGGTTAGGTCATGGGTTGGTTTATGATTGGTTGTTCATTTGAAATGTATTGTAAGCTTTGGTTTCAATTAATTTAGATTTGGTTTAATTTCAAGTTGATTTGACCTTTTAGGTCAAGTTGGGTTCATGGTCAACTGGGTTAGGTTGGGTCTAATTGGTCAATTGAAGCTTTGGTCAAGTTCAACAATCAATTTAGAATGAATTTGATCCATTGGTTGTAATCAATTTGGCTTAGATCAAGATTTGACCCATTTTGGCTTCTAGGTCAATTTGGGTCAACTTAGGTCAAGTGGCCAATTAGGCTTGGTTTGGCTTAATTGGTGGTTTGGTCATGTTCAATCATTGATTATGAATGATTTTGAGTCAATGGTTTTAATCAACTTGGTCAAAGGCTAGGTTTGACTTGGTTTGACCCAATTTGAGTGATTGATCATTCTAAGATGATTGTTCATCATAATGTGAGGCTTAGATGAGCTTACTTCAATCCAATTTGGGTTGGATTAGAATTTGGCTCAAAAAGGTTCTTTAGGTCACTTTGGGTCAAGTGAGCCTAAATGGGTTAATTATCTTGATCAAGGCTTGATTCAAGTTTGGTCGAAATATGGACTTATGATGAAAATATAAGTCCAATTGCAAGTGGTTTGGGGTCAAATAGATTTTGGTTCATTCGACAATTTTAAGTCAAAAGGATGAACATGGGTTTGATTTGGGTTAGTTTATAGTTTATGTTTGTATTTGGGCATGTGATTGAAGGAGTGATTGTTTGAAGAGAAAATCCAAGGGTTTGGATTGATTTGAGAATGATTTGGCTTGGTTCAAGGATTTGGCTTGAAAGGGTATAAATTGAGTTTGGATTTGAGTTTTGAATTTATATTAATTTTATTTTGGCCATTTGAATTTATATTTCATTTATATTGGTGAATATAACTGAAGATATAAATGGGTTTTGAAAAAATCACTTGAGTTTGGAGTGACTTGGAAGCAAGTTTGACCAAATTAAGGGATATAGGTCAAAAGAGGCTAACTTGGATTTTGAATTTGTTTGATTTCTTTTTGGCTATTGGAAGGTGGATTTCATTTATATTTATGAATATAAATGATGGAATAATTGATTTATAAAGAAATCAACCAAGCTTGAGTTAAAGTTTTGATGCACATGCACATATGGATTTTGGAATTTTGGAGTTAATTATGCATTTCAATCAATTAGAGTTTAGAATTGATTCATGATTTAGAATTTGATTTGAGATCGAATTTAATAATTTGAGAAAAATTCAATTGGATTGGGGTTGATTTGGATTTGGTTAAGGCTAAGTCCAAAAGATAAAATCAAAGGGCTTAGGAAGGGATTTAGAGTTTGAATTTAGTGATGAATATCAATCATTGGATAGTTGGATTTGATTTTGGAATTTGAATTTGAACTTGAGGTTGGTTTGAAAAAAGGAAGCAAGGATTAGGTTTGGGCTATATGGTAGGCAAGTCTTTCTAAATCTTTAAGGCACAACCTATTCCTATGGCTAACTCTTCTAAGTCTCTAGGGTTAGGTTAAGTGTTCACCTAATCACTGGAAGTTTCTTAAGACTAACGAACTCTTTGTGTCTAAAAGAGTCCTATGTCTAAGATGGAGAAGTTGAGTGCTCACTCCAAAAGTGAGGTCAACAAAGGGTGCCCAATAGGTGTGACGTGACTAATAAGGCACACCGTACGTATTGGTGTTGATCGAGACGATAAGAAATCGTAAGCACTAATAGAAATGATCAACTTCTAAACCTGAGGTGTAGAAGGAATCAAAATCTTAGTGCAATGCAACTCTACTTATATCAAAGACATAAGAGAGTGAGGGAGAGATCCAATAGGGATTGAGTATGTGAGCCTTTCACTAAGAGAAAAGGTTCAAGTTATCCACTAGGGATAAGAGGTTGTGAAATCCGCTAGGGATAAGAATTTGGAATCCACTGGTGATAAAAGGTGTGAACCTTTCACTACGGGAGTAGGTTCAAGTTGGATTGAATTGACTCCACTAGGGAGGTTGGAAAGATTTGCATCTGATTAAGGAAAACTGATTGATTCAATTATTTAATTCAGCTCCATTGGGGGAGGTTGGTTAGTTTTATTTCAGATTTTAAATTTTGAATTTTGAGATGGACCCTATTGATTTGCGATGGATCACACTGAGTAGGGGTCATGTCGACTTTGGCCTACTTCAAATTTATCAATCTAAAAGAGTAGTCTACCAATCACATGGTAAGACTATCCAACCAAAGGGGTTGACTTTCGGTGTACAATGGCTGTACTAGGAAGAAAGCATAGCAGACTTACATCTTCCAAAGTAGGAATCAGTCCTTGGGGTGATCTGTTGGCGAGGTAACGATCAAACCCAATCTTAGGTTGACTACTGAGTGAATGCCACTAGGGGACTTAAATTAGCTCAAAGATAGTCAAAATTAACTCCATTTTAATTATATTTGATGGATCCCATCAGTTTGTGATGGACCGTACTGAGCAGGCGTCAGCCTTAGCCTAATTCAGATTTATCGATTCAAAGGGAGTAGCTTCCTGATCAATGGGAGAACTATCCAACCAAAGGGGTACCTTTCGGTTTGTAGTGACCGATTCATGGAAGAAAGCATGGGGACTCACATCTTCTTAAACAAAAGGCCACTGGGGTGACGCATTAGCAAGGTAACATGTTAACCCGACCTAGGGCTGCCCATCATTTTGCAACAGTCATGCTAAAAAGAATGCATAGTAAACTTACATCTTTCAGAGTGAAATGACCATCGAGGTAACCTGTTTGTGACAAAATAGATTGAACCTGATCTAAAGGTGACTACTGAGAGAGTGTCAATCTGGGGACTTATCTCCAATCAAGAGTAGTCAGGTAATTCCTATAAGGAGTTTTGCTGACTCGCCTAAAGATAGGATGCTTGCTTGGGAAAGAGGGGCCGCTGAGGGCTTTAATTCCTAATCTACAAGCAAATAAATTGGTTTGTTTGTTTATTTCTCATGGACATTATTGGTTTGTGAGTGATCATACTGAGAATGAACTTATATTAACCTAGACCTATCTTAGATTTACTAGTCCAAGGGAGAATCTATACATCTGCTAAACAAATTCTACAACCATAAGGGTGGGTACTAGAAAAGGGGAACTGTCTAATCCAAAAGTAACCTAGGTTGTCTAAATGGGGTCGCTAAGGACGTGATCCAAATAGAGTGCCCATAGGGGAGGTGTCGTTAAGAGCTTTATCCAAAACTCTGGAGAAGATAATGTCTATAGATATTTAGTGGCCAACCCAAGGAGAAAGCACAGGGACTCATATCTTCCAAGAGTGGTGTATCCACCGGGTGAGTCACTGTCAGCATAGCGAACATCAACCAACCTAAGGTGCCCATCGGTTTGACACAATCAACCTAGGAAGAAAGCATTGGGGACTCACATCCTTCTACAGTGGAACTGATTACCGGGAGAGTCTGTATTTGGCTCGATAGTGTTATCTGACCTAGGGTGACTACTGAGTGAATGCCACTGGGGGACTTATATCAACTCAAAAGTAGTCAAGAGGAAAGGAACCTCTAGTGCACTTATCCTAAGCCTAAAAAATATACTCAACCTAGTTAGTGCATGATGGCTAGTTCAAGAAGAAAGCATGTAGGATTACACCCTATTAAACAAAGTCAACATGGGGTAGTTTATAGGTGATGCAGTAAGGCATACTAAAATAACAAGGTGCTCATCGATTTGTAATGGTCAAGTTAGGATGAAAGCACGAGGACTCACATCCGCCGGACAAGTGACCATTGGGGTGACAGACTAGCAAGGTAGCATGTCAGGCCAACCTAGGGCAACTAATGAGTGAGTGCCATGGGGATTGCTCCCACATCAAAATAGCTTGAGACAAAAAGATATGTGTTTGTGCTTGTGTTTGTGTTAAAGGAGGACAGGATGATGTTTGGGTTCTCTTACACTTAACTTAGTTGTGCTATTCAAAATAGGATGCCTCTTAGGTTCTCTTACATCTACTCTAGTAGCATTGGGGGAATCATGCTTAATTTGTGTTCGTGTTGTGAAAGAAGTATAGGATGCCTCTTGGGTTCTTTTATATCTAGCCAAAACATGTCATGGTGGATTCATAAACAAGCAAACAATGCTTTAAATGAAGAGAATATTTTGATGAATTGGAATGGAATTTTTGAAGATAATTATTCTCAAATATGATTTTATGGATAGTATTTCTTCAAATAAAGCTCATTGATTGGAAGCATCGCGTGTTCCACTTTATAATCAATAAGTTGATAAGATCCTCCTTGGTAGGCCTTCTCTATGATAAAAGGGCCTTCCGAAATGGGTTCAAACTTACCTCCAATCTTTTGATAGGCAACAATTGGTCTCCTTAGAACAAAAATAAGCTCTCCTACTTGAAAAGCTCTAGGGCGGGCCAGCTTGTGGTGAGCTTGAATCATCTTGGCCTTGTACAACTCGAGGTTCTAGCATGCCTATAGGCATCTCTCCTCCAAACCTCTGAGCTCTTCTAACAATAACCTGGAATTCTATTATGTAGTAATTTTACTACCCATTATTATCCTTAGTGATGGGAGCTAAACTTCTAAAGGTAGAACGGCTTCGGACCCATACACTAAGAACAACGGGGTAGATTGGGTTGGATTTCTATATGTGGTGCGATATGCCCACAAGGCTGCAACTAGCTACTCATGCCACTGTCGCTTGTTGTCGTCAAGTGTCTTCTTTAGTATATGGATGAGAGTTTTGTTGAATGCTTCTGTGAGGCCATTCGCCTTAGGATAGTAAACAGTGGAGTATCTCCAATCAATATCGTGTCTCCTAGCAAAGCTGATGATTTTGTTGCTCTTGAATGTAGTACCATTATCGGATATAATTCATCGAGGCACCCAGAACTTATATATGATATGGTTCATGAAGAATTAGAGCACATGCTGAGCTGTGACCTCCCTAAGTGGGATTGTCTCTGCCCACTTGGAAAAGTAGTCGATGACAGCTAGGATGAACTGATGACCCTTAGAAGAAGGAGGATCAATCAGTCCTACTATGTCGATACCCCAACACTCAAATGGCCATGAGGCCAATATAGGATGTAGAATATTTGGTGGTTGATGTAGTACCACACCTTATATCTGACATTGGTGGCATCTCCTAGCTATATCCACATAGTCTATAATCATTGAAGGCCAATAATATCCTAGTCTTGATCTTTGCCTTCATCTTCGGACTAGATTGATGCGCTCCACATTGACCTAAACTTACCTCAGTCATGATCTTATGGGTTTTGTATTTATCTAAACAACGTAACCACATTTGATCAAAAGATCATTGATACAAAGTGACATCCATGAGAGCATAGGAGAGAGCTCTCTGCTTTATCCAATAAGCTTATGATTTCTCTGGAGGTAGTTTGCCTATAGTCAAGTAAAATATGAATGGTTGCCTCTAATCTACCTCCTCTTCTTTCTTGACAAAGGCAACCTCCCCTTTAAGAGAGAATCTCTAGATGAGTTTAGCATCAACAAGGGATAAGACTTGCCTATTTTGTACCCTCATTGGAATGGACTCATCTTCCGAACATGCCAACTCCTTGGCGAGTTTGGCCAAAGCATCTGCTACTGTGTTCTCTCCTCAAGGAACCTTCTAGATGGTGACCATAGGGATTTAGGCCAACAGCTTCATGGTGTACTCATGGTAGTTATGAAGCATAGGTTTTAGAACCTTATAGGACCCAACAATCTAGTTGATGACCAGCTGACAATCCTCATAGATGTTGATGCTTTTGACACACACTGCAATAACTAACTCCAGACCGACAATCGAAGCCTCATACTTGACTTTATTGTTGGTGCATGGATTGGCAAGATAGTACGAGAATCTCATCACATCATGGTCTAGAGTTAACAAGACAATTCCTACCCCTGTCTTTCCTAGAAGAGTAGCTCGTGGTTCTTCTCCTTTTTGGAAGGAAGCTACACCATCAAAATACATCTCCCAGTGGTAAATGCTAGTGTCCCTTAAGTTCATGATTTGTTCATCGGGGAGGTCATCACTAAGCGGGGAGTCAGCAGGAAGTGGGTGTGCTGCTAAGAAATGAGTACCTATCATTTTATCGCATGGAGGGATACAAATGTAATATCGAACTGTAAGAGAATCATGGACCAATTTTCCAACTGTCCGGATAACATCAGTCGTGTCATGAGATACTACAGTGGATTGGTTCTTGAAATCAAGTTTACCTTATGAGAAAGCATGTAGTGCCATAGCTTTTGGGATGCAAAGATTAAAGCTAGGCAATGTTTCTCAATAGGTGGGTAGTTTGCTTCACTAGGGATCAGATGATGGTTGAGGTTGTAGAGAGCATTCTCCTTCCCTTCATCATTGGTTTGGGCCAACAAAGTGCCAAGGGAGTCATCCAATGCAACAGTGAAGATAAGTGGTTTGCCCGGGATAGGGGCTACTAGAACTGGCGGCTTCACCAAATACTATTTGATGTCTTCAAAAGCATGTTGACACTTGTCATCCCACTTAAACAAAGCATCCTTCTTGACAAGTGCTAAAACTGTCTTGCATCTCCTTGATAGATTGGAGATAAAGCATCTTAGATACGCCAATCACCCTTAGAATGATCTGAGTTGGGTTAGACTTTTAGGGGGTGGCATTTATAAGATAACTTTGATCTTTTCTAGGTCTATCTCTATTCCCTGATGTTGGACAACAAACCCAAAGAACTTCTCTGAAGTGACTCTGAATGCACACTTCAGGGGGTTCATTTTGAGATTGAATTATCTTAACAGTTCAAAAACTACTCTCAAGTCAAAGAGATTTTCTCCCTTTTCTTTACTTTTGACAACAATCATCAATGTATCATTCTACTTAATGATGAATGAGTTCATCAAAAATTCGAGTCATGGCTCACTGGAAAGTAGCACCAACTTTTAAGGCCGAAGGGCATTACCTTATAACAATAAATTTTGATCGGGGTTCAAAAAATAGTATTCCTCTCATCCTCGAGGGCCATCTTAATTTGGTTGTAGCCAGATGACCCATCCATGAAGGAGAATATTGCATGAGATGAGGAAATATCCACTATTAACTCTAGTATAGGAAGGGAAAATTCATCCTTAGGGCATGCCTTATTTAAGTCACAGAAATTGATGTGTATGCAAATTTGGCCATTCTTCTTTTTAATTGGGATGACACTTGCTAACCAAGTAGGGTATTTTTCTTCCATGATAAAGCCAACATCAATCAATTTCTTGACTTCATAAATGACCCGTTGTTGTATTTCAAATCACATACGTCTAGGTGCTTCCTTGATATGGCTACCATTAGGGTCTATTACTAGTTTATGGACTGCTACATCAGGAGATAATCTGGGCATCTCTTCATAGATCCATGCAAAGCAATCCTTAAACTCAGTCAATAGCATAACTAAGTCATTGGTTTCTTCTTCATTTAATAGAGAATTGATGTATGTGGGGCGTGGATCTTCTGCTATCCCGAGGTTGATTTTTTTGAGCTTATCGATGGTTAAATTGATTCCTTTTTCAAATTTTGTAGGTACATCTTTGATTTAAAGATCATCAAGATTATCTGAAGTTTCTAAACATGCCTCCTCATAAGATTTAGTGTAGTTTGAGAAGAATCTAATCAGATTCCAAGTGATTGGTGATAACTAAGCAGTAATCATCATCATCGATTGGACCCACTATGCTGAATCCTAGCCCTGGTCTTGATTGTACATCCCAACCTTTTTTCTCCCACAGCATCTTGAAATACTCTGACCTGTGCCTAGACCATGTGTAAGGATTCAAACATTTTTTTATAAGATTATGAACACAAGGCGGGTACCAATCAAAAGGTAATTCTATTAAATCTTTATATGCATCATCCTCAAGTTTTACATCTTCTTGTAGACTTGAGGATGATGATACCAATAGGAATCTCTTTGGCTTGACATCCATGGAAGATCTAAGGGCTTTCTTAACTATCATACCCTCAACTTTTTGAGAAGAAATGGGGTTAGAGCTGCGGTTCCCAACTGCTGTCTAATAGTTTTACACAATCCTGATTTGAATACATTTGTGCTTTCCTTGGAAGCTTGGTCTTCACCACTATTTGGCTCGAGTGTCACCTCCAATGAGAACCGCTGAGAGGGGTTGGCTGATATGCTAATCACATGAGACTCATCCTTTGAGTTGGATTCCAAGTCTATGTGAATTACAGGAGTATTCCTGTGAACTAGAACATAACCCCTGTTGGTTGGCTGCCAACCAAAAGGTGTTCCACCTCTAGAACTACCTCTATATTTACCTCTGCCTCTGCCTGGTGGAGGTCGAGTCATCCTACCCACATATCCATATAGTGGAATGAACTATAGGTGGAATGTAACTGCTTTTTTTTTTTCTTTTTCTTTTTTCTTTTTCTTTTGTATTCAAATTTTGGCTAAGTTCATGAGAACATACATTTTGATTTTGAGGAAGGTAGTAGGTCACATACACATATATCTCGACCTATCTAATTGAGAATGGCTTTTCATCTCCTTTGACACAGTATTTAGTTCCATCTCTTCAAAACTTGATGCACTGATGAAGAGATGATGGAACCATCTTATTATGGTGTATCCAAGGCCTATCAAGCAAAGCAGTGAATGATGTATTCAAATCAATTATATAGAACTTGGATTTAGTCTTCCAGTGGCCTATTTCCAAAGGTAACACTAAGAAGCCTAAAACCCTCTCGCCCTATTCATTCAATCCTCTCAGCATCATATGATCTCCTTAGAGTTTTGAGATGTCAATCCTGAAATAGGCAAGGGCTTTCAGGCTCATAATATTCACTGATGCACCTAGATCATCCAACACCCTAGAAAGTCTGAATCTCCCATATCTACTGTAATGTAGAGGGGACGGTTGTGTTTCATATCCTCTGGAGGAAGGTCTTCATCGATGAATGTGACTCCCTAGGCTTCTCTTGAATAATATGCCTCCTCTCCAAGAGTGGTCAACTGTGCTAAGCATATTTATGGATTAAGAAGGGCCTTGATTAATGATTCCCTCATCTCTTTGGATAAGACAAGGGCATTATATATGCTTAGTTTAGTTGGCAACTTTCTTAGGTGAGTGAGGACATTATAATCAACTTTAGATTGATCCTTCATAAGCATATCTATAGGTGGAGCATCATGTGGAGGGGCTTCTTGCTCGTTTGTACCAATGACTTGCTTTCCCTTATCTTGAGATGCTATCCTAGGAGGTAGAACTTTGCCACTATGAATGTTGACTTCGGTGACTTCATGAGATGGTTTAATAGAAACTTCTACCTGCTCATCAGGTTCACCTACAGCTTATCCTATAAGATCTTCAGAATCAGATGATTCCAAGTCTATCTCAAGAGGCAAACCTGTATTATTTAGAGAAGGAAAATCCATCTCTGAATCAGAAAGAAGATTATTAGAGTTGTTATAATTATTAAGTCTTGAAGAGTTTTCTAAAGGAGTAGAATCAGACAACCCATCAGAAGTGGCACAGATGTAATTCAAATTGGATTAATTCCTTGATTTTTTAGATTTAAAAGAAGATACATAGTAGAAATCTGGTAAAGTAAGTGGGGTGAGGGATTTGATGCCCTCATATGTCTATACAAGATGTCTGCTAGAAGAAGAACTAGCTGAAGTAGGAATGACTGCTGAAGTAGTAGCTGTAATGGTGGAATGGAGGCTGGACTCGGTCGGTGGTTGCGCTACTTGGCTATCCTAGACAAGTATGGGCTGCTGCTGCTGCTGAGCTCCCACTTTTCCCATGTTGTCTTGGGCAACTTGTGAATCTTCCTTAATGTTGGAGGTTCAAACTACCTCAGGCACCTATAAGGAAAGTTTCTTGATTTTAGAAACAATCTTTTTATAGGTTTGGGATAAAGAGATATCCCAACCTTCTTTTGTTTTGAGAGGATCACATGCATCCCCAAGGATTACCCTAATAGAACTGGATGGTTATTCTACTAGATACTCCTTGGGATAACTATGGTGCCCAATTGTAGCTATGCTCAAGCCAGTCCTTAAATGTAAAGCAATCTTACAAAATATGGCCTAGCATGCGGTGGTATGGGTAAAAGTTAGGATCATTACTTCTGCCCACTTCCTCCGGCTTCCTAAGCTTGGGTAACTAAAAATTAAGTTTCTTTAAGATATTCTTAAAGATTTTTTTGACTACCTCCTTCTTAAATCAATAAGTTTTGTTTAATTTATCCAAAAGAGTAGGTGGATGGTAGCTACCAAGGGGCAGGTATGTATACTGCTGTTGAGAGTATGATTGAGGAGGAGGTGATGAAGGCTACGGAGGCTGCTGAGGTGGCCGATAAGATGGCCGAGGTGGTGGTAAAGGAGGTGAAAGCAAAGGCTGTTGAGCTCAAGGTCTCTCATACTGATCTCTGGCCAGTTGCTTCCCCTTATCCAATGTTGCTACTACCCCTAGCTTCTTTTCATAAGCTTTCTGTAGCTTTGGCTTTAATTTATGATCTTAAAAAGGCAATTATTTAGCATCTCCTTGTAGACTAGCCGCCTTATTGATTAACTTCTCAAATATCTTAATGGTGAAACCTTTAAGCATAATTTAATAGTATTTTGTATTTGCATGCCTAAATTGCACAATCTAAGAATGTAATTAATGAGGGATTAATCGGGGTATTGTTGAGCTACAACAAGATCACCCATAGTTACCCTTTGCTAAGCTCCAGCAAAGCTCTTAACAAAGAGTTACTCCAACTCAGCAAAAGTCTCATTGAATTGTTGGGAAGTTCAGCGTACCAATCAAAAGCTATGCCCACTAGACTGCTAACAAAGTGACAGAATAATAATGCATCACTGCCACCAGTGTTGCAACAGTTGGCCCTACAATATGCTATATATTGGTGAGGGTTCTCATAGCCATCAAAACTTTTGAAAGAAGGAGGCACAAAACCCTTAGGATATTGGATTGCATCGAATTCCTCTGGGTAGGGTCTACCCTTTGGAACAGATGAACCACATCAGGTTTGTGCCAGCTTCTTAACTTACGTCAACCATAAGTTTGATATCTTTTTCTTCTATGGAGGTACTATCCACTACCTTCCTATACAAGCTAGTACTATCTTGATCTACTAGAGGCAAACTCTTAGGTTGATCTAAGACATGCAATAACTCAGGCTGACCAGTCTTCAATGGTAGGCTATACTGCTGAAGTTTGATTCTAAAGTGCTAGAACCACCACTAACAAATCATCAAGTCTCTTTTCATCCTATCAATTTGCTCATCTTTCTACTTGAATTGTTGAAGGAGGCGTTGGGTTGAATAGGCTATATCATCTTATTTGCTCGCAACACCTTTCAAACTATACTGATCCTGCAGGAGAGAACCTCTAGTATCAACCATATGTATCTCTGTCGAGTCTTCCAATAAATCATCTTCATTAGGGTCGAAGTTAACCTTCTCCTCTTTGAGCTCAGATCAATCATACCCTAGTATTTCTTTTTTTAGTGAAATAATGTGCTAAGATATCATCCAAGGAGTAGTCTAATGTGCAGGCACAAATTCTCACGGTTGATTGGTGGTGGGATCATGCATGTGAACGGAGATACATTTGACCTCCTCTACTACTAGAGTGATAACCATGTGAGGGCTACGCTCACTGGTAGACACATGCTCATGACTATCAACTGCTATGGGTGGAGTGCTGCTCTTGCGAGAATCTACTACCATGGGGATAATAGAACTATCCCTTTCCCCTTCTGTCATTGCTATATCCATGATATGGTTGAGGTGATGGTGGTGATGGTACAATTTTGATGCTGCGAGGTTGCCACTCCCTTTTCACAGCAATTAAAGTGGGAGGCCGAGCAGGAAAGATCATCCTCACCTCAGTTGGAGGTGTAGATAAAGTGGGATCCCTTGGCAGTAGCCGGATCACCAGTGGGGCTTTCTTCTCCCTTAATGCTACTCTCATGGCTTTGGGTGGAACTATAGAAGATGAAACCTAAACTAGCAATAGAAGACATGGAGTACAGCGGTGTGGTGGATACAACAATGACTCACTCTGTATGGGGGATCCCCTCTTATGATGAGTAGTACCAGTCAATACAATGCTATCGTTGTGATCGATGTGGGCATCACGCCGGTCAGGGAAATCTATGAGGATAGAGGCTATTGACTGCCTGGCATATCTTTTCCTCTCTCTGCTAGTAATGTGAACTGATACTTGAGCCTCTCTAGCCCTCTCCTGATGGATTTGCCCACCTACACTATGAGAAATAACTGATCATAAATCAAACTGAGTACTGGACTCTAACCATCCATAAGTCTTTCCAACTTGGCATAAAACTATCCTGAGGCTAGTATATAACCTCCTCCTATCAATGACATGTGTCTTATAATAAACTGGAGGCGGAGGTTATATTGCAATCCTACTAACATCTTCCTCTCCTTCAAAACTGGAAAGGGGATGAAACTTATTTTGAGTAAGCAAAGGAGAAACAACCCTGGGTGTCCCCTCTTCTGCAATGTGAGATAATGTCTCTATCTCTTTTACAATGTGCATGTGGTACCATTTGATCTTGTGGCTCCTATTGCAGCACTGGGTTCGGCTAGGTGGATTAGTACTAGAGATAGACCCTACCTCAAAGGAAGGGGAGACTATCCTTGAAGCCAGGGTAGTCTTCCCCTTAGAGGAGGCCAATGAGTGGGTACTAGCCCGCATTGGGGCAGTGATGGGAACAACTAATTCTGTGGTCATTGGAGCTGTAGATGCTATGAGAACCCCTATCACCTTCCTCTTAACTGAGGGAAACTCAAAATCTGAGGGTATCTCAATATGGATTATTGTCTTCTGCCTAGTCATCACATCCTTGTTGACAATGGTGAGGGTTGCCCCCTCACAAGTAATCCTGGCTCCCTCGAATCCTCGGCCAAAATGTATCAAATAAGCAAAATTAGTTTGGGGAAGGCTGGACTGATCCAAGGCCAAATCCATCCTGAAGGGGAAGGTAAACACATACCTTTGTGGATCCATTTGTACTATATTGCTATG
The DNA here is from genome assembly GCA_021442155.1 of Cymbidium sinense. Lineage (NCBI taxonomy): Eukaryota > Viridiplantae > Streptophyta > Magnoliopsida > Asparagales > Orchidaceae > Cymbidium > Cymbidium sinense. Next base: position 246,359,643 of record CM038214.1, read on the forward strand.
AGAAAGTTGACTAGACTGAGCTGAAATTGAACTGGAACTCTACAATTGTTGAAAATAAACTCTAACTAGATTTTATGCCTTTTTATTATGTTAACCTTTAGATTTGATTTAGAGTTTGAACCCACACTCAACAATTTGAATATGTTAAGTGGGGCTCATTGAATTTGGGCGCGATTTTGAATAAATTGGAGGAGATATTTTGAGTTTGCCTAAGTTTGGAATCCACATTCAACAAATTTGTGTATGTTGAATGGGTTCAAGTATTTTGGATAGACTTTTGATGCTTCCATTAGTTCATATTTGAATTTGATTTTATGTTTGGGGACCTTATATTTAACAAATTTGAGTATGTTAAAGAGAGGGTCAATTGATTTTATTTTAGATTTGATTTTGGGATTACTCATTTAGCAAATTTGGGTATGCTAAATAGGATGTTTAAAAATAAATTTTCTTTTTGCTAAATAGGATTTTGGGATTACTCATTTAACAATTTTTCTTTTTGAAAACAATTACAACTCTCATCATGGCTGAAGTTTCAACATGTCCCAATCTTTCAAATATAGAGACTCTCTTTCGAGGAACCTCAACAATAGTAATGATAGGAGCTTCGGTAGACTTGGCCTATTGCACAAGTTGATGTGCAAAATGAGCATGATTATCTTGTGGCTTGCAAAAGTTTAAGCATCTATCACTCAAAAATTCAAGCTACAAATTTGTATAGTAGCTTCAGCTTCTCTAGTGTTGATGACATCATTACCTAGATAGATGTTGGCTCTACGGCCTAGCTGCACAGTGAAGGTGTGTTCTGAAGATCCATTTGCGAAATGAAAGATGGGGATAGTAATTAGTAATTGATATATTACCCCATAGTTTCTAAATGTAGAGATATAATATAACAAATAAGTATATAGAATATTAAAATAAGTTATGTATAAATAAAATCTTAATAATATCATAATTATGTTCATTATAAAAATAAATTTAAATTTCAACCAATTTTATTTTATAAATAAGTTTAAATTTTAATTTAATTATATTTTGCTACTATTATAGCTTTGATTAGACTAGCCAAAGATGAAAAAAGAAACCTATCCCCAGTGGAGTCGTTAGAAATCTATGGGTTCCAAAAATTCACCATCGACCTATCAATTAAGAGAGCTTGATTTGATGTCAGTGAAATTTTTAGAAGGTAGATGGAGTAGTAGATAAGACACTACCTAGATATTTCACTCTCATTTTGTGAGGACTTTAGATCTAGTTCTAGGTTCCCTATAGGTGCAATCACCTATAGTTTATTACCCCTCCCAATACTGAGAGAGAACTTTCGATTAAGGCTAGTCGTTAGATCCCTAAATGCGTAGCGTATAGTAGTAGCATGTGGAGTTTTGGAATTTAGATTAATGAAATTCATCATTCTTTAACTTAAAGTGGTTGGATGGTGGAATGATGATGTGCCCAATCAAGATCCCATGGTTTTGTCATCCCGAGATATCGTGGTCCCTAGTTTACTTAGTCAGAGGAGGTATGACCCAAAGGATCCTTGTCACCATGTATGGTTTGCATCCAAGGGAACCTTGTAGACCTGGGGTGGTGTTTGTCTAAGGAGACAAGTTTAAGTCCACCTTAACTAACAAAGGATTTTTTTCTATCAGGTGCACCCCATAGTTAATGTGTCATACATTAAAATTATGGGAGAGAGTAATTGAGCATATGTTACGATGTGATACAAAAGTTTCTCACAATCAGTTTGGTTTCATGCTAGGTAGATCTACTATGGATGCTATACATTTGTTAAGAGGTTTGATGGAGAAGTATAGAGAAAGAAAGGAGGATCTACATATGATATTTATTGATTTAGAGAAAGCTTATGATAAAGTTTCAAGAGATGGTCTTTGGAGAGCTCTAAAAAAAAAAAGGAGTTAATATTGGTTATATTCAAGTCATTAAGGATATGTATACTAGAGCTATTACTTGTGTCCAAACACAAGGAGGATTGATAAAATATTTTCCTATTTCAGTTGGATTACATAAAGGATCAACTTTAAGCCCTAATCTTTTTTACTTTAATTATGGATGTTCTTACTAGGCATTTATAGAAAGATGTACCTTGGTGTTTGCTTTTTGCTGATGACATTCTTCTTGTTAATAAGACTAGAGAGAGAGTCTAAGAGAAACTTGAATTATGGAGGTTAACCTTAGAGCCTAAAGGTTTTCATTTAAGTAGATCTAAAACTAAATATATGGAGTGTAATTTTAGTTATAGAACACATTAGGTGAACAAGTCATTAAAAAGAGTGAGCGATTCAGATATTTAGGCTCTATTATTCAAAATGATGGTGAAATAGATGGAGATGTTATTAGTAGAATTCAAGTTGGATGGTTGAAGTGGAAGAATGCATCTAGCTTGTTGTGTGATAGAAAATTACCACTTGAACTTAAGGGAAATTTTTATAAAATGGTGGTAAGACTTGCAATGATATATGGCACAGAATGTTGGCCAATAAAAGGGAAGCATGAAACTAAGTTAAGTCTTGCAAAGATGAGGATGCTCAGGTGAATGAGTGGCTTAACTCTTAGAGATAAAATGCAAAATGAGTTTGTTTGGGAAAAAGTTGGAGTAGCTCCAGTGGTAAATATGATTAGAGAGAGTCACCTTAGATGGTTTGGCCACATAAAGTGTCTGTCGTCCAATGACCCGATTAGGAGAGTAGATGCGTTAGAATTTCCTTATGTTAAGAAAGGTAGAGGTAGACCTAAAAATACATGGTTAAGATGTATAAAAAATGACCTTAGTATACTTGAATTAAATGAGAATTTGACACATAATAGGATAAAATGGAGATGAAGGATTTATGTAGCTGACCCCACTTAGTGGGATAAAGGCTTATTGTTGTTATTGTAGGTGCACCCTATAGTTCACATCTCAAGGGGTAGAGCCATTAGGGAACATACGGGCTACAATCATGACCATAATATAATAGTGTTATTGGGTGGTAGCCACCCGATCAGAGGACTCTGGTCATAACTGCATCATATGTGGAGCTTACTAGCCAAACCACATGTACAGAGGACACGGGCCACGTCCTTACTTGCATGAGACTGATTGAGAGTGAATATAATTATGTATTTGACTTGACATTGATTCCTTTGTGAGCTAGAGTTTTCTTAATTTTCCATCTACGACAAAATAATTGTAGAAGCTGGATGAATTGGATTTTAGCATTAAATATTTAAAGATTGAATTTCATTTAAACATTTATCACTTAGTAATTTATCTGCATTTATATTTGTATTAATACTTGATTTTGATTAATTTAATTTGAGCTTGAAAGCATATTTTGATGATAAGGATCCCCTCCGGTTGAAATCTCTATTCAACACAGCCATCATCATGGTATATGTATTATTTTATTATTCTAGATCATGTCGACTCTATTAATTTAATAATAGAAGATCAGATTTACTATCATATGATAGAATTAGCTTCTTAGATATTTTATTGAGTTGAAATTCTTATAATAATATTATTGGACTTTTAGGTTTTGCCCAGACGTAGTCCCAAGACCCAACCGGGAGTCAACCCACGCAGTATCCTGGACATTAGGTTTAAGCATTCAACATAGTGTTGGGGCCCATGCAGGTCATTCAATTTAATATTGGTTTAACTTTAAGGGATTTGAATAATATTGCTTATTTTTATTGAGTTTTATTACAAGTTTAGAATTTTAGATAAAATTTTGATAATATTTCGACAGCCTCTTGATGTCGTCCCTGTATATGGAGCTACAACGAGGGCTGGGCTTGACCAGCATGCAAAAAAAGCATGTATTGTTGGTGTAAACACCACAGACGAATGCATCACCCCATCATGCCAAGAAAGGCATGTATGGGTCTCTGAAGCACTTCCATGTAACACAGATTTCCCCACCAAGCTAAAAAAGGTGTGTACGGGTACTTATATACTTTCAATGTTAGTTTAAATATTAATTTTAGCTTTGTAGTTGAATTTTTATTAAGATGTTTATGCCTCTTTTCAATGTGAAAATTTGGCAGCATTTCGACAGCATCCCAATATCGTCCCCTTATAGAGGGCTACCTCAGGTATGTTGGGCTTGCCCCCCAAGCCTAGAAAGTTATGTATGGGTGGTATAAACCATGATCTAAATGTATCATCTCACCATGTAAGAAAAGCATGTATAGGGCTCTAAGGTACCTACGTGAAACACAGATTTTCTCGCCACACCAAGAAAGGCGTGTACGGGTACTTATACACCTGTAATATCAGTTTAAATAATAATTTTATATTATGGTCTAGCTTTATGCCAAGCTATTTAGGCCCCCCTGTCGGTGTGAAGTTTGATAATATTTCGGTAGCATCTAGGCATTGTACCCGTGTAGGGGGGCTACCTTAGGTATGCTAGGCCTGCCCACCATGCTAAGAAAGGCATGTATGGGGTGCTAAGGTACCTTTGTGGAAAATAAATTTCCTCATCATGCCAAGAAAGGCATGTACGGGTACTTATACTCCTGCAATGTTAGTTTAAATAATACTTGTATATTATGTCTTGGCTTTATGTTAAGCTGTTTAGGCCCCCTATTAGTGTGAAGTGTGGCATCATTTTGGTAGCATCAGGGCATCGTACCCATGTAGGGGGGCTGCCTCAGGTATGCTGAGTCTACCCACCATGCCAAGAAAGATGTGTATAGGTGGTATAAATCACAATCTGAATGCGTCATCCCACCATACTAAGAAAGGCATATATGGGGCTCTAAGGTACCTGCATGAAACACAAATTTTACCATCAAACTAAGAAATGTGTATGAGTACTTATACACCTGTAATGTCAGTTCAAATATCATTTTATATTATGGACTGGCTTTATGTCAAGATATTTAGGCCCCCTGTTGGTGTGAAGTTTGGCGATTGATAGCATCTGACATCCCCTGTAGGGTCGCAGTATGTTAGGCCTACCCACCATGCCAAGAAAGGCATGTATAGGTGGTATAAACCATGGCCTGAATGCGCCATCCAACCATGCCAAGAAAGGCATGTATGGGGATCTAAGGTACATGTGTGAAACAGAGATTTCCCCTCCACATTAAGAAAGGCGTGTATGGGTACTTATACACCTGTAATGTTAGTTCAAATAATAATTTTATATTATGGCCTGGCTTTATGTCAAACTATTTAGGCTCTCTTATCTATGTGAAGTTTGGCAACATTTTGACAGCATCCTGACATCATCCCCATGTAGGGGGGCTGCCTCGGGTATGCTGGGCCTGGCCACCATGCCATAAAAGGCGTGTATGGGTAAGGTGTTTATTTTTGAGATGTATATGAGGGAAACCATGTAGATATGAGGGGGGTACTTATTGAGGTGATCGGGTTTGACTTTAAGGAATGATGCACCATCTTGAAAGATGAAAATCATTACCCTATAATGGACCTAATCACCTAATAAAGACTTCTAAGGCATGATGGGTCTTCAAATATACTAGATATTTTCCCCCTACTTTATATGGATGAATAAAGTAGGGTTTATATTAAATCAAGTTTTAAAGTTCCCTATAGGGGCAAGCCCCCATAGTTAATTACATCCTAAAGAAGGTGAATTTCTTAGGAATACTCTTGATTAAAGTAAGCAATTATTATCTCTAATTTCAAAGGTAAGACTATCAATAAATTTTCTATATTAAAAATTTAGTGGGAAAGATCAAGGAGAAGACTTATTTTGGAAGCCAAAGGAGATGAGTAGGGAATACTCATGATACTAGGAAGCCTAGTGAACATTCCAATCAATTATATGGTTGGACTTTATAATTTGAAAGTGAGGAGAAATATTTTTTTGAGTTAAAATTTTATTAGATTATTAGAGCTTGTAGTCCACCGACACAAGGTTAGGGAGATGCTTAAGAGGTGAGGATTTATGCTTATAGCCCAAAGAAAATAGCTACCTCAGATCCTAAATTGTGGGAGCTTTAGCAAAAATCTAAAGCACATCCTAAATCTAAGCGAAGATGGGTCTAAGGTTTACCTCCACAAGAGAGAGTAAACCACCCTACTGTTGGACTTATAACTGCATGGAGTGGCAGCCAACAAAGTCCTCCTACGCTTTAAAACCATGTATGCAAGTCATATGATTTTGCAAGATTAATTAGGCTGTTATTAATTAGAAAGAGACTAAAGTCCTTAAACCCACTCCCTAAAAGACTAGAGCATGAGTGGTATGAGTAATGACTTAATCTAAAAATGCAAATCTTTTCAAGTTTTATTTGATTTTTGACACTTCATTTTGACCAAGGCCATAAAATTTTTAGGATTATGGGCAAAATTAGTGGGAAAGATGTGTTTTCCACCACAGAGGAGACCCTCAAAGGTCAAGTCTTCCTCTATCATGTAAGGATAAAAATCCTCTCTTAGCAAGAGTGAAGCAATATGAATACATGATGTTAAACATACAACATTCAGCTAAGGGGTTGTTAAATCTTTTAATTATCTTGATTTAATGCCTAGGCTTTATGTGAGGTTATGAATTAGTTAAAACTTTAGTTATGAGTTGTAGTTGGGGTAGAAAAAATAATTTTTTTTCTAAGAGCCAAATCGTATCCAGGTCATACAACAAACACCAATCATAAAAAAACTATGAAGAGGCATGTAATTTCTAATGCATAAGGTAAACTTAACATCAAATATTTTATAACTAGCATAAAAGAATAATAAGTCAGTGTGGTTGGGTACTGCCATACAAGTTAAAAAGAGAAAATGGGTAGCCGAGCTCTACCTTTATACAACCTAGAATATGAAAGAATAATTATAATTTACAAATGAATAAATGTTAAGGGTGGTCTTCAGATCTTCATTCTTCATGTCTTTTCCCCTTTAATTTTGTAGGCTTGAAGGCATCACATGGCCGCAGGAAGGCATCACATGGCACCGCAGGACTAAGCCTTCTGGCCAATGCTCATCCTAATCCCCCATAACACTAATCCTAATTCCTAATATAAAATTACATTAAAAATAGGAAAAGTAAATCTAACTACACCTATAAAAGAAGTGTTAACTGAACACACATATAATCCTAAGTTTATATATATATAATTTGTACATATATAATTTGTACTTAACACCCTGCACATGGGTAACCAAGCACACTGTCCTAACTTGGATTATGCTTAGTGGTTTAAGAACCTTCAAAGAGAACATTTATATTTATTGTAAGCATCCCTTAAGCATAATGCCCTACAAAAAAAAAATATTAGGCTAATATCGGCCTAACATCCAGTCTATAAAGCATACACCCTAACATCTAGTCTAAAATAATATATCATAAAATCAAACATACATCATACCATGCAACGCCCTAACATAAAGCTAGAAGTGGTGACTTAGTTCTAATGTGTGTTAAGATTTGTGTGGTATATCCTAACTAGGCATTAAGGTTATGATTTTCTAAATTTGAAAGGACATTTAATCATAAGAGGTTGATTTTACTTTAAGTGGTTTACTTGATTAGAAAATTTTACTTAGTATTTTTTTATATTTCATTTGATTATACTTAGCAACTAAGTGTTATAAAGAGAAGAAAAAGAAAGGATTACTCTCTTTCATCCCTACCCTAAGTCACTTCTAAAGCATGTTAATCAACTTAGTTCTCTTTAATGAATGGCTTATTAAATATTTTAAATGAATCTTAGGTTTAGGCCACTTTAAATAATCCTATTCAACATGAAAGGCATCTTAAGATTAACTTGATTGAATTACTATCACATGACACATGTTAAATCATTCCTTTCCATCACATGAAACATGCATATGATTAAGTCCTAAGTATACCTATACATACAATATGTTTTAGCACACTTAAATGATGGATGAGAGTATGTATATCAAAGTTTATATTTTTTAATTGATTGAATTATTTCATCATATTCATTTAAAGCTCTATCTAAATTCTTATACAAAAATACCTTGGGATGAAATTAAAAAGGTATGTGTCATTGTTAACCAGAAAGTTAGATAATCAACTGACCTCCTTGGGGCTAACTAAATCCTCATATTCCTGGAATGTCTAGACTATATACCGTTACATTTAGACAATATGAAAATTTGCATACATGAACATAAGAAAGAAAACTTTAAATCACATGATCAATTAATTCAATCACTTGAACAATTGCAAATGCATGTATTTTTGATAAAAGAAAAGGGGTTATTCTTCCATAGTTAAATACACACAAACATGTATAAGAGACATAAGCTAGTACATGCCAATTTTAACTAGGGAAGTGAGAAAATCAAATGACCTCCTTGGGGCTACTTAAAGCCTCATATTTTTGAGATGTCTAGACTAAATATTTGCTTTTCTCAAATATATATGGTTGTATACATTAGTAAAGGAAGTAAAACCATGCAAAGATTATATTTTTACTTGATTGAAACATTTATGCATGTGGATTAAAGTTCATATTCAAATTCTAATGTAGAAATACATATAAATGAAATCAAATAAGTATTTATCGATGTTAACTAGGGAAGTGAGATAATCAAATGACCTATTTGGGGCTAACTAAAGCCTTGTATTCCTGGGATGTTCAGACTATATACCTATTAACATTCAAATGCATGTAAAGCTACACATGAATAAAAGAAAAGAAAGCTTTAATCCATACACTTAGGGTATTATCTCATATATTTCCTATATATTTATAACTATCATTCATAGCAAATGTAATCATTCAATTATAAACTTTGAAAAATACATTTGCATTTAATAGTGATAATAGCCACACATATATTAAATTAAATCATCATATGCAAGCTTTACATAAAAGGAAACCATTTGATTTAATAATATAAAAGATGAATGCATGAATCAAATGACATACAACATTTAATATGATTGTAGAGGAATAAATAAACATAAATATATGATTTCATTCAATCAAGTTAATTCCTAAGGACAATCATGTCAAATAAAATTATTTAAAGAAAACCAAAGCTTTTTTAATATCATTTTTTAATTTCATGGTTAATTTGATTTAAGGAAAGAGAGAAAGAGGTTTGCTAATCCTAATCCCATCCCATGTTTGTAAGCTAATTTGATTTAATGAAAAGGTAATTATGTTGAGTTTATGGATTAATTAAGTTAAGGTATGAGTTAAATCAATTAATTAACCATTACCTATGTTACCTTAAAGTAATTAACTAAATAATTATGAGCCAAGATAATATGCAAATGAATTGAAAAGTAAATTAACAATGGTCCTATGAAATGAAAGGGCTTGATTCAATTGGCTCACAATTAATAGTTAATTAAGGTTAAGGAACTTACTTAATTACATTTGTGATTTTCCCACATATATGGATAAATCATAATTTCATTAAATCTCTTTAGGCTATTGAACACCTAAAGATCTACCCATGAATTAATTAGGTCCTGATATATTTTAAAAATTAATTAAACTAATTAAGTAATAATTAATCCATTAATCCATAATTAATTTCTCTTGGTAAAGTAAAAAAATTTAGGGAAAAGATTAAGGGAGAAGCCCCAATCCAATTCCCTAAGCCTACCCACTATTAAATAGTTATAAATGACCCAATTAATTAGTTGATTTACTATTTATATGGTTAATTATCACTTAATTCAATTAAGTAGGTAATTAGACTTAATCAATCAATTTCCCTAATTAATTAACCTATAAATCTAAAAAATAGGGGAGGCAAAGGTCATCTACCTAATCAATATCAAAAAAATTTGAGATTAATTAATTATTTAATTAAGGAGTAATTAGGATAATTAGCTTTTTAATTAAACCTTAATTTATTCAAATTACTATTTAAAATCAATTAAAGATAATTTTAATGGATTCCTCTATGAAATACCTTTAAAATGAGCATTTATTTGCATTTTTTGGATTTTTCTATAATTTGTTAAGAATTATGGAAGTTTCATCCTTTAAATGGATTAAATAGCCTAATTAAGTCTTAATCCCATCAGTGCCATGTTGCACTGATGTAGCGTGCTTTCCACATAGCACCATGAGATTGGCTATTTAAGTAGTCACATCCGTGGCTGACTCAAATGGTAGCAGGATGCAGTTTCTCGTGAGCTGTCTGATCTAAGATCAGATGACTGTGATCAAACCTACAGTTAAAGAAGGATTAATTGATCGATTTAGCATGATCTGATTACAACCGTCCAATCCAATCATGCAAAATGGATGGCCCGTGATCTCTCTTCTCGTGAGCGATGAATGACGGAGCCTGTCCGCCATAGATCGCTTGATCTGAGCTCACTCGATTTTAGATTCATTCCAAAATAACCCCACACTTTTATGCGAGGGATCCATGAAGATCCAATGGCTAAGATTGGCTCACATGCAAATTTTCTTCATAGAGCTCTAACAGCTAAAGCTCGCAATGGATTTACCTACCTCGAGCTAAGATGGTTCACACACTTAAGGAAGCTTCATCTAGTTAAGATGAAGCCTTATTGAGCAACAATTGGATTGGTTCCAAGTGGATTACTCGATTGGCCAAGAATGGCACTTTGGATGCTTAGCTTTGATCGAAGTCTGTCCTCCGGTGGGCTTGGAGCTCGGGGGAAGGTTCACTTGGCTTCGATGATGTGCATGGAAAGTGTTTGTAAGAGCAATTGGGTTTTGATTGAGAAATGGGGAATTTTGAATCAAGGATGAGCTCCCCTATCTCAATTTTGCATGAGAGGAGAAAATCTGAAGTGGGGAGGGCTTGGAATCGCTTCGAGATGTTGCTAGGGAGTTTCAATTCTCTCTTGGGAGCTTAGACGAAGTGAATGATATGATTTCCTTGAGAATTGAGGGGGTATACCCTGTCAATTGGCTGAGGTGGACTAACAAGATTGATTCCCCAATTTCAGTCAGACAGTCCCCATTAGAGCATCGGAGGGGTCGCAATCGAGTCCACATGGCTCAGTTTGAGTGGAGGAATGCATGGGAGGTGGCTCAAGGCTTAATTTGGGCAAAGTGGTCATTTGGTTATGAGTTTGATTTGGGCAGATTTGAAATGATCAAAAATGGGTTGGGCCAAATTTCAAGTGATTTGAAGTTCATTTAATTTGAATTGGCTCAATTTGACCCATTTAGTTGGGTCAAATTAGGTTAGGTTGACCAATTGGCCAAATTGGGTCAAACCATGGGTTAGGTCAAGTTCAAATGATCATTTGGAGCCTATAGGTATAATTAGTCTAGTTCAATTTGATTTAGATTTGGTTTTGGTTCATTTAGGTTCATTTAGGTTAAATGGGTCAAGTTGACCAATTTGATCCATTTGAACCAATTGGGTTAGGTCATGGATTGGTTTAGGCTTGGTGATCATTTGAAATGTATTGCAAGCTTTGGTTTCAATCAATTTTGATTTAGTTTAATTTCAAGATGATTTGACTTTTTAGGTCAAGTTGGGTTCATGGTCAATTGGGCTAGATTGGGTCTAATTGGTCAATTGAAGCTTTGGTCATGTTCAACAATTAATTTAGAATGAATTTGACCCATTGGTTGTAATCAATTTATCTTAGATTAAGATTTGAGCCATTTTAGCTTTTTAGGTCAATTTGGGTAAACTTAGGTCAAGTGGCCAATTAGTCTTGGTTTGGCTCAATTGATGACTTGGTCATGTTCAATCATTGATTATGAATGGCTTTGGTTCAATGGTTTCAATCAATTTGGCATATGATGGATTTCAACTAGTTTGGGTTTAATTGGGCTAAATGTTGACTTAGTCAAAGGCTAGGTTTGACACAATTTGAGTGATTGATCATTCTAGGATGATTGTTGATCACAATGAGAAGCTTAGATGAGTTTAGTTCAATCTAATTTGGGTTGGATTAGAATTTGGCTCAAAAATGTCCTTTAGGTTTCTCTAGGGAAACTGAGCCTAAGTGGGTCAATTGGCTTGATCAAGGCTTGATTCAAGTTTGGTTGAGCTCACATATGGACTTACAATAAAAATAAAATTCAATTGAAAGTGATTTGGAGTTAGATGAGTTTTGGTTCATTTGGCAATTTTAAGTCAAAAGGGTGAACATGGGTTTGACATGGGTTAGTTTGATTTTGGCTTGATGATTATAGTTTATGTTTATATTTGGGCATGTGATTGAAGGAGTGATTGTTTGAAGAGATAAATCCAAGGGTTTGGATTGATTTGAGAATGATTTGGCTAAATCTAAGAAATTGGCTTAAAGGATATAAGTTGGGATTGGATTTGAGTTTTGAATTTATATTGATTTGATTTTGGCCATTTGAATTTATATTTCATTTATATTTGTCAATATAAAATAAATGAATATAAAATTAATGAATTAGAGTGATTTGATTGTAAATTTGGCTAAGGCAGGTTAAAAAGTTTGGAAAAGGGGTTTTGATTTGGTTTGATTTATATTCATTTGATTTGGATAACTTGGATGCCAATTTCATTTATAATTATGAATACAAATGATGGAATAAGTGATTTATAAAGAACTCACTTGGCTTTGGGTTGATTTCAAGGGTTTGACTAAGCTCATGGATGTGATTCATAAGGCTTAGGAAGGTTTTGGATTTGGAATTGATCATGGGTTTCAATCATTTGATTTGGAATTAATTCATGATTTGGATTTTAGAATTTGGATTTGAATTTTGATTTAAAATTTAGGTTTGGTTTGAAAGAAGGAAGCAAATATTAGGTTCAAGCTATAGGGTAGGCAAGTCCCCCTAAACCCCTAAAGCATAACTTATTCCTATGGCTAACTCTTCTTAGTCTCTAGGGTTAGGTTAATTATTCACCTAATCACTAGAAGTGTCTCAAGACTAATGAAATCTTAGTGTCTAGAGGAGTCCTATGTCTAAGATGGAGAAGTTGAGAGCTCACTCCAAAAGTGAGGTCAACACTTATATTTAGATAATCCATGAATGATTTACTCCAATCTGACTCCTTGTCATTTTTGGCAACAACAACCTCCCATTCAAGAGAGAATCTCTCAATGAGTTCAGCATCAATAAAGGATAAGACTTATTTATTATGGACCCTTATTGGAATGGACTTATCTTCCGGACATGCCAACTCTTTTGCAAGCTTGGCTAATGTATCTGCTACTGCATTCTCTCCTCGAGGAATCTTGTAGATGGTAACCTGTGGGATTTGGCCCAACAAGTCCATAGTGTACTTGTGGTAATGACGGAGCTTAGGCTTTAGAACTTTGTAGGACCTAGTGATTTGGTTGATGATGAGCTGAGAATCCCCGAAGATGTTGATACTCTGAACTCATAGTGTAATGACTAACTCTAGACTGGCAATTAGAGCCTCATATTCGGAGATGATATGAGAATCTTATCACATCATGGTTCAAAGTTAGGAGAACTATTCCTAGCCCTGCCTTTCCTGGAAGAGTAAAATATGGTTTTTCTCCTTTTTGAAAGGAAGCTGCATCATCAAAATACATCTCCCAATGGTGAATGCTAGTGTCCCCTAAGTTCATGATTTGTTCATAAGAGAGGTCATCACTAAGTGGGGAATCAATAGAAAGTGAGTGTGCTACTAAGAAATCTGCTAGTGCCTATCCTTTCACTACATGGAGGGGTATGAATGTGATGTCAAACTACGATAAAATCATGGACCAATGTGTTAACCATCTGGATAGCATCGCCTGTGTCATGAGATATTATAGTGGATTGATCCTAGATATCAGATTTAGCTTATGAGAAAGCATGTAGTGTCGTAGGTTTTGGGATGCAAAGATTAAAGCTGGATAGTGCTTTTCAATAGGCAAGTAGTTTGCCTCAGCAGGGATTAGACAAAGATTGAGGTAGTAGAGTGCATTTTCTTTCCCTTCATCATTGGTTTTATCCAACAAAGTACCAAGGGAGTCATCTAATGTAGCGGTGTAGAGGATTAATGGCTTGCCCAGGATAGGGGCTGCTAGAATTGGAAGCATCATCAGGTAGTACTTGATGTCCTCAAAAGCATATTATCACTTATCATCCCACTTGAACTTGGCATCCTTTTTGACAAGTTCTAAGAATGGCTGACATCTTCCTGATAGGTTGGAAATGAAACATCCTAGATATGCTAACTGCCCTTGGAATGATCTAAGTTGAGTTAGAATTTTAGGGGGTGGCATTTCTAAGATAGCCTTGATCTTCTCTAGACTGATTTCTATTCCCCAGTGTCAGACAACAAACCCGAGGATTTCCATGAAGCTACTCTAAATGCACACTTCAAAAGATTCATTTTGAGGTTAAATTATCTTAACCATTCAAAAACTACTCTCATGTTGAAGAGATGGTCTTCCTTTTCTTTATTTTTGACTACTAAATCATCAACATAGTATTCAACTTGATGATGAATGAGTTTGTTGAAGATCCGAGTCATGGCCCGGTGGTAAGTAGCACCAGCATTTTTAAGACTGAAAGGCATGACCTTGTAATAATAGATTTCGATTGAGGTTTGAAAAGTAGTGTTTCTTTCATATCGGGGGCCATCTTGATTTAGTTGTAGCTAGATGACCCATCCATAAAGGATAATCATGAGATGAAGTAATGTCCACCATTAATTCTAGTATAGGAAATGGAAATTCATCCTTAGGACATGCCTTATTTAGATCCCTAAAATTGACACATATGCAAATTTGGCCATTCTTTTTCTTAATTAGGATGACACTGGCCAACCAAGTAGAATATTTTTCTTCCCTGATAAAGCCAACATCAATCAATTTCTTGATTTCAAGTGACTTGCTATTCAATATCTAATCACATGCATCTAAGAGCTTGCTTGATAGGGTTAGCATTAGGTTCTATTACTAGTTTGTGGACTGCTATATTAAGGGATAAATTGGATATTTCTTCATAACTTCATATGAAGCAGTCCTTAAACTAAGCTAATAGCCTAACTAAGTCATTGGTTTCTTCTTCATTTAACAAGGAACTGATGTATGTTGGACGTGGATTGTCTTCGGTTCCCAAATTGATTTCTTTGAGCTCATCGATGGTTGATCTGATCTCTTCTTCTAACTCTGGCGGTGCATCTCTGACTTCATGCTCCTTTGGGTCATCTGAAGTTTCTAAACATACCTCTTCATAAGAGTTGACATGATTTGAGAAGAACCTATCATACCCCAAGTGATTAATGATGACTAGGCAATAGTTATCATCATCGATTAGACCCACTATGATGAATTCTAGTCCTAGTCTTGATTGAGAATATTTGCTTTGGTTGTCCCATAACCTTTCAAAGTAATTTGACCTATGTTTAAACCAAGTATGCTGGATTAATCCCTTTTTTGCAAAGTTAAGAACACAAGGCAAATACCAATCAAAATGTAATTGTATTAAATCATTATATGAATCATCCTCAAGTTATACATCGGCTTCTTCACTTGAGGATGATCCCAACAAAAATCTCTTTTGTTTGACATCTGTGGATGACTTGGGGGCCTCCTTAACTACTAAACCTTCAACTTTCTAAGAAGAAAGTGTCGTTAGAGCTAAGGTTCCCAACTGTTGTCTAACTATTTTGCATAATAATGATTCAGATACATTCATGCTTTGCTCGGAGGTCTGGTCTTCATCATTATCTAGCTTGAATGCCACCTCCAAAGGGACCTGCTAAGAGGGGTTGGTCGGTGTGCTAACCACATGAGACACATCCTCCGAACTGGACTCTAAGCCTATATGGATAGCGGGGGTACTCTTATGTGTTAGAACATAGCTCCTATTAGGCATCCAATAGGGAGGAGGTCTTCCACCTCTAGAACAGTCTCTAGATCTTCCTCTGCCTCTACTAAGTGGGGGTTGAGTCATCCAACCCATGTGTTCATATGGAGGAATGAACTATGGGAGGAATCCAATCTGGCTCTACTTCTTCCTCGATGTCTGATTCTCGATCACTTGTATTTTTATTTTCTTTTCCTTTTTCTTTCTTTTTTTCTTTTTTTCTTCTTTTTTTCTTTTATTTTTTCTTTTATATTTAAAATTCACCAAGTTCACGAGAATAGACTTTTTGATTTGGAGGAAGATAGTAGGCTACATCCTCACATATCTCGACCTCTCTAACTGAGAATGGCTTCATGTCTCCTTTGACACAATACTCAATTTCACCTCTTTGGATTTTGATGCACTGATGTAAAGAGAATGGAACCGTGTTGTTTCCATGTATCCAAGGCCTACCGAGCAAAGTAGTGAAGGATGTATCTGAATGAATTATGTAAAACTTGGCTTCTATCTTCCAGTCATCTATCTCCAATGGCAACACCATAGAGCCTAAAGCCCTCTCACCATGTTCATTGAATCCTCTTAACATCATCTGATCTCCTCAGAGTTCAGAGATGTCAATCCTTAAGTAGGCAAGGTTCTTTAGACTCATAATGTTCACTGATTCACCGGATCAACTAACATTTGGAGAGTCTAAATCTTCCCATGTCCATTGAGATGTAGAGGAGACAGCTGTGCTCTGTTGTTCCCAAAAGAAGGTCTTCATCGGTGCATGTAAATGTTGACCTCACTTTTGGAGTGAGCTATCAACTTCTCCATCTTATACATAGGACTCCTTTAGACACAAAGAGTTTCTTAGTCTTAAGACACTTCTAGTGATTAGGTGAACACTTAACCTAACCCTACAGACTTAAAAGAGTTAACCATAGGAATAGGTCGTGCCTTAGGGATTTAGAAGGACATACTTATCCTATGGCCCAAACCCAATCCTTGCTTCATTCTTTCAAACCAAACCTTAAATTCAAATTCAAATTCAAATTCTAAAATCAAATCCAACTATCCAATGATTGAAATCCATCACTAAATTCAAACTCTAAATCCCCTCCTAAGCCCTTAAATTTTATCTTATGGGCTTAGCCTTAACAAAATTCAAATAAACCCCAATCCAATTGATTTTTCTGAAATTATCAAATTCAATCTAAAATCAAATCCAAATCATGAATCAATTCCAAACTCCAAATGATTGAAACCCATAATTAACTCCAAAATTCCAAAATCTTTTCCTTAGCCATATGAACTACCTTCATGTGCTTTGTCAAAACTCCATCAAACCAACTCAAGATTGGTTGATTTATTTATAAATAATTCATTCCTTCATTTATTTTCATAAATATAAATGAAATCCACCCTCCAATGACCAAAAATAAATCAAACCAATTCAAAATCCAAGTTAGCCTTTTTTGACCTATATCCCTTAATTTAGTCAAGCTTGCTTCCAAGTCACTCCAAACTCAAGTGATTTTCTCATAACCCATTTATATCTTCATTTGTATTCACTAATATAAATGAAATATAAATTGAAATGGCCAAAATCAAATCAATATAAATTCAAAACTCAAATCCAAACTCAGTTTATATCCTTTAAGCCAAATTATTGGATTTAGCCAAATCATTCTCAAATCAATCTAAACCCTTAGATTTTCTCTTTAAACAACCACTTCTTCAATCACATGCCCAAATATAAACATAAATTACAATCACCAAGCCAAAAGCCAACTAACCTAAGTCAAACCCATGTTCATCCTTTTAACTTGAAATTATAAATGAACCAAAACTCATTTGACTCCAAACCACTTGCAATTGGATTTATATCTCCATCATAAGTCCATATGTGAGTTCAACCAACCTTGAATCAAGCCTTGATCAAGCCAATTGACCCATTTAGGCTCACATGACTCAAAATGACCTAAATGACCTTTTTGAGCCAAATTCTAATCCAACCCAAATTGGATTGAACTATCCAAACTCCACTTTGTGATCAACAATCATCCTATAATGATCAATCACTCAAATTGGGTCAAACCAAAGTCAAACCTATCTTTTGACCATGTCAACACTTAGCCCAAATAAGACCTAAATAAGCCAAAATTCACTATAAGCCAAATTGATTGAAACCATTGATCTAAACTAATCCATAATCAATTATCAAACTTGACCAAGCCCTCACTTGAGCTAGACCAAACCTAATTAGCCCTCCTAGCCCAAGTTGACCCAAATTGAACTAATCAAAATGGGTTAAATCTTGATCTAAGCCAAACTAATTGCAACTAATGGGTCAACTTCATTCCAAATTGATTGTTGAACTTGACCAATGCTTTGATTAACCAATTAGACCCAACCTATCCCAATTGACCATGAACCCAACTTGACCTAAAAGGTCAAATCAACTTTAGATTGAGTCAAATCAAAATTGATTGAAACCAAAGCATGTAATACATTTCAAATGATCAACCAAGCCAAAACCAACCCATGACCTAACCTAATTGGGTCAAATGGGTCAAATTGCTCAACTTGACCCATTTGACCTAAATGAACCTAAATGAACCAAAATAAAATTTAAACCAAATTAAACCAATCCAATGATACCCATAGGCTCCAAATGATCATTTGAACTTGACCTAACCCATCTCAAATCAAAAATAAAGAACTCATAAACTCACCTAAAGCTTAGGTTTAAAATCAAGATAAAAGAATTAGCAACCCCTTAGCTAGATGAGCATTTATTTTTACAATATCATGTATAAATGGATCTTATTTCACTCTTGATTAGAGGGCTTCCACCTTTTCTAAAGAAACTTGGCTTGACCTTTGAGAGCCATGGTGGAAACTCACCTCCTCCCTTCTCACTGATTTTGGCCAATAACTCTATTTCTCATGCATTATTCATATGAATCATATTAGCCTGAGTCAAAATAATTTTCCAAAATAAAAATAAAATGAAATTTAAATTGCATTATATTTAGGTCATTTGAAGCATGCCCTTTACATGATCCAGTCTCTTTAGGGAGTGAGTTTAAGGACTTAGTCTCTTTCTAAATAAATAACATCTTATCTATCTTGCATAAGCATAAATACTTGCCTACATGTATTTAAAATCATAGGAGGAGTTAGTTGGTGGCCACTCCCAGGCGGTTGTAAGTCCAAGCTATCGGGTTGTTTGTCCTTTCTTGTGAAGGCAAACCAAATACCCATTTTCGCCTTAGATTTATGTTATGCTTTTGGCACTCACCAAAGCTCCCTAGAATTAGGTTCTGAGATTGCTTCTCTCCTTTGTAGGCCACAAGCTTAATTCCTCACTTCTTAAGTATTTCCTTAATCCTGTGTTAAGGAATCATAAGAACTAAATTTCTAATGAAAAATTCAACTCAAATAAACTAACTCAATTTCAAAATGTAAAGCCCAACTATAGGATAGTTTGAGATGCTCGCTAAGTTTCCTAGCATTGTGGGCATCTCTTACCTATCTTCCATTTTGGCTTCGACAATAACTCCCTCTTTTGATCAATCTTACTTGATCTTCAAAAATAAATCAATCGATTGATAGTCCTTTCCTATTGAAATCTTCAAAGATAATGATCATTTACCTTAATCGTAAGTTTTTCTAAGGGCTCCCATCCATTATAATGTAATTAACTATGGGGCTTGCCCCTATAGGGAACTTAATGAACTTAGTTTAAAATAAACCCTGCTTTACTTTTCCATGTAATGTAGGGAAGAATCTCTGGTACATATGTAGACCCATCATCCTTAGGAGTCCTTATTGAGGTGATTAGGTCCATTAAAGGGTAGTGATTTCTATCTTTCAAGATAGTACACTATTTTCTTAATGACGTACTCGATCACTTGAATAAGAATATTTGTGAATCTACGTGTCATCCTAAAAAGATAAATTTGTATAGGTCTTTCCTTTCTTTCTCTCCAAAGATTTGAAGGCGACTCCTATAGAAATTTTTAAGCAATAGATTTTTTTGGCGACTCCACTCGGGATGGTTTCTCTCTCCATATTTGGTAAATGATCATTCTATTTGAGTATCGATAGTGGGATTGTACTTTGGTATGAATTCAAGACTATCCTTCTTTCCGTTTGCACTTAGCTCATTTTATCCATAAGTTGAGTTAGCCAATATCTTTAGGTTTTAGGACTGCATTCCTTATTGGTCTTAAAACCTCGTTGTTCTCCAATGGATAAAAATGAAAAGATCTAAATCAAAAAGAAACATTTTAAAGACTTCCTCCTTATCATTTTTATGGTAAGAAAAGGTTCATTCTAAAATAATAAGGACAAAAATAAATCTTCCATTAGAACTTTGCTTTTCAAAAAGCACCTTTTCAAAAATGCACTTAATAAAATATTTTCCATAAAATTTTATCACCCTCATTTAATAATTCACATAATTGTTACATGTAGGGATTTTCAAAAATAAAACTAACAATATTTTTGAAAAGCACAATTGAACATCTTCATTTAATTCACATTGATGAAGATTTCATTTTCAAAATAAAATGAACAATCATCTTTCCAAAAATCAAAATCGTAATCATAAAATTTTTAAAAAGCACACATAAATCTTTCTATTCAATATGTTCACACATATTGAATGGAGGTTTCATTTTTAAATAAATTTACAATTTTCAAAAAGCACAAATGAACATCTTCTTTCAATTCACTTTGATGAAGATTTTATTTTCAAAATAAAATGAACAATCATCTTTCCAAAATTCACAATCATAATCATAAAAGTTTTCAAAAAGCACACATGAATTTTTATATTCAATACACTTACACCTATTGAATGAAAGTTTCATTTGTAAACAAAATTAAAGTTTTCAAAAAGCACACATGAACATCTTCATTTAATATACTCAAATTTATTGAATGAATATTTCATTCCCAACTAAAAATAAATATCATTTAGGAAATCCCATTTAGGAGATCCCACTTGAATGTTTTTAGTTGGAATTCTTCTCTTTCAAAAAAAAAAGCAAGAATCACAAACAAAACAAAAAATTTACATTTCAAAAAATAAGATTGATCTCCATTCTACATACCTAAATTTGTTGAATGGAAGTCCTCTTTTCAAAAATTAAAACTTCAACAATCATATTTCAAAAAAATTTCGAAATATATTTGGAATTTCATTTAGCATAATCAAATTTGCTGATTGAAGTTTCCAAATCTAAAATCCAAAATCAACAATCATACTTCAATATTTCAAAACACATTTTGGAACTTCATTTTTACCCAAATTTGTTAAGTGAAGTTTCCAAATCAAAAATTAAAACTTCAATGATCATATTTCAAAAAAAAGTTCAAAACATATTTGGAACTTCATTTAGCATAATCAAATTTCCTAAATGAAGTTTTCAAATCCAAAATCAAAATCATCTCTTATTTCAAAATTTTTAAAACACATTTTGGAACTTCATTTAACATACCCAAATTTGTTAAGTGAAGTTTCCAAATCAAAAAATTAAAACGTCAACAATCATATTTCAAAATGTAATTTTTCAAAACATATCTAGAACTTCATTTAGTATAATCAAATTTGCTAAGTGAAGTTTCCAAATCCAAAATTGAAAATCAACAATCATATTTCAAAATTTTAAAAACATATTTTGGAACTTCATTTAACATACCCAAATTTGTTAAGTGAAGTTTCAAAATCAAAAATTAAAACTTCAACAATCATATTTCAAAATTTTCAAAACACATTTGGAACTTCATTTAACATACTCAAATTTGTTAAGTGAAGTTTCTAAATCCAAAATCCAAAAATTTTCAAAACACATTTGGAACTTCACTTAGCATACCCAAATTTGTTTAGTGGAATCTCCAAATCCAAAATCAAAATTTTTTCAAACAACCTTTTGGAACTTCATTTAGCATATTCAAATTTGCTAAGTGAAGTTTCCAAATCCAAAATCAAAAGTCGACAATCATATTTTAAAATTTTTCAAACAACATTTTTGGAACTTCATTTAGCATACTCAAATTTTCTAAGTGAAGTTTCCAAATCCAAAATCAAAATCAACAATCATATTTCAAAATTTTCAAACACATTTGGAATTTCATTTAACATACCCAAATTTGTTAAGTGAAGTCTCCAATCAAAATTCAAAATTCAAACACACTTTGGAACTCCATTTAACATACCCAAATTTGTTAAGTAAAGTTTCAAAATCAAAATCAAAATTTTCAAACATTTGAAACTTCATTTAGCATATTCAAATTTTCTAGGTGAAGTTTAAAAATCCAAAATAAAAAATCAACAATCATATTTTAAAATTTTCAAAACACATTTGGAACTTCATTTAACATACCCAAATTTGTTAAGTGAAGTTTCCAAATCCAAAATCCAAAAACACATTTGGAACTTCATTTAACATACCAAAATTTGTTAAGTGAAGTCTCTAAGTTCATTACTCAAAAATTTTTAAACACATTTTGGAACTTCATTTAACATACCCAAATTTGTTAAGTGAAGTCTCCAAATCCAAAATCTAAAAATTTTCAAACACCATTTGGAACTTCACTTAACATACCCAAATTTATTAAGTGAAGTCTCCAAATCTAAAATCAAAAATTTTCAAACACCTTTGGAACTTCTTTCCATAGCATATCAAATTTGCTAAGGAGAAGTTTCCATTTTCAAAACCAAAAAAAAATCTAAAAAATTTTTGAGCACACCATTTGGA
The DNA here is from genome assembly GCA_021442155.1 of Cymbidium sinense. Lineage (NCBI taxonomy): Eukaryota > Viridiplantae > Streptophyta > Magnoliopsida > Asparagales > Orchidaceae > Cymbidium > Cymbidium sinense. The sequence goes on from CM038214.1 coordinate 246,382,121, forward strand.
GTTTCATTTAGCATACTCAAATTTGATAAGTGAAATTTCCATTTCACAAAACTAAGTGAGACTTGATCTTTAGGATACCAAATTTGCTAAAATAAAGTCTCCACTTTCAATCACATCAAAACAAAATAAAGCACCTTAGGATCCCCTTAGCATACCAAATTTGCTAAGGACCCTACCTTTTCAAAATCAAAACATCAAAATAAAAATGAAACACTTAGGATTTTCTTAGCATACCTAAATTTTCTAAGGATCCTAATTTCAAGAACCAAACACAAAACACACTTAGATTCTTCACTTTATGCCTAAATTTGCTAAATGAGAATTCTATATTTTTCCAAAATCAAAACAAAATGTACAAAAGAAGCAATCACTTTCTTCAAACACTTCACTTAGCATACCAAAATTTGCTAAGTGAAATTCAAAATCAATCAAACAAAAACAAAATCAAATTGACCCTTAATTTAACATAGTCAAATTTGTTAAAGAAAATGGTCCTCAAATCAAAAATTCAAATTCAAACAAACCATGAACCTATGGAGGCATCCTTATCAAAAATTTTGAATCCATATTTCAACATACCGAAATTTGTTGAAGTTTGATTCATATTCAAATTCATCTTTCAATCAATCTTCTCAAGTCCATTTTAACCCTACTTAACACTTCCAAGTTGTTGGATGTGGGTTCAAATTTTCAAATTCAAATTAAAAAATATATAGAGATAGAAATTTGATACAAGTTCATTTCTCATTGTAGATTTTTACAGTTAGTGCACTAGTAGTTAAGTTTCAGTCTCTTATAGTTGTTAAAATGGCCAGTTCTGAGAAGTTTATCTTTACCTTCCCCATGGTATGAATCTGGCTTTAGATCAGGTTGACTTCCCTCGTATGGACCATACCCACTTGATTCACTTTGGTCGGGGATATGAGGGAGCTAGGATTACTTGTGAGGGCACTTCCCTCACTATAGTTAGCAGGACCAAGGTGACCGGGAAGAAGCCAATCATCAAGATTGACTTACCCTCTAATTCTAATGTCTCCTCATTGAAGAGGAAAGCCATGGAAGGACCACAAGATTCAGTCATAGTAGTGCTAGTAGTGCCCGGTAGTATCTCGATTGCTGACCGTTTCTCAGGTGCCCAGTGAGGGCTAGCACCATCTCATTTGTACCCTCCAAGGGTAAGGTTACCCTAGTCTTAGGGCTTGCCTCGCTACATTTGAGTATAGTTCTAGCTCACACTCCTCCCATCCTACCCATACATAGCGTAGGAATAAGAATCGCATGATCAAGCGGTACCACACCAGGATAGCTAGGGAGCTAAAGGCAACAGCTCGATCAATTATGGATAAGTTTCCCATTATTACTTTATCACTGGTTACAGAAAACTAGTTCCATCATCTCTCAGGATCGACATAGAGGATGTCAGGAGGATCTGTTCATCACCTCCTATAGTGGTGGATTTTCAACTATTTCTAGGCGGGGAGGTGCATCTAGCCTCTATCTTACGCTAGGTAGTGGAGCATACAATGTTGAGTGGGACCAGTTTGATCTTTGATCATTATCCCCATGGCGTGGTGGCGATTCACCGGAGAGGGCTCGTGAGGCCCATACTACCCACATTACTAGTAGAGAGAGACGTAGGTTCAGCCGCCAGTCAGTAGTGTTTGCTTTGATTGATTTTCTAGCTCATCGCACTACCCGCACCAACCATACCGATAGTATCCTTCTCACTGAGACTAGCCACCGAGGGCAGTTTTTGTGCATAGAGAGTCAGTGATGTTTCCACCACATCGCTCTACCCCTCATTTTCCATCGCCAGTTCAGGTTACAACATCTCCTATTCCATCTAAGGCCATGTAGACCACATTCAGGGAAAAGTGCACCCCATTGGTGATTCGACTATGGTCGAGGGATCCTACCCCTTCTACACCACCCATTATGGTAGGGTCGAGCTCTCTTGCTCGACCTTCCACCCTAGTGGTGGTGTGGAAGGAGTGGCGACCAAAGCATCATGGTCATTCCTTCACCAACTCTGCCCATATAGCAGGATATGGAGATGGTGACAATTATTACATATATTTTAGATGACAGTTCAACTGCACCAGTGGTAGTGGAACATCCTAGGATTGTTACCCCTCTTATAGCTAGTAGCAGTCAAGAGTGTCATTCATCTAGTGAGTACAGTCCATACAGGATTGACTCCCCAATGACATGTGAGGTGCAGTGCCTCTCTTAGATAGTGATCCTGTTACTCTTTTACATTTAGAGATCATCTTAGATGAGATAGTTGCACATTATTTCATGGAGAAGAAGGAGATCTTGGGGTACAATTGGTATGATGAAGAGAAACTTAGCTTTGATCCTAACGAAGATGACTTGATGGGGGATTCCGTTGGAGTCTGCATGATTGACACTAGAGAATCTCTTCTTAGGGAATAACAAGCCATGGAAGGTGATGAGGTTGATTAGGAAGACAATGTAGAATCATCCCAGCACCTCCGACATCAGTTGAGGTAGAAGGATGAGAAAATTGATAGGATGGTACATCATTTATAGGACTTGTTAGCACCAGTGTCAGTGCTTCAGAAACAAGCTCCTTTAGTTCATCCTACCACAATCAACATTAGTCAACCTAAGTTAGTGCATGTCTTGGACCCAGTCAAGACTATACCTCTTGTTGAGCAAGGTAGCACTAGCATATAGAAAGGTAGTTGAAAGTACCTCCATACAAGAAAAAATACATAAAATCCATGGTTGAGCAACAGGTGAAGGAAGCTTTGGCTCAAGCCTGGGGACGATCATCAGTTCCAAAGGGTAGACCCTACCTAGGGGAATTTGATGCCATCCAATATCCCAAGGGTTTTGTCTCCTTCAAAAGCTTGATGGTGGAAACCCAAGGTAGCACATAGCACATTTAGGGCCATTGTTGCAAACACGGTGTGGCGATGCTTTACTCTTTTGCCTTTTTATTAGTAGTCCTAGCGGTATTGCTTTTGATTGGTATGCTAAACTATCCAATAGTTGGTAAAACATTTGAGTTAGCAACTCTTCATCAAGAGATTTCGGAGCTCAAAAGAGTTATTAGGTGATCTCGTTGTAGCACAACAACACCCCAGTGAGTCACTTGTTGATTATATTCTTCGATGGCATAACCTGAGTATGAAGTATGAACCAGCTATCTGAACAACATGCCATTGAGATTCTCTTAAAGAATATCCATGGCCCGGTCGCCTTCATGCTTAAGGGCTTCACTATCAAGACATTTGAGAAGCTAATCAACAAGGTAGTCTACAAGGAGGCCAAGTTATCTTTTCAAGATCGGTTACCTAAGGAAGCCAAAGTTTATGAAAGAAGCTAGGAGTAGTAGTGGTTGATAAGGGAAAGCCTAGAGATCGTCAGAGACCATAACCTCAGTAGCCTCCACCTCTTTTTCCACCACCACATCGACAAGCCCTATCGGCCTCCACCACGCCTCCACGAGGCCACATAGCCTCGACCATACCACCAGATAGTGGCATACAGCCACCATATAGTCCACCTACTCTTTTAGATAAGTTAAACAAACCTTATTCTTTTAAGAGGGAGGTAATCAAAAATCTTTAAGAATCTCTTAAAGAAATGATTTTCTACAGAGCCTGGGACAAGAAGTAGGCAAAATTCATGATCCAAACTTTTGCCCTTACCACCATATGTTAGGCCACATTTTGGAGGATTGCTTCACATTCAAGGATTGGCTTGAACACAATTTCAAGATCGATGTTGTAGTTATCCCAAAGGAATACCTTGTGGAATAACCTTCCAGTTCCATTAGGGTAATCCTTGGGGATACATGTGATCCTACTAGAACTAAAGAAGGTTAGGACATTTCTTTGTCCAAAATCTCTAAGAAAACCATTCAGAAGATCAAGAAGCTTTCCTTGTAGGTGCTTGAGTCAGCTTAAACCTCCAACATCAAGAAATGTTTGCAAGTTGCTAGTAGCAACTCTAGGAAAATTGAGAGCTCAACAGTAGTAGCAAGTGTCATCCGAGATAGCCCTTTAGCATATCGTGTCCGACTTCACCTTTTGTAACTTCCACACTAGCGACTTCTTCCATTTCAGCTAGCTCTTTTGTTTCTTCTACTAGTAGAACTTTCATATCAGTGGATAAGGTCATCAAATCCCTTACTCCACTCACTTTACTTCACTTCTACTTTGTACCTCCAAATAATTCCAAGAAATTGAAGAATAAAGTTAGTTTGAATTACATCTATGTCTCTTCTGATGAGTTGTCTTTTTCTATTCCTAAGGATAACTCTTCAAGTCTAAATAACTATAATAATTTCAATCTTCCTTTTCTGATTCAGAGTTAGACTTTTCAACTTTGAATACTATGGGTTTGCCTCTTGAGATAGACTTGGCATCATTCGATTCTAAGGGTCCATAGTAGAAGTTGTAGGTGAGCCTGAAGTGCAGGTAGATCCTTCCAACACCTTGCCTAAAGAGATCATCGAAGTAACCTCCGTAGTGGCAAGGTTCTACCTCCTAGGGTAGCACCTCAAGATAGAGGGAAACAAGTCATTGGTATTGATGATCGAGAAGCCCTTCCATGATGCTCCACCCTTGGATATGCTTGTGGAAGACTAGCGAAGGTGGACTACAATCCTTTCTCATCTAAGAAAGTTTGCCATCTAAGCTAAGCATATATGATGCCCTTATCTTATCCAAAGAGATGAGGGAATCACTAATCAAGTCCCTCCTTGATCCAAAAATATGCTTAGCTTAATGCCTATAGGTGAGGAAGCACATTATGCAAAAGAGGCCCAAAAGATTACCTTCACAGATGAAGACCTTATGTTAGGGGACTTGGAGCACAACCATCCCCTACATCGTGACATGGATAGGTTGACTCGTGGTTCTCATGGATTAGTGCATCGGTAAACATTATGAGTCTAAAGACCCTTGCCTATTTGAAGATCGACATCTCTACACTCATGAGGAGATAGGATGATGTTGAGAGGATTCAATGATCAAGGTGAGCGAGCTTTTGGGTTCTATAGTGTTACCTTTGGAGATGGGTGGAAGGCTGAAGCCAAGTTCTACATCATTGATTGAATACTTCATTCACTTTGCTTTGCTTGGTAGGCCTTAGATACATCAGAATAAGATTGTTCCATCCTCCCATCATCAGTGCATCAAGTTCAGAAAAGATGGAATTGAATACCGTGTCAACGGAGATGAAAAGCCATTTTTAGTTAGAGAGGTTGAGATCTAGAGGATGCGACCTACTATCTTCCTCAAAACACCCTTACTCATGAACTTGGATAAAATTCAAATGCAAAACTAAAAGAAAAAAAAAATAAAGCAAAAAAAGATAAAATAAAGTGGAATTGAAGAAAAAATAGATTTGTATATCACATTCCACCCATAGTTCATTCCATCATATGGACATGTGGGTGGGATGGCTTAACCTCCATCAGGTAGAGGTAGAGGCAAAGATAGAGGTAGTTCTAGAGGTGGGAAACCCTCTAGTTGGCCTTCAGCCAATAGAGGTCATGTTCTAGTTCATAGTACCCCAACTATTCATAAAGACTTGGAATCTGGCTGGAAGGATGAGTCTAATGTGATTAGTATACCACCAACCCTCTCAGGGGTTCGATTGGAGGTGACTTAAAATCTAGCCAGAGATGAAGACTAGACATACAAGCAAAGCAAAGTATTTGAATCTAGTTTATGTGAAACTATTAGGTAGCAGTTGGGAACCTTAGCTCTTACCTCACTTACATCTCAAAAGTTGAAGGTTTAGTAGTTAAGGAAGTCCCTAAGTCTTCCAGTGACATGAAGCAGAAGAGGTTCTTTTTGGGATCATCATCCTCAAGTCCACGAGTTGATGTAGAGCTTGAGGAGGATACTTTAAAGAATTAATGGAATTACCTTTTGACTTTTACTCACCTTGTGTTCAAAATCTTATATAGAAAGGTTTAGTCCCTCACACATGGTCCAAGCATAAGTCAGAATACTTCAAAAACTATGGAACAATATGAGGAAGCACAATCAAGAGGACTAGGATTTGTGTGGTGTTCGATGATGAAGATTATTACTAGTTGTTACCAACCATTTGAGTCGATAGTTCTTCTCACACATCCCCAACTCTTATGAGAATGTGTGTTTAGAAACTTAGATGATCCAGATGATCTCCAAGTCAAAGAGGCACGCCATAATTTGAAGAGAGATTCATTCAACAATTACAAGCTTAAGAAATCAACCTCGAGAAGAAGAAAATTCACGACATACATCGTTCATTTTGAAGAAGAAACCAATGACTTAGTTAGGCTATTGGCCGAGTTTAAAGACTACTTTTGGAGTTATGAAGAAATGATTATCTCCATGTAGTCCACAAGCTAGCAATTGATCCTAATGCTACCCCTATTAAGCAAGCTCCTAGACGCATGAGATTAGAAATTGAAAAATAGGTCATTTCTAAAGTCAAGAAATTGATCGATGCTAATTTCATCAGGGAAGACAAATATCCTACTTGGTTAACTAGTGTCATACTAGTTAAGAAGAAGAATGACCAAATTTACATTTGTATCGATTTTAGGGATTTAAACAAGGCATGTCCTAAGGATGAGTTTGCTCTTCCTATACTAGGAATTAATGGTGGACATTGCCTTATCTCATGTAGTCATCTCTTTCATAGATGGATCATCTGGCTATAACCAAATCAAGATGTCTCCAGAAGATGAAAGAAACACTACTTTTCAAACGTCAAATCTTCTATTATAGGGTCATGCCTTTCGGCCTTAAAATCGTGCTACATACCAATGGGCCATGACTCGGATCTTCAATGAACTCATCCATCATCATTGAGTGTTGTGTTGATGATCTAGTAGTCAAGCAAGAGAAAAAAGGAAGACCACCTCTTTGACTTGAGTAGTTTTTGAATGGTTAAGATAATATAACCTCAAAATGAATCCCAAAATTTGCATTAGTAGCTTGGAAATTCCTTGGGTTTGTTGTTGACACCAAGAATAGAAATAGATCTGAAAAGATTAAAGCTATCTTAGAAATGCCACCTCTAAGAGTTTAACTCAACTCGATCCTTTCAATGGGCGGTGTATCTAAGATGCTTTATCTCAAACCTATCGGATGCAAGCCATTCTCGGCACTTGTCAAAAGGATGCCAAGTTCAAGTGGGATGACAAGTGTCGGCATGCCTTGAAGGTCAAAGTACTTGGTGAAGCCCAGTTCTAGTAGCCCTATCCGGGCCACTCATCCTTTACTTGCATTGGATGACTCTCTGGTGCTCTGTTGGCCCAAGCCAATGAGGAAGGAAAACTCTCCACCTCACTATCACCATCCGATCCCTATTGAAGTAAACTATCCACCTATTGAGAACATTTCTAGCTTTGATCTTTTTACATCCCTATGGCATTACATGCTTTCTCATAAGGTGAACTTGATCTCTATCATGACATAGCCAATGTTATCCAAATGTTTGGCATACTGGTCCATGATTCTCTCATAGTTAGATATCACATTTGTACCCCTCGTGCGTAAAGGATAGCATTTTCTTAGCACACCCACTTCCTGATTCTCCACTTAGTGATGATCTCCCCGATGAACAAATCATGAACTTAGGGGAGGCCTGCAACCACTGATGGGAGATGTATTTTGATGGTGCTGCTTCTTTCTTAAAGGTGAAGCACCACAATCTATTCTCCTAGGAAAGGTAGGGGTAGGAATAGTTCTTCTAACTCCAAACTGATGTGATGAGATTCTCATACTATCTTTCCAACCCTACACCAACAATGAAGCTGAGTATGAGGCTTTGATTGTCGATCTAGAGTTAGCCATCACTATCAGTGTCAAGAGCATCAACATCTTTGGGATTCTTTGGTCATCAACCATAAGGTCCTACAGGTTCTCAAACACAAGCTTCGTCATTACTATGAGTATACCATGAAGTGGTTGGCCCAGATTCTTGAAGTCACCATCTACAAGGTTCCCCGAGTAGACTATGCAGTAGCAGATGCCTTGGCTAAACTTTCCAAGGAGTTGGCATGTCCGAAAGATGAGTTCATTTCAATAAGGTTCCAAAATAGAGAAGTCATATCCCTTATTGATGTTGAACTCATCGAGACTTTCTCTTGAAGGGAGGTCATGTTACCAAAATGGACAAGGAGCTAGGTAACCATTCATAGATTACTTGAACACTAGAAAACCTCAGAAAGTCACAAGCCCATCGGGTGAAACAGAGCTCTCTCTATGCTCTGATGGCACCCTATATGCCAATCCTTTGACCAAATGTGGTTATGTTGTTTTAAACATGAAGCCCATGGCATTAACAAGGTACATCGGTCTATGTGGATCAATCAGTTGAAGATGAAGATGAAGATCAGACTAAGATACTAGCCTTATGATCACATTGCATGGATGTAGCTAGGAGATGCCATCGGTGTTAGGTGGTGTGGTCCTCCACCAACCACCCAACATTCTACACCTACATTGGCTTCATGGCCATTTGAGTGTTGGTAGACATTGTAGGTCGATCGATCCTCCTTCTTCCAAGGGCATCAATTCATCTTAGCTACCTACTTTTCCAAGTGGGTGAAGCCATCCCACTCAGAGAGATCATAGCTCAGCATGTGCTTCAATTTTTCAAGAACCATATCATTTATAGGTTTGGGGTTTCTTGATGAATTATATCAAATAATGGTACTGCATTCAAAAGCATGAAGATCAATAGCTTTGCCAGAAGACACATTATATATTAGAGATACTCTACCATCTACTACCCAGATGGTTTAGCGAAGCATTCAACAAAACTCTCATCCAAATCGAAGACTCTTGATGATAATAAATGAGTGGAACAAGTAGTTGGTTGAAGCTTGTGCCTACCACACCACATACAACTAACTCAATCTATTTTCCTTAGTATGGGTCAGCCATTCTTCCTTTAGAAGTTCAACTCCCATCACTAAGGATAGCATTGGGTAACAAGATCACTACAGAGCAGAATGCAAAGTTGTGGTTAGAAGAGCTCAAAGGTTTGGAGGAGAGTCGCCTACGGGCATGCAAAACCTCGAGTTGTACAAGGCCAAAATGATTCAAGCTCACAATAAGCTGGTCTGCCCTAGGTCTTTCTAAGTAGGAGAACTTGTGTTAGTCCTAAGGAGACCAATTGTTGCCCATTGAAAGATGGGAGGAAAGTTTGAACCCACTTGGGAAGGCCCCTATGTCATAGAGAAGGCCTACCAAGGAGGATCTTATCAGCTTATTGATTGTAAAGGGGAACACCCGATGCTTCCAATTAATGGGCTCTATCTAAAGAAATATTACCCATGAAATAAATCATGTTTGAAAATAATCATTAATAAAAGAACAAAATCGATTCCATTCATCAAATCTTCTCTTCTTTGTGTTTTGCTTATCTTGTGAATCCATGTATTTAGGGTAGGTATAAGAGTCCCCCAGTGGCATCCTATCCCTCTTTCATAATATAAACACAATCTCTAATGCTATTAGAATAGGTGTAAGAGAACCTGAGAGACATCTTATTTTGATTAGCATAACTAAGTTAGGTGTGAGAGAACCCAAGCGGCATCCTTTCTTAGTATGAATCCTTTTATCATCTGTGGCATCATTTCAAATTCCTCAGCGTGTTTTAAGGTAGGTGTAAGAGTCCCCTAGAGGCATCTTATTCCTTTTGACACATGCATAACACAAACACAAATATTTTGTCTCGGGCTATTTTGATGTGGGAATAAGCCCCCTGTGGCACTCACTCATTATTTGTTTAGGTCTACATGCTACCTAATGTCACCCAGAGTCATTTGTTTGGAGGATGTGAGTCCTGCTTTCTTTAACTTGACATTGCAAACCAATGAGCCTTGTTAGTATGGTAGTCTTCCTTTGCCCGGTAAGTTACCTCATGTTGACTTTGTTTAAGAAGATGTGAGTCCTCATACTTTCTTCTTGAACTAGCCATCATCATGTTTAACTAGGTTGAGTATATTTGAGGTTTAGGATAAGTCCCCAGGCTCCTTTCCTCTTGACTACTTTTGAGTTGATATAAGTCCCCGTGGCATTCACTCATTAGCCCTAGGTTGGATAACATTTGTCGGTGAAGATGACTATCCCAATCAATTCCTTATGGGAGGATGTGAGTCCCCGAGCTTTCTTCTAGGGCGATTATTGCAAACGGGGCACCTTAGGTTGGTTGATGTTCTATGTTGATAGCGACTCACGGTGGGTACACCACTCTTGGCAATATGAGTCCTGCTTTCTCCTTGAGTTGGACACGAATACCTATTGGATATATGACTATGTCATCTTCTTTAAGGTGTTGGATTAAGCCTTACCACCCCATCCCTGGGGCACTCTACTTGGATCAAGTCCTTTGCAACCACATTTAGACACTGCCCGGGTTACTTTTTGGATTGGATAGTTTCCCTTTCCTAGTAGTCACCCGTGTGGTTGGAGAATTTATTTGGATGCATAAATTCTTCCTTGATTCAATAAATCTAAGATAGGTCTAGGCTGATGTAAGCTCCTTCTCAGTTTGATCCCTGGCAAACTAATAGGGTCCACGATAAAATAAATAAAATAAATAAACAAAATTAATTCACTTGTGGATTAGGAATTCAAGCCCCCAAAGGAATTTCTTTCTTAAGGTGTCGTGAACTCCCATAGGAATTTTCTTGACTACCAGTTGAGATAAATCCCGGGTTGACTCACTCCATAGTCTTAGGTGGTTCAATCTATTTTCCATGGCGAGTTACAGTCATTTTTCTTTGAAAGATATAAGACTATAACGCATTCTTTCTAGCATGATTATCGCAAACCAACGGCAGCCCTAAGTCAAGTTTGATTTGTTGCCCAAAGCAATCGATCTCCTCAGTGTTCTTTTCTAGTGGAAGATGTGAGTCCCCGAGCTTTCTTCCCTTTTGATCATTTGCAAAAGGCACTCCTTTGGTAGTTCTCCCATCGGAAGACTCCCTTTGGTTCAGTAAATCTGAGATATGTCTAGGCTTCTATGAGCTCCTTCTTAGTTTGATCCATCACAAACTGACATAATCCATCAAAAAATCCTTGACTATCTAAAAATGAAAATTAATCCTTGACTATCTTTAAGCTAATTTAAGTCCCCCAGTGGCATTCACTCAATAGAGTCTTAGTCGGTTTGATTTGCCTTGCCAAGTCACCCTAGTGGTTCCTTGTTTCTAGAAGATGTGCCCGTGCTTTCTTCTTAAGACTTGACCATTGTATACCAAAGGCATTTCCCTTGGTTGGATAGTCCTACCTGGTTGGTAGACTACTCCCTTTGAATTGATAAATCACGAGTTAGGTCTGGCCCCATCTACAGTATAATTCATCTCAAATCAATGGGATCCATCATAATCAAAACAAATAAATTTAAAAAAATTTAAATTAATCTTGGCTATCTTTGAGTTGATCTAAGTCCCGCAACAACATTCACTCAATAGGTGGCCCTAGGTTGGGTTCAATCTGTTTCTTTGTCAATAGATTACCCCAACAACTGGTCTCTACATGTAGTATGTAAGTATACTATGCTTTCTTACTGGTACAACTACTGCACTCTGAAAGACATCCCTTCAGTTGGCTAGTCCTATTACATTTTTAGTAGACTACCCCTTTGGATTGGTGATTCTAAGTTAGGTTTTGGTCTCCTTGGCTCCTATTCAGTACAACCCATTGCAAACCAACATGGTTCATCTCAAAATTCAAACCTAATAAAAATTAAAACAAATTCAACCCTCTTCCCCAGCAAAACCAAATCAAATCTTTTTTTCTTCAGTGAGAATCAAATTAAACCTTTCATCCCCTTGTGGATGACTTGAACCAACTTCCCTAGTGGAAGGTTCACACTCTATCCTTAGTGGGTTCTTCCCTCTCTCTTATGTCTTGGACATAAGTAGAGCCACATTGCACTAAGCTCTAGATTCTTTCTATTTCTTGGGTTAAGCATAAATTATTTTTATTAGTTCTTGTGATCTTTTGGTGTTATTGATAGTTTCGATCAGCACCAATACCTGTGGTGTTCCTTATCAGTCACACCACACCTATTGGGCACCCTTTGTTGACCTCATTTTTAGAATGAGCTCTCAACCCCTCCATCTTAGACATAGGACACCTCTTATACTTTAAGAGTTTCTTAGTCTTAAGACACATCTAGTGATTAGGTGGACACTCAACCTAGCCTTAGAGACTTAGAAGAGTTAGCTATAGGAATAGATCATGCAGGGGTGTTAAGAAAATCCTCCTACCCTTTGGCTTAAACCATTCCTCACTTTCCTTCCTTCAGGTCAAACTCCAAATCATTCTTAATTGAATTTATCTAAACTTAAATCAACTCTATATGATTGAATTCTATGATTGAAATTTATCATTGAAACCCATGATCAAAATCCATCAAAATTCCTAAGCTCAAATTTTCCTAAGTCCTTAATCCTCTCTTAAGGACTTAGCCAAAATCATTATCAAAACCAATTCAAATCTTTAAGATTTTCTCAATATTCATTTATATTCTCATTTATATTCACATATATAAATGAAATATAAATTCAAACAAATCAAACTAAACTCAAAATTCCAAATCAATTCATGAAAATTCCCTAAGACCCTTTAATTTCCCATTAATGGACTTAGCCTAAATCAATTCCAAACCAATTCAAACTCATGGGATTTTCTCAAAACTCAATTATATTCTCATTTAACATATATAAATAAAATATAAATATAAATCAATCAAATCAAATCCAAAAATTAAATTCCAAATCTAAAATCCTTCTTAAGTCCTTAATTTTTCATTAATGAACTTAGCCTAAATCAATTCCAAACCAATTCAAACTCATGGTATTTTATCAAAATTCTTTTATATTCTCATTTATATCCACATATATAAATTAAATATAAATATAAACCAATCAAATCAAAACCTCAAATTAAATTCCCAACCTAAAAAGTTTTTAAGTCCCTTAATTTTCCATTAAAGGACTTATCCAAAATCTTGATCAAACCATCCCAAATTTATGGAATTTTCTCATAGTTCATTTATATCCTCATTTATATTCACATATACAAATGAAATATAAATTCAAATCAATCAAACCAAATTCAAAAATTCAAACTTCAAACAGCAATTTTTTCCTAAGTCCTTTAAATCCTTCTTAATGGACTTAGCCCAAGTCATGATAAAACCACTTAAAATCCTTGACACTTTCTCATGATCCATTTATATTCTCATTTATATTCACATATATAAATAAAATATAAATTCATATAATCAAAACCAATTAAAAAATTCAAAATCAAATCCACTCAAAATCAAATCTAAGCCATTCAAGTCAAAATCTTGAACTTAGCCAAATCAACTTCAAATCAAGCCAAACTCTTGATTTTCTCTCATGATTCAATCAACCCTACAATCATGAGCCCATATATAAATACAAACTTCAATCAAACAATCAAAACCTAATTCAAAAATCTAAGCCAAAAAGCTTTTCATGTTCACCCTTTGAATATGAAATTGTCAAAAGGACCAAAACCCATTTGACTTCAAATCACTTGTAAATGGATTTATATTTCAATCATGAGACCATGTATAAGATTAATCAAGCTCAAACAAAGCTTTGACCAAGTAATTTGATTCACTTAGGCTCACTTGACCCAAAGTGACCTAAAGTACCCTTATGAGCCAAATTCTAATCCTAACCAAATTATATTGAACCAAACTCATCTATCCCTCTCATCATGATCAACAATCATCATGAGATGATCAATCAATCAAATTGGGTCAAACTAAATCAAACCTAAGGGTTGACCAAGTCAACACTTAGCCCAAAATGAAATCTAACATTGCCAAATTCCACCATAGGCCAAATTGATTGAAACTATAGATCTAAGTTCATTCATGACCTATGTTTGAACTTAACCAAGTCCACATTTGAGCCTTACCTAGCCCAATTACTTGATTGACCCAACTTGACCTAAAGTAAAAAATGTCAAAACTTGATCTAAGCCAAATTGATCTAAACCAATGGGTCAAGTTCATTCCAAATTACTTGTGGAACTTGACCAAAGCCTCAATTGGCCAATTAGACCTAAACCTAGCCCAATTGACCTTAGACCCAAAATGACCTAAAGGGGTCATGTTGAAACAAAATTGAACTTAACCAAAATTGATTGGAAACAAAGATACTAATCCACTCCATATGACAAACCTAACCTAAGCTTACCCTTGACCTACCTAAATAAAGTCATATGAGCCAAATTCAAACCTATAGCAAATTGAATCAAACCAAAACCACCAAAACATTTCAAATGGTCATATGAACTTGACCCAACCCTTAGTTTATCTAAATTTGACCAATTGGTCAACTTGACCCAAGTTGACCCATTTTTCCTAAATGGGTCAACATGAGCCAAACCCTATCAAATGAATTCCAAATCTCATAAAACTTGGCAAAACCTAGTTTCTCCACATACCTAACAAATCCAAAGTAGAAAATTAGCAAAATGACCAACCTATCCCTAGGCCATAAAACAAATTTTGGATGAATCTATGGGTAATTTGGTCATACCCTCTTCATATCCACTTGAAGCTATCCTAAAAGCTCAAGGGGACCTAATGATGAGTGGTGCACCCAACCTAATGGGTTTGGGTCAGCTCAGTTGGACCCAAGACCAAACCCAACCTCATAGGTCAAAATGCCAAATTCAAAATCCATCTCTCACTCAATTTTAAGCACATGGGAGGTTGGCAATCCACTCCTTGGCTTAAATTGACAATGTGCACACTCCTAACGGATCAAACAGCCCTCCCATTATGATCAGTTGGATCAAAATGGCGTAAAGGCTTGCGGCCATCCGATCCTTCAAGGGGGAGATATACTCCCCCTAATTCAATTTGAATTATGTATTCCTCAATTCGATTAAGTACTAGAGTGAGTAAGGAGCCATCAGAGAGTGATCCCTAGCTTCCTAAAGCTCTAGCCATTTTTCCATCCTCAATTTTTGAACAATAAAAATAGGGGAGCAAAATCGAATAGCTAACTTTCTCCATTCTCAATTTCCACCCAATTGTCTTTGCATACTTCAAGGAGCTAAGTCGAGTGCACCTAAGCTTCCATTAGAGTTCCCATAGCAAGGAACAGTTAGATTGGATCAAAGCCGCAAAGGGGATCAAGGGGAGTTTTTCCATAGAGCAACTCACTTTACCTCAAGAGCTCATTCTCCAAAGACAGCTTCGTCTCAACCAGAAGAAGCTTCTCTAAGGGAATCGAACACCGGAGATCACCTCCGGTGAAGTATGAACTTTTTTGACCACCTAGCATAGGAGGTGTTGGTCCTTTGTGATGAGAATTTTCAATTCAAGTGAATCCCACCGTTAGATGTGCCGCTCTTTGGCTTTAGATGGTGTGGGTTAAATTTGGTTTCAATCTGAGCTCAATCAAGCTTGAATCTTTCCATAGATCATGGATAGTCTCTGTTGATCAAGGGAAAGAACTTGGGAGATCTCAGCCGTCCATCTGCACATTTTGGATGGATGACAGAGATAATTCCCCACGTTTAGATTTCCTTTATATGTTTTAAAATTATGGGGAGATCTCTGACCATCCGATCTTTGATCAGACGGTAGAGATCAAAATGTCATGTAAACCTTTATGGATTTAACATTTGGAATCCTTCATGGCACAGCGTGTAAAAGCGTCGTCGTCCCCACCAGCGTTGCGAGGGCGTAGGGTTAGTTAAAATGCCTTAATTAATTTCTATTAATTTAGAATCTTCTAAAATTCATAACTCTCTCTACAAAATTAAGAAAAACTATGAAATAAAATCCTATGGAAAGATAATTCGACCTAGAATATTTTAAAACTAACTTCAATGGGTTTTGAATTATAAATTTTTTTGATTTTGAGTTTTATTGGAAACTTCATTTTGCTAATTACCTTTTAATTAAACCTTTGATTAATCCCAAACTTCTTGGGTATGATTTAGGGGATGACTTATACCTCCCCTAATTTTCTTGGCATTTATTAAAAGCTTGATTAGAGGAATTGCATATGGATTTCTTAATTACCCTCCTTATGTAATTAAGGATAATTAGGGTATGATTAGTGGTTTTAATCCATGATTAGGGTTGATTAAGGTCAGATCCAGTAGAGAGGAGGTTTAGGGAATAATTTTGAGGTATTTCCTTTAAGCTATTCCCTAAACCCCCTTTCTCTCCTTAATCTCCTCTTAATTAAGATTTTTTTCATTAATTAACTCCTTAAGTAATTTGTAAAAATTCTAAAAGTTCCAGAATTTAATTAATCTACTTTTGGTAGATGCTCAAGTGTTTAATAGCCTAAGTTCAATTAAGGAAATTAAAACTCAATTCATATGTGTGAAAGGGTGTCTTGAAATTACTTAAGCTAAACCCCTTAGCTTAATTAACCTTTAATTATGAGCCAAATTGCATTAGGCCTTTTTTCTTATTAGGTGCATTGCAAATTTAAATTCTTTGTGAGTTTTATGTCATCTCATTGGCTCATAATTATTTGGTTAATTATTCTAAGGTGGTGTAGGTAAGGGTTAATTAAGTTACTTAATTCATACCTTAACCTAATCAACACATAAACATGGATCTAATTATCTAAAAATTAAACAAAAATATCAAACACATGTGGGAATGGGTTAAGAATAGCAAACTCAACTCCCCTTTACAAAATTAAATCAAACTTCAAACTAAACAAAAATCATAATCTTTCTTATTCCATAAGAATTTCTTTAGGATTTAAGTGAAGTGAATTTGTTTACATGCTTTCATTGCTTTGAGTCTTTTCCTGACATGTTAAATTTGTATGTCATGTGATTCCATGCATTCATATTTTTCAAATTAAAGTTTAAAAATGAAATTATTTACTTTATGTCAAATTTGCATGTGTTGGCTAAAGTAGAAATATGAGTGGCTATTATCACTACTAAAATCAAATTACTTTTAAAACATATAAATAAAATATCAAATCTGAAAGTATGCTACTTATATTTTAATTATAGGCTTGCATATGAAGAATATATGGATGTGTTTAGCATAGGTTTTCTCTCTCTCTTATGTTAGCATAGTTTTGAATTGGAGTTGGTAAGATGTAGGGTTCTTTTGAAAAGAACCTAACACTTATATAATTCCATAGCCTATTCATCCCTATGCTATCACCTAAGAAGGATCACATATACTTGCATACATAAATTGCATTAACAAAATGAATCCATTAATATAATTTTTGCATTCTTCTTTTCCATTTCATTTCTTTTATACACATATTTGTATTTAAGGAAAGTGGTGTAGTAGTCTGGATAACCCTGAGGTTGCGAGGCTTTAAGTAGCCCTAAGTTGGTCTTGTACCTTACACATCTGGTTAACAATGGCGCTGTACTCACTTATGCCTTTCTTACTTTCATGTGTGTATGTGAAAATTTGGATAAGGAAACCCCTTTCTACTAAAGAAAATCATGCATATTCAACTTCTAAATTTCCTTAAATGGACTACTTAGCATGCATCATAAAGTATGTTAAATATTCTCATTTTGTATGTATAGATATTCTTAGGATCCATCCATATGAATGTTATGTATGTTGGGAAAGAAATGAAATAATGTGTGTTATGTGAATTTTGATTTATTTTATTTAATCTTAAAATGCCTTTCTTTTTGAATAGGTGTTTAGAGTTTATCTAAACTTAGGATTAATTAAAAGATTTAATCAAAATATTAACCTAAACAAAACTAAAATGTGAATCTACTTTAGAAATTACTTAGGTTAGGGAAGGAAAGAGAAGTTCTCTTCTCTTTTCCTCTCTTCATAACTTAGTAATTAATTGTAGGATCCACTTAAACTAAATAAAAATATGAAATAAAATCAACCCAAAATAATTAAACAACATAAATGAAACCCTCCTCTAAGTTGAACATGTTCTTCACACTTAGAAAATTTAAACCTAAAGCCAAAGCTAAGCAAACCACATAAACCTTCGAAGCACACATTAGCCTAAGTCACCTCTTCTAGCATTAAGTTAGGTCGGTGCATGATTTGATATTTTATTTTATTTTGTGTTATATGTTTTAGACTGGATGATTGGGGTGTATGCTCGTAGAATGATTGGTAGGATGTTCTTAGTCTAACTATTCTTTTCTGCAGAGGATTGTACTTAAGGGGCGCTATCATAAATAAAAATATAAATGCTTTTGCTTGTAGGTGCTTTATATCCCTAAGCATAATCCAATAGGCCAGGTGGACTTAATCACCCATGTGTGGGGTGATAAGTCTAATATACATGCTTGGGATTTGTGTGATTTATTTTAGCTAACCTTTATTTTGCAGGTGTTAATTTGATTTCCACTTTTCCTTTTCATGTAAATTTGTACAATTAGGATTTTGGAATGATTGTTATGGAGATTAGGATGAGCATTGGTCATAATCCTATCTTATGTACCATGTGAAGCCTTGGAGCATCTATCTTCCAACCATCTAAAATAAGGAACCAAAAGAAGAAAGATGAAAAGAAGAAAGAAGAAATAAAGCTTGAAGACCTCCCATAACAATGATTCCTTACTTCATTGTAATTTAATTCATTTGTAATATGGCTTGTGTAAGAATAGAGCTCGGCTACCCCCATTTGATATTTTTAGGTTTGTGCGGTGGCACCTGACCACAACAGCCTTTTATTCTTTTTGCGATTAGATTTATAAATTGGTTGATGATTTGTTTAGTTTGAATTAAGTGACATGCTTTTCCTAGTTTATTCCTTGCTTTATGTATGGTCTAGATGTGGATTAGGCTCTTTAGATAAAATATATCTTTTACCCAACTTAACAACACAAATTAAAAATAAAGAACTCATAACCTCACCTAAAGCTTATGTTTAAAATCAAGATAAAATAATTAGAAACCCTTAGCTAGATGAGCATTTATTTTTACAATATCATGCACAAATGCATCTTATTTTACTCTTGATTGGAGGGCTTCCACCTTTTCCAGAGAAACTTGGCTTGACCTTTGAGAGCCATGGTGGAAACTCACCTCCTCCCTTCTCACAGATTTTGGCCAATAACTTTATTTCTCATGCATTAGTCATATGAATCCTATTAGCCTGAGTCAAAATAATTGTCCAATATAAAAATAAAATGAAATTTGAATTGCATTAGAGTTAGGTCATTTGAAGCATTCCCTTTACATGATCTAGTCTCCTTAAGGAGTGAGTTTAAGGACTTAGTCTCTTTCTAAATAAATAACAGCCTAGTTATCTTGCATAAGCATAAATACTTGCCTACATGTATTTAAAATCATAGGAGGAGTTAGTTGGCGATCACACCCAGATGATTGTAAGTCCAAGCTGTCAGGTGGTTTGTCCTTTCTTGTGAAGGCAAACCAAATACCCATTTTTGCCTTAGATTTAAGTTATGCTTTCAATCCTCACCAAAGCTCCCTAGATTTAGATTTTTAGATTGCTTCTCCCCTTTATGGGCCTCAAGCTTAATTCCTCACTTCTTAGGCATTTCCTTAATCTTGTGTTAAGGAATCATAAGTCTAATTTCTAAAATTCAACTAAATCATATTCAAAAATGTAAAGCCCAATTATAGGATAGTTTGAGATGCTCGCTAGGTTTCCTAACATCATGGGCATTTCATACTTATCTTCCATTTTGGCTTTGATAATAACTCCCTATTTTGATCAATCATATTTGATCTTCAAAATAAATTAATCGATTGATAGTCCTTTTTTATTGAAATCTTCAAAGATAATGATCATTTACCTTAATCGAGAGTTTTCCTAAGGGATCTTGTCTCTTAGGATGTAATTAACTATGGGGGCTTACCCCATATGGAACTTAACGAACCCAATTTAAATTAAACCATGCTTTACTTTTTCATGGAAAGTAGGGGAAGAATCTCTGGTACATATATAGACTCATCATCCTTAGAAGTCCTTATTGAGGTGATTAGGTCCATTAAAGGGTAGTGATATCTGTCTTTTGAGATAGTACACTACTTTATTAATGATGTACTTGATCATCTGAATAAGCACATCTGTGGATCTGCGTGGCATCCTAAAAAGATGAATTTTTATAGGTCTTGCCTTTCTTTCTCTCCATAGATTTGAAGGCGACTCTTATAGAAATTTTTAACCAGTAATGATTTAATGACTTAAATCTAATGTAAATTTTATTATATTTTATTTTCATTTTGGACAATTCATTTGACATGGGCTATGGGATTTGTATGCCTAATGCATGAGAAATTAGATTATGGGCCAAAATCAGCAAAAATAAAGGAGGTGAGTTTCCACCATGGCTCTCAAAGGTCAAGCCAAATTCCCTGGCACATGTGGAAGCCCTCCAAATCTAGAGTGAAACAAGATACTTTTTATGCATGATGTGAAAACATACAACATCCAGCTAAGAGGGTTACTAAATCTTTTATCTTGATTTTTATAACCTAGGCTTTAGGTGAGGTTATGAGTTATTAATTTTTAGTTTCGAGTTGATTAATTGGATAGAAAATTTATTTTCCTAAGAGCCTAATCGCATCCAGACCATTCAACAAAGCAAGGAAGAAACTAGGAAAATATGCCATCTTAATGCACAAGCTAAACAAACATCAAACAATTTATAAAGCTAGCACAAAAAAATAAAAGGCTTTTGTGGTTGGGCTCCACCGCACAAACTAGAAAAAAAAAATTTGGGTAGCTGAGCTCAACCCTTACACAACCTGGATTACAAATGAATTAATCACAATCAAAATGAATTCATGTTATGGGGGGTCTTCATTCTTCATTCTTCATTCTTTATTTAGTTCTTTCTTCATTTGGTTCTTTGTTCATTTGATTATTTCTTCCTTTTGACTTGGTTAAAATGTGGCTTGCTTCAAGGCTTCACATGGTACATAAGAAATTATCTTATGACCAATGTTCATTCTAATCCCCCATAACATTCATTCCAAATCTTAATTACAAAATTACATGAAAAAAGGAAAGTAAATCTAACTAAAACCTACAAAACATATATTAGCTAAACAAACCAAAAAATCCCAAGAATGTATATGAATAAATTGGACTTAGCACCCCACACATGGGTAACCAAGCCCACCTAGCCTAATTTGGATTATGCTTAGGGGTAAAAGCAACCTGAACAGCAAAAGCATTCGTTATGTTTATGAAATCCAAGTGACTTAGGAAAATTTTTTTTGAAATTGGAATTGAGTTTTAGATATAATCTTGGTTATTTGAATTTATATTTCATTTATATTTGAGAATATAAATGAGACTATAAATGGGTATGAGAAAATTTCTTGAATTTGAAGTGATTTGGATTTGATTTCAGCTAAGTCCATAAGATGAAATCAAAGGGCTTAGAAAAGGTTTTATAATTTGGAATTCAATCATGGGCTTCAATCATTTAGAATTGATTCATGATTTGAGAAAATCCATTGGAATTGATTTAAGGTTTGGTTTGGAATTGAAGTTGATCTAAGTTTAAAGTTGATTTGAATTTGGAGTTTGACTTGAAAGAAGGAAGTGAGGATTTGGTTCAAGCTATATGGTACGCAAATTTTCCTAACACCTAAGGCATAACCTATTCCTATGGCTAACTCTTCTAAGTATCTAGGGTTAGGTTAAGTTTTCACCTAATCACTAGAAGTGTCTTAAGACTAAGGAACTCTTAGTGTCTAAGAGGAGTCCTATGTCTAAGATGGAGGGGTTGAGAGCTCATTCCAAAAATCAGGTCAACAAAGGGTGCCTAATAGGTGTGCTATGACTGACAAGATACACTGCATGTATTGTTGTTGATCGAGATGATCAACAACACCAAACGATCATAAGAACTAATAGAAATGATCTACTCCCAACCCAAGGTGTAGAAGGAATCAAGAACTTAGTGCAATGTGACTCCACTCATGTCAAAGACATGAGAGAGTGACAGAGGAATCTGTTAGGGACTGAGTATATGAACCTTCCATTAGGGAAAGAGATTTAAGTCATCCATTAGGGGATGAGAGGTTTGATTTAAATTGAGTCTCACTAAGGAGATATTTGCTCTGATTTGTTGATTTATGATTTGGTGTTCCTCTAGAGATGAAAATTTGAACTTTCCATTAAGGGAGCAAGTTCAAGCCATCCACTGAGGAAAATAGGTTGTAAAATCTACTGAGGGATTAAAGTCTAGGATCTACTAGGGAACCAGAAAGACTTGCATGTCATTGAGGAGAAGTAGATTGATTTAGTAGGGGCCATGTTGGCCTTGATCTAACATAAATTTACCAATCCAAAGGGAGTAGTCTACCAGACACATAGTAGGATTATCCAAACAAAGGGATTGCCTTTCAATTTGTAATGATTAATTTAGGGAAGAAAGCTTGGGGCTTCACATCTTCCACTACCAAAGCTTGTGGCCACTGGGGGACTTAAATCAGCTCAAAGATAGTCAAGATTAATTTCATTTTTTTTAATTATTTTGATGGATCCCATCAGTTTGCGATGGACTGCACTGAGTAGGGGCCATTTTCCTTAGTTTAACATAGCTTTACCAATCCAAAAGGAGTAGCTTCTCGACTGATGGGAGAACTTTCCAACCAAGGTGCCTTTCGATTTACAATGGCTAATTCAGGGAAGAAAGCTCAGGGACTCACATCTTCCACTACAAAAAGACCACTGGAGTGACACATGAATAAGGTAACATGTCAACTTAATTTAGGGCTGCCCATCAGTTTGTGACCGTCATGCTAGAAAGAATGCATAGTAGACTTACATCTTCCAAAGTGAAATGACCTTGGGTAACGTTTGTGGAAACGGATTGAACGACTGAGGCTACGGAGAGTGTCGACCGGAACTTATCTTAACTCGTAGTCGAGTTCCTATGGGGAGTTCTGACCGCCCTAAAGATAAGATGTCTGCTTGGAAAAAGGGGCCCTTTGGGGGCTTGAATTCCTAATCAATAAGCGAATATTTTATTTATTTTGTTTATTTATCATAGAACCTATTGATTTGCTAGGCATCACACTAAGAAGGAGCTTATATCAACCTAAACATATCTCAGATTTACTGAATCAATGGAGAATCTGTTCATCTGCTGAACGAATTTTTTAACCATAGGGGTGGCTACTAGGAAAGGGGAACTGTCTAATCCAAAAGTAACCCGGGTAGTGTCTAGATGGGGTCTCAATGGATGTGATTCAAGTAGAATGCTCATAGAGGAAGAGGCTACTATGGGCTTAATCCAAAACCCTAGAGAAGATATTTTGAATAAGTATTCAGTGGCCAACTAAAGGAGAAAGCATGGGGACTCATATGCCAAGAGTGGTGTATCTACCGGGTGAGTCGCTTTTAGCATAGTGAACATCAACCAACCTAAGGTACCTATTGGTTTGCAACAATCAGCCTAGGAAGAAAGCTCAGAGACTCACATCCTCCTACTAAGGAACTGATTGCTAGGATAGTTTATCTTTGGCTTGATAGGTTATATCCAACCTATGGTGAGTACTAAGTGAAGGCCACTGGGCTTATATCAACTCAAAAGTAGTCAAGAGGAAAGGAGCCTCTGGAGGAACTTACCCTAAGCCTCAAATATACTCAACCTAGTCAATGCATGAAGGCTAGTTCAAGAAGGAAGCTCGGGGACTCACATCTTCTTAAACAAAGTCAACATGAGATATCTTACTAGCTACACAGTGAAGCCTACCAAACTAACAAGACATTCATCAATTTGCAATGGTTAAATTAGAAAGAAAGTGCAGGGACTCACATTTGCCCAATAAGTGGCCATTGGGGTGATAGACTAGCAAGGTAGTATGTCAACTTGACCTAGAACAACTAATGAGTGAGTGCCATAAGGGACTTGCTCTCACATCAAAATAGGTTGAGATAAAATATTTTTGTTTGCTATTGTGCTTATGTTAAAGAGAATAAGATGCCTCTGGGGTTCTCTCACACCTATCCTAAAACACATTGGAGAATTAATGAAATGATGCCACAGATGGTAGTTGGAATTCCCACCAAGAAAGGATGTTGCTTGGGTTCTCTTATACTTAACTCAGTTGTGCTAGTAGAAATAGGATGCCTCTTGGGTTCTCTCACACCTATTCTAGTAGCACTAGGGAATTGTGTTTGACTATGTTCATGTTATGAAAGAGGGATAGGATGCCTCTTGGGTTCTCTTATGCCTATCCTAAACACATCATGGAAGATTCAAGATAAGTAAATACCACTTTGAATAAAGAGAAGATTTTGAAGAATTGAAATAAATTTTGTTCTTTTGATGATAATTATTTTCAAACATGTTTTATGGGTAATATTTCTTCAAAAAGAGCCCATTAATTGGAAGCATTAGGTGTTCCCCTTTACAATTAATAAGCTAATAAGATCCTCCCTGGTAGGCCTTCTCTATGACATAGGGGCCTTCTCAAGTGGATTCAAACTTGCCTCCCATCTTTCAATGAGAAATAATTGGTCTCCTTAGAACGAGGATGAGCTCTCCAACTTTGAAAGTCCTAGGACGGACTAGCTTATTGTGAGCTTGAATCATTTTGGCTTTGTGTAACTCAAGGTTCTGGCACACCTGTAGGTGTCTCTCCTCCAAACCTTTATGCTCTTCTAATCATAATTTTGCATTTTGCTCCATAGTGATTTTGCTACCCAATGCTATCCTTAGTGATAAGAGTTAAACTTCTAAGGGTAGAATGGCTTCAGACCCATACACTAAGGAGAATAGGGTAGATTGAGTTGGAGTTCTTTATGTGGTGCGGTATGCCCACAAAGCTTCAACCAACTGCTCATGCCATTGTCGCTTGTTGTCATCGAGCATCTTCTTTAATATTTGGATGAGAGTTTTGTTGAATGGTTCTGCTAGGCCATTCGCCCTAGGGTAGTAGATGGTAGGGTATCTCTAATCTATGCCATGTCTTCTAGCAAAGCTATTGATCTTGGTGCTTTTGAATGCAGTATCATTATCAAATATAATTTTTTGAGGCACCCCAAGCCTATATACGATATGGTTCCTGAAAAACTGAAGCACATGCTGAGCTGTGACCTCTCTGAGTGGGATTGCCTCCGTCCACTTGGAAAAGTAATCGGTGATAGTTAGAATTAATTGATGACCCTTGGAAGAAGGGGGGTCAATAGGATCCATAATATCGGTACCTCAACACTCAAATGGCCATGAGGCCAATGTAGGATATAGAATGTTGGGTGGTTGATCTAGGACCACACTGTCTATCTAACATTGATGGCATCTCCTAGCCACATTCATGCAGTATAT
This sequence comes from Cymbidium sinense, assembly GCA_021442155.1. Lineage (NCBI taxonomy): Eukaryota > Viridiplantae > Streptophyta > Magnoliopsida > Asparagales > Orchidaceae > Cymbidium > Cymbidium sinense. Next base: position 246,407,413 of record CM038214.1, read on the forward strand.
AATCATCAAAGTCCAATAGTATCTTAGTCTCTTGATCTTTGCTTTCATCTTGGACTAGATTGATGCACTCCGCATAGACCTAAATGTACCTCGGTCGTGCTCCTGTGTGCTTCATGCTTGTCCAAACAACGTAACCACATTTGATTGAAAGATTGTCAATACAAGATGCCATCCATGAGAGCATAGGAGAGAGCTCTCTATTTCACTTGATGGGCTTGTGACTTCTCTTGAGGTAGTTTTCCTTTAGTTAAGTAATCTATGAATGGTTTTCTCCAATCCAGTTCCTCATCCTTTTCAGCAACGGCAACCTCCCCTTCAAGAGAAAGTCTCTTGAAGAGTTCAACATCAATAAAGAATAGGACTTGTCTATTTTGGACCCTTATTGGAGTAGACTCATCTTTCGGACATGCCAACACTTTGGCAAGTTTGGTCAAAGAATCTGCTACTGCGTTCTCTCTTTGAGGGACCTTGTAGATGGTGACCTTAGAAATTTGGGCCAATAGCTTCATGGTGTACTCATGGTAATGACAAAGCTTAAGTTTGAGAATCTTGTAGGATCCGACAATCTGGTTGATGACCAACTAAGAGTCCTCATAGATGGTGATGCTCTTGATGCACACTGTAATGGCTAACTCCAAACCTATAATCGAAGCCTCATACTCAAATTTGTTGTTAGTGCATGGATTAGAGAGATAGTATGAGAATCTCATCACACTGCAGTCTAGATTTAAGAGAATTATTCCTACCTCTGCCTTTCTTGAAATAGTAGATCATGGTGCTTCCCCTTTATGAAAGGAAGCTGCACCATCAAAATACATCTCCCAATGGCAATTATCAACCTCCCCTAAGTTCATGATTTGTTCATCAAGGAGATCATCACTAAGCATAGAATCAGTAGAAAGTGGTTGTGTTGCTAAGAAATCTGCTAGTGCTTATCCTTTCACCACACAGATGGGTACGAATGTGATATCAAACTGTGAGAGAATCATGGACCAACATGCCAATCATCCGGGTAATGTTGATCATGTCATAAGATATAACAATGAATTGATTTTGGAAATCAAGTTCACCTTATGAAAAAGTATATACTGTCATAGCTTTTGGGATGCAAAGATTAAAGCTAGGAAATGTTTCTTAATAGGTGGGTAGTTCGCTTCAACAAGGATTAGACGATAGCTGAGGTAGTAGAGAGCATTCTCCTTCCCTTAATCATTAGCTTAATTCAACAAAGCACCAAGTGAATCATCCAATGCAGTTGTGTAAAGGATTAATAGCCTTCCTAGGATAGGGGCTGCTAGAACTGGCGACTTCACCAAATATTGTTTGATATCTTTGAAGGTATGCTAGCACTTATCATCCCACTTGAACTTGGTATCCTTTTTGACAAGTGCTAAAAATGGTTTGCTTTTTTTTGATAGGTTGGAGATAAAGTGTCTTAGATATGCCAACCATCCTTGGAAAGATCTGAGTTGAGTTAGACTTTTAGGGGATGTTATTTCTAAGATAGTTTTAATCTTTTCTGGATCTATCTCTATTTCTTGGTGTCGAACAACAAACCCAAAGAACTTCAAGCTACCAATGCACACTTGGGGTTCATTTTGAGGTTATATTATCTTAACCATTCAAAAACTACTCTCAAGTCAAAGAGATGGTCTTTCTTTTCTTTGCTCTTAACTACTAGATCATCAACATAACACTCAACCTGATGATGGATGAGTTCATTGAAGATCTGAGTCATGGCTCGTTGGTATGTAGCACCAGCATTTTTAAGGTCAAAAGGCATGACCTTATAATAATAGATTCTAATCGGGGTTCAAAAGGTAGTGTTTCTTTCATCCTCGAGGACCATCTTAATTTGGTTGTAGCTAGATGACCCATCCATGAAAGAGGATACTGCATGAGATGAGGTAATGTCCACCATCTGGTATAGGAAGAGGAAATTCATCCTTAGGACATGCCTTATTTAAGTCCCTAATTTGGCCATTCTTCTTCTTAACTAGGACAACACTAGCTAACCAAGTAGGGTATTTTTCTTTCCTAATGAAACCAGCATCAATCAATTTCTTGATTTCAAAAATGACCTATTGTTTGATATCTAATCACATGCATCTAGGAGCTTGCTTAACAAGGTTGGCATTAGGATCTATTGTTAGTTTGTGGACCATCATGTCAAGAGATAATCCAGGCATTTCTTCATAGCTCCATGTAAAGCAGTCCTTAAACTCAATCAATAGCCTAACTAAGTCATTGGTTTCTTCTTCATTCATAAATGAACTAATGTATGTCTGACGGGGATTTTTTTTCTTCCTGAGGTTGATTTCTTTTAGCTTGTCAATTGTTTAATGGATCTCCTCTTCAAATTCTAGTGGTGCATCTTCAATTTGGTGATCATCTAAATTATCTAAAGTTTCTAAACACACATTCTCATAAGAGTTAGTGTGGTTAAAGAAGAACCTATCAGACTCCAGATGATTGGTAACAACTAAGCAGTAATCATCATCATCGACTGGACCCACTGTACCAAATCCTAGTCCTAATCTTGATTGTGCATTCCTGCCTCTATTGTTCCATAATTTTTTGAAGTATTTTGACCTATGCATAGACCATGTATAAGGAATCAAACCTTTCTTTGCAAGATTACGAACACAAGGTGAGTACTAATCAAAAGGCAATTCCATTAATTCTTTACATGAATTATCCTCAAGTTCTAGAATAGCTTCAGGACTTGAGGATGATGATCCCAATAAGAATCTCTTCTACTTTGCATCAATGGAAGACTTAAGGGCTTCCTCAACTACTAAACCTTCAACTTTTTGAGATGAAAGTGAGGTTAGAGCTAAGGTTCCCAACTACTGTCTGATAGTTTCACATAAATCTGATTTGAATGCATTCATGCTTTGCTTGGAGGTCTGATCTTCATCACTGTCTGGCTCAAGTGTCACCTCTAATGAAACCCATTGAGAGGGGTTGGCTGGTATATTAATCACATGTGACTCATCCTCTGAGCTAGATTTCAAGTCTATGTTAATAGTAGGCTTACTCCTGTGAACTAGAACATAACCCTTATTGGCTGGTTGCCAACTAGGGAGTCTTCCACCTCTAGAACTACCTCTATTTCTGCCTCTGCCTGTGCCTGGTGGAGGTCAAGTCATCCTACCCATATTTCCATATGATGGAATGAACTGTGGGTGGAATGTGATATGCGGCTTTACTTCTTCCTCAATATCCTTTTCCCGTTCACTTATTCTTTCATTTTCTTTTCCTTTTCTTTTTCTTTTTTTCTTTTTATTTTCTTAATTTTTTTGCATTTGAATTTTGATCAAGTCCATGTGGAAAGGTATTTTGAGGAAGATAGTAGGTCATATCTTCATATATCTCAACCTCTTTGATTAAAAATAGCTTTTCATCACCTTTGACATAGTACTCGATCCCATCCTTCCTAAACTTGATGCACTGATTAAGGGAGGATAGAATCATCTTGTTCTGATGTATCCAGGGCCTGCCAAGAAAAGCAGTGAATGAAGTATTCAAATAAATTATGTTGAACTTGGCTTCAATCTTTCATTCACCTATCTCCAAAAGTAACACTACGGAACCTAAAGCCCTCTCTCCTTCTTCATTGAACCCTCTCAACATCATCTGATCTCTTCGGAGTGTAGAGATGTCGATCCTCAAGTAGAAAAGAGTCTTTAGACTCATAATGTTCAGCGATGCACTTGGATCAACAAGAACACTGGAGAGTCTGAATCTTCCCATGTCCACTATAATGTAGAGGGGATGGTTGTGCTCCATGTATCCTAAAGGAAGGTCTTCATCTATGATGGTGATTCCCTAGGCTTCTCTGGAATAATGTGTCTCCTCTCTAATAGCGATCAACTAAGCTAAGCATATTTTAGAATTGAGAAGAGCCTTGATTAATGATTCTCTCATCTCTTTGGATAAGATAAGGGCATCATATATGCTTAACTTAGATGGAAAATTTCTTAGGTGAGAGAGGACATTATAATCTGCTATGGGCTGATCCTCCACAAACATATCCAAGTGTGGAGAATCCTGTGGAGGGGCTTCTCGATCATCTTAACCAATGAATTATTTCCCTCTATCTTGAGGTGCTACCTTAGGAGGTAGAACCTTACCACTATGGAGGTTGACTTTGATGATCTCTTGTGGCAAGTTAGTGGAAGGTTCTACCTGCTCATCAAGCTCACCTATAGCTTTTCCTATGGGACTCTCAGAATCAGATGATTCCAAGTCTATTTCCAGAGTTGAACTCGTATTATTCAGAGAAGGAAAGTCCAACTTTGAATCAAAAAGAGGAAGATCATAGTTGTTATAATTATTATTTAGACTTGAAGAGTTTTTTAAAAGAATAGAATTAGACAACCCATCATAAGTAACATAGATATAATTCAAACTAAATTCATTTCTTGATTTCTTGGGTTTTGAAGGAAGTACATAGTAGAAATCTAGTAAAGTAAGTGGGGTGAGGGATTTGTTGCCCTCATTCATTGATACAAGATGTCTAATAGAGGAAGAGCTAGCTGAAGTAGAGGTGCTCACTAAAGTAGTAGCTGTAACTGTGGACTAGAGGTTGGGCTCAGTCTATGGTTGTACTACTTGGCTATCCCAGACTAACATAGCCTGCTGCTGCTGCTGCTGCTGAGCTTCTACCTTCCCTAAGTTATCTTGGGCAACTTGCAAACCTTCCTTGATGTTGGAGGTTCCTGCTAGCTTAGGCACCTGTAGGGAAAGTTTCTTGATTTTGGACATAATCTTTTTAGAGGTTCTAGATAAGGAGATATCCCAAGCTTCTTTGGTTTTGGAAGGATTGTAGGTATCCCAAATGGTTACCTTAATGGAACTGGATGGTTGTTCCACAAGGTATTCCTTTGCGATAACTATGGCACATGTCTTGAAGCTATGCTCAAGCTAGTCCTTGAATGTAAAGAAATCCACCAAAATATGACCTAGCATGCGATGGTAGGGGTAAAATATAGGATCATTGCTCTTGTCAACTTCCTCTAGCCTTCTACGTTCAGGTAGTTAAAATCAAGTTTCTTTAAGAGATTCTTAAAGATTTTCTTGATTACCTCCTTCTTAAATGAATATGATTTATTTAATTTATCCATAAGAGTAAGTGGACTGTAGCTACCTGGCGGCGGGTATGTATACCGTTGCTGCAGCGGATATGGCTGAGGAGGAGGCAACGAAGGTCATGGAGGCTACTGTGGAGGCCGGTAGGATGGCCTTTGTGGTGGTAGAGGAGGTGGAAGACACAACTATGGAACATGAGGTCTCTCATACTGCTCTCTGGCCAGCTGTTTCCTCTTGTATATTGCTTTCACTGCCCCTGGTTTCTTTTCATAAGCTTTCTGTAACTTCAGCTTTATTGATTGATCAGAAAAAAGCAACTGTTTGGCTTCTCCTTGTAAGCCAGCTGCCTTGTTGATTAGCTTCTCAAATATTTTGATGGCGAAACCTTTAAGCATGAAGGCAACCGGGCCATAAATATTCTTAAGTAGAATTTCAATTGCATGCTGTTCAGACAGCTGCAGTTTGCATTTCATACTCAAATTATGCCATCTAAGAATATAGTCAACAAGGGACTCACCATGGTGTTGTTGAGCCACAACGAGATTGCCTATAGTCACTTTTTACTGAGCTCCAGCAACCCTCATAATGAAGAGTTTCTATTACTTAGCAAAAGTCTTGATTGAATTATTGGGAAGTTTAGCATACCAATAGAAATCTAGGGCTTAGATTTTAGCAGCACAAGACTGCAAAAATGCCTAGGGTTGAAGACTTATTCCTAAAAGGATGCTTTAGAACCTAGTCTGCAGGTTCTTCTGACACATGTCAGATGCTCGACCTAATTATATCCTTGGGAATCATTGGTCAATCTCCTCACTTGAGGGAACTAGCCTATCCCTAACTCTTTTGGACTTACAACTTGCTTGGAGAAGGCTACCAGTTAACACCACCTATGCACATTTAAAATTCATGAAGTCAAGTCACATGAATGCAAGATGGTGAGCAGTTGCATTTTTACGAAATATATATATAACCTAGACTCACTCCCTAATCCCTAAGATCATGTAGGGTATGAAGATGCACCTAACTAATGCATATTTTTTATATTTTTATAATTTTTGACTCATGATTCATTTTAGGTAATAGGAATACAATTTATGCCTAATGCATGCAATTAGAAAAAGATTATGGGCCAAATCAAAATAGAAGAAGTTGTACTTCCATCATAGGCTCTCAAAGGTCAAGCCTAGGTTCTCTGGCAAGGGTGGAAGTCCTTCACTAATCAAGAGAAAAATAATTTGATTTATGCATGATGTTAAAAGATCCAGCTAAGGAGTTGCTACATATTTTATCTTGCTTTAATTCCTAGGCTTTTATATGAAGATTATGGGTTATATTTATTTTTATATTTTGATTGATTTAGTTGGGTAGAAAATTTAGTTTATCCTATGAGCCTACATCTAGGCATTCATCATAGTACAAAAACAACACAAAAAGAAACCTAAGAAAAAGCATGTTGTTTCTATTGCACGCCCAAAATAAATCAAGCTAAATTAAATTATATAAGAAAAAGGCCAATGTAGTGATCTGGCCGAAGAAAGAAAATGGGTAGGCTATCCTTATACTTGACCTAGAACTACAAGTTTAGATCTATGGGTCTTCTTTCCGGAAAGTCACTTTCTTGAGGGACATCCATCAGCTCCGGACCAGGTACCATCTCACTAGGTTAGTTCTCTAATCCTAGACATAGATCCCCAACTCTAAGATCAAATTTACATTTAGAATTCAAAATAAATTCTAAGCCTTGCAAAGATGTGAAATACACGCGGCCTCTTTATATTTCACAAACATACAAGCTTAGCATTAGTTTCTTGCCAAGCCCACCTATCCTATGGACTATGTTGAGGGATTTTTAGCACCTGCAAGCAAACAATAATTTTATGATTTATTTATCATAGTGATCCTTTTAACACAGTCCCCTATAGAAAATAGTGTTAAATGTAGAAAGAATGCCCTAACATCTAGTCTAATGAACAAACAAGCCTAGGCATCCAATCTAAAGCAATGCGCCACACAGACATATGAAGCACGACACAAGATATCACAGGAGATAAAAAAAATCACAGAATGATCTAACCTAGATCTAAAATCTGTGACCTAAGTAATCTAGTGTGTGTAGAAGTGGGGTTTATATGCTAAGGCTTTGCTAGGCTACTTTAAGTTCAAGTTTAAGTTTGAAGTTTGAATTTGTTTAATATTTACCATTGGCTGGTTTCAATTCAAATGGTTTAGTGGTTCAATTCCCATTTTGATGTTCATTTTATTTGGTTAAAGTAATATTTAAGTTTTCAAGAATGGGAAATAAAATGAATTTCATTTTTAGGTGAAACTCCCTTTATTCCACATCATAAATCCTAATGAGGTTTTCAAAAGTCTAACTAAGATCTCTCAGTATCTTAATTAATCTTTTTGATGTTATTTATGTTTGGATTAGTTTTATGTTATTTTTCTTTATATATTTGATTTGAATTATTTCATTTGTTTGAATTACTTTATTTGATTTAATTTGTTTGATTTGTTTCATTTTGAATTAAGTTATATAGGTTTCATTTGATTTGGCTTATGTTAATTTAAAGGGACTAAATTTAAGTTTGATTTCATTCAATTTAACTTAAGCTATTAAATCATAGATTTGTAAGCTTAAGGTTTAGAATCATTAATATGAATTAATACTTTAGGTTTGTTCATGGATTATGTTTAACCTAAAGCACTTGAGTCAATTATTTGATCTTATTTAATTAACTTAAGCTTTAGATTCATTCTTTAAATTCATTAGAGATGAGTGGTTTCATTAAATTTCATTGATTCAAAGGTTAAGGTTTAAGTTAATTAATAATTTTGCTAACCTAAGGTTTTACTTAATTAACCTAAGATTGAATTTTATCCCTTCAATTGACTTAGGATATTTAGATAAGTTTCTGAGTAGTTTTCTAATATTTGATTGAGATTGGTTTTAATTACCATTTTATTTAAAAGATTAATTAAGTTCCTTAAACTAGGATTTGATTAACATTAACCTAAGGATTTACAAATTTAAGAACTGTTAATCCAGAGATCAATTGAACTTGAAATATTTTTGGCAAGTATGGTTACATGCCAATTTCAAATGTTCAAAGAAATATCTTGATTAGATATTTAATTAGGGAGTAATTAAAGTTTTAATTATTTCAGCCTAATTTATTATGATTCATTAAGGGATTTTATTTTTCACTTATTCTTCACTAAAATACCTTTCCAATGAGGGTTTATTCATAATTTTTGGTTAACTGGTTGATTTATTATGATTTAATTAAGTTCAAGCTATTTTATTGAATTATTTAATTTATTTAATTTCCTAATTAAGTCAATTTAGGGATTATTAGCTTTAGATAGGTTTAATTAGGTTTAATTAGTGTTTTGATGTTCATTAATGTTCATTAAGATGATTTAAGTTTGTTTGATTAAAATTCCCTAATTATTTCATTAAGGGTTAATTAATTTAATTAATTTAAGGGTTAAGCATATGAAATTTCAATTTCTTTTGAATTTTGAGAATTAAATCCACAAAAATTTATCTAAGTGTGTTTTATGCTTATTTTCATTTTCCCAAAGTTTCAAATTAATTGGATTATTAATTTGAGAGTAATTAGGGTTTAATGTTTTTCAATTAATCCCAAATTAAGGAAAAAATACCCAATAAAAATTGGGGGTTTTAATTTCTATGGATTTCTCTCATCAAGATGAATCCATAGAGCTTTTATTTGTAATTTTTTTATTTATATTTGATTTTCTATGATTTTTGGAATTTTCTATATTTTATTAATTAATTAAACCATTATTTAACAACTTTTAATGGTTTTAAGTAAAGGGGCCCTTAGTTATCCTCATATGAGATTCTTATGTTTTTTAAGTTGAGTAAGATCTTCATACATGATTATGCGGGATGATCCTAGACCGTCCGATCAAAGTTCAAATAGTCATCGATCCATGATTTGAAGGGTGAAAATTTTTTCTAGATCTGATTATAAAGAGATCATCCCCTTTGATTCCTGTGAAAGTCGAGGACTGTTCAAAATATTTTGCTAATATCTTTTGATATAGGCAATGAAATCACATAATTTCAATTGTTACACGATCGTTGAAAGCTCTTCTTTCAATTCATATGGCTTGATCTCACTAGAGATCAAGCTTTATGTGAAAAGAAAAGAAAGAGGGGTCATCAATAGTGTACCTTGATTCAGGGAGTTTCAAAGGTTGAAATCAAATCCAATAGCTTCATTTCTTCAGGAGAAAGCTTTGTGCTAGAGGAATTGAGCCAATTCTTTGTAATTTGATCACTAGACCAACCCTTGGATGCTCTTTTTTGGTTTTGAAGGTTTATAGTGGTTAAGAACACTTGGAGGGTGGGGAGAACTTTCATTTGGCTTCAATTTAGATGTATGAAGGTGTGTGAAAGTTCAATTCTCCTTGGGGAAGTATATGTGTGTGTTTTCTTATTTGGCCATGAGTTATATTGCTCTTTTCTTACTGTTTTGGTTGGCCAACCATAATGGGAGAACCTTAGAAGCTTGCTAGGATCCCCCTCTCTGTCTTACAAGTGTCTAGGCTGAAGAGGTGGGGAGATAGGGAAGGGAAAATGGATTTTACCTTCCCTTAGTGAACTTTTTAGTTCATTTTGAGTAATTTCATTTAGTTCCTTAGTGGATTAATTAGGAAGGTTAATTGCCTCATTAAGAAGCTTAAGAGGATTAGTCTCCCTACCACATGCATTGGTTAAAAGTGATTTGAGTTTCCTTATTCATTTTGTCTTGTTTAACTTACTTAACCCAAATTGGGTTAAGATGGGTTAAACCTAATTTTATGGGTCAAATGAATTGATATTACACCCAATAGGGAATTGGGTTATGTCCCATAACCATCCCCATATGATTTAGGATAATCAATTTAGATTTATTTTGATTTTTCTTGAGTTTGAGTTCAATGAAGCTTATTTAGGTTATTTTGATTTAAGGACTTTAACTTATCTATTCTAGGCCTCAAAGGACTCAAATTTCTGTCATTGTGATCACACATATTCATTTGATAATTTGAAATATTTTTGGTGATTTAATTTAGTCAAATTTTAGTGGGTTGACTTTTTAACCAAGTGGGCCCACTTAAGTCAATCCTAGGTTGACTAGAGTTGACTTTAGGTTTTACTTTGAATTTCCATTTTATTTTTATTGATTTACTCGATTTAATTTATGTTGGATATTTGACTTGATTTTTCATCAAACCAAGTAGATCGGATTTAGCTCAAAATGCATTTCCTAAGTCACTAAGCATAGTGACTTGAATATTGAATAAGGAAATCTCTATTTGAACTTGAGCTCTTCTTATTGATAAAATGACCTCTTCCAAAAATGAGGTCAACAATATTTCTAAAGTTGACGTGATTTATTTTGTTTGAGTTGAATTTTTATTCAAAATTTAGGACTTATAATTCCATGACACAAGGTCATGGATTGTAGCCCGCAAAGGGGAGAGGCAACCTCATATCCTAAATCTAGGGAGCTTTGGAAAGGGCCAAAGTACGACCTCAATCTAAGGTAAAAATGGGCATATAGTTTACCTCCACAAGAGAGGATAAACCACCCAACTGTTCGGACTTACAACCGCCTAGGGGTGGCCGCCAACTAACTACTCATATTATTTTAAATACATGTAGGCAAGTCATATACTTTTGCAAGATAGCTAAGTTGTTATTTATTTAGAAAGAGAATAACTCCTTAGACACACTACCTAAGAGACTAGATCATGTAGGGCATGATGTAATGACTTAAATCTAATGCAAATTTTGTTGCACTTTATTTTCATTTTGGAAAATTCATTTGACACTGGATATGAGATTCATATGCATGAGAGAATTGGAAAAATCGCAAGAAAGGAGGTGAGTTTCCACCATGGCTCTCAAAGGTCAAGCCAAATTCCTTGGCATGGGTGGAAGCCCTCCAAATCAAGAGTGAAACAAGATGCTTTTTATGCATGATATGAAAACATACAACATCCAACTAAGGAGGTTACTAAATCTTTTATATTGATTTTTATAACTTAGGATTTAGGTGAGCTTATGAGTTGTTAATTTTTAGTTTTGAGTTGATTAATTGGATAGAAAATTTATTTTCCTAAGAACCTAATCGCATCCAGGCCATTCAGCAAAGAAAGGAAGAAACTAGGAAAACATGTCATCTTAATGCACAAGCTAAGCAAACATTAAATAATTTATAAAACTAGCGCAAAAGAATAAAATGCCTTTATGATCAGGCTCCACTGCACAAACTCAAAAAGAAAAATGTGGGTAGCAGAGCTCTACACTTATACAACCCAGATTATAAATGAATTACTCACAATCAAAATGAATTCATGTTATGGGGGGTCTTCATTCTTCATTCTTCTTTCTTCATTTGGTTTTTGCTTCATTTACTTATTTCTTTCTTTTGACTTGGTTAGAATGTGGCTTGCTCCAAGGCTTCACATGGTACATAAGACATGATCTTATGACCAATGTTAATCCTAATCTCCCATAACATTTATTCCAAATCTTAATTGTAAAATTACATGAAAAGGGAAAGTGAATCTAACTAAAACCTGCAAAATAGAGATTAGCTAAATAAACCAAATAATCCTAAGCATGTATATGAATAAATTTGACTTAGCACCCCACACATGAGTAACCAAGCCCACCTGGCCTAATTTGGATTATTGCTTAGTAATAACAACTTGATAAAGCATTTATTATTTTTTTATTACATAAGCCCCAATCCCTCAGAAGATAATGATTACACTAAGATCGTCCAACCATTCAGTCTACGCACATACATCCCAACATCCAAACTAAAATATCACATCACAAAATAAAAGCAAACACCAAACCATGCACCGCCCTAACATAGGACTAGAAATGGTGACTTAGCCTAATATGTGTGCTATTTAAGGCTTTTGTTGTATGTCTTAGCTAGGCTTTAAGGTTAGGATTTTCTAAGCATGAAAAGGTTCAACTTAGAGGTTGGTTTCATTTAAGTGATTTAGTTTATTTAGTTTATTTTATTTTATTACTTTATTTAGTTTGAATGAACTTACACTTAATTACTAAGTTGTAAAGAGAGGAACAAGAAGAGAACTTCTCTTTCTTCCCCACCTTAAGTAATTTCTAAGGTAGATTCATTAGTGATTTTTATTTAGTGGATGCTTTATTATGTGTTTTAATTAATCCTATGTTTAGATGGACTCTAAACAAAACTATTCAACAAGAAAGACATTTTAAGATTAATTAAAGTGAATTACTATTACAAAACACACAACACTTTATTTCTTTCCAACATGTGTAACATGCATATGGATGAATCCTAAGCATATCTATACATGCAAATGGAAGTGTTAGCACACCTTAATGGTGAATGCTAAGGGATGTTACTTAAGAAAATTTGGATGCTTCATGATGCATGATTTTATTAAGTAAAAAAGTGAGAGATTTTTTTATCCATTAATCAAATGCACATTTAGATGTATGAAAGACATAAGTGAGTATGACACCATTGTTCTACACTAGGGGTGTAAGGTACAAGATCTACATGGGCCAACTTAAAGCCTCGCAACCCTGGGATCTCCAGACTAATATACCGCTTTTCTTAAATATATGTGCATGTACAAAAGAGAAATAAATGGAAAAAGAATCATGCAAAAGGTTTGTATTTATCTGTTTGATTTGGTTGTTTAATTTACATGTACAAATATGAAGATCCTTCTTAAATAATAACATAGGAATGAATAGGAATGGATTGAAGCTAGTGTTGTGTTCTTTTCAAATGAATTATACACTTTGCAAATCCTATTCAAGACTATGTTAAAAGAGGAAAAAAAGGAAAAGTCACATAATGCACATCTTATATTATACTCACATGCAAGCTCATAAGTAATTATAAGTAGCATACCTTTCATTTGTAATGTTTGATTTATAAGTTTTGAAAATAATTTTGGATTTAATAGTGATAGTAGTCACTCATATTCCTACTTTAGCCAAAATATGTAATTTGACATAAAGGAAATATTTTATTTTATTTTTATTTTTCAAAAGACATGAATGCATGATTTTCATATGACATACACATTTAGCATGCTAGGAAAGAAATAAAGTGATGTAAGCATGTAATTCCATTCACCATAATTAATTGCTAAAGATAATCTTATGAAATAAGATTATTTAAAGTGAATCAAGATTGTTTTAAAGAGATTTTCGTTTAGTTTTTTGTTTGGATTTTAATTTAGGAAATGTGAAAAGAGTTTGCTGGTCCTAACCCATTCCCCCATGTGTGAGTTAATTTAGTTTTTTTAGAACCATTCGATTGATTTTATATTTTTTTAGGTTAAGGTGTACATTAAGTCCATTAATTATCCCTTACCTACACCACTTTAACATATTTAACAAAATAATTATGAGTCAATGTTTGACATAAAACCACAAGGAATTTAAAACAGCAATTCACCTAAGAAAGAAAGGGTCCTAATGCATTTGTCTCACAATTAATGATTAATTAAGCAAAAGGGTTTAATTTAAGTACTTTCATAACCCTTCTCACACATATGGGCTAGATATGATTTCCTTAAGCTACTTAAGTTGTTGACACCTACGCATCTACCCAAGATGGAATTGATTAAATTTAGATTGATTTGATTTTAAAATTTTGATTAATTAGTCCATTTAATAAAGTGATTAAACTATTTAATTAATTTGCACCTTAATTAGGTTTTTATCCAAATGAAATAAACATAGAGGAAAAGATTTGGGAGAGGACTCATAATTTCATTCCTTAAGTCCATTCACTATTCTAAGGTAATTAGCAAACTTAATTAATGAATTCATCACTATTTAATAGGTTAATTAATCATTTAATTAATTAAGAGAATAAATAAGAGTGAATCAAACAATTACCCTAATTAAACCATTAATAAATTCCAAGAAAATTAGGGGAGGTAGAAGTCATCCCACTAAATATATCTAAGAAGTTTGGAATTAATCAATGGAATAATTAGGGAGTAATTAACATAATTACATTCCCAATAAAACCCAAATTGCATGAAATTTACTATTCTAAATCAATTAAACTTAATTTTATATTATTACCATTTGAGATATCTCCAAAATGCATTTGCGTTTGTATTTTTTTGATTTTTTGACATTTAGTTATGTATTTTTGAAGATTTTTTTATTAAAACTTAATTAAATCCTTAATTACATAACTAATCCCGTCGGTGCCATGTGGACCGCTGATGCAGCACACGCTTTCCATGTGACATGATGGGATTCATTATTTAAGTTATCACATCGGCTACACAATCAACCGGTGGCTCTATACGCTTTCCCTTAGACTGTCCAATCAAAGATCAGACGATCAAGATCAAGCTCGTGGTATCAAAGGGATTAAATAATGGATCTCACGTGTTTTAATTAAGACCGTCCATCTAAATCATGTGGGGTGGATGGTCCATGATTTATCCTTGCCCTCGCCTATGAGAGATGGCAACTGTCCATCCTTCAAGGCTTGAACCGAGCTCGATTGAGCTAGGATTGAATAGAAATTGATCACACACCATCAAGAAGGGATAAGCAAGACATCCAACGGTGAAATTTACTTGAGGTCGCACTTCTCTTCACAAAAGACCAAAGAAAATTCAATGCAAGCTCTGTTTTAAATAGTACCTCACCAGAGGCTATCACCGACGCTCCCAACCCTTGAGGTAGCTTTGTCCAGTGGAGATGAAAACCTGTTGAAAGTTTGAAGGCTTGATGTTGAGTGGATCTTCCTATTGGCCAAACTCCTCTTCAAATGCTTGTGGCTTTGATCTAGACCGCTCTTTCGATGGATTGAACACTTGGGAAACACCTTGGGTAAGCTCGATTGAGTCCTCTGAATGTGCTTAGAGGAGGAATTGAGCTAAGGTGGTGAATTGAGCAAAGTGGAAATTCCAATGAGCTCCCCTATTTTGGCTTTGAAGAAATCCAAAAATGGAGAATTCAAATGAGCTTTGGAAACCTTGGGAGAGCTTAGCAATGCTTCCTCTGAGTTCCTAGAGCTCAATTGAGTGTGAGTCATCTCAATTCAGGTGAAATTAGGGAGAGTATATCTCCACCCACAATGATCAGACGGTCGTGCTTGCACATGCCATTTTTATCAAATTGGCTTTATGAATTGAGTTTGTTAGGCCGTTTGAGGTGGCATGTGATTCAATTTTGGTAGAGGAAGGGAGTGGAGAAGTTTTCATGTGCTCATTTGAGTGGAGGAGTGATCCCATGTGGAGAATTTCCTATTGGGTGGTTGGTTTTGGCCTTGGGTTGAGTTTGGATGACCCAAACCCTTGTGCACCACACTCATTAGTGTCTAGTTGGTCTACTAAGATTGTGCCAAGTGGCCATGAAAAGTATTTGACCAAATTCCAAGTGGAATTGGCCATGGGTTACCCCTTGACCTAGGGGTAAAATGTACATTTGGCTTTGATTTTACTTTGGTTAGATTTAGAATAGTTTGAAATTGGGTTGGGCCAAGAAATTTGGAGTTGATTTGATATCATTTGGCTCATGTTGACCCATTTAGGTCAAAATGGGTCAACTTGGGTCAAGTTGACCAATTGGTCAAATGGGTCATGTTCATATGACCATTTGAAATGTTTTAGCATCATTGGTTTGGTTCAATTTTGTTTATATTTGGTTTTGATTTATTTAATTTCATTTAGGTCAAATGGATCAAGTTGACCAATTTGACCTATTTGACCATAGGTCATGGGTTGGTTTAGGGTTGGTTGGTCATTTCAAATATGTTGCAAGCTTTGGTTTCAATCAATTTTGGTTTGATTTGATTTTGGCTCAATTTGACCTTTTAAGTCAAGTTGGGTTCATGGTCAATTGGGCTAGGTTGGGTCTAGTTGGCCAATTGAGGCTTTTGTCAAGTTCAACAAATGAGTTAGAATGAATTTGACCCATTGGTTGCAATTGATTTGGCTTAGATCAAGATTGACACATTTTGACTTTCTAGGTAAAGTTGGGTCAACTTGGGTTAAGTGGCCAATTGGGCTAGGTTAGGCTCAAATGATGACTTGGTCAAGTTCAAACATTGATCATGAATTGGTTTTGATCAATGGTTTCAATCAATTTGGCCTATGGCAGATTTTGGCTAGTTTGGGTTTCCTTTTAGCTAAGTGTTGACTTGGTCAACTCTTAGGTTTGACTTAATTTGACTCAATTTATGTGATTGATCATCTCATAATGATTGTTGCTCACAATGTGAGGCTTAGGTAGGCTTAGTTCAATCCAATTTAGGTAGGATTAAAATTTAGCTCAAAAAGGTACTTTAGGTCACTTTGGGTCAAGTGAGCCTAAGTGGGTCAATTGACTTGATCAAGGCTTCACACAAGTTTGGTTGAACTCACATATGGACTTATGATTGAAATATAAATCCATTTGCAAGTAATTTTAAGTCAAATGGGTTTTGATTCATTTGATAATTTCATGTTCGAAGGATGAACATGGGTTTGAGTTTTGAATTTATTTTTAGTTTGAAGATTGAAGTTTATGTTTATATTTAAATTCATGATTGAAGGATTGATTGAATCATGAAGAAAATCCAATGGTTTGAATTGATTTGAGGTTGATTTGGCTAAGTTTAAGAATTTGACTTGATGAAACATAGGTTGGATTTTGATTAGGTTTAGGTTTGAATTTTGAAATTGGTTTTGGCTATTTGAAGTTAAATTTCATTTATATTTGTGAATATAAATGAGAATATAAATGGGTTATGAGAAAATTTTTTGAATTTGAATTGATTTGAATTTGATTTGAGCTGAGTCCCTAAGATGAATCCAAGTGACTTAGGAAAGATTTTTTTGAACTTGGAATTGAGTTTTGGATTTAGTTTATGGTTATTTGAATTTATATTTCATTTATATTTAAGAATATTAATGAGAATATAAATGGGTCATGAGAAAATTTCTTGAATTTGAAGTGATTTAGATTTAATTTGAGCTAAGTCCATAAGATGAAATCAAAGGGCTTAGGAAAGGTTTTAGAATTTGGAATTCAATCATGAGCTTCAATCATTTAGAATTGATTCATGATTTGAGAAAATCCATTGGAATTGATTTAATGTTTGGTTTGGAATTGAAGTTGATTTAAGTTTAAGGTTGATTTGAATTTGGAGTTTAACTTGAAAGAAGGAAGTGAGGATTTGGTTCAAGCTATAGGGTAGACAAATTTTCTTAACACCCCTAAGGCATACCCTATTCCTATGGCTAACTCTTCTAAGTCTCTAGGGTTTTGTTAAGTGTTCACCTAATCACTAGAAGTATCTTAAGACTAAGGAACTCTTAGTGTTTAAGAGGAGTCCTATGTCAAAGATGGAGGGGTTGAGAGCTCATTCTAAAAATTAGGTCAACATCTAATTAACAAATGGAATATCCAAATTTTCAAATCACATCTCTTTGCATTCATCATCAAAGTGTGCTAAGATTTGCATTGTATGTATAGGTATGCTTAGGATTATTTATATGCATGATATACATGGTGGAAAGAAATAAATGGGTGTGTGATATGTGATAATAATTCACCCTAACTAATCCTAAGATTCCTTTCTTATTGAATAGGGCTATTTAGAGCAAATATAAACTTATGGTTAATTAAAACACATAATAAACCATTCACTAAAGGAAATTCATTAATGAATCTACCTTAAAAATGCTTTAAGGTAGGGATGAAAGAGAGCTCTTCCTCTCTTTCTTCTCTTTACAACATTTAGTCACTAAGTGTAGGTTCATTCAAACTAAATCAAAACAACAACTAAAATTGATAAGTCAACTAAATCACTTAAAATGAAACCACCATCTAAATTGAATCTTTCACACTTGGAAAATTTCAACCTTAAATCCTAGCTAAAATAAGCCACTTAAGCCTTAAATGGCACACACATTAGGCTAAAGTCACCACTTCTAGTTCTATGTAAGGGAGGTACATGGTTTGGTGCATGATTTTATTTTGTGGTGTAATATTTTAGACTATATGTTAGGCTGTATGTGCATAGACTGGATGATAGGGCGATCTTAGCCTAATCATGTCTTCCGTAGGGGGTTGTGCTTAAGGAAAACTATAATAATAATATAAATACTTTTTGCTGTGTAGGTTGCTTATACCCCTAAGCATAACTCAAAAAAGGATAGGTGGGCTTGGTCACCCATGTCTGGGGTACTAAGTCCAAATTATATCTAAAACTTCTTGGGTTGTATGGTGTGTTTGGCTAATATTTGTTTTGCAGGTGTAGTTAGATTTACTTTTCTTCCTTTTAATGTAATTTTTGCATTAGGATTAGGATAAGTGTTATGGGGACTAAGATGAACATTGGTTATAATATTATGTCTTATATATATCATGTGAGGCATTGGAGTAAACTACATCCCAAGTCAAACCAAAAGAAAGAAAGAAACATGGAAAACCAAGATGAAGGAATGAAGGACAAAAAGTGAAGAATGGAGGATGAAGAATGAAGACCCCCATAACACTTATCACTTCATAATTGGAATTTATTCTTTCATTAAACCGAGTTGTATAAGGGTAGAGCTTGGCCACCCATATTTCTTTTCGAGTTGTGCGGTGGAACCCGACCACATCAGCCTCTTATTCTTTTGTGCTAATTTTATAAATTGATTGATGTTATGTTTATGATTACAAAATTAGGATTGCATGATTTTCCTAGTTTCTTAATTGTTTGATGATTATTGAATGGCCTGTATGCGATTAGGCTCTTAGGAAAAAATAAATTTTCTATCTAATTAATCAATTCAAAATTAAACTAAATAATTCATAACCTCGCCTAAAGTCTAGGGCATAAATCAAGATAATAAAAGATTTAGAAACTCCTTAGCTTGATGTTGTATGTCTCATATCATGCATAAATCATATTATCTCACTCTTGTCAATGGAGGGCTTCCACCTTCGCTAGAGAAAATGCCTTGACCTTTGAGAGGTATGGTGGAAACACACCTCCTTCTTTCTAATTTTGGTCCATAATTGATTTTTTCATGCATTAGGCATATAAAATCCCATAGCCTGTGTCAAATAAAAATGTCCAAAAATCAAAATAAAACTTGACAAAATTTGCATTAGATTTAGGTCATTATTCATGCCCTTCATGATCTAGGCTCTTAGGGAGTGAGTTTAAGGATTTAATCTCTTTCTAAATAAATAACAGCCTAACCATCTTGCAAAGCATATGACTTTCCCACATGTATTTAAAATCATAGGAGGAGTTAGTTGGCAGCTACTCCAGGCAGTTGTAAGTCCAAGAGTCAGGTGATTTATCCTCTCTTGTGGAGGTAAACTATATACCCATTTTCTCCTTAGATTTAGGTCATGCTTTGCCCCTCGCCAAACCTCCCTAGATTTAGGATCTGAGGTTATTATTTCCATTTGGGGCTATGAGTATAAATCCTCATATCTTAGGCATTTCTATGATCTTGTATTGTGAAATTATAAGCCCTAGATTTCTAATAAACATTTAAGTCAAACATATAATTCTCCTTAATTTCAAAAATATAAAGCCCAAAAATAGGATAGATTTGAGTACTCACTAGGCTTCCTAGTATCATTAGCATTTCCTACTCATCTCCTTTGGTTTTGATAAGAACTCTTTCCTTTTGATCAATCCCACTTGATTTTCCAAAAATAACCAATTGATTGATAGTCATATTTTTGAAATCTTTGGAGACAATGATCATTTACCTTAATCGAGAGTATTCCTAAGGAACTTCACTCCTTATGAAGTAATTAACTATGGGGGATTGCCTCCATAGGGAACTTAACAAACTCAGCTTAAAATAAGCCCTACTTTACTTTTCCATATAAAGTAGGGGAAATATCTTTAGTACATTCGAAGACCCATTGGCATTAGGAGTCCTTATTAGGTAATTAGGTCCATTGTAAGATGGTGACTTCTGTTTCTCGAGATAGTACATCATTCCTCAATGTCGTACCCAATCACCTCAATAAGTACCTCCCTAAGATCTACATTGTGTTCCATATCATTCAAAATGAAAATAAACACCATAAATTTTTCTAGCGACTCTGCTAGGGAACGTTCCTCTCTCATCTTTGGTAAATGATCATTGTCTCCAAGTATCGATAGTGGATTTATATTTCATATGATTTTGAGACTATCCTTCTTTTCTGTTGGCACTTAGCTCATTTCATTCTTAAGCTAAGCTAGCCAACATCCTTTAATTCTTATGACCTCACTCCATATAGGTCTTAAAACCCATATTGGGTCTCCCAATAGGTAAAAATAAAATTTAACCAAAAGAGATGAATAAAGACCCTTTTTGAACCTCCTTACCATCTCCATGGTAAGATAAAGTTCATTCCAGAAATGAGAAAAATAAATCCTTTATAAAACTTCACTTTTCAAAAGAACTTTCCCAAAGCTCACATAATAAAATACTTGCACAAAAATGTTCACAAAATACATATAACTCAACCTCATCTAATAATCCTCAAGATTGTTACAAATAGGATCTTTTCAAAACCAAAACAAAAATCATCTTTAAAAAAATACATATTTAAAAATGGACATCTTCATTCAGCATACCCAAATTTATTGAATAAAGGTTTCATTTCTAAATAAATTCATTTCATAAAATTGAAACCCCACTCAATATATCTCACATATGTTGAAGTGGAATTTCTTCCTTTTCGAAAGCACAAATTTGAAAATAAGCATCTTCATTCAATACATCCAAATTTTTAATGGAGGTTTCATTTTCAAATAAAATCACACCATTTGAAACTCCACTTAACACATTCCACATGTGTTAAGTTGGAATTTCCTTCTTTTTAGAAAGAAATAATCATTTCATCTTTGAAAAATAAAATATGATTGACTTCCATTTTACATACCCAAATTTGTTAAATGGAAATCTCCTTTACAAAAATCATAAAAATCAAAATACATTGGAATTCCATTTGACATACCCAAAATTTCCAAATTAGAAGTTTCATTTTTCATAAAGAAAATTGAAAATAAATTAGATTCTATTTAACACACCATATTTGTTAAACAGAAATCCCCCATTTCAAAAATAACATAAATCAAAACAAAAATCAAACACATTTGGGCTTTATTTAGCATACACAAATTTGCTAAGTAAAGACCCCATTTTTAAAATCAAAATAAAAATCAAACACATTTGGGCTTTATTTAGCATACACAAATTTGCTAAGTAAAGACCCCATTTTTAAAATCAAAATAAAAATCAAACACATTTGGGCTTTATTTAGCATACACAAATTTATTAAGTAAATATCTCATTTTCAAAATCAAAACAAAAATTAAATATATTTGGGATTTATTTAGCATACACAAATTTGCTAAGTAAAGATTTCATTTCTAAATTCACACATGATATACATCATGGGCAAATAAACAAAAAGAAAATTATTTTCAAACATCTCATTTAGCATACCCAAATTTGTTAAATCCCAAACGAAATCAATTGACCCTCTATTTAACATACTCAAATTTGTTAAATAAAAGGTCCCCAAACATAAAATCAAATTCAAATATGAACCAATGGAAGCATCAAAAGTCTCTCCAAAATATTTGAACCCATTCAACATACACAAATTTATTGAATGTGGATTCTAAACTTAAATGAACTCAAAATCTCTCCTCCAAGTTATTCAAAATCTCTCCTAAATTTAATGGGCTCCAATTAACATATTTAAATTATTGAGTGTGGGTTCAAACTCTAAATCAAATTTAAAAGTCAGCAAAATACTAAGGTAGAAAATCTGATTTGGGTTTGTTTTCAACAATTGCATAGTTCCAGTTCAGTTTCAATTCAGTCTAGTCAACTTTTCTCAATGCAGTGCAGTATAGATGAATTCATAGAAGTATGTGTTCACCAACCCCTTCGGGATGGATTTGGCCTTGGATCGGGCCAGCCTCCCCCAAACTGATTTGCCTCATTTAATACATTTTGGCTGAGGATTTGAGGGAGCTAGGATTACTTGTGAGGGGGCAACCCTTACCACTGTCAACAAGGATGTGGTGACTGGCAGAAGCTAGTCATCCATATTGAAATTTCCTTAGATTATGAATTTCCCTCCCTGAAGAGGAATATGGTAGACGTTCCTACAACAACTACAGTTCCAGTGCCCATACAGTCAGTTGTTCCCATCACTGTCCCACTGCAGGCTAGTACCCACTCATTGGCTTCCTCTAAGGGGAAGGATACCCTAGCTTCAGGGATAGTCTCCCCCACCTTTGAGGTATGGTCTAGCTCTCGTACTGCTCCACCTAGCTGAACCTAGTTTCGCAGTAAGAGCTGTAAGATCAAGCAGCATCACGTGCACATTGCTAAGGAGATAGAGACATTATCTCACATTACAAAAGAGGGGTCACCCATGGTAGTTTCTCCATTTCTTACTCAGAACAAGTTCCATCCCCTTTCCAGTTCTGAAGGAGAGGAAGATGTCAAGGGGATTGCAGTATCACCTCCACCTCGGGTTCATTAAGAGACACCTGTCAGAGATAGGAGATGGTCATATGTTGAGCTCAGGATAGTTTTGTGCCAAGTTGGTAGTCTTATGGATGGTCAAAGTCCAGTACCCAGTTTGATTTACGGTCAGTTATTCCTCGTAGTGTAGGCGAGCATATCCATCAGGAGAGGGCCAAAGAGGCCCGAGTATTAGTTCACATTACTAGCAGAGAAAGAAGAAGATATGTCAGGCTATCAGCAGCCTCCTCCATCATAGATTTCCCTGATCGGTGCACTACCTGTAGTGGTCACACCGATAGCATTGTATTGATTGTTACCACCCATCCTAGGAGGGGAGCCCCCGTGCAGAGGTAGTCGGTGTTATCTCCACCACATCGCTCTACTCCAAGTCTGCTATCTCCAGTTCAGGCTCCATCTTCTATGACTCCACCCAAAGTCATGAGAGTAGCATCAGAGGAGAAGAAAGCCCCACTGGTGATCCGGCTACGGCCAAGGGATCCTACTTCATCTACTCCACCGATTATGGTGAGGGAGAGCTCTCATGCTAGACCTCCTACTTCAGTTGTGGTGAAGATGGAGTGGGGACCTAACAACATTGTAGTTATACCATCACCTCAAACAATCATGAATATATCATCAGCAAAAGGGAAGGGGATAGTTCTATTATCCCCATGAAGGTAAATCCCGCTAGGGGCAGCACTCCACCCCATAGTTAGGTCATGAGCATCTTCTAGTGTAGCCCTCACAGGGGTTAGCACTGTAGTAGGGGAGGTCGGTGTATCTCCGTTATGAGCATGATCCCACCGGGTGATTCGGTATTTGTCGCAGTTCCTTGGATGATATCTTAGTATAGTATTTTACTAAAAAGAAAGAAATCCTAGGGTATGATTGGTTTGACCTCAAAGAGGAAAAGGTTATATTCGACCCTGATAAGGATAATTTGTTGGAATACTCGATAGAAGTACACATGGTTGATACTAGAGGTTCCCTCTTTCAGGATCATCATAGTTTGGAAGGTATTGTGGCTGAACAGGATGATGGAGCCTATTCAACTCAACACCTCCTTCAACAACTCAAACAAAAAGATGAGTAGATTGATAAGATAGGAAGAGAGTTGAAGATTCATTAGTGGCAGTTCTAGCACTTCATAATCAAGCTCCAATAGTACACCCTACCATTATGGAGATTGGTCAGCCTGAGTTATTGTATGTCCTTGATCAACCCAAGAGTTTGCCTCCAGTATAGCAGAGAAGTATTAGTTTGTATAGAAAGGTAGTAGACAGTACCTCTATACAAGAAAAAGACATCAAACTCATGATTGAACAAGAAGTGAAGGAAGCACTGGCACAAGCCCAAGGTGGTTCATCAATTCTAAAAAGTAGACCCTACCTAGAGGAATTTGATGTTATCCAATATCCTAAGGGTTTTATGCCTCCTTATTTCAAAAGTTTTGATGGCAAGGGGAACCCTCGCGAACATATAGCACACTTCAGGGCTAATTATTGCAAGACTTATGGTAACGATGAATTAATATTCTGCCTCTTTGTAAGTAGTCTAGCTATCATAGCTTTTGATTAGTACGCTAAACTTCCCAATGATTTAGAGAAGACTTTTGTTGAGTTGGAGCAACTCTTTGTTAAGAGGTTCGGTGGAGCTCAACAAAGGGTAACTGTGGGAGATTTCATTATAGCTCAACAACATTGTGGTGAGTCCCTCGTTGTTTACATTCTTAGATGGCACTATTTAAGCATGAAATGTGAACCATAAGAGTCTCAACAACATGCTATTAAAATTCTATTAAAGAATATTCATGGCCCGGTTACCTTCATGCTTAAAGGTTTCACCATTAAGACATTTGAGAAGTTAATCAATAAGGCAGCTAGTCTACAAGGAGAGGCCAAATAGTTACCTTTTCAAGATTAATCATTATAGCCAAAGCCCAGAAAGCCTATGAAAAGAAGCCAGGGGCAGTAACAGCATTTAATAAGGGGAAGCAGCTAGCCAAAGATCTGTATGAGAGACTTCAAGCTCAACATTCTTTGCTTTTAGCTCCTCACTCGACCATCTTGGCCCGGTCACGGCGACCTCCATGCTGCCTCGTCGACCATACTCTCATCAGCGGTATGCATACTATCCCCTAGGTAGCTATCACCCACCAACTCTTTTGGATAAATTAAACAAACTTTATTCATTTAAGAGGGAGGTAGTCATAAAAATCTTTAAGAACCTCTTAAAGAAACCCAATTTTTAGCTAATCGAGCCTAGGAAGCTGGAGGAAGTGGGCAAGAGTAATGATCCTAACTTTTGCCCCTACCATTGCATGATAGGCCATGTTTTGGAGGATTTCTTTACATTTAAGGATTGGCTTGGACATAGCTACAAGTCAGGCACTATAGTTATCCCTAAGGAATATCTAGTAGAACAACCATCCAGTTCTATTAGAGTAATTCTTGGGGATACATGTGATCCTCTCAAAATAAAAGAAGGTTGGGATATCTCTTTATCCTGAACCTCTAAAAAGATTATTTCTAAAATTAAGAAACTATCCTTATAGGTGCCAGAGGCAAATCAAACCTCCAACATCAAGGAAGGTCGCAAGTTGCCAAAGATAACTTGGTGAAAGTAGGAGCTTAGCAATAGTAGCAATAGCCTATACTTGCCTGGGATAGCCAAGTAGCGCAACCATCAATCGTGTCCAGCCTCCATTCCACCGTTGCAGCTACTACTTCAACTGGCATTCCTACTTCAACAATTTTTTCTTTTAGTAGACATCTTCTATCAGCAGATGAGGGCATCAAATCCCTCACTCCACTTACTTTACTAGATTTCTACCATGTACCTCCTTTTAAATCTAAATCAAGGAAGAAAGCTAGTTTGAATTACATCTATGCCACTTCTGATGGGTTATCTGATTCTACTCTTTTAGAATACTCTTCAAGATTTAATAATTATAATAACTCCAATCATCCTCTTTCTGATTCATAGATGAACTATTCTTTTTTATATAATATGGGTTCACCTCTTGATATAGACTTGAAATCATCTGATTCTGAGGATCTTATAGGAGAAGCTGTAGGTATGCCCGACGAGTAGGTATAATCTTCCACTAACCCTCCACAAGAGATCACCGAAGTTAACCTCCGCAGTGGAAAGATTCTACCTCCTAGGGAAGCACCTCAAGATAAGGGAAAGCAAGTCATCAGTATCAGCGAGCAAGAAGCCCCTCCACAGGATGCTCCACCTATGGATATGCTTGTGGAGGATCAGCCTAAAGTTGACTACAATATCCTCGTTCACCTGAGAAAGTTGCCAGCTAAACTAAACATATATGATGGCCTTATTTTATCCAAAGAGATGAGCTAATCATTAATTAAGGCCCTTCTTAATCCAAAAATATGCTTAGCTCAGCTGACCGCTATTGGAGAGGAGGCACATTATTCAAGAGAAGCCTAGGGAGTCACATTCAATGATGAAGACCTTCTTCTGGGAGATTTGGAGCACAATCGTCCCCTCTACATCATAGTGGATATGGGAGGATTTAGACTTCTAGGGTATTAGTTGATCCAGGTACATCAGTGAACATTATGAGCCTAAAAACCCTTGCCTATTTGAGGATTGACATCTCTGAACTCTGAGGAGATCAGATGATGTTGAGAGTATTCAATGAACAAGGTGAGAGGGCTTTAGGCTCCATAGTATTACTTTTAGAAATAAGTGACTGGAAGACTGAAGCTAAGTTCTATATAATTGATTTGAATACATCATTCACTGCTTTTCTTGGTAGGCCTTGGATACACCAAAATAAGATGATTCTATCCTCTCTTTATCAGTGCATCAAGTTTCAAAAAGATGGAATCAAATACTGTGTCAAAGGAGATGAAAATCCATTCTCAGTTAGAGAAGTTGAGATATATGAAGATGTGACTTACTATCTTCCTCAAAATTAAATCATCTATTCTCGTGAATTTGGCCAAAATTCAAATACAAAAGAAAAAGAAAAAGAAGAAAAAGAAAAAGAAGAAAAATAAAAAAAAAGAAAAAGAAAAAGGAAAGAAAAAAAGAAAGTACAAGTGAGCAAGAAAGGGGCACTAAGGAAGAGGTAGAGCCGCATGTTACATTCCATCCATAGTTCATTCCACCATATGGACATATGGGTAGGATGACTTGACCTCCACCAGGTAGAGGCAGAGAAAAATATAGAGGTAATTCTAGAGGTGGAAGACCCCCTGGTCGGTGGTTAGCCAATAAGGGCTATGTTCTAATTCACAGGATTACTCCAGCTATTCACAGACTTAGAATCCAGCTCAAGGATGAGTCTCATATAATTAGCATACCAGCCAACCCCTCTTAGCGGATTTCATTAGAGGTGACACTCGAGATAGAAAATGATGAAGACCAGGCCTCCAAGAAAAGCATAAATGTATTCGAATTAGGATTATGTAAAACCATTAGGCAACAGTTGGGAACCTTAGCTCTAACCCTACTTTCTTCTCAAAAAGTTGAGGGTTTGGTAGTTAAGGAAGCCCCTAGATATTCCATGGATGTTAAGACAAAGAGATTCCTATTGGGATCATCATCTTCAAGGTAAGAAGCAGATGTTAAACTTGAGGATGATTCATATAAAGATTTAATGGAATTACCTTTTGATTGGTACTTACCTTGTGTTCATAATTTTGTAAAGAAAGGTTCAATTCTTTACACATGGTCCAGGCACAGGACAGAGCATTTCAAGAAGCTGTGAGATAATAAAGATGGGGATGCACAATCAAAATTGGGACTAGGATTCGGTATAGTAGGTCGAGTCGACGATGATGATTACTGCTTAGTTGCCAATCATATGAAGTCTGATAGGATCTTCTCAAACCACACTAACTCTTATGAGAAGGTGTGTTTAGAAACTTTAGATGATCCTAATGATCTTCAAATCAAAGATGTACCTCCAAAATTTGAAGAAGGAATCAATTCAACCATCAAAAAACTTAAAGAAATCAATTCAACCACCGACAAACTTAAAGAAATCAACCTTGAGATAGAAGAAGATCCACGCCCCACATACATCAATTTTCTATTAAATGAAGATGAAACTAATGCCCTAGTTAGGCTATTTATTGAGTTTAAGGATTACTTTACATGGAGCTATGAAGAGATGCCTAGATTATCTCTTGACGTAGTGGTCCACAAACTAGTAATAAACCCTAATGCTAGCCCTATCAAGTAAGCTCCTAAATGCATGCGATTAGAAATTGAACAACAGGTGATTTCTAAAGTTAAGAAATTGATCGATGTTGGCTTTAACAGGGAAGAAAAATACCCTGCATGGTTAGCTAGTGTCATCCCAGTTAAGAAGAAGAATGACCAAATTCACATATATGTTGATTTCAGGGACTTAAATAAGGCATGTTCTAAGGATGAATTTCCACTTCCTATACTAGAGTTAATGGTGGACATTGCCTCATCTCATGCAATATTCTCCTTCATGGATGGGTCATCTACAAAATTAAGATGGCCCCGAGGATGGGAATGCTACTTTTCAAAATCGATCATAATGCTAGTGCTTACTTACCGCCATTTTGATGAACTTATTCATCATCAAGTAGAATGCTACATCGATGATCTAGTTATCAAAAGTAAAAAAAAGGGAAACCATCTCTTTGACTTGAGAGTAGTTTATGAATAGTTATGACAATTCAATCTCAAAATGAACCCCCTAAAGTGTAAATTCAGAATAGCTTCAAGGAAGTTTCTTGGGTTTGTTGTCTGACATCGAGCAATAGAGATAGACCTAGAAAAGATCAAAGCTATCTTAGAAATGCCACCTCCTAAAAGTATAACTCAACTCAAATCATTCCAAGGGCAATTGATGAATCAAAGGCAATTTATCTCCAATCTATCGAGGAGATGCAAGCCATTTTCAGCACTTGCCAAAAAGGATGCTAAGTTCTAGTGGGATGATAATTTCCAGCATGATTTTGAAGACATCAAATAATATTTGGTGAAGCCCCCAGTTCTAGCAGCCCCTATCCTGGGCAAGCCACTTATCCTCTACACTGCTACATTGGATGACTCCCTTAGCACTTTGTTGGCCCAAACTAATGATGAAGGGAAGGAGAACGCTCTCTACTACCTCAGCTGTCATCTAATCCCTGCTGAAGCAAATTACCCACCTATCAAGAAACACTGCCTAGCTTTAATCTTTGCATCCCAAAAGCTACGATACTATATGCTTTCTCATAACATGAATCTGATCTCCAAGATCAATCCACTACAATATCTCATGACATGGCCAACATTATATGAATGGTCAGCACATTGGTCCATGATTTTGTTATATTTTGACATCACATTCATACCCCTCCATACGATGAAAGAGTAGGCACTAACGGATTTTTTAGCAGCAGACCCACTTCCTAATAATTCTCTGCTTAATGATGACCTCCTTGATGAACAAATAATGAACTTAGGGGACACTAAAAATCGCCATTGGGAGATGTATTTTGATGGTGCGGCTTCCTTTCAAAAAGGAGAAGGACCATGATCTACTCTTCCAGGAAAGGCAAGGGTAGGAATCATCCTGTTAACTCTAGACTATGATGTGATGAGATTTTCATACTATCCCTCCAATCCATGCATCAACAACAAAGCTGAGTATGAGGCTTTGATTGTTGGTCTGGAGTTAGCTATTACAGTATCATCAAAATCATCAACATCTATAGGGATTCCCAGCTGGTCATCAACCAGAATGTTAGGTCCTATAAAGTTCTAAAACCTAAACTTCATCACTACCATGAGTACACCATGAAGCTGTTGGCCCAAATCCTGAGGTCACCATCTACAAGATTCCTCGAGGATAGAACATAGTAATAGATGCTTTGGCCAAACTTGCCAAGGAGTTGGCATGTTCAGAGGATGAGTCCATTCCAATAAAGGTCCAAAATAGACAAGTCATATCCTTTATTGATGTTGAACTCATCAAGAAACTCTCTCTTGAAGGGGAAGTTACCGTTCTCGAGAAAGATGAGGAGCTGGATTGGAGGAAACCATTCATAGATTATAACTACCTCAAGAGAAATCACAAGCCCATCAAATGAAGCAGAGAGCTCTCTCCTATGCTCACGTGGATGGTACCTTATACCAATGATCTTTTGATCAAATGTGGTTACGCTGTTTAGACAAACATGATGCCCATAAGATTGTGACTTAGGTACATTCAGGTCTATGTGGAGTGCATCAATCTAGTTTGAAGATAAAGGCAAAGATCAAGAGATTAGGATATTACTAGCTTCGATGATTATAGACTGCATGGATGTAGCTAGGAGATTCCACCAATGTTAGGTACACAGTGTAATCTTACACTAACCACCCAACATTCTACATCCTACATTGGTCTCATGGCCATTCAAGTGTTGGGGTACTGACATAGTGGGTATGATTGATCCTCCTTCTTCTAAGGGCCATCAGTTCATCCTAGTTGCCACCGACTACTTTTCCAAGTGGATGGAGGCAATCCCACTTAGAGAGGTCACAGCTCAGCATGTGCTCCAGTTCTTCAAGAACCATATTGTATATAGGTTCGGGTTGCCTCAATGAATTATATCTGATAATTGTATTGCATTCAAGAGCACCAAAATTAATAACTTTGCCATGAGACACGGTATAGATTAGAAATGCTCCACCATCTACTATCCCAAGGTGAATGGCCTAGCAGAAGCATTCAATAAAACTCTCATCCAAATACTAAAAAAGACACTCGATGATAATAAGTGACAGTGGCATAAATAGCTAGTCGAAGCATTGTGGGCATACCGCACCACATATAGAACCCCAACCCAATCTACCCCATTCTATTTAGTGTATGGGTTTGAAGCTGTTCTACCATTAAAGGTTTATCTCCCATCACTGAGGATAACAATGGGTAGTAAAACCACTACAGAGCAGAACACCAGGTTGCAGTTATAAGAGCTCGAAGGTTTAGAGGAGAGATACCTATGGGCATGCTAGAACCTCGAGTTGTACAAAGCCAAGATGATTCAAGCTCACAACAAGCTAGTCTACCTTAGAGCTTTTCAAGTAGGAGAGCTTATTTTAGTTTTAAGGAGACCAATTGTTGCCCGTCGAAAGATGGGAGGCAAGTTTGAACCCACTTTGGAAGGCTCTTTTGTTATATAGAAGGCCTACCAAAGAGAATCTTATCAACTTCTTAATTGTAAAGGGGAACACTCGATGCTTCCAATCAATGGGCTCTATTTGAAAAAATGCTATCCATAAAATCATGTTTGAAAAAAATTATCTTCAAAAATTCCATTCCAATTCATCAAAATATTCTCTTCTTCCAAAGTATTATTTGCTTATTTTCAAATCTACCACGATATGTTTAGCATAAGTGTAAGAGAACCCAAGAGGCATCATATCCTTCTTTCATAACACAAACACAAATTAAACATGATTCCCCAGCGCTACTATAATAGGTGTAAGAAAACCTAAGAGGCACCCTATTTCAACTAGCAAGGCTAAGTTAGGTGTAAGAGAACCCAAGCAGCATCCTTCCTTGGTGGGATCATAACTACCATTCATGGCACCATTTCATCAACTCTTAAGTGTGTTTTAGGATAGGTGTAAATGAACCCAAGTGGCATCCTATCCTCCTTTTACACAAACACAAACACAAACATATACCTTTTGTCTCAAACTATTTTGATGTGGGAGTAAACCCCTATGACACTCACTTATTAGCTGCTCCAGGTTGGGCTAATATGCTACCTGGCTAGCCTGTCACCCCAATGGCCACTTGTCAGGCAGATGTGAGTCCCCATGCTTTCTTCCTGACTTACTTGACCATTGCAAACTAATGAGTGCCTTGTTAGTTTGGTAGGTCTCACCCCGTAGTCAGTAAGAGGATGTAAGCCTACATGCTTTCTTCTTGAACTATCCATCATGCACTAACTAGGTTGAGTATAATTTGAGGCGTAGGATAAGTCCCCTAACAATTCCTTTTCTCTCGACTACTTTTGAGTTGGTATAAGTTCCCCAGTGGCATTCACTCAGTAGTCACCCTAGGTCAGATAGTACCCATCGAGCCGAAGACTATCCCGACAATCAGTTATCTGTAGAAGGATGTGAGTCCCCGATGCTTTCTTCCTAGACTGATTATTGTAAACCAATGATCACCTTAGGTTGGTTGATGTTCTCTATGCTGACAATGACTCACCCGGTAAGTACACCACTCTTGGAAGATATGAGTCCCCATGCTTTCTCTTTAAGTTGGCCACTGAATACCTATAGACACTATTTTCTTTAAGGATTAAGATAAAGCCTTAAGCGGCCCCTCCCCTACGGGCACTCTACTTGATCATGTCCTTTGAGACCCCATTTAGACACTACCCAGGCTACTCTTGGATTGGATAGTCCCCCTTTCCTAATAGCCACCCCTATGGTTGGAGAATTTATTCACAGATGCACAGATTCTCTCTTGGACCAGTAAATCTGAGATAGGTTTAGTTTGATATAAGTTCCTTCTCAGTGTGATCCCTCACAAACCAATAGGGCTCATGATAAACAAATAAACAAATAAATTTATTCGCTTGTGGATTAAAAATTTAAGCCCCCAGTGACCCCTTTTCCAAGTACGCATCCTATCTTTAAGGTAGTATCAGCAAAACTCCCTATAGGAATTTCTTGACTACACTTGAGTTGAGATAAGTCCCCGAGTCGGTACTCTCCCAGTAGTCACCCTTAGGTCGGGTTCAATTTATTTTTTCACAAACAGGTTACCCCGATAGTCATTTCACTCTGGAAGATGTAACTCTATTATGCATTCTTTCTAGCATGACTGTCTCAAACTAACGGGCAGCCCTAGGTCGAGTTGACATGTTACTTTGCTAATGCATTGCCCCATTGGTCTTTTGTTCAAGAAAATGTGAGTCACTATGCTTTCTTCCCTGAATTGGCTACTGCAAACTGAAAGGCACCCCCTTGGTTGGGTAGTTCTCCCCTTTGGCCAAAAAACTATCCCTTTGGATTAGTAAATCTAAAGTAGACCAAGGCTGACATGGCCCCTACTCAGTGCAGTCCATTGCAAACCAACGGGATCCATAAAATATAATTAAAATAAAATTAATTTTGACTATCTTTGAGCTTATTTAAGTCCTCCAGTGACTTTCACTCAGTAGTCTGCCTAAGGTTGGGTTCGATTCATGGTGTTGCCTACAGATCACCCCAGTGACTAATCCCTGCTTTAGAAGATATAAGTCCATGCTTTCTTCCTAGTATGACCGCTACACACCGAAAGGCAACCCCTTTGGTTAGATAGTCTTACTATGTGGTTGGTAGACTAGCCCTTTGGATTAGTAAATCTGAAGTAAGCTAAGACCGACATGGCCCCTACTCAGTGTGGTCTATCACAAACCAACAAGATCCATCTCAAAATTTAAAATTTAAAATCTAAAATAAAACTTACAGACCTCCCTAATGGAGTCAAATTAAACAATCAAATCAATCAGCTTCTCTCTAGTGAGATAGCAAATCTTTCTAATTTCCCTAGTTGAGTCAATTCAATCCAGTTCGAATTTACTCCCATAATGGACAGTTAACATTCTTATCCCCAGTGGATTTTAAATTCTAATTCATAGTGGATTTCACAACCTCTTATCCTCAGTAGATAACTTGAACCTTTTCCCTTAGTGGAAGGCTCACATACTCAATTATTAGTGGATTCATTTTTCGCTCAATTATGTCTTTGACATAAGGAGAGTTGCATTGCACTAAAATCTTGATTCCTTCTACACCTCAGGTTTAGGAGTAGATCATTTCTGTTAGTGCTTAGGACCTTTTGAACGTTGTTGATCATCTTGGTCAACACCAATACATGCAGTATGCCTTGTCATTCACACCACACTTATTGGGTGCCCTTTGTTGACCTCACTTTTGGAGTGAGCTCTTAACTTCTCCATCTTAGACATAGGGCTCCCTTAGACACTAAGAGTTTCTTAGTCTTAAGACACTTCTAGTGATTAGGTGAACACTTACAGTAACCCTAGAGACTTAGAAGAGTTAGCCATAGGAATAGGTTGTGCCTTAGGGATTTTGGAGGACTTACCTCCCTATAGCAAACCCAATCCTTGCTTCCTTATTTCAAACCAAACCTGAAATTCAAATTCAAATTCCGAAATCAAATCCAACTATCCAATGATTGAAATCCGTCACTAAATTTAAACTATAAATCCCTTCCTAAGCCCTTTGATTTTATCTTATGGACTTAGCCTTAACCAATCCAAATCAACCACAATCAAATTGATTTTTCTAAAATTATCAAATTCAATCTCAAATCAAATTCCAAATCATGAATCAATTCCAAACTCCAAATGATTGAAACCCATAATTAACTCCAAAATTCCAAAATCTCTTCCTTAGTCATATGAACTACCTTCATGTGCTTAGCCAAAACTCCTTCAAACTAGCTCAAGCTTGGTTGATTTCTTTATAAATCAATCATTCATTCATTTATATTCATAAATATAAATAAAATCCACCCTCTAATGACCAAAAATAAATCAAACCAATTCAAAATCCAAGTTAGCCTCTTTTGACCTATATCCCCTAATTTAGTCAAACTTGCTTCCAAGTCAACCCAAACTCAAGTGATTTTCTCATAACCCATTTATATCTTCATTTATATTCACAAATATAAATTAAATAAAAATTCAAATGGCCAAAATCAAATCAATATAAATTCAAAACTCAAATGTAAACCCAATTTATATCCTTTAAGCCAAATTATTGGATTTAGCCAAATCATTCTCAAATTAATCAAAACCCTTGGGTTTTCTCTTCAAACAACCACTCCTTTTATCATATGCCCAAATATAAACATAAACTACAATCACCAAGCCAAAATCAAACTAACCCTAGTCAAACCCATGTTCATCCTTTTGCCTTAAAATTTTCAAATCAACCAAAACATATTTGACTCCAAATCACTTGCAATTGGATTTATATCTCCATCATAAGTCCATATGTGAGTTCAACCAAACTTTAATCAAGCCTTGATCAAGCCAATTGATCCATTTAGGCTCACTTGACCCAAAATAACCTAAAGGACCTTTTTGAGCCAAATTCTAATCCAACCCAAATTGGATTGAACTAAGCCCATCCAAACTTCACATAATGATCAACAATCATCCTAGAATGATCAATCACTCAAATTGGGTCAAACTAAAGTAAAACCTAGCTTTTGACTAAGTCAACACTTAGCCCAAATGAGACCTAAATAAGCCAAAATTCACTATAAGCCAAATTGATTGAAACCATTGATCTAAACCAATCCATAATCAATTATCAAACATGACCAAGCCCTCACTTGAGCTAGACCAAACCCAATTGGCCCTCCTAGCCTAAGTTGACCCAAATAACCTAAAAAGTCAAAATGGGTCAAATCTTGATCTAAGCCAAATTGATTGCAACCAATGGGTCAACTTCATTCCAAATTGATTGCTGAACTTGACCAAAGCTTCAATTAACCAATTAGACCCAACCTAGCCCAATTGACCATGAACCCAACTTGACCTAAAAGGTCAAATCAATTATAAATTGAGCCAAATCAAAATTGATTGAAACCAAAGCTTGCAATACATTTCAAATGATCAACCAAGCCTAAACCAATCCATGACCTAACCTAATTGGGTCAAATGGGTCAAATTAGTCAACTTGACCCATTTAACCAAAATGAACCTAAATGAACCAAAATTAAATCTAAATCAAATTAAACCAAACTAATGATACCCATAGGCTCCAAATGATCATTTGAACTTGACCTGACCCATGGTTTGACCCAACTTGACCTAAATGGGTCAAATTGAACAAATTCAAATCAAATGAACTCCAAATCACTTGAAATTTGCCTAACCCATTTTCAAATCATTTCAAATCTGCCCAAATCAAACTCATGGCCAAATGACCACTTTGCCCTTAGGTAAAAGGGTATCCTATAACCAAATTCACTTGAAATTTGGTCATTTCTTTCTCAAGGCTACTTAGCATCCTTCCATTGGTTCACATGGGCACCAAGGGAGGTTGTGAACATGACCCAATGAGCTTGGCTCGGCCAAGGCCAAACTGACCTCTCCAATGGAAATTGAACACTTAGAAATCCAAATGCACTCACCTTGCACATGGGCATCCTCTCTCCTTCACTCCACTATGCAAAATGACCCACATGGGGTATTTGGTAACTCAAATTGTGCTTCCTATCCATGCCATTGATCAAAAATGGAAAAATATACTCTCACTATCCGATCCAAGGAGGGGGAGATATACTCCCCCTCATTCTCACTCAAACCACAAGCATTCATTTTCACAGAGTGAAAGAGGTTGAGTTAAAGCTTTTCCATGCCTTTGTAAGCCATTCCTGAGCTCCCCCATTTCTCCTTCTCGATTTTACTCAAAGCCAAAATAGGGGAGGTGAATTGAAAAACCAACTCAATTAATTCTCCATCAAAATCAAATTAACCTAACACACACCATCAATGGACTTCATCGAGCTCAACCAAGTCATTTCTCAAGTCTCCAAGCCACAGGAAGCATCACTTCGATCAAAGCCGATCACCATTGAAGGGGAGCTTGGTCAACCAAGCCATCTACTTCAAATCGAGATCCAATTCCTTCAACAGGGCTTCTTCTCTACTAGATGAAGCTACCTCCTCCATTGGAAGCGTTGGTGATAGCCTCCGACGAGGTAATTACTTGAAATTGTAGCCATAAGAAAAATTGGTTGGTCCTTTTTGAAGAAAATTCTCACCCCATGAAATCTTGACTGTTGGATGTGCATCCCCCCTCCTTCCAAAGGTGTGGGATCCTTTTGATCCCAATCTGAGCTCGGGTGAGCTGAAATTGAATGAAGAGAGATGAATCATCGTTCGCAAAGGAGAAGGATCATACGCCATCCATTTTGCAAGATTGGAATGGATGGCTACAATTAGATCACGCTAGATCCCCTTTGATTTAATCCTAAACTGTGGATTAATCTCGACAGTCCGAACTTAGATCGGATGGCCCGTAAAGAAAGCACATTCACCGCCAACTGACTCAGCCGATGAATATGATAACTTAAATAACCTATCCCATTGCGCAACGTGGAAAGCGCACCGCGTTAGTGCGCCACATCAGCCGCCATGTGGCTTGACGGGATTATGGGTTAATTAGGCTTAATTAATCTGATTTTAATGAAACTTCCAAATTCATAACTAATTGTAGTAAAATCCAAAAAAAATACAAATAAACATTCATTTTAAAGATAATTTAGAGGAGAATAATATAAAATTAAAATTATTTAATTTTGAATAGTGATTTTAACTCAATTTGATTTTATTGGAAAAGTAATTAAGCTAATTACTCTCTAATTAATCATGCAATTAACTTTAAACTTTTTGAGATTAATTAATGAAATGACCTCTGCCTCCCATGATTTTCTTGGAATTTATTGCTTGATTAATTAAGAGAATTGCTCATTTCATCCCTAATCACTTTCATAATTAATTAAGTGTTTAATTAACATGTTAAATAGTGATAAATTCATTAATTAAGCTTGTTGATCATCATAAAATGGTGAATGGACTTAGGGAATGAGATTAGGACTTCTTTTCCAATCTTTTCCCTAAGTCTATTTCATTTGGACAAACACTAAATTAAGTTATAATTAATTATTGACTTAATCATTTCATTAATTAGTTCAATTAATCAAACTCAAAACTAATTCATGCTAAACATAATCATTCAATTCTTGGGTAGATTCTTAAGTGTTCAATAACCTAAGAGGATTCCAAAGGAAATTATAATCAAACTACATGTGTAGGAGAGGTTATAAAAGTACTTAATTAAACCCTTTAGCTTAATTAACCAATAATTGTGAGCCAATTGCATTAGGCCCCTTCATTTCTTAGGTGCATTGCTGATTTAATTTCCATGTAGTTGCATATCATATGTTGGCTCATAATTACTTGGATAAGTATCTTAAAGTGCTATAGGTAAGGCATAATTAATGAATTTAATCCATGCCTTAACCTAATCAAAATATAAAATCAACCTAGTTGTTCCAAATTAAACCAAACTAATTCACACATGCAGGAATGGGTTAGGATTAGCAAACCTTTCTCACATTTCCTAAGTCAAATCAACTTTAAAAATAAAAAATCTCCTTAAAGAATTTTGATTCATTTTAAATGATCTTATTTTATAGGATTGTCCTTAGGAATTAATTAGGGTGAATGAAGTCATGTGCTTATATTTCTTTATTTCTTTCCAATCACGTTAAATATTATTTGCCATATAAAATCATGCATTCATTTCTTTTAAAAATAAATTAAAGAAAATATTTTCTTTTATATCAAATTGCATGTGTTGGCTAAAATTAAGAATATGAGTGGTTATTATCATTATTAAAACCAAAAATTATCTTCAAAACCCATAAATCAAAGATTATGAATGGAGTGATGCTACTTATAAATATTTATAAGCTTGCATGTGATTATAGCATAAGATGTGTATTATGAAGTTCCCTTTTCTTCTCTTAACATGGATTTACATAGGATTTACAAAGTGTATAGTTCATTTGAAAAGAACACAACACTTAGTTAAATCTATTCCTATGCATTTCTATGTTATGACTCAAGAAGGATCTTCATATTATACATATAAATTATACAACCAAATCAAATGCATTCTTTTGCATTATTCCTTATCCATTCATTTATTTTTATACATTTCCATGTATCTAAGAAAAGTGGGATATCAGCTTGGACATCCCGAGGCTGTGAGGCTTTAAGTAGCCCTAAGTAGGTCTTGTACTTTATGCCCCTAGTGCAGAAAAAATCACTTATAACTTTTATACATGTGGATGTGCATTTAGTTAATGGATGAGAAATCCCTCTTTTCTACATAATAAAGACATGCATTAACTATCCAATTAATAAATGGAATATCCAAATTTTCAAACCATATCTCTTTGCATTCATCATCAAGGTGTGCTAAGATTTGCATTGCATGTATAGGTATGCTTAGGATTATTCATATGCATGGTGTACATGGTGGAAAGAAATAAATGGGTGTGTGTTATGTGGTAGTAATCCACCTTAACTAATCCTAAGATGCCTTTCTTATTAAATAGGGCTATATAGAGCAAATCTAAACTTAGGGTTAATTAAAAATAATAAATAAACATTCACTAAAGGAAATTCATCAATCAATCTATTTTAAGTTAGGGATGAATGAGAAGTTCTATTCTCTTTTATTCACTTTTCAACATTTAATAACTAAGTGTGGGTTCATTCAAACCCAATCAAATCATCAACTAAAATTGATAAATCAATTAAATCACTTAAAATGAAACCACCGTCTAAATTGAATCATTCACACTTAAAAAATTCCAACCTTAAAGCCTAGCTAAGACATGCCACACAAGCCTTAAATGACACACACACTAAGTCATCACTTCTAGCTCTATATTAGGGCGGTGCATGGTTTGATGCCCAATTTTATTTTGTGATATAATGTTATAGACTAGATGTTAGGGTGCATGTGCGTAGCCTGGATGTTAGGCCGATAATAGTCTAATCATGCTTTCTGTAGGGGGTTGTGCTTAAGGGGAGCTATAATAAAAATATAAATACTTTTTGTTGTGCAGGTTGCTTATACCTCTAAGCATAACCCAAATTAGGATAGTGGACTTGGTTTCATATATGGAGTGCTAAGTCTAACTTATTCATATAACTGTCTAGGTTGTGTGGTACATTTAACTAACATTTATTTTGAGGGTTTAGTTAAATTTATCTTTCCTATTTTGATGTAAATTTTGCAATTAAGATTTGGAATGAATGTTATGAGGGATTAGGATGAACATTTATCATAATATCAAATCTTATGTACCATGTGATGCCCTTGGAGCAACCATATTCCAATCAAGCCAAAAGGAAGAAAGAAAATAAGCAAATCAAAAAGAAATTGAAGAAATGAAGAATAAAGAATGAAGAATGAGGACCCCCATAACATGAATTCTATCTAAATTATAATTATTCATTTATAATCCGGGTTATGTAAGGGTATAGCTAGGCTATCCACATTTCTTTTCAGGTTGTACGATGGTGCCTGACCACATCTGCCTCTTATTCTTTTGCACTAATTTTATAAATTGATTGATGTTATGTTTATGATTGCACAATTAGGATGGCATGATTTTCCTAGTTTCTTTAATGAATGGCCTGGATGTGATTAGGCTCCTAGGGAAAAATAGATTTTCTATCCAATTAATCCATTCAAAATTAAATTAAATAATTCATAACCTCACCTAAATCCTAGGACATAAATCAAGATAATAAATGATTTAGCAACCCCTTAGCTGAATGTTGTATGTCTTATATCATGCATAAATCATATTATTTCACTCTTGCCAATGGAGGGCTTCCACCTATGCAGAGAAAATGGCTTGACCTTTGAGATCCATGGTGGAAACACACTTACTTCTTTCTGATTTTGGCCCATATCCAATTTTTTCATGTATTAGTCATATAAAATCCCATAGCCTTTGTCAAATAAAATGTCCAAAAATAAAAATAAAACTTGACAAAATTTGCATTAGATTAAGTCATGAGTTCATGCCCTTCATGATCTAGTCTCTTAGGGAGTGAGTTTAAGGACTTATTTTCCTTTCTAAATAAACAACAACTTAGTTATCTTGAAAAACATTAGACTTTCCTACATGTATTTAAAATCATAGCAGGAGTTAGTTGGCTGCCACCCCCAGGCAATTGTAAGTCCAACAGTTGGGTGGTTTATCTCTTGAGATTTAGGATTCAAGGTTGCTATTTTCCTTTGCCAACTACAAGCATAAATGCTCACCTCTTAGGCATTTTCACAATCTTGCATTGTAGAATTGTAAGCCCTAAATTTCTAATAAAAATTTAACTCAAACATATAATTCTCCTCAATTTCAAAAATATAAATCCCAACCATAGGATAGTTTGGGATGCTCACTAGGCTTCCTTGTATCATGAACATCCCCTACTCATCTTCATTTGGTTTTGATAATAACTCCCTCCTTTTGCTCAATCCCACTTAATTTTCTAAAAATAACCAATTTATTGATAGTCTTATCTTTGAAATCTTTGGAGATAATGATCATTTATCTTAATCGAGAGTATTCCCAAGAAATCTCATTCCTTAGGATGTGATTAACTATGGAGGCTTGCCTCCATAGGGAACTTAATGAATCCAGCTTAGAATAAACCCTACTTTATTTTTCCATATAAAGTAGGGGAAAGATCTCTAGTACATTCGAAGACCCATTGTCTTTAGGAGTCCTTATTAGCTTATTAGGTCCATTGTAGGATGGTGACTTCTATCTCTCGAGATAGTACATCATTTGCACCCAACG
This sequence comes from Cymbidium sinense, assembly GCA_021442155.1. NCBI lineage: Eukaryota > Viridiplantae > Streptophyta > Magnoliopsida > Asparagales > Orchidaceae > Cymbidium > Cymbidium sinense. The sequence goes on from CM038214.1 coordinate 246,448,469, forward strand.
TTCAATCTACATGGTGTCCCAACAACATCCATCCATCCTCAAAAATAAACACAACAACACCAAAAGAGCTACCCAAAATTAAATTAGAGAAATAGACTCAATTGCATTATTTAAGTTCATTAATTAGCTAATTAAACCTTAATTAACCTTAACCAACCAAAATGAGATGGGCTTAGAGAAAGAGACAAAGAAGAGAGCCTAAGTCTCAATCCCTACATCCTTTTAATTAATTAATTAAGGTTCATGTATGATTTAGATTTTGATTAATCTTATTGATTAATTAATTAAGGGGTGTTAATTACTTAATTATTTAAGAGGGATTAGAGAAGACTTAAAGAAAAGATTGGAAGAGGGAGTCCCAATCCATTTCTCTAGACTTCATCATTATTAACAGAGGTTAATAAGCTTAATTGATTGATTAATTTACTATTCATTTACTTAATTATTACTAATTATATTAAGAAAGTGATTAAGGATTAATCCATTAGTTTCTCTAATTAAGTAACCAATAAAATCTTAGAAAAATAAGGGAGGCAGAGGTCATCCTCCTAAACATCCACACATTAATTGGATGGTTAATTAGGGAGTAATTAGGCTAATTTCATTTCTAATTATACCTTAATTAAGTTAGATCCACTGTTCAAAATCAATTAATAATAATTCTTTTAGAATCTACTGTGAAATATCTTTAAAATGAGCTTAAGTTTGTATTTTTTAGATTTTTCTAAAATTAGTTATGAATTTAGGAAGTTTTAGGATTAAAAATAAATTATTTAGTCTAATTAAAGCCTTAATCCCATCGAGCCATATGGCAGCTGACGTGGCATGCTTTCCACATAGCATGATGAGATTCACTATTTAAGTTATCACATCCAAGTGCTGACTCGGATGGTGGTGCATGTAGTAACTCTGTGGACCATCCAATCTAAGATCGGATGGCCATGATTAAACCCACAATTTTGAGGGATTAATCAAAGGCTCTAAGCATGATCTGATCAGGACCGTTCATTCTGATCATGCGAGATGGATGGTCCATGATCTATTTCCTCTCGAGAATCGAATAATGGCTACCGACCATTGATCATCACTTAATCCGAGCTCACCCGAGTTCGGATGGAGATGAAAATGATCCCACACTTCGGGAAAGCACAACAATCAAATCTAACGATGAAAAACACATGACATTAGAATTTCTTTTGAAAAAGACCAAGCTAATTTCATTCAAGAATCATTTCAATGGCATACCTCACCGGAGCTTATGACCAGCGGTTCCAATGATTGAGGAAGCTTCGTTTGGTAGAAACAAATCTCTATTGAGTCGCACGAGCTTTAATTTGGTGTAGTTTGCTTGAAAGATCAAAGCACTAGGTGTAGGTGGTCGGGCTTGATCAAACTCTACCCTCTGGCCATTGAAAAGCTTGGGAAAGGATTTGTTCTCACTCATTTGGCTCAAAAGAAGGTGTGTGCAAAGTTAATTGCACTTTGGTGGAGATTTGAGCAAATGGGAATTGAAGGTGGCCTCTCTATTTTGTTTTGAGTAAAATCAAAAATTGGTATTTTAGAGAGCTTGGGAAAGCTTGAAATTACTTTGGAAGCTCTCTCCTTGGATACTAGGGTTGAATCGAGTGTGTGTGTGTGTGTGAGTTTGAGTGAGAATGAGGGGAGTATACCCCTTCATTCCTTAGATCGGACGATCATGGTTTCTCTATTCTTCTTGATCAATTGGCCAAAATAGATGTTGGTGGAGGTCCTTAGGTGCATAATGTGGCTTAGTTTGGTTGGATGAGGGTGTAGAGGTGGCTACCAAGGGAGTAGTGGGTGTCATATGGCTGTTTGGAAAGTTCCAATGGGGATAGGGAGGTGATTTCACCTCCTAATGGATCATGGCCGACCCAACCACTTTTGGGTCAGGTCAGCCATGGTCCTAGGTTCCTAAGTGAACCTATGGTTGGGTGCCAAGTGGCGTGGGGGAGAAAATGACCCAATGAGCATGTGTTTTATCTCATTGCATGCCCTAAACCCAAGGGAAAAATGGTCATTTGGCTATGGGTTTGATTTGGGTAGATTTGGGATGGGTAAAAAGTGGGTAGCCTAAATTTCAAGTGGTTTGGAGTTTATTTGATTTTGCTTGATTTGACCAATTTAGGTCAAATTGGGTTAGGTTGAGTCAAGTTGATCAATTGGTCAAATTGGGTGGTCAATTTTACAGGACCAATTGGAGTGTATTGGTGTCATTGGTTTGATTCAATTTATTTTGGATTTGATTATAGCTCATTTGGGTTCATATAGGTCAAATGGGTCAAGTTGACCAATTTGACCAATTTGACCAAATTGGGTTAGGTTAGGTGTTGAGTCAAGTTCAATTGGCTAATTGAAAATGATTGTAGGCTTTGGTTTGGTTTAATGTAGAATTAATTTGGATTTTGGCTAATTTGGCCCTTTAGATCAATTTGGGCTAAGTTAGGTCAAGTTGAATAATTGGTCAAATTAGGCTCAATCATGATTTTGGTCAAGTTCAATTAGTGATTTGGAATGAACTTGAGCCATTGGTTATAATTAATTTGGGTTGGGTTGTGATTTGACCTATTTTTGGCTTTCTAGGCCAATTTAGCTTAATTTGGGTCAAATGGCCAATTAGGCTTGTTTTGGCTCAATTGGGGGTTTGGTCATGTTCAATCATTGATTATGAATGAGTTTGAATCAATGGTTTTATTCAATTTGGCTTACGGTGGATTTTGGCTAGTTCAAGTTCCATTTAGGCTAAGTGTTGACTTGGTCAATGGGCTAAGTTGACTTGGTTTGACTGAATTGAAGATAATTGATTAACCTAGGATGATTGTTGATTATGTTGTGAGGTTTGGATGGGCTTAGTTCAATCCAATTTGGGTTGAATTAGAATTTGGCTCAAAAAGGTCTTTCAGGTCTCTTTGGGTCAAGTGGAACTAAATGGGTTAATTGACTTAATCATAGCTTGATTCAAGTTTAGTTATATTGATAAATGAGTTTGAGATGAAAATATAAATCCAATTGCAAGTGATTTGGATCTATATGAATTTTTATTCATATGATAATTTTAAGTCAAAAAGGGCTAACTTGGGTTTGATTTGGGTTAGCTTGGATTTGGTTTGATAATTGTAGTTTGTGTTTATATTTGGGACAATGATTGAAGGAATGATTGAATCATGAAGAAATCCATGAGTTTTGATTTAGTTTGGATAGGATTTGATGAAGTTCAAGGACTTGGCTTAAAATGGTATCAATTGGATTTTGGTTTGATTTTGGATTTAGTTTCGGCCATTTGAATTTATACTCCATTCATATTCAAAAATATAAATGAAGATATAAATGATTCATGAGAAAATCACTTAGGTTTGGAGTGATTTGGATTTGATTAAGGCTAAGTCCATAAGATGAAATCAAAGGGCTTAAGAAAGATTTTAGAATTTGCATTCAATCATGGGTTTCAATCATTTGATTTAGAATTGATTTATGATTTGGATTTGGAATTTGAATTTGAATTTGAGATTTGGTTTGAAAGAAGGAAGCAAAGATCAGATTCGATGCTATAGGGTAGGCAAGTCTTCCTAAATTCATAAGGCATATCTTATTCTTATGGCTAAACCATCTAAGTCTCTAGGATTAGGTTAAGTGTTCACCTAATCACTAGAAGTGTCTTAAGACTAAGGAGCTCTTAGTATCTATGAGAGTCCTAGATCTATGATAAGGAAGTTGAGTGCTCACTCCAAAAGTAGGTCAACACATACCTAAATTTGTCAAATGAGAGTTCCCTTTCTTTTGAAAAATCAAAACAATTTGAATTCTATTTAACACACCTATATTTATTAAAAAGAAATCCTCTTTTCCAAAGTCTTGAACCCCAAAACACATTTGGACTCCATTTGACATACCCAAATTTATCAAATGGGAGTCCTATTTTCAAAAATCATAAAAATAAATTGAACTCTATTTAATATACTTAAATTTGATAAATAGATTTCCCTCTTTCAAAAATCATAACATAGTTGGCCTCCTACTTAATATACCAAATTTGTTAAGTAAGAGCCATTTTAAAATCAAATCAACACATATCAAACACGTTTGGCCTCCTACTTAACATACCAAATTTGTTAAATAAAAGCCTCATTTTTAAATCATCAAATGCATTTGGCCTCCTACTTAACATACCAAATTTGTTAAGTAAGAGCCTCATTTTCAAAAAAATCATCAAACACATTTGGCCTCTACTTAATATACCAAATTTGTTAAGTAAGAAGCCTCACTTTCCAAACAAATCAACACGTATCACACACAAAACAAATCATCACAAACAAAGATGTTTTCACAAAATTTTTAAATATATAATTGAAAATTTTTCTTAGCATACTCAAATTTGCTAAGTAAAGGTTTTCCAAATCAACTTTCAAACAAGACATACAATATATATATATATATATATATATATATATATATATATATATATATATATATATATATATATATATATATATATATATATATATATATATATATATATATATATATATATATATATATATATATCTCCAAAAGTCTCTCCAGATATTTGAACCCTACTCAACATACTTAAATTTGTTGAGTATAATCATATGGCAAAGTTTCTCCTCTAATTATCAAAAATCTCTCCAAAAATTCAATGAACCCTACTTAGCATACCTAAATTTATTAAGTGTGAGTTCAAATTCCAAATCAAGTTTAGAAGTCAATGATTGGAAACAAATATCAAAGCAAGGGTCTGACTCAATTATCTTTCAACAAATGCAGTGATTTCAACACAGTCAGTCTTTTCAACCTTCAATCAGTGCAGTTATTATGGTTTCTAGCAAGTTTATTTTATCCTTCACTTCTAGTGTAGATCTAGCCTTGGATCAGGCCAATCTCACCATGACTGCCGCCACACATCTAATTTACTTTGGTCATGGTTTTGAGAGAGTTTGAGTTACTTGTGAGGGGATAGCCCTCATAACTGTTAGTAGGGAGGAGGTGGAGGGATAGATGCCACTTATCCGCTTTGACATTCTCTCTGACTCTGAGTTCCCCTCATTTAAGAGAAAGGCTATCGTGGTTCCCACACTCTGATCAGTGTCAGTGTTAGTGCTGACTGCTTCAACACGGGTTCAGTCCATTGCCCCTAACATAGCTCTAGTGAGAGCTACTACCTCCTCTTTGGTCATCCCAAAGGGGAAAGCCATCTTGGCTTTCGAGATACTAGGTAGGTTCTAGCTCTTGTTCTGCTTTACTCACCTACACCCAGCATCGTAACAAAAATCGGAAGGTTAAGCGGCATCATGAGCGGGCAACTAGAGAGATAGACATTGCTTCCCACATAGCTCAGGAGGGTTCTCCCCATGAGACCTCTCCACTCTTGAGTGGCAGTAAGTTCCACCCCCTCTCGACCTCAGATGGAGAGGAGGATTACAGGATGATCACTGCATTGCCTCCACTACTAGCACACTTTAAGACACTGGCTAGGGAGCATAGGAGGCCCTATGCCAGTCTTAGGACTATTTTCACAAAGTTGGCAAAGCTTATGGACGCTCAGAGTCTAGTGCATTATTTGACTTGAGATCTATAATCCTTATGAGCATTAGGGATTAGATCTGTAGGGAGAGAGCCGTGGAGGCTCGAGTATCAGCATAGGCAAGTAAGCGAGAGAGATAGAGGTACGCTAGGCAGTCGGGGGCCACCCTAATGGATTTCTTTGATCGTTACCCTATGAGGGCCAATCATTTAGATGTTATTTTTCTTATTAGCACTGTTAAATGCAAGAGGAGATCTCCAGCTGAGAGGCAGTCGGTGTTGCCATCACACTGTTCCACTCACCGTCCACTATCACCCGTTTAGCTTATAGCATCTACCACGCCCGCCAAGCTTTAGAAGCCCCCATCCGAGGAAAGACCATCCCCACTAGTGATTTGTCTATGGCTTAAGGATCCTACTCCATAAATTCCACTTGTTAAGGTGAGATCGAGCTCCCCTGCTCGATTCTCTACCTCAGCTATGGTCAAGAAGGAGTGGCAACCCAAGAGTGTCATCACAGCACCACCTCCACCATAGAGAAAGGGAGAGAGGGGAGGGGACACAAACATAGTCCCAATGATAGTTGATCCTCCAGGAAGTCTTGTTAGTAGGTATCGATTAGATAGATGAAACATCTGATTAGCCATCAGCAAATGTTCGTATCAGTACATGTGGTGTTTATTTTTTGAATATGTGTATCGGAGACACCACACAGATCTGAGGATATACTTATTGAGGTGATCGGATATGACATTAAAGAATGGTACACTATCTCAAAAGATAAAAATCACCACTCTATAATGGACCTAATCACTTAATAAGGACTCCTAAGGCATGATAGATCTTCAAATGTACTAGATATTTTTCCCTTACTTTACATGGATGAATAATGTAGAGTTTATATTAAATCAAGTTCTAAAGTTCTCTATGGGGGCAAGCCCCCATAGTTAATTACATTCCAAGGAAGGTGAATTTCTTAGGAATACTCTCGATTAAAGTAGGCAATTGTTATCTTCAAAGATTTCAACAATAAGACTATCAATAAATTAGTTATATTGGAAAATCAAAAAGGATAGATCAAAAGGAGATACTTGTTATCAGCAAAGAATATAAGTAGAGAATACTGATGATACTAAGAAAGCTAGTGAGCCTTCTGATCTACCATATAGTTGGGCTTTATATGTTTGAAAATGAGGAGAATTATTTGTTTAAGTTGAACTTTTATTAGACTGCTAAGGCTTACAATCCCACAATACAAAGTCATGAAAATGCCTATGAGGTGAGGATTTATACTTATAGCCTGAAGGAAATAACAACCTTAGATTCTAAATCTAGAGAGCTTTAGTAAAAGCTAAAGCATGACTTAAATCTAAGCAAAAATGGTCATAAGGTTTACCTCCATAAGAGAGGGTAAACCACCCAACTGTTGGACTTATAACTGACTGGAGCGGCAATCTAACTCCTTCTATGCTTTAAAATTATGTAGACAAGTCATATGATTTTGCAAGATAGTTAGGCTATTATTATTTAGAAAGAAACTAAAATCCTTAAACCCACTCCCTAAGAGCCTAAACCATGAGTGGTATGAGCCATAACTTCATATAATGCAAATATTTTCAATTTTTATTTGATTTTGGACTCTTAATTTTGACCAAGGCTATAGGATTTTTATATGTCTAAATGCATGATGAAATGAGGTTATTAGCTAAATTAGAGAGAAATAGATGTTTTCCACCACAGAGGAAACCCTCAAAGGTCAAGTCTTTCTCTATCGTGCAAAGATGGAAACCCTCTATTAGCAAGAGTGAAGCAATATAGATGCGTGATATTAAATATACAATCATTTAGCTAAGGGATTACTAGTTCTTTTAGTTATCTTGGTTGAATGCCTAGTCTTTATGTGATGTTATGAGTTATTTAGAAAATTTAGTTATGAGTTATAGTTAGGGTAGAAAATTTATTTTTCCCTAAGAGCCTAATCGGATCCAAGCCACACATTAAATCACCATATAAGTAAGAAACTAAGAAGAGGCATGTTGTTTGTATTGCACATAGCATCAAGCATTTTATAAATATAATACAAAAGAATAAAAGGCTGGTGTGGTCATGTCACCGTACAACTTGAAAAGAGAAATAGGTAAGCGAGCTCTACCCATATACATCCCATCATATGAAAGAATAATTACAATTTTACAAAAGAATAAATGTTATGGGGTCTTCTTATCTTCATTCTTCATGTCTCCTTCACTTCTACATTTGGATGTATTTGCTTAAAAAGGCATCACAGGGCCTCCCAAGATAAAACCTTATAGCCACTGCTCATCCTAATCCCCCATAACACTAATCAAAATCCCTAATGCATAATTATATTAAAAATAGGAAAAGTTAATTTAACTACACCTACGAAACAAGTGTTAGCCAATCACACCATACAACCCAAGCAGTTATATCAATAATTTGGACTTAACACCCTGCACATGGGTAACCAAGCTCACTTGTCCTATTTTAGATTATGCTTAGGGGTTAAGCAACCTGCAAAAGAGAGCACTTGTATTTATTTTAAGCACCCCTTAAGTACAATCTCTTATAGAAAATATGATTAGGATAATCATGACCTAATACCCAATCTACGAAGTATACACCCTAACATCCAATCTACAACAATACATCATAAAATCAAACATACATCACTCCCTGCACCACCCTAACACCACTTTAAGTAGGCTTTGTTGTGATTTTCTAAGTATAGAAGGATTTAATTATAAAGGATGGTTTTACTTTAAGTGACTTAATTGATTTACAAGTTTTACTTAATATTTTCTTTTGTTCCATTTACTTTACACTTAATAACTAAGTATTATAAAGAGAAGAAAAGAGAGGATCACTCTCTTTCATCCTTACCTTAAGTCACATCTAAAGCATATTAATTAATCAGTTCTTTTTAATGAATGGCTTATTACATATTTTAAATTAATTATAAGTTTTGGTTCACTTTGAATAAACTCATTCAATAAGAAAGGTATCTTAAGATTAATTGGAATTAATTACTATCACATGACACATATTCATTCATTTCTTTCCATCATATATAACATGCATATGATTAAATCCTTAAGCATATATATATGCATTATGTCTTAACACACTTAAATGATGGATGTAAATATATGTATATTTTGGAATTTAAATATTTTATTTGATTGAATTATTTTATCATATTAATTTAAAGCTCTATCTAAATTCTTATACAAAAATACATAGGAATGAAATTAAACAGAAATGTTTCATTGTTAACCAAGGAAGTGAAGTAATCAAATGACCTCCTTAGGGCTACCTAAAGCCTCATATTTTCAGGCCCATTACATTCAAGCATATGTAAATTTGCATACATGAACATAAGAAAGAGAGCTCCAAGTCATATGATTAATTAATCCAACAGCTTAATCATTCATGAATGCATGGATTTTTAGTAAAAGATAATGGGTTCTAATTCCATAATTAAAGACACAGCCACATGTATAAGAGACATAAGCTAGTACATGCCATTGTTAACCAGGGATGTGAGGTAATCAAATGACCTCCTTGGATCTAACTAAAGCCTCGTATTCCCGGGATGTCCAGACTAAATATTTTCTTTTCTCAAATGCATATGGATGTATACATAAATAAAAGAAATAAAACCATGCAAAAGTTTTATTTTTATTTGATAGGAACATTTATGCATATGAAGTAAAGTCTTATCCAAATTTTATTATTGAAATACATAAGAACAAAATCAAATGGATTACATGTTGTTATTAAACTAGGGAAGTGAGATAATCAAATGACCTCCTTGGGGCTAACTAAAGCCTCATATTCTAGGGATGTCCAAGCTATATACTCATTAACATTCTTACTTATATAAATCAATATTATGAAAGAAAAGAAACTCTACTCTATGCACTTAAGCTATAATCACATACATCTTCTATGTATTTATAACTGGCATTTATAGCATATATAATCATTCATTGATAAGTTTTGAAAAATAGATTTGGATTTAATAATGATAATAGCCACACATATATTAATTTAAACCAACACATGCTTGACATAAAGGAAATCATTTGATTTAAGTACTCATTTGGAAAAAGATGAATGCATGAATCAAGTGGCATACAACATTTAATATGATTGGAAATAAATAAAAGGACATAAGCACATGATTTCATTCAATCCAACTAATTTTGAAGGACAATCATACTAAATAAATTCATTTAAAATAAACCAAAGTTTCTTAATGTCATTTTTAATTTCATATTTGAATTGAATTAGGAAATGTGAGAAAGGTTTTCTAATCCTAATCCATTCCCCATGGGCGAGTTAATTTGATTTAATGAAAAATAATTATGTTGATCTTATGGCTTAATTAGGTTAAGGTGTGAATTAAATCAATTAATTAAACCCTTACCTATGTTATCTTAAGATAATTAATTAAATGACTATGAGCTAATGTAATATGCAAATGAGTTGAAAAGTAAATAGAAATGCTCCTATGAAATGAAAGGGGCCTAATGCAATTAGCTCATGATCATTAATTAATTAAGCTAAAAATACTCACTTAATTACTTATATAAGGTTTTCTCACACAAATGAGCCAACCATAATTTCATTAACTCTCTTTAGGTTATTAAATACCTAAAGCTCTACCTAATGATCAATTAATTAAGATTCCATATGATTATATTTTCAACTTGATTAATTAAGCAATTTGATCAATTGATTAAGCTTTGATTAATTTAATTAATGAAAATGAACTTAGGGAATAGATTAGGAAAGAGGCTCTAATCTTATCTCCTCAATTCACCCACTATTAAGGAACACTTAACCGCTTAATTAATCAATCCATCATTGTTCACATGATTAATTAAACATTAATTAAATTAAGAGAGTAATTAGGGCTTAATTAATCAATTCTAAAAATTTGGCATGCAATAAATTCCAAAAAATTAGAGGAGGCAAAGGTCATCCTCTAAATAATCTCAAAAATTTAGGATTAATCATTTGAGTGATTAGAGAGTAATTAAGCTAATTAAGATTTTAATTAAACTCTAATTAAGTTTTATTCATTATTCAAAATTAATTGAAAATATTTTTATTAAATTCTCTTCTAAAATACCTTTAAAATGAGCCATTATTTATATTTTTTGGATTTTTTTACAATTAGTTATGAATTATAGAAGTTTCAGCCTTAAAAATATATTAAATAACCCTAATTAACTCAAATCCTACCAGTACCACATGGCGTGCTGACGTGGTGCAGTTTCCACATGGCACCGCAGGATTGGCTATTTAAGTTGTTACATCTGCGCACTGCATCAGCTGGCGGCGGGCGCGGTATTGATCTCTATCACTCTATCTCAGATCGGATGACGTAGATCAAACCCATGATGTAAAGTGAGAAAATAGGGCAGATCTAATGTGATTTAATCAAAATTTTCCATTCCAATCATGAGAAATGGATGGCCCGTGATCCTTCTTCCCGTGAGCAATGAATGATAACGTCCATCCATCATGGATCATTTGATCCGAGCTAACCTAAGCTCGGATGAACTTTTAAATCAACCCACACCATCATGGAAAAAATTTGAACACATCCAACAGTCAAGATCAAATCACATGCAAATTTCCTTCAAAAAAACCATCATGACTTAAGGTACAGATTGATTTCTATGGAAATACCTCATTGGATCTAAGACCGACGGCTTGCATGCTTGAGGAAGCTTCATCTAGTTGAGACAAAGATTTGTTGAGCAGTAATTGAGTTTGTTCCAAGCAGATAGCTCAGAAGGCCAAGGATCAAGCTTTGGAGCTTCGATCTTGATCGAAGTCCCTCCTGTAGGGCTTTAGAGCTTGGGAAAAGACTTAGATAGCTTCAACGATGTGCGTAGAAGGTGCGTGTAAGAGGAATTGGATTGAGATGGAGTATTGGTGAAGTTAAAATAAAAATTAGCCTCTTTTATTTTGGTTCCGCATGGGAAGAGGGAATGCCAAAAGTGGGAAGCTTTTGATTGCTCTGGGAATTGCAGGGAGGCTCAAAATTGTGTTAGGAAGCTCTCACGAATTGAAGTGATGAGTTTCCCATTCGAATTGAGGGGGTATACCCCTTGATTTGCTGAGGTGGATGGACAAGATAGCCTCCCATTTTTTGGCTGGCCAACCACTGTCAGAGCACAGAAGGAGTCTCAATCTCAAGTCCATGTGGCTCGTATGGATTGGAGGAACTCATGGGAGGTGGCTCAAGGTGTGATGTGGAGAGATATGCTTGCTTGGATCCTTTGGTTGGTCGGCTTTGGCTCACCTCCCTTTGGTCCATGGCAAGTCCTACTCCCTCTAAGGTGGGCTAGAAGGCTTAGCGATCCCTCATTTGGAAGTTGGATGGCTATCAAAATGAAAGGAGGGTGGACTTTGCCATATTTGGTAAAATTCCACATGGGGGAGAGGATTCATGAAACATTTGCATTGGGCTTGGCTCCAAATGAGTTTGGGTTGATTTTGTCTGACCTAGGTTGAGTTTGGGTCGGGTTTGGTCAACCACCAAAGTCCCATGGGTTGGTTTTATGGGTTTTGGCTTCATTTGGTCAAATGGGTTCACATGAGTTCATGTTGGGTTGGGTTAACCAATTGGTCAAATTGGGTCTAACCAAGGATGGGTTAGGTCCAAATGATGATTTGGAGAGTTTTAATTCAAGTGGTTTCAATCAATTTGGCCTAGGTTTGATTTTGTCTCATTTGGATTCATATAGGTCAAATGGGCTAAGTTGACCAGTTTGACCAATTTGACCAAATTGGGTTGGGTTAGGTGTTGTTTCATGTTCAATTGGACAATTAAAAATGATTGTAGGTTTTGGTTTGTATCAATTTGGACTTAATTTGGATTTTGGCCAATTTAACCCTTTAGGTCAATTTGGGAAAGGTTGGGTCAAGTTGACCAATTGGTCAAATTGGGCTCAATTATGGCTTTTGTCAAGTTCAATAGTCAATTTGGAATGAACTTGAGCCATTGGTTACAATCAATTCGGGTTAGATCATGATTTGACCCATTTTGGACTTTTAGGTCAATTTGGGTCAACTTGGGGCAAATGGCCAATTGGACTTGGTTTGACTTAATTGAGGGTCAAGTCATATTCAATCATTGACCATGAGTTGGTGTGAACCAATGGTTTCAATTAATTTGGTGTATGATGGGTTTGACTAGTTTAAGTTTTATTTGGGCTAAAGGTTGACTTGGTCAAAGGGCCAAGTTGACTTGGTTTGACCCAATTCAAGGTGGTTGATCATTATAGGGTGATTGTTGATCATAATATGAGGCTTGGATGGGCTTGGTTCAATCCAATTTGGGTTGGATTAGAACTTGGTTCAAAATGATCCTTTAGGCTACTTTAGGTCAAGTTGACCTAAATGAGTCAGTTGGTTTCGTTTTAGCTTGATTCAAGTTTAGTTGAACTTATATATGAGCCTATGATTGAAACATAAATTCAATTACAATCAATTTAGAGTCCAATAGACTTTGGCTCATTTGAAATTTTTAGGCTAAAAGGGCCAACTTGGGCTTGACTTATGTTGACTTGAGTTTGGTTTGATGATCATAGTTTTATTTATATGTGGATAAATGATTGAAGGAATGATTGATTCAAGAGAAAATCCATTGGTTTTGGCTTGATTTGGATATGATTTGGCCTAGTCTAAGGAAATGGCTTAAAAGTCTTGAATTGGATTTTGGTTTGATTTTAGATTTGGTTTTGGCTATTTGAATTTATATTTCATTTATATTTTGGAATATAAATGAAGATATAAATGAGTTATGAGAAAATCACTTGAGTTTGGATTGATTTGGAAGCAAATTTGACCAAGCTTAAGGATGTAGGTCAAAAGGGCTAAGGAGCGAACCGATTTAGTTTGATTTATTTTTGATCATTGGAAGGTAGGTTTCATTTATATTTATGAATATAATTGATGGAGTAATTTATTTATAAAGAAACCAATTTATTTTGGGTTGATTTGGGTTAAGATTTGATTAAGCTTATGGAGGTGGGTCCATATGGCTTAAGAAGGGTCTTGGCTTGGTATGATTTAGTTTGATTTGGTTTTGATCATTTGAGTATGGGTTTCATTTATATTTGTGAATATAAATGAAGTAATAATTGATTTATAAAGAAATCAATCAAGTTTAGGATAATTTAGGTGGAGATTTGGCTAAGTTTATGAGAATGGGTTACATAGCTTAGGAAGGAATTTTGGAACTTGGAGTTGATTTTGGGATTGAATTATTTGAAGTTGGATTTGAATTAGAATTTCATAAATGATTTATAGATTGAATTGATCTTGGATAAGATCAAATGAATTGGGATTAATTTAAATTTGGTTAAGGCTAAGTCCATAAGATGAAATCAAAGGGCTTAGAAAGGGTTTTGAATTCAATCATAAGGTTCATGAAAAATTTCTTAGCTTGGATTTGACCATGGATTGATTATGAGTCTTGGAAATTTGGTTTGGATTTGGTATGAATTTGAGGTTTGGTTTGAGAAGGAAAGCGTGGATTGGGTTTAGGATATAGGGTAGGCAAGTTTCCTTAAGTCCCTAAGGCATAACTTATCTTTATGGCTAACCCTTCTAAGTCTTTAGGTTTAGGTTAAGTGTTCACCTAATCACAAGAAGTGTCTTAAGACTAAGGAGCTCTTAGTGTCTATATGAGTCCTAGATCTATGATGAGGAAGTTGAGAACTCACTCCAAAAGTGAGGTCAATAGTCTAGCCAGGCATAGTAGATCGATTGATAGATGACATATTAGCGAACTACTTTGCAAGAAAAGACAAATTCTCAGGAGTGACCATTCATATCGGAAGAGGATAGAGTTAGCTTCGAACCTGACAAGGATGACATGTTGGATGACACAACTAAGGTCTACATGATTAACACATGGGGGTCCTTATAGCGGGATCATCTTAGCCAGGAAGGTGCCATGCTCAAGGAAGGTGACACTTTTCACTCTACTCAACATCTCCTCCACCAGCTCTAGCAGAAGGATGATCACATTGATAAGATGGAGAAGAAAGTATAAGAGTTTATGGCAGTGGTTTTAGCATTGCAGACCTCAGCCCTAGTTTCACAGCCTTCTCCTATGGTAGCTGACATACCAGAGTTGGTACATACTTTAGACCATCCTAAGTGCACTCCCGTAGAGGATAATGTTGGTAGCTTGCATAGGAAGGTCGCAGATGGTACCTCCATGCATAAAAAGGATATCAAGCTGTGTTGTTTATTTTTGAAATGATGTATATAGGGGACACCATGCAGATCTGACAATGTACTTATTGAGGTGATTAGGTATGATATTAAGGAATAGTGCACTATCTCGAAGATAGAAATCACTACCTACCTTACAATGGACATAATCACCTTAATAAAGACTCCTAAGGTATGATGGGTCTTCGAATATACCAGAGATTTTTCTCCTACTTTACATGGATAAATAAAGTATGTTTTATTTAAACTGAGTTTTAAATTCCCCATAGTTAATTACATCCTAAGAAAGATGAGTTCCTTAGGAATACTCTCGATTAAAGTAGGCAATCATTATCTCCAAAGATTTTAAAGATAGGACTATCAATAAATTGGCTATGCTTGGAAAGTCAAGTTGGATATATCAAAAGGAGAGATACCATGTTTCAGCTGTGCACAGGAATGGAGAATTTCAATGAAGGGAAACTCAAGAAGGCTTTGGGGAGGCTCTCTAGGATTTCAAAAATACTTGGGAAGATTAAAGAGTTCAAATCGTGAATTCTTGTCCGAATTGAGGGGGTATACCCCTTAAAATGCTAAGGAGTATGGATAGGATGGACTCCTTTCTTTTGGCCTGAAGGCTACTGTCAGGGCATCATAAAGGTCACATCCAAGTCCACAAGTCCACATGGCTCAACGTGAGTGGAGAAGGCAGTGGGAGGCTACCCAAGGGCTGATGTGCAAAGGTTCCTAGCTTGAATTAATAGGGTGCTCAGTTTGTATGGGAGGTGAGTCAACTCACTTCCTATTGGTCCATGGTTGACCTAGGATGGGTTAGGTGAGCTAGGTGGGTCAAGTGGAGCCTCACTTGAGAGCTTGGAGGCTACCTTGGTGTGGGAGAAGTGACCTTGCTTTCTAAAAAGAGGATCCAATAGAAGGAAGGCTTAACCAATGGTCCATTGATTTAGTGGGGTCCACTTGGCTTTTGGGATGACTTTGGGCTGATCTAGGGTTATTTTGGGTCGGGTTTGGTTAGCCACCAAGGCCCAATGGGTTGGTTTTGAGTGCTTAGGCTTCATTTGGTCAAATGAGTTCGTGTGGGTTCATGTTGGGTTGGGTTGACCAATTGGTTAAATTGGGTCAAACTAAGGCTTGGGTTTGGTTCAAATGATGATTTGAAGAGTTTTAGTTCAAGTAGTTTCAATCAATTTGGCTTAGGTTTGATTTTGGTTCACTTGGATTAAAATAGGTCAAATGGCTAAGTTGACTAATTTGACCAATTTGACCAAATTGGGTTGGGTTAGGTGTTATCTCATGTTCAATTGCTTAATTAAAAATGATTGTATGCTTTAGTTTGACTTGATTTGGGTTTAATTTGGATTTTGGCTAATTTGAGATTTTAGGTCAATTTGGGCTAGGTTGTAAATTGGGCTTGATTTTTTTTGCTTTGGTCAAGTTTAACAAGTGATTTGGAATGAACTTGAGCCATTGGTTACAATCAATTTGGGTTAAATCATGATTTGACTCATTTTTGGCTTTTTAGGCCAATTTGGGCCAACTTAGGTCAAATGGTCAATTGGACTTAGTTTAGGTAAATTGAGGGTTTGATCATGTTCAAATATTGATTATGAATTGGTTTGAATCAATGGTTTCAATCAATTTGGCATATGGTGGGTTTTGGCTAGTTTAGGTTTTATTTAGGCTAAAGGTTGACTTGGTTTGACTCAATTCAAGGTTGTTGATCATCGTAGAATGATTATTGATCATGATATGAGATTTGGATGGGCTTGGTTCAATCCAATTTGGATTGAATTAGAACTTGGCTCAAAAAGGTCATTTATATCACTTGATTCAAATTTAGTTGAACTCATATATGAGCCTAGGATTGAAATATAAATCCAACTACAATCAATTTGGAGTCTAATGGATTTTGGCTCATTTGAAGTTTTCAAGTCAAAGAGGTTAACTAGGGTTGACTTGATTTTGGTTTGATAATTGTATTTTATGTTTATATTTAGCTAAGTGATTGAAGGAATGATTGATTCATGTAGAAATCCTTGGGTTTTGAATTGATTTGGGTAGGATTTGGCCAAGTTCAAGGAAATGGTTTAAAAGGCTAAAATCAGAAATTTGACTTGATTTGGGTTTGGTTTTGGCTATTTGGATTTATATTTCATTTATTTTTGGGAATTTAAATGAAGATATAAATGATCCATGAGAAAATCACTTGAGTTTGGAGTGATTTGGAAGCAGGTTTAACCAAGCTTAATGAAGTAGGTCAAAAGGGCTTAAGTAGAGAATTGATTTAGTTTGATTTATTTTTGGTCATTTGAGCATGGATTTCATTTATATTTGTGAATATAAATGAAGGAATAATTGATTTATAAAGAAATCAATCAAGTTTGTGATAATTTAGGAGGAGATTTGGCTAAGCTTATGAGAGTGGGTCATAAGGCTTAAAAGAGAAATTTGATCTTAGATTTGATTTGAGATTGAATTATTCAATTTAGAATTTGGATTTGGATTTAGTAAATTATTGAAGGATTGAATTGATCTTTGAGAAATCAATTGAATTAGATTTGGATTGGATTGGATTAATGCTAAGTCCATAAGATGAAATTAGAGGGCTTAGGAAGGGTTATCGATTTAATCTTGGGGTTTTATAGAGAAATCTTGAGATTGAATTTGATCATGGGATTGATTATGAATCTTGGGAAATTTGATTTGGCATGAATTTGAGCTTTGGTTTGATAAGGAAGGCATGGATCAGGTTTAGGCTATAGGATAGGTAAGTTTTTCTAAGTCTTTAAGGCATAACCTATTCATATGGCTAATCCTTCTAAGTCTCTAGGTTTAGGTTAAGTGTTCACCTAATCACTAGAAGTGTCTTAAGACTAAGGAACTCTTAGTGTCTACAAGAGTCCTAGATCTATGTTGAGGAAGTTGAGAACTCACTCCAAAAGTGAGGTCAACATAAACATATGGTAGAGCTGCAAGTGAGGGAAGCGATGATGCAAGCCAGGGGGAGCTCATCCATTCTAAAAGGTATACCATACCTGGAGGAATTTAATATAGTTCAATACCCCAAGGGTTTTATGTCACCTTCCTTCAAGATCTTTGATAGCAATAGGAACCCACATCAGCATATTGCACACTTTATGCCACAGACGTTCTTGTCGCACTCTTGTCTTTTAGTAGGGGGTTGCATTTGATTGGTACACCAAACCCAACAATAACAATTTTTGTTGAGTTGGACCACCTCTTCATCAAGAGGTTTCCGGAGCTCAAAGAAGAGTAGTGTCCGCGAAGCGGCAAGTTCTCAATGAGTCCCTTGTTGATTTTATTCTCAGGTGGCACAACCTAAGTATGAAATGTAAATTGTAACTGTCTGAATAGCACACCATTGAGATTCTTCTCAAAAATATTCATGGCCCAGTCGTGTTCATGCTTAAGGGATTTACCATCAAAACATTTAAGAAAATAATCAACAAGGTGGCTAACCTACAAGAGGAAGCCAAGCAGTTTCCCTTTCCTGACCAATCATCTCGGCCCAAGCCGTAAAAGGAGTTCGAGAAGAAGCTAGGAATAGTTGTGCCAGTGGATAGAGGAAAGCAACCAGCCAGAGTCTAGTATGAGAAACCCCAACCTCAAAAGCCTCCTTTGCCACTTTCTCTGCCACCACCTCGATCATCATATCAGCTGCCATATTGGCCATTTCCACCACCTCAATAGTCTACCCAGCAGCAGTACGCCTACCCGCCATCATGTAGCTATTACCCACCTACTCTTATCAATAGATTGAATAAGCCATATTCATTAAAGAGGGAGGTAGTTAGGAAAATATTTAAGAATCTCTTAAAGAAACCTGAATTTCAGTTGCCAGACCCAAGAGGTCGAAGGTAGTGAGCAATAGTAATGATCCTAACTATTGCCCCTACCATCGCATGATTAGCCATGTCCTAGAGGATTGTATCACTTTTAAGGACTGGCTTGAGTGTAGCTATAAGTCAAGTGCTGTAGTTATCCCCAAGGAATACTTATTAGAACAATCATCCAACTCTATTAGGGTAATTCTTGGGGATACTTGGGATCCTCTTAAGACAAAAGAAGGTTGGGATATTGTCTTATCCCAAACCTCTAAAAAAGTTATTTGTAAGATCAAGAAACTTGCTTTACAGGTGCGTGAGGTAGCTCAAATGTTCAACATCAAGGAAGATTTACAAGTTACCAAAGATAACTTGAAGAAGGTGGTAGCCCATCAGTAGCAGTAGCTCACCCTACTTGCCCTGGATAGTCTAGTAATGCAACCATCATTCGAGTCCAGCACTCCATCCACAATTGCAGTTACTACTTCTTTCTCGATTAGCTCCTCTTCTGCCAACAGGAGCATTGTATAAGTGGAAAAGGGCAATAAATCCCTTAATCTGCTTACTTTGTTGGATTTCTATCATGTACCTCCACCCAAAAAGAAATCAATGAAGAAAGCTTTTACTTACATTTGTCCACTTCTGGTACTCTAGATTTTATTCCTCTTGAAAACTCTCCAAGTTTAGAAAATAATAATAGCTCTAGTCATTCTGATCCCCTCTCTTCTAATTCAGAATCAGACTTTCCTTTTCTAAATCAATCAGGTTCACCTCTTGAGATTGACTTGGAGTCAACTAACTTTAAGGATCCCATAAGAGAATATGTAGGTATACCTGATGAGAAGGTAAAACTTTCCACAAGTTCATCATTTCAAGAAGTCACTAAAGTTAACCTGCGCAGTGGTAAAGTTCTTTCTCCTAGAGTAGCACCTCAGGATAAGGGTAAACAAGTCATTGGTTCTAGTGAGTAAATAGCCCTTCCACAGGATGCTCCACCTACGAATATGCTTATGAAGGACCAAGTCAAAGTTGATTATAATGTCCTAGCTCATCTTAGAAAGTTGCTAGCTAAGTTAAGCATATATGATACCCTTGTCTTATTCAAAGAGATGAGGGAATCTCTAATCAAGGATCTTCTTAATCCATAGATATGCTTAGCTCAGCTGACCACTACTGAAGAGGAGGCACACAGCTCAAAGGATATCTTAGGAGTTACATTTAGTGATGAAGACTTGCTTCTTGGGACAACCAAGCACAACGGCCCTTTTTACATTATAGTGGACATTGGCAAATACAACCAAGGTGCATCAGTCAATATTTTGATTCTAAAAACCCTTGCCTACTTGAGGATCAACATCTCCAAACTCCAAAAAAAGAGGATGTTGTTGAGAGGATTCAATGAATAAGGCGAGAGGGCCTTAGGCTCCATAGTGTTACCATTGGAGATAGATGATTGAAAGACTAAAACCAAGTTTCATATCATAGACTCGGATACATCTTTCAATGCTTTGCTTGGAAGAATGTGGATACATGAAAACAACATAGTTCCATTCTCTCTACATCCGTGCATGAAGTTCATGAGAGGTGGGATTGAGTATTGTGTCAAAGGAGGTCTCAAACCCTTCATAATTCATGAGATCGAGATAAATGAGAATGCAGCCTATTTTCTCCCCCAAAACTAACAAGTACATTCTCGTGAATCTAGTCAAGAGCCCCATGAGGGACAAAAAAAAGAAAAGAAAAAGAAAAAAAATAAAAAGAAAGAACAAGAAAATAAAAGAGAGCGAGACATGGACTCAAGGGAAGATATACAGCTTGACAATTGATTCCAACCACATTTCGAACATATGGGTAGGGTGACATGGACTCAAGGAAGTTAGAGATGCACCGCCAGAGTTTGAAGAGGAGATCAGATCAACCATTGATGAGCTCAAAGAAATCAACTTAGGAACTAAAGGTAATACACATCTAAACTATATCAATTCTTTGTTGAATGATACTGAAACCAATGACCTAATTAGGCTGTTGATTGAGTTTAAGGACTACTTCGCATGGAGTTACGAAGAGATGCCTAATTTATCTCATGACGTAGTGGTCCACAAACAAGCAATAGAGCCTAGTGCTAACGCTACCAAGCAAGATCCAAGATGTATGCAATTAGACATTGAATAGCATATCATTTTTAAAATCAAGAAACTGATCAATGCTGGCCTTATTAGGGAAGAAACATACCCTACCAGGTTGGCTAGTGTCATCCCAGCTAAGAAAAATAATTTCCAAATTTGCATATGCGTCAATTTTAGAGATCTTAATAAGGCGTGTATAAAGATGAATTTCACAACCAATACCAGAACCGATGGTGGATATTGTCTCATCTCATACAGTCTTCTCTTTCATGGATGGCTCATCTAGTTACAACTAAATAAAGATGGATGCTGAGGATGAAAGAAATATTGCATTTCAAACGTCGATCAAAATCTTTTGTTGTAGGGTCATGTCTTTCAGCCTTAAAAATTCCAGTGCTACATACCAATGGGCCATGACTCGGATCTTTGACAAACTCATTCATCATCAAGTCAAGTGTTATGTCAATGATCTTGTAGTCAAAAGTAAAGAAAAGAAAGACCATCTCTTTGACTTGAGAGTAGTTTTCAAATAGTTAAGATAATTTAACCTTAAAATAAATCCTCTGAAGTGTGCATTCGGAGTAGCTTCAGAGAAGTTCCTTGGGTTTGTTGTCTGACATTGTGGAATAAAAATTTATACGGAGAAGATCAAGGCGATATTAGAAATGTCACCACCTAAAAGTCTAACTCAACTTAGATCATTCCAAAAGTGATTATCATATCTAAGATGCTTCATTTCCAACCTATCAGGAAGATGCAAGCCATTTTTATCACTTGTCAAAAAGGATGCTAAGTTCAAGTGGGATGATAAGTGTCAACATGCCTTCAAAGACATCAAGCACTACTTGATGATGCCGCCAGTTCTAGTTACCCATATCTCAGGCAAACTATTGATATTATATACTGCTACATTAGACGACTCTATTGGTGCTTTGTTGGCCTAAGCCAATGACGAAGGGAAAGAGAATGCACTATACTATCTCAGTCATCATCTAATCCCTACTGAGGAAAATTTTTCCACCCATTGAAAAGTACTACCTAGCTTTAATCTTTGCATCCCAAAAGCTATGATATTACATGCTTTCTCATAAGATGAACTTGATCTCTAAGATCAATCCACTACAATATCTCATGACACGACGGACATTATCTAGACGATTAGCATGTTGGTCCACAATTTTGTCACAGTTTAACATCACTTTCATACCCCTTTGTATAGTGAAAAGACAACCACTAGCATATTTCTTAGCAACACACCCACTTCCTGCTGAATCCCCACTTAGTGATGACCTCCCCGTTGAACATATCATGAATTTAGGGGATACTAGCATTCACTGCTGGGAGATGTATTTTGATAGTGTGACTTCCTTTCAAAAGGGAAAAGAACCTTGATCTATTCTTTCAAGGAAGGAAGGGGTAGGAATAGTTCTCCAAAATTTGGACCATGAAGTGATGAGAATCTCATATCATCTGTCCAATCTATGCTCCAACAACAAAGTCAAATATGAGGCTCTAATTACCAGTCTGGAGTTACCTATTATGCTATGCTTCAAAAGTATCAACATCTTTGGAGATTCTCAATTAGTCATCTAGCAAATCATTGGTCTTATAAAGTTCTATAGCCTAAGCTCCATCACTATCATAATTACACTATGGAGTTATTGGCCCAAATCCTATAGATTACTATATACAAGATTCCTCAAGGAGAGAATGCCATAGCATATGCTTTAGCCAAGCTTGCTTAAGAGTTGGCATATCTAGACGATGAGTCCATACCAATAAGGGTCCAAAATAGATAAGTCATATCCCTTGTTGATGCTGAACTCATCAAGAGACTCTCTCTTAAAAGGGAGATTACCATTTTCAAAAAGGATGATGAATCAGAATGGAGGCAACCATTCATGGATTATCTAAATATAGGCAAACTACCTTAAGAGAAGTCCCTAGCACATCAGATGAAGTAGAGAGCCCTTTCCTATGCTCTCATAGATGGCACCTTGTATCGGCGATCCTTTGATCATATATGGTTACATTGTTTGGACAAACATGAAGCCCATAAGATTGTGACCGGGGTACACTCAGGTTTATGCAGAGCGCATCAATCCGGTCTGAATATGAAAGCTAAGATCAAGAGACTAGAATACTACTGGCCTTTGATGATCACAGACTGCATGGACATAGCTAAGAGATGCCACCAATGTCAGGGGCATTGTGTGGTCTTACACTAGCCACCTAACATTCTACACCCTACATTAGCCTCATGGTCATTTGAGTGTTGAGGTACCAACATAGTGGGTCTGATCGATCCTTCTTTTTCCAAGGGTCATCTATTCATTCTAGCTGCCACTAACTACTTTTTTAAGTGGGCGGAGGCAATCCCACTCAGAGAGGTCACAGCTCAACATGTGCTCTAATTTTCAAGAACCATGTCGTATATAGATTTGGTGTGCCTCGATGAATTATATCTGATAGTAGTATTGCATTGAAAAGCATTAAAATCAATAGCTCTTCCTGGAGACACAACATAGATTAGATATATTCAACCATCTGCTACCCGAGAGCAAACAATTTAGTAGAAGCCTTCAATAAAACTCTTATCCAAATATTAAAGAAGACACTTAATGACAATTAGATACAATAGCATGAGTAGTTAGTTGAAGCCTTATGGGCTTACCGCACCACATATAGAACTCCAACTCAATCTACCCCTTTCTCCTTAGTGTATGGATCTGAAGCAACCCTACCATTAGAAGTCCAACTCATATCATTAAAGATAGCTGTGGGTAGCATGATCATAATGGAGCAGAATGCCAAGCTGTGGTTAGAAGAGCTCAAAGGTTTAGAGGAGAGGCGCCTATGGGCATGCCAGAACCTCGAGTTGTACAAAGAAAAAATGATTCAAGCTCATAATAAGTTGGTCCATCATAGAGCTTTTCAAGTAGGAGAGCTTATTTTAGTTCTAAAGAGACCAATTATTGCCCATCGCAAGATGGGAGGCAAGATTGATCCTACTTGGGAAGGCCCTTTTTCCATAGAAAAGGCTTACCAAGGAGGATAAGTCTACTATGCATTCATTCTAGCACAACCATTGCACACCGACAGGCAGCCTTAAGTCTAGTTTAATTTATTGTGCTACCAACTAATCACTCCAATAGTTACTCCCCGCTTTGGAAGATGTAAGTCTACACGCTTTCTTCCTAGCACAACCGTTGCACACTGAAAGGCACCCTTTAGGTTGGTTAGCTCTACCCCGCGACCGGTAGACTATCCCTTTTGATATGTAAACCTAAGATAGGACAAGGCTGATATAGCCACTTCTTAGTGAATCTATCACACACCGAAGGTCCATTAAAATTAAAATGATATTTTTGACTATTTTTGAGTTGTGATAAGTCTCCAGTGACACTCTCTCAGTCGTGACCCTTAGGTTGGTTAGTCTTACCTTGTGGCTGGTAGACTTTCCCTTTGGATTTGTAAATCTAAGATAGGTCATGGTTGATATAGCCCCTTCTTAGTAGATCCATCGCACACTGACAGGGTTACTTCCCCAAAAAAACCAAAGAAACCCATAAATCAAAGTCACTTTATCCCCCAGTGGATCCAAGCTCACATCTCCAGTAGATATGCCCTCAACCTCAAATTAAACCAAATCATGCCCTCCACCAAGTGGAGCCCCATATCAAATCGAATCAAATTCTCATCTTTAGTGGATGCCTACCAACCAAATTTAACTAACTCCTACCCTCAGTGGATACCTTCATGAAATCAAACTCACAGAACCTGAACCTGCTTTCCTAGTGGAAGGTTCATGCACCCATCCTCGACAGATTATAAATTCTAATCCACAGCAGATCTTCTTTCTCCAAGCCATATCAATCAAAATCAAATCCATATTATATGTCGTTAACTTGAACCTAATTCTCTAGTGGAAGGTTCATATACTTAATCCCCAATAGATTCCTAATTTTATTCTTTTGGCATAAACCTCTCACATGTCATGTCCAATGCATGTGTGATCCCCTAGCGAATTTTCCTTCATGTCCTTGACATGAAATTCTAACCAAATCTTCTTTGCTTTATTATGCCCTTGGCATAGGTTGAGTCACATTTCACTGAGATTGTGATTCAATCTACATCTCAATTTAAGTATAGATCATTTTCATTGGTGCTTGCAATCCTTCAAATATTATTGATTGTCTTTTGATAATATGTGGTGTGCCTTGTCGGTTACACCCACTATCCTTTGTTGACCACACTTTTAGAGTGAGTCTTCAACCTCCTTAGTATAGATCTAAGACTCTTATAAATATTAAGAGTTCCTTAGTCTTAAGACACTTCTAGTGATTAAGTGAACACTTAACCTAAGCCTAGAGACTTGGAAGGATTAATCATAGGATTAGGCAATGCCTTAAGACTTAAAGGAATCAACCACTCAATGGCCTAAAATTAATCTATATGTTCCTTCTCAAATCCAATCTAAATTCAAATCTCAAACTAAAACTTAAATCCCAATTCAAATTCCAAATCCAAATCTAAATTCCAAAACATTTGATTGAAATCCATGTTCAAACTCAAACTCAAAACCCTTCCTAAGCCCTTTGATTTCATCTTATGGACTTAGCTTTAGCCAAATTCAAATCAATCTCAATTCATTTTGATTTTCTCAAATATCAATTCAATCCTTCAATCAAAATGTTGAATTCGAATTCAAATCCAACTTCAAATGATTCAATCCCATGATCAAATTCAAGTCCAAAATTTTTCATAAACCTTACGATTGAATTCCATAGACATAGCCAAACCTCCACCCAATTCAACCCAAATTTGATTGATCCCTTCATGAATCATTTATATTCACAAATATAAATAAAGTGTAAACTCAAATGACCAAAAATAATCCAAAATCAAATCAAAATCCAAGTAAGACCCTTCTTAAGCCATATGGACCTACCTCTTTAAGCTTGGATAAATCCAAATCAACCCAAAATCAATTGATTTCTTTATAAATCAATTATATATTCATTTATATTCACAAATATAAATGACACTCACACCCCAATGACCAAAATTAAATCAAACTAAACCAATTTCTTACTTAAGCCCTTTTGACCTACCTCCATGAGTTTGGTCAAATTTGCTTCCAAATCACTCCAAACTCAAGTGATTTTCTCATGAATCATTTATATCTTCATTTGTATTCACAAATATAAATGAAATATAAATTCATATGACCAAAACTAATCCAAAATCAAATTAAAACCTAATTCAAGCCTTTTAAGCCCTTTCCTTGGACTTGGCCAAATCCTATCCAAATCAAGTCAAAACCGATGAATTTTCTTTGAATCAATCATTTCTTCAATCATCTATCCAAATATAAATGAAACATATAATCATCAAACCAAACTCAAGTCAACCTAGGTTAAGCCCAAGTTAACCTTTTTGACTTGAAAACTCCAAATGAGCCAAAATTCATTGGACTCCAAATTGATTACAATTCGATTTATATTTCAATTATAGGCTCATGTATAAGTTTAACTAAACTTAAATCAAGCCAAATCTAAGTCAATTGACCTGTTTATGTCCCCTTGACCCAAAGCGCCTAAAGGACCTTTTTGAGCCAAGTTCTAATCCAACCCAAATTGGATTGAACCAAGCCCATCCAAGCCTCATATCATGATCAAAAATCACCCTAGGATGATCAATCACCTTGAATTAGGTCAAACCAAGTTAACCCTTAGTCCATATAAAATCCAAACTAGCTAAAAGTCATCCTACACCAAATTGATTGAAACCATTGACTCTCATCAACCCATAATTAATGTTTGAACATGACTTGACCATCAATTGAGCCAAATCAAATCTGATTGGACATTTGACCCAAGTTGACCCAAATTGACCTAAATGGCCAAAATAAGTCAAATCATGATCTAACCCAAATTGATTGCAACAAATGGCACAAGTTCAATCCAAATTTATTGTTGAACTTGACCAAAGCTCCAATTTGGCAATTGGACCCAACCTAGCCCAATTAATCAACCTAGCCCAAATTGACCTAAAAGGTCAAACTAGCCAAAATCCAAATTAAACCGAAATTGATTCAAAAAAAATCCTATTATATTTTTTAATTAACAATTTGAACATGAACCAACACTCAACCCAAGCTAATTTTGCCAATTTGGACAAATTGGTCAACTTAGCCCATTTGACATATATGAATCCAAATGAGCCAAAATCAAGCCTAGGCCAAATTGATTGAAACCACTTGAACTAAAACTCTTAAAATCATTATTTGAACCTAACCCAAGTCTTAGTTTGACCCAATTCGACCAATTGTTCAACCTAACCCAACATGACCCAAATTGAACCCATATGACCAAATTGAGCCAAAACTCATGAAACCAACCCATGACCCATTGAAGGTTGATCAAACCTGACCCAAATTTTTTTCAAATCAAATCCAAAAATAAAATACAAATTTCTTTAAACAATTTTGATTCACTTTAAATGATCTTATTTCATAGGATTGTCTTTAGGAATTAATTAGGGTGAATGAAGTCATATGCTTACATCATGTTATCTCTTTCCAAGCATGTTAAATGTTATTTGTCATGTGAAGTCAAGCATTCATTCTCTTTTGAAAAATTAAATTAAAATGAAATTTTTCCTTTATGTCAAATTGCATGCTTTAGCTAAAGTAAGAATATAAGTGACTATTATCACTATTAAATTAAAATTATTTTTAAAATCTATAAATCAAAGATTACAAATAAAGGTGTGCTACTTATACATACTTATAAGCTTGCATGTGATTATAGCATAAAATGTTTTATGTGATTTTCTTCTCTCCTCTTAACATAGATTTGAATAGGATTTGTAAAGTGTATAGTTTATTTGAAAAGAACATAACACTTGTTTAAATTCATTCCTATCCACTTCTATGTTATGACTTAAGAAGGATCTTTACATTTATGCATGTAAATTGTATAACCAAATAAAATACAAAAATCTTTTGCATGCCTCTTCTTCCATTCATTTCTTTTTTTGTGCATGCACATGTATTTAAGAAAAGTGGTATATTAGTCTGGACATCCCGGGGTTGTGAGGCTTTAAGTAGCCCCAAGAAGGTCTTGTACCTTATACGCCTAATGTAGAAAACAATGGCATCGTACTCACTTATGTCTTTCATACATGTAAATGTGCATTTGATTAATGGATAAAAGCGTCCCTCTTTTCTACTTAACAAAACATTCATAAGAACATACAAATTTTCTTAAACAACATCTCTTAGCATTCATCATTAAAGTGTGCTAAAGTTTGCATTTTCATGTATAGGTATGCTTAGGAATCATTCATATGCATGGCATACATGTTGGAAAGAAATAAAAGGTTGTGTGTTATGTGATAATAATTCACCTTAATTAATCCTACAATGCCTTTGCTATTTGAATAGTGTTATTTAGAGCAAATCTAAACTTAGGACTAATTAAAACACATAATAAAACATTCACTAAAGAAAAATCATTAATGAATCTATCTTAGAAATTAAAGGTAGAGATGAAAGAGAAGTTTTCTTCTCTTTTCCTCTATTTATAATATTTTGTAATTAAGCGTAGGTTCATTCAGACCAATTCAAATCTTCAAATAAAATCAACAAATCAACTAAATCACTTAAATGAAACCATTCTCTAAGTTGAAACCTCTCAAACTTAGAAAACTTTAATCTTAAAGCCTAACTAAGACATACCACACAAGCCTCAAATGACACACACATTAGGCTAAGTCACCATTTTTAGTCCTATGTTAGGGCGGTGCATGGTTTGATGCTTGATTTTGTTTTGTGATGTAATATTTTAGACTGGATATTAGGGTGTATGTGGGTAGACTGAATGGTAGGGTGATCTTAGTCTAACCATGTCTTCTATAGGGGATTATTCTTAAGGGGCGCTGTAATAAAAATATAAATGCTTTTTGATGTGCAAGTTGCTTAAACCCCTAAGCATAATCCAAATTAGGCCAGGTGGACTTTGTTACCAATGTGTGGGGTGCTAAGTCCAATTTATTCATATAACTGCTTGGGATGTGTGGTGTGTTTAGGTAATCTCTATTTTGCAAGTTTTAGTTAGATTTACATTTCCCATTTTTATATAATTTTTTGCAATTAGGATTTGGAATGAATGTCATGGGGAAGTAGAGGTGAACATTGGTCATAAGATTATGTCTTATGTACCATGTGAAGCCTTTGGAGCAATCACATTCCAACCAAGCCAAAAGAAAGAAAGGAAAGAAGCAAATCAAACATGAAGAAAGAAGAAATGAAGAATGAAGACCCCCATAATATAAATTCCTTCTAAATTGTAATTGTTCATTTGTAATATGGGTTTTATAAGGGTAGAGCTCGGCTACCCATTTCTTTTGGGTTTATGTGGTGGAGCCTGATCACAAAGGCTTTTTATTCTTTTGCACTAGATTTATAAATTATTTGATGTTTATTTAGCTTATGCATTAAGATGACATGCTTTTCCTAGTTTCTTCATTATTTGATGAATGGCCTGGATGCTATTAAGCTCTTAGGAAAGATAAATTTTCTATCTAATTAATCAATTTAAAATTAAAATTAAACAACTCATAACCTCACCTAAAGCCTAGGATATAAATCAAGATAAAATAATTAGCAACCCCTTAGCTGGATGTTGTATGTTTCACATCGTGCATAAAAATCATCTTGCTTCACTCTTGCTTATGGAGGGATTCCACATTTGCCAGAGAATATGGCTTGACGTTTGGGAGTCATGGTGGAAACACACCTCCTGCTTGCTGACTTTTGGCCCATATTCTCATGCATTAGGCATATGAATCCCATAGCCTGTGTCAAATGAACTATCTAAAAATTAAAATAAAAAGTAAACAAAGTTGCATTAGATTTAAGTCATGAATTCATGACTTACACTATCTAGTCTCTTAGGGAGTGAGTTTAAGTACTTAGTCTTCTTTCTAAATAAACAACAGCCTAGTTATCTTGCAAAAGCATAAGACTTGCCTTCATGAATTTTAAATCGTAGGAGTTAGCTGGCAGCCACCCCCAGGAGGTTGTAAGTCCAATAGTCCAGTGGTTTATCCTCTCTTATGGAGGTAAACCATATGCCCATTTTTTTCTTAGATTTAGGTCATTCTTTGGCCCTCGTCAAAGCTCCCTCGATTTAGGATCTAAGGTTATTATTTTCCATTACGGGCAATAAGTATAAATCCTTATCTCTTAGGCATTTTCATGATCTTGTATCATAGAATTGTAAGTCCTAGATTTATAATAAAAATTCAACTCAAACAAATAATTCTCTTCAAATTCAAAATATAAAGCCCAACCATAGGATAGTTTGGGATGCTTGCTAGGTTTCCTAGCATCATGAGCATCCCCTACTTATCTCCCTTTGGTTTCGATAATAACTCCCTCCTTTTAATCAATCCCATTTGATCTTCCAAAAATAACTAATTAATTGGTAGTCCTATCTTTGAAATCTTTGGAGACAATGGTCACTTACCTTAATCGAGAGTATTCTTAAGAAATCTCATTCCTTAAGATATAATTAACTATGGGAGCTTACCTCCATAGGGAACTTAACGAACTCGATTTAAAATAAACCCTACTTTACTTTTCCATGTAAAGTATGTGAAGAATATTTGATACATTTGAAGACCCATTATCCTTAGTAGTTCTTATTAAAGTGATTAGGTCCATTGTAAGATGGTGATGTCTATCTCTCGAGATAGTACATCATTCCTCAATGTCGTACCCTATCACCCTAATAAGAACATATGCGAATCGACGTGGTGTCCAACAAGCACATTATTTTTGTTTTCATTTGAATTCATTTTAGATGAAAAAAAATCACCATAAATTTTTCTAGCGACTCCACTGGGAATGGTTCCTGTCTCCATCTTTGATAAATGATCGTTGTCTCCAAGTATCGATAGTGAATTTGTATTTCATATAACTTTGAGACGATCCTTCTTTTTCGTTGGCACTTAGTTTATTTCATTCTTAAGCTAAGTTAGCCAACATCATATAGGATTTAGGACCTCACTTCGTGTAGGTCTTAAAACCCCTATTGGGTTCTCCAATAGGAAAACAAAATCTAAATAAATAGATAATTAAAGACCTTTTTCTTACCATCTTTATGGTAAGGTAAAAGCTCATTCCAAAATAAAAAAAATAAATGCTTTATAAAAAAATATCACTTTCCAAAAGCACTTTTAAAAAAAAAATTTATAAAAAAATATTTATACCTCATATAACAATCTTCATTATTGTTATATGTAGGACCTTTTCAAAAATCAAAATTAAAAATTAAATTTTCAAAAAAAGCGCATATGAACATCCCCAATCAATATAGCCATATTTATTGAATGAAGATTTCATTTTCAAAACAAAATCAAAAATCATCTTTTCAAAATCACAAATGAACTTCATTCAATATGCCCAAATTTATTGAATGAAGATTTTATTTTCAATCAAATCAAAAATCATAAATGAATATCCTCATTCAATATACCCAAATTTATTGAATGAAATTTCAATTTCAAAAAAAACCAACAATCATATTTTCAAAAAAAAAGAAGCACATATGAACATCCTCATTCAATATACCCAAATTTATTGAATGAGGTTTTCATTTCCAATAAAATCAACAATCATATTTTAAAAAAAAAAGAGCACTTAGGAACATCCTCATTCAATATACCCAAATTTATTGAATGAAGATTTCATTTTAAACAAAATTTACAATCATATTTTCAAAAAGCACATATGAACATTCCCATTCAATATACCCAAATTTATTGAATGAAGGTTTTCATTTCCAAAAAAAATCAACAATCATCTTTTTTTCAAAAGGACATATGTGAATCCTCATTCAATATACCCAAATTTATTGAATGAAGATTTCATTTTCCAAATAAAACTAAAGTCATATTTCCAAAAAGCATATATTTGAAAATGAACACCCTAATTCAGTATGCCCAAATTTATTGAATGAAGATTTCATTTCCAAATAGAATCACATAATAACGTTGAAATTCTATTTCAACATATCTCACATATGTTGAAGTTAGAGTTTCTTTCTTTTCAAAAAGAACAAGTTTAAAGATGAGCCTCTCCATTCAATACACCCAAAAGTGTTGGATGGAGGTTTCATTTTCAAGCAAAATCACACCATTTCAAATTCCACTCAACACATCCCATATGTGTTAAGTTAGAGTTTCCTTCTTTTCAAAAAAAAAAAAAAAGAAATAGTCAAACATAAAGATTTCATCTTTCAAAAATAAAATTGGCTTCCATTTTTACATACCCAAACTTGTTAAATGAAAATCCTCTTTTCAAAATTATAAAAATCAATCACATTTGGATTCTTCATTTAACATACACAAATTTTCTAAGTGAAGATCCTCTTTTCAAAAAACAAAATAAAAAATCAAACACATTTGGATCTTCCATTTAGCATACACAAATTTGCTAGGTGAAGATCTTCTTTTCAAAAAGATCAAAATAAAAAACAAAACATGTTTGGATCTTTTATTTAGCATACCCAAATTTGCCAAGTAAAGATCCTATTTTCAAAAATCAAAATAAAAAAAAGAAAAAGAAAAATCAAATACATTTGTATCTTTCATTTAGCACACACAAACTTGCTAAGTGAAGATCCCCTTTACAAAAATCATAATAAAAAACAAAATACATTTGGATTCTTCATTTAGCATACCCAAATTTGCTAATTAAAGATCCTCCTTTCAAAAATCAAAACCAAAAATTAAACACACTTGGATCCTTTATTTAGCATACTCAAATTTGCTAAGTAAAGATCCTCTTTTCAAAAATCAAAATCAAAACATCAAACACATTTGGATCTTTCATTTAGCATACACAAATTTTCTAAGTAAAGATCCTCTTTTCAAAAATCAAAATCAAAAAGCAAAACACACTTGGATCCTTTATTGTGCATGCCCAAATTTGCTAAGTAAAGATCCTCTTTTCAAAAAATCAAAATAAAAAATAAAACACACTTGAATCCTTTCTTTAGCATACCCAAATTTGCTAAGTAAAGATCCTCTTTTCAAAAATCAAAATCAAACACATTTGGATCTTTCATTTAGCATACACAAATTTGCTATGTAAAGATCCTCTTTTCAAAATTCAAAATCAATAACATAACATATTTGGATTCTTTCATTTAGCATACACAAATTTTCTAAGTGAAGATCCTCCTTTTCAAAAAATGAAGCAAAATGCAAAATACATTTGGTCTTTATCTTAGCATACCCAAATTTGCTAAGTAAAGATCTCACCTTTTAAAATACAAAACAAAAGATTAGATTTGAACTTTATTTAGCATACACAAACTTGCTAAGTAAAAATTCCATTTCTAAATTCACACATGATTCACATCACAAACAAGCGAACAAAAGAAGAAAATTATTTTCAAACAACTCATTTAGCATACCCAAATTTGCTAAGAGAGCAATTCCAAACAAAGTCAATTGACCCTTTATTTTAACATACTCAAATTTGTTAAATAAAGGGTTCCCAAATACAAAAATCAAATTCAAATAAGAACCAATGGAAGCATCAAAAATCTCCCAAAAATATTAGAACTCATTTTCAATATACATTAATTTGTTGAAAATGGATTCTAAATTCAGAATTCTCCTTTCCAATCTATTCAAAAATCTCTCTCCAAATTCAAAGAGCCCCACTTAACATATTCAAATTATTGAGTGTGGGTTCAAATTCTAAAACAAATTAAAGCAAAAATCTGATTCGGGTTTGTTTTCCAAAATTGCAGAAGTTCAACCTAGTTTCAATTAGTTTCTTTCAAGTTCAGTTTAGTATAATGGATGCCCACAAGTATGTCTTCACTTTTCCTTTTGGGATGAATTTGGCCTTAGATCGGGCCAGCCTCCCACAGACTGACTTTGCCCTCCTGATTCATTTTGGCCGAGGTTTCAAATAGTCCAGAATCACTTGTGAGGGGGCAGCCTTTACAACCGTCAGTAGGAGTGTGGTGACCGAGTAGAAGCTGGTCATCCATGTTGAGATGTTGTCTGACTCAGAATTTCCCTCATTGAAGAGGAAGACTATGGCAATTTCCACAAGCGATTCTGATTCTAGTGCACCATTGTTCCCCTTGTTGATGTAGGCTAGCACCCACTCGTTGGCTTCTTCCAAGGGGAAGGCTCCTTGATTCTAGGGATAGTCTCCCTACCTACGAGGTAGGGTCTAGTTCCCGCACTACTCCTCCTAGCAAAACTTAAGGCCGTAATAGATGCCTCAAGATCAAGCAGCATCACTACCGCATAGCTAGGGACCTAGAGGCAGTTTCTCAGGTTATAGTAGAGGAGTTACCCAAGATAGTTTCTCCTCTGATCACAGAGAACAAGTTTCACCCTCTCTTCAGATCTGATGGAGAGGAAGATGTTAGGAGGATCTCAGTTTCACCTCCACCTACAGTATAATATGAGGCTCCTATCAGAGATAGGAGGAGGTCGTATGCCAGCCTTAAATTAGTTCTACATCTAGTTGGCAGGGATTATGGATGGTCAGAGTCTGGGGCCCAATTTAATTTACGTTCAGTCATCCCCTATAGTGTAGGGGAGCACATCCGACAGG
This sequence comes from Cymbidium sinense, assembly GCA_021442155.1. Classification (NCBI taxonomy): domain Eukaryota; kingdom Viridiplantae; phylum Streptophyta; class Magnoliopsida; order Asparagales; family Orchidaceae; genus Cymbidium; species Cymbidium sinense. The sequence goes on from CM038214.1 coordinate 246,482,935, forward strand.
AGAGGGCCAGGGAGGCTTGTGTATTAGTACAAATTACTAGCCGAGAGAGATGGAGGTACAGTAGGCAATCAGCATCCTCAACCCTCATGGATTTTTCCCAATCGACATGCTACCCACGTCGATCATATTGATAGCATTTTATTGATGGGTACTACCCACCATTAGAGGGGAGCTCCTGCTTAAAGAGAGTCGGTGATGGCTTTGCCACACCACTCTACTCCATTCCCACTATCTCTAGTACTAGTTCCATCATCCACAGTTCCAGCAAAGGCCATGAAAGCAGCATCCAGGAAAAAGAGAGCCTCACTAGTGATCCAGCTATGACCAAGAGATCCCATTCCATCTACACCACTGACTGAGGCGAGGCCAAGCTCTCTTGATCGACCTCCTACCCAAGTTATGATGAAGAAGGAATGGCGACCTCGAAGCATAATAGTCATGCCATCACCACCACCACCCGACATGGAGATAGTAGCGAGGGGAGAAGAGCAATTGTCCCATGGCTATAGATCCTACTAGGAGTACCACTCCACCCAGATCTAGTGATAATCAGGAGAATCTATCTTCTAGTGAGCGTAGTCCTCACAAGATCAGCTCTCTAATAGCAGGGGAGGTTAGATATATCTCTGTTCATGACAATGATCCTACCACAAGTCAGCCATGAGCCTTTGTGCTTATGCAGTTGGACTGTTCCCTCGATGATATTGTAGCATAGTATCTGGTAGAGAAGAAACAAATCCTAGGATATGATTGGTCTGACTTAGAGAAGGAGAATGTCAATTTTGATCCTAATGAAAATGATTTGTTGGAGGATTCAGCGGGAGTGCATATGGTTGATACCAAGGGTTCTCTCCTTTGAGATCAACAGAGTTTGGAAGGTGTTGTAGCTGAGCAGGGTGATACTGCCCACTCGACCTGACAACTCCTTCAACAACTTAAATAGAAGGATGAACAAATTGATAAGGTGGGAAAGAGGCTTGAAGATTTGCTAGCAACAGTTTTGGCACTTCAAAACCAAGCCCCGGCAGTGCATCCTACTATTGTAGAAATAGGTCAGCCTGAGTTGTTACATATTTTGGATTAGCCTAAGAATTTACCTCCAGTAGAACAAAGTAGCACTAGCTTGTATAAGAAGGTAGTGGACAGTACCCCCATACAAGAAAATGATATTAAACTCATGGTTGAGCAGCAAGTGAGAGAAGCACTGGCGCAAGCCTAAGGAGGATCATCGATTCCAAAGTTTAAACCCTACCTAGAGGAATTCAATGTCATCCAGTATCCTAAGGGTTTTGTGTTAGCTTCTTTCAAGAGCTTTGATGAAAGCAGGAACCCACGTCAGCACATAGCGCACTTTAGGGCCAGTTGTTACAATGCTAGTTGCAGTGATGCGTTGCTATTCCATCTTTTTATCAATAGTTTAGCAAGCAGAGCCTTTGATTGGAACACTAAACTCCCCAACAGTTCAGTGAATACTTTTATTGAGTTGGAGCAACTCTTCATTAAGAGGTTTGTTGGAGCTCAGTAAAGGGTGGCTATAGGCAATCTCGTTATGGCTCAACAACATCCTGATGAGTCCCTCATTGATTATATTCTCAAATGACACAATTTGAGTATGAAATGCAAACCGCAGTTGTCTTAACAACATGCCATTGAAATTTTACTAAAGAATATTCATGGCCCGGTCGCCTTCATGCTCAAAGGTTTTACCATCAAGACATTTGAAAAGCTAATCAACAAGACAGCTAGCTTACAAGGAGAAGCCAAACAGTTACCTTTTTTGGATCAATCAACAAAGCCAAAGCCACAAAAAGCTTATGAGAAAAAGCCAGAGGTAGTAACTGTAGTGGAAAAAGGGAAAAACTGGAAAGAGAGCGGTATGAGAGACCTCGAGCTTAACATCTATCACTTCCACCTCCTCTACCACTGCCTAGGCCATCCTATCGGCTACCATAGCAGCCTCCATAGCCTTCGCCTCCTCCTCCTTAGCCATACTCACAGTAGCAGCAACAACACACATACCCACCACTAAGTAGCTACCATCCACCTACTCTTTTGGATAAACTAAACAAACCTTATTCATTTAAAGGGAGGTAATTAGGAAAATCTTTAAGAACCTCTTAAAGAAACTTGATTTTTAGCTACCCAAGCCTAAGAAGTCGGAGGAAGTGGGTAGGGGCAATGATCCTAATGTTTGCCCCTACCACCGCATGTTAGGCCATAATTTTGAGGATTATTTTACATTCAAGGACTTGCATGAGGATAGCTATAAGATAGGCACAATAATTATACCAAAGGAATACTTAGTGGAACAACCATCCAGTTTTGTTAGGGTAATCCTTAGGGAGACATACGATCCTCTCAAATCCAAAGAAGGTTGGGATATCTTCTTATCCCGAACCTCTAAAAGGATTATTTCAAAAATTAAGAAACTTTCTTTGTAGGTGCCTGAGGCGCTCGAACCTCCAATATCAAAGAAGGTTTGCAAGTTGCTAAAGATAACTTGGGGAATGTGGGAGCTCAGCAGTAGTAGCAGTAGCCCATACAACCCAGGATAGCCAAGTAGCATACCCCGAGCCCACCTCCATTCCACGTTCGCTACTACTTGAGACACTTCTACTTTAGCTAGCTCTTCTTCTAGTAGACATCTTGTATCAGTGGATGAGGGCATCAAATTTCTCACCACACTTACTTTATTAGATTTCTATTATGTACCTCCTTCAAAATCTATGAAATTGAGAAATAAAACTACTTTGAATTACATCTGTGTCACTTTTGTGGGTTGTCTAATTCTACTCTTATAGAAAACTCTTCAAGTATAAATATAATTATTGCAACTCTGATCTTCTTCTTTCTGAATCAAAGATGGACTTTCCTTCTCTAAATAGTATGAGTTCACCTCTTGAGATAGACTTGGAATCATCTGATTCCAAGGGTCTTATAGGAGAAGATGTAGGTGAGCCTGATGAGCAGGTAGAATCATCCACTAAACTGCCACAAGATATCATTGAAGTTAACCTCCATAGTGGTAAGGTTCTACCTCCTAGGGCAGCACCTCAAGATTAGGGAAAACTAGTCATTAGTACTGATGAGCTAGAAACCACTCCACGGGATGCTCCACCCATGGATATACTTGTGGAGGATCAGCCCAAAGTGGATTACAATGTCCTCGCTCACCTAAGAAAGTTGCCAGCCAAGCTAACCATATATGATTACCTTATCTTATCCAAAGAGATGATGGAGTCATTAATCAAGGCTCTTCTTGATCTAGAAATATGGTTAGCTCAGCTGTCCGCTATTGGAGAGGAGGCACATTACTCAAGTGAAGCCCAGGGAGTCACATTCACAGATGAAGACCTTCTTCTAGGGGACATGGAGCACAACCATCCCCTCTACATCACAGTGGATATGGGAAGATTCAGAATTTTTAGGGTTTTGGTTGATCTAGGTGCATCAGTGAATATTATGAGTCTAAAGACCCCTGTCTATTTGAAAATTGACATCTCTACACTCCGTGGAGATTGGATGATTTTGAGAGGGTTCAATGAACAGGGCGAGAGGGCTCTAGGCTCTATAGTGTTACCTTTAGAAATAGGTGACTGGAAGATTGAAGCCAAATTCTATATAATTGATTTGAATACTTCATTCACTGCTTTGCCCAGTAGGCCTTGGATACACCAGAACAAGATGATTCCATCCTCCTTACATCAGTGCATCAAGTTTTGAAAAGATGGAATCGAATACTATGTCAAAGGAAATGAAAAGAAATTTTCAGTTAGAGAGGTTGAGATATATAAAGATGCGACCTACTATCTTTCTCAAAATACCTTTTCTCATGAACTTGGTCAAAATTCAAATACAAAAGAAAAAGAAAAAGAAAATACAAGTGAACGAGAAAAGGACATCAAGGAAGAAGTAGAGCTGCATGTCACATTCCACCCACAGTTCATTCCATCATATGAACACATAGGTAAGATGACTCGAACTCCACTAGGCAGAGGTAGAGGCAGAGGTAGACATAGAGGTAGTTCTAGAGGTGGAAGACTCCCTGGTTGGTGGCCAACCAATAAGGGTTATGTTCTAGTTCACAAGAGTACACCTACTATTCACATAGACTTAGAATCTAGCTTAGAGGATGAGTCTCATGTAATTAGAATACCAGCCAACCCCTCTCAGTGGGTCTCATTGGAGGTGACACTTGAGCCAAATAGTGATGAAGATCAGGCCTCCAAGCAAAGTATGAATGTATTCGAATCAGGCTTATGTAAAACCATTAGGCAGTAGTTGGGAAACTTTAGCTATAACCTCACTTTCTTCTTAAAAAGTTGAAGATTTAGTAGTTAAAGAAGCCCCTAGGTCTTCCATGGATACCAAGCAGAAGAGATTCCTATTGGGATCATCATCCTCAAGTTCAGAAGCTAATGTAGAACTTGAGGATAATTTATATAAAGATTTAATAGAATTGCCTTTTGATTGGTACTCGTCTTGTGTCTTAATCTTGCAAAGAAAGGTTTGACTCCTTATACATGGTCTAGGCATAGGTTAGAGTACTTCAAGAAGCTATGAAACTATAAAGGTGGTGATGCACAACCAAGATCAGGACTAAGATTCGGTATAGTGGGTCCAGTCGATGACAATGGTTACTGCTTAATTGCCACCAATCATCTGGAATCTGATAGGATCTTCTCAAACCACAATAACTCTTATGAGGAAGTGTGTTTAGAAACTTCAGGTGACCCAGATGATCTCCAAAACAAAGATGCACCACCATAATTCAAAGAGGAAATACATTCAACAATAAACAAGCTTAAAGAAATCAACCACGGGATGGAAGAAAATCTACGCCTGAAATACATCAATACATTGCTAAATGAAGATGAAACTAATGATTTAGTTAGGCTATTGATTGAGTTTAAGGACTACTTTACATAGAGATATGAAGAGATGTTAGAATTATCTCCTGATGTAGCGATCCATAAGCTAGTAATAGACCCTAATGCCAACCCTATCAAGCAAGCTCCAAGGCGCATGCGATTAAAAATTGAACAATAGGCCATTTCTGAAGTCAAGAAACTGATCGATGTTGGTTTCATTAGGGAAGAAAAATACTCCACCTGGTTAGCTAGTGTCGTGCCAATTAAGAAAAAAATGACCAAATTTGCATATGCATCAATTTCAGGGACTTAAACAAGGCATGTCCTAAGGATGAATTTATTATTCCTATACTAGAATTAATGGTGGACATCGCCTCATCTCATGCAGTATTCTTCCTTTATGGATGGGTCATCTACCAAATCAAGGTAATGAAAGAAACACCGCTTTTGAACCACATCTGTTATAAGTTCATGCCATTCGGCCTTAAAAATGCTAGTGCTACATACCAACGGGCCATGACTCAGATCTTCAACAAACTCATTCGTCATCAGGTAATGCTATGTTAATGATCTAGTAGTCAAAAGCAAAGAAAAGGAAGACCATATTTTGACTTGAGAGTAGTTTTCGAATGGTTAAAATAATTTAACCTCAAAATAAAACCCCTAAAGTGTGCATTTGGAGTAGCTTTAGGGAAGTTCCTTATTTTTGTTATCCAACACCAGGGAATAGAAAAAGATCCAGAAAAAATCAAAGCTATCTTAGAAATGACATCCCCTAAAATTCTAACTTAACTCAAATTTTTCCAAGGGTGGTTGGTGTATCTAAGATGCTTTATCTTCAATCTATTGGGGAGATGCAAGCCATTTTCTGCATTTGTTAAAAAGGACACCAAGTTCAAGTGGGATGACAAGTACCAGCATGCCTTTGAAGATATCAAGTAGTAGCTTTAGGGAGTAGCTTTAGGGAAGTTCCTTGGGTTTGTTATTCGACACCGGGGAATAGAAAAAGATCCAGAAAAAATTAAAGCTATCTTAGAAATGACATCCCCTGAAATTCTAACTTAACTTAGATTTTTCCAAGGGTGGTTGGTGTATCTAAGATGCTTTATCTTCAATCTATCGGGGAGATGCAAGCCATTTTCTGCATTTTTTAAAAAGGACACCAAGTTCAAGTGGGATGACAAGTACCAGCATGCCTTTGAAGATATCAAGCAGTATTTGGTGAAGCCACCAGTTCTAGCAACTCCTATCCTAAGCAAGCCATTTATCCTCTACACTACTACATTGGATGACTCCCTTGATGCTTTGTTGGCCCAAGCCAATGACAAAGGGAAGGAGAGTGCTCTCTACTACCTCAGCCATCGTCTGATCACTGCTGAAGTAAACTACCCACCTATTGAGAAACATTGCCTAGCTTTAATCTTTGCACACTAAAAGCTACAAAACCTCTAAAGTGTGCATTTGGAGTAACTTTAGGGAAGTTCCTTGGGTTTGTTATCCGACACCGGAGAATAGAAAAAGATCCAGAAAAAATCAAAGCTAACTTAGAAATGACATCCCCTAAAATTCTAACTTAACTCAGATTTTTCCAAGGGTGGTTGGTGTATCTAAGATGCTTTATATTCAATCTATCGGGGAGATGCAAGTCATTTTCTACATTTGTTAAAAAGGACACCAAGTTCAAGTGGGATGATAAGTACCAGCATGCCTTTGAAGATATCAAGCAGTATTTGGTGAAGCCACTAGTTCTAGAAGCTCCTATCCTAGGCAAGCCATTTATCCTCTACACTGCTGCATTGGATGACTCTTTCAACGCTTTGTTGGCTCAAGCCAATGACAAAGGGAAGGAGAGTGCTCTCTACTACCTCAGCCATCGTCTGATCCCTACTGAAGTAAACTACCCACCTATTGAGAAATATTGCCTAGCTTTAATCTTTGCATCCTAAAAATTACAACACTATATGCTCTCTCATAAGGTGAACTTGCTTTCAAGAATCAATCCACTATAATATCTGATGACATAACCAACGTTATCCAAATAGTTAGCACGTTGGTCCATGATTCTCTCGTAGTTCGATATCACATTCATACCCCTCTGTGCGGTGAAAGAATAAGCACTAGCAGATTTTTAGCAGCACACCCACTTCTTGCTAACTCTCCACTTAATGACGACCTCCCTAACGGACAAATCATGAACCTAGGGGAGATTGACAATCACCATTGGGAGATATATTTTGATGGTGCGGCTTCCTTTCATAAAGGAGAAGAACCACGATCTACTCTCCTAGGAAAGGTTGGGGTAGGAATAGTTCTCTTACCTCTAGACCATGATGTGATGAGATTCTCATAATATCTCTCCAATCCATGCACCAACAATGAAGCTGAGTATGAGGCTTTGATTGTCAGTCTGGAGTTATCCATTATAGTGTGTGTCATGGGCATCAACATCCTTAGGGATTCTCAGTTGGTCATAAACCATATTGCCAAGTCCTATAAGGTTCTAAAACCTAAGCTTTGTCATTACCATGAGTACACCATGAAGTTGTTGGCCTAGATCCCTGAGGTCACCATCTACAAGGTCCCTCGAGGAGAGAATGCAGTAACAGATGCTTTAGCCAAACTTGCCAAGGAATTGGCATGTCCGGAAGATGAGTCCATTCCAATAAGGGTTCAAAATAGGCAAGTCTTATTCCTTGTTGACATTGAACTCACCGAGAGACTTTCTATTGAATGCGAGGTTATCATTTTCGAAAAGGACAAGGAGCTAGATTGGATGTAACCACTCATAGATTACTTGTCTAGAGGTGAACTGCCTCAAGAGAAGTCACAAGCCCATCAAATAAAGTAGAGTGCTCTCTCCTATGCTCTCATGGATGGTACCTTGTACCGATGATCCTTTGATCAAATGTGGTTACATTATTTAGAAAAATATGAAGCCCATAGGATTGTGACCAAGGTACATTCAGGTCTATGCAGAGTGCATCAATCCGGTCCGGAGGTGAAAGCAAAGATCAAGAGACTAGGATATTATTGGTCTTCGATGATCATAGATTGCATTGATGTATCTAGGAGATGCCATCAGTGTCAGGTATACGGTGTAGTCCTACATCAACCACCCAACATTCTACATCCTACATTGGCCTCATGGCAATTTGAGTGTTGGGGTACTGACATTGTGGGTCCGATCAATCCTCCTTCTTCCAAGGGTCATCGAGTCATCTTAGCTGCCACCAATTACTTTCCCAAGTGGGCAGAGATAATCCCACTCAAAGAGGTCACAGCTCAACATGTGCTCCAGTTTTTCAAGAACCATATCGTATATAGGTTTGGGGTGCCTCAATGAATTATATTCGATAATGGTACTGCATTCAAGAGTACCAAGATCAATAGCTTTGCCAGAAGACATGGTATAGATTGGAGATACTCCACCATCTACTACCCTAGGGTGAATGGCCTAGTAGAAGCATTCAATAAAAACTCTCATGTAAACTTAAAGAAGACTCTTGATGATAACATAAAGGAAGGAATAGTTGAAGCTTTGTGGGCATACACCCACATGAACTCCAACTCACGTTTCTTCTTAGTGTATGGGTTTGAAGCCGTTCTACCACTAGAAGTTCAACTCCCATCACTAAGGATATCATTGAGTAGTAAAATCACTACAGAGGAGAATGCCAAGTTGTGGCTATAAGAGCTTGAAGGGTTGGAGAAGAGATGCCTACGGGCATGCCAAAACCTCGAGTTATACAAAGCCAAAATGATTCAAGCTCATAATAAGCTGGTCTGCCCTAGAGCTTTTCAAGTAGGAGAGCTTGTTTTAATTCTACAGAGACCAATTTTTGCCCATCGAAAGATGGGAGGCAAGTTTGAACCCACTTAGGAAGGCCCTTTTGTCATAGAGAAAGCCTACCATGGAGGATCTTATCCAATTGATAAAGGGGAACACCGATGCTTCCAATTAATGGGCTCTATTTGAAGAAATATTACCCATAAAATCATGTTTGAAAATAATTATCATCAAAATTCTATTCCAATTCATCAAAATCTCTTCATTTGAAGTGCTATACTCAAATCCATTTAATAGTGTAAAAGAACCCATGAGGCATCTTATCCTTCTTTCATAACACAAACATAAGTTGAACACGATTCTCCAAGCGCTACTAGAATAACTATGAGAGAACCCAAGAGGCATCCTATTTCGACTAGCATAACTAAGTTAGGTGTAAGTGAACCCAAGCGATATCCTTTCTTATTGGATTTGTAACTACCATCCGTGGCAACATTTCATCAAAATTCCCTAACGTGTTTAAGGTAGGTGTGAGGTAACCCAAGCGGCATCCTATTCCCTTTAACATAAGCACAAAAACAAACACATATCTTTTGTCTCATGCTATTTTGATATGGGAGCAAGCCCTTTTATGCACTCACTCATTAGCTGCTCTAAGTCGAGCTGACATGCTACCTCACTAGTTTGTCACCCCAGTGATCATTTGTTGGGTGGATGTGAGTCCCCATGCTTTCTTCCTAACTTGACCATTACAAATTAACGAGTGCCTTTTTAGTTTGATGGACTTCACTGCACAGTCAATAAGCTACCTCATGTTGACTTTATTTAAGAATATGTGAGTCCCCGTGCTTTCTTCTTGAGTTATCCATCATGCACTAATTAAGTTGAGTATTGTTGAGGTTTAGGATAAGTCCCCTAGGAGCTCCTTTCCTCTTGACTACTTTTGAGTTGATATAAGTCCCCCAATGGTATTCACTCAGTAATCACCCTAAGTTGGATAGCACCTGTCAAGCTGAACACATACTATCGCAACAATCAGTTTCGCTATAAGAGGATGTGAGTCCCCAATGCTTTCTTCCTAGGCTGATTGTCGCAAATTGATGGGCACCTTAGGTTGGTTGATGTTCGCTATAATGATAATAACTCACCTGGTGGATACACCACTCTAAGCAGATGTAAGTCCCTGTGCTTTCTCCATGACTTGGCCACAAAATACCTATGCAAATTATCTTCTCCAATGCTTTGGATAAAGCCCTTAGCGGCCCCTTCCCCTGTGGGCACTCTATTGCATCACATCCTTTGCGGCCCCATTTAGACACTACCCGAGTTATTTTTAGATTCGATAGTCTCCCTTTCCTAGTAGCCACCCCTGTGGTTGGAGAATCCATTTAGCGGATGCACAGACTATCCCTTGGTTCAGTAAATCTGAGATAGGTCTAGGCTGATATAAGCTCCTTCTTAGTATGATCCATTGCAAACCAACAAGGTCCACGATAAATAAATAAATAAATTTGTTTGTGGATTAAGAATTCAAGTCCCTAGCGGCCCCTTTCCCAAGCAGGCATCCTATCTTTAGGGAAGTGTCAGGAAAACTCCCTATAGGAATAGCCTTACTACCCGAGATAAGTCCCCAGATATTATTTGATATATGTCTACTACGATTCTTTCTAGATGACTATCGCAAACTAACGAAAGCAACCCTAGGTTGGGTTATGTTACCTTCTAATCACCTCCTTTTATTCAGAAAGATGTGAGTCCCTTTCTTTCTAAATCAAGCCGCAACCGAAGTCCCTTTGGTTGGATAGTTCTCCTTTCAACTAGAAAGCTACTCCCTTTGGATTGATAAATCTAAGGTAGTTCAAGGCACCACAGCCCCTACTCAGTGCAGTACATCAAAAACTGATGGTATCCATCAAATATAATTAAAAAAATGAAATTGACCTTGACTATCTTTGTTGATTTAAATCCCCCAACGACATTCACTCAATAGTCAATCCTAAGTCAGGTTAACATATTATCTAATGTCACGTTTTGTTTGAAGATGAGTCCCCTGCTTTCTCGAATTGATTATTACATCAAACCCCTTTGGTTGGATAGTCCTACTATGTAGTAGACTACACCCCTTTAAATTAGTAACTGTAGATCAAGGCCAACATGGCCCTACCGTACCCATCGCAAACCGATGGGATCCATCAAATACAATTAAAAAAATTAATTGACTATTTTGAGTTGATTAAGTCCCCAATGGCATTCACTAGTCGCCTTAGTTGGGTTGATTTGTTTGTACCAACATCACCCTAGTCCTTCTACTTTGGAATATGTGAGTCTACTTTCTTCCTGAACTTAAAACCGAAAGGCAACCCCTTTGGTTGGATAGTCCTACTATGTGGCTGGTAGACTACTCCCTTTGGATCAATAAATCTGTGTTAGATCAAGGCCAACATGGCCCCTACTCAATGCAGTCCATCGCAAAGCGATGGGATTCATCAAATACAATTAAAAATGAAACTAATTTTGACTATCTTTGAGCTGATCTAAGTCCCCCAGTGGCATTCACTCAATAATCAACCTTAGGTTGGGTTCACATTACCAACTAATCACCCCAGAATTGATCCCTACTGAAGATGTAACTACACGCTTTCTTCCTAGATAGTTGTCATAACAAAAGGCAACACTTTTGATTGGATAGTCTTATTATGTGGTTAGTAGACTACCTCTTTGGATTGGTAAATCTAAGTTAGATCAAGGCCAACATGGTCCATACTCAATGTGATCCATCACGAACCAACAGGGTCCATCTCAAAATTAAAAAAGTTAAAATTTGAAATAAATCAACCTTCCTCCTCTGTGGAGTCAAACTAAATAAACAAAATAAATCCAATCAACCTCCCTAGTGAAGTCAAATCAAATCAATCAACTTCTCCTCAGTGAGATGAAAATCTTTTTGGTTCCCCAATGGATCCTGAATTCTAATCCCTCAGCGAATTTCATAACCTCTTCTCCTCATTTGATGACTTGAACTTGTTCCCCTAGTGGAGAGTTCATACCTTTATCCCCAGTGGAGCACCAAATCATAAATCAACAAATCAAATCAAATTTTTCCCAAGTGAGATGCAAATCAAATCAAACCTCTCATCCCCCAGTGGATGACTTGAACCTTTGCCCTTAGTGGAAGGCTCACATACTTAATCTCTAGTGGATTCCTCCTTCACTCTCTTATGCATTAGGCATAAGTAGAGTTGTGTTGCACTAAGTTTTTGATTCCTTCTACACCCCCGATTTGGGAGTAGATCATTTTTATTAGTTCTTGCGATCGTTCGAGCATTGTTGATCGTCACAATACCAATGTGGTATGCCTTGTCAATCACACCACACCTATTGGTGCCCTTTGTTGACCACTTTTTGGAGTGAGCTTTCAACTTCTCCATCTTAGACATAGGACTCCTCTAGACATTAAGAGTTCCTTAGTCTTAAGACACTTCTAGTGATTAGGTGAACACTTAACCTAACCCTAGAGACTTAGAAGAGTTAACCATGAGGAATAGGTTATGCCTTAGTGGTGTTAGGAAAACTTTCATACCTTATTGCTTAAACCCAATCCTTACTTTCGTCATTCAAATCAACTTCAAATCCAAATCAACTTCAAACTCAAATCAATTCCAAATCAAATTCAAATCACTTCAACTTAAATGATTTTTCAAATCATTCAAATCAATTAACTTAAATGATTTCTCAAATCATTCAAATCAATTCTAAAAATCCAAATCACTTCAAATTCAAAAGATTTTCTCACAACCCATTTATATTCTCATTTATATTCACAAATATAAATGAAATATAAATTTAAATAACCAAAACTAATTCCAAAACACAATTCCAAATCCTAAAATCTTTCCTAAGTCACTTTGATTTCATCTTATGGACTTAGCTCAAATCAAATCCAAATCAATTAAAACTCAAAAGATTTTCTCATAACCCATTTATATTCTCATTTATATCACAAATATAAATAAAATATAAATTCAAATAACCTAAACCAAACTAAAACTCAAATCCAAATCTAACATAAATCCAACCTATACCCTTTCATGTCAAATTCTTGAACTTAGCCAAATCATCCTCAAATCAATCCAAACCTTTGGATTTTCTCTTCAAAAATCAACCCTTCAATCATAAACCCAAATATAAACACAAATTTCAATCATCAAACCAAAATCAAAGTAACCCAAGTCAAACCCATATTCTCGCTTTTGACTTGAAATTATCAAATGAATCAAAACTCAGTTGACTCCAAATCACGTGCAATTGGATTTATATTTTAATCATAAGTCCATATATGAGTTCAACCAAACTTGAATCAAGCCTTGATCAAGCTAATTGACCCATTTAGGCTCACTTGACTCAAATTGACCTTAAGAACCTTTTTTTAGCCAAATTTTAATCCAACATAAATTGGATTTAAATAAGCCCATCTAAGCATCACATTGTCAGCGACAATCATCATAAGATTATCAATCACCCAAATTGGGTCAAACCAAGTCAAAACCAACCTTTGACCAAGTCAACACTTAACCCAAATGAAACCCAAACTAACCAAAATTCATCCTTGACCAAATTGATTGAAACCATTAATCCAAACCAGTTAATGATCAATAACATGACCAAGTCATCATTGAGCCAAACCTTTACTACTTGACCCAAGTTGACCTAAAAGTCAAATATGTCAAATCTTGATCTAAGCCAAATTGATTGCAACCAATGGGTCAATTTCATTCTAAATCACTTGTTGAACTTGACCAAAGCCTCAATTGATCAACTAGACCCAACCTAGCCCAATTGACCATGAACCCAACTTGACCGTCAAATCAAGCCAAAATCAAACCAAACCAAAATTGATTGAAACCAAAGCTTGCAATACATTTCAAATGATCAACCAAGCCTAAAACCAACCCATGACCTAACCAATTGGGTCAAATGGGTCAAATTATCAACTTGACCCATTTGACCTAAGTGAACTTAAATGAACCAAAACTAAATATAAATCAAATTGAACCAAACCAATGACACCCATAAAGCTACAAATGATCATTTGAACTTGACCTAACCCATAATGGCCCACTAATTGGTCAACTTGACCCAAGTTGACCCATTTTGACCTAAATGGGTCAACTTGAGCCAAATCATATCAAATCAACACCAAACTCATTGAAAATTGGCACAACCCATTTTTCAATCATTCCAAATATGGCCAAATCAACTCAAAGCCAAATGACCATTTTACCCCTAGGTCATAGAGTAACCTATGATCAAGTTCACTTAGAATTTGATCATATTCCAACTCAAGACCACTTGGCATCCTCCTAGTGGGCCATTTAGACACAAAGGAGGATGGTGCACATGACCTAATGAGTTTGGGTCAGCTAAACCAACCCCAAAGACAAAATTGACCCATCCACTCAAAATTTTTCACATGGATTACCTCCCACACTTATTTTAGCACATGTGCACCTCCACACTCCCACTCCTCTGCCAAAATTGAATCATGTTGACCTCAATTTTAGAATGAGCTCTCAATCCCTCCATCTTAGACATAGGACTCCTCTTAGACACTAAGAGTTCCTTAGTATTAAGACACTTCTAGTGATTAGCTGAACACTTATCCTAACCCTAGAGACTTAGAAGAGTTAGCTATAGGAATAGGTTATGCCTTAGGGGTGTTAAGAAAATTTGCCTACCCTATAGCTTGAACCAAATCCTCACTTCTTTCTTTCAAGTCAAACTCCAAATTTCAATCAACCCTAAACTTAAATCAACTTCAATTCCAAACCAAACCTTAAATCAATTCCAATGGATTCTCTCAAATGATGAATCAATTCCAAATGATTGAAACCCATGTTTGAATTCTAAATCCAAAAATCTTTCCTAAGTCCCTTTGTTCCCATCTTATGGACTTAGCTCAAATCAAATCCAAATCAATTCAAATTCAAGAAATTTTTTCATAACCCATTTATATTCTCATTTATATTCAAAAATATAAATAAAATATAAATTCAAATAACCAAAACTAAATCCAAAACTCAATTCCAAGTTAAAAAAAAAATCTTTCCTAAGTCCTTTGGTTCCATCTTATTGACTTAGCTCAAATCAAATCCAAATCAATTCAAATTCAAGAAATTTTCTCATAACCCATTTATATTCTCATTTATATTCACAAATCTAAATGAAATATAAATTCAAATAACCAAAAGAAAGTTTAAAACTCAAACCCAAACCTATTCAAAATCCAACCTATGCTTCTTCAAGTCAAATTCTTGAACTTAGCCAAATCAAATGCAAATTAATCCAAACCTTTGGATTTTCTTCATGATTCAATCAATCCTTCAATCATGAATCCAAATATAAACATAAACTTCAATAATCAAACCAAAAATAAATTCAAAAATCAAACCCAACTCAAACTCATGTTCACCCTTTAAACTTGAAATTGTCAAATCAATTAAAACCCATTTGACTCTAAATCACTTGCAAATAGATTTATATT
Source organism: Cymbidium sinense (assembly GCA_021442155.1). NCBI lineage: Eukaryota > Viridiplantae > Streptophyta > Magnoliopsida > Asparagales > Orchidaceae > Cymbidium > Cymbidium sinense. The sequence goes on from CM038214.1 coordinate 246,498,134, forward strand.
TCAATCATGAGTCCATATGTGAGTTCAACCAAACCTAAATCTAGCTTTTATCAAGTCAATTGACCCAATTAGGCTCACTTGACTCAAAGTGACCTAAAGTACCTTTTTGAGCCAAATTTTAATCCTACTCAAATTGGATTGAACTAAGCCCACCTAAACCTCACATTGTGAGCAACAATCATCATAAGATGATCAATCACTCAAATTATGTGAAACCAAGTCAAACCTAAGAGCTGACAAAGTCAACACTTAGCCAAAATGAAACCCAAACTAGCCAAAATCCACTATAGGCCAAATTGATTGAAACCATTGATCAAAACCAATTCATGGTGAATGTTTGAACTTGACCAAGTCATCATTTGAGCCTAACCTAGCCTAATTGGCCACTTGACCCTAGTTGATCCAACTTGACCTAAAAAGTCAAAATGGATCAAATCTTGATCTAAGTCAAATTGGTTGCAACCAATGGGTCAAATTCATTCTAAACCACCCATTGAACTTGACCAAAGCCTCAATTAGCCAATTAGACCCAACCTAGCCCAATTGACCATGAACTCAACTTGACCTAAAAGGTCAAATCAAACTAAAACCAAACCAAGTAAAAATTGATTGAAACCAAAGTTTGCAACATATTTCAAATGACCAACCTAACCTAAACCAACCCATGACTTAACTCAATTGGGTAAATGGGTCAAACTGGTCAATTTGACCCATTTGACCTAAATGAAATCAAATGAACCAAAACCAAATATAAACCAAATTGAACCAAACTAATGATGCCAACACATTTCAAATGGTCATATGAACTTGACCCAACCCTTGGTTTGACACAATTTGCCGAATTGGTCAACTTGACCCAAGTTGACCCATTTTGACCTAAATGGGTCAACATGAGCCAAATGATATCAAATCAACTCCAAATTCATTAAAATTTGGACTAACCTAATTTCAAATTATTCTAAATCTGCCAAAAGTGGAATCAAAGCCAAATGATTATTTTACCCCTAGGTCAAGGGGTAACTTATGGCAAATTCCACTTGGAATTTGGTCATATCCTTTTCATTGCCCCTTGACACCCTCTTAGTGGACTAAGTGGACACTAAATGAGTGTGGTGCACATGACCTGATGGGTTTGGGTCAATCAAACCCAACCCAAGGCTAAAACTAACCACCCAATAAGAAATTCTCCACATGGGATCACTCTTCCACTCAAATGAACACATGGAAACTTCTCCACTCCCTTCCTCTACAAAAACTAAATCACATGCCAGCTCAAACGACCTAACCAACTCAATCCTTGTGATCAATTTGATCAAAATGGCATGTGCAAGCTCGGCCATCCGATCCTTATGGGGGGAGATATACTCCCCCTAATTTCACTTGAATTCAATTCATTCACACTCAATTAAGCTGAGGGAACTCAAAGCAGGCTTCTCCAAGGTCCTCCAAACTTCCTCAAGTATTTCCCATTTCTCCATTCTCGATTTCTTCAAGCCAAAAATAGGGGAGGTAAGAAGGAATTCCACTTTGCTCAATTCACCACCATAGCTCAATTCGTCTTTCAAGCACCTTCAGAGGACTCAATCAAGCTTACCCAAAGCTTCTTCCAAGCTTCCAAGGCACCAAAGGAGGGAGATAGACCAAAGTCGCAAGCCTAGGAGGAGGAGTTTGGCCAATTGAAGGATCTACTCAACCTCAATCCTTCAAACCTTCAACAGGGCTTCGTATCCACTAGACAAAGCTACCTCGATGATTGGAGCACTGGTGATAGCCTCCGATGAGGTATGGATCAAAACTGAGCTTAGGTGTAGGATTCCTTGGTCCTTTGTGAAAGAAAGTTTTATCCCATTGCCATTCAACCATTGAATGTCTTTGTTCTTGCTCCTAGATGGTGTGTGATCAATCTTAGCTCAATCCACACTCAATCGAGCTCGGATCAAGCCATGGAGGATGGAGGGTTACCATCTCCTGCTGGCGATGTCAAGGATGAATCATGGACCGTCCATCCCGCATGTTTTGGAAGGATGGTCCTGATTAAAACACATGAGATCTCTTGATTTATCCTGTTAGAATCAAGGTTTAATCTCATCATCCTTGAGGAAGGTCCAGGAGAAACCAATGAGTGCCTCCTCGGGCCGACATAGGATGTGACAACTTAAATAATGAATCCCGTTGTGCCATATAGAAAGAGCGCTCCGCATCAGCAATCCATGTGGCATCGATGAGATTAGTTATATAATTAGGGAATTAATTAAGTTTTAATCACAAAAAATTTAAAAATACATAACTAAATGTCAAAAAATCATAAAAATATAAACTAAAATGCATTTTAAAGATATTTCAAAGGGGAATAAAATAAAATTAAGTTTAATTAATTTTGAATAATAAATTTCATACAATTTAAGTTTTATTGGGAATGTAATTATGTTAATTACTCCCTAATTATTTTATTGATTAATTCCAAACTTTTTAGGTATGTTTAGCAGGATGACTTATGTCTCCCCTAATTTTCTTGGAAATTATTAATGGTTTAATTATGGTAATTACTTGATTCACTCCTAATTACTCTCTTAATTAATTAAATGATTAATTAAGCTATTAAATAGTGATAAATTCATTTATTAAGTTTGCTAATTACCTCAGAATAGTGAATGGACTTAGGGAATGAGATTAGGAGTCCTCACCCAAATCTTTTCCCTTAGTTTATTTCGTTTGGATAAAAATCTAATTAAGGTGAAAATTAATTAAATAGTTTAATCACTTTATTAAATGACTTAATTAATAAAAATTTAAAATTAAATTAATCCAGAAACTTAAGTACTTAATCAATTCCTTCTTGGGTAGATACTTAGGTGTTCAATAACCTAAGTAGCTTAAGGAAATCATATCTAACCCAAATGTGTGGGAAGGGTTATGAAAGTACTTAAATTAAACCCTTTAGCTTAATTAATCATTAATTGTGAGCCAAATGCATTGGGTCCCTTTCTTTCTTAGGTACATTGCTTATTTAAATTCCTTGTGGTTTTATGTCATACATTGGCTCATAATTATTTGGTTAAATATGTTAAAGTAGTGTAGGTAAGGGGTTATTAATGGACTTAATGTACACCTTAACCTAAACAAAATATAAAAATCAATCTAATGGTTCTAAAAACAAACTAAAATAACACACACATGGGGAGAATGGGTTAGGACCAGCAAAGTCTTTTCACATTCCTTAAATTCAAATCAAACTCAAAACAAAAAAAATCAAAATCAAAATTTCTTTAAACACTTTGATTCACTTTAAGTGATCTTATTCCATAGGATTGTCTTTAGGAATTAATTAAGGTGAATGAAATTACATGCTTACATCACTTTATTTCTTTCCTAGCATGCTAAATGTGTATGTCATATGAAAATCATGCATTCATACCTTTTGAAAAATAAAAAAAATGAAATATTTTCTTTATGTCAAATTGCATGTTTTAACTAAAGTAAGAATATGAATGGCTATTATCACTATTAAATATAAAATTATTTTCAAAACTTATAAATAAAATATTGCAAATGAAAGGTATGCTACTTATAATTACTTATGATCTTGCATGTGAGTATAATATAAGATGTGCATTATGTGGATTTTCCTTCTCTTCTCTTTTAACATAGTCTTGAATTGGATTTGCAAAGTGTATAGTTTATTTGAAAAGAACATAACACTTGTTTAAATCCATTCCTATTCATTCCTATGTTTTCATTTAAGTAGGATCTTCACATTTTGCACATGTAAATTAAACAACCAAATCCAACAAATAAATACAAATCTTTTGCATGATTCTTTTTCCATTCATTTCTCTTTTGTACATGCACATATATTTAAAAAAAATGGTATATTAGTATGGACATCCTGGGGTTACGAGGCTTTGAGTAGCCCCAAGTAGGTCTTATACCTTACACCCCTGGTGTAGAACAATGGCATCGTACTCATTTATGTCTTTCATATATGTGAATATGCACTTGATTAATGGATAAAAGAATCTCTCTCTTTTCTACTTAATAAAATCATGCATCATGAAGCATCCAAAATTTCCTAGGTAACATTCCTTAACATTCATCATTAAGGTGTGCTAACACTTCCATTTTCATGTATAGATATTCTTAGGATTCATCCGTATGCATGTTACACATGTTGGAAAGAAATAAAGTATTGTGTGTTTTGTGATAGTAATTCACTTTACTTAATCTTAAAATGCCTTTCTCTATGAATAAGCTTAGAATTAATTAAATCACATAACAAAATATTCATTAAACAAAAATAATTAATGAATCCACCTCAGAAACTACTTAAGGTAGGGAGGAAAGAGAAGTTCTCTTCTCTTATTCTCTTTTTACAACAGTTAGTAACTAAGAGTAGGTCCATTCAATCTAAATCAAATCATAAAATAAAATCAACCAAATCAATTAAATCACTAAAATGAAACCACCCTCTAAGTTTAACCTTTCATAGAAAAATCTAAACCTTCAAGCCTTGTTAAACCTACCACACAAACCTTATATGACACACATTCGCCTAAATCTCCATTTCTAGTCCTATGTTAGAGCAGTGCATGGTTTGATGTTTTGCTTTTATTTTGTGATGTGATGTTTTAGTTGGGGTGTTAGAATTTATGTGCATAGACTGAATGATAGGATGATCTTAGTCTAATCATTATCTTCTGCAGGGGATTGTGCTTAAGGGATGCTGTAAAAAAAATAATAAATGTTTTTGGTGTGTAGGTTGCTTTTAACCCTAAGCATAATCCAAATTAGGCTAGGTGGGCTTGGTTACCCATGTTGGGGGTGCTAAGTCTAGTTTATTCATATAAATGCTTGGGATTATTTGGTTTGTTTAGCAAATCTCTATTTTGCATGTTTTAGTTAGATCTACTTTCCCTTTTCATGTAATTTTGCAATTAAGATTTGGAATGAATGTTATGGGGGATTAGAAAGAACATTGGTTATAAGATCATATCTTATGTACCATGTGAAGCCTTGAAGCAAGCCACATTCTAACCAAATCAAAAGAAAGAAAGAACTAAATGAAGTAAGAACTAAATGAAGAAAGAACCAAATGAAGAAAGAAGAATGAAGAATGAAGACCCCCCATAACATGAATTCATTTTGATTGTAATTAATTCATTTATAATCCGAGTTGTATAAGGGTAGAGCTCGGGTACCCAATTTATTTTTTATTTTTTTGATTTTGTACGATAGAGTCTGACCACAAAGGCTTTTTATTCTTTTGCGCTAGCTTTATAAATTATTTGATGTTTGTTTAGCTTGTGCATTAAGATGGTGGCCTGGATGTGATTAGGCTCTTAGGAAAATAAATTCTCTATCCAATTAATCAATTAAAAACTAAAAATTAATAACGCATAACCTCACCTAAAGCCTAGGTTATAAAAATCAAGATAAAAGATTTAGCAACCCCTTAGTTGGATGTTGTATGTTTTCACATCATGCATAAAAAACATCTTATTTTACTCATGATTTGGAGGGCTTCCACCCATTCCAGAGAATTCATCTTAACCTTTGAGAGCCATGGTGGAAACTTACCTCCTTTCTTGCTGATTTTGGCCCATAATCCAATTTCTCATGCATTAGGCATATGAATCCCAAAGCCTGTGTCACATGAATTGTCCAAAATAAAAATAAAATATAACAAAATTTACATTACATTTAAGCCATCAAATCATATCCTATATGATCTAATCTCTTAGGGAGTGTGTTTAAGGACTTAGTCTCTTTCTAAATAAACAATAGCTTGGCTATCTTACAAAATCATATGACTTTCCTATATGTATTTAAAATTGTAGGAGGACTTAGTTGGTGGCCTCCCCCAGGCAGTTGTAAGTCCAAATAGTTGGGTGGTTTAAACCTCTCTTGTGGAGGTAAACCATATGTCCATTTTCACCTTAGATTTAGGTCTTTCTTTGGCCCTCGCCAAAGCTCTCTAGGTTTAGGATTCAAGGTTGCTTCTCCCCTTTGCGGGATACAATCATAAATCCTCACCTCTTAGGCATTTTCATGACCTTATGTCATGGAATTATAAGTCCTAGATTTCTAATAAAAATTCAACTCAAATAATTAAATCAATTCAACTTCAAAAATATAAAGACCAACTATAGGATAGTTTGGGATGCTTACTAGACTTCCTAGTATCCTAAGCATCCCCTACTTATTTCCCTTTGGTTTTGATAATAACTCCCTTCTCTTGATCAATCCCACTTGATCTTCTAAAGATAAACCAATTGATTGATAGTCATATCTTTGAAATCTTTGGAGACAATGATCATTTACCTTTGTTGAGAGTATTCCTAAAGAATCCCATTTCTTAGGATGTAATTAACTATGGGGGCTTGCTTCCATAGAAAACTTATTGAACCTGGTTTAAAAGAAATCCTGATTTACTTTTTCATGTAAAGTAGGGGATGAATCATATGAAGACAAATAGTCCTTAGGAGTCCTTGTTAAGGTGATTAGGTCCATTGTAGGGTGGTGAATTTTATCTTTCGAGATAGTACACCTTTCCTCAATGTCGTACCTGATCATACTAATAAGAATATTTGTGGATCTACGTGGTATCCCAACAAGGCGTACTATTTTTGTCTTCATCTATTCCTTTCAAAAGGATAAGATGAAGATGGAAATTTTTCACCACAAATTTTTTTGGCGACTCCGCTAGGGACAGTTCCTCTCTCCATCTTTGGTAAATGATCATTATCTCCATGTATCGATAGTGGATTTGTACTTTGTATAAGTTCGAGACTATCTTTCTTTTCTATTGGCACTTAGTTTATTTCATTCTTAAGCTATGCTAGTCAACATCTTTTAGGTTTTAGGACCTCACTACTCTGTGTTGGTCTTAAAATCCCTATTGGGTTCCCCAATAGGTGAAAATAAAAGTTTAATAAAAAGAAATAACTAAAGACTTCCTTCTTACCATTTCTATGGTAAGGTAAGGTTCAATCCAAAAAAATAAAATAAAAAATCTTTTATAAAAACATCAATTTCTAAAATGCACTTTCTCAGAATGCACATAATAAAATGTTAGCATAAAAAATTTCATAAACCAATATTGACCTCATTTTCAGGATGAGCTCTCAACCCCTCCATCTTAGACATAAGACTCCTCTTAAACTTTAAGAGATCCTTAGTCTTAAAACACATCTAGTGATTAGGTGGACATTCAACCTGGCCCTAGAGACTTAGAAGAGTTAGCATAGGAATAGGCCATGCCTTAGGATTGTTAGGAAAATTTGCCTACCCTATAGCTTAAACCACATTCCTCACTTCCTTCCTTCAAGTCAAACTCCAAATCAAACCAACATCAAACCTAAATCAATTCCATATTAATTAATTTTTTCCAAACCCAAATCAATGCTAAATGATTGAAACCCATGATTGAAACTTATGATTGAAGCCCTAAATTGAAATTCCAAGTTCAAAATATTTCTTAAGTCCTTTGATTCCCTCTTAATGACTTAGCCTAAACCAAGTTCAAATCACTTCAAATTCATGAAATTTTCTTAGAACCCAATTATATTTTCATATATATTCATATATATAAATAAAATATAAATTCAAACAACCAAAACTAACTCCAAAAATCAAACTCAAATTCAATCAAAATCCAACCTAACCTTTCAAGTCAAAATCTTGAACTTAGCCAAATTAATTTCAAATCAAGCCAAACTCTTGATTTTTCTTCATGATTTAATCAATCCTTCAATCATGAATCTTAATATAAACATAAACTTCAATCATCAAACCAAAACTAAATCCCAAAATCAAACCTAAGTCAAACTCATGTTCACCCTTTGAACTTGAAATTATCAAATGAATCAAAACCCATTTGACTTTAAATCTCTTGCAAATGGATTTATATTTCAATCATAAGTCTATATGTGAGTTTAATCAAACTACAATCAAGCTTTGACCAAGCCATTTGACCTACTTAGGCTCACTTGACCCAAAGTGACCTAAAGTGCCCTTATGAGCTAAATTTTAATCCTAACCAAATTGGATTGAACTAAGCCCACCTATGCTTCTCATCAAGATCAATAAAGTTGGCCAAGTTAACATTTGAGCCTAAATTAACTCAATTGAACCAAAACCACATATAAATCAAATTGAATCAAACCAAAGCCACCAAAATATTTCAAATGGTCATATGAACTTGACCCAACCTTTTTTTTTACCCAATTTGACCAATTGGTCAACTTGACCCAAGTTGACCAATTTGACCTAAATTGGTCAACATGAGCAAAATCATATCAAACCTACTCAAAATTTAAATGAAACTTGGCCTAACCCATTTTTCAATCATACCAAACATATTCAAATTGAAACTCAAGCCAAATGACCATTTTATGCCTAGGCCATAGGGTAAATTTTGGCCAAATTCAGTTAGAATTTGGTCAAATCCTCTTCATGGCCACTTAGTACCCTCTTAATAGACCAAGTGGACACTAGTGAGTGTGGTGCACCTAACCCAATGGGTTTGGATCAGCCCAACCTAGCCTAAGGTCAAAATTGACTACTTGCTTGAACATGGCCACATGGGAATCATTTCTCTACCCATTTATGCCGGTGTTTTCTTTGGAATAGAGAAAAGAAATGACACCACATAGAATTTACGAATATTTTATTTAGATGACCAAATATGGCATTAAGGAATAACATATTATCTTTAAAGATAAACATGCTCTCCTATAATGGATTTGATCATTTCAATAAAAGGCTCCTAAGGTTAATGGGTCTTTTGTGTACCGGAGTATTTTCCTCTGAACTACATGGAAAAGTAGAATAGGGTTTATTTTATCCTAGGATCATGGTTCACTATAAATGGAAGCCTCTATAGTTAACTACATCTTAGGAAGTGTTTGTTCCTAAGAATACTCTCAATTAAAGAAATAAGTGGTTATTCCTAAAGACTACCAAGGTAGCTTTCAAAGGATTTATTTTTGAAAAATTCAATCGGGAGAGGTCCAAATTAGAGAGAGTTATTTTCATGAGTCAAATAGGAAAAAGTAGGAAATGTCTATTGATACTGGGATACCCAGTAAACATTTAAACTCTCCTATGATTAGGCTTCAAATTTAGGATTTTATTTTAGATTTTAAGTTGTCATTTTTATAGAAATTTAGGGCTTAAATTCTAGCAGCACAAGACTACATAAATGCCTAGAGTTGAAGACTTATTTCTAAATAGATGCTTTAGAACCTAGTCTACAGGTGCTTTTGACACATGTCAGATGCTCAACTTACTTCTATCCTTGGGAATCATTGGCCATTTTTCTCACATAAGGGAACTAACCTATCCTTGACTCTTTTAGACTTACAACCTGCCTAGAGAAGGTTGTCAACTAATACCACCTAAGCGCATTTTAAAATAATGAGGCTAAGTCATATGAATGCAAGATGGCTGGGTTATTACAGTTTTAGGAAAGAAATCTATGAACTTAGACTTACTCTCTAGTCCCTAAGATCATGTAGGGAATGAAGATGCACATAATTAATGCATATTTTTCATATTTTTATAATTTTTAACTCAGTATTCATTTTAGGGCATAGGAATATAATTTATGCCTAATGCATGTAATTGGAAAAAAAATTGTGGGCCAAATTAGAATAGAAGAAGGTGTACTTCCATCATAAGCTCTCAATGGTCAAGCCCAGGTTCTCTGGCAAGGATGGAAGTCCTTCATTAATCAAGAGTGAAATAATATGATTTATGCATGATGTTAAAACATCCAGCTAAGGGGTTGCTACATATTTTCTTTTGCTTTAATGCCTAGGCTTTTATATGAAAATTATGAGTTGTATTTATTTTTATGTTTCGATTGATTTAATTGAGTAGAAAATTTAGTTTATCCTATGAGCCTACGTCTAGGCATTCATCACATCACAAACGTAGTACAGAAATAAACCTAAGAAAAGCATGTTATTTCTATTTCACACCCAAAATAAATCAAACCAAATTAAATTATATAAGAAAAAGGCCAATGCAACCACGTACTGTTGTACACCTCAGAAGAAAGAAAAATGGGCAGCCGAGTTCTGCCATTATACAACCCAGCCTAGAACTACAAGTTTTAGATTTATGGGTCTTCTTTCCAAGAAAGTCTTCTTCTTCAAGGACATCCTTCGGGCTCCAAAGGGGACCACCACACCATCTCGTTGATTGATAATCCTAGTAGATCCTAACCTAATTCTAAGCTCAAATTTACTTTTAAAATTCAAAAAAGAAATCCTAAGCCATGAAAAATAGATATTAGGAAATACACACATCACACAAAGTAGTTTATATTTCACAAACATACTGGCTTAGCATTAGTTGCTTGCCAAGCCCTCCTGTCCTATGGACTATATTAAAAGATTTTCAATGCCTACAAGAAAATAATAATTTTATGATTTATTTATTATAGAGATCCCTTTAACATAGTTTCTTGCAAAAAATAGCGTTAAATCTAAAAAGAATGCCCTAATATCCAATCTAATGAACAAACAAGCCTAGACATCCAATCTAAAGTAATATGTCACACATACATGTGAAGCACTGTATAACATATCACAGGAGAAAAAAAATCATAGAATGATCTAACCTAGATCTAGAGTCCATGACCTAAGTAATCTAGTGTGTAGAAGTTGGGTTTGTGTGGTAAGTCTTTGCTAATCCTTTAAGTTTAAGTTTGAAGTTTGAAGTTTGAATTGGTTTAATTTTTACCATTGGTTGATTTTAATTCAAATGGTTTAGTGATTTAATTTCTCCTTTTATGTTCATTTTATTTGGATAAAGTAATATTTAAGTTTTCAAGAATGGGAAATAGAATGAATTTTATTTTTAGGTGATACTCGCTTTCTTCCACACCCTAAATCTTAATGAAGTTTCCAAAAGTCTAACAAAAATCCTTAAGTATTTTAATTAATCCTTTTGATGTTATTTATGTTTGGATTTGATTTATGTAATTTCATTTATTTGAATTGCTTTATTTAATTTATTTCATGTTTAATTAAGCTATGGGGTTTCATTTGGTTTGACATATGTTAATTTAAAGAGATTGATTTTATTCAATTAACTTCAGTTGCTAAATTATGGATTTGTAAATTTTAAAGTTTAAGTTTATTAATATAAATTGGAACCTTAAGTTTGTTCATGAAATATTCTTAACCTAGAGCTTAGGTTAATTATTTGATCTGATTTAATTAACCTAATTTTGTAGATTCAATATTTAAATTTAATAGAGATGAGTGGTTTCATTAAATTTTATTGATTCAAAGGTTAAGGTTTAAGTTAATTAATAATTTTGTTAACCTAAGGTTTTATTTAATTAACATAAGATTGAATTTGATCACTTTAACTAACTTAGGATATTTAGAGAAGTTTCTGAATAGTTTTCTGATGTTTGACTGAGATTGGTTTAAGTTACCATTTTATTTAATAACTTAATTTATTTCTTTAACCCAATATTTTATTAACATTGAACTAAGGATTTAGAAATTTAAGAACACCTAATCTAGAGATCAATTAGACTTGAAATATTTTTGGCAAATAGGGTTATATGCCAATTTTATATCCCTAAAGTTTCAGCTTGATTAGAGATGTAATTAGGGTGTAATTAAGGTTTTAATTATTTCATTAAAACTTAAAGTAAACCTAATTTATTAAAATTCATTAAGGAATTTTATTTTTCACTTATTCTTCACTGAAATACCTTTTCAATGGGGGTTCATTTATATTTTTTTGTTAATTGGTTGATTTACTATGTTTTAATTAAATTATTTAATTCATTTAATTATCTAATTATTCAATTTAGAGATTATTAGATTTAGGTAGATTTAATTAAGTTTAATTAGTGTTCTGATGCTCATTAATATCTATTATGTTGATTTAAGACTGTTTGATTAAAGTTTTCAAATTATTTCATTAAGGGTTAATTAATTTAATTAATTAAAAGGCTAAGCATGTGAAATTTCAATTTTCCTTGAATTCAGAGAAAAAAATCCCCAAAAATTCACCTAAGGTGCATTTTATACTTAATTTCATTTCCCCAAAGTTTCAAACTAATTGGATTATTAATTTGAGAGTAATTAGGGTTTAATATTTTTAATTAAACCTAAATTAAGGGGAAAATACCTAATAAAAATTGGAGATTTTAATTTCTATGGATTTCTCTCATCAAGACGAATCCATAGAGCTTTTATTTATAATTTTCTTATTTATATTTGATTTTCTATAATTTTTAGAAGCTTTTTGCATTTTTTTAATTAATAAAATCTGTTATTTAACTGATTTTAATGGTTTTTAATGAGGAGGTCCCGTGCAGCATCTGCGTGCCACATTGCACTTGGTGCATCCTGCATAACGCCGCAGTTGGTCACGTGGTGCCACTGGTCAGCGTCGACGCGGTTCAAAATGCAGGATCGACTACAGACCGTTTGATCAAAGATAGGATGGTCTAGATCAATCCTGTGATCCCTAAAGGGCATAAATTGATCTGGTCTGCCTAGATCTAGGCCATCTGATCCAAATACACAAATCAGATGGTGGAGAGATTATCTCCTTTGATTCCTGCGGGAGCCGAGGACCGTTGATAGCATTTTGCTAATATCTTTTAATATATTTAATGAAATCACTTGATTTTAATTTCCACATGATTGTGGATGAATATCCTATATTTTTATATGGTTTGATCTATTTGAAGATCCTGTTTCCTATTAAACTGACCACAACCAAATTTTGTAAAAAAAAGCTTGAGGTCAACAATGGCATACCTTAATTCGTTGGATGATTGGCCTTGCAATTGATCCTAAAGCTTCGAATGCTTGAACCAAACTTGCTTGTCAAAGGAATTAGATTAAATCCTTACGGATTGCTCCCTAGGACAACCCTTGATTGCTTTTTTCATTTTTGATGGTTTGTAGTGATTAAAGACACTTGGGGGGAGGGGGAAATTTCATTTAGGTTCGGTTTTGATATATGAAGGTGTGTGTGTGTTCAATTTTTCTTGGGGAAGTCTCTCTTCTTCTTTTCCTATATGATCGAGAGCCTTATCTTCCTCTTTTTCTCTTTTCCCTCTATCTTTCTCTTCTCCTTGATTGGCTAAGATCAGGACAAACTCTTAGAGGTTTGCACCTTTGCCTTAATTACCTTCTCTACCATTGAAGGTAGCAATCCTCTTAAGAGGTGGCTTTTATTTTCTTCATCATGGAGTATGTAAGGTTGCATCGGAAAAGAAATATTTTTTTTTTATTTGTCTTCTTTCTTTGAATTAAACCATGAAAGTAGCCATCCAAAATTAATTCACTTTAACATTTTCTTTAAACCATAATGCAATCGATGGCCAATTGCATTATGATTTGATTAAACTATGAGTTAATTTTAAAATTAATTTCATTTTAACCCATTTAGCTTAAATGGGTTATGTATGATTCCAAATGAATTTAAATGATCAATTTGATTCAAATGGAATGGGTTTGGATCCTTTCATTCATTTTAATTTGGTTTTAAGTTGATCAATTTGAAAGTTTGGATTGATTCTACCCACACTAAATAGATTAGAATAAACTCATAAAGATTTTCTAGGATATTAGGTGAGGTGTCCTAAGCATTGAAATAGAAGATTCCTATTTGAGAATATGAATTCCCCTAATTTCACTTGAATTTCATTCTGCCCTATTTGATTGAAGCATAGGAACTCAAAGTAAGCCATTGTTAGTATTCTGAAGCTTCCTAGAGTGAATGAGAATTTCCATTTTCTCAATTTTCCTAAGCTGAAAATAGGGGAGCTCAAGTGAAAATCCAAATTAGTCAATACTCCATACCAAGCTAATTCTTCTTGCAAGCTTCATCAGAGGATCAAATCAAACTTTCCTAGACCTTTTCCCAAACTCCAAAGACAAGGGTGGAGTGCTCTTGACCAAGACTGAGCTCAAGTGATGGTGAAGTTTGCCTCTAGAAAGATTTACCCAATTTCAACACCTTCAAACTTCAACAAAGCTTCATCTCCACTAGACGAAACTTCTCCAAGGAAATTGAGCATCGGTGATAGCCTCCGGTGAGGTAAGCCATTAAACTGAGCTTAGATTAGATGTGGTCTGGTCCTTTATGAAGTGAAGTTTTATCTTATGAGATTCTAGCTGTTGGATGTGGTCTCCGTTGCATGGTGATGGTGTGGGTTGAATTTGGATTCAATCTGAGCTCAATCGAGCCTGAATCTTCCCTTAGAAAATGGACGATGGCCATCTCCTATAGGGAAGATTAGCAGTAAATCATGGGCCATCCATCCGCGCATTTTGGATGAACGACCATGATTAAAACATGTAAGATCCATCATTTAATCCATTAGAACTGTGAATCTAATCTCAGCCATTTGATCCTTGATTGGACGGACAAGGATAAAGTGCCCAGAACTGCCGTTGATGTGGTGCTACAGTATGACAACTTAAACAGTGAATCATGTCATGCCACGTGGAAAGCGCGCACTGCGTTAGCCTCCACGTGTTGCCAACGGGATTAACTATATAATTAGGGATTTAAATTGCCTAATTAAGCTTGGAAACTTCAAAATTTTATATCTAAGTGTAGAAAGAATTAGAAAATTAGAAAATTATGAAATGAATTGCATATGAAAGGTATTTAAATCTAGAATATTATAAAATTGATTTTAATGAATTTTGAACTGTGTTATTTTCTGGATTTGGGTTTTATTGGGAATTTGATTTTGCTAATTACTCTTTAATTACCCCCACTAATTAATTTCAAACTTCTTGTTGATGATTAGTGGGATGACATCTGCCTCCCTTAATTTTCTCGGGATTTATTGATAGTTTAATTAGAGGAATTACTAGATTAATTTCTAATTATCCTCTTAATGTAATTAAGTTTAATTAAGTGAGTAATTAGTGGTTTAACAACTTGATTGAGTTAATTAAGGTTTATTTAAGCGAATAGGAGGTTTAGGGAATAATTTTGGGATGTTTTCCTTAAGCTATTCCTTAAACTCCCTCTTTTTTTCTTAATCCAAACATAATTAAGGATTAATTCACTAATTACCTACCTAATTAATTTGATAAAATTCTAAAACCTTCCAGAACATAACTAATCCATCTTGAGTAGATGCTTAGGTGTTCAATAACCTAAGTACATTAAGGAAATCAAGATCCAACTCACATGTGTGAGAGGGGTTATGAAAGTACTTAACTTAAACCCCTTAGCTTAATTAATCATTAATCATGAGCCAAATTCATTAGACCCTTTTCTTCTTAGGTCCATTATTGATTTAAATTTCTTGTATGGTTTTATGTCATATCATTGGCTCATAATTTTTTGATTAAATATCGTAAGGTGGTGTAAGTAAGAGGTAATTAACACACTTAATTTATACCTTAACCTAATCAAAATATAAAAATCATCTAATCATCTAAAGATTAAACTAAAATGCCATATACATGGGGGAAATGGGTTAGGACCAGTAAACATTCTTTCACATTTCCCAAATCAAACATAAAGCAAATTCAAAATAAAAACCACACTAAACAAACTTTAATTTACTTCGAACATTCTTATTTCATAGGATTATCTTTAGAAATTAAATAGAGTGAATGAATTTACATTGCTTTCATCACTTTATTTCTTTCCAAGCATGTTAAATGTGTATGTCATATGAAATTCATGCATTCATATCTTTTAAAAATCAAAGTCAAAATGAAATATTTTCTTTATGTTGAATTGCATTTTTTGCGTGAAGTAAAAAAATATGAATGGTTATTATCACTACTAAATTCAAAACTATTTTCAAAATCTATAAATCAAACACCTAAAATTTAAAGTGTGTTATTTATGATTATTTATAAGCTTTCATGTGGATATAAATATGAATATGTGCATAATGTGGCTTTCCTTATATTTTATTTTAGTATAGTTTTAAATAGGATTTGGCAAAGTGAATAGTTCATTTGAAAAGAATACAACACTTGCCTAATCCCATTCCTATCAATTCCTATGCTATTACCTAAGAAGGACATCCACACTTGTTCATATAAATTGCATAAACAAAAAAAAACAAATACAAACTTTTTTCATCTTTCTTTTTTCCATTCATTTCTTTTGTACATGTTCTTGTATTTAAGGAAAGTGATATATTAGTCTGGATAACCTTGGGGTTACGAAACTTTAAGTAGCTCTAAGTAGGTATTGTACCTTACACCCCTGGTGCTAACAATAATGTCGTACTCACTTATGCCTTTCATACATATACATGTGCATGTGAATAATGGATAAAAGAAATCCTTTTTTTTACTTAATGAAAATCATGCATCATAAAGCATTTCAATTTTCTTAAGTAATATTTCTTAGCATTCATAATAAAGTGTGTTAAACATTTTCATTTGTATGTATAGGTATGCTTAGGATTCATTCATAAGCATGTTGTACATGTTGGGAAAGAAATGAAGTGATGTCTGTTTTGTGATATTAGTTCACTTTACTTAATCTTAAAATGTCTTTCTTTTTAATATGTTTGTTTAGGCAAAATCTAAACTTAGGATTAATTAAAACACATAATAAAATATTCACTAAACAAAATTAAATATGAATCCACTTTAGAAATTACTTAAGATAGGGAAGGAAAGAGAAGTTCTCTTCTCTTTTCCCTCCCTTTATAACTTAGTAATTAATTATAGGATTCATTTTAATAAAAAATAAATCACCAAATAAAAACTACCCAAATCAACTAAACACTTAGATGAAACCATCCATTTAAGTTGAACATCTTCACACTTAGAAAATCTAAGTCTTAAAGCCATAGCTAAGCATACCACACAAACCTTTTAAAGCACACACATTATATTAAGTCATCATTTCTAGCTTTAGGTTATGGTAGTGCATGGTTTAATGTTTGCTTTTATTTTATGATGTATTATTTCTAGTCTGGATGTTAGAGTGAATGTGCGTAGAATGAATGGTAGTGCAATTTTAGTCTAACCGTTGTCTTCTATAAGGGATTATGCTTAAGGGGTGCTATAATAAAAGTATAAATGCTTTTACTATGCAGGTGTTTATACCCCTATGCATAATCTAATAGGCTAGGTGGACTTTGTTACCCATGTGTGGGGTACTAAGCCCAATATACATGCTTGGGATTTGTATAGTTTATTTAGCTAATCGCTATTTTGCAGGTGTTAGTTAGTTTACTTTTTCTCTTCTTGTAATTTTTGTGATTAGGATTTTGGAATGATTGTTATGGGGAATTGGGATGAACATTGGTCATAAGACCTCATCTTATATACCATGTGAAGTCTTTGGAGCAACCACCTTCCAACCATCCAAATGAAGGAACCAAAAGAAGAAGGAAGGAAGAAGAAGGAAGAAAGAAGAAAAGAAGAAATGAAGACCCCCATATCATGAATTTCCTTACTTTGTTATAAATTAATTTAGTTGTAATCTGGATTGTATAAGGGTATAGCTCGGCTACCCAATTTATTTTTGGGTTCGTGCGATGGTGCCCGATAATAAATGGCCTTTTATTCTTTTGTGTTAGCTTTATAAAATGTTTGATATTTTGTTCAGCTTGTTCATTAAGATGACAAGTTTTCCTAATTTCTTTCTTGCTTTGATGTATGGCTTGGATGACGATTAGCCTCTTAGAGAAAAATAAATCTTCTACCAAATTAATCAACTTAAAATTAAAAATAAACAACTCATAACCTTACCTAAATCTTAGGCTAAAAATCAAGATAAAAGAATTAGCATCCCCTTAGCTGGATGAGTATTTATTTCTAACATCATCCATAAAAGTATATTATTTCACTCTTGATTAGAAGGCTTCCACCTTTTCCAAAGAACTTGGCTTGACCTTTGAGATCCATGGTGAAAACACACCTCCCCTTCTCATTATTTTTGGCCACAATCTCATTTCTCATGCATTAGGCATATGAATCTTATAAGCCTAAGTCAAATGATTGTCCAAAAACAAAAGTAAATGTAATATGTTTTGCATTATATCTAGGTCATTTTCCATGCCCTTACATGATCTAGTCTCTTAGGGAGTAAGTTTAAGGACTTAGTCTCTTTCTAAAATAAATAACAGCCTAGCTATCTTGCATAAAGCATATGACTTGCCTACATGAATTTAAAATAGTAGAAGGAGTTCATTGGCGGCCACCCCCAGGCGGTTGTAAGTCCAAGCAGTCGGGTGGTTTATCCTCTCTTATGGAGGCAAACCAAATATCTATTTTTTGCCATAAATTTAGGTCGTGCTTTTGGACCTTGCCAAAGCTCCCTAGATTTAGGTTCTAAGGTTGCTTCTCCCTTCTATGGGCCATAAGTATAAATTCTCACCTCTTAGGCATTTCCATAACCTTGTATTATGGAATTATGAGCTTTAAACTTCTAATAAATATTTAACTCAAATAAATAATTCAATTTCAAAAATGTAAAGCCCAACCATAGGATAGTTTGAGATGTTAACTAGGCTTCCTAGTATCCTAAACATCCCCTACTAATCTTCATTTGCCTTCGATAAGAACTCCCTCCTCTTGATCAATCCCACTTCATTTGCTAAAAATAAACTAATTGATTAATAGTCCTACCTATTGAAATCTTTGGAGAAAATAATCATTTACTTTAATCAACAGTACTCCTAAGGAATATCATTCATTATGATGTAATTAACTATGAGGGCTTACCTCCATATGGAACTTAAAGAACCTAGTTTAAAATAAACCCTCCTTTGCTTTTTCATGTAAAGTAAGGGAAGAATCTCTGATACATATGCAGGCCCATTGTACTTAGGAGTTCTTATTAAGGTGATTAGGTCTATTGTAGGGTGGTGACTTCTATCTTTTGAGATAGTACACCTCTCCTCAATGTCATACCTGATCACCCTAATAAGAACGTCTACGAACCTACGTGATGTCCAAAATACACAAAAGAGTATATTTCTATCTTTATTTTATTCTGCATAGATTGAAGATGGAAGTATACATCTTAGAAAAATTTCAATATTTTTCACCACAGATTTTTCTAGTGACTCCGCTGGGGATGGTTCCTCTCTCCATCTTTGAAAAATGATTGTTGTCTCCAAGTATTGATAGTGGGTTTATACTTTTGTATGAATCCAAGACTATCTTTCTTTCCATTAGCACTTAGCTTATTTCATTCTTAAGTTAAGCTAGCCAACATCTTTAGGTTTTAGGACCTCACCCCGTGTTGGTCTTAAAACCCTGTTGGGTTCCCCAATGGGTAAAAATAAAATCTTAATAAAAAAGAATTAATTAAAGACTTCCTCCTTACCATTTTTATGGTAAGGAAAGGTTCATTCTAAAATAATAAAGATAAAATAAATCCTTCATAAAAATCTTGCTTTTCAAAAAAAGCACTTTTTCAAAATGCACATAATAAAATGTTTTGCACAAAAAATTTCTTAAATCACCTTCATCAAACAATCTTTATGATTGTTATATGTAGGATCATCTTTACAAAAATAAGATTCCAACAATCACATTTTCTAAAAAACACAAATGAACTTCTTCACTCAATTCATTTTGATGAAGACTTCATTTTCAAAAATAAAATTCCAACAATCATGTTTTCAAAAGCATAAAATTTGAAGATGGGCCTTTCCATTCAACACATCCAAATGTGTTGAATGGATATTACATCTTCAAGAAAAATCACAACTTTGAAATTCCACTCAACACATTCCATGTGTGTTCGGTTGGAACTTTCACATTTTCAAAAAGCACATATGAAACCTCTCCATTCAATATACCCACATTTATTGAATGAAGGTTTCATTTTTAATCAAAATCAAAAATAACTTTTCAAAAAAGCACATATAAATATCTCCATTCAATATGCCTAAATTTATTGAATGCAAATTTCATTTCCAAATAAAATAACATTATTATGAAATTCCACTTAACATATTACATATATGATTAGGTTGGGATTTCCTCTTTCAAAAAGCAATAATCACACGCAAAATTACATCTTTGGAAAATTAAACATAATTGATTTCCATCTTACATATCCAAATTTGTTAAATGGAAATCTCTTTTTAAAATTAACAAAAACAAAATTTTTCAAAACATATTTGGAACTTCATTATAGCATACCCCATTTGCTAAAATGAGGTCTCCCTTTTCCAAAAAAAAAAGAAAAATTTGAAACACATTTTTAGAATTTCATTTAGCATACTCAAATTTGCTAGGTGAAACGTCCATTCCACAAAATTTTCAAACATACTTTTGGAACTTCATTCTTTAGCATACCATATTTGCTAAAGTGAAGTCTCCATTTTCAAAACAAAATCAAAACAAAAAAAATTTTAAACACATTTTTTGGAATTTCATTTAGTATACTCAATACTCAAATTTGCTAAGTGAAATTTTCATTTCAAAAAATTAAAGAAATACATTGGAACTTCATTTTAGCATACCATATTTGCTAAAGTGAAGTCTCCATTTTCAATCAAAATCCAAAATAAAAAAAAAAACACATTATGACTCCCTTAGCATACTTAAATTTGCTAAGGATCATATTTTTGAAAATCAAATCAAAATCAAAAGAAACATACTAGGACTCCCTTAGCATACTTACATTTGCTAAGGATCCTACTTTTCAAAATTAAATTAAAATCAAAAGAAACACATTAGGATTTTCTTAGCATACTCAAATTTTCTAAGGATCCTATTTTCAAAAAAAAAATTCCAAAAAAAGATAAAACACACTTGGATTTCCTCATTTAGCATACCAAAATTTGCTAAATGAGGATTCCAAATCAACAAATCCCAAAATGATTCACAAAACAAAGAAAATAAAGAAACAAAAAGAAGAAATTGGTTATAAACATCTCACTTAGCATACCCAAATTTTCTAAGTGAGTAAATTCCAAAAATCATAAATCCAAAACAAAAGCAAATTGACCCTTTACTTTAACATATCAAAATTTGTTAAATAAAGGGTCCTCAAAATCAAATTTGAAACTCAAATATAAACCTATGGAAGCATCCCTTCAAAAATATTTGAACCTATTTTCAACATATCCAAGTTTGTTGAAAGTAGATTCTACATCCAAAAAAAAAAAATAATCCTCTTTCCAATCAAATCTCAAAATCTATTCTAAATCATTTGAACTTGACTTAATATTTTCAAAATGTTGAGTATGGGTTCAAATTCGAAATTCAAAATTTAAAATCAACAAAAATCTGATTCAAGTTTTTTTTCAACATTGCAGACTCTCGTTCAACGATAGTTTCAGTTTCAGTCTTAGTCTCAGTTTAATTTTCAGTTGATAGAAATGGCAACACCTAAATATGTTTTCACGTTTCCCCATGGGATGGACTTGGCCCTGGATCAGGCCAGCCTTCCTCGCTCTAACTATGCCCATCTCACCAACTTTAGATGAGATTTTTTAGGGGCAAGGATTACCTGCGAGGGCACTACCCTCACCATTATTAGCAGGAGCATAGTGACTAGGCAGAAGCCAAACATTCAGATTGACATGCCATCATATTTTGATATTCCCTCACTAAAGAGGAAGGTTGTGGTGGTTCTTACAATGCCATAAGTACTGTTATGCCAAGCATGCTGCGCTTGTTTCATGCTACGTGAGGGCTAGCACCCACTCATTAGCACCTTCCAATGGGAAGGCTCCCCTGCTCGCCCCACCAAGTCTTAGAGGAGGAACAAAAATTGCATGATAAAGCGGTATCATACTCACATCACTATGGAGATGGAGGCAGCTACACTGTCAGTTGTTGAGGAGTTGCCTACTTTGGTTTCTCCACTGGTTATAGCAAACCCATTCCATCCTCTCTCTGCATATGACAGAGAGGATGCCAGAAGGATCTCTGCTCCACCACCACCAGCAGTTTGATTTGAGAGCTATTGTCCCCCATAATGTGGGCAAGCATCTTTGACAGGAAAGGGCCAGGGAAGCCCATGCTTCATTTCATATCACTAGTCGGGAGAGGCGGAGGTTTAATCAGTAGTCAGCGACCTCTACACTTATTAATTTTTGGATCGCACCCTGCATCAATCATACATACATATTACGCTGGGGACCCATCATGAGGAGAGCTCCCTACGAGAGAGTTGGTGGTGTCTCCAGCACACCACTCTACCCCCTGCCCATCATTGTCTATCAATGTTTCAGCATCTCTAGTTCCACCAAAGACCATGAAGGCCACATCTAGGGAGAAGAGGACCTGTTGGTGATCCAACTATGGCCAAGGGATCCCATTCCATCTACACCACCTACTATGGTGTGGCCGAGCTCTCCTACTAAACCTTCTGCCCTAGTTGTGGTGCAAAAGGAATGGCGACCCAGCAGGTCTCCCTTCACCATCACCACGCGGACATAGAGATGGTTACGGAGTTGCGAGGGAAAAGGTGACAATGGTTGCACTATGATGATAGATCCTCTAAGATACGCTGAGTGACAATCGAGTGTATCTTTTCGAGTACAACCCTCATAGGGTTGATTCTCCAGTAGTAGGGGAGGTCCATTGCCTCACAGTACATGATGTTGATCCCACCACCAATCAGCCAAAGTCATTTGTGATAGTTATGATAGATCATTCTCTAGATAATATAGTACCTCATTATTTCATGGAGAAGAAAGAGATCTTAGGATATGATTGGTATGATGAGGAGAAGATCAACTTTGATCCAAATAAAGATGATTTGTTGGGAGACTCAGTAAGGGTTGCATGGTAGATACGGGATCCTCTCCTCGAGGAAGCGACTATGGAAGGTGTTGAGTGGCGGGAAGACACACTCGACAACCTCTCCTTATAAAGCAAAAAGATGAAAAGATAGATAGGATGGAGAAGAAGCTCGAACATCTATTAGCAGCTATCTTGGCATTGCAGAACCAAGCCCCAACAGTTCATCCTACCATAGCTAAGACTAGTCAGCTAGAGTTGGTGCATGTCTTGGACCCAACCAAGACTTTACTTCTAGTAGATCAAGGTAGCACCAGCATGTATCGAAAGGTAGTGGGTAGTACCTCCATACAGGAAAAAGATATCAACTCCATGGTTGAGCAACAGGTGAAGGAAGCATTGGCTCAAGCCCGAGGAGGATCATCAGTTCCAAAGGGTAGACCCTACCTGAAGGAATTTGATGCAATCCAATATCCTAAGGGTTTCATGCCACCTTCCCTCAAGAGTTTTGATGGCAATGGGAACCCGAGGCAGTACATCACACATTTCAGGGCTAGTTATTACAATGTCGGTGGCAGTGATGCTTTACTCTTTCATCTCTTCATCAGTTTCTTATCAGGGATAGCTTTTGATTGGTATGCTAAACTTCCTAATAGTTCAGTAAAGACTTTTGCTGAGTTGGAGCAACTCTTTATCAAGTGGTTTGCTGGAGCTCAGCAAAGGGTCAATATTAGCAATCTCATTGTGGCTCAACAAAATCCTGGTGAGTCCCTCATTGATTACATTCTTAGATGGCATAATTTGAGCATGAATGTGAACCACAGCTGTCTGAACAACACACCAATGAGATTCTTCTTAAGAATATCCATGGCCCAGTCTCCTTCATGCTCAAAGGTTTCACCATCAAAATCTTTGAGAAATTAATCAACAAGGAGGCTAGCTTTTAAGGAGAAGCTAAATAGTTACCTTTTCCAGATCTACCAATAAAGCCAA
The DNA here is from genome assembly GCA_021442155.1 of Cymbidium sinense. Taxonomy (NCBI): domain Eukaryota; kingdom Viridiplantae; phylum Streptophyta; class Magnoliopsida; order Asparagales; family Orchidaceae; genus Cymbidium; species Cymbidium sinense. The sequence continues at coordinate 246,521,818 of CM038214.1, forward strand.
AGTCACAGAAGGTATATGAGAAGAAGCTTGGGTAGTGATAGCAATGGATAAGGGGGAAAAATAGGCTAGAGAGCAGTTTGAGAGACCTCGTGCTCCATGACCATTGCTTCCACCTCCTCTACCACCATCGAGGCAGCCCTACCGACCTCCACAGCATCCTCCATGGCCTACACTGCCTCCTTTTTAGCCACATCATCAAAAGCAATGGTACGCATACCCATCGCCAAGTAGCTATGGTCCACCTACTCTTTTGGATAAACTTAACAAGCCTTATTCATTTAAGAGTGAGGTAATCAGAAAGATCTTTAAGAATCTCTTAAAGAAGCCTGATTTTTAACTACCCAAACCTAGGAGATCGGAGGAAGTGAGCAAAATCCATGATCTTAACTTTTGCCCCTACCATCGTATGCTAGGTCATGTTTTGGAAGATTACTTCACATTTAAGGACCGACTTGAACATAGTTTCAAGACTGGTGCTATAATTATCTCGATGGAATACCTTGGGGAACAACCATCCAGTTCCATTAGGGTAATCTTTTGGGATACTTGCGATCCTTCCAAAATTAAAGAAGGTTGGTATTTCTTCTTATCCAAAATCTCTAAAATGATTGTATCGAAGATCAAGAACTTTCTTCTTGGTGCGAGTCACTCAAACCTCCAACATCAAGAAGGTTTGTAAGTTGCGAGCCCTCAGGAAAGGGGAGCTTCAGTAGTACCATGTGCCAGCCCGAGATAGCCCAATAGCGCAACCTCCAACTGAGTCCAGCCTCCAGTCCATCGTTGCAACTACCACATCAGTGACTACTGCTACTTTAGCAAGTTCTTCTTCTTCTAGTAGATATCTTGTATCGGTGGATGAGGGAATCAAATCTCTCACCCCTCTTACTTTACTTGATTTCTACTGTGTACCTCCTATCAAATTCAAGACAGTGAAGAATAAAGCTAGCTTGAATTATATCTATTTCACTTCTGATGAGTTGTCTGAATCTATTCCTAATAAATCTTCAAGTCTAAATAATAACTATAATAATTTTGATCTTCCTCTTTCTAATTCAGAGTTGGATTTTCCTACTCTTAATATTACGGGCTCACCTCTTGAGAAAGACTTGGAATCATCTGAATCTGAGGGTCCCATAGGAGAAGCTACAAGTAAGCCTGATGTGCAGGTAGAACCTTCCATTACCCTGCCACAAGAGATCACCAAAGTCAACCTCTATAGTGGCAAGGTTCTACCTCCTAGGGCAGCACCTCAAGATAGAGGGAAATAAGTCATTGGTTTAGAGGATCAAGAAGCCCCTCTACAGGATGCTCCACCCTTAGATATGCTTATGGAGGACTAGCCCTAAGGTGGACTACAATGTCCTCTCTCACCTACTAAAGCTTCCATCTAAGCTAAGTATATACGATGCCCTTATCTTAACCAAAGAGATGAGGGAATCATTAATCAAGGCTCTCCTTAATCCTGAGATATGCTTAGGTTGCCTGACCACTATTGGTGAGGAGGCACATTATTTCAGAGAAGCCCAGGGGATCACTTTTATAGATGAAGACCTTCTTCTGGGGGACATGGAGCATAACCCTCCCCTCTACATTACAATTGACATGGGCAGATTCAGACTTACTAGAGTTCTCGTGGATCCAAGTGCATCGGTAAACATTATGAGTGTAAAGACCCTTTCATATTTCAAGGTCAACATTTTTGCACTCTGAGGAGATCGGATGATGTTGAGAGGATTTAATAAACAAGGTGAGAGAGTTTTAGGTTCCATAGTGTTACCTTTGGAGATAGGTGACTAGAAGACTAAATCCAAGTTTTATATCATTGATTCGAATACTTCATTCATTTCTTTGCTCAGTAGGCCCTGAATATATTTGAATAAGATAATTCCATCCTCTCTCCATCAGTACATCAAGTTCAAGAAGGATGGGATTGAGTACTGTGTCAAAGGAGATGAAAATTTATTTTCAGTTAGAGAGGTTGAGATATATGAGGATGTGACCTATTATCTTCCTAAAAACATCCTTTCCCATGAACTTGGACAAAACTCAAATTCAAAAGCAAAAGAAAATGAATAAAAATAAAAAGAAAAATAAAAATAAAGGAAAAATGAAAATCCAAGTGAATAAGAAAAGGAAATTGAAGAAGAAATAGAGCCGCACATCACATTCCACCCATAGTTCATTCCTTCATATGAACATGTGGGTAGGATGACTCAACCTCCATGAGGCAGAGGTAGAGGAAGAAATAGAGGTAATTTCAGAGGTGGAAGACCCCCTGGTTGGCCATCAGCCAATAAGGGTTATGTTCCAATTCACATAGACTTGGAACCCATTTCGGAGGATGAGTCTAATGTGATTAGCATATCAGCCAACCCCTCTCAGCCAGTTTTATTGGATGTGCCATCGAGCCGGACAGCGATGAAGATCGAGCCTCCAAACAAAGCAAAGTATTCGAATCAGATGTATGTAAGACTATCAGGAGAGAGTTGGGAACCTTAGCTCTTACCTCACTTTTACCCTAAAAAGTTGAACATTTAGTAGTTAAGGAAGCCCCTCAGTCTTCTAGTGATATGAAGCTGAAGAGATTCTTTTTGGAATCATCCTCCTCAAGTCCTGAAGTTGATGTAGAACTTGAGGAGAATTCATACAAAGAATTAATGGAATTACCATTTGGATTTTACTTGCCTTGTGTTCATAATCTTATACAGAAAGGTTTGGTTCCTCACACATGGTCCAAGCACAAGTCAAAGTATTTTAAGAAGCTATGGAACAATACAGATAGGGAAGCACAATCAAGAGCAGGACCAGGATTCGGTATGGTGGGTGCAGTCGATGATGACGATTACTGTTTAGTTATTATCAATCATTTAGAGTTTGATAGGTTTTTTCACACAACACCAACTCTAATGAGAATGTGTGTTTAGAAACCTTAGATGATCCAGATGATCTCCAAATCAAAGATGCATCACTATAATTTGAAGATCAGATCTATTCAATAATTGACAAGCTTAAAGATATCAACCTCAGGACAGAAGAAAATCCACCCCCGACGTACATCTGCTCATTGCTGAATGAAGAAGAAACCAATGACTTAGTTAGGCTACTGACTGAGTTTAAGGACTACATTGTATGGAGTTATGAAGAGATGATAGGATTATCTCCTGATGTAGCTGTCCACAAACTAGCAATAGATCATAGCACTAACCCTATCAAGCAAGCTCCTAAACACATGCAATTAAAAATTGAACAACAGGTCATTTCTAAAGTCAAGAAATTGATCAATGCTGGTTTCATCAGGGAATAAAAATACCCTACCTGGTTAGCCAGTGTCATCCTAATTAAGAAGAAGAATTGCCAAATTTGCATTTATGTTAATTTCAGGGACTTAAATAAGGTGTGTCTTCAAGATGAGTTCCCTCTTCCTATACTAGAATTAATGGTGGACATTGCCTCATCTCATGTAGTTTTCTCCTTCATGGATGGGTCATTTGGCTATAACCAAATCAAGATAGCCCCCAAGGATGAAATAAACACTACTTTTTAAACCCTGATCAGAATCTATTATTATAGGGTCTTGCCATTCGACCTTAAAAATGCTGGTGCTACATACCAACAGACCATGAATCAGATCTTCAATGAACTCATCCATCATCAGGTTGAGTGCAATTTGATGATCTAGTAGTCAAGAGTAGAGAAAAGGAAGACCACCCCTTTGACTTGAGAGTAATTTTTGAACGGTTAAGATAATATAACCTCAAAATGAATCCCCTAAATCGTGCATTCAGAGTAGCTTCTGGAAAATTTCTTGGGTTTGTTGTTCAACATCGGAGAATAGAAATAAATCTAGAAAAGATCAAAGCTATCTTAGAAATGCCACCTCCTAAAAGTTTAACTCAACTCAGATCTTTTAAAGGATGGTTGGCATATCTAAGACGCTGTATTTCCAATCTATCAGGGAGATGCAAGTTGTTCTCAACACTTGTCAAAAAAGATGCCAAGTTCAAGTGGGATGATAAGTGTCAGCATACCTTTGAAGATATCAAGCAGTATTTGATGAAGCCGCCAGTTCTAGCAACCCCTATCCTAGGAAAGCCACTCATCCTCTACACTGCTACATTGGATGATTCTCCCGGCACTTTATTAGCTCAAGCCAACAATAAAGGAAAGAAGAGTGCTCTCTACTATCTCAACCGTCGCCTGATTCCTACTGAAGTGAACTATCCACCTATTGAAAAACATTGCCTAGCTTTGATCTTCGTATCTCTAAAGCTACTACGCTATATGCTTTCTCATAAGGTGAACTTGATTTCTAGAATAAATCCATTACAGTATCTCATGACATGGTTAACGTTATCTGGATGTTTGGCATGATGGTCTATGATTCTCTCACAATTTGAAATCACATTCATACCCCTCCGTGCGATAAAAGGACAAGCACTAGCAGATTTCTTAGCACACCACTTCTGGCGATTCTGCAGTGATTATCTCACGATGATAAATCATGAACTTAGGGAGATTGACAACGATGGGAGATGTATTTTGATGGTGCTACTTCTTTTCATTGGGGAAGCACCACGATCTACTCTTCCGAGAAAGGTAGGGGTAGGAATAGTTCTCTAACTCTAGACCGATGTGATGAGATTCTCATACTATCTTTCCAACCCCGCACCAATAATGGCGAGTATGAGGCTTTGATTTGTTGATCTAGAGTTATCACATAGTGTCAAGAGCATCAACATCTTTGGGGATTCTCAATTGGTCATCAATCGATTGTCGTCTACAAGGTTCTCAAACCCAAGCTTCGTCATTACCACGAGTATACCATGAAGTTGTTTGCCCAAATTCCCAAAGTCACCATCTACAAGTTTCCCCAAGCAGAGAACACAGTAGCTGATGCTTTGGCCAAACTTGTCAAAAAATTGGCATGTCTGGAAGATGAGTCCATTCTAATAAGGGTCCAAAATAGGCAAGTCTTATCCCTTATTGATGTTGAACTCATCAAGAGACTTTCTCTTGAAGGGAAGTTATCGTTGCCTATAAGGACAAGGAGTTGGATTGGAGGCAACTGTTCATAGACTATTTGAACATCGGTAAACTACCTCAAGAAAAGTCACAAGCCCATCAGGTGAAATAGAGAGCTCTCTCCTATGCTCTCATTGATGGCACTCTATACCGATGGCCCTTTGACCAAATGTGATTACGCAATTTTACATGAAGCCCATGGCATTGTAAATGAGGTACATTCAGGTCTATGCAGAGCAAATCAATCTAGCCCGAAGATGAAGACAAAGATCAAGAGACTAGGATACTACTGGCCTTCAATGATTTTAGATTGCATGGATGTAGCTAGTAGATGTCATCAGTGTCAGGTACATGGTGTGGTCCTACATCAACCACCCAACATTCTACCCCCTACACTGGCATCATGGTCATTCTAGTGTTGGGGTATCGACTTTGTGGCTCTAATTGATCCTCCTTCTAAGGGACATCAATTCATCTTTGCTACCACTGACTACTTTTCCAAGTGGGCAGAGGCAATCCCACTCAGAGAGGTCACATCTTAGCAGGTGCTTCAATTTTTCAGGAAACATATTGTATATGAGTTTGGGATGCCTCGATGAATTATATCTAATAATGGTACTACATTCAAAAGCACCAAGATCAATAGCTTTGCTAGAAGACATGGTATAGATTAGAGATATTCCACCATCTACTGTCTCAAAGCAAATGACTTAGCAAAAGCATTCAACAAAACTCTCATCCAAAAACTAAAGAAGATACTTGACGATAACAAACAGCAATAGAATGAGCAGTTGGTTGAAGCCTTGTGGGCCTACTGCACCCATACCGAACTCCAACTCAATCTACCCCATTTTCCTTAGTTTATGGGTCCGAAGCTGTTCTACATTTAGAAGTTCAACTCTCATCAATAATGATAGCATTGGGTAACAAGATCACTACAGAGTATAATGCAAAGTTGTGGTTAGAAGAACTCAAAGGTTTGGAGGAGAGTCTCATATGGGTGTGTCAGAACCTCAAGTTGTACAAGGATAAAATGATTCAAGCTCACAACAAGCTAGTTTGCCCTAGGTCTTTCCGAGTAAGAGAACTTATGTTAGTCCTAAGAAGATCAATTATCGCCCATCGAAAGATGGGAGGAAAGTTTCAACCCACTTGGGAAGGCCCAATGTCATTGAGAAGGCCTACCAAGGAGAATCTTTTTAGCTTATTAATTGTAAAGGGGAACACCCAATACTTCCAATTAATTAGATCTACTTGAAGAAATATTATCCATAAAAATCATGTTTGAAAAAAATTCTATCAATCAACAAAAACATGATTCCATTTCATCAAAATCTTCTCTTCAATTTGAAGTGTTATTTGCTTATCTTGTGAATTCATCATGAAGTGTTTAGGGTAGGTGTAAGAGTCCCCCAGTGGCATCCTATCCCTCTTTCACAACACAAACATAAACACAATTAAACACATTTCATGATGCTATCAGAATAGGTGTGAGAGAACCCAAGGGGCATCCTATTTTAATTAGCAGTTGTGAAAGAACCTGAGCGACATCCTTTCTTAGTAGGAATTCTCGGTTGCCATCCATGGAACTATTTCATCAAAGTCCCCAAGCATGTTTAAGGTAGGTGTGAAGGAACCAAAGAGGTATCCTATTCCCTTTAACATAAGCACAAAAATAAGCACATATCTTTATCTCTAGCTACTTTGATGTGGGAGCAAGCCCCTTGTGGCACTCACTCCTTAGCTGCTCTAGGTCAGGTCTACATGTTACCTTGCTAGTATGTCACCCTAGTGGTCACTTGTTTAGAAGATGTGAGTCCCATGCTTTCTTCCTAACTTGACCATTGCAAATCAACGAGCGCCTTGTTAGTATGGTAGACTTCACTGCCCAGCCAGTAAGCCACCTCATATTGATTTTTTTTAAGAAGATGTGAGTCCCCGAGCTTTCTTCTTGAATTAATCATCATGATCTAATTGGGTCGAGTATATCTGAGGTTTAGGATAAGTCCCTTGAGGCTCCCTTCCTCTTGACTACATTTGAGTTGACATAATTCCCCCAGTGGAATTCACTCAGTAGTCGCCCTAGGTCGGATGACACATGTCGAGCTGAAGATAGACTATCCCATCAATCAGTTCTACTATAAAAAGATGTGAGTCCTCGAGCTTTCTTCCTAGGCTAATTATTGCAAACTGATGGGCACCTTAGATTGGTTGATGTTCGCTATGCTGATAGCGACTCACCCAGTGGATACACCACTCTTGGCAGATGTGATTCCCCGAGTTTCTCCTTAAGTTGGAAACCAAATACCTATTTATATATGACTTGCCATGTCATCTTCTCTAGGGTTTTGGATTAAGCCCTTAGCAGCCCCTCTCATTATAGGCATTCTATTTTGATCACATTTTTTACGACCCCATTTAGACACTACCTGGGTTACTCTTAGATTGGATAGCCCCCCTTTCTTGCTAACCACTGATGTGGTTGGAGAATTTATAGAGCGGATGCACAGATTCTCTCTTGGTTCAGTAAATCTAAGATAGGTCTAGGCTGATCTAAGCTCCTTCTAAGTTTGATCCCTCACAAATCAACAGGGTCCATGATAAATGAACTAAACAAAATAAACAAATTAATTTTCTTGTGGATTAAGAATTCAAGCCCCCAAAGGGCCCCTTTTCCCAAGCAGGCGTCCTATCTTTAGGCGTCGCATAACTCCCTATAGAATTGCTCGACTACAGTTGAGATAAATGGTCATACTCACTCAGTCACCTTTAGGTCAGGTTCAATCTATTTCTCCATAAATAGGTTACCCCGGTAATCATTCCGCTTTGGAAGATATAAGATTATGACACATTCTTTCTAGCATGATTGTAAATCGACAAACAGTCCTAGGTCAGGTTCAATTTTTTGCCCAAAGCAACCAATCGCCCTAGTAGTCTTTTGTAGTGGAAGATATGAGTCCCCAAGATTTCTTCCTTTAAATTTATCATTGCAAACTGAAAGGCACTCCTTTAGTCGGATAGTTCTCCCATCGGCTGGGAAGCTACTCCCTTTGTTTCATTAAATCTAAGATAGGAATAGGCTGACATATGCTCCTTCTCAGTGTGATCCATCACAAACCAATGGAATCCATCAAAATAAACTAAAAATAAAATTAATCTTTGACTGTCTTTGAGTTGATTTAAGTCCCCCGGTGGTATTCACTCAATAGTTAGCCCTAGGTCAAATTCGATCTATTGCCTTGCCAACCGATCACCCCAGTGGTTTCTTCTTTCTAGAAGATGTGAGTCCTTTTGCTTTCTTCTTAAGACTTAACCATTGCAAACCAAAGGCATCCCCTTGGTTGGATAGTCCTACCTTGTGGTTGGTAGACTACTCCCTTTATATTGGTAAATCTGAATTAGTTCTAGGCCTCCATGGACCCTACTCAGTGCAATCCATCGCAAACTGATGGGATCCATCATAATCAAAACAAACCTAAAGATGAAATTAATCTTGACTATCTTCGAGTTGATCTAAGTCCCCTAGTAGCATTCACTCAATAGTTAACTCTAGGTTGGGTTCAATATGTTGCCTTGCCAAAAGATCACCCCAGCAACTAGTCCTTACTTTGGAGGATGTACATCTACTATGCTTTCTTACTAGTATAGCTATTGCATACCGAAAGGCATCCCTTTGGTTAGTCCTACCATGTGTTTAAGACTACCCCTTTGATTGGTAACTGAAGTTAGCCTCCATGGCTACTTCAAGCTCCATCCACCAACAAGGTCCATTTCAAAATCCAAAATTAAAAATTAAACAATTTCCTCAGTGAAACAAACAAAAAAAAAAATAATCAATCAATCCAAACCAAATTCCTCCTAGTGAGATGCAAATCTTCTAGTTCCCCAGAATTCTAATCCTCGGATTTCACAACCTTTTGTGGATGACTTGAACTTGCCTCCAATGGAGAGTTCACTTTTCATCCCCAGTGGAGTCAAAACAAATACAATTAAACAAACAACAAATTGAAACAAATTCAACCCTCTTCCCTAGCGAAACTTAATTAAATAAATCAAATTTCTCCATAGTGAGACTCAAATCAAATTAAAAGCTCTCATCCCCTTATGGATGACTTGAACCTGCTTCCTTACTAGAAGGTTCACATACTCTATCCCTAGTGTATTCTTCCTTCTCCCTCTTATGTCCTTGACATAAGTACAACTACATTGTACTAAGCTATAGATTCCTTCTAAACCTCAAGTTAGGAGTAGATCATCTCTGTTATTACTTATTGATCATTCAGTGTAGTTGATCCTTGTCAGTCACACCACAACTATTGGGTGTCCTTTATTGACCTCATTTATAGGATGAGCTCTCAACCCCTCAATCTTAGACATAGGACTCCTCTTAGACTTTAAGAGATTCTTAGTCTTAAGACATATCTAATGATTAGGTGAACATTCAACCTAGCCTTAGAGACTTAAAAGAGTTAACCATAGGAATAGGTTATGCCTTAGGGGTGTTAAGGAAATTGGCCAACCTTATAGCTTGAACCACATTTCTCACTTCCTTCCTTCAAGTCAAACTCCAAATCAAATCAACATCAAACCTAATCAATTCCAGCTTAATTGATTTTCTCCAAACCCAAATCAATGTCAAATGATAGAAACCCATGATTGAAACTTATGATTGAAGCCCTAAATTGAAATTCCAAGCTCAAAATATTTCCTAAGTCCTTTGATTCTCTCTTAAAGACTTAGCCTAAATCAAATCTAGATCAATTAAAATTCATGAAATTTTCTCACAACCCATTTATATTCACATATATAAATGAGATATAAATTCAAATCAATCAAACAAAATTCTAAATTCAATTCCAATCTCAAAACATTCCCTAAATCCTTTAATTCCCTCTTAAGGACTTAGCCTAAATCAAGTTCAAATCACTTCAAATTCATGAAATTTTCATAACCATTTATATTTTCATTTATATTCACATATATAAATGAAATATAAATTCAAACAACCAAAACCAACTAAAAAATCAAACTCAATCAAAATAACCTAAGCCTTTCAAGTCAAAATCTTCAACTTAGCTAAATCAATTTCAAATCAGGCCAAACTCTTGATTTTTCTTCATGATTTAATCAATCCTTCAATCATGAATCCAAATATAAACATAAACTTCAATCTCCAAACCAAAACTAAATCCCAAAATCAAACCTAAGTCAAACTCATGTTCACCCTTTGAACTTGAAATTGTCAAATGAATCAAAACCCATTTGACTTCAAATCACTTGCAAATGGATTTATATTTCAATCATAAGTCCATATGTGAGTTCAATCAAACTCAATTTTGACCAAGCCATTTCCTACTTAGGCTCACTTGACCCAAAGTGACCTAAAGTACCCTTATGAGCAAAATTTTAATCCTAACCAAATTGGATTGAACTAAGCCTGCCTAAGCCTCTCATCATGATCAATAATCATCATGAGATGATCAATCACACAAATTGGGTCAAACCAAGTCAAACCTGAGGGATGACCAAGTCAACACTTAGCCAAAATGAAACCAAAATAAGCCAAAATCCTCCATGGATCAAATTGATTGAAGCCATTGATCAAAACTCATTCATGATCAATGTTTGAACTTGACCAAGTCAACATTTGAGCCTAACCTAGCCCAATTGGCCACTTGACCCAACTTGACCTAAAAAGTCAAAATGTGTCAAAACTTGATCTAAGCTAAATTGATTGAAACCAATGGGTCAAGTTATTCCAAAATGATTGTTGAACTTGACCAAAGCCTCAATTGACCAACTAGACCAAACCTAGTCTAATTGACCATGAACCCAACTTGACCTAAAAGGTCAAATTGAGCTAAATTTAAATATAAACCAAATTGATTAGAAAAAACATACCAAACAATTTCATATGACCAACCAAACATGAACCAACCCATGAACTAACCTAAATAGGTCAATTGAGTCAATTTGGTCAACCTGACCCATTTGACCTAAATGAACTCAATTGAACCAAAATCAAATATAAACCAAATTGAATTAAACCAAAGCCACCAAAATATTTCAAATGGTCATATGAACTCCTTGGTTTGACCCAATTTGACCAATTGGTCAACTTGACCCAAGTTGACCCATTTTGACCTAAATGGGTCAACATGAGCCAAATCATATCAAACCAACTTCCCAATGAAACTTGGCCTAACCCATTTTTCAATCATAAACATATTCAAAATTAAACCCAAGACAAATGACCATTTTACCCCTAGGCCATAGGGTAAATTTTGGCCAAAATCACTTGAATTTGGTCAAATCCTCTCATGACACTTGGCACCCTCTTAGTGGACCAAGTGGACACTAGTGAGTGGTACACTTAACCCAATGGGTTTGGGTCATAACCCAACCTAAGGTCAAACCACCACTTGCTTGAAATGGCCACATGGGAATCATTCCTCCACCCATTTCAAGCACATGACACTCTTCCACTACCTCCCTTTATCCAAACTGAATGCAATGACACGTCAAATAGCCTAACAAACCCACTCAAGAGGCTCAATTGGATTAAAATGGCATCTCCTTGCTCGGTCATTCGATTGCTCTAGGGAGAGATATATTCCCCGTAATTTCACTTGAATTTCATTCTGCCCTATTCGATTAAAGTATTGGAACTCAGAGCAAGCCATTTATAGTGTTCCAAAGCTTCCTAGAGTGAGTGATAATTTCCCTTTTCTCAGTTTCCTAGACTAAAAATAGGGGAGCTCAAGTGAAAATCCAACTTAGCCAATACTCCATACCAAGAAAATTCCTCTTGCAATCTTCATCAAAAGATCAAATCGAACTCGCCTAGAACTTTTCCCAAGCTCCAAAGACAAGGGATGAGTGCTCTTGACCAAGACCGAGCTCAAGTGAAGTGAAGTTGGCCTCTAGAAGGATCTACCCAATTTCAACACCTCCAAACTTCAACAAAGCTTTGTCTCCACTAGATGAACCTTTTCTAAGGGAATCGAGCATCGATTATTACCTCCAATGAGGTAAGCCATTAAATCAAGCTTAGATTAGATGTGGTATGGTCCTTTGTGAAGTGAAGTTTTATCTCATGAGAATCTAGCCGTTGGATGTGATCTCCCTTGCATGGTGATGGTGTGAATTGAATGGATTCACTCAAGCTCGGATCTTCTTAAAAGAGATGGTCCATCTCCCATGGAATGTGATCATGGAGCCATCCATATGCACATTTTGGATGGACGACCAGGATTAAAACACATAGGATCAGTCATTTAATCCTTTAGAACTGCAAATTTAATCATAAACATCTGATCCTTGATCGATGGGAGAAAGCATCACCGCCGATGCACGCATGATGTGACAAATAATAATCCCATCATGCCACGTGGAAAGCGCACGCCCATGTGGCGATGGATTAACATATAATTAGGGATTAAATTACCTAATTTGAAAATTTCAAATTCATATCTAAGTGTAGAAAATTCAAAAAATGTGAAATAAATTGCATATAAAAGATTTAAATCTAAAATATTATAAAATTAATTTTAATGGATTTGAATAGTTATTTCTAAATTTGGGTTTTATTGAGAATTTTATTTTGCTAATTACTCTAATTACTCACATTAATTCCAAACTTTGTGATTAGTGGGATGACTCTCTCCTAATTTTCTTGGGATTTATTGATTTAATTAGAGAAATTGTTGATTCATTTCTAATTACTCTTAATATAAAGTTTAATTAAGTGAGTAATTAGTGGTTTAACCCCTTGATTGAGTTAATTAAGGTTGGTTTAAGTGAATAGAAGGTTTAAGGAATAATTTTGGGATGTTTTCCTTAAGCTATTTCTTTAACCCCCCTCTTTTTTTCTTAATCCAAACTTAATTAAGGATTAATTCAGTAATTATCTACCTAATTAATTTGATAAATTTATAAAACCTTCCAGAACTTAACTAATACATCTTGAGTAGATTCTTAGGTGTTCAATAACCTAAGTGCATTAAGGAAATCAAGATCCAACTCACATGTGTGAGTTGGGGCTATGAAAGTACTTAACTTAAACCCCTTAGCTTAATTAATCATTAATCATGAGCCAAATCCATTTGGCCCTTTGCTTCTTAGGTGCATTACTGATTTAAATTCTTATGGTTTTATGTCATATCATTGGCTCATAATTATTTGATTAAATATGCTAAGGTGGTGTAGTAAGGGTAATTAACACACTTAATTCATACCTTAACCTAATCAAAAAATATATAATCATCTAAACATTAAAGTAAAAACTCATACACATGAAATGGGTTAGACAGCAAACACATTTCCTCAAATCAAACATAAAGCAAATAAAAATAAAACCACACATTAAACAAACTTTGATTTTTTAACTTTCTTATTTCATAGATTGTCTTTAGAATTAATTAGGGTGAATGAATTTACATTTTCATCACTTTATTTCTTTCCTAGCATGCTAAATGTGTATGTCATATGAAATTCATGCATTCATTCAAAATCAAATGAAATATTTTCTTTATGTCAAATTGCATGTTTTGCTAAAGTAAAAAAATATGAATGGCTATTATCACTATTAAATCCAAAACTATTTTCAAAATCTATAAATAAAAAAAACTAAAGTGTGCTACTTATAATTATTTATAAGCTTGCATGTGGATATAAATATGAAGATGTGCATAGTGTTGCTTTCCTTCTCTTTTCTTTTAGTATAGTTTTGAATAGGATTTGGCAAAGCGTATAGTTCATTTGAAAATAACACAAGACTTGCCTAACCCCATTCCTATCCATTCCTATGTTATTACCTAAGAAGGACATCCACACATGTACATACAAATTGCATAAACAAAGCAAACAAACAAATACAAACTTTTTGCATCTTTCTTTTTCCATTCATTTCTATTGTACATGTGTTTGTATTTAAGGAAAGTGGTATATTAGTCTAGACAACCTCGGGGTTGTGAGGCTTTAAGTAGCCCTAAGTAGGTCTTGTACCTTACACCCCTGGTGCTAACAATGGTGTACTCACTTATGCCTTTCATACATACATGTGCATGTGAATAATGGAAAGAAACCCTCTTCTACTTAAAGAAAATCATGCATCATAAAGTATTCCAATTTCTTAAGTAACATTTCTTAGCATTCATTGTAAAGTGTGGTAAACATTTTCATTTGTATGTATAGATATGCTTAAGATTCATTCATATGCATGTTATACATGTTGGGAAAGAAATGAAGTGATGTGTATTTTGTGATATTAATTCACTTTACTTAATCTTAAAATGCCTTTCTTTTGAATAGGTTTGTTTAGGGAAAATCTAAACTTAGGATTAATTAAACATATAATAAAAAACATTCACTAAAAAAAATATGAATCCACTTTAGAAATTATTTAAGGTAGGAAGGAAAGAGAAGTTCTCTTCTCTTTCCCTCATAACTTAGTAATTAATTATAAGATTCCTTAAACAAAAATAAATCACCAAATAAAAACTACCCAAATCAACTAAACACTTAAATGAAACCATCCATCTAAGTTGAACATCTTCACACTTAGACATCTAAGTCTTAAAGCCATAGCTACGCATACCATACAAACCTTTTAAAGCACGCACATTAGACTAAGTCACCATTTCTAACTTTAGATTAGGGTGGTGCATGGTTTGATGTTTACTTTTGTTTTGTGATGTATTATTTCTAGTCTGGATGTTAGGGTGAATGTGTGTAGAATGAATGGTAGGATGATTTAGTCTAATCATTATTTCAGTGGGATTGTGCTTAAGTGTAAAAAAATATAAATGCTTTTGCTGTGCTTATACCCTAAGCATAATCCAATAGCTAGTGGACTTGGTTACCCATGTGTGGGTACTAAGTCCAATATACATGCTTGGGATTTGTATATTTATTTAATCTCTATTTTTGTGTGTTAGTTAGATTTACTTTTCCTCATGTAATTTTTAATTAGATTTTGGAATGATTATTATGGGGATTGGATGAGCATTGGTCATAAGATTACATTATGTGAAGCCTTTGGAGCAACCGCCTTCCAACCATCCAAAAGAAGGAACCAAAAGAAGAAAGAAGAAAGAAGAAGGAAGAAAGGTGAAAAGAAGAAATAAAGACCCCCATAACATGAATTTACTTGATTGTAAATTAATTCATTTGTAATCTGAGTTGTATAAGGGTAGAGCTAGGCTACCCAATTTATTTTTGGGTTTGTGCAGTGATGCCCATAAGAAATAAATGGCCTTTTATTCTTTTGCATTAGCTTTATAAAATGTTTGATGTTTTGTTTAGCTTGTGCATTAAGATGGCATATTTCCTACTTTCTTCCTTGCTTTGATGTACAGCCTGGATGATGATTAGACTATTAGAGGAAAATAAATCTTCTACCAAATTAATCAACTCAAAATTAAAAATAAATAACTCATAACCTCACCTAAAGCTTAGGCTAAAAATCAAGATAAAATAATTAGCAACCCCTTAACTAGATGAGTATTTCTTTTCTAACATCATGCATAAAAGTATATTGTTTCACTTTTCATTAGAGAGCTTCCACCTTTTCCAGAGAACTTGGCTTGACCTTTAAGAGCCATGGTGGAAATACACCTCCCTTTCTCACTAATTTTGGCCCATAATCTCATTTATCATGCATTAGGCATATGAATTCTATAAGCTTGAGTCAAATGATTGTCCAAAAATAAAAGTAAAATGTAATATATTTTGTATTAGATCTAGGTCATTTTTCATGCCTTTACATGATCTAGTCTCTTAAGAAGTGAGTTTAAGGACTTAGTCTCTTTCTAAAATAAATAACAGCCTAGCTGTCTTGCATAAAGCATATGACTTGCCTACATGAATTTAAAATCATAGGAGGAGCTGGTTGGTGGCCACCCCCAGACAGTTTGTCCTCTCTTATGGAGGCAAACCAAATACCCATTTTTCTCCTTAGATTTAGGTTGTGCTTTTGGCCCTTGCCAAAGCTCCCTAGATTTAGGTTCTGCGATTGCTTCTCTCTTCTATGGGTCATCAGCATAAATCCTCACCTCTTAGGCATTTCCATAACCTTAATTATGGAATTATAAGCCCCAAACTTCAAATAAAAATTTAACTCAAATAAATAATTCAATTTCAAAAATGTAAAGCCCAACCATAGGATAGTTTGGGATGTTTATTAGATTTCCTAGTATCCTAAACATCCCCTACTCATCTTTATTTGGCTTTGATAAGAACTCCCTCCTCTTGATTGATCCGACTTGATTTGCTAAAAATAAACTAATCGATTGATAGTCCTACCTATTAAAATCTTTGGAGACAATGATCATTTATCTTAATAGAGAGTATTCCTAAAGAATCTCATTCCTTAGGATGTAATTAACTATGGGGGCTTGCCTCCATACAGAACTTAACAAACCTGATTTAAAATAAATCTTACTTTGCTTTTCCATGTAAAGTAGGGGAAGAATCTCTGGTATATATGCAAACCCATTGTCCTTAGGAGTCCTTATTGAGGTGATTAGGTCCATTGTAGGGTGGTGACTTCTATCTTTCAAGATAGTACACCTCTCCTCAATGTCATACCTGATCACCCTAATAAGAACATCTGTGAATCTACATGGTGTCCAAAATGTACAAATGAGTATATTTCTATCTTCATTTTATTCCGTATAGATTGAAGATGGAAGTATACATCTTAGAAAAATTTTAACATTTTTCACCACAACCAACCTCATCTAACAATCTTCATGATTATTATATGTAGGATCTTCTCAAAAATAAAATCTAAAATCATATTTTTCAAAAGCACAAATGAACATCTTCACTCAATTCATTTTGATGAAGATTTTATTTTTCAAAAGTAAAATCCAAAATCATACTTTCATAAAGCACAAATGAACATCATCATTCAATTTATTGAATGAATATTTCATTTTCAAAATGAGATCAATAATCATATTTTCAAAATTAACAATCTTCCTTTCAAAAATCAAAATTGACAATCATCTTTTCAAAATTTAAACACATTTGGATCTTTCATTTAGCATAACCAAATTTGCTAACTGAAGATCCTCTTTTCAAAAATCAAACATCAAAACATGAAATGCATTTGGATCCTTCATTTAGCACACCAAATTTACTAAATGAAGATGCTCTTTTCAAAACTTAAAGACAACATTTGGATCTTTTATTTAGAATACTCAAATTTTTTAAGTGAAGATTCTCTTTTCAAAATTAAAAATCAAAACACATTTGGATCTTTCATTTAGCATATCTAAATTTGCTAAGTAAAGATCTTCTTTTCAAAAAAATCAAAACATCAAAACATGAAATACATTTGGATCCTTCATTTAGCACACCCAAATTTGCTAAATGTAGATCCGCTTTTGAAAATTAAAACAACATTTGGATCTTTCATTTAGCATACTCAAATTTGCTAAGTGAAGATCCTCTTTTCAAAATTAAAAATCAAAGCATCAAAAATCAAAATACATTTAGATCCTTCATTTAGCATACTCAAATTTGTTAAGTGAAGATCCACTTTTCAAAATCAAAATCACAAAAACATGAAACACATTTGGATTTCCTTAGCATACCTAAATTTGCTAAGATTCCACTTTTCAAAATCATCAAAAACATGAAACTCATTTGGATTTCCTTAGCATACTTAAATTTTCTAAGAATCCTCTTTTCAAACTTATCAAAACAAAATCACATTTGGATTTCTTTAACATACTTAAATTTGCTAAGAATCCCCTTTTCAAAAGCAAAAATCAAATAAAACATGGATACTTTATTTAGCATACTTAAATTTGCTAAGTAAAGAATCCTCTTTTCAAAAACCATCAAAAACAAAACACATGAATCCTTTATTTAGCATACCTAAATTTGCTAAGTAAAGATCCTCTCTTCAAAAAACAAAAATAAAAAAATGTTTGGATTCTTCATTTAGCATGCCCAAAATTTTCTATGTGAAGATTCCATTCTCAAATTCACACATCATTCACAAACAAGCAAATAAATGAATAAATTATTTTCAAACACCTCACCTAGCATACCCAAATTTGTTAGGTGAGTAAATACTAAAATCACAAATCAAAACAAAATCAATTGACCCTTTACTTTAACAAACTCAAATTTGTTAAATAAAAGGTCCTCAAAATCAAAAGTCAAAATTCAAATATGAACCAATGGAAGCATCAATCTCTTCAAAATCTATTTTAAACCATTTCCAATATGCATAAATTTGTTGAACATGGATTCTACATTCAAAAAATCACCTTTCTAATCAATTCTAAAAACTCTCTTTCAAATTCATTTGAGCCTCACTTAACACTTTCAAGTTGTTGAGTCTGGGTTCAACTTTTAAATAAAAATTCAAAAATCAAACAAGCAAAAATATGATTCAAATTTTTTTTTCAACATTGCGGACTTTCATTCAATTTTCAGTCAATTTCAATTGAGTTAGTTCAAGTTTCAAATGGCAGCACATAAGTATGTCTTTACATTCCCTTTCGGGATGGACTTGGCCTTGGATTGGGCTAGCCTCTCGTAATCTGACTTCACCCACCTCATCCACTTTGGTCGATGCTTTGAGGGGGCTAGGATCACATATGAGGGGACCACCCTCACAATAATCAGCAGGAGCATGGTGACTGGACAAAATTCAGTCATCTAGGTTGAGTTATCATCTAATTCATAGATCTGCTATGGTAGTTCCCATAATAGAAGTGTGCTGCACCCCATTTATTGCCCCAAGAAGACTAGCACCCACTCATTGGCACCTTCCAAGGGAAGGCTCCCTGATTAGGATTGTCTCCCGCCTTTAAGATTGATTCTAGCCCCATCCTCAACCTACTGACTCGATCAAACAAGAAGCATGATCTGATCACACTCATCTGGGACTTGGAGGTGTCTTAAGCTATCGGAGGAGTCACCTAGGGTAGTGTCTCCTTTATACAGAGAAATGTTTCACCCTCTCATCCGAGCAAAGAGGATGTTAGGAGGATTTCAGCTTCACCTCTACCTATAGTATGATTCTAGGCTCCTATCAGTGAGAGGAGGAGGTCATACACCAGCTTGAGGTTAGTTCTTCATTGAGTTGGCGGAGCCTACGAATGATCAAAGTTTGGGGCTCAATTTGATTTGAGATCAGTTATCCCCCATAGTGTGGGAGAGAGGAGGGCTAAGGAGGCCCGTGCATTGCATACATCACTATGGGAGATGTAAGTATAATGGGTCAAGCCTCCTACACTTGTGGACTTTCTAGATTGGTATGCTACCTGCATCGATCATACTGCCAGCATCTTACTGACGAGGACTACTCATCACAGGAGATGAGCTCCTACCCAGAGAGAGTCGGTGGTGCCTCCACCACACCACTTTCCCTATGTCCACTATCTCTAGTCTAAGTTCCATCATCTACCATTCCAGCAAAGGCTATGAAGGCTGGATCCGGGGAGATAGTTTAGTCATCCCTATGGTCATAGATCCTCCTAGGAGTACTACTCCATCCAAATCAAGTGATAGCTAGGAGCATCTTTCTTTTAATGAGCATAGCTCTCATAGCTCTTTAGTAAGAGGGTGGGTTCATCTGCTCATAGTGATCCTTACCGACTCTGATCTTTTATACCTGTTGGACCATCTAGAAGACATTGTAGCTCGATTCAGTGGAGAAGAAGGAAATCTTGATAATCTTATTTAGAAGAAGAAAAGGTCAATCCTAGGGAGATGCTAGGGATTCAACAGAGTACACATGGTGAACAGGGGTTCTCTTCTTTGTGATCAACAGATTATTAAAGGTGATGTGGCTATGGTGAAATTTTAAAATATGATTGAGATTTCTAAAAGAATAAGATATATACTTCCATCTTCACTCTATACATGATAAACTGAGGATGGAAATATACATCTCTTTCATTTTATACATTTTTGACACCACGTAGATCCATATATATTCTTATTGAGGGTGATCGAGTATGACATTGAGGAGAGGTGTACTATCTCAAAAGATAGAAGTCACCACCCTATAATGGACCTAATCACCTCAACAATGACTCCTAAGGATAATGGGTCTACATGTGTACCAAATATTATTCCTCTACTTTACATGCAAAATTAAAGTTGAGTTTATTTTAAATCGGGTTCGTTAAGTTCCATACAGGGGCAAGCTCCTATAGTTAATTACATCGTAAGGAATACTCCTGATTAAGGTAAATGATCATTATCTCCAAAGATTTCAATAGGTAGGACTATCAATCGATTAGTTTATTTTGAAAGATCAAATGGGACTGATCAAAGAGAGGGAGTTATTATCGAAGCCAAAGGAAGATAAGTACGAGATTCTCATGATGCTAGGAAACCTAACGAGCATCTAAAATTATCCTATGATTAGACTTTACATTTCTGAAATTGATTTAATTTGTTTGAGTTGAATTTTTTATTAGAAATTTAGGGCTTACGATTCCACAACACAAGATTATGGAAATGCCTAACAGGCAAGAATTTATGTTTATGGCCCACAAAGGGGAGAAGCAACTTCAAAACCTAAATCTAGGGAGCTTCGGCGAGGGCCGAAAGCACAACCTAAATTGAAGGTGAAAATGGGATTTTGGTTTGCCTCCGCAAGAGAGGACAAACTACCCGACTGCTTGGACTTACAACCGCCTGGGGGTGACTGCCAACTAACTCCTCCTACGATTTTAAATTCATGAAGAGAAGTCATATGCTTTATGCAAGATAGCAAGGCATTTATTTGTTTAGAAAGAGACTAAGTCCATAAACTCACACCTTAAAGAGACTGGATCATGTAAGGTTATGCATCAAATGACTTAAATCTAATGCAATTCATATTACATTTTATTTTCACTTTTGGATAATTATTTTGACTCAGGCTAATAGAATCCATATGCCTAATGCATGAGAAATTAGATTATTGACCAAAATTAGCGAGAAGGGAGGAGGTGTATTTTCACCATGGCTCTCAAAGGTCAAGCCAAGTTTCTATGGAAAAGATGAAAGCCCTCCAATCAAGAGTAAAAATAATATGCATTTATGTATGTTGTTTTAAAAGAAGTACTCATCCAACTAAGGGGTTTCTAATTCTTGTATCTTGATTTTTAGCCTAGGCTTTAGGTGAGGTTATGAATTCTTTATTTTTAATTTTGAATTATTAAATTTGGTAGAAGATTTATTTTTTCCTAAGAGCCTAATCCATATCCAATACATACATAAAGCAAGAAAGAAACTAGGAAAAGGATGCAACTTAATGCACAAGCTTGACAAATCAATAATCAATTTATAAAGCTAATCATAAAAGAATAAGAGGCCATTGTGGTTGGGTACCATGGAGCAAAGTTGAAAACAAACTGGGTAGTTAAGCTCTACCCTTATACAACCCAGATTACAAATGAATTACAAACAAATAAGCAAGAAACTCATTGTTATGGGGGTCTTCAAACTTCATTTCTTCATTCTTCTTTTCTTCTTTCTTTTCCTTTTCTTATTTCTCCTTTGGTTCCTTCTTTTGGATGGTTGGAAGGTGATTGCTCCAATTGCTTCACAAGGTGAATAAGATGAGATCTTATGACCAATGCTTATCCTAATCCCCATAATAATCATTCCAAAATCCTAATTGCCAAAATTACATGAAAAGGAAAAGTAAATCTAACTAACACTTATAAAATATAGATTAGCTAAACAAACCAATCAAATCTCAAGCATGTATATTGGACTTATTACCCCACACATGGTTGACTAAGTCCACCTAGCCTATTGGATTATGCTTAGGGGTATAAGCACCTGCATAGCAAAAGCATTCATATTTTTATTTATTATAGTGCCCCTTAAACATAATCCCTTACAACAGATAATGGTTAGACTAAGATCATCCTACCATTCATTCTACGCACATTCACCCTAACATCTAGACTAAAACATATAGCACAAAATAAAAGCAAACATAAAATTATGCACCGCCCTAACCTAAAGCTAGAAGTGGCGACTTAGCCTATTGTGTGTGCTTTAGAGATTTGTGTGGTATGCTTAGCTATGACTTTAAGTTAGAATTTTCTCAGTATGAAGAATGTTCAACTTAGAGGAGAGTTTCATTTAAGGGTTTATTTATTTTGGGTTTATTTTTATTTTATTTTTTGCTTCACTTCAAGTGAATCCTACAATTAATTACTAAGTTATAAAGAGAGAGAAAGAGAAGAGAACTTCTCTTTCCTTCCCTAACTAAGTAATTTCTAAAGTGGATTCATATTTTGGTTTTTTTAGTGAATGTTTTATGATTTGTTTTAATTAATCCTAATTTTAGATGAACTCTAAAAAAAACCTATTCAAAAAGAAAGGCATTTTAAGATTAAGTAAAATGAACTAAATTCATAAAACATACAAGACTCATTTCTTTCCCAACATGTACAACATGCATATGAATGAGTTCTAAACATATCTATACATAGAAATGGAAATGTTTAGCACACTTTATGATGCATTCTAAGTAATTTGTGTAAGAAAATTTGAATGTTTATGATGGATGATTTTCATTAAGTATCAAACTAGTTTGTTATCCAATTTTCACATGCACATATGAATGTATGAAAGACATAAGTGAGTACGACATCATTGTTAACTAGGGGTGTAAGTTACAACCTACTTAGGGCTTTTAAAGCCTCAACTGGGTTGTCGACTAATATACCACTTTTCTTAAATACAAGCATGTGTACAAAAGAAATGAATGGAAAAGAAAGAATGCAAAAGTTTATGTTGGTTGATTTATTTTTGTTTATGAAATTTATATGTGCAAGTATAGGTATCCTTCTTAAGTAGTAGCATAGGAATGAATAGGAGATGAAATTAGGCAAGTGTTAGGTTCTTTTCAAATGAACTATACACTTTGTCAAATTCTATTTGAAACTATTCACTAAAACAGACCTTAATTAACTTCAATAAAGGATTAGACCACTAATCAGACCCTTAATTATCCTTAATTACATTAAGGAAATAATTAGGATATGAATTATAAATTTTACCAATTAAGATACTAATAAATCCCAAGAAAATTAGGGGAGGTAGAAGTCCATCCCCCAAAATATACTCAAGAAGTTTAGGAATAATTAGTGGATTAATTAAAGGGTAATTAACAAATTAAGATTCCCAATAAAACCCAAAATTAGAGAAACACACTATTCAAAATCAATTAAAATTAATTTTATAAAATTCAAGATCAAATTATCTATCCAATACAATTTATTTCATATTTTTTGTGATTTTTCTATATTGAGATTTAAATTTTAGAAGTTTAGGTAATTAATTAGAATTATTTAAACCCTAATTAAATCCTTAATCCTATAGAATATGCATGACATAGCATCCCTTTACACACTTTCCCATTGGATATTTAAAATGTCCATCATAGCATGTGGTGGTAGACTTTTCTTAGTTCAGGGATGATGGTTGAGATTAAAGCCATGGATCAGAGGGGCTAAAATTAAATATAAAGCATAGTTTAATCTCAGCAGTCCATTTAAAATGCATGGATGGATGGCCAGAGATCTTTCTCATCTCCCTGGTAATGGAGGTCGTCATGTTCAGATGATGAGCTCGATGATTGAGATCCTAAATTTTACCCACACCATCAACATGCATAGGATATTACATCTAATGGTCAAGATCTTATGCCATTAACATTTCTTTCACAAAGCTCCACACCACATTGAGTTTAGTGATCAAAAAATGGCATACCTCAGAGGATCACCTTTGATTCCTTGGAGAAGCTTCAATGAGATATTTTGTGAAAGTGGAGGTTGAGTGGCTCTTCCTATGGGTCAGCTCCTTCTTAGCTTTAGCTTAGTTTTGATTGAATTGGATCTCCCCTTGCTTCAAGAACTTGGAAGAGAGCTTAGGCAAGCTCGATTAGGCTCTCTGATGGAGTATGCAAAAGGAATTGTACTTCTTTTAAGTATGGAGGAAGTTGGAAATTTGATTGAGCTCCCCTATTCAAATGATGAAAATGGAGAAATGGCAATTTCAATCTCTCTCTAGGAAGCTTAAGATCACTTGCAAATGGCTCCTATGACTCTCTAGACTTAAATCGATAATGGCCCTGTTAATTTTCAAATGAATTAGGTATATCTCCCTTAATTAGATAATGAGGAAGCATGTCATTTTTTATCTAATTAAGCTCATGCAATGAGTTAGTTAGGCCGATTAGGGTGTCCTTGAATTTGATTTGGCTAGAATAGTGGGAATATGAACTTCCCATGTGTTCAAAATAAGTGGAGGCATGATTCCCATGTGGCCATTTCAAGGGGAGTGGTCAGTTTAGCCATTGGGTCAAGTTGGGTTGACCCAAACCCATTGGGTTGGGTACACCACCCTCCCGAGTGTTCACTTGACCTATTAGGAGAGTATCAAGTAGGTATGAAGAGGGTTTGACCAAATTCCAATTGGAATTGGCCAAAATTGTTCAAAGACCTAGGAGTTAAATGGTCATTTGGTTGATTTTTGAATTTGGATATGTTGGGTATGTTGTGAAAATAGGTTTGGCCAAGTTTCATTGGATTCGGAGTTCATTTGGTATGGTTTGGCTCATGGTGACTCATTTAGGTCAAAATGGGTTAACTTGGGTCAAGTTGAACAATTGGTGAAATTGGGTCAAACCAAGGGTTGGGACAAGTTCATATGACCATTTGAAATATTTTGGTGGCTTTGGTTTGATTCAATTTTGTTTAGGCTTGAATTTGGTTCATATGACTTCATTAAGGTCAAATGGGTCAAGTTGACTAATTTGACCCATTTGACCTACTTGAGATAAGTCATGGGTAGGTTTAGGTTTGGTTAGTCATATAAAGTGGATTGGTTTCTTTGTTTTTATGGCAAAAAATTCCTAATAAAGGATTAGAGTCACCTTTCAAATATATTGGTGAGAAATGAAAGAGAATAAGACCTCAATAGAAATTTGTCTTGGTAAGATACCACGCAAATACGCATATGTAGTTATTTAGGTGATCGAGTACATCATCAAAGAAATAGTGTACTATCTTGAGAGACAGAAGTCACTACCTTTTAATGGACCTAATCACCTTAATAAGGACTCCTAAGGACGATGGGTCTGCATATATACCAAAGATTTTTCTCTTATTTTACATGGAAAAGTAAAGTAGGGTTTATTTTAAATTGGGTTAATTAAGTTCCTTACAGGGGCAAGCCCCCATAGTTAATTATATCCTAAGGAATGGGGATTCCTTAGGAAAACTCTCGATTAAGGTAAATGATCATTGTCTTTGAAGATTTCAATAGGAAAGACTATCAATGATTGGTTTTGTTTTTGAAGAATCAAATGGGATTGATCAAAAGAGGGAGTTATTATCGAAGCCAAATTGGGAGATAAGTAAAAGATGCCCACAATGCTAGGAAACCTAGTGAGCATCTCAAACTATCCTATAGTTGGGCTTTACATTTTAGAAATTTATTTAGTTTGTTTGAGTTGTATTTTTCATTAGAAATTTAAGACTTAAGATTCCTTAACACAAGATTAAGGAAATGCCTAAGAGGTGAAGAATTATGCTTATGGCCCACAAAGGAGAGAAGCAACCTTAGAACCTAAATCTAGGGAGCTTTGGCGAGGATCAGAAGCACAACCAAAATTTAAGGCAAAAATGGGTAATTAATTTGCCTCCACAAAGAGGATAAAGCACCCGATAGCTTGGACTTACAACCACCTAGGGGTGGCCACCAACTAACTCCTCCTACAATTTTAAATATATGTAGGCAAGTCTTTATGCTTATGCAAGATAGCTAGGATGTTATTATTTAGAAAGAGACTAAGTCCTTAAACTCACTCTCTAAGGAGACTAGATCATATAAAGGGACATGCTTCAAATGACCTAAATCTAATGCAATTTCAAATTTCATTTTATTTTTATTTTGGAAAAATATTTTGACTCAGGCTAATAGGATTCATAAGATTATTACTTGAGAAATATGATTATTGGCCAAAATCAGTGAGAAGGGAGGAAGTGAGTTTCCATCATGGCTCTCAAAGGTCAACCAAGTTTCTCAGGAAAAGGTGGAAGCCCTCCAATTAAGAGTGAAATAAGATGCATTTGTGTATGATATTATAAAAGAAATTCTCATCCAGCTAAGGGGTTTTTAATTCTTTTATCTTGATTTAAACCTAAGCTTTAGGTGAGGTTATGAGTTGTTTAATTTTTAGTCTAAGTTGTTAAGTTAGGTAAAAGATTTATTTTTCCCTAAAGAACCTAATCCACATCCAGGCCATACATAAAGCAAGGAAGAAACTAGGAAAAGCATGCCACTTAATATAAAATCTAAATAAATCATCAACCAATTTATAAAGCTAATCACAAAAAGAATAATAGGCTATTGTGGTCGGGCACCACCGCACAAACCCAAAAATATCAAATGTGGGTAGCCGAGCTCTACCCTTATACAACCTGGATTACAAATGAATTAAACTACAATTAAGTAAGTAATTCATTGTTATGGGGGTCTTCAAGCTTTATTCTTCTTTCTTCTTTTCTTTTTTCATCTTCTTTTCTTCTTTCTTTCTTTGGTTCTTTCCTTTAGTTCTTCCTTTTGGATGGTTGGAAGGTAGATGCTCCAAGGCTTCACATGGTACATAAGATAGGATCTTATGACCAATGCTCATCCTAATCCCCATAATAATTATTCCAAAATCCTAATTATACAAATTTACATGAAAAGGAAAAGTAAAATCTAACTAACACCTACAAAATAAAGGTTGGCTAAAACAAACCACACAAATCCCAAGCATGTATATTGGACTTATCACCCCACACATGGGTTACTAAGTTCATCTAGCCTATGGATTATGCTTAGGGGTATAAAGCACCTGGAACCAAAAGCATTTATTTTTTTATTTATGATAACACCCCTTAAGAATAATCCCCTGCAGAAAAGAATAGTTAGACTAAGAATGTCCTACCATTCATTCTACAAGCATACACCCTAACATATAGTCTAAAATATATATCACAAAACAAAACAAACATCAAACCATGCACCGACCTAACCTAAAGCTAGAAGTGGTGACTTAGGCTAATATGTGTGCTTTGAAGGCTTGTGTAGTATGCTAAACTATGGCTTTAGGTTCAAATTTTCTAAGTGTGAAGAACATGTTCAACTTAGAGGAGGGTTTTAGTTAAGTTTTTAGTTATTTTGGATTGATTTTATTTCATGTTTTGATTTGGTTTAAGTGGATCCTACAATTAATTGCTAAGTTATGAAGAGAGAGAAAGAGAAGAGAACTTCTCTTTCCTTCCCTAATCGTAAGTAATTTCTAAAGTAGATTCACATTTTTAGTTTCATTTAGGTGAATATTTTGATTAAATCTTTTAATTAATCCTAAGTTCAGATTAACTCTGAACAAACCTATTCAAAAAGAAAGGTATTTTAAGATTAAATGAAATGAACCAAAATTCACATAACACACATTACTTCATTTTTTTTCCAACATATAGAACATGCATATTAATGGACCCTAAGCATATCTATACATACAAATGAGAGTATTAGACACACCTTATGATGCATGCTAAGTAATCTATTTAAGGAAATTTAGAAGTTGAATATGCATGATTTTTCTTATGTAAAAAGTGTTTTCCTTATCTAAATTTTTACATACACGCATGAAAGTAATAAAGGCATAAGTGAGTACAATGCCATTGTTAATTAGAGGTGTAAGGTACAAGACCTACTTAGGGCTACTTAAAGCCTCGCAACCTCAGGGTTGTCCAGACTAATATACCACTTTCCTTAAATACAAATATGTGTATAAAAGAAATGAAATGGAAAAGGAGAATGCAAAAAATTGTTTAATGGATTCATTTTAATTTATGCAATTTATGTATGCGAGTATTGATAACCCTTCTTAAGTGATAGCATAGGGATGAATAGGATATAGAATTAAGTAAGTGTTAGGTTCTTTTCAAATGAACCTTACATCTTACTAACTCCAATTCAAAACTATGCTAACATAAGAAAGAAAAGAAATCTATGCTAAGCATACATTTATATTCTATCACATGCAAGCTTATAATTAAAGTATAAGTAGCACACTTTCATATTTGGTATTTTATTTATGTATTTTGAAAAATAATTTGTGTTTAGTAGTGATGATAGCCATTCATATTTCTACTTTAGCCAACACATACAAATTTGACATAAAGTAAACAATTTCATTTTAAAATTTGAATTTCAAAATTATGAATGCATGAAATCACATGACATACAAATCTAACATGTTGGGGAAAGATTCAAAGCAATGAAAGCATGTAAACGAACTCACTTCACTTAAATCCAAAAGACATTCTTATAGAATAAGAAAGTTTAAAATAAATCAAAGTGAATTCAAAGTGATTTTTGTTTAGTTTAAATTTTGATTTAATTTTGAAAAGGTGAGATGAGTTTACTATTTCTATCCCATTCCCACGTGTGTTTGATATTTTTGTTTAATTTTTAAATAATTAAATATATTTTTATGTGTTGATTAGGTTAAGGTATGAATTAAGTAACTTGATTAACCTTTACCAACACTACCTTAGAATAATTAACTAAATAATTATGAGCCA
Organism: Cymbidium sinense; assembly: GCA_021442155.1. Classification (NCBI taxonomy): domain Eukaryota; kingdom Viridiplantae; phylum Streptophyta; class Magnoliopsida; order Asparagales; family Orchidaceae; genus Cymbidium; species Cymbidium sinense. The sequence goes on from CM038214.1 coordinate 246,550,461, forward strand.
ATGAGATGACTTAAAACCCACAAGGAATTTAAATTTTCATTGCACCTAATAAGATAGAGGCCTAATGCAATTTGGCTCATAATTAAAAGTTAATTAAGCTAAGAGGTTTAGCTTAAGTAATTTCAAAACACCCTTTCATACTTATGAATTTGGTTTTGATTTCCTTAATTGAACTTAGGTTGTTAAATACCTAAGCATCTACCCAAAGTAGATTAATTAAGTTCTCAAACTTTTTAGAATTTTTAGAAATTGATTAAGGGGATAATTAATGAATTAACCCTTAATTAAGAGAAAATTAAGGAGATAAAAGGGGTTTAGGGAATAGCTTAGGGGAAATACCCCAAAATTATTCCATAAACCTCCTACTTATTGGATCTGACATTAATCAACCCTAATCATAGGTTAAAATCACTAATCATAACCTAATTATGCTTAATTACATAAAGAGGGTAATTAAGGAAACCATATGCAATTCTTCTAATAAAGCCTTTAATAAATCCCAAGAAAATTAGGGGAGGCAGAAGTCATCCCCTAAAACTTACCCAAGAAATTTGGGATTAATCAAAGGCCTAATTAAAAAATAATTAATAAAATACACTTTTCAATAAAACCAAAATTCAGAAAAAAGTATAAAACTCATCAAAATTAATTTTAAAATGTTCTAGGCTTAATTATCTATCCATTGGATTTTAATTCACAATTTTTTAAATTTTCTAGCTAGAGTTATGAATTTTGGAAGATCTCTAAGTGAATTAGGAATTAATTAAAGCATTTTTATTAATCCTAACTAATCCCTGGCTCACGGCACGACGCGTGGCGATGGCGGTCAGCACGCTTTACATGCATCATGCTGTGAGGGGATTACTTAAGTTGGCAAATCCTAAGGGCGGTTGGCAATGCACGCACTTTAATCCTCTATCGTCTGCTAAAAGATCGGATGGCCAGGGGATCTCTCTGCATTTTAAAAAGGGTAAAAGGATTTCTAAACATGCAAAATTATCTTAGCCGTCCATCTAAAATGCGCTCATGGACGGCCGAGATCTCCCAAGTTCTTCCCCTTGATCAATAGAGACCGTCCATGATCAAGGGGAAGATCCAAGGTCCATCTAGCATGGATTCCAACTAAACACAACCACACCATTTAACGATAAAGAGTGACAAATCCAATCATAAAAAATTGATGGGGTGAAAATTTCTTTCACAAATCTCCACACCACATTGAGTTTAATGGTCAAAAAATCTCATACCTCACCGGTGCTCGATTCCCTTGGAGAAGCTTCATCTGGTTGAAACGAAGCCTTGCTGAGAGTATGAGCACTTGTGGTTGAGTGGATCAATGTATGGACTAACTCCTCCTTAGGTAGCATGTAGCTTTGATTGAATTGGATCCTTCCTTGCTGTGGGAACTCCAATTGAAGCATAGGTGCACTTTACTTAGCTCCTTAATGAAGTGTTCAAGAGTAATTGGAAGGAAATTAAGTGAGGAAGAAATTGGCTAAAGGATTGAGCTCCCCTATTTTCACTATTTGAAAATCGAGAATGGGGATTTAGAAAAAGCTCTAGGATGTTTGCTATCACTCTCTAGTGGATCCTAGGTCTCACTAGAACTCAATGGAATTAGTGAATCATGCATTTGAGTTTGTTTAGGGGGAGTATATCTCCCCCTTGAAGGATCAGACAACCGGCAATGGACATGCCATTTTGATCCAATTGATCATAGGCTGAGGGTTGTTTGATCAGTTAGGAGTGTACACAAGGTCGATTTGAGCCAAGGAGTGGATTTCCAACATCCCATTTGCTTGAATTTGAGATTGAGAGGGAGTTTGAATTTTCAATTTTTGACCATAAGGTTGGGTTTGGTCTAGGGACCAAATGGGCCAACCCAAACGCATTGGTTTGGGTGCATCACTCTCCTCTAGGTCCTCTTGAGTTTTTAGAAAAGCCTCAAGGGAATGTGAAGAGGGTATGACCAAATTACCCATGGGTTAAGCCAACATTTATTCTATGGCCTAGAGGGAGGATGGTCATTTTGCTATTTTTCCACTTTGGATATGTTGGGTATATGGAGAAACTAGGTTTGGCCAAGTTTCATGAGATTTGGAATTTATTTTATAGGGTTTTGCTCATGTTGACCCATTTAGGTCAAAATGCGTCAAGTTGGGTCAAGTTGACCGATAGGTCAAATTGGGTCAAACCAAGGGTTGGGTAAAGTTCATATGACCATTTGAAATATTTTGGTGGCTTTGGTTTGATTCAATTTAAATTAGTTTTGAATATGGCTCATATGACTTCATTTAGGTCAAATGGGTCAAATTGACCTATTTGAGGTAGGTCAAGGGTAGGTTTAGGATAGGTTATTCATATGGAGTGGATTGGTATCTTTGTTTCCAATCAATTTAGGTTAAGTTCAATTTTGGCTCAACATGACCCCTTTAGGTCATGTTGGGTCTAAGGTCAATTGGGCTAGGTTGGGTCTAGTAGGCCAACTAAGGCTTTGGTCAAGTTCCACAAGTGATTTGGAATGGACTTGACCCATTGGTTTCAATCAATTTGGCTTAGATCAAGTTTTTACACATTTTGACCCTTTAGGTCAAAATGAGTCAACTTGGGTCAAGTGAACCAATTGGGCTAGGTTAGGCTCAAATGTTGGCTTGGTCAAGTTCAAACATAGGTCATGAGTGAACTTAGATCAATGGTTTCAATCAATTTGGCCTATGATGGAATTTGGCTATGTTTGATTTCATTTTGGGTTAAGTGTTGACTTAGTCAACCCTTAGGTTTGACTTGGTTTGACCAAATTTTATTGATTGATCATCCCATGATAATTGTTGATCATGATGAAAGATAAATATGAGTTTGGTTCAATTCAATTTGGTTAGGATCAAAATTTGGCTCATAAGAGTACTTTAGGTCACTTTGGGTCAAGTGAACCTAAGTGGGTTAAATGGCTTGATCAAAGCTTGATTTGAAGTTGGTTGAACTTGTATGTGGACTTATGATTGAAATATAAATCTATTCACAAGTGGTTTGAAGTCAAATGGGTTTTGATCCATTTGAAAATTTCATATTCAAAAGATGAACATGAAAGGAGTCTTGGGTTTGATTTTGAACTAGGTTTTGATTGTTTGATTGAAATTTGGATTTATGTATGAGCTCATGATTGTAGGGTTGATTGAACCATGAGAGAAAATCAAGACTTTGGCTTGATTTGAAATTGATTTGGCTGAGTTCAAGATTTTAACTTGAAAGACTTAGATTAGATTTTGAGTTGATTTGAGTTTGATTTTTGAAATTGGTTTTGATTATTTGAATTTATATTTCATTTATATATGTGTATATAAATGAGAATATAAATATATCATGGGAAAATTTCAAGGATTTGAAGTGGTTTAATCATCATTTGGGCTAAGTCCATTACGAATGATTTAAGGGACTTAGGAAAATTTGAAGTAGGGTTTTGAATTTTTGAATTTAATTTGATTGATTTATATTTATATTTCATTTATATATGAGAATATAAATGAGAATATAAATGAATTATGAGAAAATCCCATGATTTTAAGATGGTTTGATCAAGATTTATGCTAAGTCCATTAATGGAGAATTAATGACTTAACAAGATTTTTAATTGAGAATTTAATTGGAGGGTTTGATTTAATTGATTTATATTAATATTTCATTTATATATGTGAATATAAATGAGTTTTGAGAAAATCCCATGAGTTCGAAATGGTTTAGAGTTGATTTTGGCTAAGTCCATTAATGGAAAATTAAGGACTTAAGGAAAATTTCATGAATTAATTTGGAATTTTGAGTTTAGTTTGGTTGATTTGAATTTATATTTCCTTTATATATGGGAATATAAATGGAAATATAAATGAATTATGAGAAAATCTCAAAGATTTGAATTAGTTTGAATCATGATTTTGGTTAAATCCTTAAAGGCAAGGTTAAGGACTTAGGCAAAATTTGGACTTAGGAATTTTGATGGATTTTTTCATCATGGGTTTCAATCATGGATCTTAATCATATGGAGTTAATTTAGGTTTGGAGAAAATAAAATAGAATTGATTTGGATTTGACTTGAATGAAGGAAAGTGAGGAATGGTTCAAGCTAAGGGTAGGAAATTTTCCTAACACCCCTAAGGCATGACCTATTCTTATGGCTAACTCTTCTAAGTCTTCTAGGGCTAGGTTGAGTGTCCACCTAATCACTAGATGTTTATTAAGACTAAGGAACTCTTAAAGTCTAAGAGAAGTTCTAAGCCTAAGATGGAGGGGTTGAGATCTCATTCTAAAAATAAGGTCGACAGTTTCCAATCAATTTTGGTTAATTTTGAATTTGGCTCAATATGACCCTTTAGGTCAAGTTGGGTTCAAGGTCAATTGGGCTAGGTTAGGTCTAGTTAGTCAATTGAGGCTTTGGTCAAGTTCAACAAGTGATTTAGAATGAACTTGACCCATTGGTTTCAATCAATTTGGCTTAGATCAAGTTTTGACATATTTTGACATTTTAGGTCAAGTTGGGTCAACTTGGGTCAAGTGGCCAATTAGGCTAGGTTAGGCTCAAATGTTGACTTTGTCAAGTTCCGACATTGATCATGAATGAACTTAGATTATTAGTTTCAATCAATTTGTCTTATGGTGGATTTTGGCTATGTTGGATTTCATTTTGGCTAAGTGTTGACTTTATCAACCCTTAGGTTTGACTTGGTTTGACCCAATTTAAATGATTGATCATCTCATGATGATTGTTGATCATGATGAGAGGCATAGGTGAGTTTGACTCAATCCAATTTGGTTAGGATCAGAATTTGGCTCATAAGGGTACTTTAGGTCACTTTGAGTCAAGTGAGCCTAAGTGAGTCAAATGGCTTGGTAAAAGCTTGATTTGAGTTTGATTAAACTTGTATATGGACTTATGATTGAAATATAAATCCATTTGCAAGTGGTTTTAAGTCAAATGGGTTTTGATTCATTTGGCCATTTCATGTTCAAAGGGTGAACATGAAATGGATTTTGGCTTGATTTTTGAATTGAGTTTTGGTTACGTGATTCAAGTTTGTATTTATATCTGGATTCATGATTGAAGGATTGATTGAATCATGAAGGATAATCAAGAGTTTGGCTTGATTTGAAGTTGATTTGGCTAAGTTCAAGAATTTGACTTGAAAATCTTAGGTTATATTTTGAATGAGTTTGAATTTGATTTTTGGAAGTGGTTTTGATTGTTTGGATTTATATTTCATTTATATATATGAATATAAAAGATAATATAAATGGGTTATGAGAAAATTTCCTGAATTTGGAGTGATTGGATCATGATCTAGGCAAAGTCCTTAAGAGAGAAATTAAAGACTTAGGAAATTTTAGAGTTTGGAATTTGAATTTTGGATTTAATTTGATTGATTTCAATTTATATTTCATTTATATATGTGAATATAAATGAGAATATAAATGAGTTATGAGAAAATTTCATGAATTTGACTTGATTTAGATTTGATTTAGGCTAAGTCCTTAAAAGGGAATTAAAGGACTTAGGAGAGATTTGGAATTTTAGATTTGATTGTTTGGATTTGGTTTGATTTGTTTGAATTTATATTGCTTATATATCTATGAATATAAATGAGAATATAAATGAGTTATGAGAAAATCTTATGAGTTTGAATTGATTTGAGGATAATTTTGGCTAAGTCCTTTAGAGAGAAATTAAGGACTTAGGAAATATTTCGAATTTGAAATTTCAACTTGGAATTTAACCATGGATTTCAATCATGAATTTTAATCATGCGTTTCAATCATGTGGCATTGATTTGAGTTTAGAGAAAAAATCAATTAGGCTAGAGTTGATTTAGGTTTGATGTTGATTTGGAGTTTAACTTGAAGGAAGGAAGGAAGTAAGAAAAGTGTTCTATGCTATAGGGTAGGCAAATTTTCCTAACACCCCTCAGGCATGACCTATTCCTATGGCTAACTCTTCTAAGTCTCTAGGGCTAGGTTGGGTGTCCACCTAATCACTAGATGTGTCTTAAGACTAAGGAACTCTTAAAGTCTAAGAGGAGTCCTATGTCTAAGAAGAATGGGTTGAGAGCTCATCCTAAAAATGAGGTCAACAAAGGGCACCCAATAGGTGTGGTGTGACTGATAAGGAACCTCACACGTATTGGTGTTGACTGAAATGATCAACAACACCAAATGATCACAAGCACTAACGAAGATGATCTACTCCTAACCCGAGGTGTAGAAGGAATCCAGAACTTAATGCAATGTGGCTCTACTTATTTCAAGGACATAAGAGAGGGAAGGAGGAATCCACTAGGGATAGAATATATGAACCTTCCACTAGGGAAGCAGGTTCAAGTCATCCATAAGAGGATGAGAGGTTTGACTTGATTTGAGTCTCACTAAAGAGGAATTTCCATTAGGGAAGAGGGTTGAATTTGTTTCAATTTTTAGATTGGATTTTTCAGATAGACCCTGTTGGTTTGTGATGGACTATACTGAGTAGGAGCCATAGAGGCTTAGACCTAACTCAAATTTATCAATCTAAAAGGGTAGTCTACTAAACACATAGTTGGACTAGCCAACCAAAGGGATGTCTTTCAATATGCAGCAGATGTACTAGGAAAAAAGCATAGTAGACTTACATCCTCCAAAGTAGGGATCAGTTGCTGGGGTAATCTATTGGCAAGGCAACAGATTAACCCGACCTAGGGCTGACTAATGAGTGCATGCCACTAGGGGGACTTAGATCAACTCAAAGATAGTCAAGATTAAGTTCATTCTTAGATTTTTTTTATGGATTCTGTTGGTTTGCGATGGATCACACTAAGAAGGAGCTTATATCAGCCTAGACCTTTCTCAGATTTACTGAACCAAAGAGAGTAGCTTCCCGATCGATGGGAGAACTATCTGACCAAAGGAGTGCCTTTTGGTTTACAATGATCAATTGAAGGGTGGAAAGCTTAGGGACTCACATCTTCCACTACAAAAGACCACTAGGGTGATCAGTTGCTTTAATACAAATCAAACTACATAAGGTCCCCGATGATAATCATGCTAGAAAGAATGCGTCATAGTCTTATATCTTTTAAGCGAATGACTCACGAACCTACTTCTAATAAAAAATAAATTGAACCCACCTGGCACTATGGAGTGAGGCCGAGGACTTATCTCAACTCGTCGCAATTCCTATAGGGAGTTCTGCTAACACTGCCCTAAAGATAGGATGTCTACTTGGAAAAAGGGGCCTTTGCAAGCTTGAATTCCTAATTGACAATGGAATTAATTTGTTTAGTTTGTTTATCATGTGCCTTGTTAGTCTGGGAGGGATCAAACTGAGAATGAGCTTATATCAGCCTAGACCTATCTCATATTTACTTAACCAAGGGAGAATCTCTACATCCGCTGAACAAATTCTCTAATCACAGGGGTGGCTACTAGGAAAGGGGACTATCCAATACAAGAGTAACACGGATAGTGTCTAAATGGGGTTGTAAATGATGTGATCTAAATAGAGTACCCGCAGGAGATGGGACCACTAAGGGCTTAATCCAAAACCCTAAAAAATATGGCATGGCTAGTCACATATCAAATAGGTATTCGGTGGCCAACTCAAGGAGAAAGCATGGTGACTCACATCTACCAAGAGTGGTGTATCCAATGGGTGAGTCGCTGTCAGTATAGCAAACATCAACCAACCTAAGGTGTCCATTGATTTACAATAATCAACCTAGGAAGAAAGCTAGGGGACTCACATCCCCCTATAACAAAACTAATTGTTGGGATAGTCTATCTTCGGCTCGACAGGTAAAATCCAACCTAGGGCGACTGCTGAGTGAATGCCACTGGGAGAACTTATATCAACTCAAATGTAGTCGAGAGGAAAGGATCCTCTTGGGGAATTATCCTAAACCTCAAATATACTCGACTTAGTTAGATCATGATGATTAGTTCAAAAAGAAAGCATGGGGACTCACATCTTCTTAAACAAAATCAACATGAGATAGCTTACTCGCTAGGCAATGAAGTCTACCATACTAACAAGGTGCTCATTGGTTTGCAATGGTCCTATTAAGAAGAAAGTATGAGGACTCACATCTTCCAAGCAAGTCACCTCGGGGGTGACATACTAGCGAGGTAGCATGTAGACCTGACCTAGAGCAGCTAATGAGTGAGTGCCATAAGGGTCTTGCTCCCATATCAAATAGCTTGAGACAAAAGATTTATGCTTATTTTTGTGCATGTGTAAAAGGAATAGGATACCCCTCGGGTTCTCTTACACCTACCTTAAATATGCTTGGGGATTTTGATGAAATGGTGCCACGGATGGAAACAGGGAATTCCCACTAATAAAGGATGCTGCTTGGGTTCTCTTACACCTAACTTAGTTAGTGCTAATCAAAATAGGATGCCTTTTGGGTTCCCTTCCACCAATTATAATGGCATCATGAGATTGTGTTTATGTTGTGAAAGAGGGATAGGATGGTACTGGGGGACTCTTACACCTACCTTAAACACATTATGATAGATTCGCAAGACATGCAAACAACACTTCAAAAGAAGAGAAGATTTAGATGAAATGAAATCAGATTTTGTTTATGATAGAATTATTTTCAAACATGATTTATTTCATGGGCAATATTTCTTTAAATAGAGCCCATTAATTGGAAGCATCAGGTGTTTCCCTTTACAATCAATAACCTGATAAGATCCTCCTTGGTAGGCCTTCTCTATGACATAGGAGCCCTCTCAAGTGGGTTCAAACTTGCCTCTTATCTTTCAACAGGCAATAATTGGTCTCCTTACGACTAACACAAGTTCTCCTACTTGGAAAGACCTAGGGCAGACTAGCTTATTATGAGCTTGAATCATTTTGACCTTGTATAACTCGAGGTTTTGGCATGCCCGTAGGAAACTCTCCTCCAAACCTTCAAGCTCTTCTATTCACAAATTTGCATTATGCTCTGTAGTGATCTTGCTACCCAATGCTATCCTTAGTGACGGGAGTTAAACTTCTAAAGGTATAACAGCTTCGGACCCATACACTAAGGAAAATGGGGTAGACTGAGTTGGAGTTTGATATGTAGTGCGGTAGGCCCACAAAGCTTCAACCAACTGCTTGTTCCACTATCATTTTTTGTCATCAAGAGTCCTTCAATATCTGGATGAGAGTTTTATTGAATGCTTCTACTACACCATTTGCTCTAGGGTAGCAGATGGTGGAGTATCTTCAATCTATACCGTGTCTTCTACCAAAGCTATTGATCTTGGATCTTTTGAATACAGTACCATTATCAGATATAATTCACCGAGGCACCCCAAACCTATATACGATATGGTTCTTAAAAAACTAAAGCATATGTTGAGATGTGACCTCTCTGAGTGGGATTACCTCCGCCCACTTGGAAAAGTAGACGGTGGTAGCTAAGATGAACCAATGCCCCTTGGAAGAAGGAGGGTCGATTGGGCCCACCATGTCAGTACCCCAACACTCGAATGGCCATGAGGCCAATGTAGGGTGTAGAATGTTAGGTGGTTGGTGGAGGATCACACCATGTACCTGACACTGATGGCATCTTCTAGCTTGATCCATGCAATCTATAATCATAGAAGGCTAGCAGTATCCTAGTCTCTTGATCTTTTTCTTCATCTTCAGACTGAATTGATGTTCTTCACATAGGCCTGAATGTACCTCAGTTACAATGCCACAGGCTTCATGTTTATCTAAACATCATAACCACATTTGGTCAAAGGACTGTCGGTATTAGGTGCCATTAACGAGAGCATATGATAGAGCTCTCTTTTTCACCTGATGGGCTTGTAACTTTTCTTTAGGTAATTTGCTGGTGTTCAAATATTCTATGAATGGTTTCCTCCAATCCAGCTCCTTTTCTATTTTGGCAATGAAAACCTCCCCTTCAAGAGAAAGTCTCTCGATGAGTTCAACATCAATAACGAATAGGACTTATCTATTTTTGATCCTTATTAAGATGGACTCATCTTTCAGGCATGTCAATTCTTTGACAAGTTTGGCCAAATCATCTACTATTGTGTTCTCTACTCGCGGAACCTTATAGATGGTGATTTTAGGAATCTGGGCCAACAGCTTCATGATATACTCATGGTAATGATGAAGCTTTGGTTTGAGAACCTGACTGATGATGACCCGAGAATCCCCAGAGATTGATAGTGATGGATAACTCCAGATCAAAAATCAAAGCCTCATACTCAGCTTCATTATTGGTGTAGGGGTTGCAAAGATAGTATGACAATCTCATCACATCATGGTCTAGAGTTAGGAGAACTATTCCTACCCTTGCCTTTCTTGGTAGAGTAGATCATGGTGTTTCACCTTTGTGAAAATAAGTTGCACCATAAAAATATATCTCCCATCAGTAGTTGTGAACCTCCTTTAAGTTCATGATTTGTTCATCAGGGAGATCGTCACTAAGCGGGGAATCAACAGAAAGTGGGTGTGTTGCTAAGAAGTCTGCTAGTGCATATCCTTTTATCGCACAAAGGGGTACAAATGTGATTTTGAACTACAAGAGAATCATGGACTAGTGTGCCAGCTGTCCAGATATCGTTGGCCGTGTCATGAGGTACTATAGTGGGTTAGTTTTAGAGATCAAGTTCACCTTATGAGAAAACATAAATTGTCATAGCTTTTAAGAAGAAAATATTAAAGCTAGTCAATGTTTCTCAGTAGGTGGATAATTTGCTTCAGCGGAAATAAGATGATGACTAAGGTAGTAGAGAGCATTCTCCTTCCCTTTGGCATTAGCTTGGGCCAATAGAGCACTGAGAGAGTCATCCAATGCAATAGTGTAGAGAATGAGTGGCCTACCCAAGATAGGGGTTGCTAGAACTGGCGGCTTAACCAAATACTGCTTGATGTCTTCAAAGTCATGCTGGCACTTGTCATCCCACTTAAACTTGGCATCCTTTCTAACAAGTGTTGAGAATGGCTTGCATCTCCCTGATAGGTTAGAGATAAAGCATCTTAGATACGCCAGCCATCCTCGAAAAGATCTAAGTTGAGTTAAACTCTTAAGAGGTGGCATGTCTAAGATAGCTTTGATATGTTCAGGATGTATTTCTATTCCCTGGTGTTGGATAACAAACCCAAGGAATTTCCTTGAAGCTACTCTGAATGCACACTTTAGGGAATTTATTTTGAGGTTATATTATCTTAACCGTTCAAAAACTACTCTCAAGTCAAAGAGGTGGTCATCCTTTTCTCTGCTCTTGACTACTAGATCATCAATGTAGAACTCAACCTGATGATGGATGAGTTCATTGAAGATCTGAGTCATGGCCCATCAGTATGAAGCACCAACATTTTTAAGGACGAAAGGCATGACCCTATAATAGAAGATTTTGATCGAGGTTTGAAAAGCAGCATTTCTTTCATCTCCAGGAGACATCTTGATTTGGTTGTAGCCAGATGACCCTCCATGAAAGGGAACACTGTATGAGATTAGGCAATGTCCACCACTAATTCTAGTATAGGAAGAGGAAACTCATCCTTAGGACATGCCTTATTTAAGTCCCTAAAATTGACTCAAATGTGAATTTGGCCATTCTTCTTCTTAATTGGGATGACACTGGCTAACCAGGTAAGATATTTTTCTTTGCTGATGAAACCAACATCGATCAGTTTCTTGACTTCAAAATTGACCTGTTGTTCAATTTCTAATCGCATGCATTTAGGAGCTTGCTTAATAGGGATATCATTAGGATATATTGCTAGCTTGTGGACTGCTTCATCAGGAGATAATCTGGGCATCTCTTCATAACTCCATGTGAAGCAGTCTTTAAACTCAATCAATAGCCTAACTAAGTCATTGGTTTCTTCTTCATTCAGCAATGAATTGATGTACATCGGGCATGGATTTTTTTCTATCCTGAGGTTTATTTCTTTAAGCTTATCAATTATTGAATGGATCTCCTCTTCAAATTATGGCGGTGCATCTTTGATTTGTAGATCATCTGGATCATCTCAGATTTCTAAACACACATTCTCTTAAGAAAAAGTGTTATGTAAGAACTTATCAGACTCTAGATGATTGGTAACAATTAAGCAGTAATCATCATCGTCAACTGGACCCACTATACTAAATCTTAATCCTGCTCTTGATTATGCTTCCATGTCTGTATTGTTTCATAGCTTTCCAAAGTACTCTGACATGTGCCTAGACCATGTATTAGGAATTAAACCTTTCTGTATAAGATTATGAACACAAGGCGAGTAAAAGTCAAATGTGATTCCATTAATTATTTAAATGTATCCTCCTCAAGTTTTACATCAACTTCAGGACTTGAGGGTGATGATCTCAAAAAGAATCTCTTCGGCTTCATATCGGTGGAAGACTTAGGGACTTCCTTAACTACTAAACCTTCAACTTTCTGAGATATAAATGAGGTTAGAGCTAAGGTTCCCAGCTGCTGCTTAATAGTCTCACATAAACTTGATTCAAATACTTTGCTTTGTTTGGAGGATCGATCTTTGTCTCTATCTGGATCAAAAGTCACCTCCAATGGAACCCACTGAGAGGGTACTCCTGTTAACTAGAACATGACCTCTATTGGCTGATGGCCAACTAGGGGGTCTTCCACCTCTAGAACTGCCTCTATTTCTGCCTTTGCGTCTGCCTGGTGGTGGTTGAGTCATATTACTCACATGTCCATCTGATGGAAGGAACTATGAGTGGAATGTGATATGCGGATCCACATCTTCTTCAATTCCCCTTTCTTATTCACTTGGAATTTCATTTTTCTTTTCTTTTTTTTATCTTTTCTTTTTCTTCATTTTCTTTTTTTTTTTGTGTTTGAATTTTGTCCAAGTTCATGAGAAAGGGTGTTTTGAGGAAGATATTAGGTTGCATCTTCATAAATCTTGATCTCTGCAGTTGAAAATGGCTTTTCATCTCCATTGACTCGGTATTCAATCCCATCTTTTCTAAACTTGAAGCTCTAATGGAGGGAGGATGGAATTATCTTATTCTGATGTATCCAAAGCCTACAGTGCAAAGCAGTGAATGAAGTATTCGAATCAATGATGTAAAACTTGGCTTCAGTCTTCCAGTCACTATCTCCAAAGGTATACTATGGAACCTAAAGCCCGCTCACCTTGTTCATTGAATCCTCTCAACATCATCTGGTCTCCTCAGAGTGTGGAGATATCAATCCTCAAATAGGTAAGGGTCTTTAGACTCATAATATTCACTGATGCACCTAGATCAATGAGAACTCTAGTAAGTCTGAATCTGCCCATGTCAACTCTGATGTAGAGGGGACAGTTGTGCTCTAAGTCTCCTAAAAGAAGGTCTTCATCTGTGAAAGTGATCCCTAGGCTTCTTTTGTATAATGTGCCTCCTCACCTATAGCGGCCAGCTGAGCCAAGCATATCTCAGGATCAAGGAGAGCCTTGATTAGTGATTCCCTCATCTCTTTGGATAAGACAAGGAAATTATATATGCTTAGCTTAGATGGCAACTTTCTTAGATGAGAAAGAATATTATAGTCCACCTTGGATTGGTCCTCCACAAGCATATCCAAGGGTGGAGCATTCTGTGGAGGGGCTTCTCAATCCTCTGAACTAATGACTTGTTTCCCTCTATCTTGAGGTGCTGAACTAGGATATAAATGAGTTATGAGAAAATACCATGAATTTGAATTGATTTGATCATGATTTAGGCTAAGTCTTTTAAGAGGGAATTTAAATGACTTAAGAATGATTTTAAATTTGGAATTTAATTTTTGGATTCGATTTGATTGATTTGTATTTATATTTCATATATATATGTGAATATAAATGAGCATATAAATGAGTTATGAGAAAATATCATGAGTTTGAATTGATTTAGGTTTGATTTTGGCTAAGTCCATGAAGGAAAACTTAAAGGACTTAAGAAACATTTATGAATTGATTTTGACATTTGAGTTTAGTTTAATTGGTTTGAAATTATATTTCATTTATATATGTGAATATAAATGAGGATATAAATAAATTATGATAAAATCTCATGAGTTTGAATTAGTTTGATCTTGATTTAGGCTAAGTCCTTAAGAGGAAAATTAAGGACTTAAGAAAGATTTGGACTTAGGAATTTCATTCATGGGTTTCAATCATGGATTTCAATTATGTATTTCAATAACATGGCATTGATTTGAGTTTGGATAAAATCAAATAAGATTGATTTAGAGTTTAAATTGAAGGAAGGAAGGTGAGGAATGGTTCAAGCTAAAGGTAGGCAAATTTTCCTAACACCCCTAAGGCATGACCTATTCCTATGGCTAACTCTTCTAAGTCTCTAGGGCTTGGTTGAGTGTTCACCTAATCACTAGATGTGTCTTAATACTAAGGAACTCTTAAAATCTAAGAGAAGTCCTATGTCTAAGATAGAGGGGTTGAGGGATCATTCTAAAAATGAGGTCAACAGGGACTTATCCTAAACCTAAAATATAGTCAACCTAGTCAGTACATGATGGCTAGTTCAAGAAGAAAGCTCGAGGACTCACAAGTTTTTCAACAAAGTCAACATGAGGTAGCTTACTGGCTGTGCAGTAAAGCCTACCAAACTAACAAGGTGGTCATTGATTTGCAATGGTCAAGTCAGAATGAAAGTGCAGGGAATCACATCCGCCCAACAAGTGACCACTAGGGTGATAGACTAGCAAGGTAGTATGTCAACCCGACCTAGAGTAGCTAATGGGTGAGTGCCACAAGGGGCTTGCTCTCACATCAAAATAGCTTGAGATAAAAGATTTGTGTTTGTTTTTGTGCTTATTTTAAAGAGAATAGGATGCCTCTTGGGTTCTCTCACACCTATCCTAGAACACATTGGGGAATTGATGAAATGATGCCACGGATGGCAGCTGGGATTCCCACCAAGAAAAGATGCCGCTTGGGTTCTCTTGTACCTAACTTAGTTGTGCTAGTCAAAATAGGATGCCTCTTGGGTTCTCTCACACCTATTCTAGTAACACCGTGGAATTGTGTTTGATTGTGTTTATGTTGTGAAAGAGGGATCAGGTGCCTCTTGGGTTCTCTTATACCCATCATAAACACATCATGGAGATTCGTAAGATAAGCAAATAACACTTCAAATAAAGAGAAGATTTTGATGAATTAGAATAAAATTTTGTTGATAATTATTTTCAAACATGATTTTATGGGTAGCATGTAGACCCGACCTAGAGTAGCTAATGAGTGAGTGTCACAGGGGGCTTGCTCCAACATCAAAATAGCTCGAGATAAAAGATTAGTGTTTCTTGTTGTGCAAGTGTTAAAAAGAAATAGGATGCCTTTCGGGGACTCTTACACCTACCTTAAAACACACTAGGGGTTTTGTTGAAAATGATGCCATGGATGGAAAAAAGGATTCCACTAAGAAAGGATGCCACTTGGGTTCTCTCACATCTAACTTAGTTATGGTAAACAAAATAGGATGTCTCTCGGGTTCTCTTACACTTATTCTAAAAATATCAGGACATTGTGTTTGTGTTGTGAAAGAGGGATAAGATGCCACTAGGGGACTCATACACCTACCCTAGACACATCACAGTGAATTCATAAGATAAGCAAATAATGCTTCAAAAGAAGAGAAGATTTGAGGAATGGAATTAGATTTTGTACTTTTTATTAATAGTTGTTTTCAAACATGATTTATTTCATGGGTAATATTTTTTTAGATAGAGCCCAGTAATTGGAAGCATCGGGTGTTCCCCTTTACAATCAATAACCTGATAAGATCCTCCTTGGTAGGCCTTCTCTATGACATAGGGGCCTTCTCTAGTGGGTTCAAACTTTCCTCCCATCTTTCGATGGGCAACAATTGGTCTCCGTTGGACTAACATAAGTTCTCCTACTCGGAAAGACCTAGGGCGGACTAACTTGTTGTAAACTTGAATCATTTTAACCTTGTACAACTCGAGGTTCTGGCACGCCCATAAGCGACTCTCCTCCAAACCTTTGAGCTCTTCTAACCACAACTTTGCATTTTGCTCTGTAGTGATCTTGCTACCCAATGCTATCCTTAGTAACAGGAGTTGAACTTCTAAAGGTAGAACGACTTCAAACTCATACACTAAGGAAAATGGGGTAGATTGAGTTTGAGTTCGGTATGTGGTGAGGTAGGTCCATAAGGCTTCAACCAATTGCTCGTTCCACTGTCATTTGTTGTCATCAACAATCTTCTTTAGTATCTGGATGAGAGTTTTGTTGAATGATCTACTAGGCCATTTGCTCTGGGGTAGTAGATAGTGGAGTATCTCCAATCTATACCGTGTCTTCTAGCAAAGCTATTGATCATCATGCTTTTGAATGCAGTACCATTATCAGATATAATTCATCGAGGATCCCCAAACCTATATATGGTTAAAAGTTGAAGCCCATCTATGACCTCTCTAAGTGGGATGGCACCACTTGGAAAAAGTAATGGTGGCGGTAAGATGAACCGATGCCCCTTAGAAGAAGGAGGATCGATCAGACCCACGATGTCAGTATCCCAACACTCAAATGGCCATGAGACCAATGTAGGGTGCATAATGATGGGTGGTTGGTGGAGGATCACTCCATGTTCCTAACACTGATGGCATCTCCTAGCTACATCCATGTAGTTTATAATCATCGAAGGACAGTAGTATCCTAGTCTCTTGATCTTTATCTTCATCTTTGGACAAGATTGATGAGCTTCGCATAGACCTGAATGTACCTCAGTTATAATGCCACGGGCTTCATGTTTGTCTAAACAGTGTAACCACATTTTGTCAAAAGATTGATGGTACAGGGTGCCATCAGCGAGAGTGGAGACAGAGCTCTCTATTTCACTTGATGGTCTTATGACTTTTCTTGAGGTAGTTTGCAGGTTTTCAAGTAATCTATGAATGGTTACCTCCAATCCAGCTCCTTGTCTATTTTGGAAACGGAAACCTCCACTTCAAGAGAAAGTCTCTCGATGAGTTCAGCATCAATAAGGGATATGACTTGTCTATTTTGGACCCTTATTGAAATGGACTCATCTTCCAGATATGCCAATTCTTTGGCAAGTTTGGCCAAAGCATCTGCTACTGTGTTCTCTACTCAGGGAACCATGTAGGTGGTAACTTCAGGAATTTGGGACAACAGCTTCATGGTATACTTGTAGTAAGGATGAAACTTGGGTTTGAGAGCCTGGTAGGACCCGACAATCTGATTGATGACCAACTGAGAATCCCCAAAGATGTTGATGCTCTTGACATTGATAGTGATGGCTAACTCCAGATCAACAATCAAAGCCTCATACTCAGCTTCATTATTGGTGCAGGGGTTGGAAAGAAAGTATGAGAATCTCATCACATCACGGTCTGGAGTTAGGAGACCTATTCTTACCCCTGCATTTCCTGGAAGAATAGATCATGGTTCTTCCCCTTTATGAAAAAAATCTGCACCATCAAAATACATCTCCCATCAGTGGTTGGCAGCCTTCCCTAAGTTCATGATTTGTTTATTAGGGAGATAGTCACTAAGCAGAGAGTTAGCATGAAGTGGGTGTGCTCCTAAGAAATTCGCTAGTGCCTGTCCTTTTACCGCACGGAGGGGTATGAATGTAACATCAAACTATGAGAGAATTATGGACCAGCGTGCCAAAAGTCCAGATAAGGTTGGCCGTGTCATGAGATACTGCAGTGGATTTGTTATGGAGATCAAGTTCACTTTATAAGAAAGCATATAATGCCATAGCTTTTGAGAGGCAAAATCAAATCTAGGAAATGTTTCTCAATAGGTGGATAGTTCACTTTAATAGGAATCAGATGATGACTATGGTAGTAGAGAGTGTTCTCCTTCCCTTTGTCATTAGCTTGGGCCAACAGAACACCAAGAGAGTCGTCCAATACAGCAATATAGAGAATGAGTGGCCTGCCCGGGATAAGGGCTACTAGAATTGGCGGCTTCACCAAATGCTGTTTGATTTCTTCAAAAGTATGTTGACACTTGTCATCCCACTTGAACTTGACATCCTTTTTGACAAGTGTTGAAAATGGCTTGCATCTCCTTGATAGGTTGGAGATAAAGCATCTTAGATATGCCAGCCATCCTTGAAAGAATCTGAGCTAAGTTAAACTCTTAGGAGGTGGCATTTCTAAGATAGCCTTAATCTTTTCTGGATCTATTTCTACTCCCTTGTGTCGAACAACAAACCCAAGGAATTTTCCTGAAGCCACTCCAAATGCACACTTCGGGGGATTCATTTTGAGGTTATATTATCTTAACCATTTGAAAACTACTCTCAAGTCAAAAAGATGGCCTTCCTTTTCTCTGCTCTTGACTATTAGAATATCAATATAACACTTAACCTGATGATGGATGAGTTCATTGAAGATCTGAGTCATGGCCCGTTGGTATGTAGTGCCAATATTTTTAAGGCCAAAAGACATGACCCTATAACAAAAAATTTAGATCAGGGTTCAAAAAGCAGTGTTTGTTTTATCTTCAGGAGACATCTTGATTTGGTTATAGCCAGATGACCCATCCATGAAAGAGAAGATAACATGAGATGAGGCAATGTCCACCATTAAATCTAGTATAGAGAAAACTCATCCTTAAATAGGTCAAATTGGTCAACTTTACCCATTTGACCTAAATGAAGTCATATGAACCAAATCCGAACCTAAACTAAATTGAATCAAACCAAAGCCACCAAAATATTTCAAATGGTCATATGAACTTGACCCAACTCTTGGTTTGACCCAATTTGACCAATTGGTCAACTTGACCCATTTTGACCTAAATGGGTCAGCATAAGCCAAACCAAACCAAATGAACTCCAAATCCAATGAAACTTGGTCAAACCCATTTTCTCAACATACCCAACATATCCAAGTTCAAAAATAAGCCAAATGACCATTCTACCCCTAGGCCATAGAACAAATTTTGGTCAAATCCATGGAAAATTTGGTCAAGTCCTCTTCATAACCACTTGATATTTTTCTAATAGGTCAAGTAAACCCTATGGATGGTGGTGCACCCAACCCAATGGGTTTGGGTCAGCCTAGCTTGATCGAAGGTCAAAACTGAGCACATGGCTCAAATTGGCCACAAGTGAACCGTGCATACACTCAATTTGAGCACATGGGAGGTTACCACTCCACTCCCTAACCCAAATCGACCATGTGCAAGCTTCTAATAGATCAAACAACCCATTTCCTAAGGTCAATTGGATCAAAATGGCAAGTGGAGCTTCGACCGTCATATTGGCATAGGGGGAGATATACCCCTAATTCACTTCAATTCCAACAGAGGCTAATTCGATTGAGTAAGGGAGAATGTTAGGAGCCATTAGCAAGAGTTCCTAAGCATCCTAGAAGGATATTGAATTGGCCATTCTCAATTTTCCTTAAGTGAAAATAAGGGAGCTCCATTGATTTGCAAAATTTCTCCACACTCTAATTTAACTAAATTGCCTTTGCACACTCCACCGGAGGGTCAAGTTGAGCTTGCCCAAGCCTTTTTTGAAGCTCCAAAGGCAGAGGAAGTCTCACCTAGATTAAATTCACAAGGATGCTAAGTAGGGGTTGGTTCATAGAGCTATCCACTCAACCTCAAGAGCTAAAACTTTCACCACAGCTTCATCTCAACCAGACAAAGCTCCTCCAAGGGAATCGAGCACCAATGATCACCTCCAGCAAGGTTAGACATTTTTAGATCACTAAAATCCATGTGTGTTTGTCCTTTATGAAAGAAATATTAATGGCATGAGATTTCAACTGTTAGATGTGCTTGCCATTAGGGTTAGATGGTGTGTGCAAAGTTTCATCCCAATCTGAGCTCAATCGAGGTCGGATCAAGGCCTAGAACATGGACGATCTCCATGGATCATAGGATTTGGTAGGGATAGATCTCTGGTCATCCATCCGCTCATTTTGGATGGATGGCTGAGATTAAATCCTATTTTATATCCTAATTTTATCCCTCTAAACCGCAGATTAAATATTAGTCGTTCGATCCTTGATCGAATGGCAGATACCAATGCACGTAGTGCCGATGCAACACGGCACTACGATGTGGCACTTAAGTTACCAATCGGTGGGCGACGCGTGTAAAGTGCATCCAAGTCAGTCGCTTGCGTGTCTCACCGATTGGATTAAGAGATTAATTAAGTTTTAAATAATTCTAATTAATCCTCTAAACTTCATAAATTCATATCTCTCTAAAGAAAAATCATAAAAATATGAGGTAAATTTTTGCTGAAAGATAATTCAATCTAAAACATTCTAAAATTGGTTTTAATTGATTTTAAATATTTTCTTTCTCTAATTTTGAGTTTTATTGGAAATCTTAATTTGCTAATTACTCCCTAATTAATCTACTGATTAATCTCAAACTTCTCGAGTGTATTTTGGGGGATGACTTCTACCTCCCCTAATTTTCTTGGGAGTTACTGGTGGCTTAATTGGAGAAATTGCTAATTTATTTTCTAATTACTCCCTTTATGTAATTAAGGATAATTAAGGGTTTGATTAGTGTTTTAACCTTTTGTTGAAGTTGATTAAGGTCTGTTATCATGAATAGGAGGCTCCAACAATAATTTTGGGACATTTCCCCTAAGCTATTACTTAAACCCTCTTTTTCTTTCTTAAACCCTCTCTTAATTAAGGGCCAATTCACTAATTACCCTTTTAATTAATTTATTAAAATTTCTAAAACTCTTCAAAACTTAATTAATCTACTTTCAATAGGTTCTTAGGTGTTTAAGAGCCTAAGTTTAATTAAGGAAATTAAAACTCAACACATATGTGTGAGGGGTGTCTTGAAATTACTTAAGTTAAACCCCTTAGCTTAATTAATCATTAATCATGAGCCAAATTGCATTAGGCCCCTTTCTTCTAAGTGCATTGAAAATTTAAATTCCTTGTGAGATTTTATGTCATCTCATTGGCTCATAATTATTTGATTAACTATGCTACGGTGGTGTAGGTAAGGGATGTTAAATTCATACCTTAACCTAATCAAAATATAAAATAAATCTAATCATCTAAAAATTGAACAAAAATATCAAACACATGTGGGAATGGGTTAGGAATAGCAAACACAATTCACATTTTCAAAATTCAATCAAATTTTAAATCAAACAAAAATCATATTAAACAAACTTTGATTTACTTTAAGCTTTCTTATTCCATAAGATTGTCCTTAGAATTTAAATAAAGTGAAGGTGTTTACATGCTTTCATTGCTTTGGTTCTTCTCCAACATGCTAAATATGTGTGTCATATGGTTTCATGCATTTATGCATTTCAAAAATCAAATTTAAAATGAAAATGTTTCCTTTATGTCAAATTGCATGTGTTGTCTAAAGTAAGAATATGAGTGGCTATTAGCACTATTAAATTCAATTTATTTTCAAAATATATGAATCAATTATCAAAACTAAAAGTGTTTTACTTATATCTTACCTATAGGTTTGTATGTGAGTAAAATATAAGGATATGCTTAGTGCGGGATTTCCTTCTCTTCTCTTTTAATATAGTTTTGAATAGGATTTGGCAAGGTGCATGGCTCATTTGAAAAGAACCTAGCACTTGCCTAATCTCATATCCTATTCATTCCTATACTATCACTCAAGAAGAATACCTATGCTTTCACATATAAATTGCATAAAAAAAATAAATCAACCAACACCAATTTTTGCATTCTTTCTTTTCCATTCATTTCTTTTGAACACATGTTTGTATTTAAGGAAAGTGATATATTAGTTTGGAAAACCCCAAAGTTATGATGCTTTAAGTAGCCAAGTAGTTCTTGTACCTTACACATATGGTTAACAATGGCGTCGTACTCACTTATGTCTTTCATACATTCATATGTGCATGAGAAAGTTGGATGAGAAACCCCTTTGCTATTTAATGAAAATCATGCATCATAAACATCCAAATTTTTTGTTAAACATTCTCATTTGTATGTATAGATATGTTTAGGAATCATTCATATGCATGTTATACATGTTGGGAAAGAAATGAAGTGATGTATATTTTGTGAATTTGGTTCATTTTATTTAATCTTAAAATATCTTTCTTTTTGAATAGGTTTGTTTAGAGTTCATCTAAACTTAGGGTTAATTAAAACACTTAATCAAAATATTCACTAAACAAACTAAAGTATGAATCCACTTTAGAAATTACTTAGGTTAGGGAAGGAAAGAGAAGTTCTCTTCTCTTTCCCTCTCTTTATAACTTAGTAATTAATTGTAGGATTACCCAATCAAAAAATAAAATCAAATCAATCCAAAACACTTAAATCACTTAAATGAAACCCTCCTCTAAGTTGAAGATGCTTCACACTTAGAAAATTTTAACTTAAAACCATAGCTAAGCATACCACACAAACCTCCAAAGCGCACACATTAGGCTAAGTCACCACTTCTAGCTTTAGGTAAGGGCGGTGTATGGTTTGATGCTTACTTTTATTTTGTGATATATTTTTTAGTCTGAATGTTAGGATGTATGTGCGTAGAATGAATGGCAGGGCGATCTTAATCTGACCATTATCTTTTGCAAGGGATTGTGCTTAAAGGGCGATGTAATATATAAAGATATAAATGCTTTTTTTGTACAGGTGCTTATACCCCTAAGCATAATCCAATAGGCTAGGTGGACTTAGTCAGCCATGCGTGGGGTGATAAGTCAAATATACATGCCTGGGATTTGGTGGTTTGTTTAGCAAAACTTTATTTTGCAGGTGTTAGTTAGATTTACTTTTCCTTTTCATGTAATTTTTGCAATTAGGATTTTTGAATGATTATTATAGGGATTAGGGTGAACATTGGTCATAAGATATCATCTTATGCATCATGTAAAGCCTTTATAGTATCCACCTTCCAACCATCCAAAAGAAGGAACCAAAGAAGATAGAGGAAAAGAGGAAGAAAGAAGAAAAGAAGAATGAAGAAATGAAGCTTGAAGACCCCCATAATAATGACTTCCTTGCTTAATTGTATTTAATTCATTTGTAATCCAGGTTGTATAAGGCTAGAGTTTGGCTACCCAATTTGTTTTCGAGTTTGTACGGTGGCACCCAACCACAATGGCCTCTTATTCTTTTGCGATTAGCTTTATAAATTGATTGATGATTTGTTTAGCTTGTACATAAAGTGGCATCATTTTCCTAGTTTCTTCCTTACTTTATTTATGGCCTGGATGTGGATTAGGCACTTAGGAAAAAATAAATCTTTTACCAAATTTAATAATTCAAAACTAAAAATAAATAACTCATAATCTCACCTAAAGCTTAGGCTAAAATCAAGATAAAAGAATTAGCAACCCCTTAGCTAGATGAGTACTTCTTTAATAACATCAAGCAAAAAAGCATATTATGTTCACTCATGATTGGAGGGCTTCCACCTTTGCCACAGAAACTTGGCTTGACCTTCGAGAGCCATGGTGAAAACACACCTCCTCCCTTCTTATTGATTTTGGCTAATAATCTCATTTCTCATGTATTATGCATATGAATCCTATTAGCCTAAGTAAAAATGATTGTCTAAAAAATGAAAATAAAATGAAATCTGAATTGCATTAGATTTAGGTCATTTGAATCATGTCCTTATATGATCTAGTCTCTTTAACGAGTGAGTTTAAGGACTTAGTCTTTTTCTAAATAAATAACAGCCTAGCTATCTTATATAAAGCATATGACTTGCCAACATGAATTTAAAATCATAGGAGGAGTTAGTTGGTGGCCACCCCCAAGTGGTTGTAAGTCCAAGCAGTCAGGTGGTTTATCCTCTCTTGTGGAGGCAAACCAAATGCTTATTTTCACCTTAGATTTAGGTTGTGCTTTCGGCTCTCACCAGAGCTCGCTAGATTTAGGTTCTGAGGTTGCTTCTCCCCTTTATGGGCCATAAGCATAATCTTGTGTTATGGAATCATAAGTCCTAAATTTTTAATGAAAAATGCAACTCAAATAAATTAAATCAAATTCAAAAATATAAAGCCCAAACATAAGATAGTTTGAGATGTTCGCTAGATTTCCTATCATCGTGTACATCTCCTACTTATCTTCCTTTGGCTTCGATAAAAACTCCCTCTCTTTAATCAATCCCATTTGATCCTCCTAAAATAAACCAATCGATTGATAGTCATGCATATTAAAATATTTGGAGATAATGATCATTTACCTTAATTGACAGTATTTCTAATGGATATCATTCCTTAGGATATAATTAACTATGAGGGCTTGCCCCTGTAGGAAACTTAACGAACTCAATTTAAAATAAACTTTACTTTACTTTTCCATGTATAGTAGGGGAAGAATCTTTTATACATATGCAGACCCATTATCTTTAAGAATCCTTGTTGAGGTGATTAAGTCCATTGTAGGGTGGTGACTTTTATCTTTCGAGAGAGTACACCTCTCCTTAATGTCATACCCGATCACCCTCAATAAGAACATCTACGGATCTATGTGGTGTCAAAAATGCATAAAAAAGAAAAATATATCTATATTTCCATCCTCATTTTATCTCGCATAGAGTGAAGATGGAAGTATATATTTTATTTTCTAAAAGGAAGAAAGATGAAAATTTTCACCACCTATGCGAATCTATTTCTTCCTCAATTTCCCTTTCTTGTTCGCTTGGATTTTCATTTTTCTTTTCTATTTCTTTTTCTTTTTCTATTTCTTTTTCTTCATTTTCTTTTTCTTTTGAATTTGAATTTTTTCTAAGTTCATGAGAAAGTGTGTTTTGAAGAAGATAGTAGGTTGCATCCTCATATATCTCAACCTCTCTAACTGAAAATGGTTTTTCATCTCCTTTGACATAGTACTCAATCCCATCCTTCCTGAATTTGATGCAAGGATGGAGGGAGAATGGAATCATCATATTTTGATGTATCCAAAGCTTACCGAGCAAAGCAGTGAACAAAGTGTTCAAATCAATGATATAAAACTTGGCTTCGGTCTTCCCATCACCTATCTCCAAAGGTAACATTATGGAACCTAAATCCCTCTCGCCTTATTCATTGAATCCTCTCAACATCATCCGATCTCCTCAGTGTGTTGAGATGTTGATCCTCAAATAGGTAAGGGTATTTAGACTCATAATGTTCACTGATGCATCTAGATCAACAAGAACTCTGGCAAGTTTGAATCTACCCATGTCAAATGTAATGTAGAGGGGATGGTTGTTCTCCATGTCCCCCAGAAGAAGGTCTTCATCTGTGAAAGTGATCCCTTGAGCTTCTCTTGAGTAATGTGCCTCCTCACCGATAGCGGTCGGTTGAGCTAAGCATATCTCAGAATCTAGGAGAGCCTTTATTAATGATTCCCTCATCTCTTTGGATTAGACTAGGGCATCGTATATGCTTATCTTAGATGGTAATTTTCTTAGGTGAGAGAGGACATTGTAATCCACCTTGGGCTGATCCTCCACAAGCATATCCAAGGGTGGAGCATCCTGTGGAGGGGATTCTTGATCCTCTGAACCCTTGCTTATTTTCCTCTATCTTGAGGTGTTGCCTAAGAAGGTAGAACCTTGCCATTCTGAGGGTTGACTTCTTGGGTAATGGAAGGTTCTCAGGAAACTCACTTCTCCTATGGGACCTTCATAATTAGATGATTCCAAGTCTATCTCAAGAGGCAAACCTATAGCATTCAGAGTAGGAAAATCCACCTCTGAATTAGAAAGAGGAAGATCAAAATTGTTATAATTATTATTTATACTTGAAGAGTTATCAATAGGAATAGATTTAGATAACCCATCAGAAGTGACATAGATATAATTCAAGCTAGCTTTATTCTTCAATTTCTTGGATTTGATAGGAGGTACATAGTAAAAATTAAGTAAAGTAAGAGAGGTGAGGAATTTGATGCCCTCATCTGCCAATACAAGATGTTTAATAGAAGAAGAAGAAGAAGAGCTGGCTGAAGTAGAGATAGTCACTGATGTGGTAGCTACAATGGTGGACTGGAGGCTGGACTCAATTGATGGTTGTGCTATTGGGCTATCTCAGGCTACCGCAGCTCCCCTTGTGAGCTCCCCAGCTCGCAACTTGCAAACCTTCCTTGATGTTGGAGGTTTAAGCTAGCTCAGGTACCTGTAAGGAAAGTTTCTTGATCTTTGAGATAACTTTCTTAGAGGTTTTGGATAAGGAGATATCTTAACCTTCTTTAGTTTTGGAAGGATTGCAAGTATCCCCAAGAATTACTCTAATTGAACTGGATGGTTGTTCCACAAGATATTCTTCGGGATGACTATAAAATCAGTCTTGAAGCTATGTTCAAGCCACTCCTTAAATGTGAAGCATTCTTCCAAAACATGACCTAGCATATGGTGGTAGGGGCAAAAGTTAGGATCATGTCTTTTGCCCACTTCCTCTGGTCTCCTAAGTTCAGGTAGTTAAAATTAGGCTTCTTTAAAATATTCTTAAAGATCTTTCTGATTACCTCCCTCTTAAATTAAAAAGGCATATTAAGTTTATCCAAAAGAGTAGGTGGACCATAGCTACCTGGGTGTACCACTACTGCTGATGATGTGGCTGAGGAGGAGGTGGTGTAGGGCATAGAAGCAGCTATGGTGGCCAGTAGGGCTACCTCGGTGGTGGTAGAGGAGATGGAAGGGATGGTTGTGGAGCACGAGATCTCTCAAACTGCTCTCTGGCCGACTGTTTCCCCTTATCTACCTTTATCACTGCCCATAGCTTCATCTCATATATCTTTTGTAGCTTCAACTTTTTTGGTAGATCTAGGGAAGGCAACTATTTGGCTTCTCCTTACAAGCTATCCACTTTGTTGATTAATTTCTCAAAAGTTTTGATGGTGAAACCTTTGATCATGAAGCGCCATGGATATTCTATCTGGTGGCATGTCAGTGGTTTGCATTTCATACTCAAATTATGCCATCTAAGAATGTAATCAATGAGGAACTCACCAAAATTTTGTTAAACCATAATGAGATCGCCAACAGTGAGCCTTTACTGAGCTCCAACAAACCTCTTGATAAAGCGTTGCTCCAACTCGGCAAAAGTCTTCACTAAACTATTGGGAAGTTCAGTGTACCAATCAAATTCTATACTCACTAAGCCACTGACAAAGAGATGGAAGAGTAAAGTGTCACTGCCACCGATGTTGCAATAACTGGCCCTGAAATGTGCAATGTGCTACCTTGGGCTCCCACTGCTATCAAAACTTTTGAAAGAAGGTGGCACGAAACCCTTAGGATATTGGATTGCATCAAATTTCTCTGGGTAGGGTCTACCCTTTGAAACTGATGATCCTCTTTAGGCTTGAGCCAACACTTCATTCACCTACTACTCAACCATGCTCTTGATATCTTTTTCTTATATGAAGGTACTATCTACTACCTTCCTATACATGCTAGTGCTACCTTGCTCTATTGGAGGTAAAGTCTTGGCTGGGTCCAAGACATGCACCAACTCTGGGTGACTAGTCTCATCTATAGTATGATGGACTATCGGTGCTTAGTTTTGAAGTGCTAAGATAGCTGTTAGCAAATCTTTGAGCCTCTTCTCCATCCTATATATCTTTTCATCCTTCTATTTTATCTACTAAAGGAGGTGTTACATCTACAGTCTTACACCTTCCATAGTCTAAAGAGGCTCTTCTCATGCATGCAAACCCAGCCAGATCATAAAGATCTCTTTCTTCTCCATGAGATAATCATCTATATCATCTAAATCCTATAAATTTAATGACTTGGTGTGTGATCTATCATGTACTATGAGGCACTAGACCTCCCCTGTTACTGGAGAGTTAATCCTGTGAGGGCTATACTCACTGGAAGAAATACGCTCCTGACTATCACTGAATCTATATGGGCTGACACTCCTAGGAGGCCCTATCATTATAAGTGCAACTGAGCTATCACCTTCTCCCTCGACAACTGCTACAACAATCTCTATGTCCTGCTGTGATGGTCATGGTGAAGAAATAACCACCATGCTTCAAGGTCGCCATTCCTTCTTCACCACTACTAGGGTAGAAGGTCG
Source organism: Cymbidium sinense (assembly GCA_021442155.1). Lineage (NCBI taxonomy): Eukaryota > Viridiplantae > Streptophyta > Magnoliopsida > Asparagales > Orchidaceae > Cymbidium > Cymbidium sinense. The sequence continues at coordinate 246,578,450 of CM038214.1, forward strand.
AGTAGGAGAGCTCAGCCTTGCCATAGTAGGTGGTGTAGATAGGATGGGATCTCTTAATCATAACTAGATCACCAACGGAGTCTTCTTCTCCCAGATGGCCTTTGGTGGAAGCGGATATGGAACATGGATTAGTGGACGGGATGGGCGGAGGAACCATCGACTCTCTCTGGATAGGAGCTACTCTCCTATGATGTGTAGTCCCCGTAAGTAGAAAGCTTTTGGTGTGATCGATGCGGGTGGCATGCCGATCAGGAAAATCAACAAGTCAAAACACTAAACCTCCCGGTAATGTGAACTAACATATGGGCCTCCCTAGCCCTCTCCTATCAAATATGCTTCCCCACACTGCATAGGATAATGGATCTCAAATCAAACTAAGCCCCAAACTCAGATCATCCATAGGGTCCACTTACTCAATGTAGAACAGATCGGAGGCTGGCATATGACCTCCTCTTCTCACTGACTAGTGGATGAAACTGAACTGCTGGTGGAGGTGAAGCAGAAATCCTTCTAGCATCCTCTCTGTCAAACCTAGAGAGAGGATGGAACTGGTTTCATGTAACCAGTGGGGAAACCATTGTGGGAAACTCTTCAACTACAGACTACATGGCTGCCTCCATCTCCCTAGAAATGCGAGTGTGGTACTGCTTTATCATGTGGTTCTTATTTCTCCTTTGAGTCTTGGTAGGGCGATTAGAGTAAGAGCTAGACCCAATCTCAAAAGCAAGGGAGACAATCCCTGGGATCAGGGTATCCTTCCCCTTGGAAGGTGCTAGAGAGTGGGTGCTAGCCCTGACTGGGGTAGCATGAGGAACCACAGGGCACACAGATGCTAGCATTAATACTGCTAATGTTGGAACCACCACAGCTTTCCTCTTCATCGAGGGAATCTCAAAATATGATGGCATTTCAACTTGAATGATCGGCTTCTACCTGACCACTATGCTACTGCTAACAGTTATGAGAGGAGTGCCCCCACATGTAATCCGGACCCCCTCAAAAACTCAACCAAAGTGGATGAGGTGGGCATAGTCAGAGCGTGGGAGGTTGGCCTGATCTAAGGCTATATCCATCCAATGGGGAAAAGTGAACACATATCTCGGTGCTGCCATTGAATCAAGCTATAATGAACTGAGACTGAAAAATTGACTAAAGTTGACTAAAACTGCAATGTCAAAACTAATCTTGAATCATATTTTATTGCTTTGTTGATTTTGAATTTGAAGTTAAAATTTGAACCCATACTCAACATCTTGAAAGTGTTAAGTCGGGCTCAAATGATTTAGAATAGATTTTGAGATTTGATTGGAAAGAGGAATTTTTGGATGTAGAATCCACTTTCAACAAATTTGGATCTGTTCAAAATGGGTTCAAATATTTTTGAAGAGATGCTTCCATAAGTTCATATTTGAATTTTTATTTTGATTTTGAGGACCCTTTATTTAACAAATTTGGGTATGTTAAAGTAAATAGTCAATTGATTTTGATTTGAGATTTTTGGAATCTACTCACTTAGCAAATTTGGGTATGCTAAGTGAGGTGTTTGAAAACAATTTCTTCTGTTTCTTAATTTGTTTTATTTTGTGAATCATTTATGATTTGAAAAATGGAATTCTCATTTAGAAAATTTGGGTATGCTAAATGAGGAATCCAAGTGTGTTTTATTTTATTTTTATTTTTTTTTGAAATTTTTTGAAAATATGACTCCAGCAAATTTGAGTGCTAAGAAACTTTTAATGAGTTTCTTTTGTTTTTTTTAGAGATTTGATTTTGAAAAATAGGATCCTTAACAAATTTGGGTATGCTAAGGAAATCCTAATGTGTTTTCTTTTTGTTTTTTGATTTGGTTTTAAAAAATAGGATCCTTAGCAAATTTGGGTATGCTAAGGAAATCCTAATGTGTTTCTTTTGTTTTTTAGAGATTTGATTTTGAAAACGGAGACTTCTCTTTAACAAATATGGTATGCAAAAATGAAGTTCCAAAAGTGTTTCTAATTTTGTTTTGAAAAATGGAGACTTCACTTTAGCGAATATGGTATGCTAAAATGAAGTTTCAATGAGTTTTGAATTTTGTGAAATGGACACTTCACTTAGCAAATTTGAGTATGCTAAATGAAATTCCAAAATTGTGTTTCAAATTTTGTTTTGGATTTTGTTTTGAAAATGGAGACTTCACCTTAGCAAATATGGTATGCTAAAATGAAGTTCCAAAAGTGTGTTACAAATTTTGTTTTGGATTTTGTTTTTGAAAATGGAGACTCCATTTTAGCAAATATGGTATGCTAAAATGAAGTTCCATTATGTTTTGAAATTTTGTGAAATGAAGATTTCACTTAGAAAATTTGAGTATGCTAAATGGAATTCCAAAAATGTGTTTCAAATTTTTAGGTTTTGGAAAGGGAGACTTCACTTTAGTAAATGTGGTATGCTAGAATGAAGTTCCAAATGTGTTTTTAAAATTTTTATTTTTAAAATGGAGACTACATATTAGAAAATGTGGTATACTAGAATGAAGTTCCAAATGTGTTTTGAAAAATTTTATTCTTGGAAATGGAAACTTCATTTTAGCAAATGTGGTATGCTAGAATGAAGTTCCAAATGTGTCTTAAAAATTTGTTTTTGAAAATGCATACTTCATTTTAGCAAATGTGGCAAGCTAGAATGAAGTTCCAAATGTGTTTTGAAAAATCTTATTTTTTGAAAATGGAGATTTCATTTGAGCAAATGTGGTATGCTATAATGAAGTTCCAAATGTGTTTTGAAAAACTTTGTGTTTTGTTAATTTTGAAAAGAGAGATTTCCATTTAACAAATTTGGGTATGTAAGATGGAAATAAATTATGTTTCATTTTTCAAATATGTATTTTCATGTGTGGTTATTGCTTTTTGAAAGAGAAAATTTCAACCTAACCATATATGGAATATGTTAAGTGGCATCTCAAAATAATGTCTTTTTATTAGGAAATGAAATCTTCATTCAATAAATTTGGGTATATTAAATAGAGATGTTCATATGTGCTTTTTGAAAGTTATTTTTGATTTTTGATTGGAAATGAAACCTCCATTCAATAAATGTGGGTATATCAAATTGGAGAGGTTTCATATGTGCTTTTTGAAAATGTGAAAATTTTGACCTAACACATGTGGAATGTGCTGAGAAGAATTTCAAAGTTGTGATTTTGCTTGAAGATGTAATATCCATCCAACACATTTGGAGGTGTTGAATGGAAAGGCCCATCTTCAAATTTTGTGCTTTTTGAAAACATGATTGTCGAGAATTTTATGAAGTATTCATCAAAATAAATTGAGTGAAGAAGTTAATTTGTGCTTTTAGAAAATATGAGTGTTGGTTTTACTTTTTGAAATGTCTCTACATGTAAAAAATTGTGAAAATTGTTGGATATAGTGAAAATATTTTATTAAGTGTATTTTAAAAAAGTGCTTTTAAAAAGCAAGACTTTTACGAAGGATTTATTTAATCTTTACTTTTAGAATGAACCTTTCCTTACCCTAAAGATGGTAAGGAGGAAGTCTTTAATCATTTTATTTTATTAGATTTTTATTTTCCCCATCGGGAAGCCAACGGGTGTTTAAGACCAACACACGGTGAGGTCCTAAAATCTGAAGATGTTGGCTAGCTTAACTTAAGGACAAAATAAGCTAAGTGTTAATGGAAAGAAAGATAGTCTTGGATTCATACAAAAGTATAAACCTACTATCGATACTTGGAGACAACAATCATTTACCAAAGATGGAGAGAGGAATCATCCAAATTCTCCAGAGCCGCTAGAAAAATCTATGATGAAATAATTTTGCCTTCACCTATCCTTATAGAAGGATAAATGAAGACAAAAATATATGTGGGATTATGATTGGTGATGGGGAGGGTGATCTCATTGAAGATAAAAGTCACCACCCTACAATGGACTAATCACCATCACTCCTCCGGGACTATGGTTCTTCAATGTCCGGATTCTTCCCATCTACTTTTAAATCAAGTTTAAGTTTTTTAAAATAGTTAATTACATCCTAAGGAACATGATTCCTTATGAATACTCTCGATTAAGGTAAATGATCATTATCTCCAAGTATTTCGAAAGGTAGGATTATCAATTGATTGGTTTATTTTTGAAAAGTCAAGTGGGATCGATCAAGAGGAGGGAGTTTTTATCAAAGCCAAATGCAGACAAGTAGGGGATGCTTAAGATACTATGAAGCCTAGTAAACATCTTAAACTGTCCTATGGTTGGCCTTTACATTTTTGAAATTGAATTAATTTATTTGAGTTGAATTTTTATTAGAAATGTAGGGCTTATAATTATATAATACAAGATTATGGAAATGCCTAAGAGGTGAGGATTTATGCTCGTAGCCCACAAAGGGAAGTAACAACCTCTGAACCTAAATCTAGGAAGATTTGGCGAGGGTTAGAAGCACCACCTGAATCTAAAGAGAAAATAGGTATTTAGTTTACCTCCTCAAGAGAGGATAAATCACCCAACTATTGGACTTACAACCACCTGGGGGTGGCCGCCAACTAACTCCTCCTACAATTTTAAAATATGTAGGCAAGTCATATGTTTATGCAAGATAGCAAGGTTATTATTTATTTAGAAAGAGACTAAGTCCTTAAACACGCTCCCTAAGAGGTTAGATCATGTAGGTAATGATTTAATGACTTATATCTAATGCAAATTTTTCATATATTTTATTTTCATTTTGGATAATCAATTTGACATAGGCTTTTGGATTCATATGCCCAATGCATGAGAAATTAGAATATGGGCCAAAATCAGTAAGATAAGGTGTGTTTCCACCATGACTCTCATAGGCCAAGCCAAGTTCTTTGACAAAGGGGGAAGCCCTCCAATAAAGAGTGAAATAATATGCTTTTTATGCATGATGTTAGAAAAGAAAGTACACATCCAGCTAAGGGGTTGTTAATTCTTTTATCTTGATTTTAACTTAGGCTTTAGATGAGGTTATGAGTTATTTATTTTTAATTTTGAGTTGATAAATTTGATAGAAAATTTATTTTTTTCTAAGAGTCTAATAGTCATCCAAGCCATATATCAAAGCAAGGAAGAAACTAAGAAAAGATGCCATCTTAATGCACAAATTAAACAAACGTCAACTAATTTATAAAACTAGCATAAAAGAATAAAAGGTCATTTATGGTCGGGCTCCACCGCACAAACTCAAAAACAAATTGGGTAGTCTAGCTCTACCCTTATACTTCTTAGATTACAAATGAATTAATTACAACTAAGCAAGGAAATTTATGTTATGGGGGTCTTCATTGTTCATTTCTTCTTTCTTCTTTTTTCTTTTCTTCTTTCTTCTTTCTTCTTTTTTCTTTCTTCTTTTGGTTCCTTCTTTTGGATGGTTGGAATGAAGTTTCTCCAAAGGCTTCACATGGTATATAAGATGTAATATTATAACCAATGCTCATCCTAAACCCCCCATAACAATCATTCCAAAATCTTAATTACAAAATTACATGAAAATGGGGAAAAGTAAATCTTACTTAACACTTGTAAAATAGAGAATAGCCAAACAAATCATACAATCCTAAGCATGTATATATATGAATTGGACTTAACACCCCACATATGGGTAACCAAGTCCACCTGGCCTATTGGATTATGCTTAGGAGTATAAGCACCTGCACAGTAAAAAGCATTTATATTTTTATTACAGCACCCCTTAAGCACAATCTCCTATAAAAGATAATGATTAGACTAAATCATTCTACCATTCAGTATATGCACATGCACCCTAACATCCAAACTAAAACATAATATCACAAAATAAAATCAAACATCAAACCATGCATCATCCTAACCTAAAGCTAGAAATGATGACTTAACCTAATGTGTGTGACATTTAAGGTTTGTGTGGTATGCTTTGCTAGGGCTTTAAGGTTTAGATTTACTAAGTATGAAAATGTTCAATTTATATGATGGTTTTAATTTAAGGGGTTAATTTTATTTTTTGTTTTTATTAGGTTTGAATGAATCCCACAATTAATTACTAAGTCATAAAGAGAAGAAAAGAGAAGAGAACTTCTCTTTCCTCCCCACCTTAAATAATTTCTAAGGTGGATTCATATTTAATTTTTGTTTAGTGAATATTTTATTATGTGTTTTAGTTAATCATAAGTTTAGATTTTCTCTAAAGAAATCTATTTAAAAATAAAGGCATTTTAAGATTAAGTAAAGTGAAATACTATCACATAACACACATCACTTCATTTTTTTCCTAACATGTGTAACATGCATATGAATGAATCATATGCAGATTTATACATGCAAATGGGAATATTTAAAATACCTTAATGATGAATGTTAAGTAATAATACTTAAGAAAATTTGGATGCCTTATGATGTATGATTTTCATTAAGTAGAAAAGGGTGATTCTTTTATCCATTTTTCACATGCACATTTATATGTATGAAAGGCATAAGTGAGTATGGTGCCATTGTTAGCACCAGGGGTGTAAGGTACATGACCTACTTAGGGCTACTTAAAGTGTCACAATCCTAAAGTTTTCCAGACTAATATATCACTTTCCTTAAATACATATGCATGTACAGAGAAAATGAATGGAAAAGAAAGATGCAAAAGTTTGTGTTTGTTTATTTGATTTATTTATGGAATTTATATGTATAAATGTAGATAATCTTCTGAAGTAATAACATAGTAATGAATAGAAAAGGATTTATGCAAGTGTTGTGTTCTTTTCAAATAAACTATACACTTTGTCAAGTCCTATTCAAAACTATGCTAAAAGAAAAGAGAATGAAAATCACACTATGCACATCTTTATACTCCTACTCACATGCAAGCTTATAAATAATCATAAGTAGCATACCTTTTAGTTTTGATAATTGATTTATAAGTACTAAAAATAATTTTAGATTTAAAAGTGATAATCGCCATTCATATTCTTACTTTAGCCAAAACATGCAATTTGACATAAAAGAAACATTTCATTTTTGATTTGATTTTCAAAAAACATGAATGCATGATTTTCATATGGAATACACATTTAGCATGCTAGAAAAGAAATAAAGTGATGAAAGCATGTAAATTCATTCACCCTAATTAATTCCTAAAGATAATACTATGAATACAATTATTTAAAGTAAATCAAATTAGTTTTAAGGAGAGTTTAAATTTTGTTTGAGTTTGATTTCAATTTGAGAAATTTGAGATGAGTTTGTTGGTCAAAATCAAGTGAAAATAATTTTAGAATATTTCTCTGTGAACTACCTTTCCAATGCCTTTATTTTGTATTTTTTGAATTTTTTTACAATTAGTTATGAATGTTTGAAATTTCTATGATTATTAAGTAATTAATCCATTAATTATATGGCTAATCACATCGACGCCACATGGAGGCTGACGTGGCATGGGCTTTCCACGTGGTGCGATGAGAGAGGCCATTTAAGTTGTCACATCATAGCTCCACATCAGTGGCGGCACTGCGCGCTTTCTCCCCATCTGTCTGATCAAAGATCGGACGGTTGCGATCAAGCCCGCTATATTAAAAGGGTTAAATCAAAGATCTTATGTGTCTTGATCATGGTCGTCCATACAAAATGCGCGGATGGATGGCCCATGATCCATCACTGATCTTCCCTATGGGAGAGGACATCTATCCATCCTTTAGGGTAAGATCCGAGCTCGATTGAGCTTGGATTGAGCTCAAACTTAACCCACACCATCATCATGCAAGAGGGGACACATCCAATGGCTAACTTATCTTGAGATAAAAATTCACTTAATAAAAGACCACACACTCTCTAATTTAAGCTTGGGTTGAAGGCATACCTCACCGAAGGCTATCACCGGTGCTCGAGTTCGATGAGGTAGCTTCATCTAGTGGAGACGAAGCCCTATTGAAGATTTGAGGTGATTTGGTTGAGTAGATCTTCTTATGGACCAAGCTCTCCTTCAATTGGGCTCAGCCTTGATCAAGAGCACTCTTCCCTTTCTTGGAGAACTTGTGTGAAGGCTTGGGTGAGCTCGATTGAGTTACCTCAAGGTGCTTGCAAAGTGAATTGTACTGAATTTGAGTATCGGCTAAGTTGGATTTCCTTGCTACCTCCCCTATTTTTGGCTTGGAGAAATCGAGAATGGAGAAGTTGAATTGGCTATAAAAAGCTTCGAGGAGCTCTGGGATGCTAGCTCTGACTTCCTATTACTCAATCGAATGCAAAGAGATCAGTTCAAATGAAATTAGGGGGAGTATATCTCCCCCTTGAACGATTGGATGGCCGCAAGCTCCTTTTCCATTTTAATCCAATTGACCCTATTCAATGGGTTTATTAGGCTATTAGGAGTGTCATGGCATTCAGTTTTAGGTGTGGAGCGGAGTAGTGGAGCTCCCATGTGCTTGAAATGAGTGAAGGAAGGATTCCCATGTGCTCATTTCCATCGGGGTGGTTGGTTTTAGCCTTAAGTTGGGTTGGGCTGACCCAAACCTATTGGGTCAAGTACACCATGTCCATTAGTGACCATTTGGTCGACTAAGAGGATGCCAAGTGTCCATGAAAAGGAATTGACCAAATTCCAAGTGGTTTTCATTTTAGGTTACCCTATGGCCTAGGGGCAAAAAGGTTATTTGACCTTAATTTCAATTTGAATATGTTTGGTATGATTGAAAAATGGGTTAGGAAAAATTTCATTGAATTTGGAGCTGGTTTGATATGATTTGGCTCATGTTGACCCATTTAGGACAAAATGGGTCAATTTGGGTCAAGTTGACCAATTGGTCAAATTGGGTCAAACCAAGGGTTGGGTCAAGTTCATATGACCATTTGAAATATTTTAGCATCATTAGTTTGGTTCAATTTGATTTATATTTAAATTTGGTTCATTTGATTTAATTTAGGTTAAATGGGTCAAGTTGACCAATTTGACCCATTTGGCCTATTTGGGTTAGGTCAGGGGTCATTAATGTTTGGTTGATCATTTGAAATGAATTGGTATCTTTGTTTCCAATCAATTTAGTTTATTTTTGTATTTGGATCAATTTGACCTTTTAAGTCAAGTTGAGTTCATGGTCAATTGGGCTAGGTTGGGTTTAGTTGGCCAATTAAGACTTTGGTCAAGCACAACAATCATTTTAGAATGAATTTGACCCATTGGTTTCAATTGATTTGGCTTAGATTATGTTTTGATACATTTTGACTTTTTAGGTCAAGTTGGGTCAACTTGGGTCAAGTTGCCAATTGAATTAGGTTAGGCTCAAATGATGACTTGGTCAAGTTCAAACATTGATCATGAATGAGTTTTGATCAATGGTTTCAATCAATTTGGTCTATGGTGAATTTTGGCAAGTTTAGGTTTCATTTTGGCTAAGTGTTGACTTGGTCAACCTATAGGTTTGACTTGAATTGACCCATTTTGAGTGAGAAGAAATTTTTTAATTAAGTATGTTTTAAAACTTAATTAACAGATTAGGTATTGTTAAACAAAATTTAACTTTAGTATGCGCGTAGGCGGGCAACCTCATCGTCAGGTGACGATCGCCTACTTATCGAGCGACTTAACTTGATGCTTAGTTAACGACCGGCCAAAATTTCATAAAAGCCGGTACTTATGGGGTTAGTTAAGCCTAAGTAGCGTGTTCTAAATACCACTGACGAGCTCGCTTCCTTCTATTTTGTTTTGTAAAAGCTCTCGACTCTCGGCTCTCATTTCTCCTCCGTCCATGCACACACGAGACTCGGCTCCACCTTTGATTCTCCTCTCGTTTCTTCTCCTTCGATTCTCCTCCCTACACACGAGACTCGGCTCCACCTCTCGGTTTAGGGAAAGCTTAACCGTAAGTTAGTTTTTTTTTCTTCCTTGCTTATTTGAATTAGTAATAATGTGGAGGGAAGTTTTGTATATTTTTCATAATTATTCTCCTAAAATTTGCCATGGTTAGGGTATACGATATACTGGGATTAGGTAATTTGGTAGGTCATTTTTTGCGTTGCTTAATTGTTAAGTGAACAATATGTATTTTTGTAACGGATTTTGAGTGTGTTGTTAGGTTTTGTTACAACATTAGTTGCTGAGCTAATAGTAGAATGAGTCAGGATCTCATTTTCTTAATTCTGTTCTATGATGGGCGATGCGTTGATGGTCATTCATTCTAGTTATGATGGTGGAAAAATTGCCCGATCAGTGTCGCATACAAGCTTAGGAGATTTAAAACTAAAAGTGCTCAGGACTCTGTGTTATGACATTGATACATGCCATTTTTTTGTAGGTGCGGGATACATAGCTTATGCTTGATGATGATGATATGCGGTATTGGGGAAGCTTCCGCCAAACATTGATTCTTTACGTGGAAATAAAACCACAATGTCCGCGCCGACACTAATATGGCCGAATGTACACTCGGTTGTGCTCCGAGTTAGGTTACGCGAATCATGCATCTATCACAACAGAGATAGTGTAAGCTTTCATCTCGACATCACTTGTGTTTTTATTTTGTTTTGTGTATGGTATCTTCTATTTTTTAGAAAGATGATATATGTTTAAATGCGAACAGACGCCTATTCAAGCGCATGATCAACCTAGTTCATCTAGATAACTACGATGATGAGTATGAAATGATGAATAGATAAAGCCCGATGATTAGCGATATGCGTGAGCCATTTGCTTGATAATCTGGTATCCGGCGATTATCAATGATCTTCCACCAGTCATTTCATATCCGAATTCTACGGATCCATTTTGAATGTGAGTTCGGTAAGTTCTCGAAGGTATGTGTTTTCAAATAGAAGAACTTATTCCGAGAATGGTCGGTCCATTCATAAATGTCCGATTCGGCCGACATCCAATAATTTCCGTTATATGACATCCAAGTAGAACATGGGGCGCATGCTATGCGAAGCAAGAGGTTGGGAGGTGCCTGGAGGTTATCAACTTTAGGTTTGCCTCACACATGTGTTTCCACCATCAGTGGCTCAGGACATCGCCAATGCACTTCTAAGTTTATTAGTTACTTCATAATGCTAGTTATGCAATTTTAAATCGACCTGAAACCCAGAGAGATCATAGGAAGGATGGAATCGAAATTTAACATCAAGGTCTCTTACATGAAGGCCTGAGATGCGAGATGTAAGAGTATCAGAGCAATATTTGGCAGTTGGGAGGAGTCATATCCCCAGCATTGTTTATGGATTCATTATGCTCGTTGCGGTTCTATTTATAGAATTATGTCATCGATACATGCGTTTTAGAGGCTTCGGGCTTTTGGACCATCTATTGGTTGGGATTTTGTGACCTATTCTCATGGCGAGATGTTCCTTTTGGGCAAGTATGCGTTGCTCACGACCATTAGTATTGATGCAAATAATATATTTCCCTTGCTTTTGTAGTGGTCAAATCTGAGAACAACGAATCCTGGCTCTGGTTCATTATGTGCCTACAGCAACTGCTGCCAATTGTTTCATCAAAGGGCAATTTATGTGTAATCTCAGATAAGCATTTGGGGTTGATTTATGGGTTTCGCGATGTATTTCCATGGGCCGCACATCGTCGTTGCTTGCGACATCTAAGGAAAAACTTTAAGAATGCAGTGAGGAGAATGGGTATTGCGGATGTTGAGTTTATGTGCAAAAAAATGTACTTGGCAAGCAGCACCGATGACATCAACATATTTAACCGCAACATGGCTGACATAAAAAAAAATAAACTAGAAGCATATCAGTGGTTGGTAGAACGTGATGTGGAGAAGTGGACATTGATTCATGATGGTGGGAAGCATTATGGTACCATGACCACGAATGCATCGGAATGCTTTAATGGTGTACTTAAACGTGCACGGGGACTGCCAATTCAAGCATTGATAACAACAGTTTACTATAACATCATGAGTCTATTCAATAAGCGGGCAAGTTCAATTGATTCAGACAAATTCACCTTCTCACCGCGAACCCAAACAGTCCTAAGCAAATTTGAGTGGGAGGCAAGACATTTTTCACCATATTAAGGCAAATGAGGTGCAAGTGTTGGATGGGGTATCCGGAGTTTATTTCATGAAAGATCAATTCGACTCATGCGGTTGTCGATTTATCATATGTCATGTAGTCATACCATAGCAGCTCTAGTATATAGGAGAATCAATCATCTGGCTTATGTGTCAAGATACTACACCATGTTGATGTACGGGCAAACATACTCTTCTAACTTTCATGTGCTACATGATGAAACACTGGCGGGTATGATGCGGGGTGCATCCTTTGATGTTGCCAGTGGTCAGAGTCAGGTCGGGTAGGCCACGATCACGTAAATACAAGAACACAATGGATGAGAGCGCATCATAAAGCAATCGCATGTGTAGTAGTTGTAAATCAATCGGCCATTACCGGACATCATGCCCACATAACCCTTCTAGTAGGCGATGAGTTTAGTTTGTGTTTAAATATATCATAACTGAATATGCATAGTTTTTCTTTGTCTCTGCAATTATATCACTACTCTAATAAATTTCCATTTCTTCTTACAGGTACGATGGCCGAGGAGCCTTCTAGACCGGTTAGATGGAAGGGCGTCGAGGCAGTTGATGATGCACCTAGACCGTATGAGGTTCATCCATAGCCTTACCGTGGCGGAAGGCGGCACATCCAGATATGGTATGAATATACGTGCTTATTTTTTTTCTATGTGTTTCATTTATGTTGTATTACATTACTTGACCTAACCTTTTTCGTACTGCAGTGACTATTTTGGAGGTAGCATCTCACCATCTTATGTTCAGAGAGTGGCCTGTCATGTGCCCACGGTTCTCACCCTCGCACTCCTTTCTTGTGTTAGCTGCGGTACATCAGACTTGACCATCACATGCTGATAGCACTGGTTGAGCGTTGGTCTCCCCAGACCAACACATTTCATTTTGCTGTAGGAGAGATGACATTGACATTACAGGATGTTGCAATGATCCTGGGTTTACATATTGACGGACCACAGATTGTTGGATCTATCATTGTAGGACATGGTAGGCGGTGGCAGAGTTGGCCGGACTGCTACGACGAGCTTATAGGTGGGCATCCGATTCCAGACACTGTGTATGACCTAGTTGACCCCGCAGTACATTTGACATTCAAGATGGGCCACATGCTCGACACATGCCACTTTCGGGTGTTCGTTAGACAGAGTCCTACACCTCCTTGAGTTGGACTTCATCAGACATGTGCAAGCCTATGTTTTGTTCCTTCTTGGGAGTTTTTACTACCAGATATGTCAGGGTCAGAGGTGCATTTGCAGTATCTCCCATTGCTAGAGGATCTTTACACATTCATCACTCTATCTATTGGCGGTGCTTCCCACCTATCTGAGGAGTTGCATGAGTCTACTAGTGCGGGGCCAATATGGCAGGTGTCTTCTTGATTCAATAGATTGGGTCTTAGGAGGCCGCATGTTGGTCAATTTACATGTCCCCACCCTAGAGATCTCGATGGGCTCAGTTGAAAGAAATTATTATCTTTATAGGCTTTAACATAATGACATGCAACTACGACTTGTATATGATATTTTTTTTATCGGGTGGAGAGAGATATGTCAGTCTTTGTTTGGCAATATCAAATTTTTAGGATGAGTTAGATGGGATTCTCAGGTACTTCTTAATTGTTACACATCATTCTTAACAAATGTTGTCAAACCATTATCTAACATGCATTGACACATACAGATGACTTGGGAGCCATCGACCTTGTCGAGAGGTCGCTTTGCGTATTGCTTTTGGTGAGGACATCTGCGAGTTCCACTTGATTAGTTGGAAGAGGAGTGGCACCTTCTAATAGAGTCCGTTAGTTTGGTCACTTGCCCATAAATGTAGCACGATGGACTCCGGTTTCATTAGAGTCGATGGCGAGGAAAGCGGTGCGTGCCATCAACAATACCTTCGCTCGCAGAGATCACGTTCTTGTGGTGCAACCTGGCAGCGTCATGATCCGCGGCATGATGGTTTAGGTCGTGGGCATTGTTGTACTTGTTGAAGGTGCCTACTGACCCACCGATGATGTACTACCCCAGAGCACACACCGAGCGAGCATATGTTACGATAACTCTATAATTTGCATATTTTCTTACTTATTATTTTCACATATTTACGTAGTAACATTTTAAACTGGTTTACTATAGGCGGAGCATATTTTGGTGATGGAGGATCTTGTTCAGCCTTTCTTTGGACGTTCAGATGACGTCGACTATCAGTTCACCATCAATAAGTATGAGCATATGATGCAGGATCTGAGGTTAGCGACACATATCGAGAGACAGGTCCAGGCGTCCCGAGCATATGCCACTCCGATAGACATACGGCGAGCCATCCACTATCTTGATCCGGGACCATCTTCTTTTCCAAAGAGCAGTCTTCCCATATAGTGACGTCCACGGGATTGGGTATCTCTGAAACTTGGACATTGGATCAGATGATGCGAGCCAAGCTCATCATTGATCGTCTGTAACCTTTGCTATACTCCAAGTAGTACTGTGATAGCCTATAGATGGCGTCATCGAAGATAGTGTTTAGAGGTGTACTTATTTTGTATAGTTATTGCTGGATATTTTTATTGTTCACTTTTATCTGCATCTATACTTGAGTTTATTTTGGGCTTATGGAAGAAATTTTTTTGTATCGTTTGATTACTAGTACATTTGTAGCTGTTTAACCTATTTGTATTTTCTAGTATCATTTGTTCACTGCTATTACATAGACATGTTACATCTGTTTGCATTTCCTATACATCGTAAAAAAAAAGACATCTTATTTTTTAAAAAAAATTGAGGAGGAGGAAATTCTGCCCTGGGGCTGGCTACTTAAGGTAGATAATCGATATTGTTAACTTAGTTTAGCGGTCGATCAATTATCAATGTGATTTGCAAATGTAATGTGTCCTTAGTGAGTAGCCAGCTAATACCTCGTGGTGAGGTGGTAGGCCACTTCTTGTGGATGACGTATTTAAATTTTTTTTACCAATTCTTTATCTATTAATTAAGTTTTAAAATATACTTAAATTAAAAATTTCATCTTTTGAGTGATTGATCATCTCATGATGATTGTTTCTCATAATATGAGGCTTAGGTGGGCTTAGTTCAATCCAATTTGGTTAGGATTAGAATTTGGCTCATAAGGGGTACTTTAGGTCACTTTGGGTCAAGTGAGCCTAAGTGGATCAAATGGCTTGGTTAAAGCTTGATTTTAGTTTGATTGAACTCACATATGGACTTATGAATGAAATATAAATCCATTTGCAAGAGATTTGAAGTTAAATGGGTTTTGATTCATTTGGCAATTTCAAGTTCAAAGGGTGAACATGAGTTTGACTTGGGTTTGATTTTTTATTTTAGTTTTGGTTTGATGATTGGAGTTTGTATTTATATTTGGATTCATGATTGAAGTATTGATTGAATCATGAAAAAAAATCAAGAGTTTGGCTTGATTTGAAATTGATTTGGCTAAGTTCAAGACTATGACTTAAAAGGCTTAAGTTGAATTTTGATTGAATTTGAGTTTGATTTTTGAATTTAGTTTTGGATTGATGATTAAAGTTTGTATTTATATTAGGATTCATGATTGAATGATTGATTGAATCATGAAAAAAAATCAAGGGTTTGGCTAAGTTCAAGATTTTGACATGAAAGGCTTAGGTTAAATTTTGGTTGAATTTGAGTTTGATTTTTGAATTTATTTTTGGATATTTTAATTTATACTTCATTTATATTTGTGAATATAAATGAGAATATAAATGGGTTATGAGAAAAATCCTTGAATTTGAATTGATTTTGAATTGATTTAGGCTAAGTCCAAGATTTGAATCAAAATGACTTAGGAAAGATTTTTTATTTGGATTTGAATTTTGAATTTGGTTTGATTGATTTGAATTTATATTTCATTTATATATGTGAATATAAATGAGGATATAAATAGGTTATGAGAAAATTTCATGAATTTTAATTGATTTGGATTTGATTTAGGTTAAGCCCATAAAAGGGAATCAAAGGACTTAGGAAATATTTTTGAACATGGAATTTCAATCATAAGCTTCAATCATTTGGAATTGATTTGAGTTTGAGAAAATCAATTAAGTTGGAATTAATTTAAGCTTTGATGTTGATTTGATTTGGAGTTTGACTTGAAGGCATGAAGTGAGGAATTTGGTTCAAGTTAAGGGATAGACAAATTTTCCTAACACCCCTAAGGCATGAATTCCATGGCTAACTCTTCTAAGTTTCTAGGACTAGGTTGAGTGTTCACCTAATCACTAGAAGTGTCTTAAGACTAAGGAACTCTTAAAGTCTAAGAGAATCCCTATGTCTAAGATGGAGGGGTTGAGAGCTCATTCTAAAAATGAGGTCAACATCCGCTAATACAACACTCCTGCCAGTAGAAGAGGAGCTAGTAGAAGAAGAAGTAGCTGCAACGGTGAATAGAGTGTTGGACTCAAATGATGGTTGCTCTACTAGACTATCCTGGGCAAGTATGGTGAGCTACTGCTGCTGCTGGGTTGTCACCTTCTTCAAGTTCTCTTTGGCAACTTGCAAACCTTTCTTGATGTTGGAGGTTTGAGCAGCCTCAGGAACCTATAAGGAGAGTTTCTTGATCTTAGAAACAACTTTTTTAGAGATTTGGGATAAAGCAATATCCCAACCTTCTTTTGTCTTAAGAGGATTGCAAGTATCCCCAAGAAATATCCTAATATAATTGGATGGTTATTTTAATAAGTACTCTTTGGGGATAACTACAATGCCTGACTTATAGCTACACTCAAGCTAATCCTTAAAAGTAATATAATCCTCTAAGTCATAGCTAATCATGTCATGGTAGGGGCAATAGCTAGGATCATTACTCTTGCCCACTTCCTCCGACCTTTTGGGATTTAGTAACTAAAAGTCATGTTTCTTTAAGATGTTATTAAATATTTTCCTAACTACCTCCCTCTTGAATGAATATGGAGGTGGGTAATAACTACCTGGCAGTGAGTAGGAGTACAGCTGCAGGGTAGGCTACTGAGGTGGTGGAAATGGCCATTGTGGGGGCTGTGACAGCTGGTATGACGGTCGAGGTGGTGGTAGAGGAGGTGGCAAAAGAGGCTGCTGAGCTCGGGGTCTCTCATATAGGACTCTGGCTGGTTGCTTCCCTCTATCCACTGACACAACTGTCATTGACTTCTTCTCAAACACCTTCTGCAGTTTGGGTCGAGATGATTGGTCGGGAAAGGGCAATTATTTGGCTTCCTCTTGTAGGATAACCTCCTTGTTGATTAGTTTCCCAAATATTTTGATGGTAAAGCCCTTAAGCATGAAGGCGACCGGTCCATGGATATTCTTAAGAGGAATCTTAATGGCATGCTATTCGGACAGTTGTGGCTCACATTTCATGCTCAGGTTGTGTCAGCTGAGAATATAATCAACAAGGGACTCGTTAGGATTTTTCTTCGCTACAATAAGGTCACCTACAGTCACTCTCTGCTGAGCTCTAGCAAACCTCTTAACAAAGAGGTGTACTAACTCAGCAAAAGTCTTCACCGAACTATTGAGTAGTTCGATATATTAATCAAATGCAACCCCTGCTAAGCTGCTGAAAAAAAGTCTAAATAGGAGTGATCATTGTAATCGATGTTACAACAACCAGCCCTAAAATGTGCAATATGCTATCGTGAGTTTCCATTGTTGTCAAATATCTTGAAGGAAGGCAGCACAAAACCTTTAAGCTATTTAACTACATCGAATTCCTCTAGGTATGGTTTACCCATTAGAATAGATGAGCTCCCCCTAGCTTGCGCCATCGCTTCCTTCACCTACTGTTCTACCATGTGTTTAATATCCTTTTCATGCATGGAGGTGCTATCTGTGACCTTCCTATGCAAGCTACCAGCATCATCCTCTATGGGAGTGCACCTAAGATGGTCTAAGGTATGTACCAACTCTGCTCGGTTGGCTACCATAGGAGAATTCTATGAGACTAGGGTTGAGTTCTACAATGCTAAAACCACTGCCATCAACTCCTCTACTTTGTTCTCCATCCTATCTATATGATCGTCCTTCTGCCTGAGCTTGTGGTGGAGGTGATGAGTCAAGTGAAAGTTGTCACCTTCATCGAGCATGGCACCTTCTTGGATTTGCTGATCCTACTATAAGGACCCTCGTGTATCAACCATGTGGACCTCAGCTATGTCATCCAACATGTCATCCTCATCTGGATCAAAGCTAACTAGACCCTCCTTCTGATGTGAATGGTCACTCCCAAGAATTTATTTCTTATCAACAAAGTAGTTTTCTAAGATGTCATATAGTGATCAATCTACTTTACTTGGCTGAACTAGCATGAACACTCGTTGACGACTAACCGTAGGACTATGCTCATCTAACTCTATGCAAAGGATACTGCCTACTGAAAGGACTTCCTCACTAGGATGATCAACTATCATGGGGACTATGTCGGTGTCCCCTCTCTCCCTCTGATGGATAGGTGACCACCACTTTACCAAGGTGGTAGGGGAAGCTTGATCTCACCTCAACAGATGAGATGGATGGAGTGGGATCCTTAGGCTGTAGCTGGATCACCAGTGGGGATGGTCTTTCCCCGGATGGGGGCTTCTGAAGCTTGGTAGAGGTGGTAGATGTTGTAAGTTGAACGGGTGATGGTGGGCAGTGAGTGGAGCGGTACGATGGCAACACCGACTACCTCTCAACTAGAAATCTCCTCCTGCATTAAACTGTTCCTGTGAGAATAATGTTGTTTGAATGATCAGCCATGATAGGGCAACGATCAAGGAAGTCCATTATAGTGGAGGCTGTCGACTGTCTAGCGTACCTCCTTCTCTCTCTTTCCTGCTTGGGCTGAAACTTGAGCATCGATGACTCTCTCCCTGCAGAGCTAGTCACTAACACTCCTAGGAATCACAGACCTCAAATCAAATAATGCTCCAAACTCTGAGCGTCCATAGGCTCTGCCAACCTAGTGAAGAATTGTCCTAAGATCGGTATAGGGCCTCCTACGCTCCCTAGCTGGTACCTCGAAGTGTGCTAGTGATGGAGGCGATGCAGTGATCCTCCAGTAGTCCTCCTCTCCATCTGAGGTCGAGAGGGGGTGAAACTTGCTACCACTCAAGAGTGAAGAGGTCTTATGGGGAGAACTCTCCTCAATGACATGGGAGACAGCATCAATCTGCCTGGCTTCTCACTCATAGTGTCGCTTTGCATTCTTATTTTTGTTGCGGAGCTGGCTGCAGGTGAGCAAAGCAGAGTGAGAGCTAGAACCTACTTCAAAGGTAGAGGAGACTATTTCAGAGGCCAAGATAGCCTTCTCCTTTGGGGTGACCAAAGAGGAGGTAGTATCTCTTACTAGGGCTATGGCAGGGGAAACTAACTAAACAGGCTCTGAAGCAGCTGGTACTGACACTGACACTGATCGGGATGTTGGAACTACGACAGCCTTCCTTTTCAGTGAGGGGAACTCAGAGTCAAACAGATTATCGAAGAGGAGAACTAGTGTCTGCCCTGCCACCTCCTCCATGCTAACAGTTGTGAGGGATGTCCTCTCATAAGTAACTCAGACTCCCTCAAAATCACGGCCAAAGTAAGTCAGATGTGTGGTGGCGATCATGGTGAGATTGGCCTAATCCAAGGATGGATCCACACCAGAAGGGAAGGAGAAAACAAACTTGTCCGAAGCCATAATAACTACACTAACTAAAGATTGAGAAGACTGATTGTGCTAAAATCACTCTATTTATTGAAACATAACTTAGCCAGACCCTTACTTTGATATTTATCTTCAATCATTGACTTCTAGATTGGATTTAGATTTTTAACCCACACTTAACAAATTTAGGTATGCTAAGTTGGATTCATTGTATTTTGGAGAGATTTTTGATAAAATGGAGGATATACTTTGCCATATGATTTTGATTTAGAACCCATACTTAACCAATTTAAGTATGTTGAGCAAGGTTCAAATATTTAGAGAGACTTTGGAGATATATATGTTGTATGTTTTATATAAAAATTTGATTTGAAAAAACCTTTAGCAAATTTAGGTATGCTAAAAGGTTTTCAATTATATGTTTGAAAATTTTGTGAAAACATCTTTGTTTGTGATGATTATTTGTTATGTGTGTGATATGTGTTAATTTGATTTGAAAATGGGACTTTTACTTAACAAATTTAGGTATGTTAAGTAGAGGCCAAATGTGTTTGATATATGTTTGTTTGATTTCTGTCTTCTAATTTTTTTTTTTTTGAAAAAGATGGGAACTCTTATTTGACAAATATGGTATGTCAAATAGAGTTAAAATGTGTTATGATTTTAAAAGAGAGGAATCTATTTAATAAATTTAGGCACGTTAAATAGAGTTCATTTTTTTTATTTTTGAAAATGGGACTCTCATTTGACAAATTTGGTTATGTCAAATGGAGTCCAAATGTGTTTTGATTTTCAAGACTTTGGAAAATAGGTATTTTACTTAATAAATGTGGGTATATTAAATAGAATTCTAATTGTTTTGATTTTTCAAAAAAAAATGAAACTTTCATTTGACAAATTTGGGTATGTCAAATGGGGTTAAAATATGTCTTGATTTTGTGTGTGATTTTTTCTTTTGGAAAGAGGGAACTCCAACTTTAGCACTTATGGAATATGCTAAGTGGAGTTCCAATTTTATGTCACAATTTTATTTGAAGATAAAATCTTCATTCAACAAGTTTGAGTATGTTGAATGGAGATAGCTATTTTCAAATTTTGCTTTTGAAAAAGAGCTTTTAAAATTTTTTATTTTTATTTTGAAAAGAACCTCCATGTAACAATTATAGGAATTGTTATATGAGGTTTGGTTATTTTTATGATTTTTTTGAAAACTTCTTTTGACTTTCATTCAAATCTTTTATTATGTGAATTTTGAAAAAGTACTTTTGGAAAAGTGTAATTATGCAAAAGAGTTTTAATTTCTTAAGTATAAGATGAACCTTGTCTCACCAAGCTAGTGGTAAAGAGGTTCTAAATTTTTAGTCATCTCTTTTTATTAATTAATTTTATCCTTAC
Organism: Cymbidium sinense; assembly: GCA_021442155.1. Classification (NCBI taxonomy): domain Eukaryota; kingdom Viridiplantae; phylum Streptophyta; class Magnoliopsida; order Asparagales; family Orchidaceae; genus Cymbidium; species Cymbidium sinense. The sequence continues at coordinate 246,599,498 of CM038214.1, forward strand.
CTATTGGGGGGGACACAATAGGAGTTTTATGACCTACATAGAGTGAGATCATAAAACCTAAAGTATGTTGGCAAGCTTTGCTTTAGGATGAATTAAGCTAAATGCCAACGAAAACAAAGATAGTCTCGGACTTACATATAATATAAGTCCACTATCAATTCTTGGAGATAACAATTGTCTACTAGAGATGGAGAAAGGAACCATCCCCAGTGGAGTCACTAGAAAAATCAATAGTATTTATTTTTTAGATGTATATGGGGGACACCATGCAGATCTGAGGGGCTATTTATTGAGGTGATCGGGTATGAAATTAAGGATTGATACACCATCTCAAAAAATAGAAATCATCACCCTATAATTGACCTAATCACCTAATAAGGACTCCTAAGGCATGATGGATCTTCGAATATACTAGAGATTTTTCCCCTACTTTACATGGATGAATAAAGCAGAGTTTATATTAAACGGAGTTCTAAAATTCTCTATAGGAGCAAGCCCCCATAGTTAATTATATCCTAAGAAGGTGAATTATTTAGAAATACTCTCGATTAAAGTAGACAATTATTGTCTCTAAAGATTTCAAAGTTAAGACTATCGATAAATTAGCAATATTGGAAAATTAAGTGGGAAATATCAAAGAGAAGACTTATTTTGGAAGCCAAAGGAAATCAGTAGGGACTGCTCATGATACTAGGAAGCCTAATGAACATTCCAATCTATCATATGGTTGGGCTTTATAATTTTGAAAGTGAGGAGAATTATTTTATTTTGAGTTGAAATTTTATTAGATTACTAAGGCTTATAGTCCATTAACACAAGGTTAAGGAGATGCCTAAGAGGTAAGGATTAATGCTTATAGCCAGAAGGAAACAGCTACCTCATGTCCTAAATCAAGAGAGCTTTAGCAAAAGATAAAGCATGTCCAAAATCTAAGCGAAGATGGGTATAAGGTTTACCTCCACAAAAGAGAGTAAACCATCCAACTGCTAGACTTATAACCGTCTAGTGTGACAGCCAATTAACTCCTCCTACGCTTTAAAACTATGTAGGCAAGTCATATAATTTTGCAAGATTAGTTAGGCTATTATTAATTAAAAAGAGACTAAAATTATTAAACCCACTCTCTAAGAGGCTAGAGCATGAGTGGTATGAGTAATGAGTTAATCTAAAGAAGCAAATCTTTTAAGTTTTATTGGATTTTTGACACTTCATTTTGAGCAAGGCCATAGGATTTTCATATGTCTAAATGCATGATGAAAATGTATTATGGCCTAAATCAGTGAAAAAGAGGTGATTTCACCACAGATGAAACCCTCAAAGGCCAAGTCTTCCCCTATCGTGCAAGGATGGAAACCCTCTCTTAGCAAGTGAAGCAATATAAATACATGATGTTAAACATACAACATTCAGCTAAGGGATTGCTAAATCTTTTAATTATCTTGATTTAATGCCTAGGCTTTATGTGAGGTTATGGATTATTTAAAACTTTAGTTATGAGTTGTAGTTAGGGTAGAAAAATTAATTTTTTTCCTAAGAGCCTAATCGTATCTAGGCCATGCAATAAACACCAATCATAAAAAAACTTTGAAGAGGCATGTAATTTCTAATGCACAAGCTAAACATAACATCAAACATTTTATAACTAGCATAAAAAAATAACAGGCCGGTGTTATCGGGTACCACCGTACAACCTAAAAATAGAAAATGATTAGCCAAGGTCTATCCTTATACAACCCGGAATATGAAAGAATAATTACAATTTACAAATGAATAAATGTTATGGGGGTCTTTAGACCTTCATTCTTTATGTCTTTTCTCCTTTGATTTGGTAGGCTTCAAGGCATCACATGGCACCCCAGAACGAAGCCTTTTGGCCATTGCTCATCCTAATTCCTCATAACACTAATCCTAATTTCTAATATAAAATTATATTAAAAATATGAGAAGTAAATCTAACTACACCTGCAAAATATGTATTAGTTGAACACACATACAATATATATATATATATATATATATATATATATATATATATATATATATATATATATATATATATATATATATATATATATATATATATATATATATATATATATATATATATATATATATATATATATATATATATATATATATATTTAGACTTAGCACCTTGCACATGGGTAACCAAGCTCACCTGTCCTAACTTAGATTATGCTTAGGGGTTTAAGCAACCTGTAAATAGAGCATTTATATTTATTTTAAGCACCCCTTAAGCATAATCTCCTGCAAAAAATAACATTAGGCTAATATCGGCTTAACATCTAGTCTATGAAGCATACAACCTATCATCCAATCTAAAATAATACATCACAAAACTAAACACACATCATACCATTCACCGCCCTAATATAAAGTTAGAAGTTGTGACTTAGTTCTAATGTGTGTATTAAGGTTTGTGTGGTATAGCCTAACTAGGCATTAAGGTTATGATTTTCTAAATGTGAAAGAATATTTAATCATATGAGGTTGATTTCACTTTAAGTGGTTTAATTGATTTGGGAATTTTACTCAGTGTTTTCTTTTATTTCATTTGATTAGACTTAGCAATTAAGTGTTATAAAGAAAAGAAAAAGAGAGGATTACTCTCTTTCATCATTACCCTAAGTCACTTCTAAAGCATGTTAATCAACTTAGTTCTCTTTAGTGAATGGCTTATTAAATATTTTAAATGAATCCTAGGTTTAGGTCCACTTTAAATAATCATATTCAACATGAAAGGCATCTTAAGATTAATTTGATTGAATTACTATCACATGACACATGTTAAGTCATTCATTTCCATCACATGTAACATGCATATGATTAAGTCCTAAGTATACTTACACATACAATATATTTCAGCATACTTGAATGATGGATGTGAGTATGTATATTCTAAGTTTATATTTTTCATTTGATTGAATTATTTCATCATATTCATTTAAAGCTCTATCTAAATTCTTATACAAAAATACATAGGGATGAAATTAAATAGGTATGTGTCATTATTAACCAGGGAAGTGAGGTAATCAAATGACCTCCTTGGGGCTAACTAAAGCCTCATATTCCCAGGATGTCCATATTATATACCATTATATTCAAACCATATGAAAATTTGCATACATGAACATAAGAAAGAAAACTTCAAATCACATGATCAATTAATTCAATCACTTGAACAATTGCAAATGCATGTATTTTTTATAAAAGAAAAAGGGTTCTTCTTCCATAGTTAAATACACACACACATGTATAAGAGACATAAGGTAGTACATGCCAATTTTAACCAGAGAAGTAAGGTCATCAAATGACCTCCTTGGGGCTACTTAAATCCTCATATTCCTGAGATGTCCAAACTAAATATTTGCTTTTCTAAATTATATATGGATGTAAACATAAGTAAAGGAAGTAAAACCATGCAAAGATTATATTTTTACTTGATTGAAACATTTAAGCATGTAGATTAAAATTCATATTCAAATTCTAATGTAGAAATACATATAAATGAAATCAAATAAGTACTTACAATTGTTAACCTAGAAAGTGAGGTAATCAAATGACCTCCCTGGGGTTAACTGAAGCCTCGTATTCTTGGGATGTCCAGACTATATACCTATTAACATTCAACTGCATGTAAAGCTACACATAAATAAAAGAAAGAAAGCTTCAATCCATACACTTAGGGTATAATCTCACACATTTCCTATATATTTATAACTAGCATTCATAGCATATGTAATCATTCATTTATAATCTTTGAAAAATACATTTGGATTTAATAGTCATAACAGCCACACATATATTAAATTAAATCAACACATGAAAACTTTACATAAAAGGAATCCATTTGATTTAATTTTACAAAAGATGAATGCATGAATCAAATTACATACAACATTTATTATGATTGGAGAGCAATAAATAAACATAAACATATGATTTCATTCAATCAAGTTAATTCCTAAGGACAATCATATCAAATAAAATTATTTAAAGCAAACTAAAACTTTTTTAATATCATTTTTTAATTTCATGTTTAATTTGATTTAAGAAAAGAGAGAAAGAGGTTTGCTAATCCTAATCTCATCCCATGTTTGTAAGCTAATTTGATTTAATGAAAAGGTAATTAGGTTGATTTTATAGATTAATTAAATTATGGTATGAATTAAATCAATTAATTAACTCTTACCTATATTACCTTAAAGTAATTAACTAAATAATTATGAATATGCAAATGAATTGAAAAGTAAATTAGCAATGGTCCAATGAAATGAAAGGGCCTAATGCAATTGACTCATAATTTATAATTAATTAAGGTTAAGGAACTTAATTACATTTATGATTTCCCCACACATATGGGAAAATCATAATTTCATTAAATCTATTTAGACTTTTAAATACCTAAAGTTCTACCCATGAATTAATTAGGTCCTTATATATTTTAAAAATTAATTAAACTAATTAAGTAATTAATTAATCCATTAATCCTTAATTAATTTCTCTTGGAAAAGTGAAGGAAACTTACAGAAAATATTAGGGGAGAAGCCTCAATCTAATTTCCTAAGCCTCCCCACTGTTAAACAGTGATAAATGACCCAATTAATTAGTTATTTTACTATTCATATGGTTAATAATCACTTAATTAAGTTAAGAAGGTAATTAGGGCTTAATCAATTAATTTCTCTAATTAATTAACCTATAAATCCCAAGAAAAATAAGGGAGGCAGAGGTCATCCCCTAAACAATCTCAAAAAAATTGAGGTTAATTAGTTAATTAATTAGGGAGTAATTAGAGTAATTAACTTTTTAATTAAACCTTAATTAAGCCCAAATTATTATACAAAATCAATTAAGGATACTTTTAATGGATTCCTCTCTAAAATACCTTTAAAATGAGTCTTTATTTATATTTTTTTGAATTTTTCTACAATTAGTTATGAATTATGGAAGCTTCAGCCTTAAAATTGGATTAAATAGCCTAATTAAGCATTAATCCCGTCGGCACCACATGGCGCACTGACTCTACGTGCTTTCTATATGACACCATGGGATTGGCTATTTAAGTAATCATTTTCATGAGCGACAAACAACGGAGCCCGTCCTCCATGGATCACTCGATCCGAGCTCAGATTCATTCCAAAATAACCCCACACCTTTGCGCAAGGGATTCACAAAGATCCAATGGCTAAGATCGGCTCACATGCAAATTTTCTTTACAAAGCTTTAACACATTTTAAGCTAAAGCTCAGTTTCAATGGATTTACCTCACTGGAGCTAAGATCGGCAATTTGCACTCTTGAAGAAGCTTTGGATAGTTGAGATGAAGCCCTGTTGATTAGCAATTGGATTGGTTCCAAGTGGATTGCTCGGTTGGCCAAGAATGGTGCTTTTGGATGCTCAACTTTGATCGAAGTCCATCCTCCAGTGGGCTTGGAGCTCAGGGAAAGGTTCTCTTGGCTTTGATGACATGCATGGAAGGTGTGTGTAAAAGCAATTGGGTTTTGATTGAAAATTGGAAAAGTTAGAATCAAGGATGAGCTCCCCTATTTCAGCTTTGCACAGGAAGAGAAAATTCAAAGTGGGGAGGGCTTGGAATCACTCGAGAGATTGTTAGGGAGCTTCGTTTCTCTCTTGGGAGCTCAGACGAAGCGAATGGTATGATTTCCTATGAGAATTGAGGGGGTAAACCCCTGAATTGGTTGAGGTGGATGGACGAGATTACTTCCCTAATTTTGGCCAGTCAGCCACCATCAGGGGACTAGAGGGGTCGCAATTGAGTCCACATGGCTCAGTTTGAGTGGAGGAATGCATGGGAGGTGGCTCAAGGCTTGACATAGTTGATGGCTTCTTCCTTTGTCCATAGGTTCTTAGTTTGGGAGGGAGGTGAGTTAACTCAACTCCTTTTGGTCCATAGCAAGCCTATCCCACTTAAGGTGGGCTAGGTGGCTAGGTGACACCCCATTTAGGTGCTTGATGGTTGCCAAGGATGATAGGAGAGTGGACTTAACCAATTTTGATAAAATCCCACATGGGAAGGCATATCCAATGAAGATTTGCCTTGGGTTTGGCTCCAATTGATTTTAAGCTAATTTTCGGCTGACCTAAGATGGGTTTGGGTCAGGTTAGGTCAGGTTGCAAGGTCCCATGGGTTGGTTTCATGGGTTTTGGCTTAATTTGGTCAAATGGGTCAATTTGGGTCATGTTGAGTTAGGTTGACCAATTGGTCAAATTGGATCAAACTAAGACTTGAGTTAGGATCAAATTATGATTTGAAGTATTTTAGTTCAAGTGGTTTCAATTAATTTGGCCTTGGTTTGAATCAATTTGGATTTTGGCCAATTTGGGCTAAGTTGGTCAATTAGGTTCAATTTGGTCCAATCGATCAAATTGGAGATTTAGACAAGTTCAATAATGAATTTGGAATTAACTTGGGCCATTAGTTGTAATCAATTTTGGTTGGATCATGATTTGACCCATTTTGGTCTTTTAGGTTAATTTGGGTCAACTTGGGTCAAATGGCCAATTGGGTTTAGTTTGGCTCAATTAATGGTCAAGTCATGTTCAATCATTGATTATGAGTTGGTGTGAATCAATAGTTTCAATCAATTCGGTGTGGGATAAGTTTTAGCTTGTTTGGGTTTCATATGGGCTAAGGGTTGACTTGGTCAAATGACCAAGTTGACTTGGTTTGACCCAATTTAAGGCAATTGATCATCCTAGGGTGATCAATGATCATGGTATGAGGTTTGTATGGGATTGGTTCAATTCAATTTAGGTTGAATTAAAACTTAGTTCATATAGGTTTTTTAGGACACTTTGGGTCAAGTGTACCTAAATGAGTCAATTGGCTTCATTTTGGTTTGATTAAGGTTTAGTTGAATTTATTTATGAATTTATGATTGAAATATAATTCCAACTGTAATCAATTTGGGCTATGATGGGTTTTGGTTCATTTGGAATTCTCAAGTCAAAAGGGCTAAGTTGGGCTTGACTTGGGCTGATTTCAATTTGGTTTGATGATTGTAGGTTTCATTTATATTCAAGAGAAAATCTATTGATTTTGGCTTGATTTGGACGAGTTTTGCCCAAGTTCAAGGAAATGAATTAAAAGGGTTGAATTGGGTTTTAATTTGATTTTGGATTTGGTTTTGGCTATTTGAATTTATATTCCATTTATATTTGTGAATATAAATGAAGATATAAATTATTTATGAGAAAATCACTTGAGGTTGGAGTGATTTGGAAGCAAATTTGAGTAAGCTCATGGAGATAGGTCAAAAGGGCTTAGAAGGAAATAAATTTAGTTTGATTTAGCTTTGATCATTGGAATGTAGGTTTCATTTATATTTTTGAATATAAATGATAGAATAATTGATTTATAAGAAAATCAATTGATTTTGGGTTGATTTGAATGAGATTTGGATAAGCTCATGGAGGTAGGTCCATATGGGCTAGGAAAGGAATTTGGTTGGATTTGGATTTAATTTGATTTAGTTTTGGTTATTTGAGTTATACTTCATTTATATTTATGAATATATATGAAGATATAAATGACTCATGAAGAGATCAATCAAGTTTGGATTGAATTGGTTGGAGATTTGGCAAAGTCCATGGAATTCAATCATAAGGCTTAAAGAGGATTTGGGAGTTTAAATTTGATTTTGGGTTTCAATCATTTGGAATTGAGTTTGGACTTGAATTTAATAAATGATCAAGGGATTTAATTGATCTTTGAGAAAATTAATTGAATTTGGATTGATTTGAATTTGATTAAGAGCCAAGTCCATATGATAAAATCATAGGGCTTTGGCAGGGTTTTGATTTAGGATTTGATCATTCGTTTTGATCAATTGATTTACAATTTGGATTTGGAGTTAGTATATTTGAATTGAATTTGAGGCTTTGTTTGAGAAGGTAAATATAGGTTGGTTTTAGGCCACAGGATGGGCAAGTCTTCCTAAATCTATAAGGCATAACCTACCCTTATGACTAACCCTTCTAAGTCTCTAGGCTTAGGTTAAGTATTCACCTAATTACTAGAAGTATCTTAAGACTAAAGAGCTCTTAGTGCCTATAAGAGTCTTAGATCCATGCTGAGGAGGTTGAGAACTCACTCTAAAAGTGAGGTCAATAATGGGTGGTATACACCACAGCCTGAATACGCCATCCCACCATACCAAGAAAGGCATATATGGTGCTCTAAGGTACCTTCATGTAACACATTTCCCGGCCACTCCAAGAAAGGCGTGAATGGGTACATATTTTGGTGGTCGACAGTCATCCTTCCTATCACATCAAGAAAGACATGTATAGGGTTATCACCTACATGAGAATAGTTCTACAAAAGCAAGAACTTTCTCCATCATGTCAAGAAAGACATGTATAGATACTTATTGCAAACAATTTTAATGAGCTCTATTCATATCTATGCTTTACACAAAATGCAATTGAAATCAAGTGGCAAAGCAATGAATCTTGGGGAGGGATTAAACACGAATAAAAGGGTGACCGGTTTCAAGAATTAGATTTGAGTTAAGTTCAACCTAGACTCCACTGAGTTGTAAGAATGGCCTCTTTAAATATTCACAAATTCTACCCCCCATCCATCCTATCCTATTCCAATGAAAAAATGGTTGCTTGATAATAAAATATAAGCAAGGTTTAGGCAAATATAAGCAAAAAAATCGGCACAACATAATTTTCAATCCTATAAAGTTTAGCCTCCAATACTCCATTTTATTTTAAATATTAATTAGGCTGCTAGAAAGGCTTGAGTGGGATTTAGGTTACGCTATATCAAATAACAAGAAATATAACTTTAATCCCTACAGAGTTTTTCCTTATCTTTCAAGTTTTACCTAAAATCATGGATTGGATGAATTCAGGTAATGGGCTATTCAACCTGAAATCATTGAGGTCCACTATCTCTTTGGGCTTTCTACAACAAATGAAAAGGGAAGGGGAAGAAAGACTTGGCTAGTAGCATGGATATGGAGAAAGGCAACAGGATGTTTGGTAAACGGATTTGAGTGGGGTTTAAGCCAAATTTATCTTAAATCTAGCCAAACAGTATTTTTTGACAAGTTAAATCCATGGCTTGGTGTAATCTGCTAAAGCTGCTTTGGCATGGTTAAATATCGATTGATCAAATCTTGTAGGTAGGCTAATTTATGAGATTTAGACAAGCAGAAGCATATGAAGCGGGTCGGGGTTGGAGGAAAGAACAAGGGTTACCTTGGCAATGTCTCCCATTTTTTCTTCAGTGGCTTCGAATAAGAGCAGCGGAAGTGAGAGGGTTCAGTTCGGTTGTTATAACTGGACGAACGGGGCATTGGGATCTCCTGTGCCGCTCGAGGCAGATGAGAATGAGAAGAGGAATCGAAGGGGAGTGGCTCATCTGTTTACTGTGCTCATGCGGCTAGGAGGAAGGAACAGACGGGAGAGTTTGGTCGGGAGCTCCTTGTGCGGCGCGTGTAGGGTATCGGGCTATGAATAGAGGAGTTATGTGTTTAGGGTTAGATATAAAGGGGGTATATATAGGCTTTCCTTAATTTAATTATTTCCTTAACCCTAATTCAAATTTTTGCACCGACTTTATTACATGGGAAATATATATATATATATATATATATATATATATCGATCTTAGGTTATTCTGATATTCTAACGCAACGATGCAGTCCATTTCATGATCGGAGGTCATTTAGTTCAAGTTAGTGTCAAATCGGATCAATTTTAGTTCAAATTTGTGCGTCATCACTTCTGACTACTCAACATTTGCGCAAACTCATCCAAATTGAGTGTAGACTATCTCATTTGAAAGGTTTCGATATTTTAATACCAACGGTGTGATCAATTTTATGAACGAAAGTCATTTAAGCATCATCATGACTTCTCAACCTCAATATGCGTGTAGACCCGTTGACGGATCTTCTTCTTGATCGGTCGACCGTCGAATTATGCAAGATATATATTATGATCAATTTCAACATTCTAAACACGATGGCGAAGTCCGTTCATCAATCGAAGATCATTTCAACTGATTACTGGCATCGATGAGTATATTTCAGCTCCGATTTACGCACTATTGCATCCGAAGTCTGTCAAATTTATCTTGTGAGCTCGACTCGACTGATGCAGCATGCATGAAGGTCAACAAGTACCTCCACCATTAATTTTTCAGAGAGCTACAACGGTCCTAAATATACCCTAAGCATATCTTAATTTGCTTCTTAGGAGTTCTATCGAACAAGTTGGGTGCACTATATAAAATCACCAACTTTGGGTGTAAATAAAAAAAAATTGTGGTTTCACATATGACATTTTGAGGAAATGTTGTACATTTGAGTATATATTAGTGTGTGAAGTTACATTTTGAAGAGAGATAAGTAGTTGATATGTGAAGGGATGAGGCAAAGGACCATAGTGATAACATAAAGGAGGAGGATATGGTGGAAGTGGGAGATCTTTTTTTATTCATTTATGCAAATATTTCTTATAGATGAATCTATCATTTTTATTTCTTATTTGTCAATTTTGGAATCTTAAGAAGATTGAAATTATGTACTCAAATTTTAGTAAAGTGAAAGTTTGTTATCTAAGGGTGACCCTGTGACCTTTTCTCTTCTTTTAGTGATTACTATGTTATTAATTTTTGTACTTTTTTTGTATCCACTTATATGAGTTGTATGGTATCCTCTTTCTTGCATGATTGAAGCATAATTTAGCTTATATCTCTCTTGATAAAAGTTTGGGAACTTTGAGTGTTTGTATTTTCATAATTTTGTTGCATCTTCTTTATTGATTAAGTCAAAGATTTCTTAACTCTCATCTTTTATATTATTTAATAGATTTAGGGATTTATTCTTCTCATAAATTTTATACCATTAAATGTATAGCCAAATAATTTATTAAAATTTAGCAAAGTTTAATTGTGGGCTCCGAAAATTCACCACCGACCTCTCGATTAAGAGAGTGATTAAAAGTGTTGATGAAATTTTTGAATAGAATATTAAATAAGATTTAGCCTTTTGTTGTGAGGACTTTCACAGTTCGGGTTCTATGGCAAGCACCTATTAATTACCCTCTCAATCGAGAGAGAACTTTCGATTAAAGGCTGGTTAGATCTCTAAATGCGTGGCATATAGTAGCAGCATATGGAGTTTTGAAATTTAGAATTTATGAACTTCATTATGTTTAACTTAAAGCGGATGGTTGGAGGAACGATGATGTGCCCGATCTAGATCCCATGGTTCCGTTATCCCGGGCTATCGCGGTCCTTAGTCTATTTAGTCAAAGGAGGTAGTTGACCCAACCTGACAGAAGGATCCTTGTCAGCAGCCATGGGTTGCGTCGTTCAAGGGAGCCTTATAGACCTAGGGTGATGTTTGTCTGAGGAGACAAGCTTTAGTCTACCTTAGCTAACAGAAGATTTTTTGCCCTATCAAGTATACCCTATGATTCACAACTCAAAGGGCAGAGCCATTAGGGGGCATATGGGCTATACTCATGACTGTAATATAATGGTTCCATTTAGCGGTAACTACCCGATCAGAGGACTTTGATCGTAACTACATCATATGAAGCCTAATGACCAAGCCACGCAGTCAGAGGACACGGGTCACATCTTGCTGGCATGAGATTGTTTGAGAGTAAACATAGTACTTGATTTGACTTCGACTCCTTCGTAAGCTAGAGTTTTCTTAATTTGTCATCTCCGAAAAACTATTGTGGAAGGTGGATTGAATGGAGTTTATTTTAAGCTTTTAGATTGAATTTCATTTAGACATTTGTAACTTAACGATATTTCAAATTCTGCATTTAGATTGATATTCAATCTAAGTTAATTTGTTTTGAAATTATAATCATATTTTGATTGAAGTATCCCTCTCCGGTTAAAATTTTCATTTAACACGGCCATAATCGAGGTGGTTTATTGTTTCGCTGTTTCAGATCCTGTCGACTCTATTAATTTAATAATAAAGGGTCAGATTTGCTGTCATATGATAGAATTAACTTCTCAGATGTTTTATTAGATTGAATATATTATACTAACATCACTTGATTTTTAGGTTTTGTTAACCTGGACCCGGTCCTAAGACCCAATCGAGGTTCAACCCACGCAGCATCCTCAAACACTAAGTTTTAGCATTCGGCATAGTATTGGGGCCCATGCATGTGTATTTAAGAATGCTTGCGCACTTTTGAGGTATTAAATTTGAGTTTTAATCATACTTTATAATGTCTGCAAGAGTTTAATTGAATCCTTAATTAACGCCTTCTATTCGCTTGTACGATGTGTTACGAATCCGATGGCGTAAGAATTTTTTTAAATCTTATTCAATTATTTATATTAATATTCATTTGTTTGCATTTAGTTCATAGCTCATTGAGTTCTCTAAGTTTCAATGAAACTTTTCTCGTAATCGCTAAGAAGCTTATAGACTCATTCTTATTTAAAGACCTTTAGAATTTTTTTTTTGCCTGAGTAAGTTTGGCTTTGATTCATCATTTTTCATTTAAGTTTAATTTAAGCTTATTAATACTCTTATTTAATATATTTAAACTTTATGTCAATCTAAATTTTGACAACATTCCGATGTTGTCCCCACATAAAGGGCTGCATCGAGGATAGCTTTGACCTACCCGCCACGCTCTTCTACGCACAGCAGTCGATGTTTTACAACACCACAGTCGTAATCTTCTAACCTGCCATGCTCGGAGGATCTTCAACTATCATCTCGGCGTAATAAGATCTTCAAACACCTACAATTTCAATTCATATTTTTATTTTGAGCTTAGGGTTTATTTTGTATTAAATTAATTAAGTCTCTGTCGGTCAATTTGCAACCTCCGATCTTCCCCACGGGGTGCATCGAGCTATTTTTACCTCACGCTTCTTCTAGCGGTCGATGTATCATGCGGTCTTAATTTTCAATCCCATCACGCTCTTCTAAGCACAGTGGGGCCTTCAAATATACCTGCATAGCATAATATATACAAACATATATTTTTAAATGTTGATTTAATTTTGATTTATTATTTTCATTTAAGTTGAGTTTAAACTCATTAGTATTTTTACTTGATTCTCTTTAAACTTTATATCGGTCCAAATTCGGTACTCGACGTCATCCATTAGGGGCGTATCGAGGGCTCCTACCACCCACGCTCTTCTAAGCATAGCGGGCAGTGTCGTAGTCTTCAATCTCACCACGCTCTTCTGAGTGCATAGGGGTCTTCAAATGCCTCTTCATTAAGCTGCTTCCTGTAAGCCTCTTCCTCTTGATGCTTTTCCCTCTTGACAGCAGCTTCAATGGAAGCTGCCTCTTCCAATCGACGTTTATCAGCCTCTTCCATGACTTTCAACTCTTTTTCTGTCTATTTGTAGTGATGCAAGATACTCATCATCCTGTTGCTCTCTTAGCATTCGCTGTTCAGCTAGTCTTGGAGATGGTGGATGAGGTGCCTTATCATAAGGACTTGGCATAGCTTGATGACGAGGATATTCAAAATGATAAGAAGTTCCACCAGGAATGCCCCCAAATATAGCTGCCTCAAGCATGATAGCTTCATCATGCTCTTCAGATGAGATGCCACCCCACTCATCAGACTTGAATGCGTCTTCATTATGCTGAGAATGCCTAGCAATATTTCATGTTGTTGTGTACTTGATGGAGGACTAGATATCTGCCGAGAAGCATTTCCAGAAGCAGCAGGTATAGAATGGTGTCTAACTAGTGGCTCTTCATCTGCATCATCAACTTCAGCTTCAAGTGATGGATCTCGTTCATCCATGTTTGATTGATAAGAAATTTGAGATTTTGATCTCTCAAGCCGTTGCATTCCATTTGCTACGCGTATCTTCCATTTTTTTTTTTGGCCTGCTGTCAGATGCGTTGGAAGACTGCTCACCAATATCCAAACCTTTAGCACGTAGTTCACTTTCTCTTTCTGCAGTCTTCAGGGACAAAGACACCGCACGGGCAAGTTCAGAACCCTCCAAAACAAACGAATTCGTGTCTAGTTTTCGGCCAGGAAAGCTATCTGAAACATCATCTTGTTGTTTTTCATACTCCTCCGCCTCCCTCTTTGAAGCTTCAATTGCAGCTTGTATCATTTCTTCTTCTATATCATTGGAGTAGTCAATCACATCAACCAAAGGGGTATAATCTGTTGTAAGTTGTCTCCTAGAAGAAACACCACCAGAGTGGTTAGCACCGAGATCAGCAGGAAGAATTGGAAGAACCTCATCTTCCTCATCATCAATAATAACAATCCCTTGAACCCCAGTTTCATTCGCAGAGTCTCTTCCAGTAATATCCTCAATTTTTTTGGTCCACGGCCAGAAGAACCTGAATGAGAATTCTCATCCTTGAACTCAATTGGAATCTCCCTCAAAAAGACTGACCAAAATATGATTCAAGAATTGAAAACGGATTCAGCCTTCTAATGGCTGAAAATGGTGGAAGGGCGGAGGCTGCAAGATTTGAGCAAGGTTAAGCTGAATTTAACTTAAATCCAGCCAAAAGTTGTTTTTGGACATGTCAATCTGCTAAAGCTGCTTTTGCATTGTTAAATCTGGATTTACTAAATCCTTCCCGACGTCTGCCTTCTCTTTTTTTTTTCGGGCAGAAGTGGCGAAGGTAGAGAGACGATGGTTTCGAACGCCGATATCCCGTCGCCAAATTTCGGGTGGAAGAGGAGGGAAGAGAGTCCATTCTCCCTGGATGAAAGACCAGCCCAGGCTTCAATCCTTCGTTTCGCATCAATAGAAGCCGAGGGAAGAGGTGGTCTTGAGGAGTTCGGTTAGGAGGTAGAGACAGACGAGTCGGGGCTCGTTCGCTGATTACGCCAGGTAGAGGAGAGGGACGGCTGGCAGTCTCGCGTAGGAGAAGGAGCTCGGAAAAAGGCCCGGAGAAGAATGGGAGGCTTTTTGGTTTTCCTGGGAGCAGGGAACGTGAGTTCCGAAAAGAGAAGAATGGGAGCCGCCAATTTTTATTTTTTTTTAACCTCGTTTGCAGGGAGATAAGAGATAAGGCTTAGGCTCTGTTTGGCTAAACTTTTGGATTCACGAAAATCGATTTAAAGTCTTTCCTGAAAATATTTATCTTTCTTTTGAAAGGAGCTAAAATGGAACTTTTTGTGAGATGAAGCTAAAACTCAATTTCAAAAAGCACACTATTCAAACATGTATCAAAATTAAAAATTCAGGCTAACGCACTAAAAAAGCTCTCCCAAACGAAGCATTAATTAATTGAGGGTGGTATGGGTGTGGCAGCCGATTATTGGTTGAATGGGAGGTGAAGGTATGGGAGTAGGTGCTGGGAGTTTCAAGACATTGATTGGCTGTGATTAAGAAATAATTAAGTGAATTTATCTTGAAATGTGTGCTAATTTCAACGAAATTTTAAGCACGAAAATTTTAATCAGATTGAATATCTATTCTAGATAATTTCGACGTTCTGGACGCAATGGCGCAGTCCGTTTCATGAACGGAGATCGTTTGAGCGACTTTGACATCAAATTGGGTCACTTTCAATTCAAAAAAGTGCATTATCGCTTCTGTCCGTTCGATGTTCACGTAAACTCATCCGAATTGAGCGTGAATAGTCTCATTTGATAGTTTTTAATGTTTCGAAACTAATGGCGTAATCAGTTTCACGAACGGATATCATTTGGTCATCGTCGCAGATTCCCAACTCCGATATACGTGTCGACACATTGATAGCTCGAACGCTTAATCGATTGCTCGTTAGATTTTACAGTATTTATATTATGATCAATTTTGATGTTCTGAACACGACGACGAAGTCCGTTCGTCGATCGGAGGTTATTTCGACTATTTTCGGTGATGTCTAGTGCGTTTTGAGCCCGTTATCATTTGTCCTTAGAAGTCGTCAATTCTGAGCTTGACTCATGACACATATGTGGAGGTCAACATTAACATTTTTATTATCAAACCTAAGATAATTTTATACATTTTAGGATTCTTGATTTATAGAAACATTTCAAAAGCGAAATAATATATCCTCACATGAATCTATTTGGATGCTGACAACTACTTGAGAAAAATAAAAATATTAATGATTGTGTTCACTTTCATTTGAACTAAAATGGAGTAGTTTTCTTTATTAATGATGATATGATATACTAACTAAAGAAATGGAGAAGTGGTGATTTGTAAGAACAGACCATTCAAGAATATCTAATATACACATTACAAATATTCACTCTTCATTATTTAATTATTGTTCTACACCAACTCAATTATCTTCTTTGGAAGTTCAGTACTTTGATTGCAAACCCAAAAAGAAAAGCAAAGAAAATTGCAAAGAAAACAATCATAACTGCAACCACTCCCAGAAAATTATGCTTGTATCCAAAGTAACTCTTTAAAAACTCAGCTATTGTTTGGTTGGTGTCAAGCTTTTCACTGACATCTCCATACTGAGATGCAAGCAATCCATATAAGGACCATGAAACAGGGCATGCCCAGTAGAACCACCTCCACCAAATAGGTATTGCCTACATAAGATTAAAGATACATTAAATTATATAGATTTATGTACTTTTAAGATTAAAATGTTGGCAAAGGAGATCAAAGAAGTTCAAACTCACTGGTCTTGGGATGATGAATCCACTAAAAAGGTTCCAAATGCTATAAAATCCAGCAACTATTATTGAAGCTATGTTCAAGTTCGGAGTTAAGCTTACTACCAACATTCCATAGTATGTGAAGTAGAGTAGTGTGAAATATGTGAAGAAGAAGTACCATAGGAACTTACCCACTGTCCATTTAAATCCAATCATTGCATATACTAAAATTGTATATATTGTAGATTGGACCAAGATATATGGTTGCTCAATCATAATCTGAAAGTTTACAATAAAACTTTATAAGCACAAAAAATGACATTAGAACCACAATATAAAAAATATTATTGATTATGAACCTCTCATTACCTGCCCAAAAGCATAAGGTATAGCAGAGTACATTCCTGCCGCTTTCTCTCTATAAAAAATTGTACGCTCAATCGCGACAATTGGTTGCACTCCATTTGAATATGAGACTCCAATAAATAGCATAGCACTATACATTGAACCCATTGCATTGATCAAGTCTAGTTGTTTCTTCCTACATCCAAATGCTTCATTTATCAATCAATATTACATAATAATAACCATAGTTTTAATATTAACGTACTTTTTACCGCCAAGATTCCAACATATTGTCCCAAGCATCACTGCTATGATCATAGTGAAGACAAATCTCAATACAATGTATGAAGTGTTCCTCCAATATGATAAGTGTTGTTTCCATAGGCAAGCTAAGCATTGGGTCAAGAAAGGTTGAGAATATGGAGTTGGAAAGTAGAGATCTTTAGAACCAGGAAGTGGCTTGCTATTTTCTGCTATTAATGCTTTATTTCTCCTACAGAACGTTCAATTTAAAAGACAGTCTTAATGCACAAAACTTAAGCAGGCACCGTGTGGAAATTCACTTACTGATATAATTCAGAATTCTTGTATACTTTGTTGAAGTCAATACCCAACAGATTTTCTTGAGCTGGGGTGGTTACTTCTAACATCCATGTTGCCGGATTATGACCATCTTTAATCTTACTAACTCCTTGGATCCCCTAAATTAAAATAGCATGAATGAAATTTGATGTCAATAATATCTTTTTTTTATTATGATTTTAATTTAAGATATAATAATCTATTTAGCATAAAATACCTCAAAATACTTTATGAGATGAAAAGAGTTATGCCCTAATGGTCCCACGAATATTTCTTCTCCCCCTCTCTTCATCAGAAATAGCTGTAATTCATTATGATTGTACTCAGATGCATCAAACTCTGTTGAACTAAATATATTATACAAATATGCATCATCAAGGCATTTCTCACCTCATCAAAAGCTTCAAAAATATCAATGCTAGGTTGGTGAATTGTGCACACCACTGTCCTCCCGATTATGTTTCTTCGTTCTCATTACAATTGCAGCTGCTCTAGCATCAAGTCCAGAGGTAGGCTCATCCATGAAAATAATGGAAGGATTAGCAATAAGCTCGACGGCAATGGTTAATCGTTTGCGTTGTTGTCAACAAGCCATTTACAGCAATCCAACTAGTGCTCCCCTTAATGGCATCATCTCTACAAGCTCCATAACCTCTTCAATGAACATCTATAAATCATTTTTTTTTCATTATCAAAATTTAGTAAAATTGGACGTAAAAAATATATAAAATTTTATGTGAATTCATAAACGCTCAACCTACCTCTCTTGTTATAGAATCAACTTCAACAGGAAGTCGAAGCCATGCAGAATAAACAAGAGATTCATAAACGGTCACATGAGGAGAGTGGATATCATTTTGTTCACAATATCCTGATACACGTGCAAACGTTTTTTGCTTCTTAGGATATCCAGATATAGCAATATTTCCTTCTATATATCCTCCAGTTTTTCTTCCTGCAAGTACATCCATAAGAGTAGTCTTTCCTGCTCCACTAACACCCATTAAAGCTGTCAAAACTCCTGGTCTGAAGCAACCACTCACATCCTTTAGTAGCATTAACTTGTCTACAGCACAATTTGCTTTCATTTCCTGAAAAAATATATTTTTTTAGATTAAATAGTGTTAAATTTTTTTTTTTAACATTTTTGTGTATATAATCTATGCATTAAGTTATATTGAAAATAAATATAATTACTTGTGGCATGTCTACTGAATATTTAATGTTGTTAAAGGTGAGGGAAAGTGGCATAAATGGAAGCACCATTTGTTTCCTTGTATTTAACTGAATCGAATTGGAATCATGCATTATGAAGTTTGTAGATTTGTCTGCACATACAAAGCCATTATCTTTAGCACATTCCAAGATAAGTCAATATAAATTGAATATAAAAATGGACTTACTTATAGAACCAGTTTGATGATTAGAGATTTCACCTTCAAACGATGAATGTTGAGCTTTTCTTGTTATATTTATTTGCCTTTGCTCTAAGGCCTCCTCAGATAATGTCGGTTGGCCTTGTGTGCTTGCTATAATATTGCAAAAAAGTTAAATTTAAGAATTTAAAATGATGATAATAAAAAAGGGCTAATATGAGTATAAGAAATCCTCACATTTGAGACAACTTAGAGATACCACGAAAAGAAAGTTGAATATAAGCACATATCCAAGCAAAGCAACTACACCAATCCAGTACCATTTTGCTTCTGCAGATATTTCTCGAGACTTTAAAATAGCAACACCATGTGTTTGATTTGATCCAGGTAATTTCTGCAAGAAAAAAAAACATTGATAATTAATATGAAAATTTTCTCAGTAGGAAAAATAAATCTTTTTTTTTTTATTTTCTAATCAATGAAAATACTATATTACATGACTCCAACTCTTTCCAAGGAACTCATTTACTGAAATTGCAGTTTGGGAGTACATCAGTGGTGATATCCAATAGCCCCAAATCCAGAATTTATTGATATCATCTTTCAAAAAGAAGGCAAAATATTTAAATTTATGTTGTAATACAAATAAAGGTAAACTAGGTTTAGAGAGAGAACCATGTGCTTTGATGAATCCACTTAAGACAAGAAACATAAATAATATATAGAATGATAGTGTAGCTGACATAAACATATTCTTCCCGATTGCAGCAATAAAACGAAATAGCCCTGCAGCCAGCTGATGAACTAGAAGAAGAATAACATACTGTTTGAGAAACCTACACATAAAAATGCTCATTGTAATGCACAATAGAATGAAGAGAATTTTATTTTATTTATGATATTTCTATCTCCTTATCGGAAAGAAATGAGAAAAATTGAAATCTTTTTACTCAAATTGTTAATCCTTTTATTTACAAGTCTTTTTTCTTCTAGTAGTTTGACCAATTGCCCCTTTGAATAAGAAGATTATAATCAAAAGGATTGAGCAACCTAAGTATAAAATGGTATAATAGTTTAGTGCAATGTAATATATTATATTATTGTAATATAGTATAGCATGATAAAGTTTTTGAAACTTTGAAATTAAGAATCCAACCTTGAGAAAAAAATTTAATGCTTTTAATTCTCGACATCACATGTTCCACTGAGACTTATGTTTTTAAGTCTAATGTATAACTAAAGCATGGAAATCTAACCTTTCAACATTCGGATCATAACCAACTACATAGTAACTGGTAATTGCTAAAATAGAAACTTCTATGATTGAAAATGGAATCTTTATAATCCATGTTGGTATTGCATACGCCCATGAAGGATAAAAGAGAGAATCTCTTTGCTTGAAGAAGACAGGTAGCTTGAAATTTGTCATCGAGAGCTCGGAGAATCCATTAAACATTATGCTAATATTTGTAAAGAAAAGAGATCCCAAAAAAATATTTCCATCATTAACTGATCGATGGTGCATTTTAGTCCTCAGAAAAACAGTCATCGTCATTAATGCCATGACCAATACCTAAATACTAATAAATCTTAGAAGACGAAGGATCAAATTCTTTTAACATGAATCATCCATTATAATTAATTAGTATATTTTCACAAACCTTAGCCGATCGAAACGCATAAACAAAAGAATTCCTTTTCACTAATAGCAGTTCTCTCTTAGCACAAACTTTTAGTAGTTCCATTCTACCAACACCATAGTTTGAAGTGGTTAAAGCAGCAGGGTGGCTCTTGCTCTTGTCAAAAGAAATAGATAGCTCTTTTGAAAGTTCTTTTCCAACATGAAATGATAGAAATGCTTCTGAAAATTCAGCCGCAGATACATATTTGTATGGCTTATCATGATGTACCCAATATTGTTGTTGATCTTTCTTTGATACCACCTAGTATAAGTAATAAATACAATTAGCTTCTACACTATATATGTTCTTTTAATTTTGTAAAAAAAAAAATTCTTCATGAAACTTACTTCTTGTAGGAATTCAGCAACACCTTTTCTTTCAGGACAATTAAAACCCGTGATTAGAAAGAATTCAATAATATATTTTCGAGGACCTTGATATACAATTAACCCATCTGATAAGAGTATGATATCATCAAAAAGCTCATAGGTCTCAGGTGCTGGTTGAAGTAGAGAGATAATTGTTGTCCCGCCAAGAATGTGAGTGATTTGCTTTAGTGATTTTACTATTTGAAAAGTTGTGGAGCTATCTAAACCATTTGATATTTCATCCATGAGCAATGCTTGTGCTGGCCCAACAATCATCTCACCTACATGAAAATAATTTTCTTACATTATTCAAGTAATATGTTTGACCAACTAACTTTTTTTTCTTATAATTTCAGCAACATGAGCTGATAAATTCAATTGTTTTACCTGTGGTGACACGCCTTTTTTGCCCTCCAGAAATACCTCTTAACATTGCATCTCCAATCATTGTATCAGCACAGATATCCAATCCTAGAATCTTTTATCAAAATGTAGAAACATAGGTAGTTGAACATGATTATTTTTTTATATGAGTTTAATTTATTAATGCTATGTATAATCAAACCTAGTAGTTACCTTCATTATGTAATCAGTGAGAACTCCAATTTCATTTCCTTCTATTGATGTTGCCTGTATAAGTTAAAAGTGTTATATCTAAGTTCTTGTTTTATATGTACTAAATATAAAATTGATTATTTCACCTTCATGAAGACATCAATATCAGGATCAGGTTTGATATTTGCTGCCTTTTCTCTTCTTGTAAGTTCAGTTAACATATCTGTAATGAAAAATCAAATATTTATTTTATAATTATTATTCTCTTAAGAATTGATCGATAGAGAAATTACCATATCGACAACCAACTCCTTGACATCTTGCAGAGAACATTAGTGTTTCTCTTACTGTCATCTCTCCCATGTGGAGATCATGTTGACTTATATAAGCTGCTGTGCGTTGAGGAACAAATTCATCCATTCTATGCCCATTATAAGTCACTTCACCTGAAACCTATATTGTTTTTGACAATATGTATAACTTGCACTAGTTATAAACCTCATCAGTTGGTGGGTCTAACATCAAAGTCATTAATTTTAATTGTGAACCTTGTACATTCAATTTGTATTATTTAAATTTATGAGAAGTAGTATATACAACAACAACAACAACAACAACAACAAGCCTTAATCCCACTAGGTGGGGTCGGCTACATGAATCCTTCGTCTCCATTGTGTCCTATTATGTGTCAAATTCTCATTTAATTCAAGTATACTAAGATCATTTTTTATACATCTTAACCAAGTCTTTTTTAGGTCTACCTCTACCTTTCTTAACATAAGGCAAATCTAATGCATCTACTCTCCTAATTGGGTCATCGGACGGTCGACGCTTTATGTGGCCAAACCATCTAAGGCGACTCTCCCTAATCTTATCTACCACTGGAGCTACTCTAACTTTTTCCCGAACATACTCATTTTTCATTCTATCTCAAAGAGTAAAGCCACTCATCCACCTGAGCATCCTCATCTCTGTAACACTTAACTTAGTCTTATGCTTCTCTTTTATTGGCCAACATTCTGCACCATAAGTCATTGCGGGTCTTACCACCATCTTATAAAATTTTTCCTTAAGTTTAAGTGGAACTTTTCTATCACATAATAGGCCAGATGCATTCCTCCACTTCAACCATCCAACTTGAATTCTACTAATAACATCTCCATCTATTTCACCATCATTTTGAACAATAGAACCTAAATATCTGAGTCGCTCACTCTTATTAATGACTTGATCACCTAAAGTCACAACACTACCACTAAAACTTCTACAACTAAAATTACATTCCATATATTCAGTTTTAGATCTACTTAAACGAAAACCTTTAGACTCTAAAGTTGACCTCCATAATTCAAGTTTTTGTTGGACTCCCTCTCTAGTCTTATCAACAAGAAGAATGTTATGAATCCAATTCCTCCAAGGCCAAATCTGACCACAAATAATCTGATATCAATCTACGAGACCATGATAATACAGAGAAGAAATTATTACAAGATTACTAAACCAGGCATGAAACAAACTACAAATATTACAGTACAATGAGTATGAAACAGTCCAGAACCAAGAACAACAGAAACAAGCCAGAGCTTAAACTAAATCAACAGAAACTACTTCCACAGCCTTCCGGAAAGTAAAGAACCATAACAGATTCAACTGCCAAAAGAACAGAAAGAAAAAAGTTAAAGAGTTCTTTCGCGTTCCATCCTAAGAAGAAGCAACTCTAACTCAACATAACAGAAAGTAGTTACAAAGGAATAGAAGGAAGAGATTCATGCCAGAAAAAGCCTATAAATAGAGGGCAGAAAAGCCAAACAAGGAATAATCAAGATTTCAGAAAGGAAACTTATCTTTCTTCAGTCTCCCTTTTCATCTCTTCCCCCTGCTTATCTTCCTCTGGGTTTTCCTCACCGGAAACCGCCATTCTTCACCGGAGAACCAAGCTTTCTCCGCCGCTGCCAGCCGCGACCCCTTTTCTTCTCAGGAGCGACGACGGCTCGAACAGTCGAAATCAACAACAAACAATGCAAGTATAAGGTTAGTTCTCTCAAACAATTAATCCCACGGCCAAGAAGCAGCCAGCGCAAACACAAGCTACGGTTCAGATTCAATCCAGAGATCAAACCACGCAGCAACGTGTAATCCACGACCTTAGAAGCATCAAGAACCGCATGATCCAAAACCAAATCCAAGGGCAGATCAGAAATCAAGGCAATCCAACGGCTTACAAGCAGCGCAAGAAACACTCAATCCGTGTGTTATCATCCAACGGCTGAGTTCAAAAGACGCCATCCAACAGTCCAGATCTCATCCGACCGGACTCGGTTAGCAACTCAACTCAGACGGGTTACAACACTCATTGAGTTAACTCACTGCACTAAGCTTAAACCAAGCCAGATCAGACCCAAACCAGGGAAAACAAACCCAAACAGAACCAGCAGTGCCAAGAACTGAAATATTCACTCAATCCTCTCTGTATCAGATCAAATTACAGAAATTATTAATGACTTGATCACCTAAAGTCACAACACTACCACTAAAACTTCTACAACTAAAATTACATTCCATATATTCAGTTTTAGATCTACTTAAACGAAAACCTTTAGACTCTAAAGTTGACCTCCATAATTCAAGTTTTTGTTGGACTCCCTCTCTAGTCTTATCAACAAGAAGAATGTCATCAGCAAAAAGCATACACCAAGGTACATCTTCTTGTAAATGCATCAATATGATAGTAGCTTTTTAATATGTGAACTAAAGCTACCTTTTAGGATCTAAACATTTTTATATAAGTAAAATTTGAAATAAAACCATAAAAGAAAAATTAAACTTAACTTAAAATTAATAATTTAAACTTGATTACCTTAAGATCAGAACCCAGCTTGCCAGCCAGAGCTAGTAACATAGTTGTCTTCCCTGATCCTGGAGGACCAAGCAACAAAGTCATCCTTTGTGGCTTAATGATTCCACTTATATTATGAAGGATGGTGAATGGTTTATTCTTGTTTGGAGTTATACGTAAATAAGTGCCAAAGGCCTGCATCAATTAGCCAGAAGAAGAAAAAGTTAGAATAGCTATCAAAGCTCTATATTAGAAATTCAAAAACTAAAGCAGCATTAATCTTCAATTCTGATATACCTTCAAGTTGTTCATAATTATATTGGAGAAGGAAGGTAAACTTCTACCTCCCACAGAAACTTCTGCTTCTATATTAAGGTTCTCAAATCGTAGCTCAATTGTTGGGAAATCAATTCCAACTCTGTAGAAAATGTGTTGTTAGGGAGCATCAAAAAGTAGGTGAGGTTTAATTCAAATCATCAAAAAATTGTACACATCAATATTATCGAGGATAGTTTTGGCCACGATTGAAGATTTCACTGTGATGTTATTTGTATAGATTCGTAGTGTAATCAGTTGAATATCACTGATTTTAGCTGAAAGATACAATGAGATCCCAAAAACACCTATATGTGTTGTGGGCATATCTTCTGAATCTTGGCTAGTATATCTTGAGAGGATTGAAGCTTGAAAATTCTTTGATAAGATAATTGTTAAATATTGCAACATCGTTTCTGATAACTTGTTTGGCCATTTATTTGAAGGATTACAAATTTCTATGAGATGGAGAAATCTTTAAATGTATTTAATCATGTGAACGATGGGACTTAAAAAATGCTCAATTTAACCAATAACAATCCTATAACAAGTTTGAGATCAAATTGAATACCTTCTGCACAACTTACAGAAGGTATAAATAAATTTGTTGACAGTGAATAAACTGCTTATTAGCAATAAACTCACTTACCTATTAATGCGATTTTTGAGCTTAAGAAGAAATTTCTCATGGTCTTCTTCTGCAACTTTGATCAGTCTCTCAAGCAAGCTTCTTCTCTCCTGTAAGCTGAGGCTCTTTATATCTATATCCTTAAGGTTTCCCTCAGGCATGGCGAGAACTCCCTTCCTCATGCGATCGTAAGTAGGAAGCTTCTCCAGTGCAGCCCAAACCAGAGCCTCCTGATCGTCTTCCTCATTCCTCTCATCATATGACTTTGAAAATATTTGATCTTCAACCCCTCTCCATATAGATTTTGATCTGCTCATGCTTCTTGATGCATATATTTCTTCCATTTCTGTTCAAACTTTACAACTTGTATACATTTTTTTTTGTATTGATAACTTAGTTGAGCTTCTTTAAAAAAATTAAGGAAAACTATGAAGAAGAAATAAGAAAAGAGAGAAAAGAGGTTATAGAATAGAGATCTTTCTTAGCATGTATTTATATTGTTATGCATGGCGGGGGAAGGGGGATGGAGAGAGAGAGAGAGAGAGAGAGAGAGAGAGAGAGAGAGAGAGAGAGAGCATGAAAATAGAATTGAGATAATATTGGTTTTTTCTATTGAAACTTTACTTAATGCAAATTCAACCAAATTAAATTATTGATTGCTTGAATAAGTTAGAGATTTTTACTTGTCGGAGCTCACATGGGTTGCTTAGGAGAAAAATTGAAAAAAAAAATCTTTTAAATTTATATCATTTGTTGTAATTATGATTGATGAATTTAATATATTTTTATAATTATTTGTTTCTTAAAATCTAAAAATTAATCATATGAGATTCAAACAATAAATGAAAAATATTTGAGGTAAAATATTTATTATTTCGCAACAACAAGCTTTTTTTTCTATTTTGTTATATATAAAGAAAGTTAAATTTGAAATAATTTAAATAGTATTAATCGACTACTTTTGGCGTTAATAAGTTCTCATCATTAAGATATTAATCGACTACTTTTGGCGTTTAAGGATCAATAATTCGAGGTTGAATTGAATGGCTTAAGAAATATAGATATTTTTAATGATTTAAATGATGGAATAATAATATAATAATGATATTTTTATAAATCAATATATAATATTCTAATTCAAGATATTTTACTGTTGAATATTTTGAATATAATTCTAAATTAAAATTTTAGAATATAATAATTTATTTAATTTATCTATCTTTTAATTAAAATATTTTAATTCCTACTATTCAATTAAAATCAAGAAATCAAAAATTGATTGATATTAAATTCGATTGATTTTTTAAAAATCGGTCCAATTTATTGATTCATCAATTCAACTGTTTATTCTGGTAAGTTCTAATTGATTTATGTAAAAAACAAATTTCAACCTAGATCGAACTTTTCATAAGACAAGTTCAAAATTGAGTAGATCAAAATAGGTGGCCTGATTCGATTTCTAAGACCAACAACCAATGTCATTTTTATTATCTCATGTGCTATATTTTATGGTAATAAGAATTATAAAACTTCACTCTTAACTATCTATTTCTTCATTTCTTTCATTTTTATAGTAAACCTTATCATTAAGTTCTGATTACTATCCAAAAATCAATTAAGTTAATGATCTACGCCCACATAAATTAAGTAAAAGAGCATATATAGTTAAAGAAAAAAAGAGAGATCCAAATAGATATGATAGAAAGTAAATTTGTTGTCTTGTCATAGAAGATCCAATTGTCATAAATTTGAGCATGATTGGATAACAATTTAAAAGAATTATTGTAGATTCTACATGTTTTTTTGATTGGTTGAAGATTGCGAGCTCTAAAAATTCATCACCGACCTCTCGATGAAGAGAGTAGATTAAATGTGTCGGAAAAATTTTCAGAAGACAGATGAAATAGTAGATACGATACTACCCAGAGATTTCGCCCTCATTTTATGAGGACTTTAGATCTGCTCGGGTTTCCTATAAAGCAAGCACCTAGTTAATTACCCTCTCAATGCTTAAGGAGAACTTTCGAAGGTTAGTCGTTAATGTAGCGTATAATAGCAGCATGTGGAGTTTTAGAATTTAGGTTTATGAAATTCATTATATTTAACTTAAAGCGGATGGTTGGGGGAACGATGATGTGTCCTCTCTAGATCCTATGGTTCCGTCATCCAGGGCTGTCGTGGTCCCTAGTCTACTTAGTTAGAGAAGGTAGTCGACCCAACCTGACCGAAGGATTCTTATCAGCAACACATGGGTTACGTCATTCAAGAAATTTTTATAGACCTGGGTGGTGTTTATTTAAGGAAACAGGCTTAAGTCTACCTTAGCTAACAGAGAGTTTTTTTTTGTCCTATTAAGTATACCCTATGATTCACAACTCAAAGGACAGAGCTATTGGGGAGCATATGGGCTATAGTCGTGACCGTGATATAGTGGGATCATTTGGTGACAACCACCCGGTCAGAGAACTCTGATCGTAACAGCATCATGTGGAGTCTACTGGCTAAGCCACGCAGTTAGAGGACACGGGCCACGTCCTTACTAGCATGAGATTATTTGAGAGTAAGCATAGTTGTGTACTTGATTTGACTTTGGCGCCTTTGTGAGCTAGGGTTTTCTTAATTTGTCACCTCCGACAAATAATTGTGGAAGGTGAATTGGATTTTTAGCTTTAAGTCTTTAACATTAAATTTCACTTAAACATTTATAGCTCAATGATATTTTAAATTCTGCATTTAGATTAAGATTCAATCTAAGTTAATTTGCTTTGAAATTATGATCATATTTTAATTGAAGTATCCCCTTCGGTTAAAATTTTCATTTAACACAACCATCATCAGGGTGGTTTATTGTTTCGTTGTTTCAGATCTTTTCGACTCTATTAATTTAATAATAGAGGATCAGATCTGTTATCATATGATAGAATTAGCTTCTCAGATATTTTATTGGGTTGAAGATATTATAATAACATCATTAGATTTTTAGGTTTTGTTAACCCGGACCCGGTTCTAAGACCCAACCAAGAATCAACCCACGTAGCGTCCTCAGACACTAAGTTTAAGCATTCATCATAGTATCGGGGACCATGCGAGTGTATTTAATTCAACATTAATTTAAATCTAAGGAATTTGTATAATATTGCTTATTTTGACTGAATTTCATTCCAAGTATAAAATTTTTAGATAAAATTTTGACAGCATTTCGACAGCCTCTTGGTGTCATCCCCACATAGGGGGCTACAACGGGGACTGGGCCTGCCCACCATGCCAAGAAAGTCATGTATGGGTGGTGTAAACACCACGGCCAAATGTGTCATCCCACCAATTCAAGAAAGACAAGTATGGGTCTCTAAAGTACCTGTATGAAGCGTGTATTTTCCTATCACGCCAAGAAAGGTGTGCACATGTACTTATATATTTGTAATGTCAAGTTAAGACATTAATTTTAGCTTTATTGTTGAATTTTTATTAAGTAATTTATTAATCATGTCAGTGTAAAAATTTGATAGCATTTCGATAGCATCCCGACGTCATCCCTGTGTAGAAGGCTACTTCAAGTATGTTGGCCTGTTTACCATGCCAAGAAAGGCATGTATGGGTGGTATAAATCACAGACTGAATGCGTCTTCCCACCATGCCAAGATAGGCATATATGGGGCTCTAAGGTACCAGCTGAAATAGATTTCTCCACTACACCAAGAAAGGCGTGTACGGGTACTTATACACCTACAATGTTAGTTCAAATAATAATTTTATATCGCAACATAGTTTACTATCAAGCTATGAAGGTCCCTCTATTGGTATGAAGTTTGGTGGTATTTTGACAGCATCCCAATGTCATCACCGTATAGAGGGCTACTTTGGGTATGCTGGGTCTGCCCATCACGCCAAGAAAGGCTGTATGTGTGGTATAAACCATGGCCTGAATGCCCTTTCCCACAATGCTAAGAAAGGCATGTATGAGACTCTAAGGTACCTATTGAAACAAGTTTTCCCGCCACACCAAAAAAGATGTGTATGGGTACTTATAGTCAACACAAGCTTCGGGCAAGCACAAAAAGGTGTGGCAGGGGCACTCAGAAGACGCAGACCGGCATGCATGCGAGCGCCAGGGCACGGGCGAAGGCGTCACTGGATGCTTAGCCAGACCGGGTGTGCCATGAACGGTCGAAGGTCGCTACAATGCTTTCTACTATAGTGCACCCGCTATAGTGCTGGCGGGATGCTTTGTGAGAAAATGTGGCCCAACACTATAGCACAGTGATGGGTTTTGTGAGAGATGGACCAGAGAGAGAGAGAGAGAGAGAGAGAGAGAGAGAGAGGAGAGACCCACTGAGAGGGAGAAGGAGGTCTCTGAGTAAGGAGGAATAGAATGAAAATTAGGTTTAAGGTTTTCTTGGGGCGGGTGTTTATTTATAGGATATATATATTTTTTTATTTTATTTGCCCTAATTTGAATTTTCACGCTGACATCATCATATAATATATATATATATATATATATATATATATATATATATATCAATTTTATGTTACTCGATGTTCCACGTCGCAGCCGCTTCGATCGAGGTCATTTGGTTCAAGTCGAGGTCAAATCGAGGTCAATTTTAATTCAAATTTGCGCGTTATTGTTTCCGCTCGCTCGAATTTGTGCAAACTCATCCTAATTGAGTGTGGACGGTCTTATTTAATAGGTTTGACATTTTAAAACTAACAAAATAATCAATTTTATGAACGGAGGTCATTTGGATATTGTCGCGGCTTTTTGACCTCGATATGCGTGTCAATGCATCAGCGACCTCCTTCTTGATCAGTTGATCGTCGAATTATGCAAGATGCATATTTTGATCAATTTTGATATTTTAAACACAATGGCAAAGTCTATTTATTGATCTGAGATTAT
Organism: Cymbidium sinense; assembly: GCA_021442155.1. Classification (NCBI taxonomy): domain Eukaryota; kingdom Viridiplantae; phylum Streptophyta; class Magnoliopsida; order Asparagales; family Orchidaceae; genus Cymbidium; species Cymbidium sinense. The sequence goes on from CM038214.1 coordinate 246,629,702, forward strand.
TTTGACTAATTTTTGGTGCCATCGAGTGTATTTCTGCTCTGATTTGCGTGATGTTTTATCCGATTGCTCGATATTCACGCATACTTGTCTGAATTGAGTGCGAACAATCTCATTTGATAGGTTTTGATATTTTGACACAAACAGACTGATTAATTTTGTAAATGGAGGTTGTTCGAGCATTGATGCAGCTTTTTGACCTTGATATGCATGTCAGCGCATCAGTGGCCCTTCTTCTTGATCGGTCGACCATCGAATTATGCAAGATGTTTATTCTGATCAATTTCAATATTCTGAATATAATGGAGGATTCAGTTCATCAATCAGAGGTCTTTTCAACTGATTTTCAGCACCGTTGAGGGCATTTCAACTTTGATTTGCGCACTGAGGTTCGTCAAATTCACCTTGTGAGCTCGACTTGACTTATGACGCATACAGGGAGGTCAACAAATGCCCCCCAACAAATATGATTTGCGCATAGAGCGAGTCATGTTTGTTGAAAAATGGTTGACCCTTTGGGCTGGCCATGGGTCTTGGATCACTTCAGCTTTCAACTTCCATGGGTTTACTGAAGAGCTTCTTCTACCATCTATTTTTTACTTCAGTGGGTTTGTTGAAAGTCTCTTTCTTTTGTGTCTTCACAGATTTGGCTTTCCTCCGACCCTGGCTTCATGCTTGAGTGGGTTAGATGGAGGAATCGGTTTGCTTGCTTTGAGATTTAAAATTCCTTCTATCCTAGCTTTATCTTGACGGACTTTGATGAAGGATTAACCTGATTTATCTATATTTACTTGTTAGGAAGTATATGTATGCCATAAGTCTTGTGCTTGCTGCTTTGACAGACTCGTTGAAGGGTGCATACAGTTGACCCAGCCTTCCGACTCATATTATCAAACTAGCACTGTGTGCTTTAACAAACTAAATAAGTATGAAATTCCTTTAGTTCGGCCATTGCCTTTGTGTGAACTATGGAATCACTTCCTCGGTCCCGTGCTTTCTACTTTTGCAGACTTGATGAGTGAATTAACTTTGATCTGTGCTTTGTGCTTGATCAGATCATTTGAAAAGAGATTGGAATATCACCTTATAGGCAATATATAGATTGATTTGAGGCAGCTCTGAATTGAGAGCTTTCTTAGATTATCTTGGTCTGTCAATCGAGTGAAAAGATCTCTTATATTTTGGTTACTTGTAGTCACTAAGCTGGATTTGGTTTGAGATTAAATAGCTATCATCATTTGACTGACGAGCAAGGGCTCTTTCACTATGGGCTTTTCTTGCGGCTTGTTGAGTGAGGAGAGCATCAACAACTCGGCCATTTATGGGCTTATTGAGTCCGACCTTTAGAACCAACTCGAGTTTTTGACTTAAGCTATGATGGCTTGGCGGTCTTATCATTAGACTGACAAACGGGGGCTCTTTCACTACGGCCTTTTCTTGCGGCTTATTGAGTGAGGAGAGCGTCAGCAACTCGGCCACCTGTAGGCTTGTTGAGTTCGACCTTTAGAACCCATTCGTGTCCTGGACTTGAAAATGTGGGGGTTAATGTTTTTTCAACTTAGTTGATTGAAGCTTCCAAAATTGTGAGTTCTTCTGACTTGATCTTTAACATTTGATGAATCTTTAAGGGAAACTTTTGATATTTAGGATTGTCTTTTTGTGCATTGAAGCAGATTCTTTTTGTTCTTGTAAGACCTGCAACTTTAACAATAATAATTATAGATATATTTAGAGATCTCGACATAAAGCTCGATGCCAACCTGAATGCATATATAAGAAGCTTTTCTATTTCATACGAAATGATTGAACAACTTTGATTTATAAAAATTAAAAAATACCCCCTATCGAACAGGGGGATTGTAGACTGGTTTGGAAATGAGTTATAGAGTTTGAACTTCTTTAATATAAATAAATGAAGCTCATTCTAATTATTATATATACTTATCTGAGGATCTCAGCTTGAAGCACAATGTCAAACTTAGCTAAATATATAAAAATGACCCATGTCTAACAGGAGAGGCTTTCGTACTAACTTGAAAATGCATTCTCATTTTATGAGAGAATCTTCAAGTGATATTACATATATATTTGATATGAAATCCTTACTAGTGAAAGATTTATTTAAGTATTTATATACTTATCCATAATCAGTTGTGATATTTCTTGAGATATTGACCGTTGATTAGTGGCATCAGTTGTTGATCATTCTTGTCAATAAGCTGGTAGGCTCCTCCTTCGTACACCTTCTCTATGACGTAACGACCTTCCCAGTTAGTTTCAAATTTACCACCGATCTTGCGATGAGGGATGATTGGCCTTCTCAGCACCAGAACCAATTCACATTTCTAGAATGTCTGAGGACATATTGAACTGTTGAATGCTTTGGACATACTCGCTCGATAAATTTCTAAACTTTGTTGAGCTTGGAGTCTAACTCCGTCAAGCACATCCAATTATTCAATTCACAGGTGAGTGTTCTCATCTTGAGTAAGATTGAATTTGAAAGCTACTCGAAGTGATGGAAGCTCAACTTCTAGTGGCTGAACAGCTTCAACTCCAAATGTTAGAGCATAAGGAGTGGCTTTGGTTGGCATTTTATAAGTTATTCTATAAACCCAAAGTGCTTCCATCATTTTAGTATGTCGCTCTCTTTTATTTTTTGTGAGAATATTTTTGAGCAGCTTTACCAATATTTTATTGAAAGCCTCTGCTAAACCATTAGCCCTTGGATTGTAGATTGATGAATACCACAAATCAATTTTGTGCCAATCAGCGAATCTATATATCTTTGCACTCTTGAAAGATGGACAATTGTCTGAAATGATTCGTCGTGGCACCCCGAATCTATAGACAACATTATTAGTGAAGAAGTCAACAACTCGGTCAGCAGTGACTTCCTTAAATGGAGTGGCCTCAGCCCACTTGGAGAAGTAGTTAGTGGCTACTATAATGAATCGATGTTCCACTGATGATGGAGGATCAATCGGTCTAATTATATACGGCCCTAACTTTCAAACGGCTAGAATGCTATTATTGGTGTAGAGGATTCGGAGGTTGATGAATGAGATTCCCATGGACTTGATATTCATGACATTTTCTGGCAAGCTATATGTAGTCGTTCACCATTGAAGGCCAATAGTATCCCATCATCTTAATTTTTGTTGCCATTTTAGGACCTGGCTGATGCGCCCCGTAAAGTCCTTCATGACTTTCGGACATTACTTTGTTGGCTTCATCCGTCTCTAAACATCGCAGTCATATTTGCTCAAAGGAACTAGGGTACAATGTGTCATTGACATAAGCATATCAAAAGATTCATTTTGTAATTTGTGTGGCTAGTGATTTATTGCTCGGTACTTTTCTTTCCTTGAAATAACCAATGAAGGGTTGTCTCCAATCATCTCGCTCTTCCACTATGAAAGCTTCGCATGATTTGTTTGCAGTACTTTTGAGTTTTTCTATCTCTTGTACTTATCATTCTTTAAAAGAGTGAGAAGCAGTTTGAATTGCTTTCTACTGGCTTGAGTTTGATGTCCCCTCTACCCATAGGGAGTATGAATTTACTAGTTGCAGAACTCGATGAGTGGACACTTCAATCAACACATCATCATCGTCCGTGTTTTCATCTCTTTTGCCAGCTTGCCCAGGCAATCTATTTTACTATTCTTCGATCAAGAAACTCAAGCTAGTTTAATGTTTGGAATTTGCTTCATGAGCTCAAGCACTCGCTTATGATAGTACATTAATTAAAACTTGTTAATCTTATAGAGACCCAACACTTGGTTGATTACCAATTATGAGTCTCCAAATATTATTAAATTTTGAATGCCGATAACAGCAGCTTCTTCGAGACCTGCCACCAATGCCTCGTATTCAGCTTCATTATTGGTTCTTAGCTCAGTTAGCCTGTATGAATGTCTCATTATGCCACCTTTTAGTGTTATGAAGACAACGCCAATGTTAGCTCTTGCTTTTGGTAGATTTGGGAGCTGAGCAGGCTTAATAGATGATGCGTCGTTAAAATACATGTATTAACAGGATCTATTCATCGGGTAAATCATCATTGACTATTGAATTTTTTGGAATAGGATGCGCAACAAGAAAATCTGCTAGTATTTTCCTCTTAATAGCTTTCTGAGATACATATGTAATTTTAAACTGTAATAGGGGTACTGCCCATTGTGCCAAAGGACCTGTCAACGATAGTCTTGTCATCAAAAACTTCAGCGGATCGATCTTTGATAAGAGTGTTATTTTATATGATAACATGTAATGTTGAAGCTTCTGGGTGGCGAAGATTAGTGCAAGATAGTGCTTCTCGATTGGAGAGTACTTTGCCTCAGCTCGCATCAATCTTCGTCTAATATAGTACAGCGCATTTTCCTTACCTTCTTCATTGTGCTGTGCAAGCAATGCTCCAAGGTATTCTTCTAATGCAACGGTATACAAAATGAGAGGCTTTCCCGAGATTGACGCCACCAGGATTGGTGGATTCAATAGGTATCTTTTGATGCTATCGAATGCTTCTTGACACTCATCGTCCCATTTAAATGGTGCATTCTTCTTCATCAATTTAGCAAATGGTTGACACCTGCCCGACAAATTTGATATTAATCATCGGATGAATGCCAAATGTCCCAACATGGAATGAAGCTGATGAAGATTCTTCAGTGTTGGCATATTCATTATCGCTTTGATTTTATTATGATCGATCTCAATTCCTCTATGTTGTACCACATAGCCAAGAAACTTTCCAGACAAAACCCCAAATGCACATTTGCGATGGTTCATCTTGAGATCGTATTGCTTAATTCTTTCGAAGACCATCCTCAAGTCACCAAAATGATCTCTTTGATCTATGCTCTTGATGACGAGGTCATCCACGTAGCATTCTACTTTCTAATGAATCAACTTGTCAAAGATGCGTATCATGGCCCTCTGATATGTAGCTCCAACATTCTTTAATCCAAAGAGCATGACACTATAGCAATACATATTAATTAGCATCCTAAATGATGTGTGCTTCTCATCTTCAGGAGCCATCTTGATTTAATTGTATCCCGATGATCCATCCATAAATGAGAACATGTAGTAGTTGCAAGTATTTTCCACTAGTAGTTCTGATATTGGAAGCGAAAAATCATCTTTTGGGCAAGCTTTGTTTAGATCTCAAAATCAATGTAGATATGGATTTGACCTTTCTTCTTTCTCACTGGAACAATGTTGGTTATTCAATCTACATAATTTTCTTCTCGGATAAAGCCTACTTCGATCAGCTTCTTAATTTCTACAATTACCTGTTCTTCAATCTCCAATCTCATTCACCTAGGAGCTTTCTTAACAGGCATTGCATCTGATTTAATGGAAAGTTTATGAACTGCCACCTTAGGGGATAAGCCTGGCATTTCAAAATATGTCAAAGCAAAGCAATCCTTGAATTCACATAGTAGAGCTTTTATTTCTTCAAATTTTTCATCAAGCAGAAAGGCACTAATGAAAGTTGGGCGAGGATCATCCTCTGTTCCCAGGTTGATTTCCTTCAACTCATCCATGGTAGCTGCCTGTCCACCATCCTCAAGCTCTCCGGGCATTGGCTTGGCTTCTACCTCTTCTTCGTTGGTCAGATAAACCTCATAAAGATTATCTTCATTTTTAATTTCAATGTCAATCTCTTCTTCTATTATCGTATAACAGCTTTTTTCTTTGATGGTGTTTACGTTGGATATATCCAAGACCTTTAGATGTATGATTATCACACTTTCGTGAGATTTATGGACTTTTTAGACCCCAGAGGATATCAAAGAAGTGGGCTCACCATTTGTTTATTCTAATATCAACTCTCAATTTGTGCATCATCTTGCGAATCCTTGGATGATAATATTTTGGCATTCTTGTGAGAACCATATCATCGGATTCATCAAATTGCATGAGCCAATCAGAATCCTGGTGATAACACTCCTCAAACTTGTAAAATAAAATTTCACGTTCATTATTTCTAGGCAAAGGAGGCACATAGAAAGTCTTTAACTCTTCAACAATGTGGACTTCATGTGGAGTGATTTCTTTGAAGAGTTGAAAAGAAATCGACACGATCACTAATGATTCTTCTGATATCAATAGGTCCACCATCCTTCTTGAAGAGATACACTGAACTTCATTTTCATAGGTAGGTTCAGAATCATACTCAAGATCTGAGTATTCCATAATTTTTTTTCTTTCACCAGTGACTTGTTTACTCCCTTGGGTCCGATAGAAGGATCATCATCTTCTTCTTCTATGTCATTGCCCAGATGAGGGACTAGCCTTTTCAACTTATGTGATGCACTAGCTGCTTTAGAAAGAGTTGAGGTCTCCTTCTTTCTTCCTTTTTCCTTCTTCACTTCTTTGTATTATTTTATAGCCTTTGAGGTAGAAGCTTTGGATTGTTGAGGCTTGGGGTCCTTCAATAAATAGTGTTTTACATCTTCATAGATTTTAGCTTCATGGATTACAAATGGTTGAATGTTGCTAGAAATTCTATGTTCTTCCTCATCTCTTATGTATTTCATTCATTGGTGTAAAGTAGACGAGACCATTCCATACTCATGTAACCATGGACGCCCCAACAAGGCTCTGAACATGGTGTCAACATCAATGACATGGAATTTGGCTTCTCTATGAAGTTCTCCAAATCATAGTGGCAAGGTAAAATATCTAGCATCTCTTTCCCTTTTTCATTGAAGTCATGGATCATCAATTTGTCCCGTCTTAGATGTTCAACATCAAGGGACAATCCTATCAATGTTTTTAGACTCATGAGATTAATGGATAACCTAGATCAATTAGAATTCAATTGATTATGACACTATCGCTCTCCGTAGAGACATATAGTGGGCAATTATGTTCTTATTTCCCGAGCATAAGATCTTCCTCAAAGAAGGTGATCGTCGGAAGGTCTTGAGATGGTAATATTTTAGTCATACACCACTCGGTGAAGTATGCTTCATATTTATCTGGATTCTTAAGAGCCTAAATTAAGGTTTCATGGAGATCCTAGGACATCAGGAGGGCCTCATATATACTCAATTGTATAGGGATCTTCCTAAAGTGCGACAAGAAGTTGTAATCGATTCCTTTATCCATGTTTGACTTCTTATTTGGATCTTTGGGAATGATATTTTAATTTTCATTGCATTTATTTGGTGTTCCTTTCTTCTGTGATGATGGCAGAACCTTGCCACTTCTTAGATATACTGACACTGCTTTATCTGGCTCAGATTCTTCTAAAGAAGTCTCCTCTTCAGAACCATTATTTATGCCTTAGGATCTGATGGAGCCTTCAGAATCACTTCCTAATTTTATGCCCTTCATCAAGGGTGATATTGAATACTCTGGCTCATCTTCCTCTGGAAAGCACAAGTCTTCTTCCGAGCTATCTTCTGTTTGCTTCACCATCAAGCAAGGTTTGAATGCCACATCATTGGTGGTTCTTCTTCTTGGATTATCTCAAAGAAGTAGATTCTATTAGGGAGTATCCAAGGATGTTAAGATAACCTGATAGACTTTTCCAAAAAGAGATTCTTTGACATCATCTCCTTCGTTATTTCTTTCAATGATTTGGAGTCCTGACATGAAATCAGCAAGCTTAATTAGTTGTCTTAATGGTTGTTGATATTCTTTAAAATTATTAATAATCTTTTGGGTAGTAGATTTCTTATTTATCTTCTTTTGTTTGACTGACATTTTGGGAGTTTTTGGCGAAATCTGAATAGGTTGTTTCTCAGGGCAAGGAACACCAAACACCTTAGACTACTTCTGAAGAGCAGAACCTTTTGATGTAGATTCTACCTTCGATTACAGTAGCAGTTCAAGTGGAGATTTTCATCTGACATCCAGAATGCCTTCTGATTGCATCAACATCTTCATAATTTTCTTTGAGACCGCAATCGCCCATTTGTCATCCTTAACTATCTTTTCTTTTACTTTATCTTTCTACTGGGGCATTGAAAAGGATGCAACTGTTGACCTCCATGCATACACCATAAGTCAAGTTGAGCTCACAAGGTGAATTCGATGAGCTTTAGCACATAAATCGGAGCTGAAATGCACTCAATGATGTCAAATATTAGTCAAAATGATATTCACTTGATGAACAGACTCTGCCATCGTGTTCAAAATATCAAAATTGATCAGAATAGGCATCTTGCATAATTCGACGATCGACTGATCAAGAAGAGGGGTCGTCTAAGTGCTAACATATATATCAAGATCAGGAAGCCGCAATGATACCCAAATGATCTCTGTTTGCAAAATTAATCATGATGTTAGCATAAAAACATCAAAATCTATCAAATGAGACTATTCATGCTCAATTCGGATGAGTATGCATGAATATCGAATAATCGGATATAATAACATGCAAATCAGAGCTAAAATACACACGATGGCACCCAAAATTAGTCAAAATAGCCTCTGATTGATGAACAGACTCTGCCATCACATCCAAAACATTGAAATTAATCAGAATATGAATCTTTCATAATTCGATGGTTGACCGATCAAGAAGAAGGGTCGCAGATGCACTGACACACATATTGAGGTCAGAAAGCCGCGATGATGCCCAAACGATTTTCATTCATGAAATTGATTGCGTCGTTTGTGTCTAAACATCAAAACCTATTAAATAAGACTATTCACGTTCAATTTGAATGAGTTTACACAAATATTGAGTGAGCAAAAGCAATTATGCATAAATTTGAACTGAAATTGACCTTGATTTGGCTTCAAATGGCCTCCAGATGGTGAAACGTAGTTAGTCCAAAATATTAGAGTAACCTAATTTATATATATATATATATATATATATATATATATATATATATATATATGTATATATATATATATACATATATATATATATATATACATATATATATATATATACATATACATATATATATATACATATACATATATATATATATATATATATATATATATTATCTATGTGATGTTGTTAGCGTGAAAATCTAAATTAGGGCAAATAAAATAATAAAAAATATAAATCCTATAAATACCCATCTTAAAACCCTAAACCTAACTTTTTCATTTTCCTCCCAAACCCTGAGCTGACACCTCCTTCTCTTTCTCCCTTAAGGTCTCCCTCTCCCTCTCCCTCTCCCTCTCTCTCTCTCTCTCTCTCTCTCTCTCTCTATCTCTCTCTCTCTCTCTCTCTTTTCCCAATCCGTCTCCCACATTTCTTCCGTGTTCTGATTCCAGACGTTTCCTCACAAAACAACACTGTGACTGCTTAAGTGGGGTGCATAGGGAAAGCTTTGTGTAATCGATCCATTAATCACATCCTCGTGGTGTGTGCCGTCTGCAGCACCCTCGCCCTGGCCTTTTGCGCCTTTTGTCGCCCTGATGCCTTAAGTGCTTGCCAAAATAGTTTGGCCATACTTTCCCTTTTGAATGAATATTTCTTGTTTATCTTCTCCTTAAGAGATGGATACATTAGATCATCATCTCCTAATGATTTCCATGGGTGGTCACCACTACCCAGGAAAGTTCTGGGTTTGTCATTGCCTCCAAGAACTAGCCTCGGTTGAGAATTGAAGGGTTGTTTAACTTTCTCTTCAAAATAAATAGGCTGTTTCCCCTTATCTACATTGTAAGTTGCTCTCCTTCCTCTATTTGAATCATATGAAGCAGTGTGAAATTCACCTCCCCCCTCCCTGATTCTAAGAACTTCCCATTGTTTGTTCTGTCTGAATGGCTTTCAGTTTTAGAAAGATTCAACTTTTCAAATTTTATCACCTCATTCAGTGGTTCTTAAAAGGTGGTGATGGAAGCCATGTGTTGACCTACAACTATGTGCCACTTAAAATTAAATAAATATGGTGGAAATTAAAATTCCCTAATCATGATCGAAATTGATTAAATTTGATTTGATTTAAAAATTTGACTTCATAATGCGTCAAAAATATTAAAATTAATTAAATGAAAAAGGGCAAATCAATTAATGATCGATCCAAAAATTAAAATTAATTTTTAATGAAATTATGCGCATATCAAAGTCGGGAAGCCCCGACAATGTCCGAACGACCTCCGTTCGAGAAATTGATTGTGCCTTCATCGCCGAAATATTGAAACCTATCAAATAATGCCTTTCGCGATCGATTTGGCAAAGTGTGTGCGGACACTAATTAATTCAAATGCGACGTCACGCAATTTAAACCTAATTTCGCTCCAAGCATCGTCAACATTGTCAAAACTACCTCTGATCGTGAAATCGATTGCGCCGTTGTGTTCGGCACAACGAAAACATCTAAGATTGACACCCATATTGCTAGGGTTTATTGCTTAAATTAATATTACATAAAATAATATTAAATTATAATTAAAGGGATTAATAGCTGCTTAATCTTCTTAATCCTATTAATCCCTTATCTAAACCTGCCGCCCAAGCCTCCAATAGGAAAAGCTGACCGCTAATCCCTATTGGCCAAAATGGCCAATCAATGGCACAAGGCCGACACTCTCTCTCACGTTGACCTCATTCACGACACTCTTCATTCGACTCTCCCCTCTCTCGTTCCCGCGGCTCTTGGCTAAAGCTCTAGTGTGATTCTTCCTTTACTGCTCTCGGTCGAAGACTCCTCGTGCAATTTTCTCCCTCTCGTGCATCCGTCCTTCGTGAGACTTAGTCGAGCCCGAGTGGAGATCTCCCAAGCTCAAACCTAACTGAACTCTATCTCTTCCTTTCTCTTTGCAATCAAAAGTTCCAGGTTGTTTCTATTCAACCCAAAGTTTCTTTCTTGCTTCACGGGTTAACTAAGTTTTGGCTAGAGGAAATGATGAGTATATAATGTTTATTCTGATTCACGGATTGCTTTTGATTGTTGAAATTTATTGGTTAGGTTTTATGCTTTGATTGAATGATCCTTCTCTATGAAATCCTCTCTCGCCATTTCCTGCGATTCCCATTTCTTCTCCATGAGCCATGCCTCTCGAGACACAAGAGACGGAATCCTGAAGGGAAACTGTAGCTATTGTGTGTGCTGGAAGTGAAGCTGGGCGTGAGAATTGAGAAATTTGACTTTAAGAAGTCTCTTGGTGTTTTGGCTGCAATCTTTAGATTTTCATTTAACTGCAAACCTTATTAGAATTTCATGATAACATTATCCTTGATGTTGTCTACGATAACTTTAAGGCTTAGTTTGCAAATTAGAGCATATATGTGTCTATTCGAGGAGTTGAAAGGAAGAATTTTTTTTTTTTAACCAATCACCACAATGTGAAAGATTGAAAGCCTTTGTTTGGAGCCATACATTCAGATCCATTATAGCCTTTGTTCTTTTACTGAAGCATTGTTGTTACCATTGAAATAATGTGGAATGATGGAAACATGAATTTCATTATCCTTATGAATTTAAGTGGATTTCAATGCATTATTTGGTTTTAGAATTTCATGATAACATGCTAAATTTGCATTTAAGATTATTCATTTAACATCTCTTCTTGTTGATTGAATTAAAATGAAGAAAATGATAAATATGATTGCTAGATTTGTAAATTTTGGAAGCATTCACTTTGCTGTCCATACTTAATTGTGAGCTAAAATCATTCAAATCTGGATATTTCGTGCTCTACTTGTTTTCACAAGTATTCAATCAGTTTGTGCTTGAGACTTTCTATTTTAACATGAGGAGATGGGGTTATCATTTTTATAAAAGCATGTTACTTTTGTTTTATCTCTAACACATGAGTAGAATGAAATTTCAAATTAAAAAGAGGGGGTTTTGTCATGCTACTTGCTATTTCCTATGAGTTTCATTCTTGTTGCCTTGCTTAAATCAATTCTTAATGATACATTATGCAAAACCTTGTGAAAGGAAGAAAGGAATGATTGGCTTTTGAGTTTAATCTCTACTTGCATATTTACCTATTTCTATCATTTTGATATCTTGTTAATAGGGAAATGCTATGCTATTAAAATTTCGGCCGCGGTGTCTCACGATATCCACCCATGCACGCCTTTCTTGGCATGGTGGGCAGACCCAGTCTCTCATGGCAACCCCCACATGTGGGGGGAGAGCCAGGAGGTTGTTATAAATTTTGATTATTATACTCTTAATTAAATATACATGCAAGCAACCTTTTTTTTATCATGCAAATGCAAGCTTTAAATTTTTTACTATAAGTACCTACTCATGTTTCTCCGACATGGTAGGGAAACTTATTGCTATGCTATGCTAACCCATGCACGCCTTTCTTGGTGTGGTGGGCAATCAAAATTTATGGCCGAGGTGTCTCAAAACACCTACCATGCACGCCTTTCTTGGCATGGTGGGAAGGCCTAGTCCCCCGAAGCAACCCCCGTATGCGGGGATGACGCTGGGAGGCTGCCAAAATTTTCAAAAAAAAGGGGGTGAAATATGTCATATATAAATGCTTATACTTTAATTTCATATACATGTGAATGCAAATTTATTACTCTATGCTATAAGTACCCATTCACATTGTTCCAATGCGGTGGGAAAACCTATGATAAGTACCTGTTCACATTGTTCCAACGTGGTAGGAAAATCTGTTGCTATAAGTACCTGTTCACATTGTTTCAACGTGGCGGGGAAACTTGATATGATATAACTTGCTCAGCGTTGTTTTAAGCGGCAAGGAAATGCTATATCATGCAACCCATGCGCCTTTCTTGTGGTAATATAATTTGGTGTCTCACTACCATGCATGCCTTTCTTGGCGTGGTGAGAAGGCCTAGTCTCCCGAAGCAACCCCCTATGCGGGAATGACGCCGAGAGGCTGCCAAAAATTTTGATAAATAAAAATGTGAAATGTCTAAGTGTTTGAAGAAGGAAGGTACATGCATATGATTATTCATGCTTAGCTCATTCATCATACTATATGACAATGACAATATGCTTACCTATGCTTAGCTTAGTTGTTACCTGAATCTTCATAGCATATGACAATTACTTATTTAAAGTTCAAATTCATTTTGCCTAAGTGGTGATTATGCCATATGAATGGGTGAGAAATGAAAATGTGACACTCAATGCACGGAAAGATACAAGTGCATGTTATATGTCATTTAGGAAACAAATGGCAAGGGCTTCATGCTAAAATGCTTAAGTGAAATGATTCAGTGTGCATATTCAAAGTGTTATCTTATTCTGTTTAATTTGAATGTCTTTAACATGCAAGTTAAATGAAATCTATGACCTTATGAAGCAATGCTCTTTTTGCTTAACCATTTGATTCATGCAAATACTTGAAAGAATCAAATTCATACTCTATAAAATGCATGCTTGATTTGTTAAAGAATAGACACATGCTTGATCTATGATAAGTGGTTGAAAGAACTAAGCCTATATCATCTAGAACAGACAATCACTTAGTTTGCAATGTGCATTCATATTTTTATAGAACAGACTCTCACTTGATACATGCAAGTACATGAAAGAGTCAATGCATATCGTATAGATAAATCTATACTCGACTCATGACAAATAGTTGAGAGAGTCAACTCATATTTTATAGTCTTATAGAACAGACCTCTATTTGATCTATGATAAACATTTGAAATGGTCAAATTCATATTTGACAGAACAGACCTATATCTGATTTACAATATCAAAGTCTATGCTTATAATTCGACATCTATGCAATGTCAAACATCAAAACTTCAACTTAGACATTCAATGTCCATACAATATTTTAAAAAAGAATAAATACTTGTATGCATGTTGAAGTATTCAATAGCTTAAATGCTTAAATAGACATATGCAAGAAATCAAATGAAATGAAAGAACATATGCTACTATCCCGGTTTGGTCTTCGGACCGGGTCCGGGTTAACAAAACCTAAAAATGTCATAACTAAACTTGCAAAATGAGCCTACATTTCGACTTGACACCTTAAAGCCCATACAACATCTAAAAAAAAAACAGATACTTGCATGTATGTTGAAATTTCCAAACCGTAGGGATATGCAAGTCAAATATAAAGAACAAACGCTACATCTTTCCTGGTTTGGTCTTAGGACCGGGTACGGGTTAACAAAACCTAAAAATCTAATGATGTTATTGTAAATCTTAGAAGTTGATTCTGTCATGAAATGACTAAAGATAAATCTATCGGCATCATTATTAATGTATCCTCTCAAATTCAAGGTCATAAGAAGAAAAGTCTCAAACCCGATCCTCTAAGTATAATCTAGAGTTGACAATGTTTGGAGAATGATAGATCTTGAAATAATTAATCTAGATCCAATCCTTTGCAAGAAAATAGTCAGAGTTGACAGGGTCTATCCATCCCGATTTAGTCTTTTTGGGGAGATTAGTTAACAAAACTAACATATAAACTTCAACTTAGTCATCTTAATGTCCATGCAAAATTTTCAAAAGAACAGATACTTACATGCATGTTGAAGTAGTTACTATGTCAAATACAAAAGGACATATGCTATACATCTCGGTTTGATCTTAGGACCGGGTCCGGGTTAACAAAACTTAAAAATATAATGATGCTATTGTAAATCTTAGAAGTTGATTCTATCACAAAATGACTAAAGATAAATCTATCGGTATTATTGTTAATGTATCCTCTCAAATTCAAGGTCATAAGAAGAAAAGTCTCAAACCCAATCCTCTAAGTATAATCTAGAGTTGACAAGGTTTAGAGAACAATAGATCTTAAAATAATTAATCTAGATCTCATTCTCTGCAAGAAAATAGTCAAAGTTGACAGAGTCTATCCATCCCGATTTGGTCTTCGGACCGGGTCCGAGTTAACAAAACTCAAAAATCAAAATTTGACATATAAACTTCAACTTAGACATCTTAATGTCCATGCAAAATTTTTAAAAGAGCAGATATTCATATGCATGTTGAAGTAATCATCATGTCAAATACAAAAGGACATATGCTATACATCTCGGTTTGGTCTTCGGATCGGGTCCGGGCTAACAAAACCTAAAAATGTGATATTATAAGAATTTCAAATGAATAATATCTGAGAAGCTAATTCTGTCATATAATACAAAATATGAATCAACTGACATAGCTTCTAAAATTCAAACCCTCAAGAAGAAAAGTCCCAAACCCGATATGATGTTCAAGCTAGTGGACAAGGTTTTGAAGGATTATACTTCTTTGAGACAATGAATTAAGACCCGATCCTCTAGAAAATGGAGTGAGACAAGGTCTATCAATTGATATTAGCCCTATAATTGAGAAGGGTAATTATAATTAAAATTTCAATGATAAATGATCACATATTAAAACATAAATCAATCATAAAATGATCAAAATTCAAAGAAAATAAAAAAATAAAAATAAAAAAATGAAATTTATTATTTAAATTAAAACTAAAAAAAATCAAACCACCCCTCTGCAACTATTTGTCTTCGGGTGACAAATTAAGAAAACTTTTGCTCACAAAGAGCCAATGATAAATTAAATACATGACTATCTTCACACTCAAATATTCCTAAAGCCCATAAGGACATGGCCTGTGTCCTCTGTCCACGTGATTTTCCTGCGATATGACACCACATAAATGGCAGTTATGACTTGAGCCCTCTGACCGGGTGGTTCGTCGCGATATGGTACCACTAAATTACGGTCACGGTCGTAGCCTGTATGTTCTCCAACGGCTTTGCTCTTTGAGCTGTGAAATGTAGAATGTATTTGGTTGGGAAAAAAGCCCTATGTTAGCTAAGGTTGACTTATATTTGTCCCCTTGAACTCCTGAGTTTACAAGGACACGCGGGCATGTTTCTTGACAAGGATCCTTCGGTCAAGTTGGGTCGTACCTCCTTTGACTTAGAAGACTCGGCGGATGATGGAACCATGGGATCTAGATGGGCATCATATTCCCCATAAAAGTTTTAAATTAAAATAATAAATTTCATAAGTTCTAAGCTCCACTTTGCAATTATATACGTTCTTTAATGATTCATTGGCCTTAATCGAAAGTGCTCTCTCGGTTTGGAGGTAATTAATAGGGCTTGCTATAGGCCTAGAACCGATATAAAAGTTCTCACCAAATGAGAATGAAATCTCTGGGTAGTGTCTTATCTATTATTCATCTGCCTTCTGAAATTATCACCTACACTTAAACAACTCTTTTGTTTTCTGAAAGAGTTGGTGGTGAATTTTTGGATCCCACACCATGTATAAATAGGGCATCATTTTATCATCAATGTTGCCCATTAGCAGTTGAATTGCATGTCCCTCTTCCAACTATTGCTCGCACTTCATGCTCATGTTGCACCAGCGAGTTATGTATTTAGTGACTGACTTGTTCTTCTTTCTCTTCTCTAGGGCTAGGTCAGCTATTGTAGTCTTTCTAACTGTACTAGCAAATCTTTTGATAAATATTTTCTCCAACTCAATGAATATCTTAACTGAGTTAATTGATAACTCTGTGTACCACTCAAAAATAGTTGAAGTTAAACTGCTAACAAACTAGCAAAATAAGAGTGCGTCATTACCCTCAGTATTACCATAAGTTGCTTTTAATTGTGCAAAGTGCTGCCTGGGGTTATCATTGCCATCAAATGAATGAAACTTCGACACTGAGTAACCTTTAGGATACGACACTTGGTCAAATTCTGCAGGATATGGGTGACCTCTGTTCACCAGTTTCTCCACCTTTTCTACATCTATGACAGCTTTAATCTTTTCACTTATAATAGTTTCAAGTTATGCAGCTGTCACTCGCTCGGATGTGCTCAGTATTTGCTGGAGAATGGGTGGAACAGTAAATTGATTGACTTTGTTTCTACCATTATGAGCACTTTGTGCTCTAGAGGTTTGTGGTGCTTGCTCAATTGGTGGATTGATGGGCGCAGTGTGGGTTATTTGATGATTGACAGGAGGAACTAGTGTCGGCACTGTAACAATGTTCCTCTACATCATTCTCATCATGAGATTCATCTGCATCATCATCTGATTCATCTTTAAATTCAGTTGAGAGATCTCCTTATCCTTCGCTTTCATCTATCGTCGCATTTTCCTTTGCACCTGAGCAAGTGTAGCAGCGTCGACGAATAACATGTTATTTTCTTCCTTTGGTTCCTCTTCTTTCTTATCACTTGAGGAGGAACTAAAAGGTTCTGCATTTGACGGTGTGGTTCTTGATAGATAGAGAGGTGCTCCATGATGCACAGATCGATCTATTGTACGCAGACGATTCTCCAACGTGTTGTACCATATACACCACCTCTACCCCCATGGTATCTTTTTCTTCTTCTTCCTCTTCTTCTTCTTATAGCCTTATCTCTGATCTATGTCTCCATCTAATTTCAAGCTCAGAGTGTGGGATGAACGTCTCCTTAATTGGAGGGCTACGATCAAAATCAAGGGAAGATCATTTAGGTTGGTAATGGGATTCCCTGGAGGATTCTCCAGGGTGTCGACCACCTAGAGCCTCATCAATTATAACATTCTTTTTAGGAACCCATTCTTGTTGGGCCCTGTCATCAGCAGATCTCCGGATATACAAACTGGATGTGTTGACCTCACTTTTTGAGTGAGCTCTTAACTTCCTCTTCTTAGACTTAGGACTCTTCTAGACACTAAGAACTCCTTAGTCATAAGACACTTCTACTAATTAGGTGAACACTTAACCTAAGCCTAGAGACTTAGAAGTGTTAATCATAAGATTAGACTATGCATTAGAGCTTAAGAAAATTACCTATCCCATAGCCTAAACCCAATCTAAGTATACTCTCTCAAATCAAACCCAGATTCAATTCTCAAACCAAATCTCAAATTTAAATTCAAATTCTGAAGCTAATTTCAAATTTGACTCCAAATGATTGAAACCCAAAATCAAATTCAAATCCTAAAACCCTTCCTAAGCTATATGAACCACATTCATAAGCTTAGCCAAAATTCCCTTTAGATCAAATCAAACTCAATTGATTTCTTTATAAATTAATTATTCTTTCATTTATATTTATAAATATAAATAAAATCAAATTCAAATGACCAAAACTATATCGAAAATCAAATCCAAAATCAATCTAAGCCCTTTAAGCTAATTCTTTGGACTTAGCCAAATTATATCCAAATCAAGTCAAAACTAATGGATTATCCCTCGAATCAATCATTTATTCAATCATTTATCCAAATATAAATAAAACGTATAATCATCAAATCAAATTGAAGTCAACCTAAGTCAAGCCTAACTTAACCCTTTTGACTTAAAACATGCAATTGAGCCTAAATCTATTGGACTCCAAATTGATTGCCATTAAATTTATATTTCAGTCCAGGGCTCATATATAAGTTTAACTACACTTAGGTCCACTTGACCCAAAGTGACCTAAAGGACCCATTTGAGCCAACTTCCAATCCAAACAAAATTGGATTGAACCAAGCTCACCAAAACCTTCCAACATGATTGTTGGTCACCGTAGGATGATCAATTATAATAAATTGGGTCAAACCAAGTCAACTTAGTCATTTGACCAAGTCGACCCTTAGCCCAAATGAGCCAAAACTAGCCAAAACTCATCCTACACCAAATTGATTGAAACTAATGATTTGAATCAACTCAAAATAAATATTTAATATGAGTTGACCACCAATTGAGCCAAATCAAGCCCAATTGGCCATTTGATTCAAGTTGACCCAAATTAGCCTAAAGGACCAAATTAGGCCAATTCATGATCTAACCCAAATTGATTACAGCCAATAGCTCAAGTTCATTCTAAATTAATTATTGAATTTGATCAAAGCCATAATTAAACCCAATTGGATCAATCGAGCCCAATTGAACCATTTAGCCCAAATAGGCCTAAAGGGTCAATTTGGCCTAAATCCAAATTAAATCTAAATTAATTCAAACCAAATACCACATTCATCTTCAATTAGTCAATTGAACATGAATCAACCCATGGCCCAAGCTAATATGGCCAATTTTAGGCAAATTGGTCAATTTGACCTAATATGACTCATATGACCCAAATTGAGCCAAATCTTTTGAAACCAAGCCATGACTTACTGGGGGATGATCAAACCTAACTCAAACCCATTTGGGATCAGCCAAAAATCAACCCAACCCATTTAAATCCCTCATAAATCCTCCCCCATATAGGATATCACCCAAACTCATTTAATTCTCCTCCATCATATGCACTTAACTCCTCAATATTTGCATTGAATAGAGCTGATCATATAGACATAAGAGAAGACTTTGGAGAAAAAAATCCAAAGTCTTCAATCAATTCATCATCCATCCCAACCACCCCAAGCAAGATGACAATCAATTTGGAGCCAAAAAATTCAAAAAAAAAATAGATTTTTGGCCATTATAAAAGGAGGGAGAAATGAGGCTTTAGACCTCTTCCTCCCACCACCATTCAGTCCCCCAAAAACTCCCCAAAGCAAAAAAAAATAAACTCATCCTCCACCTCTTTGAGCCATTTTTGAGCTCAAAAATACAAATAGTTGCATTTCTAGCGAGGCGATGGTAAACATCAGAGAAGACGATGTTCTGAAGGAAGGCAAGGGTTAAAGATCATTCTAAAGCTTCCTCATTAGGAGTTTGCTTGAATCATAACCGCCACTAGAAACCATCCCCGACGAGGTAAATTTTGCCAAACTTTAGTTGGCCTTAGAATTTCTCGCATTTTGTGTTAATTTTCTTGTGATTTTAGGAATTTCTCCTATATAATCCCGTATTTTTACTTAAATTATCCCAATTAAAAAAAAAGAATTTTTCCAGTGTGAATCGATGCAAAAAATGAGTCCATTTGATAAGTTTTCACTTAGAAAACCCATTTTTCCCTTTAAAAAAGTCTGAAAAACTATTCATCATCGGCATGGCTATAGCCGTCGTTCGATCCCGTGGTTTGCAAGATCGGACGGCTCGGATCGCGCAATCCGGGCCTTTGGATCGCTTGATGCGATCTAGACAATTTGATCGTCACGCGCGATGGACTCGAATCACGCGCTCGATCGGCGATCCTAACCTGGATCATCGATATGGATCGTTTGATCTGTGATCGGACTGTCCAGAGTGAGCCGCGGGTCATTCTCCATGGGTTGACCGGTCTTCCCACCCAATGGTAGATGTCAGCACCGCACGTATTTTCTTTTTATTTTAAAAAATTTTAATTTAAATCATGTGAAACTTTAAAAATTCATAGAAAATAAAATACTTAACCAAAATTTTCAAACAAGGGCTCATTGGATTTGTTTTTCTAAGAGGAATCCAACAAATGCAAAATCTCCCAATTTTATCAAGTATTTTGAGCTTAATTTAAGTTTTAGTGAAAATAAATTTTTATTAATTAAACCAAATATATATATCAGATTAAGTTGAAATTTTCAAGGATTGAAACTAATGTTAAAACACATCGATCATAAAAATTTCAAGTTCAGATTGTCCATTTTAATAAAATAAATCAAATAAAAATTCAAAAATTTATAAAAAATCTTCAAAATGGCTTAAATCACTTCAATTGACATCTAGGACTCTTAAGAAAATAATGTGATCTTCTGAATCCTAATGAACCTCAAACAAACACTTAAGAGTAGAGTTTAATCAATTAAGGAATTAATTAAAACATAATTTAAAAACAACTTAAATATCAAATCAAAATGAGAAATGAAATAACACTTAAGCAATCATTAATCAAACCTCAAATCCGAAAAATGATTAAACTATGGGATAAACTAATTTAAGTTAATAAATATGGGTCAAACTAGTATAACTAAACTAGTATAAAACTCAATTAAATTAAATATGATTAAACTAATTTAAGTTAATAAAACTCAATTAAATGATTAAATCTTAAATCAAACTTAAAATTAAATAAATCTAGGAAACTTTAACATGGGTGAAACTAGTATAACTAAACCTACACTAAGGATGGAATCTTAATCATATCATACCCCTTAATGACTATAAATAAATCGAAACTAATTAATCATTAAATAAACTTAAAATAATCAAATTGATTAATAAACTAATTCAACATAATCATTTAATACTAATCAAATTAAACCAAATAAAATTAAAGTAAACTTAATTAATATATGATTAAATCACATCCATTTAGAATAAGATAATTAATTAACCATTAAATATTTCAACCTAATAACTAAATCAAACATGTTAATGAAATCAAATAAACATAATAAATGAATCAAATCAAATAAAACTTTTAATCATAAATAATCAAACTTAATTGAAATGAAATAAATAATTCAATTCTTAATATATTGATGGTAATAAGCAACCTTAATCAAATCAAACTTAAGTAAAACACTTAACTAAATCAAATCACTCACATGTGGGAAATTAAGTCATTAATCTATAATTAAACAAACCCTTAATTAATATAAAAGTTACAATTTTAATTACTCTTAATCAAACTTAATTAATCAAACATCTAATTAATGCAAATTTAATAAATTAATTCATCATCTTAATTAATCAAATTAATTTAAATAAGTTACATTAAAGCTAACTCTAAAATTAAGCTTAAATCAAACCCCTAATTAAATTTAATAATCACACCCCTCAAGTAAACTAATTAAGTTAATTAAATTAATCATATTGAACCTGAGCTTAATCAAACATAAATACAATTAAATACTAATCAAAACCCCAATAAAACCTAAATTATTAAGTCATTAATAACATCAATAGTCTAAACAAATATGAAATTAAATTAAAAATTAAACAAACCTTTATAATTAACATAAATACACTTCTTAATTAAACTAATCACATAATCATATTGAACCTAAACAAATCCATAGACCAATAAAGCTAATCAAATCAAATTAAATCAAATTAAATTAAATTAAGAAAGTCTCTCATCAATTTAATATGTAATCAAATCAAATCTCATTCAACATACTTAAATAAGATAAACTAATCAACTATCCAATGTATGAAATCAAAAATACAAACCAAACTTTGATGAACATGACAAATGGATGAGATTTAAAATAAAATCCTAATTACAAAGAATCAAACCCAATTAAAATTAAAATAAAATCTCAATTAATCTAATCCAATCAAACTACAAATAAATGAACCACAATCAAATTAAATGAACATAAAGTTAAGTCACATAATCAGAATCAAAGAAAAGAATTAAATATTAATTTAAAAGGTATTGAATTATCAAGATTTAATTAAACCAAAAAATTTAATCTAAAATTAATCAAACAAAAAATACATGAACTTAAACAAACTTAAACTTCATTAGATATTAAGGATATTGAATTACCGAGATGCAATTAAATTAAAATATATAATCCAAAATCAATCAATCAAATACTTAAACAAACTCAATTTCTAAATTCTAAATCAAATCAAATGAATTACACAAATTCAACTGGGCTACTTAAGATACTTAAGGACTTTAATTAGATTCTTTAGGTGTTAAGATGTAGAGTAGGGTGAGTTCTATCTACAAATGGAATCCATTCTATTCTTCATTCTTGAAAACCTAAACATCATTTAACCAAATCAAAGTGAAATAAAAAAAATGAAAAATAAAGTATTAAATCATTTAAACTGAAACCACCCAAAGGTAAAATTTAAACAAAATTTAAACTCCAAATTGAAACTTAAACTAAAGAAGCCTAGTAAAGTCTTGCCACACAAGCCTTAAGCACACACATTAGAATACTAAGTCACCACTTCTAGTGCTAAGTTAGGGTATTATATGTATGATGTTGTGTTTTATTTTGTGATGTAATATTTTAGATTAGATGTTAGCGTGTATGTTTTGTAGACTGGATGTTAGGCCATTATTAACTTAATCATATTTTTATAGGGGATTGTGTATAAGGGACCACTGTAATAAAACTATAAATGTATTTGTTGTGTAGGTTGCTTAGCCCCTAAGCTTAACTCATGTTAGGGCAGGTGGGCTTGGTTACCCATATGTGGGGTGCTAAGTCCAAATTATTCATATAATTGTTTGGGTTGTATGGTGTGTGTAGCTAATATTTGTTTTGCAGGTGTAGCTAGATTTATTTTTCCTATTTTTGATGTAATTTTGCATTAGGAAATATGATTAGTTTTATGGGGGATTAGGATGAGCAGTGGACAGAAGGCTTAGTCCCTGGGGTGCCTTGTGATGCCTTTGAAATAAATCAAATCAAAAAAAAAAAAAAAAAAGAGAAGGAAGAAATGAAGAAAAGAACCCATAACATATATTATTTTTTTGTAATCCTAGTTGATAAGGGTAGAGCTCGACTACCCATATTTTTTTTCTTTTTGGGGTGTACGATGGAACCTAACCGCAGTGGCCTTTTATTATTTTACGATAGTCTAAAAAAATTGTTTAATGTTGTGTTTAGATTGCGCACTAGAATTGCAAACTTTTCCTAGTCTCTTCATCATTGATGTTTGAATGTGTGGCCTGGATGCGATAGGCTCTTAGGATAAAATTAATTTTTCTACCCTAATTAATAACTCATAACCTAACATAAAAGCCTAGGCATCAAATCAAGATAATAAAATTTTTAGCAACCCTTTAGCTAGATGAATGAATGTGTAATATCATGCATGTGATATAATTTCACTCTTGTTAAGAGGGGACTTCCATCTTTGCTAGAGAATCAAGGCTTAACTTATGAGAACCATTGATGGAAGAACACCCCTTTCTCTTTCGATTTGGTCCATAATCAAGTTCTCATGCATTTAGGCATACAGAATCCCATAGCCTATGTCAAAATAAAAAGTTCAAAAGAATCAAATGAATTTGATAAAATTTGCATTAGACTAAGTCATGAATTCATACCACTCATGCTCTAGTCTCTTAGGAAGTGAGTTTAAGGACTTAGTCTCATTTCTAAATAAATAATAGCTTAGCCATCTTGCAAAGCATAAGACTTGCCTACATGAATTTAAAGCATAGGAGGAGTTAGCTGGCTGCCACTCTAGGCGATAATAAGTTCAGCAGTTGGGTGGTTTATTCTCTCTTGTGGAGGTAAACTATATACTCATTTTTGCCTTAGATTTAGGTCGTGCTTGGGCCCTCACCAAAGCTCCCTAGCTTAGGATTCGAAGTAGCTATTTCCTTCGGGCTATAAGAATAAATCCTCACCTCCTAGGCATTTCCACAATCTTATGTTGTAAAATTATAAGCCCTAATAATCTAATAAAATGTCAACTCAAATAATTAACTCTCTTCAATAACAAATATATAAAGCCCAATTATATGATAGATTAGAATGCTCACTAGGCCTCCTAATATCATGAGCATTTCCTACTTTCTCCCTTCGGATTCCAAAAATATGTCTTCTCCTTGATCAATCCCATTTTATTTTCTAAAATAACTAATCTGTTGATAGTCTTAACCTTGAAATCTTTAGAGAGTCTAATTATTTACATTAATCGAGAGTATTCTTAAGGAATTCCCATTCCTTAGGAAGTAATTAACTATGGTGGCTTGCCTCTATAAGGAACTTAATGAACCCGGCTTAAAATAAACCCAACTTTACTTTTCCATATAAAGTAGGAAAATGATCTCTGGTATATTCGAAGTCCCATCATGCCTTAGGAGTTCTTATTATGTGATTAGGTCCATTATAGGGTGGTGATTTCTATCTTTTGAGATAGCTTATTATTCCATAATGTCAAACCTAATCACTTCAATAAGTACCCTCTTAAGATCTGCGTGGTGTCACACAACCTCAAAAATAAACACCACATATTTTTTTTGGCAACTCCGTTGGGGATTGTTCTTCTCTCCATCTTTAGTAGATAATTATTATCTCCAAGCATCGATAGTGGACTTATATTTTATATATGCCCGAGACTATCATTCTTTTCATTGGTTTCATTCTTAAGAAAAGCTCGCCAACATCCTTTAGGTTTTAAGACCTCACTCCATGTAGGTCCTAAAATCCCTATTGGATTCCCCTAATAGGTGAAAAGTAAAATTAATCAAATAAAGGAGATGACCAAAATTAAGAATCTCTTCACCATTCTAATGGTGAGGCAAGGTTCATCCCATTAATAATAAGAAAATAAAACCCTTCTACAAAATAACATGTCTTTCCAAAAGCACTTTTTCAAATCCATATAATAAAAGATCTTTACACAAAAATTTATAAAAAAATTTCAAAAAAAAGGCACAAAACACATATAACCAAACCTCATTTAACAAATCCTATGATTGTTACAAGGAGGTTCTTTTTAAAAATCAAAATTAAGACTTTTTAATGTATTTTTCAAAGCACATTTTCTTTGGAAATGGCTATCCCCATCCCACACACTCAAATTTGTTGGATGGAGATTCTATTTTCAAATAAAATCATGATATAAAAATTGAAACTCCACTTAGCATACTTCACTTGTGCTAAAGTTGAAGTTTCCCCTCTTTTCGAAAAGCAATAAACCATACACACACAAAAGAGAAGTCAAGACATATTTGAACCCCCCCCCCCACTTGACATAACCAAATTTGTCAAATGGGAGTTCCCCTTCCCTTGGAGAAGGTAGAGCAAATTGAATTTTATTTGTATTTTTCTGATAAAACTCCTTCTTGCCAAAGTCTTGGACTTCAAAACACATTAGGAGCTCATTTGACATGTCCAAGTATATCAAATGAGAATCCCCTTTTTGAAAATCATATGAACAAATTGAACTCCATTTAACATACCTAAGTTTGTTGAATAAGTTCATTTTCTTTCAAAAATCATAAGCACATTTGACTTTCACTTAACATACCAAATTTATTAAGTGAGAGTTTCATTTACAAAAATTATAAACACATTTGACTTTCACTTAGCATACCAAATTTGTTAAGTGAGAGTTTCATTTTCAAAAACCATAAGCACATTTGACTTTCACTTAAAATACCAAATTTGTTAAGTGAGAGTTTCATTATCAAAATCATAAACACATTTGACTTTCACTTAACATACCAAATTTGTTAAGTGAGGGTCTCTTTTTCAACACACATTTGATCCGTATTTTAACATACCAAATTTGTTAAATAAGGATCCAATTTTTCATTTCAAACCACACTTGAGCTTTCACTTAACATACCAAATTTGTTAAGTGAGAGTCTCATTCTCAAAGAAAAACAAATATATCTCAAACAAATTTAGGGATTTCACTTAACATATTAAATTTGTTAAGTGGGACTCCCATCTTTAAAGAAAAACAAATCTATCTCACAATCATATTTGACTTTCACTTAACATACCAAATTTGTTAAGTGAATGTCTCATCATCAAACAAAAATCAAACACATGTGGCATCTACTTAACATACCAAATTTGTTAAGTAAGAAGCCCCATTTTCAAATCAAAATATCACACAATTAAATCTTCACAAGCAAAAATATTTCAAACACACAATCACAACCTCTTCTTAGCATACCCAAATTTGGAAAGTAGAGATCTTTCAAACTACCAATATTTTCAAATAAGATGCACAAAACACAAATATCTCCAAGAAAATCTCTCCTTAAATTTTAAAACCCCACCTAACTTACCTAAATTTATTGAGCATGGGTTCTAAATCAAAATCAAATGGAAAAGACTCTCCTGAATATCCAAAATCTCTCTGAAATTTCAATGAACCCCACTTAACATCCTTAAGATTGTTCAGTGTGGGTTCAAATTCTGAATTAAATCTTGTGATCAATGATTGAAGGTGAATATTAAGGTAAGTGTCTGACTCAATTATATTTCAATAATGTAGATTTCAATGTAGTTAATTCTTCCAGTCCTCAGTTAGTACAACATTTATGGCTCCCAACAAGTTTGTGTTTTCCTTCCCCGCTGGTCTAAATTTAGCCCTAAATCAGGTTAGTCTCTCTACTACTGGCTCCACTAAGGTCATCTACTTTGGCTATGGTTTTGAGGGGGTGAGGATTTCTTGCCAGGGGATAGCCCTCACCACAGTTAGCAAGGAGGAGGTGGTGGGACAGACACCGCTTATCCAATTTGATATACCATCTGATTTTTAGTTTCCTCCACTAAAGAGGAAGCCCACTATTATTCTTGTTACTCCTCTAGTATCAGTTTTTGTGCCAGTTATTCCAGCCCAGGGTCAGTCAATTACTCTTGCTACAACTCTAGCAAAGGCTACTAGCCCCTCCTTGGACACCCCAAAAGGGAAGACTATCTTGGTTTCTGAGATAGTCTCCTCCACATTTAAGGTGAGTGCTAGTTCTCACTTTTCCATACCTACACGTACACAGCACCTTAACAAGAACCGCAAGGTCAAGTGGCATCACAAGAGAGTAGAGAGAGATGGATGATGCTTCCCATGTGGCTGAGGAGGGATCTCTCTATGAGACCTCTCCACATTTAAGTGATAGTAGGTTCTACCCCCTCTCAACCTCAGATGGAGAGGAGGACTACAGCTTCGCACTACCTCCACCACGATATTTTGACACCGACTGGGAGCATAGAAAGTCTTGCCTCATCTTATGCCAGTTGGTTGAGCCTGACACAGAGTGGGACTTTTGATCCGAGGATAGTTGTCCCTAGGAGAGTCAAAAGTTAGATCTAGAGAGAGAGCCTTAGAGGCTCAGGCATCAGCTCAGATAAGTAGGAGGGAGCGATAGAAGTTTGCCAGGCAGTCGGTGGCCTCTGCTCTGATGGATTATCCCAATCATCACCCTACTAGGGTCGATCATTCAGACATCATCATTTATATCAGTGCTACTCATCATATGAGGAGTAGGCCTATAGTCAAGGGGCAGTCAATGCTACCTTTGCACCGCTCCACTCATCACCCACCATCGCCTATCCAGCTCATAGCATTCCCCATTCCAACCAAGATTCAGAAGCCCCCATCCGGGGAAAGACCAGCACCATTGATGATCCGGCTATGACCCAAGGATCCCACTCCATCTATTCCACCTATTGAGGTGAGGTCTAGCTCTCCTATTAGACCTCCCACCTTAGCTACAGAGAAGAAGGAA
The DNA here is from genome assembly GCA_021442155.1 of Cymbidium sinense. NCBI lineage: Eukaryota > Viridiplantae > Streptophyta > Magnoliopsida > Asparagales > Orchidaceae > Cymbidium > Cymbidium sinense. The sequence goes on from CM038214.1 coordinate 246,657,624, forward strand.
TGGTGAGCCAAGTGCGAGTCACCCGCCAGTCTGGCATTCTGATTACGGTAGCCTTACCTCCACATGCGGACATCGGTGGAAGGGGTAGAGGATATAGATGTAGTATCCATGGCAATAGATCCTCCTCATGGTCAAGGCGTGATCGATATACCTATCAGTGAGCACAGTCCTCCTAGAAACAGTAGTACAATGGTAAGAAATGCCCGATGTATTTTTTTTAGTGAGCATATCCCCACTATCAGTCAGCAGCGAGTGTTTGTCCCTACATGATTAAACTGCTCTTTAGATGAGATCGTCACTCAGTACTTTACTAAGAAGAGGAAACTCTTTGGGGGTGATTGCTCTGACGAAGAAGATGTTAGGGTAAATTTTGATCCATATGAGGAATATCTCTTGGAGGACTCAACAGAAGTCTATATGGTTGACACTAGGGGTTCCCTCCTTAGAGATCAGCATTGCTAGGAGGGTGTTGTAGTTGAGGAAGAAGACACAGCTCACTCAACCCAACACCTTCATCAGCAACTAAGGCAGAGAGATGAGCATATTAGTAAGATGGAGAAAAGAGTTGAAGACTTGTTAGCAGTAGTCGTAGCATTTCAAGGTCAAGCTCAATCAGTACAGCCTACTCCTTTAGAGGCTGACCACCATGAGTTGTTGCATGTTCTAGATCAACCTAAGAGTACATCTCCCATGGACCAGGATAGTGGCAGTCTGCATAGGAAGGTCACAGATAGTACCTCCATGCCTGAAAGAGATATAAAACATATGGTTGAACAGTAAGTGAAGGAATCATTGGTGCAAGCTCGAGGTGGCTCATCTATTCCAAAGGATAGATCATACCTAGAGGAATTCTATGTAGTCCAATATCCCAAGGGTTTTGTGCCACCATCCTTCAAGATCTTCGATGACAGTGGAAACCCTTGGCAGCATATAGCACACTTTAGAGCTAGCTGTTATAGCGCCGAAGGTAATGATGCACTTCTCTTCTGACTCTTCATTAGCAGTCTATCAGGGATTGCATTTGATTGGTATGATGAACTGCCTATTGGCCTAATTTTTGGATGAGGTTAATTTGGCAATTAAGAGATCCTAATCTCAAATAGGATTTTATTAATTCAATGTTTAGGACACCTCACCTAGTGTCCTCGAACATCTTTTTGAGTTTATTCTAATATATTTGATATAGGTAGAATCAATCCAAAATTTTAATTTGGATTAACTCAAATAAATCAAATTAAAACCAAATTAAAATGAATGAAAGAAATCCCATTCCATTTGAATAAATTTGATTATTTGAACTCATTTGAAATTACCCATTTAAGCTAAATGAATTAAAATTAAATTAAATTTAAAATCAACTCAAATTAAATGGCTTAAATCAAATCATAATGCAATTGATCATCAATTGCATCATGGTTTAAAAAAAAAAAACTAAATCCAAAGGATAAGATTAAATCAAAATACTTTGCATCAAAGCATTTGGTTGAAATCAAACTCCCTAAGACAATTCAAATGGTACAATATATAATCTCAAATCCATTTTGAGATTAATTTGGGCATATCATACTTTAATCCAAACTATGATGATAATGCCATATTGCTTAAAAATAATAAAAAAATAAAACTAAAGAAATGCTAATTTGAATAAAAAAGAAGGGAAATGCTAATTTCCTTCTTCCATCTCTTCCCATGCAAAATCCCTTCTTCCCACCTCATCCACTCCAAGACAAAAGTCACCTCTTAAGAGGTGGCTACCTTCATGTGAAGGCAATGGAGTCAATTAAGGCCAAGGCAAACCTCCAAGACTTTGCCAAAAAAACTTTAGCTAACTAAGGGAATAAGAGAGTGATAAGAAGAGGAAGAAGTGAATAGTGCTCGGCCATGCATGGAAAATAAGCAAGGAAACTCCCCACCTCTGATATGAAAATTCCATTATGTTCACAAGGGCAAGGGGAGTTGATCCCATACATTGACCGGGCTTGCTGCCGCCGGTGGCCGGAGTTTGATCTTCAAAATTTTTCCATATAAAGCTCTTGGCCAACAATGGAAAATGGGGTTGGAGAGACTATCACCTCCCCATTTTCATTCCAAAAGCATTGCCAAGGAGAGTGATGAAGTTTCCAACCATCACCAGACCTTCTCACCGCCGGTAAGCCAGAATCTGGGTATGCAATTTCTCCCTACCCCTATGCATTCGGTTTTGGAGCTTTGTGAAGAAAGTCGGATCCTCAAATGGATTCAACCGTATGGATTGACCCTAACTCAATCTCTGATCATTTTGGGATCAAAATCTTAGCTTAGTTCACTGGTGAATGCTGGTGATTGGTAAGAAATCACGGACGGTGTCCGTGATTCATCGACGAGCCTTAAGATTTAATCCCGACCGTCCGATCCTTCTCTTAGGATCGAATGACTCCAATTGAAGTGCACCATTTGATTTAAATCCCTTAAGGATCGTGAGGGAGATTCGGACCATCCGATCTACGATCAGATGGTCCAAGATCACCCGTGTTTTTAATTCATGCGACACGCGGACCGTCCCATGCATGACTCGTCCAAGCGCCCGCGTGACACCATACATACCGGGAAATCAGGACGTCCGATCTTTGATTAGACAGTTTGTAAATGATCCTACTCTTTTAAGTTATGCCGTGTGGGACCCTCCCCACTTAAAACTGTTAACTTTAGTTAATTAATGGTTTAATTAATTAATTAAAATCCTAAAAACTTTAAAAAATCATATAAAATCAAAGAAAAATCAAACAATTACAAATAAGAGCTCTATGGATTTATCTTGATGAGAGGAATCCATAGAAATTAAAATCTCCAAGTTTTATTAGGTAAGTTTCTCTTAATTTGGGTTTAATTGAAAAATATTAAACCCTAATTACTCTCAAATTAATAATCCAATTAATTTGAAACTTTAGAAAAATGAAATTAAGCTTGAAACAGACCTTAAGTAAATTTTTGGGGATTTAATTTTTTGAATTCAAGGGAAATTATAATTTCATATGTATTACTCTTTAATGAAATAATTAGAAAATTTTAATCTAATAAACTTAAATAAAATAATAAATATTAATGAATATCATAATACTAATTAAACCTAATCAAACCTATATGAACCTAATAGATCACTAATTAACTAAATTAGGTAATTAAAAGAATTAAATAATTCAATTAAATGATCTAAATTTAATTAATTCATAATAAATCAACCAGTTAACCAAAAATTATGAATAACCCTCATTCGAAAGGTATTTCAGTGAAGAATAAGTGAAAGACAAAATCCCTTAACGAATTATAATAAATTAGGCTTAATTTAAGTTTTAATAAAATAATTAAAATCTTAATTACACCCTAATTACATCTCTAACCAAATTGAAACTTTAGAAACATAAAATTGGCATGTAACCCCACTTTCCATAATTATCTCAAACCCAATTGGTCTATAAACTTGAAATTCTTGATTTTCCAATTCTCTAGGTCAATATGAATTAAATAATAATTAAGAAGAATCATTAATTCATTGAATGAATAAATAAATTGAACTAATATAAAATAAACATAAAAAAAAACTTAGGGTAATTCATCAAAACTTTCTAAGTCAAAGAATTTAATCAAATATCAAAATTTTAAGAAAATCAATACTTAATGAAATTCAAACATAATTAAACAACTTAAGTTTAATGAAATCATCCATCTCTAATAAATTTAAATAATGAATCTAAACTTAGGTATTAAATCAGATCAAGTAATTTACCTAAGTACTTTAGGTTAAGAATAATCTATGAACAAACCTAAGGTATTAATTCATATTGAGGGACTTAAAACCAGTGATGTTAAAAGCTGACTAGGCCCGGTCGGTTCGGGGTTCGACCGGGAACCGATCCTGTCGGTCAGTTATAGAAAACTACCCCAATAAAAAATTAGGGTAGACTGGAGAAAATCGGCAGTTCAACCGAAGAATTGGAGAACCGATCCCGGTTCAACAAACTTGTCGGTTTAATCCCAAAAATTTAATTTCACCCTCGATTTATGATCTGACGGCTGAAAGTACTTGCGTGGTGCTTTTTTATGAAAATCCCTACCCACTTGTTCTTCTCCCACCCCGATGCCCATTGCTACGTAGAGGTTCTGGTAACTCCTTTCTAGTTCGGCTGTTCTCCCCACCGATCAAATTACGGTTGTCAGTATTCTTCAAGGAAAGGCCAAGTTGATGTCATGAGACCACTATGGTTATCAGGTACAAGTTCATATGTTATTACAGTATTTGGATTATTTCACTTAGGTGGTATTACAATAATTATAAATGCTGTCGGATGATGGTTGTAGTAAGAATATGCATGAATGATTAAGCTTGTATCGTTGTCTAAGTTCTGGTTGGATAGAATAGAAAGTTATTCCTTTGATGTAGCATAAAGAATGGTGACGAAGTTGTTGTTAAAAGCTTTTTTATTTTTGAATTAAATTTTAATGCACTTAACTCATGGATAATAGGGTTGTTGATGTTTTTTTTTTATGACACTTCCTCAATTTTGATTTCTGTCATTTTAGATTCGTCATGTTTTTCATTCAGTGTTTACTTCTTGGTGTTCAATGAAACCATTGTTCATGTCATCGTGATTGTTTAATTTACATTGGATATTTTCTAGTCTTATTCGTTATCATCCTATAATTTTTTACTCTATTATCCACGAGCACTCATTTGATAACAATTTTTGAATAGAAATGTTAATAATTTCCTCTTTCACACTAAACCATTCATAACCAAGGTCTAAATGATAGTGAAGGTGGGAGTGAAAAGTAGGGTTGTTAAGTGGTTGTTTAATTTATTAATTCTAATGAATGTTGGTGTTGAAGCTGTAATCTAGGATGTTGTTTAATCATTTATATAATTTTAATATTTATTATATCATCTGGTTCAACCTTTGGTTCGACCCCGGTTCAACCTCTGGTTCGACCCCAGTTCGACTTTTAAACCTTGAACCTCACTATTTTTCGGTTCTATGTCCGGTCCGATTTTTACAACTTTGCTTAAAACTTAAGCTTACAAATTCATAATTTAATAACTTAAGGTAAATTGAATAAAATCAAACTCCTTAAAATAACATAAGCCAAATCAAATGAAACCCATATAACTTAATTAAAAATGAAACAAATCATAACTTAATAAATCAAATAAATTAAATCAAATAAAGCAATTAAAATAAATGAAATAACATAAATCAAACCCAAACATAAATAAAATCAAAAGGATTAATTAAAATACTTAAGGATTTTAGTTAGACTTTTGAAAACTTTATTAGGATTTAGGATGTTGAATGGAAAGAGCTCCATCTAAAAGTGGAATCATTCCATTCTTCATTCTTGAAAATCTATACAACTCTAACCAAATAAAATGAACATAAAATGGGAATTAAATCACTAAATAATTTGAATTGAAACCACAAGGTAAAAATTAAACAAATTCAAACTTTAAATTAAAACTTGAACTTAAAGGCCTAGCAAAGTCTTTCCACACAAACCCCACTTCTACACACACTAGATTACTTAGGTCACGGACTCTAGATCTAGGTTAGATCATTCTATGATTTTCTTTTAATCTCCTGTGATATGTTGTGATGTGCTTCACATGTTTGTGTGGTGTATTGCTTTAGGATGGATGATTAGGCTTGTTTGTTTGTTAGACTGGATGTTAGAGCATTCTTTCTAGATTTGACACTGGTTTCTATAGGGGGCTTTGTTAAAGGGATCGTTGTAATAAATAAATCATAAAATTGTTGTTTCCTTGCAGGTGCTAAAAATCCATTAACATAGTCCATAGAACAGGTGGGCTTGGCAAGCAGCTAATGCTAAGCCTATTTATTTATGAAATATTAACTGCTTTGTGTACTGTGTGTATTTTCTAACATCTATTTTGCAGGGCTTAGGATTTCTTTTGAATTTTAAATGTAAATTTAAGCTTAGAATTAGGTTAGGATCTATGGGGTCTAGGATTAGCAGGAGCTGACCCAACCAGGAGATGGTGTGGTGGTCCCCTGTGGAGCTCGATGGATGTCCCTGAACAAGGAAACTTTCTTGGAAAGAAGACCCATAGATCTAAACTTGTAGTTTTAGGCTGGGTTGTATAAGAGCAGAACTCGACTGCCCATTTTTATTTCTTCCGGGGTGTATAACAGTACTAGGCTGCATTGGCCTTTTTCTTATATAATTTAATTTGGCTTGATTTATTTTGGGTGCATAATAGAAACAATATACTTTTCTTAGGTTCTTTCTGTGCTATGTTTATGATGAATGCCTGGACGTAGGCTCATAGGATAAACTAAATTTTCTATCCAACTAAATCAATTGAAACATAAAAATAAATATAACTCATAATCTTCATATAAAAGCCTAGGCCATTAAAGCAAGATAAAATATGTAGCAACCCCTTAGCTGGATGTTTTTATACTATGCATGAATCATATTATTTCACTCTTGATTAATGAAGGACTTCCATCGTTGCCAGAGAACCTGGGCTTGACCTTTGAGAGCTTATGATGGAAGTATACCTTCTTTTATTCTGATTTGGCCCATAATCATTTTCTAATTACATGCATTAGGCATAAATTGCATTCTTATGACCTAAGTAAATCTTGAGTCAAAATTCATAAAATCTAAAAAATAAGCATTAGTTAGGTGCATCTTCATACCCTACATGATCTTAGGGATTAGGGAGTAAGTCTAAGTTTATAGATCTCTTTCCTAAAACTGCAATAGCCCAGCCATGTTGCATTCATATGACTTAGCCTCATGGTTTTAAAATACACTTAGGTGGTGTTAACTGGCAGCCTTCTCCAGACAGGTTGTAAGTCCAGAAGAGTCAAGGATAAGTTAGTTCCCTCAAGTGAGAAGAATGACCAATGATTTCCAAGGATAGAACTAGGTTGAGTATTTGACATGTGTTAGAAGCACCTATAGACTAGGTTCTTGAAACATCCTTTTAGGAATAAGTCTTTAACCCTAGGCATTTCTGCAGTCTTGTGCTGCTAGAATCTAAGCCTTAGATTTTTAAGAAAATGATAATTTGAAATCTAAAATTAAATCCCAAATTTGAATCCCAATCATAGGATAGTTGAAATGTCTATTGGGTATCCCAGTATCAATAGACATTTCCTACTTTTTCCCATTTGACTCATGAAAATAACTCTCTCCAATTTGAACCTCTCCCAATTGAATTTCTCAAAATCAATCCTTTGAAAGCTACCTTAGTAGTCTTTAGGAATAACCACTTGTTTCTTTAATTGAGAGTATTCTTAGGAAGAGACTCTTCCTAAGATATAATTAATTATAGAGGCTTGCCTTTATAGGGAATCATGATCCCAGGATAAAATAGACCCTGTTCTACTTTTCCATGTAGTTTAGGGGAAAATACTCTAGTACACGAAAGACCCATTAGCTTTAGGAGTCTTCTATCGAAATGATTAAATCCATTACAAGAGAGCATGTTTATCTTTCGAGATAATATGTTTATTCTTTAATATCATATTTGTTCATCTAAATAAAATATTCTTAAACTCTATGTGGTGCCATTTCTTTTCTCTATTCCAGATAAAATACCAACATATTTTCTGGCGACTCTGCTAGGGAGTGGTTCTTCTCTCTATCTTTAGAAATAAAAAATTATTTCTATATATCTAGTATACTAGCACCACCGAGGACCTTTCTTCGTTGGATACCTCCATTTCATTCTTGGTTGAGCCTATCCAACATCTTGAATAGAGGTTCTAGAACTCTTTGTTTGTCAAAGTTAAATGATTGGGTCCTAGAACTAAATCCCGAAATAAAATGAGAGGAGAGAGAAATAAATAAAAACCAAGTCATCTCTATTATGACCTAAATCTGATCAATACAGATTTGAACCATTCCAATATGGAAAAGAGATATTAAATTTTAAAAAGTATGAAAAGTACTTCAAGATTTGAAAAGCAAATCTCCAAAAATAAAGTCTCAAGGTTAAACTTATCATTGATCTTACTTTGGCTTTATACTAAAGTGCAAGAGAATCAAGCTAGGGTCCTGTAATGGATACCCTTTATTCTACTACATTCACCTAAGGATGTAAATTGAAATGAAGAAGTTCCTTCAAAACCTAAGAAAATTCAAATCAAAAGAAGGCATAGTTATGCATATTTCCCCCTTACCACCATGATTGAAGTTTGAATTGCATTTAAAATTAAAAATCATTCCAAAAAGAGAATGCCTTGTTGACCTTAGGCAGAGGTTGATTAAGGAACTTAATGAAAATCTTCTATTCTTATAGAATAAAATTAAACATGAATGCAAATCAGTTTTAATCTTAATTTCCACAAGCCCGCTAGAATATTGGAAAACCAACTACCCAAGTTGATTGGCCAATTCTAAGGAGTGACTTGGAGGTAACCTTCTTTTAGACCTTTCCAAAATCTTAAATTCTTAAAAGTTTGGGAGAGAGTCAAAAGAGGAAGATGACTTGATATAAATAAAGATAAAGTGACAGGATTTACTTTTTCTCCTAATCAAAAGATAATTCTAATTCTCCTGATAAAGTTGAAATGAATAAAATTTAAACCAATAGATTTAATAAATGAAATGATATTTTATGAATGGCTTTAATTTACTTTAAGTCCAAATCAAGAAAAGAAAATAAATGAAGAATTTAATCCTTCTAAATAAACCATGACCATAGGATTGGGTCCTAAGGGTGATATATCTATCTCTTAGAGTGAAAGTATGAAATTCCTATCTTTAGAAAGTTGATAGATAAATCACTTAGGACTTTGTCAATCCAAATGAATTAAAAATGCCTTGATTTTCAAGACTAAGGCATTATATGCTTTCAATACAAAATGAATCTAAGGAGAAATTCCTATTTGACATTGTCTTAATGTTAAGTATGGTGGTCAAAGATTCCATTACAAGCTGAGATTACCTTTAATCTTATATGTGCTATAAAAGAATGCAAGTCAAAATTTGACTTTCTAATAGCACATCATCTACCCTAGAGGGTCCACTTTTAAATGATGATCCTATAAATGAATAGATCATGAGGTCTATTGATCTATTGAGGATAGAGTTAGACCTACCTTCCCTTCATATAAAAAGGGAAATTCTTGAACTCAAATTCAAAATGATAGAGTCATACCACCTTAAATGACATTGAAAAGAAATGACAAATAAATCATCTTCAAAATGTGATGTTTTTCCCATCTTAGAGAAGTTGCTTGCAAAATCAAGCATCATAATGCTCTGTTATAAAATAATATGAAATATGAAATAAAAAAATGATGAAGAAAGAAATGAAAGTAAAGCAAGGCATTACATAATCATGTAATTTTTTTTACTTAACTATTAACAACTTCCCGATGTGGCATTCTATTATAAAAAAGTTCTAGGGTTACCTTCTATGATGAAGATAGACTATTAAAAACTTATTAACACCTTAGTCGATTTGGAAAATTTAAAAGAAGAAAATCTCCAAAATATATGTTGATCCGGGTGCATCGATCGACATCAAATATAAATATGAAAGTAAATTTATATAGGCCCAATTCTATTCAATCTTTGATGAGACGGTGCCATATAAATTCAATTAAATAAAGAAAGTAGTTTCAGCTTCATGAAAATTCAATCTTAAAAACTCAACCTAGAAAAAAGGACTTAATTTCAATCACATTGTTGGTTGAAGCCAAAATTCAAACATAAAAAAGAGCAACTTAGGAATTCATGAAACAACTTTAAATGCTTTTGGATGGTCCTATCTAGTCCCAAATAAAAAAAGAGAATAAAAAGAAATCAAAATGAAAAGAAAAAGAAGAAACATATTGATCATTGAAGGATGTTCATATTCATCCTAAAGTGTTGAGTCTTTAGGAATATCATTCATCTATTCCTAAATGACCTCACTAAATATTTGATTCAAATAGAAAATTCTGATTTTAGAAGTATAAAGTTTTCAAGGAAGTCATTATACCAATCTTAAATGACTCACTCCACTAAATAATTTTGAATTTAGAAGTGTAACATCTTTAGAAAGTCATTTTATGCCAATCTTAAATGGCTTTACTAGAATTGTTGCTCCATGAAAAGATGAAAAAGAATAAAAATGTTGGATCATATTATATGATCAATCAAGCACCGACTTGAATCATATCAAAAAGCTAATCAATAAAATGTTGTATTTGGACAAAAGGTCAAATACATTAAATTTCCTAGCAAATCATTTAGTGGAGTCATTTCATAAAGAATGAAATGATATGGAAATGAGTCAAATACATTTATCTTCTTAGTGAATCTTGTAACTATGAAAATTATAAAATGTAACCTTTCATAAAGAAATGAAATCAGAATATTACCCAAAGAAAGAAAGGAAAGTAAAGGAATGGAAGGACTATATCCAAGAGAAAAAGGATGAAGTCTTAAATTTCTGAGCATGTTGATATTTTTGACTTTAAACTTCTCCACATCAAAATAGAGTGCTAACGTTAGAAGTCAAAAAAAATTATCCTTAAGCTAAATAAAAAATATAATCAAATATCTCATGCTTTGTCATTTAGCCTTTGCCATGATTGGGTGAGCTCACTTGGCAGGTTAAATAAAAAGATAGTGGATCTTCTTTTTCAGGAGTCCATATCTTTTGAATGGCAAAGATTATGTTGAGTATACTCTGATATCATTTCAAATAAAATAAAAATACCCAATAAAACTAACATAGCTTAAATGAAATAAAAATAATCAGATATCGCATGCTTTGTCATTTAGCCTTTGCTAATTGGGTGAGCTCACTTAGTAGGTTAAATAAAAAGATAGTGGATCTTCTTTTTCAAGAAATCATATCTTTTGAATGGGAAAGATTCTATTGAGTCTATTCTAATTTTAAATGAAGCAAAAGACTCCCAATGTAAATGGGCATTTTAACTCCAAACTTCTTTTCATCAAAATGAAGTGGTAGGGTTAGAAGTGAAAAATTGTCCCTAGCTGAACAAAAATAAGTAGATATCTCATACTTTATCATTTTAGTCTTTGCCATGATTGGGTGAGCTTATTTGGTAGGTTAAAAGAAAAGATAATGGATCTTCTTTTCTAGGGGTCCATATCCTTTATATTGCAAAGGTCCCATTAAGTATACTCTGATTCCATTGCAAGTGGCTTATAACCATAAACAAGAAAATTTATGGAGTTATAAAGCCATTGCAAGTTAAAAAGCTTAAGTAGTTTGGGTCCTAACTTTCTTTTCAAAAGGCACTCTAGCACAATGCATGCATGTTATTTAGATGTGTCTGGAGATTTATATAGTCTTCAAGTTCAGGATGCACCCTTAGAATTTGAAAAAAAATCCAATTCCACAATTTACAAGATGATATCAATTATCTAACTCTTTAATGAGTTAGCTATCGATGATTTGATCAAGCTATCTTTTAGGTTTAAAGACTACTTTAGCTGGAAATAAATTGAAATGTCCTCTAGATGTAGTGGTCTATAAACTTAAGCTTGATGTCATTTCTAGAAACTAAGTCCCTTGATGACTGTGGTCAAATTTCAAAAGAAAAGAAAATTTGTGCTAAGATTAAAAGCTAGAAAATGATGGTTATACATAAGAAGAAAATATTGTTCTTGGTTAGCTAACGTCATTATATGACCCACATCTTGGGACTAGGGCAGAATCTTTACCTTGAAGAAAATGGGTTCATATTACCATATTTCAATTTAAAATCAAAAATATTTTCATGCATAAGATTATCCTTCTTAAGGATAACTTATCTGAAAATTGTCAAATAAAGCAATTCTTGAAAAGAAAAAATTGAAAGCATATGATATGACATTCAGAATCCTTATAAGAAGGTTCTATTATAGAGTCATCTCATTCAATCTCAAAATATTGGGATAATTTAACAAAAAGGGTCATGATCAAGATTTCTTATAATCCCACTTTCAATTAGGTAGAGGGTTATATTGACAATCTTGTCAATGAAGAAAAGAAACTTCAATATGACTTGAAGGACAGTCCTATTACTATATATAGAGTCTTAAAATTTACTTTTGAATTTCAAAGACCTTGTAGTAAAATGTAGAAGGATCAAAAATACAAAAATAAGAAATTAATCAAAGACAATTATGAGATTTCATTTCCTATAATAATAAATCAACTGAAGAAATTCAATTTCATACTTATCAAGAGAATCTCTAATAAGTTAATCCTTTCAATTCCCTTATTGATTAGGGATAAAAAATTTTGTGTCTCCATGAGAATCCAAAAGATTATCTTGATTCTCATTTACTTTAAAAAGGTTTAAAGGAATCCCTTGATCTTCATTGAATCTAAGAGAATGCCTTATAAGCTGTTAATTCATGTTAACAAATTAAAAATAGCATACATGTCCAAACAAAAAGAAAAAGAAGTTCCATTTGAGAAGCATTGGTTGACTTTGGTTCTTACTGCCTAAAGAACTACACAGTCACATGTAAGCTCAAAGAGGTAGAATTCTCAGGTTATTACTCTATGATGTATTGCCTTCAATGAATCATACATCTTGCATGGTTCATTATAACTTTGAGATATAAAAAGAAAAATGATGAACTTCTATGCTCATGTCATAGTAAAACATTGAGTCCAAAAAATATCTGAGTCTTCCTTTAAAAATAATTTCCAACTCTTTGAAACCTCCTTCTCTAAACTTATTCATGTGTAAGGAGTATTAGTGAAATCAAGAAATGGAAGCAACCTTCCATTACCCTTTCATCAAGTTAGACTAATCAAGTAAGGATTAAGTTCTTGATACTCTTGCTTATTAGCCAAAACTTTTGAGGATTAGGAATAAGTCACTTTGACCTCTTTTCCTCATCCATATCACCTATAGGATAGGATCAAGCCCTTTGTGGCACTTTTCCTATACATGACTTGAGATGGGAGCAGGCCCTCTGTGGAACCTTTCTTATGTCCTTCAGGGTTTAGAGCAAGCCCTTCGTGGTACCATTCCTACTTTTGAGTACATGATTGGATCAAGCCATCAAGGCCCCTTTCATGTTACACAGGCAATTTAGATTGGATTAAGTCTTTATGACCCCTTTCTAATAGCTTAAAGATATAAGTCTAGTCGATTCTTTCTAATCTAGAGTAAGTCCCGACATCCTACCATTGTGTACATGATTGGATCAAGCCATCAAGGCCCCTTTCATGCTACATAAGCGAGTTAGATTAGATTAAGTCCCTATGACCCCTTCTAATAGCCATAAAGATATAAGTCCCCAGTCAGCATTCTTTCTAATCATCTAGGAGTAAGTCCCCAGTCGGCATCCTACCTTTGTGTACATGATTGGATCAATCCATCAAGGCCCCTTTCATGTTACACAGATGAGTTAGATTGGATTAAGTCTTTATGACCCCTTTTTAATAGCCAAAAAGATATAAGTCCCCAGTTGGCCTTCTTTCTAATCATATATGACTAAGTCTACAATCGGCATCCTACCTTTGTGTACATGATTGGATCAAGCCATCATGGCCCCTTTCATGTTACACTAACGAGTTAGATTGGATTAAATCTCTATGACCCCTTTCTAATAGCTAGAAAGATAAAAGTCCCCAGTCAGCATCCTACCTTTGTGTACATGATTGGATCAAGCCATCAAGGCCCTTTTCATATTACACTAGCGAGTTAGATTAGATTAAGTCTTTGTAGTAGCTAGAAAGATATAAGTCCTTAGTCTACCTTCTTTCTAATCATATAGGAGTAAGTCCTTAGTCAGCATCCTAACTTTGTGTAAATGATTGGATCAAGCCATTAAGGCCCCTTTCATGTTACATAGGCAATTTAGATTGGATCAAGTCTTTATGACTCCTTTCTAATAGTGAGAAAGATATAAGTCCCTTAGTCAGCATTCTTTCTAATCACATAGGAGTAAGTCCCCAATTGGCATCCTATTTTGAGGATTAGATCATGTCTTTAAGGACCCCCTCTCTTTTTTTAGCTAATTAGGATGGAGCATGCCCTTAATAGCCCCATCTTATTAGCTAATCATATAGGAGTAAGTCCCTAATTGGCATCCTATTTTGAGGATTGGATTATTTCTTTAAGGACCTCTTTCCTCTTTTCAGCTAATTAGGATGAATTATGCCCTTAACAACCCCATCTTATTAGCTAATCATATAGGAGTAAGTCTCCAATTGGCATCCTATTTTGAGGACTGGATCATGTTTTTAAGGACCCATCTCCTCTTTTCAGCTAAATAAGATGGATTATGCTCTTAACGGTCCCATCTTATTAGCTAATCACATTGGAGTAAGTCCCCAGTTAGCATCCTATTCAAACTTCTAAGGAATGAAATCAAGCCATTGAAGGCCCCATTTCTTTAAATTACTTAAATAGGATCAAGTCCATGTGACCCCTATTTAGTAGTCTAAGTGATGTGGATTAGGATCAAGCATTTCAAGCCTCTTCTCCCCAGCATAGCTTTTGAGGATTGGATCATGTCTTTAAAGACCCCTCTCCTCTCTTTAGCTAATTAGGATGGATCATGCCCTTAACAGCCCCATCAGCTAATCAAATGAATTACACTCCAAAGCAAAGATAGGTATACATATACCTATCTTTCACAATTAAAATTACAATAAAATTCAAATCAAAAATCAAAATCATGAATTGGAGCCCTGAGTTTATACTTGTATGTTGATCAATCTAGTCAACACCAATATGTGCAATGTCTCGAGCTAATCCACTACACATATTGGGGGTCCATTTGTTGACCTCATTTTTGGATGAGGTTAATTTGGCAATTAAGATATCCTAATCTCAAATAGGATTTTCTTAATTTAATATTTAGGACACCTCACCTACTGTCCTAGAACATCTTTTTGAGTTTATTCTAACCTATTTGATATAGGTATAATCAATCCAAATTTTCAATTTGGATTAACTCAAATAAATCAAATAAAAACAAAATTAAAATGAATGAAAGAAATCCCATTCCATTTGAAAAAATGTGATCATTTGAACTCATTTGAAATTACCCATTTAAGCTAAATGCATTAAAATGAAATGAAATTTAAAATCAATTCAAATTAAATGGTTTAAATCAAATCATAATGCAATTGAGCATCAATTTCATTATGGTTTAAAAAAAATAAACTAAATCCAAATACTTTGCATCAAAGCATTTGGTTGAAATCAAATTCCCTAAGACAATCCAAATGGAATAATATCTAATCTCAAATCAATTTTGAGATTAATTTGGGCATATCATACTTTAATCCAAACTAAGATGATAATGTCATATTGCATAAAAATAATAAAAAAAATAAAACAAAAGCAATTGGAAAATAAAAAAAGAAGGGAAATGATAATTTCCTTCTCCCATCTCTTCCAATGCAAAATCCCTTCTTCCCACCTCATCCACTCCAAGACAAAAGTCACCTCTTAAGAGGTGGCTACCTTCAAGTGAAGGCAATAGAGGCAATTAAAGCAATTACAAACCTCCAAGACTTTGCCAAAAAAATCTTAGCCAACCAAGGGAAGAAGAGATATATAAGAAGAGGAAGAAGTGAACAGTGCTTGGTCATGCATGGAAAACAAGCAAGGAAACTCTCCACCTCTTATATGAACATTCCATTATGTTCACAAGGGCAAGGGGAGTTGATCCCATACCTTGACCGACCTTGCCGTCATTGGTGGCTGGAGTTCGATCTTCAAATTTCTTCCATATAAAGCTCTCGGCCAATAATGGAAAATCGAGTAGGAGAGACTATCACCTCCCCCATTTTCATTCTAAAAGCATCTCCAAGGAGAGTGATGAAGTTTCCAACCATCACTGGACCTTCTCGCCATCGGCAAGCCAGAATCTGGGTATGCAATTTCTCCCAACCCCTATGCATTCGATTTTGGACCTTTGTGAAGAAAGTTGGATCCTCAAATGGATCCAACTGTATGGATTGACCCTAATTCGATCTCTGATCATTTTGGGATCAAAATCTTGGCTTGAGTCACCGGAGATCATCGATGATTGGAAAGAAATCATGGGCGGTGTCCATGATTCGTCGGTGAGCCTCGAGATTTAATCCCGATCGTCCGATCCTTCTCTTAGGATCGCACGGCTCCAATTTAGGCACACCATTTGATTTAAATCCTTTAAGAATCACGAGGGCAATTTAGACCATCTGATCCACGATCGGACGGTCCAGGATTGCCTACATTTTCAACCCTTGCGACACGCGGACCATCTCACGTGGGACACACGGTCCATCGCGCTGCGTGGCATACGGTCTACCACGCGGGACCGCGGGATCAGTATAGACCGTCCGATCTTTGATCTAACGGTTCGTAAACAATTCCGCTCTTTTAACTTATGTCGCGTGGGACCCTCCCCACTTTAAACCATTACTTTAGTTAATAAACTGTTTACTTAATTAATTTAAATCCTAAAAACTTCAAAGAAAAATTAATAATTACAAATAAGAGCTCTATATATTTGTCTTGATGAGAGACATCCATAAAAATTAAAATCCCCAATTTTTATTAGATAATTTTCCCTTAATTTGGGTTTAATTGAAAAATATTAAATCTTAATTACTCTTAAATTAATATTCCAATTAATTTGAAACTCTACAAAAATAAAATTAAGCTTAAAACATACCTTAGATAAATTTTGGGATTTAATTCTCTGAATTCAAGGGAAATTGTAATTTCATGTGTATTAACCTTTAAATTAATTAAACTAATTACCCTTTAATGAAATAATTAGAAAACTTTAATCTAAAAAACTTAAATCAACATAATAAATATTAATGAATATCATAATACTAATTAAACCTAAATGAACCTAATAGATCACTAATTAACTAAATTATGTAATTAAAATAATTAAATAATTCAATTAAATGACCTAAACTTAATTAAATCATAATAAATCAACTAGTTAACTAAAAATTATGAATAAACCCTCATTGGAAAGGTATTTCAGTGAAGAATAAGTGAAAAATAAAATCTTATTATGAATCTTAATAATTAAGCTTAATTTAGGTTTTAATAAAATAATTAAAATCATAATTAAACCTTAATTACATCTTTAACCAACCTAAAACTTTAGAAACAAAAATTAGCATGTAACCCCACTTGCCATAATTATCTCAAACCAAATTGATCTATAAACTTGGAATTCTTGATTTTTCAAATCTCTAGGTCAATATGAACTAAATAATAATTAAGAAGAATCATTAATTCATTGAATCAACAAATAAATGTAACTAATCTGAAATAAATATCAGAAATACTTAGGGTAATTCATCAAAACTTCCTAAGTCAAAGATTTTAATCAAATATCAAAATTTTAAGAAAATCAATACTTAATAAAATTCAAACATAATTAAACAACTTAAGTTAAGTTTAATGAAATGATCCATCTCTAATAAATTTAAATAATGAATCTAAAACTTAGGTATTAAATCAAATCAAGTAATTAACCTAAGTACTTTAAATTAAGAATAATCTATGAACAAACCTAAGGTATTAATTCAAATTAAGGGACTGAAAACTTAAACTTACAAATTCATAATTTAATAGCTTAAGGTAAATTGAAAAAAAATCAAACTCCTTAAAATAACATAAGCCAAATCAAATGAAACCCATATAACTTAATTAAAAATGAAACAAATCATAACTTAAATAAATCAAATAAATTAAATCAAATAAAGCAATTTAAATAAATGAAATAACATAAATCAAACCCAAACATAAATAAATTCAAAAGGATTAATTATAATACTTAAGGATTTTAATTAGACATTTGGAAACTTCATTAGGATTTAAGATGTTGAATGGAAAGAGCTTCATCCAAAAATGGAATCATTCCATTCTTCATTCTTGAAAACCTATACAACTTTAACCAAATAAAATGAACATAAAAATGGGAATGAAATCACTAAATCATTTGAATTGAAACCACCCAAAGGTAAAAATTAAAAAAATTGAAAATTCAAATTAAAACTTGAACTTAAAGGCCTAGGAAAGCCTTGCCACACAAACCCCACTTCTACACACTAGATACTTAGGTCACGGACTCTAGCTTTAAGTTAGATCATTCTGTGATTTTCTTTTAATCTCCTGTGATATGTTGTGCTATGCTTCGCATGTATGTGTGGTGTATGGCTTTAGACTGGATGCCCAGGCTTGCTTGTTCGTTAGACTAGATGTTAGGGCATTCTTTCTAGATTTGACACTATTTTTTACAGGGGATTGTGTTAAAGGGATCATTGTAATAAATAAATCATAAAATTATTGTTTGCTTGTAGGTGCTAAAAATCCCTTAACATAGTCCATAGGACAGGTGGGCTTGGCAAGCAGCTAATGCTAAGCCCGTATGTTTGTGAAATATAAAATGCTTTGTGTATTGTGTGTATTTCTTAACATCTATTTTGCAGGGCTTAGGATTTCTTTCAAATTTTAAATGTAAATTTGAGCTTAGAATTAGGTTAGGATCAATGGGGTCTAGGATTAGCAAGAGCTGACCCAACCAGAAGATGGTACAGTGGTCTTTAATGGAGCCTGATGAACATCCTTGAGCAAGGAGACTTCTTGGAAAGAAGACCCATAGATCTGAACTTGTAGTTCTAGGCCGGGTTGTATAAGGGCAGAACTCAACTGCCCATTTTTCTTTCTTCCGAGGTGTATAGTAGTACCCAGTTGCATTGGCCTTTTTCTTATATAATTTAATTTAGCTTGATTTATTTTGGGTGAACAATAAAAACAACATGCTTTTCTTAGGTTTTTTTTTGTGCTATATTTATGATGAATGCCTGGATGTAGGCTCATATGATAAACTAAATTTTCTATCCAACTAAATCAATTGAAACATAAAAAATAAATATAACTCATAATCTTCATATAAAAGCCTGGGCCATTAAAGCAAGATAAAATATGTAGCAACCCCTTAGGTGGATGTTTTAATATCATGCATGAATCATATTATTTCACTCTCAATTAATGAAGGACTTCCATCCTTGCTAGAGAACATGGGCTTGACCTTTGAGCACTTATGATGGAAGTACACCTTCTTCTATTATGATTTGGCCCATAATCTTTTTCTAATTGCATGTATTAGGCATAAATTGCATTCATATGACCTACGTGAATCTTTAGTCAAAATTTATAAAATTTGAAAAATATGCATTAGTTAGGTGCATCTTCATACCCTACATGATCTTAGGGATTAGGGAGTAAGTCTAAGTTCATAGATTTCTTTCCTAAAATTGCAACATCCCAGCCATCTTGCATTCATATAACTTAGCCTCATGGTTTTAAAATGCGCTTAGGTGGTGTTAGCTGGTAGCCTTCTCCAGGCAGGTTGTAAGTCTAGAAGAGTCAGGGATAGGTTAGTTCCCTCAAGTGAGGAGAATGACCAATAATTCATGAGGATAGAACTAGGTTGAGTATCTAACGTGTGTTAGAAGCACCTATAGACTTGGTTATGAAGCATCCTTTTAGGAATAAGTCTTCAACCCTAGGCATTTCTTCAGTCTTATGCTGCAAGAATCTAAGTCCTAGATTTCTACAAAAATGATAATTTAAAATCTAAAATTAAATCTTAAATTTGAATCCCAATCATAGGATAGTTGAAATGTCTACTGGGTATCCCAGTATCAATAGACATTTCCTACTTTTTTCCATTTGACTCATGAAAATAACTCTCTCCAATTTGAACCTCTCCCAATTGAATTTCTCAAAATCAATCCTTTGAAATCTACCTTAGTAGTCTTTAGGAATAACCACTTATTACTTTAATCAAGAGTATTCTTAGGAAGAGACCCTTCCTAAGATGTAATTAACTATAGAGGCTTGCCTTTATTGGGAACCATGAACCCTGGATAAAATAGATCATGTTATACTTTTCCATGTAGTTCAGGGGAAAATACTCTGGTACACGAAAGACCCATTAACCTTAGGAGTCTTTTATTGAAATGATTGAATCCATTACAGGAGAGCATGTTTACCTTTTGAGATAATATGCTTATTCTTTAATGCCATATTTGGCCATCTAAGTAAAATATTCCTAAACTCTATGTGTTATCATTCCTTTGCTCTATTCCTAAGAAAACACCAACACTGCCTAATGGTTCAATGAAGACATTTGCTGAGTTGGAGCACCTCTTCATCAAGAGGTTTGCTGGAGCCCAATAAAAGGTAACTGTGGGTGACCTCATTGTTACATAACAAAATCCCAATGAGTCCCTTATTGATTATATTCTCATGTGGTGAAACCTAAGTATAAAATATGAACCACAGCTGTTCAAATAGCATGCAAAAAATTTCTCAAGAATATTCATGGCCTAGTTGCTTTCATGCTCAAGGGATTTATAATCAAAACCTTTGAGAAATTAATCAACAAGGCGGCTAGCCTACAAGGGGAAGCCAAACAGTTATATTTTAAGACCAATCGTTCAAGCCCAAGCTGTAGAAAGCATTCGAGAAGAAGCAAGGGGTAGTAGTGTCAGTATAAAAAGGGAAGCAGCTAGCCAGAGCTCAATATGAGAGACCTCATGCATGGCAGCCTCCATTAGCACCTCCTCTACCACCACCTCGGGCAGCATACCGACCACCATAGCTACCACAGCGGCCGCCACCACCTCCTTCACAATATACTCATCAACGTACTCATATCCACTGTCAGGTAGCTATTACCCACCTACTCTTATCGATAGATTGAATAAACCATATTTATTCAAGAGGGAGGTAGTTATGAAGATCCTTAAGAATCTCTTAAAAAACCTAGCTTTGAATTACCTGAACCCAAGAGGCCAGAAGATGTGGGAAAGAGTAATTATCCTAACTATTATCCCTACCACTGCATGGTTAGTCATGTCCTAGAGAATTATGTCACCTTTAAGGACTGGCTTGAGCGTAGTTATAAGTCAGGAGCTATTGTTATCCCCAAGGAATACTTATTAGAACAATCCTCCAGTTCTATTAGAGTTATTCTTGGGGATGCTTGCGATCCTCTAAAGACAAAAGAAGGTTGAGATATTGCCTTATCTCGAACCTCTAAAAAGTGGTCTCTAAGATTAAGAAGCTTTATTTACAGGTGTCTGAAGCAACTCAAACCTCCAACACCAAGGAAGGTTTGCAAGTTGCCAAAGACAACTTGAAGAAGGTGTCAGCCCAGCAGCAACTTACCTTACTTTCCCGGGATAGCATAGCAACATAACCACCATCCGAGTCTAGCACTCCAAGCTGTGCATTCTTTTTTCCCACTAACTCCTCTTACGCCCGGTAGGTGCATTGTATCAGTGGACAAGGGCACTATACCCCTTTTCCCGCTTACTTTATTAGATTTTTATCATGTACGTCCATCTAAGAAGAAATCAATGAAAAAAGATTTTACTTACATCTTGTCCACTTCTGATACTCTCAATTTTATTCCTCTCAAAAACTCTCCAAGTCTATAAAATAATAATGATAACTCTAGCTCAAATCATTCCTCTTCTAATTTAGAAATAGATTTTCCATTCCTGAATCATTTGGATTCACCCATTGAGATTCATAACTGATGATTCCATAGGTGAAGTTGTAGGTGAACCTAATGAGTAGGTAGAACTTTCCAGTAAATCATCTCACGAAGTCACTTAAGTCAACCTCCAAAGTGGTAAAGTTCTACCTCTTAGGGTAGCACCTCAGGATAAGGGTAGGCAAATCATTGGTTCTAAAGAATAGATAACACCTCCATAGGATGTTCCACCCATGGACATGCTTGTGGAGAATCAATCCAAGGTTGTCTACAATGTCCTAGCGTATCTTAGAAAGCTTCCAGCCAAGTTAAGAATATATGACACCCTTATCTTATCCAAAGAGATGAGAGAATCTCTAATCAAGGCTCTTCTTGATCCGTAGATATGCTTAGCCCAGCTGACCGCTACTAAGGAGGGAGCTCGCAGTTCAGAGGACACTGTAGGAGTTATATTCGGTGATGAAGACTTGCTTCTAGGAACGACCAAGAGCAACCACCCTCTTTACATTATAGTGTATATTGTAAGATACATGATATCCAGAGTTCTTGTTGACCAGGGTGCATCAGTGAATATTATGAGTCTAAAAACTAAACTTTCAAAAATAAAACAACACTTAAGAACACTTTAGACCTAGCTATTGTAACACCGGAGGTAGTGATGCACTTCTCTTCTGACTCTTCATTAATAGTCTGTCAGGGATTGCATTTGATTAATATGCTGAACTGTCCAATGGTTCAATGAAGATTTTTGTTGAGTTGCAGTACCTCTTCATCAAGAGGTTTGTTGGAGCCTAGCAAAGGATAACTATGGGTGACCTTGTTATGACATAACAAAATCCCAATGAGTCCCTTATTGATTATATTCTCAAGTGGCAAAACATGAGTATAAAATGCGAACCACAGTTGTCCGGACCACATGCTATAGAAATTCTTCTCAAGAATATTCATGGTCCGATTGCTTTCATGCTCAAGAATCAAAACCTTTGAAAAATTAATCAACAAGGCGGTTAGCCTACAAGGGGAAGCAAAATATTTACCTTTTCAAGACCAATCGTTCAAGCCCAAGTCATAGAAAATATTCGAGAAGAAGCCAGGGGTAGTAGTGTCAGTAGACAAGGCAAGCAGCCAGTCAGAGCTCAATGTGAGAGACCTCATGCACAGCAGCTTCCGTTGCCACCTCCTCTACCACCACCTCGAGACATCGACCACCACAACTACCACGGCCCACTTTCCTCTTCTTCTGTGGTACTCATATCCACTGCTAGGTAGCTATTACCCACCTACTCTTGCTAATAGATTGAATAAGACATATTCATTCAAGAGGGAGATAGTTAGGAAGATCTTTAAAAATCTTTTAAAGAAATCTGACTTTCAGTTACCTGAGCCCAAGAGGCTAGAAGATGTGGGCAAGTGTAATGATCCTAACTATTGCCCCTACCACTGCATGGTTTGTCATGTCTTGGAGGATTGTGTCACCTTTAAGGACTAGCTTGAGCACAGCTACAAGTTAGGAGTTATTATTATCCCCAAGAAATACTTGTTAGAACAACCCTCCAGTTCTATTAGAGTAATTTTTGGGGATACTTACGATCCTCTTAAGATAAAAGAAGGTTGGGATATTGCCTTATCTCGAACTTCTAAAAAAGTGGTCTCTAATATCAAGAAGCTTTCTTTACAGGTACCAGAAGCAACTCAAACCTCCAACACCAAGAAAGGTTTGCAAGTTGCCAAAGATAACTTGAAGAAGGTGTTAGCCCAGCAACGGCTTACCTTACTTGCCTGGGATAGCATAACAGCACAACCACCGTCCGAGTCTAGCACTCCATCCATTGTTGTAGTTACTACTTCTTAATCCACTAACTCCTCTTCCGCCAGTAGAAGCATTGTATCAGTGGACAAGGGCACTTACCCCTTTCCCCGCTTACTTTATTAGATTTCTATTATATACCTCCATCTAAGAAGAAATCAATGAAGAAAGCTTTCACCTACATCTTGTTAACTTCTGATACTCTAAATTTTATTCCTCTCAAAAACTCTCCAAGTCAACAAAATAATAATGATAACTCTAGTTCTGATCATTCCTTTTTTGATTTAGGAATGGATTTTCTATTCCTGAATCATTCGAGTTCGCCCATTGAGATTGATTTGGAGTCATCTAACTCTGATGATCTCATAGGAGAAGCTGTAGGTGAACCTGATGAGCAGGTAGAGCTTTCCACTAAATCATCTCATAAAGTAACTCAAGTCAATCTCCGCAGTGGCAAAGTTCTACCTTTTAGGGTAGCATCTCAGGATAAGGGTAAGCAAATCATTGGTTTTAAAAAATAGATAACACCTCCACAGGATGCTCCACCCATGGATATGCTTATGGAGGATCAAGTTAAGGTTGACTACAATGTCCTAGCATATCTTGCCGCAAGTTACGCATATATGGCATCTTATCCAAAGAGATGAGGGAATCTCTAATCAAGGCTCTTCTTGATCCGAGATATGCTTCTTAGCCCGACCACTCGAGGAGGAGCTCACATTGAGGACACTCTAGGAGTTACATTGGTGAAGACTTGCTTAGAACAACCAACCAGCCCTCTTTACATTATAATGGATATTGGAATATACAAGATATCCAGAGTTCTTGTTGACCAGGGTGCATCAGTGAATATTATGAGTCTAAAAACCCTCGCTTACTTGAGGATTGATATCTCCAAAATTTTGAAAGAGAGGATGATGTTGAGAGGATTCAATGAACAAGGTGAGAGTGCCTTAGGCTTTATAGTGTTACCATTAGAAGTAGATAATTGGAAGACTACTGCTAAGTTTCATATTATAGACTTAGATACAGCTTTCAATGCTTTGCTTGGGAGACCATTGATCCATGAGAATAATGTGGTTCCATCCTCTCTATATTAGTGTATGAAGTTCATGAAGAGTGGGATTGAATACTGTGTCAAAAGAGATCTTAAGCCATCCACAGTTCACGATGTCAGAATATATGAGGATGCGGCATACTATCTCCATCAAAATCAACAAGTTTATTCTCGTGAACTTGACAAAAGTTCAAAAATAAAAGAAAAAGAAAAGGAAAAAAGAAAAAGAAAAAGAAAAAGAAAAAGAAAAAGAAAAGAAAAAGGAAATGAGAAAGAAAATAAAAGGGAGCGAGAAATAGACTTGGAGGAGAAAGTAGAGCCTGACATTAGATTCCACCCACAGTTCATTACTCTATTCAAATATATGGGTAGGATGACTAGACCTCCACCAGGCAGATCCAGAGACATGCCTAGTGACGGAAGACCTCTTTATTGGCCATCCAATAGGAGTTATGTCCATACTACAAGGACTACACCTACTATCTATATATACTTAAAATCTAGTTTAAAGGATGATTCATATATGATTAGTATGCTAGCTAGCACTTCCAGACAACAGATCCTCATGCAAGTGATAGCTGAGCCAGACATTGATGAAAACCGAGCTCCTAAGCAAAGCAAAAGTATCCTAGTATATATGTGAAATTGTGATGCATCAATTGAGAACTTTAGCTCTAACCCCACTTTCCTCATAAAAAGTTGAGGGTTTGGTAATTAAGGAAGCCCCTAAGTCTTCCACAAATTTAAAAGTGCAGAAGTTCTTTCTTGGAGAATCATCCTCAAGTCAAAAATTGATGTAGAATTTGAGGATGATTCATACAAAGATTTAATAAAATCACCTTTTGATTGGCACTCATCTTGCATTTTTAATTTAGCAAAGAAAGGATTAATTCCACATGTTTTGTCTAAGCATAGGTGGGATTACTTTGAAAGGTTATGGGATAACAAATGCAGACATTCACAATCAAGACCGGGACTAGGATTTGGTACAGTGGGTCCAGTCGATGGTGATGATTACTGCTTAGTCATCACCAATCATTTAAAATCTGATAGGTTCTTTTCAAATCATGTTAACTCATATGAGGAGGTGTGCTCAGAAATTTTAGATGATCCAAATGACTTTGAAGTCAGGGATGCACTGCCAGAGTTTGAAGAGGAGATCATATCAACTATCGATGAGCTCAAAGAAATCAACCTAAGAATTGAAGAAGATCCACACCCAACATATATCAGTTCTCTATTGAATGAAAAAGAAACCAATGATTTAGTGAAGCTATTGACTAAGTTTAAGGATTATTTTACATGAAATTATAAAGAGATGCCCGGTCTATCTCCTGATATAATAGTTCATAAACTAGTAATAGAACCTAATGCTAATCCTATCACGCAAGCTTCTAGATGCATGTGACTAGACATTGAAGAACATGTCACTTCTGAAATCAAGAAACTGATCGATGTTGGCTTAATTAAGGAAGAAAAATATCCTACCTGGTTGGCCGTGTCATCCCAGTTAAGAAAATGAATGGCCAAATTTGTATATGCGTTAATTTTAGGGATCTAAATAAGACATGTCATAAGGATGAATTTTCACTTCCTTTACCAGAATTAATGGTGGACATCGCCTCATCTCATGCAGTATTCTCCTTCATGGATGGGCCATCTAGCTACAACCAAATTAAGATGGCCCTAGAGGATGAAAGAAACACAGTCCTTCAAACCCCGATCAGAATTTATTATTATAAGGTCATGCCTTTCGACCTTAAAAATGCTAGTGTCACATACCAGTGGACCATGACTCAAATCTTTGATGAACTCATTCATCATCAAGTTGAATGTTACATCGATGATCTCGTTGTCAAAAGAAAAGAAAAGGAAGACCATCTCTTGGACTTGAGAGTAATTTTTGAATGGTTAAGACAATATAACCTCAAAATGAACCTCCTAAAGTGTGCATTCAGAGTAGCTCTGAGGAAATTCTTTGGGTTTGTTGTTCAACATCGTGGAATAGAAATCAATCTAGAGAAGATCAAAGCTATCTTAAAAAATCCACTACCTAAAAGCCTAACACAACTCAGGTCAATCCAAGGGCAGTTGGCGTATCTAAGACACTTCAATTCCAACTTATCAGAAAGATGCCAATCATTCTCATCACTTGTCAAAAAGGATGTCATGTTCAAATGGGATGACAAGTGCTAGCATGCTTTCGAAGACATCAAGAAATATCTAATGACGCCGTCAGTCATAGCAGCCCCTATCCCGGGCAAGTCACTCATATTATATATTGTTGCATTAAACAACTCCCTTAGCGCTTTGTTGGCTCAAACCAATGACAAAGGGAAGAAGAATACTTTCTATTATCTCAGTCATTGTCTAATCCCTGCTGAGGCAAACTATTCACCTATTGAAAAACACTACTTAGCTTTAATCTTTGCATCCCAAAAGCTACGACACTACATGTTTTCTCATAAGGTGAACTTGATCTCTAGAGTCAATCCACTACAATATCTTATGACACGGCCGACTTTATATGTACAATTGGGGCGTTGGTCCATAATTTTGTCTTCATTTATAATAACATTCATACCCCTCCGTACTGTAAAAGGATAAGCACTTGCAGATTTCTTAGCAGTGCATCCACTCCCTACTGACTCTCCACTTAACAATGATCCTTGATAAACAAATCATAAACTTAGGTGGTACTAGTGCTATCCACTGGGAGATGTACTTTGATAGTGCAGCTTCCTCTCAAAGTAGAGAAGAACCACAATTTACTATCTCAAGGAAGGCAGGGGTAGGAATAGTTCTCCTAACTTTGAACCACAATGTGTTAAGATTCTCATATCATCTGTCCAATCCATGCACCAACAATGAAGCTGAATATGAGGCTCTGATTGCCAGTTTGGAGTTAGTTATTACACTATGCGTCCAGAGTATCAACATCTTTGGAGATTCTCAGTTAGTCATCAACCAAATCACTCGGTCCTATAAAATTTTAAAACCTAAACTTCATCATTACCATACACCTTGGAATTGTTGTCCCAAATCCTAGAGGTTACCATCTACAAGTTCCTCGAGGAGAGAATACAGTACCAGATGCATTAGCCAAGCTTTTTAAAGAGTCAACATGTCCAGAAGATGTGTCCATTCTAATAAGGGTCCAAAATAAATAAGTCTTATCCCTTATTGATGTTGAACTCATCGAGAGATTCTCTCTTGAAGGGGAGGTTGCCATTGTCAAAAAGGATGAGGAGTCAAATTAGAGACAATCATTCATAGATTATTTAAATATAGATAAACTACCTTAAGAGAAATCATTGGCATACCAAGTGAAGCAGAGATCCTTTTATTATGCTCTTGTAGGCGACACCTTATACCGGCAGCCCTTCGATCATATATGGTTACGTTATCTAGATAAACATGAAGCCCATTGAATTGTGATTGAGGTACACTCAGATTTATGCGGAGCACACCAATCTGGTCTGAAGATGAAAGCTAAGATCAAGAGACTATGATACAACTGGCCTTTGATGATCATAGATTGCATGGATGTAGCTAGGAGATGCCACCAATGTCAAGTACACGGTGTGGTCCTACATCAACCACCCAACATTCTACATCCTACATTAGCCTCATGGCCATTTGAGTGTTGGGGTACTCACATTATGGGTCTGATCGATCCTCTTTATTTCAAAGGTCATCGATTCATTTTAGCTACTACTGACTACTTTTCTAAGTGGGCAGAGGTCATAGCTCAACATGTGCTCCAATTTTTCAAGAACCGTAACATATATAGGTTCGAGGTGCCTCGATGAATTATATCCAATAATGGTACTGCATTCAATAGCACAAAAATCAACATCTTTGCTCAGAGATAGTATAGATTAGAGATACTCTACCATCTACTATCCAAGGGAAAATTGGTTAGCAGAAGCCTTCAACAAAACTCTCATTCAAATACTGAAGAAAATACTAGATGATAACAAATGACGATGGCATGAATAGTTGGTTATTGCCTTGTGGGCATACCGCACCACCTACAGAACTCAAACTCAATCTACCCCATTCTCCTTAGTGTATGGGTCTGAAGTCGTTCTACCATTAGAAGTCTAACTCCCATCACTAAGGATAGTCATGGGCAGTAAAATCACAATAGAGTATAACGCCAAGTTGAGGTTGGAAGAGCTCAAAGGTTTGGAAGAGAGACACCTACAAGCATGCCAGAACCTCAAGTTATACAACGCCAAGATGATTCAAGCTCATAATAAGTTGGTCCATCCTAGAGCTTTTCAAGTAGGAGAGCTTGTTTTAGTTCTAAGGAGCTTAATTGTTGCCCGTCGAAAGATGGGAGGCAAGTTTGAACCCACTTAGGAAGACCCTTATGCCATAGAGAAGGCCTACCAAGAAGGATCTTATCAACTCATAAATTATAAGTGAGAGCGCCAGATGCTTCCAATCAATGGGCTATACTTAAAGAAATATTATCCATAAATCTTGTTTAAAAATAATTATCAATAAAACTTTTTTTCATCTTAAATTTCATTTCATCTATGTTAGAAATATCTTTTGCTTACGAATCTACCATGATGTGTTTAGGGTAGGTATAAGAGAACCCAAGAGGCATCCTATCCCTCTACAACACAAACACAAACTACAAAATAATCCTCAAGTACTATTAGGATAGGTATAAAAGAACCCAAGAGGCATCCTATTTCAACTAGTACAACTAAGTTAGGTGTAAGAGAACCCAAGTGGATCCTTTATTGGTGGAGTCACAATTGCCCCTGCAGTACCATTTCATCCATTATTTGATGGGATGGGCGTAAGAGAACTCAAGCGGCATCTTATTCCCTCTTTCACAACACAAATAAACATATACCTTTTGTCTTAGGCTACTTTAATGTTGGAGAAAGCCCCTTGTGTCACTCACTCATTAGCTACTCTAGGCTGGGTCTAAATGCTACCTCGCTAGTATGTCACCCCAATCATCACTTGTTGGAGGATGTGAGTCCCCACGCTTTCTTCCTAACTTGACCATTGCAAACTAACGAGCACCTTGTTAGTATGGTAGATTTCACTGCTCAGCTAGTGAGCTACCTCATGTTGACTTCGCTTAAGGAGATGTGAGTTGTTGTGCTTTCTTCTTGAACTAACTATCATGTACAACTATGTTGAATATATTTGAGGTTTAGGGTAAGATCCCCAGAGGCTCCTGTCCTCTTGTCTACATTTGAGTCGATGTAAGTCCTCTAGTGGCATTCACTCAGTAATCTCCCTAAGTCGGATGGCACTTATCGAGCCAAAGACAGACTATCCCAGCAATCAGTTCCACTTTAAGAGGATATGAGTCCCCGAGCTTTCTTCCTAGGCTGATTGTTGCAAACTAACAGACACCTTAGGTTGGTTGATGTTCGTTATGCTGATAGTGACTCACCTAGTGGATACACCACTCTTGGCAGATGTGAGTCCCCGTGCTTTCTTCTTGAGTTAGACACTAAATACATAATTGATATATGACTAGCCATGTCATTTTCTCCAGGGTGTTGGATTAAGCCTTTAGTGGCCCCATCCCCTACGGGCATTCTATTTGGATCACGTCCTTTGCGACCCCATTTAGACACTACCCGTGTTACTTTTGGATTAGACAGTCCCCCTCTTCTAGTAGCCACCCCTATGGTTGGAGAATTTGTTTAGCGGAAGCACAGATTCTCCCTTGGTTCGGTAAATTTGAGATTAAGTCTAGGCTGATATAAGCTCCTTATCAGTTTGATCTCTCGCAAATCAATAGGGTCCATGTTAAAATAAACTAAACAAATAAACAAAATTAATTCGCTTGTGGATTAGGAATTCAAGCCCCAGTGGCCCCTTTCCCAAGCAGGCATCCTATCTTTAGGGGAGTATCAGCAAAACTCTCTATAGGAATTATCTGACTACTTTGAGTTGAGATAAGTCCCCGGGTCGGCACTCTCTCAATAGTCGCCCTTAGGTCGGGTTCAACTTGTCGTGCCACTAACGAGTTACCTAGATGATCATCTTTGCTTTGAAAGATATAAGTCTATTACACATTCTTTCCAGCACGATCATTGCAAATCGACGGGCAGCCCTAGGTTGGGCCCGATTTATTGTGCAAGTGATCGATCACCCTAGTGGTTCTTTGTTTAGGAAGATGTAAGTCCCTGCGCTTTCATCCTAACTTGACCATTACATTTTGAAGACACACCTTAGGTTGGTTAGTTCTACCTAACGGTTGGTATACTATCTCTTTTGGATTTGTAAATCTAAGATAGGTCTAGGTTGATATTAGGTCATTCTTAGAAGATCCATCGCACACCGACAGGGTCCATCTAAAATTAAATTAATTCTGACTATTCTTGAGTCGATATGAGTCTGTAGTGGCATTCGCTCAAATAGTCACCCTAGGTCGGGATTGATCTGTTGCGCTGTCAATAGATCACCCCAACGGCTGATCCCTACTTTAGAAGATGTAAGATTACTACGCTTTCTTCCTAGTACTGTAATTACACACCGAAAGGCAACCCTTAGGCTAGATAGTTCTACCTTATGGCTGGTAGACCACCCCTTTGGACTTGAAAATCTAAGACAAATCAAGGCTGACATAACTCCTTCTCAGTGGGTCCATCGCACACCAACAGGGTCCACAATATAACACACCAAATTAAATTAAATCAAATAAAATCAAATTAATCATCAGGACTACTCTTGAGTTGAGGTAAGACCCCCAACGACACTCACTCAATAGTTGCCTTAGGTAGGGTCCGATTTGTTGCACCATCGACATATCATCCCAATGGTTGATGCCTACGTTGGAAGATGTAAGTCTACTATGTTTTCTTCCTAGTACAGTTGTTGCACACTGAATGGAAACCCTTAGGTTGGATAATACTACCTTATGGCTAGTAGACTACCCCTTTGGACTTATAAATTTGAGATAGGTCAAGGCTGACATAACTCCTTCTCTGTGGGTCCAACGCACGCCAACAAGGTCCACAACATAACACACCAAATTAAGTTAAATCAAATCAAATTAAATCAATATAAATCAAATTAATCATCATGACTACTCTTGAGTTGAGGCAAGACCCCAGCGGCGCTCGCTCATTAGTCACCTTAGGCAGGGTTCGATTTGTTGTGCCATCGACAAATCACCCCAAAAGCTGATCCCTACTTTGGAAGATGTAAGTCTGTTATGCCTTCTTCCTAGTACTGTCATTACACACCGAAAGGAAACCTCTTAGATCGGATAGTCCTACCTTATGGTAGGTAGACTACTCCTTGGGACTTATAAATCTAAGATAGGACAAAGGCCCCGTGGCTTCTTCTAAGTGTGGTGCATCTTACACTGACAGGGTCTATAATAAAATAAATTCAAAACCAACCTCCCTAGTGGAGTCGAATTAAACATATCGAACAAACCAAATTTTTCTCCAGCGGGGCGCAAATCAAATTGGGCTCCCTAGTAGAGTTTAGATCTAAATAAAATAAATTTAACCAAGTGTACATCCCCAACAGATATGCCCTTAATCTAGAACCCTTCTCCCCATTAGAGCCATAAAAAATTAAACCAACCTCCCTATTGGAGTCTAATCAGATTAATCAAAAAAATCTAATCAAATTCTTATCCCTAGTAAATACACACCTAAGCAAATTGTACTCATAATCAAACTCAGATTCACATCCCCAGTGGATAGCTTGAACCTGTTTCCCTAGAGGAAGGTTCATGTACTTAATCCTCAGCGAATTCTTTCTTGCTCTCTTATGCCCTTAGCATAAAGAGAGCCACATTACATTAAGATCGTGATTCTATCTACCTTTCGGGTCTAAGTATAGCTCACATCCATTGTTTGTTGCAATCTTCTAGATGTTGTTGATCATTTCAGTCAACATCAATACGTGCAGTGTGCCTTGTCAGTTACACCACTCCTATTAGGAGTCCTTTTGTTGCACTTCTGGAGTGAGCTCTTAACCTCCTCTTCTTAAACTTAGAACTCTTCTAGACACTAAGAACTCCTTATTCATAAGACACTTCTACTCATTAAGTGAACACTTAACCTAAGCCTAGAGACTTATAAGTGTTAATCATAAGATTAGGCTATGCCCTAGGGCTTAAGGAAATTACCTATCTCATAGCCTAAACCTAATCTAGGTACACTTTCTAAAATCAAACCCATATTCAATTCTCAAACCAAATCTCAAATTAAAATTTAAATTCTGAATCTAATTTCAAATTTAACTCTAAATGATTGAAACTCAAAATCAAATTCAAATCCTAAACCCTTCCTAAGCCATATAAACCACATTCATAAGCTTAGCCAAAATTCCTTTTAGATCAAATCAAAATCAATTGATTTCTTTATAAATCAATTATTCTTTCATTTATATTCACAAATATAAATGAAATTCAAATTCAAATGACCAAAACTATATCAAAAATTAAATCAAAACTCAATCTAAGCCCTTTAAGCTAATTCTTTGGACTTGGCCAAATTATATCCAAATCAAGTCAAAACTAATGGATTTTCTCTCTAATCAATCATTCATTCGATCATTTATCCAAATATAAATAAAACCTACAATCATCAATTCAAATTCAAGTCAACCCAAGTCAAGCCTAACTTAGCTCTTTTGACTTAAAACTTTCAATTGAGCCAAAATCTATTAAACTCCAAATTGATTCTCATTGAATTTATATTTTAATCCAGGGCTCATATATAAGTTCAACTAAACTTAAATCAAAGCAAAACCAAACCAATTGACCCACTTAGGTCTACTTGACCCAAAGTGACCTATAGGACCCATTTGAGCCAACTTCTAATCCAATCCAAATTGGATTGAACCAAGCTTACCAAAACCTTCCAATATGATTGTTGGTCACCTTAGGATGATCAATTACAATCAATTAGGTCAAACCAAGTCAACCCTTAGCCCAAATGAACCAAAATTATCTAAAACTCATTCTACACTAAATTTATTGAAACCAATGATTTGAATCAAACCAAAATCAATATTTAAATATGACTTGACCACCAATTGAGCCAAACTAAGCCTAATTGGCCATTTGATTTATGTTGACCCAAATTGGCCTAAAGGACCAAATCATGATCTAACCCAAATTAATTGCAATCAATAGCTCAAGTTCATTCCAATTTGATTATTGAACTTGACCAAAGTCATAATTAAACCCAATTTGATCAATCGAGCCCAATTGAACCATTAAGCCCAAATAGGCCTAAAGGGTCAATTTGGCCTAAATCTAAATTAAATCCAAATTAATTCAAGCCAAATACTACATTAATCTTCAATTATCCAATTGAACATGAATCAACTCATGACCCAAGCTAATTTGGCCAATTTGACTCAATATGACCCATATGACCCAAATTGAGCTAAATCTCTTGAAACCAAGCCATGACTCATTGGGGGCTGATCAAACCTGACCTAAACCTATTTATGATCAGCCTAAAATCAACCCAACCCATTTAAATCTCGGGGCTATGAGGCTTTAAGTAGCCCTAACTAGTCTTATACCTTATGCCCCTGGTGTAAAAATAATGGTGTCGTACTCACTTAAAACTTTTTATATATGTGAATGTGTATTTAGCTAATGGATGAAAAATTTACATGTATCTAAGAAAAGTGATATATTAGTCTGGACATCTCAGGGCTACGAGGCTTTAAGTAGCCCTAACTAGGTCTTATACCTTACGCCCCTAGTGTAAAAATAATGGTGTCGTACTCACTTAAAACTTTTTATATATGTGAATGTGTATTTAGCTAATGGATGAACAATTTATATGTATCTAAGCTAATCATATGGAAGCAAGAGAGGACTTTGGAGTTAAAATCTAAAGTCCTCAATCAATCCATCATCCATCCCAACCACCCCAAGCAAAATGACAATCAATTTGGAGCCAAAAATTCAAAAAAAAAAGAATGAATTTTTGGCCATTATAAAAGGAGAGGGAAATGAGGCTTTAGACCTCTTCCTCTCACCACTATTCAGCCCCCAAAAGCTCCCTAAAGCAAAAAGAAACTCATCCCCCACCTTTTTGAGCCATTTTTTAGCTCAAAAACATAAATAGTTATATTTTCAGCGAGGCGATGGTAAATATCAGAGAATATGGTGTTTCAAAGGGAGGCAAGGGTTAAAGATCATTCTAAAGCTTTCTCACATACCTAGAAGTTCACTCGGATCTTCACCACCATTGGAAACCATCCCCGGTGAGATAAATTTTGCCAAACTTTAGCCGGCCTTAGGATTTCTCACATTTTATGTTAATTTTCTTTTGATTTTAGGAATTTCTCCTAGATAATCTCATATTTTTACTTTAAATCATCTCAATTAGAAAATAGAATTTTTTTTGGCATGAATCGACGCAAAAATGGGTCCATTTAGATAAGTTTTAACTTAAAATCTCATTTTTCCCTTTAAAAAAGCCTGAAAATACTGTTCATCACTGGCGAGGCTACAACCGCCATCCGATCATGTAGTTCTGGATCGGATGGCTGAATCGCCGTGGATCGCAATATGGGCTTTGATCGCTGATGCGATGGATCCGACGCTCGTTTCACGGATCGACATTAAATCACGTGTCGATCGCACGATCTTGGCCTTTAGATCGCGTGATCTGATTTATATCATCCGATCTGTGATTGAATCATCTAGAGTGAGCTGCAGGTCACTCTCCACGGGTTGATCAGTCTTCCCGCCCAATGGCTAACGTCAACGCCGCTCGTATTTTCTTTTTATTTTAATAAAAAATAATTTAAATCATCTAAAATTTCAAAAATCCATTAAAAATAAAATACTTAACCAAAATTGCAAACAAGGGCTCGTTGGATTCGACTTTCCAAGAGAAATCTAACAAATTTAAAATCCCCAAATTTAACTAAGTATTTTGAGCTTAATTTGAGTTTTAGTGAAAATTAATTTTCATTAATTAAACCAAAAATGTATATCAGATTAAGTTGACATTTTTAGGGATTGAAATTAGAGTTAAAACTCACCTATCATAAAATTTTCAAGTGAAAAGGACTTCTCGATTAGGAGAAATTAAATTTTGAAGTTCAAATTGTGCATTTTAATAAAATAAATCAAATAAAAATTCAGAAATTTACAAAAATTGTCAAAATGACTTAAATCACTTCAATTGACATATAGGACTCTTAAGAAAATAATGTGATCTTCTCAATCCTAATGAACCCCAAACAAATACTTAAGAATAGAGTTTAATCAATTAAGGAGTTAATTAAAACATAATCTAAAAATAATTTAAATATCAAATCAAAATCAGAAATGAAATAACACTTAAACAATCATTAATCAAACCTCAAATCAGAAAAATATTATTCTTAGAGAAAATTAAATTAAATATGATTAAACTTATTTAAGTTAATAAAATTCAATTAAATGATTAAATCTTAAATCAAACTTAAAATTAAACAAATCTAGGAAACTTTAATATGGGTCAAACCAATATAACAAAACCTACACTAAGCATGAAATCTTAATCATATGAAATCCCTTAATGAGTATAAATAAACTGAAACTAATTAATCATTAAATAAACTAAAAAATTTAAATTGATTAATAAACCAATTCAACATAATCATTTAATATTAATCAAATTAAACCAAATAAAATTAAAGTAAACTTAATTAATATATGATTAAATCACATCCATTTGGAATAAGATAATTAATTAACCATTAAATATTTCAACCTAATAACTAAATCAAACATGTTAATGAAATCAAACAAACATAATAAATTAATCAAATCAAATAAAACTCTAATCATAAATAATCAAACTTAATTGAAGTGAAATAAATAATTAATTCACTTAACAATAATGATGGTAATAATAATAACCCTTAATCAAATCAAACTTAAGTAAAATATTTAACTAAATCAAATCACCTACAAAGTAAACTAATTAAGTTAATTAAATTAATCATATTAAACCTAAGCTTAATCAAACATAAATAAAATTAAATGCTAATCAAAATCTAAATTAAATATAAATTATTAAGTCATTAATTACATCGTTAGTCTAAACAAATATGAAATCAAATTAAAAATTAAACAAACCTTTATAATTAACATAAATACACATCTTAATTAAACTAATCTCATAATCACATTGAACCTAAGCAAACCCATAGACTAATAAACCTAATCAAATCAAATTAAATCAAATTAAATTAAATTAAGAAAGACTCTCATCAATTTAATATGTAATCAAATCAAATCATTCAACCTACTTAAATAAGATAAACTAATCAACTATCCAATGTATGAAATCAAAATACAAACCAAACTTTGAACATGATGTATGAGATTAAAAATAAAATCCTAATTACAAAGAATCAAACCCAATTAAAATCAAAATAAAATCTCAATTAATCTAATCTGATCAAACTATAAATAAATGAACCACAATCAAATTAAATAAACATAAAGTTAAGTCACATAATCATTATCAAATAAAAAATCAAATATTAATTTAAAAGGATATTGAATTATCAAGATTTAATTAAACCAAAACATCTAATCTAAAATTAATCAATCAAAAAACACATGAACTTAAACAAACTTAAACTTCATTAGATATTAAGGATATTGAATTCTCAAGATGCAATTAAACTAAAACATCTAATCCAAAATCAATCAATCAAATACTTAAACAAACTCAATTTATAAATTCTAAATCAAATCAAATAAATCAAATCAAATCAATTACACAAATTCAAATGGGCTTATTATGATACTTAAGGACCTCAGTTAGATTCTTTAGGTGTTAGGATATAGAATAGGGTGAGTTTTGTCTACAAATAGAATTCATTCTATTCTTCATTCTTGAAAACCTAAACATCATTTAATCAAATCAAAGTGAAATAAAAAAAATTAAAAATACAGCATTAAATCATTTAAATTGAAATCACCCAAAGATAAAATTTAAATAAAATTCAAACTCTAAATTGAAACTTAAACTAAAGAAGCCTAGTAAAGTCTTGCCACACAAGCCTTAAGCACACACATTAAAATACTAAGTCACCACTTCTAGTGCTAAGTTAAGGCATTGTATGTATGATGTTTTATTTTATTTTGTGATGTAATATTTTAGACTAGATATTAGGGTGCATATTTCGTAGACTGGATGTTATGCCATTATTAGCCTAATCATATTTTTTTCAGGGGGTTGTGCTTAAGGGCCCGCTGTAATAAAAATATAAATACATTTACTGTGTAGGTTGCTTAGCCCCTAAGCATAACTCATGTTAGGATAGGTGGGCTTGGTTACCCTTGTGTGGTGTGCTAAGTCCAAACTATTCATATAACTGCTTGAGTTGTATGGTGTGTGTAGCTAATATTTATTTTGTAGGTGTAGCTAGATTTACTTTTTCTATTTTTGATATAATTTTACATTAGGAATTAGGATTAGTGTTATGAGGGATTAGGATGAGCAGTGGCCAGAAGACTTAGTCCCTAGGGTGCCCTGTGATGCTTTTGGAACAAATCAAATCAAAAAAAAGAGAAAGAAGGAAATGAAGAAAAGAAGACCCCCATAACATGTATTATTTTTTTTTTATAATCCAAGTTGTATAAGGGTAGAGCTCGACTACCTATATTTTTTTTCTTTTTGGGGTGTACGACGGAACCCAGCCGCAGTGGCCTTTTATTATTTTACGGTAGTCTATAAAATTATTTGATGTTGTGTTTAGATTGCGCACTAGAATTGCATACTTTTTCTAGTTTCTTTATTATTAATGTTTGAATGTGTGGCCTAGATGCGGTAGGCTCTTCGGATAAAATTAATTTTTATACCCCAATTAATAACTCATAATTAAAATTTTAAAATAACTCATAGCCTCACATAAAAGCCTAAGAATTAAATCAAGATAATAAAATTTTTAGCAACCCCTTAGTTGCATGAATGAATGTATAATATCATGCATGTCATATTATTCCACTCTTGTTAAGAGGAGACTTCCATCTTTGCCAGAGAATCAAGGCTTAATGTGTAAGAGCCTTTGATGGAAGAACACCTCTTTCTCTTTTGATTTGGCCCATAATCAAGTTCTCATGCATTTAGGCATACAAAATCACATAGCCCGTGTTAAAATAAAGAGTTAGAAAGAATCAAATAAATTTGAAAAAATTTGCATTAGACTAAGTCATGAATTCATACCACTCATGCTCTAGTCTCTTAGAGAGTGAGTGTAAGGACTTAGTCTTCTTTCTAAATAAATAATAACCTAGCCATCTTGCAAAGCATAAGACTTGCATACATGGATTTAAAGCATAGGAGGAGTTAGCTAGCTGTCACTCCAGGCAATAATAAGTCTAGCAGTCGGGTGATTTATTCTCTCTAGTGAAGATAAACTATATACCCATTTTTATCTTAGATTTAGGTCATACTTTGGCCTTCGCCAAAGCTTCCTAGCTTAGGATCTGAGGTAGATATTTCCTTTGGGCTACAAGTATAAATCCTCACCTCTTGGGCATTTTCACAATCTTATGTTGTGGTATTAGTCCTAGCAATCTAATAAAATATCAACTCAAATAATTAACTCTCTTCTATTTTAAAAATATAAAGCCCAATTATATGGTCAATTGGAATGCTCACTAGGCCTCCTGGTATCATAAGCATTTCCTACTTTGTCCCTTTGGATTCTAAAAATAAGTCTTCTCCTTGATCTATCCCATTTGATTTTCTAAAATAGTCAATCTATTGATAGTCTTAACCTTAAAATCTTTGGAGACCCTAATTGTCTACTTTAATCAAGAGTATTCTTAAGAAATTCTCATTTCTTATAATATAATTAACTATGGGGGCTTGCCTCCATAGGAAACTTAACGAACCCGGCTTAAAATAAACTCTACTTTACTTTTTCATGTAAAGTTGGGGAAAGATCTCTGGTATATTTGATGACTCATCATGGCTTAAGAGTCCTTATTAGGTGATTATGTTCATTATAGAGTGGTGATTTCTATCTTTTGAGATAGTACATCATTCATTAATATCATACCCGATCTCTTCAATAAGTACCCCCTAAGATCTGCTGGTGTCCCATGGTCTCTAAAATTAACACCACAGGATGTCATGACTTTTTACCTTTCATTGGCAGCTTCTTTTTGAGGATTCGACCTCCAGACTTATTTTCCCTTCTGTCAGGACCTTTAGGTAGCTGATTCCCAAACACGTGGTTCAAGTGTCATGCTCCGATGTTCATCGCGTATGGCTTATTTGTAATGCTCCTGAGTTCTTACTAGCTTTGGTGGTAACTTTTACAATGGAGCATTGTTGGCTTCTCTAATAAGTGGCCTTTGATATCTCTTCCTCATAAGGCCTTATTCTTTTACAACTTTTAGCACCTTATGCACTCTAGAGGATAGAGTTTTATGATGCCTCCTTCGTGGGGTTGGAGCTTAGTACCATTGCTCCCAAAATGATTGCTTAATATCACTAGTAGAGCTGTTTCTTTTCACCCACTTGAGATTTTTAAATTTATTGTGGGTGGAAACACTCGCTTCTAGTTTCACAGCTAGTCATGTAATAGAGGAGCCAGGTGAGAGCTATTGGGCTTGCAACTTGGCATTCCTTCTTCTCCTTTATCTTCTAGTTAGCTTTCCTCCAGATGAGAAAGCTTTAGCATCATGTTGGCCTTACGCAAAGGGCAAGGTCAGCAGAGAAGTAGCATTCAGATATACTTCTAAAATTATTTGCCCAATCATCATTATCTTCATGGTTGAAGCTTCAATGTGTCCCAATCTTTCAAATACAGAGGCTCTCTTTTGAGGGACCTCAATAGCAGTAGCGACAGGAGTTTTAGTGGATTTGGTATGCTGCACGAGCTGATATGAAAGTTGTGCATGATTGTCTCGTGTAGGCCTTGTAGTTGGGAAATATATGCTACCAAATTGTATAGTAGCTCCAGCATCCCCGGTGTTGATGACAACATTAGCCAGATGGATATTGGCTCTGCGGCCCAGCTACACAGTGAAGGGTGTGTTCTGAAGATCTATCTATGAAATGAAAGATGAGGATTAATAATTAGTAATTGATATATCATCTCACACTTTCATGATGTAGAGATATAACAGAACAAACACGATAAAAATATAAAAATAAGTTATGAATAAGAAAAGGTTTTCAAAACTTCATAATTATGTTCATTATAAAAATAATTTTGAGTTTCAATCAATTTAACTTTATAAATAACTTTAAGTTTTCATTTTACTATACTCTACTACTATCATAGATTTGATTCGACTAGCCAAAGATAGAAAGAAAAACCTGTGCCCAATGAAGTCGCCAGAAATTTGTGGGCTCCAAAAATTCGCCACTGACCTCTCGATGAAGAGAGTAGATTAAATGTGTCAGTAAAATTTTCAAAAGGCAGATGGAATAGTAGATAAGACACTACCCAGAGATTTCACCCTCATTTTATGAGGACTTTAAATCTAGTTCAAGGTTTTCTATAGGCGCAAACACTTATAGTTAATTACCCCTCTCAATGCTGAGAGAGAACTTTCGATTAAGGCTAGTTGTTAGGTCTCTTAGTGCATAGCATATAATAATAACATATGGAGTTTTAGAATTTAGGTTTATAAAATTCATTATATTTAACTTAAAGCGGATGGTTGGTAGAACGATGACGCGCCCGATCTAGATCTCATAATTCCGTCATCCTGGGCTATCGTGGTCCCTAGTCTACTTAGTTAGGGGAGGTAGTCGACCCAACTTGACCGAAGGATCATTATCAGCAACACATGGGTTACATCATCCAAGAAATCCTTATAGACCCAGGGTGGTGTTTATCTAAGAAGACAAACTTAAGTCTACCTTAGCTAACAAAGAGTTTTTTGTACTATCAAGCATACCCTATGATTCACAACTCAAAAGGCAGAGCCATTGGGGAGCATATGGGTTATAATCGTAACCGTGATATAGTGGGGTCATTTGACGACAACCACCCAGTTAGAAGACTCTGGACATAACTACATCATGTAAAGTTTACTGCCCAAGCCACGCAGTCAGAAGATAAGGGCCACATCCTTGCTGACATGCGATTGTTTGAGAGTAAACATTGTTGTGTACTTGATTTGACTTTGACGCCTTTGTAAGCTAGAGTTTTCTTAATTTATCATTTCTGACAAACAATTGCGGAAGGTGAATTGGATTTTTAGCTTTAAATCTTTAATATTGAATTTCACTAAAATATATATAGCTAAATGATATTTCAAATTCTGCATTTAGATTAAGATTTAATCTAAGTTAATTTACTTTGAAATTATGATCATATTTTGATTGAAGTATCTCCTCTAGTTAAAATTTTCACTTAACCCAGCCATCAACGGGGTGATTTATTATTTCGATGTTTCAGATCTTGATGACTTTATTAATTTAATAATAGAGGATCAGATATGTTGTCATATGACCGAATTAGCTTCTCAAATATTTTATTAAGATATTATAATAACATCCTTAGATTTTTAAGTTTTGATAACCCGGACCCGATCATAAGACCCATCCAGGAATCAACTCACGCAGCATCTTCAAACACTTAGTGTAAGCATTCATCATAGTGTTAGGGCCCATGCGGGTATATTTGATTCAATATTAATTTAAATCTAAAAAATTTGTATAATATTGCTTATTTTGATTGAATTTTATTCCAAGTATAAAATTTTTAGATAAAATTTTGACAATATTTCGGCAACCTCTCAGCGTCATCCCTACATAGGGGGCTGGGTCTGCCCACCATGTCAAGAAAGGTATGTATGGGTGGTGCAAACTACGCCCGAATGTGTCATCCCAGCATGTCAAGAAAGATATGTATGGGTCTTTAAACTACCTATATGAAGCACATATTTCTCTGTCATGCCAAGAAAGGTGTGTACATGTACTTATATATTTGTAATGTTAAGTTAAAACAATAATTTTAGCTTTATTGTTGAATTTTCATTAAATAGTTTATTAATCATGTAAGTATAAAATTTGGCGAGACAAAGACATCCGATGTTGTCCTCGTAGGGCTACTCTATCGAGCTACCCATCATGCCAAGAAAGTCATGCATGGGTGGTATAAATCACTGCCTGAATGCATCTTTCCACCATGCCAAGAAAGACATGTATGTGACTCTAAGGTACCTGCTGAAACAGATTTCCTAACACACCAAGAAAGGCGTGTACAAGTACTTATACACCTACAATATTAGTTCAAATAACAATTTTATATCGCACTATAGTTTACCATCAAGCTATGTAGGTCCTCCTGTTGGTGTGAAATTTGGCGGCATTTCGGCAGCATCCCGGCATCGTCCCCATATACGGGACTAGTTCGGGTATGCTAGGCCTGCCCACCATGCCAAGAAAGGCGTGTATGGGTAGTATAAACGATGGTCTGAATGCGCCTTCCCACCGTGCCAAGAAAGACATGTATGAGGCTCTAAAGTACCTACTGAAACAGATTTTTCCACCATGCTAAGAAAGACATATACATGTACTTATACATATGCAAGCAAGTACAGGTTTCCCCGTCACGCCAAGAAAGGCGTGTATGGGTACTTATAGTCAACAAGAAAATACAGATTTTTCTATCACACCAAGAAAGGTGTGTAATGCGGTATTAACACACAGGCAAAGCGGGTGTGCGAGTAATGGGGGCACTCATGGGTGCTCGCAGGTGCACGCGCGAGTACTCGGTGCATGTCACGGGTGCGTACATGCTTGGCGGCACTAGTCGTGCTTTCATGGTGTTGGCGCGCAGTGACGTGAGCGATGTCGTGAGCGATTAACGCATAGTGCACCCTATATAGTCCGGTGGGATGCTTCATGAGAAAATGCGGCGAACACTAAATGATGAGGTTTCGCGAGAGAGAGAGAGAGAGAGAGAGAGAGAGAGAGAGAGACCTTATGGGAGAGGGAGAAGGAATAGAATGGAAATTAAGTTTAGTTTTAAGGAAGGGTATTTATAGGATATATATTTTTTATTATTTTATTTAACCTAATTTAGATTTTCACACCGACATCATCACATAGATAATATATATGTTAATTTTATGTTACTTTGATGTTCCAGATGCAACGTCATAGTCCGTTTCACGATCGGATGCTGTTTGGTTCAAGTCGGCATCAAATCGGGGTCAATTTCAATTCAAATTTGTGTGTCGTTGCTTCCGCTCGCTCGATATTCGTGCAAACTCATCCAAATTGAACGAGGATAGTCTTATTTAATAGGTTTCGGTGTTTTGAAACTAACGACACAATTAATTTCTCAAATGGAGGTCATTTGGGCATCGTCGCGACTTTCTGACCTTGAAATGCATGTCAATGCATAGACGACCCTCCTTCTTGATCGGTTGACCGTTGAATTATGCAAGATGTATATTCTAATCAATTTCTACGTTCTGAACACAATGACAGAGTCTGTTCATCGATCGGAGGTCATTCTGACTGATTTTTGGTGCCATCGAGTATATTTTTGCTCCAATTTACGTGCCGTTATATCCGATTGCTCAATATTCACACATACTCATCCGAATTGAGCGCGAACAGTTTCATTTGATAGATTTTGATGTTTCGATGCTAACGACATGATTAATTTTGTAAATGAGGTCGTTCGGGCATCATCGCAGCTTCCTAACCTCGATATGCGTGTTTCTGCATCGACGATCCTCCTTGATTGGTCGACCGTCGAACTATGCAAGATGCCTATTTTGATCAATTTTGACGTTCTGAACGCGATCGCAGAGTCCGTTTGTCGATTGGAGGTCTTTTCGACTTATTTTGTGCCTTTGAGGGCATTTGATTTCGTTCATCTTTGAAGTTTGTCAATTTCGACTTGACTTATATAGCGCACATGGAGGTCAACAAAGATGTTGAAATAAGTGAAATCCTATATGATTATTAAATCACCAATTTTCATAAACACACACACACACTTAGACTTTATATGCCTGATATTATACATAATTAAAGTAATATCCCTAATGGTTGATTTTTTTAGAGGAAGTTACCTCTTTGTATCTATGGACTACTTACTGAACCTCATCATGAAATAAATTAGTTTAAATAAAGGATCGCATCTTGAGCTTAGTGATTCATTCATCACAAGCTCTGTTTCACACTGCTGATCTTGTTATGCCTTCCTCGATGAGCTCTATATCATGAACTCTTCTTCTCTTCTTCTCACTTAAGAGCTCCATTGCTCAATCATTTACGATTTTTAACACGCCGATGTACTATACGAAGTAAAAAAGGGATCCAATGCCTTGCTTCCTATATGAAGTGTAAATTCCAATATTTAATATTTTAATTTGTCA
The DNA here is from genome assembly GCA_021442155.1 of Cymbidium sinense. Taxonomy (NCBI): domain Eukaryota; kingdom Viridiplantae; phylum Streptophyta; class Magnoliopsida; order Asparagales; family Orchidaceae; genus Cymbidium; species Cymbidium sinense. The sequence continues at coordinate 246,702,342 of CM038214.1, forward strand.
TATTATAACTTATTTGAATCATGATCAAATCATGTTCAAATTTTGTTAAAATCGTGCTTCAATTATGATCACTTTTTTTATCTATATTTAAATATTATTTAAATTTTGCTCTAAAATATATATAATATGATATTTAAAAATATATTCAACTATAATCTCAAGCTGCTAAATAAAGTTTTATATTTTATGTCATTAAAAATATTTTTGCTTTATTTTATGAATAAAGTTAATCTTATTAAGCATTTATTTTTTAGTTATGTATTTTTTTAATTCTTAAATTATGCAAAATATATTTATGATTTTAAAATAAGATAGTATATTAAAAAGATCAAAATAATTTTCCCAAAAGCGGATATCATTAATCACAAATAAGCTTACTAATAATGTGGCGGGCAGGTTGTTAGGTTTCAGTGCATTTAATTTTCAACGCTTCAATTAGGGGGCGATACTTCCAAGAAAGGATGGCATATTTCGTAATTTTAAGGCTGCTGGTTTTTCTCAAGCATAAAAGCTTCCTCAACGTGCAGGGCGGAGGTAGACGACGAAGATGGGTCTGAAGGTAGGGATCCCTCTCTTTTTTAAAGCAATTATATGATTTTGTCATGTTAGGATATAGATTCAGATCTGAAATTGCATGAATCAGTGCTTTTTTTTGGTTTGAGATTCGAGATCTATTTTATTTTTTGTTTCTATATTTTGTATTAGGAATTGGTCTGAGTGGAAGGTATTTCTGCTTACGAGGATCAACTTGGATACTGGATGTTGCATTTGGTTTATTGATTTAGAAATCTCGAATTTTTTTATTTTAAAAATCGAAAAGAATTTCTGCGTTTGATTTTTTTTTTTTTTTACTGAGTATTTTTTTTTTAAATCCCCTACTCCACTGCTTGAGGATACTAGTCCAAATCAGAGGATGATTTGAACGATTAATGGACCTTTCATTTGATTACTATGATATCTGTAGAACTTTTACGAAAGAATCAGGTCGAGGTGAAGATTTTTTTTTGTCTTGGGATGGGAATAGCTTCAATTTTAAGATAAAGGTTCTGTTGAGTGCGTGGGTTCTGGGGCAGCAAGAAATTCAACCCAATCACTAGCCCTATTCGTGGTTGGGGGCTGTTTGCCTTCAAGAAGGATTTGGTAAGATTTTGTAAATCCTATAAATAGGCATTAGTAAATCTTGAGGCATTTAAATCTTAAAATCCATTTAGCATAACCAAGGTTTAAGCCAATTAAATTTTGATGAACTGTTGGCTTCTTGTTTCAGGATTTAAGTATGTGTGCTGAAATATGATTTTAAGAATAATTATTGATGATAAAATTAGTGTAAATAACATTCCAATTATGTATTAATTAGTAACGTCTAAGCTAATCAATACAAGAACTTCTATTTGGTCATTAAACTACAAATAATACCATTTATTAATTAATATTTTTTGATTAATCTATATTAATTGTTTAGGCTAATTGAACTTTTAAATTAAAATGATTGTATCTTGTTTTTTTTTATTATTAGTAATATTAATTAATAGATTTTTTGGAAACTCTATTAAATAATAATCAATAAAAGATAATTATCTAATTAATTATTTATCAATTAAATTGATTACATGTAATAAGTTAATGTAATCAAATCTAATCATATATACTTCAAATTAAAGATTTATTAAAAATATTATTTATGTTATTTAACCCTCCTCCTCTACCCAAATTCCGAAAGCCCTTGATGACAAAGCAGCATGCAACGAGTTAAATCCTCGCATTTTCCCCCTTCATGTGCTTATGCTTATTTAAATCATGTAATTTATTAAATTAATTTAAAATTATTTTATAAGATAATTTAAATTTAAAATAAAAAATAATATCGATTTAATTGTTTATATATATATATATATATATATATATATATATATAAAACTTATTTGATTAAATATTATTAATTTTAATTAATAAGTTTTATCAATTCTAATTATATTAATTTAATTATAATTATAATAAAATAATATCCAAATTAATTACTAATTATTATTCTATAATACAATTGAATATAATAATTTTTATTTAATCAAATTAAATCACAAGTAATATAAATGTTTTAAATTAATATTAATCCTTAAGTTTAATTTTGAATTTCAATTAATATTTTTATTTAATTAATTCAAATAATATTAATAATTTTAAAATTAGAAAACCTTGCATTTCTCCCCAAATTCTTGAAACCAATAACAAAAAAAAAAAAAAAAGAAAGGTGTAATGAAAGCTCCTTGGAGAAGGCATCGATAGGACTAGTGGTGAGTGAAGAAAGAGGAGTTTGAGAGACCTGCAGATTTAAGTTAAATAATATACTCGATGCTAAGAATTACTAAATCAGAGATTTAAGATAAAATGGAGGGGAAAAAAGATTTATGATTTTGTAGGAATTAAAGTTGTCATTTTGGCTATTTGGCAGGTTTAAGGTTAAATATTGGTCAAATATTGCTACCAAAATGACCCCTAAGAGTATACAAGTTCTAAATGTGAAATAGGGAAATATGAAAGTATAGAGAAAGAGGAATCTTTTCTGTCTCATAAAAGAAGAATAAAATCTGACACTTAATCCCTTATTTATATGTAGGAGCAAAGTGACACTATATAGTGGCTTCATTAGAATGGACTGTCGCTAGATATATCCCATTGCAAGTATTTTGGATGAGTTTTTTTTTTTAGTTTTTGTTTGCTGAGTACTTGAAGTATTACTAATTGGTCATATTCTGAGTATTACTACACCAAATATGCCTTTTGCATTTACTCAATTGATCCACCAATTGGATGGAATGAGCTGAGTTCTTTGGGTCAAAGAGCTTCTTTAGCGACTTGTCATTTATTAGTTTTTGATGAGATCTAGTTGGGCGGCTCTTGGTTTTGGCTAGTCTAAATCAGTTCATCATTCAGTGGGTTGTTCTTGGATCTCCTTTTGATCTATACTTGATTCATTTGAGTCAAAGGAATATAGATGTACATATTTCGTCCACCTCTCTTTTCTTTCAAGTGGATGTGAAGAGAATGAAAATGCTGACTACCCTTATTCTTTTGTATGTTTTAAGATTCATGATATGTGAGCTAATTAAAATTGTTTTTCAAAGTAACCTGGGATTCAATAGCTCCTATCCTTACTTAGTTCTTCAATTACAGGCTTATATTTTGTTTATAGGATTTGTATTTCAATTTATTGCCTAGGCTTTGATTTTTTTCAATTTCAATATTTTTTGTTTATCAATTCTATTTCTCATGTAATGGACAGTTTCAAGAGATAGGGTTGTAAGATCCTAGACAGTAATTTGAGGTATGTCGTAGGAGAATATCTCAAAGAGAAAATCACTTTAATTGTGAAGGATTTTACTGTAGTTGATCACTCGTTGCCATAGAAAGTAAAAAACTTAAACCTATAGATGTAAGCCTTTCTATTCTAGTGTTAGAGTAGAGAATGAAGCTTTCATAGAATGTTTATATGTTGCAAAGTTCATTGATTTTCTTGAGTCAACAAAGATTGCTCCTTTCACCATCGTAGTTTCTACTCCGCCTTTAGTTGAGGAGAAAGAAGAGTTCCAAAGTCTAATGTTGTCTTGAAAAATGCAAATAAAAACCTTTTAATTTCAATACCATTATGGATGTTGATTTTAAGTTGATGTTTAATCTTTCTTGATCAGCCAAGTAAGTAGTTTCTCAGCTTCCGATAGTGATTTCCCTTATTTCTTTTGCCTCACGAGTGCTTGACACTTTGGGTGACCAGTTTGATGAAGTCATTAGGACAGAAAAGGCACACATTGCAGATGTTGGGAAGCCGCTTTGCTAGTAAGTTGGTTAGAGAAACCTAGAGGTCATGACAATGCCATCATTGAGATTGCCACTCACCTTAAGGCTAGTATTCTTGAACCCTTCAAATCCCTATCTTTTGTTAAAGCGGATTCTCGAAAGTCGTTGGCTTGGCCTACAAGTTAGTTAAAGAATAGTCCAATGCAAATAAAATAAACTGTCTGAAGCCTAAATTGGTTTATCATTTAGTTGGCCTTTGGGCCTAGTTTAGGTTCATATCGCAACATGATTCTCTTGTTCCAGGAAAATGTGTATGTATATTTCTTTTTTTTTTGGTGATTTGATTAGGTCTATGGAAAACGATAAAAATATATTTAATTCTTATTTTATTGAATAACTTGTGCTGTTACATGGTTTTTGCTTGTTGGTTGTGTTAGACAATTTGAATACCCACATAGTTGATGTAAAAATCTAGAATTAATATTAGGCCATAGCTTTGATTTACTTATTTTATCAAACCACCATGAGTATCAAACTTGAAGAAAAAGTAAAAGTTAGGTTACTGAAACAAACTCCAAAATGCTTCTATGTGAGTGTTATAGTGTGAATTGTGAAGTGATACTAATTTTCAAGTGTTACCTTTTCTTTTTTATATTTTTAATTTATTTTTGCCTCTTGTATTCTTACATAAAGTTCTTATTCTATAACTTATGACCATAGTCATTGAAACCATAAGGGTTTGGTAGCAGGTTGTGACATGATTTAACCAAGATTTAAATATAATATTGTTATAGTGAAACTAGATTATTTAAATCATATGAAATGTTAAATTTTCTTTCTCCCCTTTTTTATTCTAACAATTTCAAGAAACAATCCACTTTATTTAATATGCATTTAATGTTCTTAATTATATTCTTGATTAATTTTTAATTAGTTTACTTGATGAAGGTCATTTCAAGAACATTTGAAATAACCTTTGTGTTTTTATAATTTCAAGAAACAACCCACTTTTATTAATAAACATTTAATGTTTTTAATTTTATTCTAGATTAATCATTAATTAGCCTAAATATTCAAGTAATTTTTTCAGTTTAATTTTTTCAACTAAATTTTTGTATAACTATATAATCATTAATTCATTTAACCTAATCTTGATAATAACTTTCAAACAGGTAGTCATGATATAGCCAAGTTTATCATTTGTCATGCCAAACATTGTCCAGGATTTAAATATCTCAGAATTGACTAAATCCAGATTTTTAAGATTTGCTAAATCATTACAACGACTTTATTATTGTTTTTTAATTTATTGAGTGTCATATTTTAAATTTCTTCTTTTTTTATTAGAATGTCAGCAAAAATTCTGTAACTAGTGTGGTCTATAAAGTCCTGAGCTTGTCTTTACCATTTAGATGCTTGGCCTCCAATGCAGTTGTGGTAAATAACTAGCTATATGAACTTAATCACAAAAGTGTTATTTTCTGTCATCTTCAGTGTCATTACTGCATGCAGCATCATTTGTATTACATATTGATGGAATAATCAATGTTGGTATTTGATGCTTATTTTCTACTAATTGAATTGCTTAGGTTTTCAAAATGAAAAATCCTATTCACATGCTTAGGGTTAGGGACTCTAGGAAACATATTATTTTGGCTATATCTTATGTGAATTTGCAGTAAAGGTCTTTCTTGATTTTCTGCACTGATTAGTTTTTGATGGGCTTATTGTGTGAGGCTTATGTTTTTATATAGAAGACAGTACCAAGTCATACAAAAATTTCTTATCAAAATTTCAAAATTAGATCTGAAATGGTTGACTATGAAATATTGACTATGAATTACCTACTATCCTGTCACATGACGCATGCCTTTGCTTGTGCCTCCAGGCTCCAGCCACGCCAACCTATACCTTACATCTTGCACCCTACACCCTACACCCTACACCCTACACCCTACTCCCTGCATCTTGCACTTTGCAATCCTACCTATAGCCATGCACACGTGCAACGCTATTAACAATACACCCATCCAACTCCTCACAGCATTGTTGTCACTGTGTAGCTCATAAACGCTAGGATCTCTACTTCTCGTTGGCTATTCCTATTAGCTCCTTATCTATTATAAATGACTCTGTTACTTGTATATTTGCTTGTATCCTTATTTTTCAGCCCTAAAATTACATATTTGTTACTAGAAATGTTCCTAGGATGGTATAAATTATGCACAAAGAATGAAATGAACACTTGACTAATTCTCTTTAATTCTTGCATGGTATCAGAGCTGTAGGATTTTTTTAAGCATTTCCATTTGATTCAACCTTCATCATTGAGTTTCTTAAAACTTGCAAACTTTAATTGTTGCAGTTCTTCTTTCTATTACCCAATTTTCTCATCTATAACTTTCAGCGATATTGACTTAAATTGTATTCTTCTTTCTTCTTGCAACTAATATTTACTACAATTTCCTTTCTACGGATCAAAATGATATCCATGTTCCCTTGGCCTTTTATTCATTTTGAATTGTGACCACAATCTAAATATAACGATACAAAACATTCATTTAACTTATCGCTTGATTAAAATAATTACCTCAACTGGTTACAATTAGTCTGCACCTTTGATATGAACACATATCCCCAAGCCATCAACAGAGACAAAAGAATCAGGAAAAGGCCAAACTGGCTAAAAGACTTCACCAACACTCCCAAAACATTATAACGTAAGAAGTTCCAAATAAATAAACAGAGAAACAAATAAACAAAAAAAGCTTTTACTGTAAGAACTCCAAGGTAGACTCGATACAATACATATGAGAGAATAAACTTGTATAAGATTAAATCGCACAAATGTAAGATGTGACAAGGACGTAATTAAGATCAAGAACTCTAACAAGAATAATCGACAACGCATAAAAACAAAGAAGAAATCTAGCTATCCAATCGATACAAGACAGGCAACGAAATTAATACAGGCAAATGAATAACAAAAAATTAGTTCTGTGGCCAAAGAACACTTTAGAAGAGCAAACAAAAACTATAAATAGAGAGGAGAAACAGAAGAAAAGGGGTTGAAGAATTATCTCAAGAACTCCTCTGTCTAGCTTCTCAAGTCTCCTTCTCCTTTCTCCCTGCCTCCCTTCCCTACTACTCACGGTGGAAACCGGATTCCTCCATCAAGGAAAGAAACCTCCGTAACCTCTCTTCATCTTTCTAGCACCTTCTCCACTTCTTCAAGACATTTCTACTTGGATCTTCTTCACTTTGGATAGATCTTCAGAAGAATCTCCTAGCCAAATCTCCCTAATCTTCTCCATCGCCTCTGCTTTCGAAAACCCTAGCAGAGACGAACCGACAAGCTGAAAGGAAAACAAGAAATGAATTAGGGTTTACTCGATTCAATCCGTAATTGAATGCCAATCGATCTTCGACCTGCTTTTCCACTCAAAACCATCCGACGATCCTTAATCGAAAGAGATCAAGCCATCGAGGCCACCATCTTATCCACTCCCCATAGAAGGAAAGGAAACCGCATGATCAAAACAAAGATCCAAGGGCGTAGATCAATTACATGATCCAACCCAAGAGTCTAAGCAAATCCAAGTGAGCCCATCCAACGGCAGAGAAAAAGGCGCTAGATCCAACGGATCAGAAAGCTCCCGAAACCGATTCCTTCCTTTACTCAGCCGGGTTAACTCAATTGGAAAGGTTTAACTCATTTTCTTGACTCAAACCGGTATCTCGACCCAAATCCAAGGAAATCAACTCAACCGAACCAGAATAGAAGGAAGAACCGGTTTAATCACTCAAGCTCATCAGTATCAAATCTAATTAAAAAAGATACATATCATTGGTGCTCTCTGATTCCCACAACTCACACTACAACACTCGAAAATGGCGAAGGAACCGTAAACAATGCCAAAACACTTGAAGCATGTGTTACCGAATTGAACAACAATGCAAAGAATGACCTCAATCACTATGGCATTGAATGAAATATCAAAGAGATTGACATCAATAGAAAAGGTTAAAAAATCTCAAAGCCGTGTATGTGATGCATCCTCATGAATCCTATTCTCCAAACATACCACATACACACACACCCATATCAATGCCTCTTAAAATAGATATGCCTGATGGGAGAAGACCCTAGAGGATGGATCTTTAAAGAGCAATTTTTTTCGATATCAATCCTCGATGATCAAAAATTTTAATATCCTCAATATACATTGGACCCGTTTTCGATGGATGCAAGAAATAAACAATCAGATTCTTGGCCACAGCTCAAAGAACAAGTGCAGAGATTTGACCCTTCCTACACAGATTTAAGAGGAGAACTAGCTAAGCTTCAACAACAAACAACAAGGTAACAGCTTTTATATCGAAGTTTGAAACCCAAATGTCGATATCCCAAGAATTGCTACAAAGTTGCTTTGAATCGCTTAAACCAAATTAAGAAATGAGCTACAACCTACTTCATTGCAACAAGCATTTCAATTGGCCAAGCTAATGGAGGATAGGCATCGATACAAAGAATACAAGAAATACAAGCAACAAAGAAATACAAGAACACCAACACCGCCTAATCCACCAAATGGCAATCAATATAGCAACAAACAAACTTAGCCAACTTATGTGCATTCATGAGTGTCAATGAAGAACAAGAATATCAACTACTGATTATAGTCAACCGAAATTCTTGGATACAAGAAAATCCATTAGAAACAAGCTTCAAATATCACCTTTTAATCCGGTTAAGACAGAAGATATATAAGTGTCTCATTATAAATTAGTATACATAGTAAGCAATAGACCATCAAGAATTAAGTATAATTGATAGCCAATTCTAAGGCCATCAAACAAAGGCAAAGAAGAAATGCCGAATTAGAAGCAGAGATTGAGGCACAACAAGCTTTCAATACCAATTAAAGAGTCTCAAAGAATTCCCAAAGCGAAAGTCAACATTACCCCATCTAATAGATGAGTCCAGAAGCATACGAGGTAATCCACTACATGATCATGAGCATACTGAGGCGTAAACAATACTACAACAAGGGATAGGTTCTTACATCTACATCAGCAAGAGCCATCCAATTAAGTAGAACAAAAGAAATTATAGCAATCAGATATAGTAATCAGATTGCTACTTTAAGAGTCAGAAGGAGGGAAAGTATCAACAGCAGCCTGAGAAATAGATTGAAGGAACAGAGAAAGCAAATGTTCAATTTTGACCTTGAGGACAAGGTCAAGGTGGGGGAGGGGAGTAATGATATGAACACATATCCCCAAGCCATCAACAGAGACAAAAGAATCAGGAAAAGGCCAAATCTAAAAGACTTCACCAACACTCCCAAAACATTATAATGTAAGAGAAGTTCCAAATAAATAAACAGAGAAACAAATAAACAAAAAATTTTACTACGTAAGAACTCCAAGGTAGACTTGATACAATACATACGAGAATAAACTTGTATAAGATTAAATCAAAACAAGACAGGAGAATTAAGATCAAGAACTCTAACAAGAATAATCGACAAAGACGACAGATAAACAAGAAGAAATTAGCTATCCAATCAGATACAAGACAGAGGCAACGAAATTAACTGAATACCCGACATGCAACAGAATAACAAAAATTAGTTACAGGGCCAAAGAACACTTTAGAAGAGCAAACAAAAACTATAAATAGAGAGGAGAAACAGAAGAAAAGGGGTTGAAGAATTATCTCAAGAACTCCTCTGTCTAGCTTCTCAAGTCTCCTTCTCCTTTCTCCTGCCTCCCTCTTCCCTCAATACTACTACCTGGAAACCGGATTCCTCCATCAGAAGGAAAGAAACCTCCACAGAACCTCTCTTCATCTTTCTAGCACCTTCTCCGACTTCTTCAAGACATTTCTACAGTGGATCTTCACTGGATAGATCTTCCCGGTAAGAATCTCCGGCCAAATCTCCCTAATCTTCTCCATCGCCCTCTGTTTCCCTCTGAAACCCTAGCAGAGACGAACCGGCAAGCTGAAAGGAAAAACAAGAAATGAATTAGGGTTTACTCGATTCAATGCAATTCAATAGCACCGATCTTCGACATCTGCTTTTCCACTCAAAACCATCCGACCATCCTTAATCAAAGACATCATCGAGGCCACCATCTCTATCCACTCCCATAGAAGGAAAGGAAACCGCATGATCAAAACAAAGATCCAAGGGCGTAGATCAATTACACGCATCCAACGGTTTTCCAAGAGAAGAAGAACGAATCCAAGTGAGCCCATCCAACCAGAGAAAGGCGCTTAGATCCAACGGATCGAAAGCTCAACCGATTCCTTCCTTTACTCACCGGTTAACTCAATTGAAAGGGTTTAACTCATTGTCTTGACTCAAACCGAGTCAGATCTGACCCAAATCCAAGGAAATCAACTCAACCGAACCAGAATAGAAGGAAGAACTGGTTTAATCACTCAAGCTCACTGTATCAAATCTAATTACAGAAAAAGATACATATCAACCTTCTTGAAGGGAAGAGAAAAATTGGGCATTTACTGAAAATGGAATAATATGTGTATGATATATGTGTTCTGTTCACATATATCCATATGTGTGAACAACTCATACACAAGCTTACAAAACGTTTATTACAGATAGTCTTTCAAAAATTAATAGACTAACTTGAAATGGATAACATTCATTTATTCTCTTTAGGAAGAGTACGAAATATATTAACTGTTGGCTTGTCCCACTACTCATGAATTTACCTATGCATTCAATAGCCTTAAACGGTCACACCAGCCTGCACCTTGTAGTCCAACCTCTAGTCATCCATGCAGGTCTCCTCTCCTCCTGTTGTCCCTCGACAGTGCATCTTCTAACACGTTTGGCTAGCTTCTTATCATCTTGTTGTGATTATCTAACTCAACAATCAGAGGGCCTCTCTTACTTCAGTCGATTGTCCCTATTGATTCCTTACCTACTGGAAATTACCCATTTTATTGTATGTTCATTGTGTCCCTGTTTTTCATCTTCAAATTCATATTTTCTTACTAGAAATTTTCCTACGTTTATGTAAATTCTATATAAAAGATTAAATGATTTCTCAATCATTTATCTCTAATTCTCATTAAATAGTCTCGCATTACAAAGTAATTTTTAACCTTGTTCTTACTTGCATTTTCGGATATAATCAACTGATAAAGTTTAGTTTGAAAAGGTTTAACAGGTAGTCAAACAAAACCTGAGATTGTTGCAATGAACTTGGTAACTTTTTTAGTTGATTTTTGCGAGTAATTCATTTTGTTAATGTGGTTCAATTTTTCAGGAGGAATTTGAAGAATATGCTGAGAAAGCTAAGCAGTTACCTGAAACTACTTCCAATGAGAATAAGTTGATTCTATATGGGTTGTACAAGCAAGCAACTGTTGGATCTGTGAATACTAGTATGCATTTCACTTCCACCATAATCAGGCATTAATACTTTTATTTCAACAGTTTTCCCATACCGTCATATACTTCAAGGTCCGATTGTGAAATTTATTCTTTCTTCTCACATTTTAAAGAAACTCTATTTGATCAACAACTCAACCAGCTATTAGTTATTTGCTATAAGATGAAGATTTTATCAGCATCATTCTTTTTACTTAGCAAATAAAATGATTTGTAGCATCTTTGTCAAATATCACATGCCAAAAGTTTTGCCAGATCAATGCAATATATATTTATTGTAACGAATATAGAGTATCTATCATATTAAGAGTACATTTGTGATAGTTTTCTGGCTGCTTTGTTTTTCAGAAAGCAACCACAATTGCGTTTATTTATCAACTTTTTGGTTGCTTTTCAAAAAGTTTGTGATGAAAAATTGCTTTTGAAAATCAGAGCTATTAGAAAGAGGTGGCTGTCAGAAAGATGTTATTTAAATTTTTCAAAAAGAAAAATATTTGTAACATATAGTAACTTTTTAAAATACTATTTTCCTCCATAATAGTTTTACAATCAATTTTTCAAAAAGCTATAACTGTCCCAAATATACTCTAAATAATCAAACACTTCATAGAACACAATGAAATGTCACATTATTGTCTCCTCCAATATCTTGGAAATGAGCAAATAACCAAAATGGTTCAACACTTTGTAGTATGTGTATTTAGTCCTACAAGTTCCCGTATGTTCAGTTTACTCTCAACGGTTCAAATCTAAACTGCTTTAGTCTGACCATTAACTTTGCTATTTATTGGGATGAAAACTTGTGGAGGGATTTTTTCATGAGGGCATTTCTGATTTTTTTAGAATCAATTTCACTACTTAATATTAGTTGACATTAATGCTATTAATTCTAAAAAATTTGAAATGCCTATTATAGCATCTTTATATTGCACTTTCGAGACAAGGTTTAGGGCCATATATTTCACTACTCGTTGCTGTTTTTTATTTTGAGAAGCCATAAATTGTTCTTTTTTCAGTTCACTGCTTACAATATTCTCCCTATTTCCTTCCGCAGAAGTCATTTATTGTGCTAGTCTTTTTTGATGTACTACAATTTTCTTCTTGTCATACACATATTGGTCACAGTCCTGACTTTTGACGGTTGCAGGCCGTCCAGGTATTTTCAACCAGAGAGATAGAGCCAAGTGGGATGCCTGGAAGGCTGTTGAAGGTTTTACTTTCAAAAAAAAAAACTCTCTAATATAAATCTTTTCTAATTTTATAATATGTATTTTTATGCTTCATTTGGAAATTAATCATCTCATTCTTATATAGATTTATGAAGTCATATGAAACCAACATATTTAAAATAATAAGCTGTAACAAGTGAAACTGTTTACACAAGGAAAATAAATATTTCCTAATTATAAGCTTGAATCAATAGGTAAATCAGCTGAGGAAGCCATGGGTGATTATATCACAAAAGTGAAGGAGCTGCAGGAGGCGGCCGCTGCTTCTTGAACGAATTTCAGATGCTTCCTCCCTCATCGCGCTTACTCACCAGTTAGTACCTTCTTGTGTTTCCTGTTCTGAACTTTGTTCTATGAATGCAAACTGATGGCCCAAAATCTGTCTTATTCTTTGGGATGTCTCATGCTTGGCTGCCATCAGTATTTATCTGTTATGCTTTGCATATGTACTTTATTTGATGTCAGTTGAATGTTAATTTTATCACTTAAATGTGGCAATAAAAAAATAAAAAGATTGAACTAAAATGATGCGATGATATAGAAAGAGAGCAAATTGGAGAGCTAATATGGAACCAAATAACGAATTAAAATTTATTCTATTGAGAACAATAATTTAACCACTTTCATTTTTATCAACAGATAAATCTCCTTCTTCTAATTGAGAATAAATTTCTGTGCTATTATTCTTGTTTTGAATTATTTTAATTGGATTTGAGAATTGGTATATTATCTTCGAATGGTAAGATTTTGGAAGAAATTATGCCTTTCTCTTGAAGATGAAGCTGAGCCAATCATGGGATCATTTAGACAAATAGACATCGGGAATTATATGCTAAACAGTAATTTGGAAAGCAATTTACTCCTCTTCCAATGGGGATTTAAAGCAAAGCTTTTCCTTCCATTTCAATTTGAAAATATATTTTCTAGCTGCATCTTAAATTTTATCTTCAAATACAATTTCATTGCTTTTTCAATTAGTTGTCCAATAATTAATAAACCTGATTAATTTCAGGTGCATACCGCAAGCACATTTGAAATGAATTTTAGACAAAGTGGTCAGAATTGCAACAGTTTCTTCTCCTTCCTCGTTTATATACTTATCACTTCCAATTTAAACATTGAAGTGTTTGAGTTTCTTGAATAGAAGCTTGTTATAAGTTATGTGATTAGTACAAACGCTATCAATAAGACAATAAGTAAACTCTCACTGGATTCGATGCCGGCGAAGCATGTAGCTATGAACAATTGATCCTCCTCTTGAGCAGTGACTTGCGCCTCTTCAATGTGTTACTGAATTTTCATTTTACAGTTAATAGTTTCATGCTCTATCTAATTGCTTCTCCAACATTTGAAATGCAAATGAGATTTTCCACCACTCCCCTTTTTCTATTTGTTCTTGTTGCTATTTGCTGTGAGTTCTACATTGATGTTTTTTGCTCTTCTTCTTCTTATTGCTTCTTTTTTTATACTAATACTTAATCGATAACGCTCCTTCAATATCATTTTCTTGCCTTAATAGTTATTCTTTGTTGCTGAGCTAGTAATGCATTTAACAGTTTCGCCACAGATATTTTTGACATCTGAGAGCACACTATAATAGAAAAAAAAATGCAGAATTTGCTTATTCTGAAACTTCAGTAGCCACCAATCACAGAGGCACATATCATTTTACATTATTGGAAAAACTAATACTGAATGGGTACTGTCTCCTATTAATTAGGATCAATCATAAATAAATGGAATTAAAAAAAGTATAAAACACATTACTTAAGGTAATGCAGGCAGTGATCATTTTTATGGCAATATAACTAATAGTTTCTTTGCATTGTCAAAATAAACCAAATCTGCGTAGATTGGAATGCACAAAGGTATTACATACTAAGGATCCATTTGAGTTAGATGCAATTTTTTGTAAAAATAATGGCAAAACTATTATGACGAAAGTAACTTTTTAAAAAATTATTGTGGCTGTTATAAATATTTTTTTTTCAAAAAGTCAAATAATAATTTTTTGATAGCCATCATATTTTAACAACTCTGATTTTTAAAAATAATTTTTGATCACAAAATTTTTTGAAAATCAACCAAAAAGTTAGTCGAAAAATTTAGTTGTGGTTGCTTGAAAAATAAAACAGCTTTTAAGCTGCTCCAAATGCACTTTAAATGAAGTTTTTAATGCATTTTTGTTATAAATACTTGCTGTGAATTTATATTTAATACTAATGTTTTATAAATTATTAAAGTTAATTTAATATGAAAGAAATACTAAAGTGAGACCTAAAAATTATTAAAATATTCATTTTTAATAAAGATTCATACATTTTTAATTTATTGGATTATAAATCCATTTTTCTCTTCATATTCTTTTATAGGCAATATGTATGGAGCAACAAATTAAAATATAATATCATCATAATCAGAATTTGTTGAATTTGGTAGAATTGCAATATTTCATGATTCACATTTACACTTTCATCCATGTTGGCAAATGATTACTTACTCAAGTAACTGCAATATTTATCTTTCATTAAATATCACATTCTAGTACAATAGGAATGTCTTAAAAGGAATTTCCAATGAAATGAGACTTGAAAAGATGATACAAAAAGATTAAAATCATTGATAACAATTAACATAGAAAATTTTGAAATAAAATATTCATCAAGAGTAAGAGGCACGCAGTCATGACAATAGTAAGAAAAATTTTATTTTAACTTGCCAAAAATTCATTTCCAAAAATAAAAAAAATTTTAAAAATATCCAATCTATAGTTCAAACTACTTGATGAAGCATACAGTAAGGCTTGAAAAGAATTTTTTGCATTATTTGATGAATTATTTACTAAGGCTTGAAATAATTCTGCTTTTTTACTTCATATCCTTGAACATATCATGTGAATTTTACTTTTAAAATATGAGAGGAGAAATTGCTCAATGGCGCTAGAAAAAGAATTTTTAAAATGTAAAATAAATGTAAAGGTTCACTAAAGAAGTCTTTAATGCAATTAATTGTCTTGTTTGAAGTTTTTATTATTATTTATTATTTATTATTTTTATTTAAAAATTTTCATTGCTAGACTTAATTTTTTTTGAAATTGCATATAGTTACATAAGAAGTAAATATTCTTTACTTATAATATATGCACGCAATGAAAAATGATTCCTTTAAGAAGTTTTGAATTTATTGCATTGGGGATCTGAAAATTCGCCACCGACCTCTTTCGGAAAACAAAAGAGTTATTTAAGTATCGGTGATAATTTCAGAAGGCAAATGAATAGTAGATAAGACACTACCCAGAGATTTCGTTCTCATTTGGTGAGAACTTTTTATATCTGGTTTGTTTCCTATAAGCCATAGTTAATTACCTCCCAATCTTGAGAGCACTTTCGATTAAAATTTAGATGAATCGTTAAGAACGGTATATAATTACTGATGAGTGGAGTTTAGAACTTGAAATTTATTATTTTAACTTAAAACTTTTGTGGGGAATGATGGCCGATCCCAGATCCATGGTTACGTCCATGCGGTCGTCGCAGTCAGGAGGAGGTAGTCGACCCGGCCGAAGGATCGCTGTCATACGTTCGTCGTCAAGGTGTCCTTGTAGGCACGGGTGGAGTTTGTCAGGGACAAATATAAGTCAACTTAACATAGAGCTTTGTCCAACCAAATACATTCTACATTTCACATTTCAAAGAAAGCGGTTGGAAACATCTGGCGGTAGTGACGATAGTGTAATTGCCATATCGCTGGCGAACCACCGTCAGGAGTCAATCGTATGCCCGTTTATGTGGGTGTCGCGCAAAAACATGACAGAGGACACGGTCACGTCCTTTCGAACTTTAGGAATATTTGAGTGTGAAGGTAGTCATGTATTTAATTTGACATTGGCTCTTTGTGAGCAAAGTTTTCTTAATTTGTCACCCGAAGACAAACAATTGCGGAGGGGTGGATTGATTTTTTTTATTTTTTTGTTATTTTAGTTTAGATAATTAATTTTATTTTATTTTATTTATATTTATTTATATTTTGTTATTTTCTTTGAATTTTGATTATTTTATGATTGATTTTAGATTTTAATATATATGATCATTTATCATTGAAATCTTAATTATAATTACCTCGATCTTGGGGTTAATATCGATTGATAGGCTGCTACTGTCCAGATTTTTTGAGAGGATGAATTAAATTATCTCGAAGTATAATCCTTCAAAATCTTGTCCTCTAGTTTGAGCATAGAGGATCGGGTTTGAGACTTTTCTTCACGAGAATTTGAATTTTAGAAATTTGTTAGTTGATTAGTATATCTTTGTATTATATTAATTAAACTACCGGATATTATTAATTTGAAATTATAATATCAAATTTTAGGTTTTGTTAACTTGGGGTCAGAAAAGAGATAAGTAATACAAATAGTAATTCTCCGGCGTCATCTGAATATCTTTTTTAAAATTGTATGGACATTAGAATGTCAGAGTTTATATGTCAATTTTGATTTTTGTGTTTTGTTAACTTGGACGGTCAGAAAGGGAAGTGTAACATATGTCCTTTTGTTTTATACCTAACTTTATGGTTTGAACACTTCATCACATGATAGTATCATTCTTTTAAAATGTTATGACATTAAATATTTAGTTGAAATGTAGGTTCAATTTGGTTTAGGTTTATGACATTTTTTGGGTTTTGTTAAGGACGGTCAAAACCAAGCAGGAAGTATAGCGTATGTTCTTTTTTTTTTATATTTAACTTGCATGTCATTGTTTGCTTCATACATACAGTATGTTTTTCAAAATGTTGTATGGGACATTAAATGTCTAGTTGAAATGTAGGTGTCAATTTGCAAGTTTAGGTTTTGATCGATATTTTTTGGGTTTTTTGATCGAAAGCGGAAGGATAGACCACAACTCGATTATTTTCTTGCGGAGGATGGATCAGATTAATTATTTCAAGATCTATCGTTCTACCTTGTCGATTTAGATTATCTTTGAGGATCGAGTTTGAGACTTTTCTTCTTATGACCTTGAATTTGAGGATACATTATGATGATATGTCGATATATTTATCTTTAGTCATTTTATGATCAACATCTAAGATTCTGATAGCATCATTAGATTTTTAAGTTTTGTTAGCGGTTCAGTTAAGAGCAAGGATGTATAACATCTTATTTGAGCCCATTTTATGTCAATGAGGGTAGAGTGAAATAAATTATGTTGAAGCTATTTGATTAAATCTGATGAATGAATTTAGGAATTTGATTTGGGCTAAAACCCTTTCTTATGTGAATCAGACATAAAGGTGAAATAAATCATTTTGAAGGCATATGATCAAATAAAGTGATATAAAGTGATGAATGAATTTAGGAATTTGATTTGGGCTAAAACCCTTTCTTTATGTGGCAAATAAATGAAATCATCATTTTGAAGGCATATGATCAATGGCATTTTTTGATAAGGGAAGGAGAAGACAAATATATGAGTAGATGTCATATGCCATGAAGATTTAGGTAAGAACTAAATTTAAGCATGTAAGCATCTTGTAATTGTCATATAGTATGATGAATGAAGAATGAATAATCATATAATGACATTTCACATTTTATTTATCAAAATTTTGACGACCTCGTCAACCCATAGAGCTTGAGACTAGGCCTTCCACCCGAAGGCGTGCATGGTAGATGTCGTGAGACCCCGGCGTATTCATGCGAGCGTGGGTTGGTTACCTGCGTTATTTACACGGCGTGGCGATTTCCACCACATTGGAACAACATGAGTGAGTTTATCGGTTTCCAGCATTGGAACAATGTGAGCGATACTTTACGTAAACATTTAATTGCATTATATGAAATTAAAGTATATATATATGACACATTTCACCTCCTTTTTTTTATTGAAAATTTAGTGACCTCCGTCATCCCGTAGAGCCAGGCTACCGCAGAAAGGCGTGGTGGTGTCGTGAGACACCTCAGAATGTAGATGTGCATGGGTTGCATAACCAGACGTGCATTTATTCGCGTTGACAATGTGAGATCTTTATCATGCGCCGCGTGAACGAATCTATCCGAGTTTCCGCGCATTGGAGCATGTGAGGTTCTTATCATGACGTATTTCGTTAATATTGCAGTATAATGATGAATTTTACGAATCCTTATCTCGTCTTTATCAAAATTCTGCTCTCACCATGGGCCAGGAGACCTTTACGAAAGGCGTGCAGTATTTGAGAACATTCTTTGAAACTTTGATAGCATTTCCTGTTAATATTGCAAGGTATAACGATGAATTTTACGAATCCTTATCTGTCTTATCAAAAAATTTACGGCTCTCGTGGGGTTCTTGTGAGAGGCGGCGCCCTCCATGAGAAAGGCGTGCATGGGTGTCGTGAGAACCTGAAATTTGATAGCATTTCCTGATAGCAAGATATCACATATCGGTATCAGAATGAAACCAATAGCAGTGGTATAACCAATCCTTTAATTTAATTTGTATTTTCAGTTTCACTACATGTCTGAGACAAAACAAATGAAATCCTAGATAGCATGTGATTTCAAATTTTTAGATTTCATTTTACTCGTATGAGATACAACAAATGACATAGAGATAGCACATAGCATAGCATAATCCCTTGATTAAAATGATTTTAGCATGTGTAATATATTTCAAAGGGGGATTAATTCAATTTCCTTTCATATAAAATAATTCCAGCATGCTTTCTGCCTTTCAAACAACAGTTTGCTCTAATTTTCCTTTGAGACCTTTAATTTGGTAAGCATGCAAGGTAGGCATCCATGAGGAAAACAAGAAAAACAAAAAAAAACTCAACTACATGATTTTCATTCATATTCAATTCTTCCAACAAAATTTTCAAATGCAATCCTGTCTCACAAAAGAAGGTAAACATGGGGTTTAGGCCATATCCCAAACTCATTTCAAAAGCTAAGATGTGAAATAGGCAATATAACTTTCCAGAAATTTCAACTTGCTGCTTGAATTTCACAAATAATAAAACAAGCATGGGGTTTAGGCCATACAACATCCCAAAATTTCAGAAGATGTGAAATCTATGATATAACTTTCAAGCAATTTGAAGATGTTTGCAATTTCACAAATCAAAAACAACATAGGGTTTAGGCCATACAACATCAAACCCCACAGAAAGCATTTATCATGATTTTAAGGATGAAATAAAGCTCACTTTACCAAGCCTAATTTTGAATACCCTGCATAAGGAAAAGCTTAGGGTTAGAGAAAGACTTGACAGAGATGTTGATTCTTTGAAAGGGGAAGAAGAGGGTTCGGTTGGCTTATGAAAGGGCCAAGATTCTAGGCTCATGATTCGATTCAGGTTCCTCAACATGCGTGGAGGAAGAGAGGAAGGAAAAGAGAAGTCTTTTGGGAGGCAAATGGAAAGGGAGAAATCAAGAAACCGTCTTGTGAAAAGAAGCGAGAGAAATGTCGTGAGAGGAAGGGCGTCGTGTCGAGTATCTGAGTGCTTCGATTAGGCAAAGCGAGAAATCTCTCGAGAAGGCAAGCGAGGAAAGCGAAACTTAGAGAAATGTCGTGAGCTTGATCGAGAAGCGGGAATGAAATGAGTCAACGAGGATAACCCTGTTTTAGATCTTAGAGACATTGGCGAGCGGTTAGAGTTAGGGCTTAATAGGATTAAAAAAAAGATTATAATTTAATATTATTTTATGTGATATTAATTTATACGATAAACCTGATATGGGTGTCAATTTTAGGTGTTTGATTGTGGGCATGCGATCAATTGCGTGATTTTGAGCAAAGTTGGCGTGATAGAAATTAGGTTTAAATTGTGCGGCGTCGCTTTCAAATTGATCGACGTTTGCTCACACTTTGCCGAATCGATCACGGAAGGTGTTGTTTGATAGAATTCGACGTTTCAGCGACAACGGTGCGATTAATTTCACGAATGGAGGTCGTTGAGGGTTGTGGAGCTTCGGGATTTCATTAAAATAATTTTAATTTTGGATCGATTAATTGATTGATATTTTCTATTTTGATTTTGATGCTTTTGGCATTCTGAAGTCGAATTTTCAAGTCTAATTTAATCGATCTCGATGCGATTAAGGGGTGTTAATTTCCACCATATTTATTTAATTTTAAGTGGCACATAGTTGTAGGTCAATGCCCGCGTGGAAGGGAGGTGTTTGTTGTAAGTTGACCTTGCGGATATAAGAGATTTGCTTGGATGTCGCGGCTTGTAGTTTACTACTCGATACGATTCTTTGATAAAAGTGAGTATAACTCTCAAGTTGGGCAAACATTTGCATTTCATCGATTCAGCTTCGTTGAGCCGGTATTTGTTGTCATTAGTCAATGTTTTGTGCTTGATGGACTAGATGAAGGAGATGATTTGACTTGTCAACTTGTCAATTTGATCGTCTTCTATGTTTTGTTTTGGCGGACTTGTTGAAGACTTCCTGAGAGTTTATATTTTCTCCTATCGGCTTTGTGCCTTAGCGGACTTGATGGAGTTGATGAGATGAGAATGATCTTGGTCTTTGTGCATTGTGACTTGTTGAAGACTTCGATCTCGAGATTTGTATTTTTCTCTCTGCCTTGGTGGACTTGATGAAGTCGTGAGATGAGAACATCCTGTCTTTATGCTTTGCGGACTTGTTGAAGACTTCATCTCGAACTTTGGGATTTACATTTTCCTGGCACTGTGGCGGACTTGATGGAATGAGGTAGAAATGTCTTGTCTATGCTTTGTGCTTTGATGGACTTGTTGAAATTCTGAGATTATCTTGTGCCTCCTTTTACCACAGCTTCATGCTTGTGATGATGGGAGAAAGTCAGAATCATCTTAGAATTTGTGTCTGAAAATACCTTACCTCCCGCTCTACTGCTTTTAGGATAGAAGGATACATCTCGAGCTTGTGTTGGATCGATGACAAAAGTCATGGTGCTTTGCACATGTAATGACATCTTGATGACAAAACTCTCTTAGTTATTTAAACTTTATCGAATATTTGTTGACTATGTGTCATTTAAAATTAAGTAAATGACATAGAGGTTAAATCATAATGAAATTAATTAAATTTGATTTGATTTGAAAATTGATTTCATAATCATGAAAGCATCAAAATTAATTAAATGGGAAAGTATCAAATCAATTAAGGATCAATCAAATAATTAAAATCAATTTTAATGAAATTATGATCATCGAAATTGGAAGCCGACAGCGTTTGCGACCTCGTTTGAATTTGATCAGTTGTCGAAGCGTCGAATTCTATCAAACGCCTTTGAGACCGATTCAAAGGTGTGTCGGTCGATTCGAATCGTCGCAATTTAGACTAACTTCACGGCCGCGTGGCGTTGTCGACGACCTCAGATCCATTGATGCCGTTCGTTGCGCTTCATTGACCATATTGCTGGGTTTATTATTGGGATGATTAGTCAAAATTTATGTGATTAGGGCTAATTAATTATTAAATTGGTTTGCAATCTCTTAATCCCTCTTAATCTTACCCACCTTGCTTCGTTCGAGAAGAGGCCTCTAGAAAAGTCGTTGTTGATTTCTCTGATTCTCATTCGACTCTTCCCCTCTTCCCCTCTCTCGCGATCCCTCTCTCTCATTCCTGCGGCTCTCGGTTGAAGCTCTAGGGTGCGATTTCCTTCTTCCTCTTCTGCTCTGAAACCTCTCCCTCCCTCTCGAGCTCCCTGCGGTCTAGTGCTCTCTCTCGGTTGGAACTCTGGCAGAACAAGGAGAATCGATCCTTCACGATTCCTCTTCCAGAAAACCCCAGGTTGTTTTGGTTTCAATCTCTGAGCTATTTTTTCTATGTGGGTTTTTTCTTGAATGAAATGTAGATTTGTTTCCCTCTTCCATTTGTGTTTTATGGTTGGATTTGTTTCGGGTTTGCAATAGCATGAAATTAAGGTGATTGGATTTATCTCAAACTTTGGTTCTTTGTTTTCTCCTTCTTGGAGGAGCTCATCCTCTTTGTTTGGTGCCTCCTTTCCTCTCGGTCCATTCGCCTTGTTAGGACGAGAGGGATAGAGCTATGCATGCTTGCTTGCTATCTGTTCATTCCTTTTCATATATTCTATTTTTTGCTTTGGGCGTGGTTGGTGAGCTCGATTGTCGATTTTGGGATGATTGTGGTTCAACCATGAGGCTCTCTTTGTGGTTGGAGTCTTTGTTGAAAAGATTTTAACGGACTTCTTGTCTTAGTTCCTTGGAAGTATTATAGCAGATTTTTGTCTTAGTTGAATTTGATTCAATGTTAATTCTAGCTTGTTCTTTTCTTCCTCCTTAAATACCGCCACCCTCAATTTCTCGTTGCCCCATTCAAGGTTGCCTTTTGTTGGCTGGTTGGTTGCTATTTGGAGTTTTTTGTTTGGTTAGCTTGTTGACTAATTGTTTGCTATTTAGAGGTTTTGGTGTACAATCTTGGCCTTTTGTTGTTGTTATTAGTGAATGTTCATGGGGTTTTGTAGTATTTGCAAAACTATTATTTGTGCTTTGATTTGGTTATGATAATAGCAAAAAGACTAGGGTGTTTGGCTTTTAAGGGGGTATATTGGGTGTGTTGCTGCAGACGGTGGAAGATAGGGTGGTAGAGGAGGAAACCTAAGATTTCAGCCTTTGGCATTAGTTGGAGTAGTGGGTTTTGTGTGGCAGTTCAGCAAGCAGGGTTATGAAAAGGAGTTTTATTCAGGTTGTTTACTCGCATCATCGAGCACATCATGATCATGATACTAATTCAAATATTGAGCAAATGTTCAATACATATATTGCTTTCATAAATTTACTTTGGTTCCAATGCAATGCTCAGCAAATGCTATCTTGTTTAAGTATATATGCAAACATGTTCATATGTAAATGTGAGCTTTAAATTTGTGATATAAGTATTGTTGCATGGTAGGGAAATCTTATCAAAATTTGGTGGTGTCTCACACGACACTACATGTCTTTCTTGACATGGTGGGCGGTGATCTCTCATACATGTGGGAGAGTCGAAGCATTGTAAATTTTGATTATTATGCTCACAATCAAATATACATGGAACAATTTTCTTTTTGTTTATATGCAAATCAGAGCTTTAAATTTGTGATATAAGTCTCTGTTCTACCAACGTGGTAGGAAAATCTTATCTTTATCAAAATTTGGGTCGTGGTGTCTCGCGACATACATATCATCTTTCTTGGCATGGTGGAGGTCTCTCATGTAGCAACATGTGGGGAAGCTTTGTAAATTTTGATTATTATGCTCTGTCAAATATATATCTGCAGGCGACTTTCTTTTGTTTATATGCAAATCTGACTTTAAATTTGTGATATAAGTATCTACCATGTTCTCCATGGTAGGGAAATCTTATCTTATTAAAATTTCGTGTGGTGTCTCTCACGCTCTGTCTCTTGGCATGGTGGTGCGGCAGGTCTCATGGCAACCCCACATGTGGGGGAGGCGAGGTTATAATTTGATTATTATGCTCTGTCAAATATACATGCAGAACTTTCTTTTGTTTATATATCAAATCACGAGCTTTGTGATATAAATTTGTCTATATGTTCTCCAATGGTAGGAAATCTTATCTTATCAAAATTTGGTAGTGATGTCTCCTCGACATTATCTGTCTTTCTTTAGTGGGTGGCTGGTACATTAACCGTGGGGTGGAGGAGGAGGCATTGTAAATTTTGATTATTTTGCTCTTAATTAAATCATGCAAGACTTGTTTATATATATCTGAAATTTAAATTTATTCTTATAAGTCTTCTCGACATGGTAGGAAGCTTATTCTTTATCTTTATCTTCTTACACTTTCTTGGCGTGGTGGAATAAATTCGATTCGGTGTCTCGCACACCTACTATCTGACTTTCTTGGCGTGGTGGGAAAACTGTCCCAAGTAGCCCCTATCACGGGGATGGCCAGGAGGTTCTTGAAATTTTAAAAAAAAAAATGGAGGTGAAATGTATGTATATAAATCTTTATCTTTAATTTCAATACATGTGAATGCAAATTTATTGCTTTCATCTTTAAGTCCCATTCACGTTGTTCAATCTGTGGGGAAACACGTGATAAGTACATGTTCGTTGTTCCAGCGTGGCGAAATCTGTTGTTCTTATAAGTCTTTGCTCGCGTTGTTCCGATGTGGCGAAATCTTTGTCTTTGTCAACCCTACTTTCTTGGCGTGGTGGGTAAATAAATTCGGTTCGTGTCTCTCGACACACCATCTCTTTCTTGGCGTGGTGGGAAAAACTTACAGTAGTAGCCCCTATCTGGGGATGTGTAGGGAGGTAGAAATTTTCTTTAAAAAAAAGGAGAGAAAGAAAGGATGAAATGCTTAGGTTAACATGTTGGCTTAAAATCTTCTTTAAGTCGTATATGAATACTCATACTTCAATCTCTATAATGAAAGTTTATCCTGTTGGCAGTATGACATAAAATGAATTCTATCACGTGTTATGGAATCTGGCACATATGCTCAAACATAAATACCTCCCCTACTTTACTTGTCATTCCACCATTTACATACATAGAGACATATGAAGACTCGAACAAATACATGAAATAAATTAAATCTATGACACATATATAAAGAAGATATCAAAAAAATTTGTTGAGTTAGAAAGAAACTCACAAGTATGTGTAACTTAACCTCTTTCAGATTGAAAGAACTTAAACTTGTGGTATAAGGAGAAAAGGAGAGTGAAATGTGCTTTGTGAAAGGGAAATTTCCTCTTATTTATATAGCCTCCTCCTCTCCTCTTATCATCTATTCCTGGCATGATGTGATCTTATAAATAAATTCATCTGAGGAAATGATCTAGTTTAATGTCATTTTGTCGCATATGCGTATGTGACGTATGCCTTTGTGCAATATCACTTCCTTTGAAAGGAAAATAAACTTCTTGTAAATTTAATGAGTATTTGTCTCACTTGTCATGAGACTTGCATGAAGGATGTGGATTTTAATTAATCACTCTCTTAAATGACACATGACATCTCATATCTTTTCTTCCTTCCCTTATCAAAAAAACATGATCGTATATAAAAAAATGATTTATTTCAACTTTATGTTTATTGTCATAAAGAAAGTGTTTTAGCGAAATCAAATGCTAAATAAATTCTAGCCATCACTTTATATTTGATCATATGGGCCTTCAAAATGATTATTTCACTATGTTTCATTTGATTTATTATAAAGAAAGGGTTTTAAACCAAATCTAAATTCATTCTAGGCATCACTTTATATTTGATCATATGGCTAAAATGATTATTTCTTTATGTTTCTTGATTTACCACATAAAGGGTTTTAGCAAATCAAATTCTAAATTCATTCATCACTTTATATTTGATCAAATAGAAAAATAATTTATTTCTATATCATTGATTTGTGACATAAAGAGCTTTTGGCCAAAATAATATGCATATCATATTTTCTAAAGAGCAGATCTATATCTTAGGTTTGGTCTTGACCGGGGTTAACAAAACCTAAAATGTCATATTAAACCTAAACTTTAATTGGCTTTACATTTATTGACATTTAATGTTCATACAACATTTTAAAAGACAGAATATTATGTATGTTGAAATGTCAAACAATTGGGACATGTGAAGTTAGATATAAAACAAAAGAGCAGATGTTATCTTCCGGTTTGGTCTTGGAGTCAACAAAACTCAAAATTAAAATTGACATATAAACTCAAACTTAGATATTCTAATGTATAATTCCCAAAGAATAGATATCCGTATGCATGTTGTAAATACTAAGTCAAATACAAAAGAGCAGATCTTCTGTCTTGGTTTGTGCTTGGTTTAAAAACACTAAAAATTTAATATTATAAAATTTCAAATTAATAATATAGAAAGATTACAGTATAATACATATATGACAACTAATATAAACACAAATTCAAATCTCAGGAAGAAAAGTCCAAACCCATTCTACATGTTTAAGAGTGGACGAGTTTTGAAGGATTACTTCTTGGAATGATTTTAATTATTTGATCGATCATTAATTGATTGATATTTGTTATTTAATTAATTTTGATGCTTTCGGCATGAATTCAATTTTCAAATCGAATTTAATTAATTTCGATTCATTGATTAGGGCATTTAACCTCTATGTCATTTATTTAATTTTAAATGACACATAGTTGTAGGTCAACAGCTTCTTAGGAGTTTTGTCGAACAACTTGGGTGTGACATATAAAATCACCAACTTTTGGTGTAAATAAAAAAAATTGTAGTTTTACATATGACATTTCGAGGAAATGTTGTACATTTGAGTATATATTAGGGTGTGAGGTTACATTTTGAGGAGAGAAGTAACTGACATGAGAAGGGATGAGGCAGAGGACCATAGTGATAACATAAAGGAGGAGGATATGGTGGAAGTGGGAGATCTTTTTTTATTCATTGATATAAGTATTTCTTATAGATGAATCTATCATTTTTATTTCTTATTTGTCAAATTTTGAATCTTAAGGAGGACAAAATTATGTACTCAAATTTTAGTAAAGCGGAGTTTGTTATCCTTATTCTCTTCTTTTAGTGTTTACTATGCTATCCACTTATATGATTTCTATGGTATCCTCTTTCTTGCATGATTGAAACATAATTTAGCTTATATCTCACTAGAAAAAAGTTTGGGAACTTTGAGTGTTTGTATTTTCATAATTGTGTTTCATCTTCTTTATCGATTAAGTCGAAGATTTCTTAAATCTCATCTTTTATATTGTGTTAGCCTCCACATATTTCTCATAAGTCGGGTCAAGCCCACAAGTAAAATTCGACGAACGTTGGAAGTGACAGTGTGCAAATCAGGAATCAAAATGTACTTGACGTCACTGAAAATGGTCGAAACGACTTCCGATCAATGAACGGACTTCACCATCGCATTCAGAACGTCGAAATTGGTCAGAATATAAATATTGCACAACTTGATGACCGATCAGCGTCGCGTTGCGTCACACGTATATCGAGGCGGGGCGTCGGCGTAACCAAACGGCCGTTCATGAAATTGATTACGTCATTAGTTTTGAAACATCAAAATCTATCAAGTAGGATTGCTCGCACTCAATTCGGACAAGTCTGTGCGAAAATCGAGCGGTCGGAAGTGATAACGCATTTTGGTGAAATTGGCGGATCCACCAAACGGTATCGTGCAGCCGTTGTGTTCGGAACATCAGAATAACCTTACATTGATATATATATATATATATATTGATTATTTAATCGTCAGTATAAAATTCACATTAAAGTTGATTACTCAATTTAAAAATCAATATAAATCCCTAAATCTAACCTAAATCCCTATTCGAGCAAACCGGTTCGGCCTAATCCCTAATCCCGTGCACGGACCCTTCTCCTCTTCACGCGATCGAGTCGCACGCAAGACTCCCCTCTTCCGATCCTCCATTGCTTGCTCTCCCTTCCCCTTCGCACGCAACTGCACGGAGGTCTCCACGAATGGCAACCGCTCCACGCTCCTCCAACCGTCCCCCCTCTTTCTGCTTTTCCTCTTCTCAACTGTAAGGGAAAGACGTGGAATGAATTGAAGGGCTTCTTCCTCTCATTCCAACCGAACGACAAGGGCTCTCTCGCTCGATTTCCTTCTTCTTCTCTTCATCCGAAAATCCAAAACCTCTCTTCCACTTCCTCCCTCCAACAAACCGAAAAGTTAGTTCCCTCTTTCTTCTTCTTCCTTCTTCCTCTCCCTTCTCCTTTCTTTTCCTTCTTCCATTTCTCCTACCAAACCGAAAATTATTCTTTCTCCTTCTTCTTTCTTTTTCTTCCTTTCTTCTTCCATTTCCTTTTCCGTATTTCTTTCTCCCTCTCACAAAACCAATCCGAAATTCCTTTATTTTTTCTCATTTTCACCAAAACTGAAAATCCACTTTCAAATTCCCTCACTTTCTCAATCCGAAAATCCCCTCATTTCCCTAATCCGAATTTCCAAATCCGCTTTGCCACAATTGGAGAAGAACACCGTCATTAGGCGGGTTCTTCTTCCGATTTCCGGCATCGCCCCTTTCTATCGCCCTTTCTAATTCCGTTTTGCGAGGAGAGGGAAATCATTGGCGTTACTCTGGTTTCATCTCCCTTTCTATCTCCCTTTCGACATTTCCTGAAAGAGAAAGACATTAGGTGGGTTCTTCTCTTGGTTTCCATCTCATGCCTCTTTCTTAGAACATTCTGTCTGAAAAATGAGTGAACACGTGTGATGTGGATGTATATGCTTTGTTTCTTTTCGTTGAAGGTATCTTGCTCATTAGGGCTTCGAGGAAAAATCGCGTGGTGTCAGACAGCCTTCAGCTATTAGCGTCAAGTAAAAAGATCCGTTAGATGTTGCTCTCACTGTAGAAATGTTAGAAATTTCACCAAAATCTTTTGACTTAGAGAAAAAAAAATGAAAATTAAAAGAATCGGCTTAAGAATGTTAAGTAAGGAAACCTAAAGTTAAATTCAAATTAAAAATTTCAAACAAAAAAAGAGGGGAGGGAAATAACATACAATGAATACAAAGGTAAAAAAAAAAAAAAGAGGTGGAAAACACTTACAAAATTTATCTAAACGGAGCTTACCAAAATTTTTAATCCTTCTCTTTCAAACGCTCTAACTCTTCAAGCAAATGGAATGGAACGTGAGACCCCCTCTTGGCCTTATTTATAGAAATTAAAGGAGGTGGTGAATGACCTACTTTCAAAAAAAGAGGGGAAAAAGTGAATGTAAGAGAGTTTGAATAAGTCTCCTATGTGCATCATAGCATAACTAACTTCAATGCAAGCACTTAAAATTTTGATATTTAAAGTTTTAGCTTTAATACCTAATTAAAAGCAAACATTTGCGTAGAGGAATCCTATGGAGTTGAAGGTTGAATTGAAAAGAGAAAAGATATCTATATTCATAATATGGGTTGATCTATTTGTAAGTTTGAAATATCCAAGAATGTTTCATAAAAAATACAGAAACCCATAATCTTATATGTGAAAATAAGAAACAAGTCAAATGAGGAATCTTCAAAAAGAGGAGAAATCAACTTAAATATTACACTCTATTGATTCACTGAAGTAACTATAAGGGATTAAATTTTCATGTAAAACAACAAATTAAACTGTCTTTTGAATTTATAGCTTCAAAATACGTGTAAATACTTAAATAAAGTGAACTCTTTACATTCACTTTTAAGTAAACACAATATTCAAGCACTTCAATTTATGTGAGCTCGCAAATATAAAAGCATGATATTTTCAATAGCTTAACTTAAGCGTTGAAAGATATATACAAGCTTTTAAATGAATACCTTACAAAGCACATTATTCGAGCAAACAATTGTATAAAACGTAACATCAGTATATGGTTAGACTTTCTTTGAATCTTAAATTCAAGTGTTTGAGGATCTTTGCGGGTTCTGGTTTAGTCGGGGTGTTAACAAAACCTAAAATCAATTATGAAATTTCAACTTAATGAAATATCTAAGAAATTTAAGTCTCATTGACGGTAGATTCCCCATTAGAGCTAAGCAGTTAAGATCTAAAGTTCTCAAATATATTCGAGTCAATCAATTAACTACCCCGATGATGGCTATGTTGAGTGGTGATTTCAACCGGAGGGGATACTTCCATTAAAATATGATTCTAATTTCAAATCAAATTAACTTAAATCAAGTTTTAATATAAAAATTGCTTAAATGAAATTCAATCATTAAAAGCTTAAAGTAAAACTCAATCTATCCACCTTCCGTAATTATTTATCGGGGGTGATAAATTAAGAAAACTCCACAAAGGCTAATGAATCAAGTATTCTATGTTCACTCAATCAATCTCAGCTAGTAAGGATGTGGCTGTGTCCTCTGCGCGGCAGCGATAAGACAGATGATGCGATTCGACCAAAGTTCTTTGATCGGGTGGCTTGCCCAGTAAGGCTTCATTATATTATGATCAATGGCAGTATGCTCCTGCTGCCTTTTGAGTGAATCATGGGGTATATTTGATAAGACAAGTAACTCTGTCACAGGTGACTTAAGATTATCCTTAGACAAACCCAGTCTACAAGTTCTTGGGCGACATAATCCATGTTGATAAGGATCCTTCGGTCAGTTGGGTCTACCTCTTACAAGTAAATGCGAGGGATGCGAACCATGGGATCTAGATCGGATCATCATTCCCCAACTCTCGGTTTAAAATGCATCGAATCTTAAATTCTAAAACTCCATATATTTTATTATCCTACCATTAAGCGATCTAACAAGTAGTCTTGTCAGTTCTTGTGGGAGGTAATTAATTGTAGGGGCTTGCTATAGAAACCTCGAACTAGATTTAAAGTCACCACAAATGAGAGCAATCTCTAGGTAGTGTCTTATCTTTCTATCTCTCGCGAAAATTACAGGCTTTAAATCACACTCTCTTCAATCAATTCAATTTTTCGAGAGACCGGTGGCAAATTTTCGGAGCCTACATATTGTTTAATGGATTTAGGGATTTATTCTTCTCATAAATTTTATACCATTGAACATATAGCCAAATATTTTATTAAAATTTAGCAAAGTTTAATGTTTTTATTATCAAAGCTAAGATAATTTTATACATTTTAGGTTTTTTGATTTATAGAAACATTTCAGATGCGAAATAATTATATCCTCATATGAATCTATTTGGATGCTGACAACTACTTGAGAAAAGTAAAAATATTAATGATTGTGTTCACTTTCATTTGAACTTAATGGAGTAGTTCTCTTTATTAATGATGATACGATATACTAACTAAAGAAATGGAGAAGTGGTGATTTGCAAGAACAAACCATTCAAGAATATCTAATATACATAATGTAAATATCACTCTTCATTATTTAATTCTTGTACTACACCAACTCAATTATCTGTTTTGGAAGTTAAGTTCTTTGCTTGAAACCCAAAAAGAAAAGCAAAGAAAATTGCAAAGAAAACAATCATAACTACAACCTCTCCCAAAAAAATATGTTTGAATCCAAAGAGAAATGAGAAAAATTATAATGCATGATAGAATGAAGAGAAATTTATTTTATTTATGATGTTTCGATCTTCTCATCAAAGAGAAATGAGAAAATTTGATATCTTTTTACTCAAATTGTTAATCCTTTTATTTACAAGTCTTTTTTCTTATAGTAGTTTGACCAATTGACTGTTTGAATAAGAAGATTATAATCAAAAGGATTGAACAGCCTACCAATAGTATGGTTTAATTTAGTATAATATGGTATAATAGTTTAGTGCAATGTAATATATTATATTATTGTAATATAGTATAGCATGATAAAGTCCTTGAAACTTTGAAATTAAAAATCCAATCTTGAGAAAAAATTTTAATGCTTTTAATTCTCAACATCACATGTTCTACTGGGACTTATGCTTTTGAAGCTAATGTATAATTAAAGCATGGAAATTTAATAATTCAACATTCGGATCATAACCAACACTCGGAGAATCCATTAAACATTATGCTAATATTTGTAAAGAAAAGAGAGCCCAAAAAAATATTTCCATCATTAATTGATCGATGGTGCATTTTAATCCTCAGAAAAAGAGTCATCATCATTAATGCCATGACCAATACCTAAATACTAATAAATCTTAGAAGATGAAGGATCAAATTATTTTAGCATGAATCATCCATTATTAGTATATTTTCACAAACCTTAGCTCAAAATGCATAAACAAAAGAATTCCTTTGGGTATGAAATATTGATCATACTGCGCAGGATATGGGCGACCTTTGCTTACTAATTTCTCTGCGCCCATTTATATGACTTTGATCTTCTCATTCAAGATAATATCAAGTTGAGGAAATCCGCAGATATAACTTGTATATTAGAAGCGGGTTCTTGAGCGACTCATTTATTCCAATCCTCGCTTCATTTGGACCCTTGAAGCATGTGAGATCAAATTTATTGGAGGATTGGTGAGGCGTTCTTTGGAGCTTGATGATTATTTGGGGGGCGGTGTTGGACTGCATGATATTTTGCGTATTGATCGTCATTCATTTTAGCTCATTTCATATTGGCGGCGATTTATCTTTGGCTTTCATCGACGAATTTGTCTTTGAGCCTCACAGTAGTAGTATGAAGGTGGGATTTTCTTCCCTTTCTTCTTCTTTCTCTCTTGAGAGGATGCTTTCAACATTTTGTTGTTCTTGAGGTTGAGAGAATCTTTATGCGCCTTTATGTTGATATTGGCATATCAGATAGCTCAACTTGTTGCATATACCACTTCTGATTGCCTCCTCCTCTTCTTTGTCCTCTTGGACACAATTTGTCTCGATGAACTTCCAATTCAGTGTGGAATCAAAATTTCTTGATTAGAGGCTTGATTGAAGTTAACCTCCTCTTGATGGGATGGAGTTAATTGATGGGGATCCCTGAGGATTCTCAAGGTGTCTACCATCATATTCTTTATCATTGGGGCCCTCTTTTTGCTCCCATGGATAGATTTGAGTTGGATCTCAGAATTCACACGGATGTCATGCCATAACTTTTCTCACAAGCAATTTCTTTTTTGAGGCTAAGCCTCCATATCACACCTTTCCATAGGGACCTTTGGTGGATTCTGGTTCTGTGATCCAAGTGTCACAGATGTTCGTGTGGGACATGGATTGGTCGATCACGGCATTGGAGTTCGGGATGAGGTCTCCTTGGAGGAGCCAACATCTTGATAATGGGACCTTAGTATTTTCTTTTCATCCCTCTCTCCTTGGCAACTTAGAAACCCGATGCACTCGATGCAGATATAGTTCCTTCGCGGAGGAGAATTTGTTTAGAAGGGCTACTTGGTGACCGTAAGTATTAGTTTAACCCACTTAAGATTATCAAATCAATTGTGGGTGGGTCACTATGGTTGTTGTCGGTTTATACACAGGCTATATTCATTCTAATTTCTTTTCTTTGCTGCTTCAGATGAAGAAAACTTGCCTCCCGAGCGAATGGTTGGTTATTTGGATTGTATTATTTTGAGGGACAAAGAGGCCGTCACAACCCTCTTCATGATTGGTGTCTCCGAGGGCGCCTCTCAAAGGCGATTGTTTCTTTTGAACCTACGGTAGAGTCACTTTAGCCAGAGATCGTAGTGGCGTCGAAGTTTCACTTCAACAAGTTGAGCTAAACTCATTCAAGATGGTGGGAAATCCACACTAGCGGATGGTAGCTCGGTGCTTCGGCATTGATGGCGTTAGCAAACGGATGTTGGCGCCATTCTTAAATGGTATGTAATTACGTAATGCCACGGAGGTTTAAGGTAAAATTAGCAATTAAAATAATTGCACTATCACCTTACTTTCCAAAATATGGGTATGATAAGATAAAACATCTTAGCGTATCTAAATAAAATCTCAAATGACTTAAGACTTTGAGTAGCAAACTTTTAAGTTTTAGTTTAACTTATCATTTCATTTTATTTCTTATTTTTTTTTATCTCCATTACAATTATAACTTAGATTTGTAGCGAAGATGGAAAGAAACTATCCCAGTGTCTTGAAATCTGGGATCAGAAAATTCATGCCACCTCTTTCGAAAAAGAAAAGAGTTGTTTAGAATATCGGTGATAATTTCAGAAGGCAGATGAATAGTAGATAAGACACTACCCAGAGATTTCGTTCTCATTTGGTGAGAACTTTTATATCGATTTGGGTTTCACTATGATAGTTAATTACCCTCAATCTTGAGAAGCACTTTCGATTAAGGTAGTCGATAAATCGTTAAATACAGTATATAATTAATTGGAGTTTAGAACTTATGAAATTTATTATTTTAACTTAAAATTTTTTATGGGGAGCGATGGCGCGCGATCAAGATCATGGATTCTCATCATTGTCAGCGATCCTTGGTAAAACTTAGTCGGAGGAGGTAGTCGACCACCAGAAAGATCCTGTCGACAACACATGGGTTCGTCGTCGAGGTGTCGCTTGTAGACACGGGGTGGAGTTTGTGGGGACAAATATAAGTCGGCCGTGGGGCTTTTGCGAAATCATTACATTTCGCTCAAGCGGTTGGGGAACATCTAGCTGTGGCAAATAATTTTAGTGGTGCCATATCGCGTGAACCACGGTCGGAGGCTCAGTCGTGCGCCATTTATGTGGTCTTATCTCATGGCAGCATGGACGGACAGAGCGCGCGAACTTTAGGAATATTTGAGTGTGAAGGTAGTTATGTATTTAATTTGACATTTCTTTGTGAGCAAAGTTTTCTTAATTTGTCGCAGAAAAGATTCGGAGGGGTGGATTTATTTTATTTATTTTTTAGTTTTAATTTAAATAATTCTTTTCATTTTTTTATTTATATTTTGTTATTTTCTTTGAATTTTGATCATTTTATGATTGATTTTAGATTTGAATATATGATCGTTTATCATTGAAATTTTAATTATAATTACTTTACCGATCACAGGGTTAATATCAATTGATAATCTACTGCTCGCTTTCTATAGGACGGTCTAATTCATTATCTCGAAGTATAATCCTTCAAAACCTCATTCACTCTAGTTTGAATATATCGGGTTTGGGACTTTTCTTCCCGAGAGTTTGAATTTTAGTTTATATCAATTGATTCATATCTTGTATTATACATATAATTAAACTTATCGGATATTATTAATTTGAAATTCTTATAATATCAAATTTTTAAGTTTTTAACTTAACGTCAAGACCAAACCGGGAAGATGTAACATCTGTTCTTTTGTTTTATACCTAACTTGCACATGTCCCTATTGTTTGAACACTTCAACATACATACAAAGATTCGTTTTAAAATGTTGTATGGACATTAAATGTCTAAATAAACGCAGGCTCAATTTGTGTTTAGGTTTCAACATGATATTTTGGGTTTTGTTAACCGTCCAAGACCAAACCGGGAAGAATAAGATCTGTCTTTTGTTTTTGACTTGATTGTAATGCAAGCAAGTTTTGATCTGAATTTTAGGTTTTGTTAACTTGACTCCAAGACCAAACCGGATATATAACATCTCGTTTGTGTTTGACTTAGTAATTACTCCAACATGCATATGGATCTCGTTCTTTCGGAAATGGACATTAATGCCCAAGTTGGAGTTTATATGTCGAGTTTTGATTTTGAGTTTTGTTAACCCGACCAAAGACAAACCGGGATAGGATCATTTCTTTGGAAAATATGATATATATTATTTAAAAGCCCCTTTATGTCATGGATCAAGGATATGGGGTGGAATAAATTATTTTGGAAGCTATTTGATCAAATATAAAGTGAGCTAGAATGAGTTTAGGCATTTGATTTGCTAAAATTCTTTCTTTATGAAATCAGCCAACATAAATGAAAATAATTATTTTGAAGGCATATGATCAAATACTGTGATGGGCCTAGAATGAGTTTAGGCATTTGATTTGGGCTAAAACCCTTTTTATGAAATCAGAAAGATAAAGTGAAATAATTATTTTGAAAGCTATTTGATCAAATATTAAGTGATGGGAATGAGTTTAGGCATTTGGTTTGAAAACCCTTCTTTATGTAACAAATCAAGAAAAGATAAAGTGAAATAATTATTTTCTATTTGATCAAATATAAAGTGATGGGCCTAGAATGAGTTTAGGCATTTGGTTTGCTAAAACCCTCTTTATGAACAAATCAAGAAAAGGGCTAAAATAAACCATTTTGAAAGCCCATATGATCAATCACCCATACCATTTATTTTTCTCTTGATAAGGGGAGGGAATATAAAAATATGAGTAGATGTCATATTTCATTTAAAAGATAGATTAATTAAAATCCACCTCCTCATGCTGCTCATAAGTGGGGACAAATACTCATTAAATTTATTAAGAAGATATGGCAAAGACTTTATTTTCCTCTTCAAAAAAAAAAAGAGATAAGGATGCATGAGGCATGACATGTCATGTGCATGCAATATGACAAATGGCACCTTAGATGGTTTCAGATGCATTTATGACGACGACGCCACGCCATAGAATAGATCTGAAGAGGGCTAAGGAAGCCTATAAATAAGAGGGATTTCCTTTCACAAAAATCTTACATTTTCTACTCTCTTCTTCTCCTTATACCACAAGTTTAAGTTCTTTCAATCGATAAAAGGAGGTTACACATATACTTGTGAGTTTCTTTTTCTAACTCAACAACTCTTTTTTTTTTATCTTCTTGATATATGTGATGTCATATGGTAGATTTAACTTATTCCATAGTGTTGTCTCACCATATATCTCATGTATGTATACAATAATGACACAAGTAAAGTGGGAGATTTATGTTTGAAATATGTCTAATGTGTATTTCACATGTCAAGTTTTTTTTTAGAATTCTAAGGTGAGTATTACACCATGCATGTCATATAATAATCAAACATGAAAAATAGCTGGCATGATATAGAAATTCAACACATAAACATTTATATTTGAGATAAAGAAAATTTTAAGCCAACATAACTTAAGTATTTCATCATTTCTTTTCTCTGCCTTCCTTTTTTTTTTTAGAATAGCCTCCCAAATATCCCCGTGATCTATTTCGGAGAAGCCCACCACGCCAAGAAAGGCATGGTGTCGTGACACCCTCCGGTAATTTTACCACGCCAAAGGCGCATGCGGTGTTAAGATATTATAAGAATTTTCCAGATTCTTATCTCGCTGTTTACAAAGCCTCCTCCTCCCCAGGGGTTGCCATGAGAGACGAGCGCCCACCACGCCAAGAAAGGCATGGGGTGGTGGTGACAATCACAACAAACTTTGATAGATGTTAACAAGATATCACACGCAGTTTCATTTCATGTGTATGTCTATTTGTCACTTTGATCACATGTTAAAAAAAGAATTTGCAAATATCAATCTTTTCAATCAACAAGAAATTAAAGATAAGAAAAGGATTTTGAATATTGCATGATTGATTACATACTAAAGATTCAAGCATTCATTAAACTAAGCATGAATAATTATATGCATATACCTTCCTTTTCAAACACTTGGGAAATTTTACACATTTTGTTTACCAAAATTTTGGCCTCCTCCGCGTCATCCCCACATGGGAGCCAAAGCCCCACCACGCCAAAGAAGGCATGGTAGTGGAGACACCCTCGAATTTATTTCACCCACGCCAAGAAAGGCGTATGCGATATTCGTGATTTCCTGCCACGCCGGAACAACGTGAACAATCTTATCATATCAGTTTCCGCCACGGAACAACGAACGTCACTATCACGTTTCAGATTGGAATAATGTGAACGTACTTTATAAAGCATATATTTCCACATTATTAAAGAGTATAAAGATGAATTTTACGAATCCTTATCTCCGCTTATCAAAGTTTACAACAGCCTCTCCCAGGCTACATGAGATCGAGCCCACCACGCCAGCGTGCATGGGTGTGGAGACACCGCAAATGATAGCATAGCATTTCCATTAATATAAGAGTATAAAGATGAGTTTTACAGAATCTTATCTTTATCAAAGTTCTAAAGCCTCCGGCTCTCCGCAGGGGTTGATGAGAGACTGAGACCAAAGAGTGCGTGATGGTGTGGTGACACCACTAAACTTTGATAGATAGCATTTCTCTGTTAATAAGATATCAAATAAATAAAGTATGCAAGTAGGGATTAAACTCAATCATTTCTTTCTTCCTTTCACAAGATTTTGCATAATGTATCATCAAGAATTGATTTAAGCAAAGTAACAAGAATGAAGCCCAAAAGTAAACAAATTTCAGATTTTGAGTTTGATTTTGGGGTTTCACAACACCCAAACCCTTCTATGCTTTTAAATTTCAGATTTCATCATTTTCTTTTTGTAGGCGAGAAAGACAATTTAAACAAGAACTCCTCCATATGATAAGAACATAGGGTTGGAGATAGGAAATACTTGGATTTAGCTTAGGAATTCTATCTTCTATCCCAAGAAGGAATTATTTTCAGCAAGATAAAAGTATAGATATCCATAGGAAACAACAAGCAATCATGACACTAGGGCCCAAGATTTAAACCATGCAATATTTGAAAATCCCTCTTTCTAATTTCAGATTTCGATTTGTATATGAAAGAGGCATGATATATATATAGTTCCCTTCATAGGAAATCAATTGAAGCAAAGTAGAAGCATGAAATTTATAGGAGAACAGCATCATATCTCATCAAACGGCAAACTAATTGATTTTTCCCTTAGATAAGAAAGTTTAGCAAGCCTCATACTCATCAAATAACATATTAGCTGATTTCCCCTTAGATGAAAATATTTTCAGCAAGCATCTTACCCATTAAATAACAAAATGATCGATTCTCCCTTAGAGGAAAATATTTTCAGCAAGCATTCCCTTTGATAAAGATAATTTCCAGCAAGCACCATACTCACTTACAAATAAAACAATGCAATTTCTTCTGGATAAAAGAAATTTCAGCAAGCTTTAACCCTTTAGGGATAAGAAATATTTGCATAAATTTCGTTTTTTATCATATCCAGAAATTTTTCAGCAAAGGAAACACATGTGTCCATAAAAAAAAACAGCAAACAACACAATATTTGGGCCATACATCATCCCAAATTATTTTTAGTAAGCTAAGCATCACAAACTGAATAATGGCAATAAGAAATGAGATTTGGGCCATACATCATCCCAAATCCCTAAAGGAAACTCTTAGATAATCTC
This sequence comes from Cymbidium sinense, assembly GCA_021442155.1. Taxonomy (NCBI): domain Eukaryota; kingdom Viridiplantae; phylum Streptophyta; class Magnoliopsida; order Asparagales; family Orchidaceae; genus Cymbidium; species Cymbidium sinense. The sequence continues at coordinate 246,741,396 of CM038214.1, forward strand.
AAGATAAGATATATATTAGCAAAACCCTAACTTCCAAAGAAACTCAAATGCATAAGAACAAGCTTAGGGTTAGAGAAACAACTGGAGGTTTCAAATGCTAAGAGGAAAGGAGGAAAGGGGTTTAATTGGGTTCAAGGCTGATTCCATTCGGGTTCCTCACTGACCGAGGACGAAAGAACAAGAAGTCTACTGGCAGAAACGGGAAAGAAATGGAGAACGAGCGTCTGCAAAGGGAAACCAGAAGCAAGAAGCAAGGGAAACCGAGAAGCAAGAGAACGAGAGGAAATGTCGGAGAGGAAGGAGGCCAGGTGAGCTTATCAACCGAGAGCAGAACGAGCTTCAAAAGGAAGAAGGAGAGAAGGCGGAAAAACGAGAGGGAAAATGTCGAGAATGAGAGGAGTGAAAATGAGGTCAACGCTTTACTTTAGGCTTCCGGCTTTTTCATTGACCGCACAGAATAAGCGGTGTGAGATTAGGTAGGGGATTAATAGGGATTAGGAGATTAAGCATATTAATCCAATTAATATCATTTCACATTAAATTTTATGGATTTATGCAACAAACCCCAACAATTCAATTTTAGGTTGTTTCAAGTAACGAATCCGCGATCAATTGATCTGAGGTCGGACAACGTCCGACGCCGAGAGAAATTAGGTTTAAAGGCGTCGTGCTTGATCGATGTCACACTTCTAATCGATCTCGGAAGGCGTCGTCTCTCGGCGTTTACGACGGTTTGATCAATTTCGGCAAACGGTGTTTAGTCATCGTCGAGGCTTCTCGACTTTGATAAGCACGTAATTTCATTAAAAATTAATTTTAATTTTTGTGTTGATCATTAATTGATTCGATATTTTCTATTTAATTATTTTTGATGATTTCGACGCATTATGAAGCCGAATTTTCAAATCAAATCAATTTAATTAATTTCGAGACATGATTTAACCTCATTTATTTAATTTTACACATACAGTCAACACCCGCTCACATTCTTCCACGCGAGAAATTTGTGATATAAAGACTTGTCACGTTGTTCCAACGCCAATAAAACATGTGATAAGACTGCTCACATTGTCCAATGCGAAAAAATCTTGTGATATAAGTACTTGCGCATTGTTTTAATGGCAGGAACTACTATAAACCTATGCACGCCTTTCTTGGCGTAGGGTAAACTTTTTTGACCGCTGTCTTCACACACCACATGTTTTCTTGGCGTGGTGGAAGGCCTAGTCTTCCGAAGCAGTCCTTTATGCGGAAATGATGTCGGGAGGTTGCCAAAATTTTTAATAAATCAAATCTATAAAAAGTTTGAATTTGATATGATTTCAATCATACTTTTAAACTTGGCATAACAAGAAAGAGAAGTTAATCAAAATTCAAATTATTCATGAAAATATTTCAATCTTAAAGGCTTAAATTAAATCTAAATCATACAATATTTGATAATTCATTCACAAGCTAAAGATATGATTTGATATTTCAATAACGAACATGATTAAATATTTTCAATTACCATTTGAAATATAATATGCGCTTCATTGAACAATTTGAAAGGAGCTTAAGAGAAAATTGAACTATAAGCTTGAATGAACTTAAGTTTGATGACAAATGCAAATTAAAATCTTCAATATATGTTCAATGATATTATATCATGTGTTTAAAAAAAAATGGAGATTGAGTGTAGACAAGTTCTTTTCTTATGGGGAGGATTAAAGACAATTCAAATTGAAATATAAGAGCTTGCAAAAGTTTGATAGCACTTTTATGAACTTAAACAATTGGACAATTAATCAATGAATATGAATGAAGTGACTTCATCAAATATTGATGTGAAATGAATATGTAGTTTGAGACCAATCTAAATATTGGAATAAATGTAAGTCTACATTTAAACTTGTTGTTTTTTGGTATATGCAAATGTTCAAAGGAACTAAATTCCTGCACTTATCATGATTTCATGTGAGTTTATAGATTTGTCGTTATGCATACTTGAAGTATTATTGTATGTCATCCAAGCTAAACATACATACTTATATGCACGTAAGATGAATTTTGTGCTAATTTTAAGAAGTAATATTTTGCTTAATCATTTGATTCATGCAAATACTTGAAAGAATCAAATTTATGCTCTACAAAATAGATGCATACTTGGTTTATTGTAGAACAGATATATACTTGCATTACTACAAATATTTGAAAAAATCAAATCCATACCTCATTGAATAGATTCTTACATTTGATCCATAACAAATATTTGAAAGATCAAATATGCACTTTTTATAGAACAAATTTATACTTGATTTATATTTGAAGGTATTGAAAAATCTGTGCTTGCAATTTGACATATTTGTCACATTAAACATAAATACACTTCAATTTAGATATCTTAATATTCATACATCGTTTTAAAACGTGATAATATGTTGTACTAAGTCAAACACTTAGGGAAATATGCAAGTCATATACAAAAGAATATATATCTACACCCCGGTTTGGTCTTAGAACAAGGTCCGATTTAACAAAACCTAAAAAATCTAATGATGTCATTATACTATTTTCAACTTAATAAAAATCTGAGAAGCTAATTCTGTCATAGAATAACAAAAGGTAAATTTATCGGCATCATTGTTAATGTGACTTTTCCAGTTCAAGTTCTCAAAAGAAAAGTCTTCAACTCGACCCTGTATGCTCAAGCTAGAGTTGACAAGGTTTGAAGGACTTATTAGGTTGACCTAAGGAGAGAGTTGCATACCAATCAACTATGAACCCTAAAATAACTCCAACCTAATCTAAGACAATTCAATGGTCATAAATCTTTAAAAATATTTTGATTAAGTTTAATACAATTGTTGAGTGTTGTTAATTGGGTTTTAGTTATATCAGACTTAGCCTAATTCCTTTTTGTCCTCAACCTTATTGAATTTAAGTTTATTTAGGCCCCATTAGTTTGGCACTCTCATAGGACTAACCTAGTCGAGTTTTTGGTGCCTCTTCTTCTCTACAAATCTTAGTGTACTAAAACCACACTAGACTAATCCCTCCAACCTAACTTTGGCTAGAGCTAATTTGACTCTAGAAGCATATATCTCTTTAATCATGTAAAATACAGCAACCACTTGCAAGGCCCCACTAAATTTTATGATATATGGCTCTGTTATTTAACTTATATAGAAATAGAACCCTAGCCCAAAATTAACCTACCTAATTGGACCCAAGTTCTACCTTAAGATAGTGCATTCCCTTTAAAAATCTGTGTAAGTGATATAGAAAGATCGTAGATAGACCTAACCTTAGGTTGACCCAATGAGCTAACTTGATATGACTATCACTCAAAAATCTTTGCAATTAAGCATTTTACTTAATCCTTGGTTGATTAAACTTAGCCCAAATACTTAAATACTTTGAGATGTAAATATTGCATTAAAATTTATGTTTAATGAAATGATTTTTTGTAGTTGTGTAGGAAGGACAATGAGTAGACAGGTTGAAAGAAAAGGGAAGGAGAAAATATTATACCCTTCAAAAAAGAATACATTAAAACTCATACTAAGTTGTTATTTTTTTATGTGGCATCATTTTCAGCTTTAAAATTCTATTGAATGTATTACGAATCAAATCACTATAGTATTTAATATGACTCTCCAACTCTCAATAAAAATCTTATTTTGATCCAAAACTCTACCTTTATGCATTTGCTTTACAGTTAACTCTGATTCATATATATATATATATATATATATATATATTAATATATTTCATTATTATTTGTTATGTTATTCCAAACTAAGTTATTGAATCCTAATAAAAATGAAATTGGGCTATTAGCTAACATTCAAAAAAGTTAAAAGGCAAAATTGTTAATATTAATAGGGTTAGTGATATGGTGATTTCAATTACCATAATTATTGATGGAGAATTATTAATGTGGACATTAATGCATATGCCTCTCAATTTGCATTAGAAGATATTCTTGAAAATATGAAGTGAGAATAAACATATGAACTATTATAACATATATTTGTTAAGAAAATGATAACTATTGTAAGAGATTTAAATGGAATATAAAAAATGAATATAATGGGAGAAGCTTATAGGAATGTTGGAACTATTATTAGTTATAATATAATATGTCTTTATTATTTCAAATGAAGATTTACATTCATATCATAATTTTTATGCATTTACATATCTAACATCTAAAATTTGATATTTACTTATATAACATTTTACTATACTTAAAAAAGTGTATTTCACTGTAAAAAAATTAATGATAGTATTATTTTTTTTAAATGATGTTGAAGATTTATATGTTATATATGTGAATTTATGTGTTAAATATGTAAATATATATGAATTGTGTGGTATGTATGTAAATCCCCCTATTTCAAAATATCTAAAACATGTTAAATAAGATTGGATGTAATAAAAACATGCTTAAATCCTCATATATCTGATGCTAGTAGCCATGTTATTTATATAGCTTCAATTTTTACCAGTTGAAAGAAACTATTCTCCAATTAAACAAATAGGATGGTGATTATAATATAGGTAGAGGCATAGAGCTGCTATGGACTCATGCAAAACAATGAAATTAAAAATAGGTCACACAAGTAGACGTCATTGAACACACTAGACATATGAAGATTTTATTTTGAGTTCTTGACCAATGATCCATCATCAAATTGAAATTATTTATATAAAAAAAATTAATGCGCTCAATATTATGATAAGGAGTGAAGAAAAGATATGTAAAATTGTAGTAATCCTGCATAGGGGTGTCAGATTTGAGTGTGATTTGAATTTGATTGAGCCGAATGAGTATGACCTAAACTTGACCCTAAAAAGCTCAACCCTAACCTAACTAGCCTACAACCTGAGCACTACCCAAGTGACCTACTTAGACATGCATTTCAAGTCAAATTTTAGTCAGAATCTATTATTTGAGTTTATAGGTCAATTTTGGGTCAATATCGAGTTGATAGGTCAACATTTGGTTAAATTCAAATTAATAGTCCAATTTCGGGTTAGCAGTCCAACCTATAATCTACCTGAAAAATTTAACGGGTCATACTCTTAAACCCGATCTAAAAGTTAATCGGGTCAATCTGAACTTGAATTTTCTTTTAAGAAGAGTTCTTGTCGGGTTGTCGTGTTGAGTCAATTATTGACACTCATAATCCAGCACAGTTGAAGATGACCTTAAAGTTAAGATGCGGGATATAATCTCATTGCAGTGCATTTGTGAAGGAAGTGGAAACACAAACTCATGAATTTAATGGAGTATCAAGCATGATGCAGCCAATTGAACTGTGTGGTTGGGATAAATATATAAGCATGTGATATTAGTACTCATCATAGGCATATGGTTGTTTATAGCAAGCATGATAATGTCTCATAATGATAGTAATCTATAAAATTATAAACATAATATGGTAAAGTGAAATTTGTTGGGTGAAGATAAATTCAAATATCTCATAAGAAGATGAGTTGTTATTTATAATTGAATTTTTTATAGCAATAGCAATATTGTACTGTATTATTAATGTTAAATGTGTTCAAACATATGTTTTTCTTTCAACCTAATTTGCTTAAATGTATCATTGAAGTAACACATGTAAACAAAGATAACAAATTTTAACAAAAGATATGAGCATCAATTAAAATTTGTTGTTCAAACAATAAAATAGTTTTGTACAATTGTTGTTAGCGCAAAAAAAAAAGAAAAAAAAAAGGGAGAAATAAAAAAGAAAGACTAGGTTTCAAATGAACTGGCATAATAAAGTATAAATTGTTTGTTAAAAATTTAAAGCTATATATAGTTGAGAAGGTTTGGTCTCAAGCAATTAATATATGTGATTTTCAAGCATTATAAAGTCATAAAGTATGCAATACAGTTCGCACCTCCTCAAATATGTGGTTAATGAACAGCATAAAAAATTAGAATTTTAAGGCAAATATATTAAACCAATACACTATCAAGAAGGTGAAGCAATGGATTGTCAATGAGGATGATCATTGTAACATAATAACATATTTATTGCAATAGAGTGAGAGATTTAGGTTTTAGATTTGTTTGAAGAGTAAGGGCGCATTGGTTTCGTAGGAGACATCAAAGTTTTTACGAGAAAAGTTTAGAAAAAATTCACGAGAGTTTTTTCAGTTGAAATAATTCATGGTATATGTGATTTTATAAAATTATGGTCTTAATCACATTAACAAAGACAGAGATTACAATATTAAGAGCACTTTTTTTATCTCCTGTGACTATAGTAGAGATTGTGGAGAAAGTGCTCTCAAGCAGGTGACATTCAAAATGATTATTATTAGTGCATTAAATCACATCATGAGAAGTCTTTAAGATAGAAATTAATAATAACTCATATATTTAAATCTTATAACTAAATTCCTACGTTGTTTAAAACCATTTATTATGAAAATTAAGTGCAACTCACTTCTTTAATATAATTCAATTCCTCCAATATTTATGATAATTCATAATAAAGATTAATTGCAAATCTTTTCTTTATGCTTCATAACTCCATTCTTTAATGTTTATAATTATTCATAATAGAGATTAAGTGTAACTCTCGTCTTTAAATTTTATAATTCTCTTCATCTAATATTTGTGAGTTCCTTTTATTCACTCAAGTATACAATTAACTTTATAAATAAATGAAAATACTAACACTAACACTTATAATTATTGTAGTGAAGCTCTGAGAATCTCTTAAAAAGAAGGTCATTATCTCTACTTGGACAATTTGAACTTGAGTTACCAAAGACATTAAATCCCTATAGTAGAACTCTAGTCTTCTTTGAAATTTAGTTGATTATCTCTATTTGGATGAATTGGTTCTAACTTGAGATAGAGATTTTCAATCCCAACAAAAGAGCTCTAGTCTTCACTAAAAACAAGTTAATTATCTCCTTTAGATAGATTAATTTCAAGGTAAGAGAATTGTTTCACCTTACTATGAGACTCTAACTTTCTTATACAAAGTTGATAGATAGCAAAATTTAGTGTGTTTGTTCAAAAAGGAATAACTAGAAATGCTAAAAATTTATTTGATATGTTATTTTTTATTTCTATTTTGGATTATTATCTTGCATACTTTTATACTTTTTCATAGAATTTTTTTCATTATTTTGTGTTAGATAATCATGTGCACATATATGTCACTCTTATAAATTTCACCATGAAAATGACTATCATTCTGATATATATATATATATATATATATATTTATTATCTTAGAGAAGTTTATTGAAGCATGAAAAGAATGATTTTTTTTTGCCATATTTATTAGTGTTAAAAAGAAAATTCACTAATCTATATTTTTTCATTGTCATATTTATTATTTTCATAGTTTTTGCTCTTCTTTTTCAATTCTTAGTTCATCTGATATGAATGTGTTTATATGTTTTAGATAGTATCAAAGATGGAACTTAATTTTTAAGCTTAATAATGATGTCGGGTGTCAATATTGGTAGTGCCAAACATCGATGTTAGCTTTGATGCTATTGAAACTATTTGAGCTATGTTGTAGCTGAAGATATTAATATACAATCATTGGCCAATTATTGTCAAAGCAGCTAGTCTGATCTAAATTTTATAACCAAAGGCCTAAGATACTAATCATTGTCTCAAGCTTTATATTTTGTGGCAATAACAAATTATAAAGCTTCACTCTTGCCTCTCTTTTGCTTCATCTTTTCATTTTTATAGCCAGTCTCATCAATAATTCTATGAATCAAATATAAATTCATAGAATTATTAAAGCTTCTTTCCTCAATGAGATTGAGAATGTGTCATCACAAAGTAGTAATTAACTTTTTATTGCATGTGCATTTAATTAGTTTATAATTCATATGCTAGGCTTAATTTCTTAGAATACACCTAAAAAATTGCTAATCTTTCTTACTATTATTTTGGTAGCTATTTCTTATTTAAGTATATATATTAAAGTAATTACTTGATAAGTTTATTAAATCTTATCAAAGTTTACCTAGTGCTTGTGTATTTAAAATAAATAAAAATATTCATTTAGGATTTAAAGGCACCAATACCTAAAGTATGTATCAGCATAATTGATCTTCAACCACTAGGATATGATCTTCTATCTAAAATATAAATCAACACATTTGATCTTGATGTCGTAAGACAAAAAGTGACAGATATGACTCTAAATGCATTTTTAAGGTTTCATTAACCTTAACCAAGGGTATAAACATGAAACACTAACAAAAGCCATCAGAGTTTTTTTTCCCTGAAATTTTAACAAGAGAATCCTAAAATAAAAGGACAACTTCTTAGTTTATGAAAATATCTATCAAATCAAGCATAACTTGTTGCACTCAACAATATTAATAGTTTGATTTGTCTTAGTTGAACTAAATTGATTCACAAATATGCTGGAATTGACTCGTCCGACCTTTTAATAAATATTGGGGGCATATTATTAGAATGCATAATTGGTTGAACTAGGACTTTAACATACTTGAAGTAACCTGAACTAGTCCCAAATCAATCATGACAAGATCAAACTAACCTTAATTTGGTCATGAACTAGTCTAAGCATATGTTAATTTGTTTCTCACTTGGGAATTCTATCAAACAACTTGTATGTATTTAGAACGAGTACGACATTTTGAGAATATATTGCACATTTAAGCACATATGAGCAAGGACGTGGAGTTGCATGTTAAGATAGGATAAAAGAGCAAAGGACATGAGAAGGGACAAGGTAGAGGACCACTGTGGTGGTTCAAAGGAGGAAGATATGGTGGAAGAGGTAGGAGATCTTTTCATATTCCTTGAGATAATATTTAATATAGGAGAATTCACTCTTCTTAATTTTTATGTTATCAATATCTGAATAAAAGGGGGATGAAATCATGTTCTATTTTATGTTATATTTTACTAAAAGTGGAAGTTCGTCATTTAGGAGAGACCTTAAGATTTATATTTTCAAAGATAAGATCATTTTCTGCATTTCTACTTTCTTGATCTATAAAAATATTTAAAAAACAAAATACTGAGACAACCACATGAATTTATTTGGAGGTTGACAACGACTTGATGAAAGTATTTTTTTTTTTCTTCACTTATATTTGAGCTTCATGTAGTAATTTTTTTCTTTCTAACTAGGATACAAATATACTAAATAAATGGAGAATGCCTTTTGCAAGATTAGAACATACAAGAATAGCTAAGGTAAATAATACAAACATTATGATTCTTTTGTCACTTCTTGTTCTCCACCAACTCAATTATCTTCTTTGAAAGTTAAGTACTTTGATTGCAAAGCCAAATAAAAAAGCAAAGAAAACTGCAAAGAAGACAACCATAAATGCAACCACTCCCAAAAAATCATGCTTGAATCCAAAGTAACTCCTCAAAAACTCAGCTACTGTTTGGTTGGTGTCAAGGTTGTCATTGATATCTCCATATTGAGATACAAGTAATCCATATAAAGACCATGAAACAGGACAAGCCCAATAGTACCACCTCCACCAAATAGGTATTGCCTACATGAGAATAAAGAGATTATATTATGGATGTTAATGTTCTTTCAAGATTAATATGTTGATAAATATGATCAAAGAATTTCAAACTCACCGGTCTTGGGACAATGAATCCACCAAAAAGATTCCAAATGCTATAAAATCCAGCAACTATTATTGAAGCTATGTTCAAGTTGGGAGTTAAGCTGACTGCTAACATTCCATAATATGTGAAGTAGAGTAGTGTGAAGTATGTGGAGAAGAAGTACCATAAGAACTTAGCTATTGTCCATTCAAATCCAATCATCGCATATACTAAAATGCTATATATTATCGATTGGACGAATATATATGGTTGCTCAATCACGATCTAAAAGATTGCAAAAAAAACTTTTATGAGTATAAGGAATTATATTAGAACCTCATTATAAAAAAAATGGTACTGATCATATACTTCTCATTACCTGTCCAAAAGCATAAGGTATAGCTGAGTACATTCCTGCTGCCCTCTCTCTATAAAAAACTGTACGCTCAATTGTGACCACTGGTTGCACTCCATTTGAATAGGAGATTCCAATGAACAAAACAGCACTATACATTGAACCTAATGCATTGAACAAGTCTTGTTGTTTCTTCCTGTGTCCATATGAGTTATTCATCAATCAATATTATCGTAAGATTAACTATGAGAATAATATTAGCATACCTTTTACCACCAAGATTCCAAAAAATTGTCCCAAGCATCACTGCTATCATCATAGTGAAGATAAACCTCATTACAGTATATGAAGTGTTCCTCCAATATGACAAGTGTTGTTTCCATAAGCAAGCAAAGCATTGGGTCAAGAAAGGTTGAGAATATTGTGTTGGAAAGTAGAGATCTTGAGAACCAGGGGATGGCTTACTATTCTCTGCTATTAAAGCTTTATTTCTCCTGTGATGCATTAGAGTTAATAGTCGTAGTCTTATTGAGCAAAATTTAATTCATTCAATGCTGTAAGGTAATTCACTTACTTGTATAATTCAGAGTTCTTGTATACTTTGTTAAAGTCAATGCCCAATAGATTTTCTTGAGCTGGGGTGGTGACTTCCAACATCCATGTTGCAGGATTATGACCATCTTTAATCTTATTGACTCCTTGGATCCCCTAAATTAAAACATCATGAATGAAATTTGATGCAGATAATATTATTTTTTATCATGATTTTAATTTAAGATATGATAATTTATTTAGCATAAAATACCTCAAAATACTTTATGAGATGAAAGGAGTTATGTCCTAATGGTCCCACGTATATTTCTTCTCCTCCTCTCTTCATCAGAAACAGCTGTAATTCATTATGTTTGTATTTAGATGCATCAAACTCTGATGAACTAAATATATTATATAAATATGCATCATCAAGACATTTCTCACCTCATCAAAAGCTTCAAAAATATCAATGCTAGGTTGGTGAATTGTGCACACCACTGTCCTCCCAGTATCGACAGTGTTTCTTACTGTTCTCATTACAATTGCAGCTGCTCTAGCATCAAGTCCAGAGGTAGGCTCATCCATGAAAATAATGGAAGGATTAGCAATAAGCTCGACCGCAATGGTTAATCGTTTGCGTTGTTCAGTCGACAAGCCATTTACACCAGGCAATCCAACTAGTGCTCCCCTTAATGGCATCATCTCCACAAGCTCCATAACCTCTTCAATGAACATCTATAAATCATATTTTTGTCATTATCAAAATTTAGTAAAATTGGTCGTAAAAAAATATATAAAATTTTATGTGAATTCATAAACACTCAATGTTACCTCTCTTGTTATAGAATCAACTTCAACAGGAAGTCGAAGCCATGCAGAATAAACAAGAGATTCATAAACTGTCACATGAGGAGAGTGGATATCATTTTGTTCACAATATCCTGATACACGTGCGAATGTTTTTTGCTTCTTAGGATATCCAGATATAGTAATATTTCCTTCTATATATCCTCCAGTTTTTCTTCCTGCAAGTACATCCATAAGAGTAGTCTTTCCTGCTCCACTAACACCCATTAAAGCTGTCAAAACTCCTGGTCTGAAGCAACCACTCACACCCTTTAGTAGCATTAACTTGTCTACAGCACAATTTGCTTTCATTTCCTGAAAATATTTTTTTTTAGTAGAGTCAATATTGTTAAATTTTTTTTAACATTATTGTGTATAACATAAAGTTATATTGAAAATAAATATAATTACTTGTGGCATGTCTACTGAATATTTAATGTTGTCAAAGGTGAGGGAAAGTGGCATAAATGGAAGCACCATTTGTTTCCTTGTATTTAACTGAATCGAATTAGAATCATGCATTATGAAGTTTGTAGATTTGTCTGCACATACAAAGCCATTATCTTTAGCACATTCCAAGATAAGTCAATATATAAATTGAATATAAAAATGGACTTACTTATAGAACCAGTTTGATGATTAGAGATTTCACCTTCAAACGATGAATGTTGAGCTTTTCTTGTTATATTTATTTGTCTTTGCTCTAAGGCCTCCTCAGATAATGTTGGTTGGCCTTGTGTGCTTGCTATAATATTGCAAAAAAGTTAAATTTAAGAATTTAAAATGATGATGATAATAAAAAAGGGCTAATATGAGTATAAGAAATCCTCACATTTGAGACAACTTAGAGATACCACGAAAAGAAAGTTGAATATAAGCACATATCCAAGCAAAGCAACTACACCAATCCAGTACCATTTTGCTTCTGTAGAAATTGCTCGAGACTTTAAAATAGCAACACCAAGTGTTTGATTTGATCCAGGTAATTTCTGCAAGAAAAAAACATTAATAATTAATATGAAAGTTTTCTCTGTAGGAAAAATAAATCATTTTTTAGATTTTCTAATCGATAAAAAAACTATATTACATGACTCCAACTCTTTCCAAGGAACTCATTTACTGAAATTGCAGTTTGGGAGTACATTAATGGTGACATCCAATATCCCCAAATCCAGAATTTCTTGATGTCATCTACCAAAGAGAAGGAAAAAAAATTATTAAATTTATGTTGCAGTATAAGCAAAACAACACTGAGTTTAGAGAGATAACCATGTGAAATGATGAATCCACCCAAAACAAGAAAAATAAATAATATATAGAATGATAGTGCAGCCGCCATAAACATGTTTCTTCCAATTGCAGCAACAAAACGAAATAGCCCTGCAGCCATCTGATTGACTAGAAGAATCACAATATATTGTTTGAGAAACCTGCAAATAAGAATGCACATTTAGATGTACAATAGAATGAAAATATAATATTTGTGAGTTGTGTTTTTGAAGCCAAACATATTATGAAAGCATGGAGTTTTAATCATATCTAACCTTTCAACATTTGGATCGTAGCCAACTGTATAGTAACTGATCATCACTAAGATGGTAACTTCTATGACTGAAAATGGAATCTTCACAATCCATGTTGGTATTGCATAAGTCCATGAAGGATAAAAGAGATAGTCTCTTTGCTTAAAAAAGACCGGCAACTTAACAATCGTCATGGAGAGCTCGGAGAATCCATTAAACATTATAGTAACAATCACAAAAAAGAGAGCTCCCAAAAAAATATTTCCATCATTTATCGATCGACGGTGCATCTTAGTCCTCAGAAAGAGAGTCATCATCATCAACGTCATGACCAACACCTGAAAGCCAAGCAAGGAAGAAGTTTCAGAAGAAGGAAAAATCAAATTCATTTAACATGAATCATCTATCAATACTAATTTGGCATATTTTTACAAACCTTAACAGATCTAAATGCATAAACAAAGGAATTCCTCTTTAGTAGCAGCAATTCTCTCTCAACACAAGCTTTTAGAAGCTCCATTCTACTAACACCATATTTTGAAGTGACTAAAGCTGCAGGGTGGCTCCTGCTCTTATCAAACGAAATAGATAGCTCCTTTGCCAGCTCTTTTCCTACATGAAATGACTGCAAACTTGTAGGGCTTATCATCATGCACCCAATATTGTGGTTGATCTTTCTTTGATGTCACCTAGTTTAAGTGATGAATACAATTAGTTTCTACACAATATATGCTCTTTTAATTTTACAAAAAAATTAATAAAAAATCATTTATGAAACTTACTTCTTGTAGAAAATCAGCAACACCCTTTCTCTCAGGACAACTAAAACCCATGAACTTGAAGAAATCAAGCACATATTTTCGAGGGCCTTGATACACAATTAATCCATCTCATAGGGTCCCGAGAATATATGAGTGATCTGCTTTAGTGATTTTACTATCTGAAAAGTTGTGGAGCTATCTAAACCATTTGATATTTCATCCATGAGCAATGCTTGTGCTGACCCAACAAGCATCTCACCTATAATAATATATATATTTTGCATAATTAAATTAATAATCATGCTCAGTTAATTTCTTTTCTTATAATTTCAAGAAAAAGAGTTTATGAAATTAATCATTTTACCTGTGGTGACACGCCTTTTTTGTCCTCCAGAAATGCCTCTTAACATTTCATCTCCAATCATTGTATCAGCACAGATTTCCAATCCTAGAATCTGTTATCAAGATTGTACAAGGACAGGAAGGTGATCTAGCATGACTATTTTACAAATAACTTTGATTTTTTTTATAATCTAACATCCAATTATAACATTTACCTTCATTATGTAATCAGTGATTACTCCAGTTTCCTTTCCTTCCATTGATGTTGCCTGTATTAGTTACAGGCTTAGATTCAATTTCTTGTTTTATATGTTCTATATATAATATTGATTATCTAACCTTCATGAAGACATCAATATCAGGATCAGGTTTGATATTTGCTGCTTTCTCTCTTCTTGAAAGCTCAGTTAACCTATCTGTAATGAAAAATCAAATTATTTATTTTACAATCATTGTTCTCTTAAAGAACTGATTGATAAAGAAATTACCATATCGACAACCAACTCCTTGACATCTTGCAGAGAACATTAACGTTTCTCTTACTGTCATCTCCCCCATGTGGAGGTCACGTTGACTTATATAAGCTGCTGTACGTTGAGGAACAAATTCTTCCATCTCATGACCGTTATAGGTCACTCTACCTGAAACCTACATTATTTTTAACAATTTTCAAATTTTGCTTCAATTATAAACCTGGACAGTAATACATGACCCATGAAAAAAATTTTATGTTAGCTTGCAATGTCAAATGGCAGAGGGGACTCGTGAGCCGGGATGAGCTCGGCTGGATAGATGGCTCACGAGTGGAGCTCGATGAGCTAACAAGTTAAGCTCAAGCCATCCACAGCTTGACTCATTAGCTCAAGAGTCGACTAGATTAATAAATATTAATATTAAATATACTTAAAATATATCATAATTTAATTACAAAATTATAAAAATTTTAAAATTATTAAAAAATTATATTTCATTCTTTTATATCAAACAATTTCTTAATTTTTTTATGATTTTTATCATAATAATTTCTTGAATTAGAATTATTTTCTCTATTTCATACTAAATTAGCCTTAAAAGTATAAATCAAAAATACATTTCTAATATATAAAATATTATTTTATACAAATACAATTTGAAATAATGACATGAATAAAAATACACTTATGTTAGAAAATATAATTTAAATTTGATTACCTTGAGATCAGAACTCAGCTTCCCAGCTAGAGCTAGTAACATAGATGTCTTCCCTGAACCTGGAGGGCCAAGCAGCAAAGTCATTCTATGTGGTTTAATGATTCCACTGATATTATGAAGGATGGTGAAAGGTCTCTTCTTGCTTGAAGTTATATGTAAAAAATTGGCAAAGGCCTACATGAAAATCAAGTTAGAAGAAATTTCATAAATGAATATCAATACTTTATATTAAAACTTCAAAAAAAAAAACTGAAGCAATGGTAATCTTTAAGTTTCTATATACCTCCAAGTTGTTCATAATTGTATTGAAGAAGGAAGGCAAGCTTCTGCTGCCCACATAAGCTTCGGCTTCAATATTAAGATTTTCGAATCGTAGCTCGATCGTCGGGAAATCAATTCCAACTCTGTAGATAATAGAAGCTTTGGTTGCTAAATGAACAAGCTCAAATAATTTGTCATTCAGTTCATTTATGTTCATGAATAATATTATTTAAAGCTCGTGAACAAATTCGTTAAGGAGCTTGACAACAACTTGATTAAGACTTGTTTATGAACAGTATTGTTTAAATTTTTTAAGGCTTAATAAGGTTTAATTGACACAGCTCATGTATATCTCTCAACAAGCTATTCACGAACAAGCTCGATTAAGCGTGCATTTAGGACAGCTTTTAGCTTTTGTTTTTCAGCAGTCAGATAGCAGAACTTTTATATTATTTTTTTATTTTTGAAAGTTTGTGATGAAAAAACTGTTTTGAGAACCAGAGTTGTTAGAATGTGGTGACTGTTAAAAAACTATTTTTGGAATTTTTCAAAAAAAAATATTTATAACACACACACATTAGTTTTTTTAAAAAGTTGCTTTCTCTGCAACAGCTTTACAATCAACATTTTAAAAAACTACAACTGACCCCAAACAAACCCTAATACTTGATTAAAGCTCATTCATTTCATTAAACGAGCTACTCGTTTACAAGCTCGATTATCTTAATTTAAATTAAGTTCGTGAACAAATTCAAGCCGAAGTTGAATAAATTTTTTTTAAAGTGAGCTCAAGCTTGAGCACCATCCCAAAAGCTGGATAATGATAAAGAAGCTTGAACTTCAACAAGCATAAGATCGGCACAGCTCGGCTCGGTTCGTTTGCAGCCCTGCTACAACAGCAGCAGCAGGTTTTACTATGAAATAGGTTATATGAAAAATAGAAGAATTTAAATTCATCTAAATTCTAGCTGACAGAATTTAAGCTGAACCAAATAGGATACTTTCCAAACAGTAAATAAACTGCTTATTAGCAATAAACTCACTTACCTATCGATGCGATTCTTGAGCTTCAGAAGAAACCTCTCATGGTCTTCCTCTGCAACTCTGACCAGTCGCTCAAGCAAGCTTCTTCTCTCCTGCAAACCGAGGCTCCTTATATCTATCTCCTTAAGGTCTCCCTCAGCCATGGCGAGAACTCCCTTCCTCATGCGGTCGTAAGTAGGAAGCTTCTCCAGTGCGGCCCAAACCAGAGCCTCCTCATCATCTACTTCATTCCTCTCAGTATATGACTTTGAAAAGATTTGATCTTCAACTCCTCTCCATACAGATTTTGATCTGCTCATGCTTCTTGACACATATATTTCTTCCATTTCTGTTCGTACTTTATAAATAATATGAAACTTAGATAGTCTCTCTCTCTCTCTCTCTCTCTCTCTCTCTCTCTCTCTCTCTCTATGGAGAACTTAGTAGAGGCTCTTTAAATGAATTAGAATGGAAAGAACTGTGAGGAGGAGGAAGAAGAAGAGGATGAGAGAGCAGATGGAAACACTTGCTCTGTTCTGAAGAGCATTCACTAGCGTTAGCGTGTATTTATACTATTTGGCATGATATGAGATGGATAGGAGGAAAATATCACTAAAAAAAGGTTCCTATTCTAATAAAAATTTTCTTTAAATGTTTTAAATTAATTAAAATAAAAAAAAAAATGAGATCGAAGTGAGAGATGGAAAGGTTCAAAAAATATATATATTGAATAAGAATATGAGTATACTTATAATTAAAATTTTTGTTTCCTCAAATAAATATGACTATAGCATCAAATATGTGAGTAAAGAGATTAATTTTAATCATAATTTAAAATTGAAATATAATGAATTTTATTTTCTTGAAATAATAAGAGATAGACACAAAATTAAATCTTGATCGGTCCTCAACTAATTTATTTATTTATTTTGAATGAATGAATATGATATCATCTAGGGTTGTTTAGTTGCCTGGAAAAAGAATGCAATATAAAAGGAATGCAATATATTTGGATTACTTTAGATTGGTTGGTTAAAAATTTTATAAATTCATGAGTTTATTTTTTTTTTTTCAATTTTGTTAAATAAATGTAATGTAAAGTATTTAGAAGATTTTGACAATAACGACAATGACATTTCGTGACAAACAGAAGACTTTACATGTAGATATATTTGGAATTCTCTCAAATTTAGATGAATTCTAAATACATCAAAATTTAATCTTTTGGTGAATTTTAAATGTATTACATCATTTTAAAATTTTACTTTGCATCATTTGCATGCTAAAAAATTTTAAAATTTTTATATTTATTTGACTTTTTATTCCAAGCAAACAACTCCTTAGTCAAAATTAATGTCAAAGTAAGGTATTTGAGAAAGACTGCAACTTGAAAGTGGATAATCACACTCTTGAGAGTGTTGAGCGGTAGAGATTTGTAGTGTGCCACCTAATTTGTGTGGCCCTACATATGTCTACGTCAGCATTATTTTTATATATTATAATAAAATATATATTGTTGATATGACACTTAAAATACTATTAGTCGAAACACGAATCTTAATGTTAAAAGTAAGCTGATCCGAAGTTGAAATTGGCCAGATCGTCTTTAAAATATCAAACTTTGGGATATCAGTTAAATCCCCAAATAGCCTCAAATATGAAGTGTTTATAGTAAAATTGAGCGTCGACGGTAGGTTCCAACAAGCCAAAGATCTTACAAATTCATGAGATTCAAATATTTGAAATACATCAAATGATCAAAGGATCATCTGTGTAATAAGTGATGGGTTTTGTGTATTTACAGACGCCACTCCTCCAATCTATAATAAGACCTCATTCCTCATAGATGAAAGGAAGAGAGGAGGCAGAGAGGAGAGAAATTTAAAGATCCTCCAAGACATAACGCATTGATTGCGTCAACCATGCTACCACGCTGTTGATCTTGCCGTCAATCTCTTCATCATGATGACTTCTACTGATTATTCAGATTTTTGCTAATTGCTCGTGATTTTCACTAATGCTGCGGCTCACCATCATCATTCTGCTAATTACTCAACTGTACAACCTGATCATTACATACGTTATTCCTTTCTATATAATTAGTAATCCCGATATCTAAGATCAGATTGAAATAGATACAAGTTTTTTTTCGTTTTTTCCTCTTTTCGAGATTTTTTTAAAAATTCAGTTTATCATCACACTTTTAGTGCTAAATTTCACAAGTAAAGAAAACTTTTACTCTACCATAACTGATTTTCCAGCACGCAACAATTGTTAATTCATCAATCACTGTTTATAAACTGAGTTTATTTTATTTTATTTTTATTTTGTGGTATCAATTTTAATAGTTGTTGAGTGTGTGAGATTTCTCGAGACGTCCATTATGGCTTGCCGCGTGAAACGATATCTTATATCTAAATTTTATTATTTATAAATATAATATTTTTTTTGTATATGCATTTTACTTAAAAAAAATGAATGATAATATATTTTTATATAATATTAAAGATTTAAATATAATATATATAAATATTAAAATTTAAATATTATATATATAAATATATAAAAATTATATAATATGTACGTAAATCCTACATATTGCTTTGCATTATAAAGAATGATAAATTATATTATATTTGCAGTGTAAATTAAATTAAATATATTATAATTTGAAATTTTGTTGTTTAGCCAATTTCATTTCAAATTTAATGTGTTTTATCAATGAATTTTGAATTTATTTAAAATTTATATTAAAAATGTAATTTTTAGATATATTATAAATTTATTATCCACCGTCTATCATCATCACTATCACTCTCACCACTTCTACTGCTAATCCAAGATTTAATGCTATAAGATTGTTAGCACAAAGATTCTAATCATGGTGATGCGTGTATATATATATATATATATATATATATATATATATATATATATATATATATATATAAAGTATACAGATAATATTGCTTTCTTTTATGATTAATATGTTCTATTTACTTCGATAAATAATGGCACATTATTACTCATTTGATTAAAAATATGTATTTCTATAATAATTATATTCATCAAATAAATATGACTATAATATCAAATATATATATATATAATTAACTTTTTAAAATAGTCTATGATTATGACATAAAATTCCTTTTTCACCTTTTTTTTTAATACAGTTTATATTTTCATTTATTTATTTTGAATGAATAAGCTCAAACCTTCCTCCTTCAGTCAAAGCGATGACTTTTCAGGTCGTTTCAAGTCAATTTTCACTGTACAATGTTTGAACGTCAGCGGTTGCTTTTTTTTAAAAATTTAAGTATGCTTTAAAACGAATTAATAATTTAAGTATTATTTTAAAAAAATTTAGATATAGATATAATCATACACTAATTGAGCGACTAATATGCGACATTAAATCCGACACGACGTGAAGACTGGATAGGAGTGGCCGCTAATTTTACTGCCAAAGTGAATAGGGATGATCGACTGATTGGCCCCATTCACAAGCCAACCTCCCTTCCATGATCCAAGCTCCCATTCTGCGATCCGAGCTCTCCTCGCGAGTCGCCAACCCTGCTTCTCCCTTCTGAGCACGAGCACCTTCCTCTTTTTTCGGACCACGCTTTCAAATGAATGCTTCCGCCATCATGGACCGCCGATGATTTTTGCCCGCATTCTGTGTTTGACACCTTTCCTCTCCATCTAATAGCCCTTGTAACCCAACATTAGCTTCCGACAGCTTCGTTCCTTTCAGGTAAGTTTCAACCATTCGTAGTTCTAAGTAATACATTGTCGTCTTCAGAAACACACGATAAATCTCTAATTTTTCATTTATAATTAATTAGATTGTGTATTAAGAGAATTTGGTTTAGGATTTCAGGCTTGAGTTGTGGTTAAGGGATTTGATTTATAATTTTGGGTGATAATATACTCTTTAACATTTAATATATGTCGAGTATATTATTGAAAATGATTGTGAAATATTTTGGGATGATATTAGTAGGATTTGAATCGTTGCAGTTGACTTATAAGATTAGAGTCAGTGACCTTTAGAGCAAGTCACCTTAGATGATTTGTTCGCATAACGTGTCGATTGAGTTAAATATTGTTTGATTTATATAGTCTGTACTACAAAATTTGTAAGCGCGATATTTCTCTAAATTTAGGGAATACTGATATGATTGGTTATTTTTCAGTTATTTGAGGAATGAGTAGAGAGTTTTTTTTGTTGATCCTATTTTATGGAGGTGAACTAAGTGTCGATGAGCAGTTCATTCCAAGTTATGTGGTGAAATCGTCGCTTTCTCACTGTACAACACCTTATTGGAATTGAAATAAAGAATTATGAGATCCTTGCACATTGATTCATAGCATCACATAGTCAATCTTACATGTCGTTATCCGATGGGTATGATAAAGATCGATATTTCATGATGAAGTTTACGCTTTTGGACGAAGCTTCGCCGATATTGTTGTATGTGAAAGTCGAGGATGCTAATGTTGCATCCACATCAGCTGATCCAGTTTTAAGGTCAGCAAATATACCATCGACGCATATACAAGATTCATCGTACCTACTCCTCTGACGACACAGAGCAGCTTTGACGAATTGATTCCCAGGTAATACCTTCTTTATCTTTCCCTGCTTATACTATTAATATTTAATAGCAATGTGTGTTATGGTACTTATGAGTGTCATGGAAGCAATGATGTTATTTATCTATCAGAAGAACCATATGTGCCTCAGAATGCTACAGGCGATGATGTGTATGAAACTATAAGAAGTGGCTCAAGTAATGACTCTAAGAAAGATATCAGTGATGATGATTGTTCACCTAGGTTAGAAGCTATGGTTGAAAATATAGCCAGTCGGGATCTCTTAAAAAATCATTCATTCCAGAATATTAATAGTAAAAGCCAAATATTGTCCACTAATGAGTATGTTCGGATGTGTCAAACCACGAGAGAGTGGGACAATGATATTTACTTTGACGGTTCATCTGATGAAAATGTCCTAACAGATGATGTTGAAATCCCATGTTATCTTATAGAAGGAATGTGTTTTACAAGTAAAAAGAGCCATCAGTTTGCTATTATTGGATGGTGTATAGTTAATAATATTCAATTGCAAACAGTTACCTCAAACCAGAAGAACTATATTGTGATATGTGTACATCACGATAGTCTTAAAAGAGCATGTAATTGACGCCTACATTGTAACAACAACAGACATTTAGGGGGTGCCTGGAGAATCTCTAGAGTTGGAGATCACCACAGATGTATCTCAATGTAGCGAGTACTAGTGGTCATCGGCAATGCAGTTCCAAATTCATGGTTTCTTTCAGTATACTTGTAATCAGGCATCAAATTGATCTGAAATCTTGGGAGATTATAGGTAGAATGGAATCAAAGTTAAATGTAAAAGTTTCCTACATGAAGGCCTAGGATGCTAGGAGTAAAGCAATAAAAGTAATTTTTTGTAGTTAGGAAGAGTCTTATAGGACTCTAAGCATTTTTATGGAAGCAGTTTGTACTACTTTACTTGATACAGTATATAGAATGCAGTCTAGCAGTATACATCAATTTCAGAGACTTTTCTGGGCATTTGGTCCTTCTATTTTGGTAAGGCTACCGGAGATGGTATATTTTTGTTAGACAAGTATCGTGGTACATTACTTACTACTGTTAGAATAGATGGAAATAATGGTTTGTTTCCTCTTGCCTTTGCTATCATTGAGTCTGAGTCGACTGATTCTTGGTTATGGTTCTTAATGTGTTTACATGATATGCTGCCTGTGGTGTCAACTAGATGCGATTTGTGCATAATATCTGATAAGCATGCTGGCTTGTTGCGTGGGTGCAGAGATATTTTTTCGTGGGCCGCTCATAAGCACTGCTTATGCCATCTGCGTGAGAATTTCAAAAGGTGATACATAGATTGAGAATTGGTGATGTGGAATTTCTTTGCCATAAAATGTATATGGCTGGAAACACTGATAACATTTGTGAGTTTAATCGATATATAAGTGTTGACCTCATTTTTAGGATGAGATCTCAACCCCTCCATCTTAGACATACGACTCCTCTTAGACTTTAAGAGATCCTTAGTCTTAAGTCATATAAAGTGATTACGTAGAAACTTAACCTAACTCTAGAGACTTAGAAGAGTTAGCCATAGGAATGTTAGGAAAATTTGTCTACCCTATAGCTTGAACCAACTCCTGACTTCCTTCCTTCAAGTCAAATTCAAATCAACTCCAAACTCATATCAACTTCAACTCCAAATCAAACCTTGAATCAATTTCAATGGATTTTCTCAAATCATGAATCAATTCCAAATAATAGAAACCCATGAGTGAAATCCAAATTCAAATTCCAAAAATCTTTCCTAAGCCATTTGATTCTATCTTACGGACTTAGCTCAAATCAAATCCAAATCAATTCAAATTAAAAATATATATATTTCTCATAAGCCATTTATATTCTCATTTATATTCACATATATAAATGAAATATAAATTCAAATCAATCAAACTAAATCCAAATCCAAATAAAAAATCTTTCCTAAGTCTTTTAATTCCCTCTTAAGGACTTAGCCTAAATTAAATTCAAATCAATTAAAATTCAAGAAATTTTCTCATAACCCATTTATATTCTCATTTATATTCACAAATATAAATGAAATATAAATTCAAATATCCAAAACCAAATTCAAAACTCAAACTCAAATTCAACCAAAATCTAACCTAAGCCTTTCAAGTCAAAATCTTAAACTTAGCCATATCAAACTCAAATTAAGCCAAACCCTTGATTTTTATTCATGATTTAATCAATCCTTCAATCATGAATCCAAATATAAACATAAACTTCAATCCTTAAATCAAAACTAAATTCAAAAATCAAATCCAAGTCAAACCCATATTCACCCTTTTGACTTGAAATTATCAAATAAATCAAAACTCATTTGACTTCAAATCTCTTGCAAATGGATTTATATTTCAATCATAAATCCATATGTGAGTTCAACCAAACTTGAATCAAGCCTTGATCAAGTTAACTAAACCTAATTGGCTCACTTGATCCAAAGTGGCCAATTTGACCTACATGAACAAAAATTCAATTCAATCCAAATCAAGGTGAATTGATCTAATCTATACTTCATGTCATATTTTTTGAACATCATAGGTTAATCAATTGTCATGAATTGGGTCAAACCAAGTCAACCTAGACCATTGACCAAGTCAACCCTTCAAGCCACATGAATCAAAACTAGCCAAATTGCAATATAAACCAAATTGATTGAAACCAATGGCTCAAGTTCACTCCAAATTGATTATTGAACTTAACCAAAGCCTCAATTAAATCCAATTTTTTCAATTGGCCAACTAGACCCAACCTAGCATAATTGACCATGAACCTAACTTGACCTAAAAGGTTAAATCAAGTCAAAATTAAATATAAACCAAATTAATTGGAAATAAAGATATCAATCAATTTCAAATGATCAACCAAACCCAAACCAAGCCATGATTCAAGCCAATTTAGTCAATTAGGTCAAATCAGTCAACTTATCATAAATTGACCTGAAGGATCAAATTGTCCAAAATCTAAATTAAATCTAAATTAAACCAAATCAATTAAAATCAATTGAACTAATATACTCTGAATAGTCATTTGAACTTGACCCAACTCTTAGTTTGACCCAATTGGTCAACCTAACTCATTTTGACCTGATTTGACCTAAATGGGTCAAATTACCCAAATTAAACCAAATGAACTTCAAATGACATAAAATTTGGTCCAACTTACTTTTGACTCATTTAAAATCTTTTTAAATCAAATTCAATATTAAATGACCACTTTTCCCTTGGGTTAAGGGCATTCCATGAGAAAAGACACTTTCCCAAGTGGTCATTTCTCTTCCTTGGCCACTTGGCACTCACCCATTGGTCAACATAGGTTCCAATGACACTGATTTTTTGATCCAAGGAGTGATTGGGGCAGCCATGACTCATGGGGAGGTGAAATCACCTCACCTCTCCCATTGGAACACTTGGCATGAAGGACACTCACCTCCTCTTGGCTAGGACACCCACTTGTCCTTCATGGCAGCCACTTTTTATGCCTTAGCCAACCATTGGGAGCCACCTAGGATGATTCTCTTCCATTCTCAACCACCCCAAGCCAAATGACATGAGTCTGGAGCTAAAATTTTAAACAAAAAATGGATTTTAGCTTCATTTTCACTCAGTTTTGATTCTAAGGCTTTAGAGGATAAAGAAGACCTCATTCCTCTCATTCTCCTCCTCTTAGAGCTCCCAAAGCCATTGACAATCACCCCCATTTCATTTTGGAGAGAAATACTTCAAAACTAAGTGGATTTCGGTGAGAAAATGATGATCACTGAAGAAAACTTTGTTTCGAAGTGAAGGCGAGGATCTAAGATCAGTCCAAGGCTTCTTCCCTCATTCAACAGCATGCTCGAGTCACCACCGCCACCGAAAATCATCCTCGGTGAGGTAACCTTCAAAAACCATAGTAAGCCTTAGGATCCTTTATTTTTTGATAGTTTTTGCATGATTTTTATGAATCTATTCTAGATTATCCTGTATTTTTACTATAAATCATCCCAATTAGAAAATAGAATTTTTTTTGGTGTGAATCGATGTGAAAACGAGTCCATTTGGACAAGTTTTCAATTAGAAACTCTCTTTTTTTTTAAAAGGCTATTTTTACTGTTCACTGTCGGCGGGCTACAACCATCGTCCGATCCCACGGTTCACGAGATTGAACGGCTAGGATCACGCGTGGATCACGCGATCCTGGCCTTCGGATCTCCTAATGCAATATGGACCGTCCGATCATGCGGTTCACGTGATCGGATAGCTCGAGAAGCGCACCCCGCCTCGATCTGCGGCGATATGGACCCCCATCGTGATCGGACCGCCCGAGCGAACCGTGTCGCTTCCAAACCATTAAGCGTTTCCTACCCATCCCGACGACATCGCGACGCATCGAAGCGGCACCGCATGGCGCATGCGTGTCATGCAGCATCGCACATCCAATCATGTGGCGCCACGTGGCGCCGCATTGCCACGTTAGCGCCACGCGAATTTTTTGATTTAAAAAATTAATTTAAATCACCTAAAACTTGAAAAATTCATAAAAAATAAAATACTTAACCACAAATTGTAAATAAAGGCTCGTTGGATTCTTCTTTCCAAGAGGAATCCAACAAACCCAAAATCTCCAAATTTACTGAGTATTTTGAGCTTAATATGAGTTTTAGTAAAAATCAAATTTCTTTAATTAAACCAAAAGTACATGTCAGATTAAGTTGAAATTCTCAGAGATTAAAATTGATGTTAAAATACACCTACCATAAAAATTTAAATTCAAAATGACCTTTGGATTAAAATATATTAAATTTTGAGTGTCAAATAATTTATTTTAATAAAATAAATTAAGAGAATTTATAAAAATCATTTAAATCAATTGAAATTTCTTAAATTCATAGCTAATTGTAAAAAAAATCCAAAAAATACAAACTCAAGTTCATTTTAAAGATAATTCAGAAGAGAATCCAATAAAATTATTTCTAATTCAATTTGAATAGTAGATGTGCCTTAATTAAGGTTTATTTGAAAATTTAATAACCCTAATCACTCTTTAATGACTTCATTAATTAATTCCAAACTTCTTAGGCATGTTTAGTGGGATTACTTTTGCCTCCCCTATTTTTCTTGAAATTTATTAATAAGTTAATTTAAAAAATTAATTAATTAACCCCTAATCACTCTCTTAATATAATTAAGATTAATTAAGCATGTGAACAGTGATTTAATTTCTTGATTAAGATAATTAAACTTTGTTTAAGTGATTAAGAGATTTATGAAATGATTTTTGGGATATTTTCCTTAAACTATTCCCTAAACCCCCTTTCTTCCTTAATCCAAATCTAATTAAGGGTTAATCCACTAATGATCTACTTAATTAATCAAATTAAATTCTAAAAACTAAAATTAATCCAGAAACTTAATCAATCCTTCTTGGGTAGATACGTAAGTGTTCAATAATCTAAGTAAACTTAAGGAAATCATACCTAACCCATATGTGTGGGAAATGTTTTGAAAGTACTTAAATTAAATCATTTAGCTTAATTTATCATTAATTGTGAGCCAATTGCATTAGGTGCCTTTCTTTCTTAGGATGCATTGGTGATTTAAATTTCTTATGATTTTATGTCATACATTGGCTCATAATTATTTGATTAAATATGTTAAAGTGGTATATGTAAGGGGTAATTAATAAACTTAATCTACACCTTAACCTAACCAAAGCATAAAATTAATCTAATCACCTAAAAATTAAACTAAAATAATACTCACATGTGTGAATGGGTAAGGACCAGCAAACCTTCTCACACTTTTCTAATTCAAATCGAACTCAAAGCAAAATGAAAGTCTCTTTAAACAACTTTTGATTCTCTTTAAATGATCTTATTGTATGAGATTGTCTTTAAGAATTAATTAGAGTGAATGAAATTACATGCTTACATCACTTTATTTATTTTCTAGCATGTTAAATGTGTATGTCATATGAGTTTCATGCATTCATGCTTTTCAAAAATCAAATTCAAAAATAAAATATTTTCTTTATATTAAATTACATGTTTTGGCTAAAGTAAAAAATATGAGTGACTATTATCACTATTAAATTCAAAACTAATTTCAAAATCTATAAATTAAATACTTAAAACTGAAAGTGTGCTACTTATAATTATTTATAAGCTTAGATGTGGATATAAATATGAAGATGTGCATAGTGTAGCCTTCCTTCTCTTTTCTTTTGGTATGATTTTGAATAGGATTTGGCAAAGCATATAGTTTATTTGAAAAGAACATAACACTTGCCTAATTCCCTTCCTATTCATTCCTATACTATTACTTAAGAAGGACATCTACATTTGCACATATAAATTGCATAAATAAAATAAATCAACCAATACAAACTTTTTGCATCTTTCTTTTCCATTCATTTCTTTTGTACACATGCTTATATTTAAGGAAAGTGGTATATTAGTCTGGACAACCCCAGGATTACGAGGCTTTAAGTAGCCCTAAGTTTGTCTTGTACCTTACACCCCTGGTTAACAATAGTGTCATACTCACTTATGCCTTTCATACATACATGTGTGCATGTAAAAAATGGATAAGAAAATCTCTTTTCTACTTAATGAAAATCATGCATCATAAAGCATTCAAATTTTCTTAAGTAACTCACTTAGCATTCTCTTTCCATACATTTCTTTTTGTATATGCACATGTATTTAAGAAAAGTGGTATATTAGTCTAAACAACACCGAAGTTTTGAGGCTTTAAGTAGCCCTAAGTAGGTCTTGTACCTTACACCCCTGATTAATAATGGTGTCATGCTCACTTATGTATTTTATACTTGTAAATGTGCATATGAAAAATTGATAAAAGAATCACTCTCTTATACTTAACAAAATCATGCATACATGAAACATTCCAAGTTTCCTTAAGCAACCTCTCTTAGCATTCATTATTAAGGTGTGCTAAATACTTGCATCGAATGTATAGATATGATTAGGATTCATTCATATGCATGATACACACGTGGGAAAGAAATAAAATATTGTGTGCTTTGAGATAGTAATTCACTTTACTTAATCTTAAAATGCAATTCTTTTTGAATAAGTTTGTTTAGAGAAAATCTAAATATAAGATTAATTAAAATGCATAATAAAATATTCACTAAACAAAAATCATTAATGAATCTATCTTAGAAATCACATACGGTAGAGAGGAAAGAAAAGTTCTCTTCTATTTTCCTCTCTTTATAACCTTTAATAATTAAGTAGGTTCATTCAAACTAAATCAAATCATCAAATAAAATTAACCAATATCAACTAAACAACTTAAATGAGACTACCCTTCTAAGTTGAACCTTTTCACACTTAGAAAATCCTAACCTTAAAGCCTAGCTAAGCATACCACACAAACCTTACATGGCACACACATTAGGCTAAGTCTCCACTTTTAGTCCTATGTTAGGGCGGTGCATGATTTGATGTTTACTTTTATTTTGTGATATTATATTTTAGTCTATATGTTAGGATATATGTGCATAGAATGAATGGTAGGATGATTTAGTCAAATCATCATCTTCTGTAGGGGATTGTGCTTAAGGGGCGATGTAATAAAATTATAACTACTTTTATTGTGCAGGTTGCTTATACCCCTAAGCATAATCCAAAATAGGTCAGGTGGACTTAGTTGCCCATGTATGGGATGCTAAGTCCAATTTGTTTATATACATGCTTGGGAATGTGTAGTTTGTTTAGATAATCTCTATTTTTCAGGTTTTAGTTAGATTTACTTTTTCCCTTTTCATATACTTTTGTAATTAGAATTTTGGAATGATTATTATGGGGGATTAGGATGAACATTGGTTATAAGACTATGTCTTATATACCATGTGAAGCCTTTGGAGCATCCACATTCCAACCATTCAGAAGAAAGAACCAAAAGAAGAAAGAATAAATGAATAAATGAAGACCCCCATAACATGCATTTTCTTACTTGATTGTAAATTAATTCATTTGTAATCCAGGTTGTATAAGGGTAGAGCTCGGCTACCTAATTTATTTTCAGGTTTGTGCGGTGGTGCCCGACCACACTTGGCCTCTTATTCTTTTGCGCTAGCTTTATAAAATGTTTGATGTTTGATTAGCTTGTACATTAGGAATGGAATGTTTTCCTAGTTTCTTTCTTGCCTTAATGTATGGCCTGGAAGATGATTAGGCTCTTAGGAATAAATAAATCTTCTACCAAATTAAATAATTCAAAATTTAAAATAAATAACTTATAACCTCACATAAAGCTTAGGCTATAAATCAAGATAAAAGAATTAGCAACCCCTTAGCTGAATGTTGTCTTTTCCTTCCTAAAATCATGCATAAAAACATATTGCTTCACTCTTGATTTGGAGGGCTTCCACCCGTACCAGAGAACTTGGCTTGACATTTGAGAGCCATGGTGAAAACACACCTCATTTCTAGCTAATTTTTGGCCCATAATCTAATTTCTCATGCATTAGGCATATGAATCCTATAGCTTGAGTTAAATTAATTGTCCAAAAATGACAATAAAATATATGAAAACTTTGTATTAAATTCAAGTCATTACTCATGTCTTATATGATCTAGTCTCTTAGGGAGTGTGTTTAAGGACTTAGTCTCTTTCTACATAAACAACAGCCTAGCTGTCTTACATAAATCATAAGACTTGCCTACATGTATCTAAAATCATAGGAGGAGTTAGTTGGCAGCCACCCATAAGCAGTTGTAAGTCCAAACAGTCGAGTGGTTTATCCTCTCTTGTGGAGGTAAACCATATACCCATTTTTGCCTTTGACTTAGGTCGTGCTTTGGCTCTCATCAAAGCTCCCTAGATTTCAGTTCCGAGGTTGCTTCTCCCCTTGGCGGGCCACAAGTATAAATCCTCACCTCTTAGGCATTTTCCATGAACTTATATTATGGAATTATAAGCCCTAAATTTCTAACAAAAAATCAACTCAAATGAATAAATCAATTCAACTTCAAAAATATAAAGCCCAATCATAGGATAGTTTGGGATGCTTACTAGGCTTCCTAGTATCGAAAGCATCCCCTACTTATATTCCTTTGGCTCTGAAAAGAACCCCCTCCTCTTGATCAATCTCACTTGATTTACCAAAAATAAACTAATTGATTGATAGTCTTACTTATTAAAATCTTTGGAGACAACGATCATTTACCTTAATCGAGAGTATTCCTAAGGAATCCCCCTCCTTAAGATGTAATTAACTATAGGGGCTTGCCCTTATAGGAAACTTAACAAACTCGGTTTAAAATAAACCCTTCTTTACTTTTTCATATAAAGTAGGGGAAGAATATCTGGTAAATACGAAGACCTATAGTCCTTAGGAGTCATTATTGAAGTGATTAGGTCCATTGTATGGCGGTGAGTTCTATCTTTTGAGATAGTACACCTCTCCTCAATGTCATATCTAATCACCCTAATAAGAACATCTGCAGATCTATGTGGTGTCCCAACTAAAGATGTATATTTCTATTTTCATTTATCCTCTTCAAAAGGATAGATGAAGGAAAAAATATTTCACCACAGATATTTCTGGAGACTCCGTTAGGGAAGGTTCCTCTCTCCATCTTTGGTAAATGATCGTTGTCTTCAAGTATCGATAGTGGATTTGTATTTTATATGAATCCGAGACTATCCTTCTTTTCCGTTGGCACTTAGTTTATTTCATCCTTAAGCTAAGCTATCCAACATCCTTTAGATTTTAGGACCTCATTCCATGTAGGTCTTAAAACCCCTATTGGGTTCTCCAATAGGTGAAAATAAAAATTTAATAAAAAGAAATAACTAAAGACTTCCTCCTTACTATTTCTTTGGTAAGGAAAGGTTCATTCCAAAAATAAAGAAAGAATAAATCCTTTTTATGAAAAACATCATCTTTCCAAAAAGCACTTTTTTCAAAATGCACATAATAAAATATTTTCACAAAATTTTTTGCAAACCAACCTCATCTAACAATCTTCATGATTATTATATGTAGGATTTTTAATAAAATAAAATAATAATAAAACCCAAAATAATTCTTTTCAAAAAACACAAGTGAACTTCCTTATTCAATTTATTAAATGAGGACTTCACTTTCCAAAAGTCAAAATCAAAATAAAAAATAAGATTTTTTAAAAAAAAAGCACATATGAACCTTTCCATTCAGTACACTCACATCTATTGAGTGGAAATTTCACTTTCAAATAAAACTAAATTTTTCAAAAGCACATATGAACATCTCCATTCAATATACTCAAATTTATTGAATTATGATTTCATTCCCAAATAAAAAAAATAACATCATTAGGAAATCCCACTTAAACATATCCCATATATGATTAAGTGGGAATTCTCCTTTCAAAAAGCAATAACCACACACAATATAAATTTTTCACATTTGCAAAAATAAGATTGACTTCCATTCTTACATACCCAAATTTGTTAAATGGAAGTCTTCTTTTCAAAAATCAAAACTTAACAATCATATTAAAATTTCCAAAAGTCAAAATCAAAATCAAAAATAATATATTTTTTTTAAAAAAAGCACATATGAACCTTTCCATTCAATACACTCACATCTATTGAGTGGAAATTTCATTTTTCAAACAAAACTAAAATTTTCAAAAGCACATATGAACATCTCCATTCAAATACCAAAATTTATTGAATGAAGATTTCATTCCCAAATAAAAAAATAACATCATTTGGAAATCCCACTTAAACATGTCCCATATATGATTAAGTGGAAATTCTTCCTTTCAAAAAGCAATAACTACACACAAAATAAAATTTATACATTTGCAAAAATAAGATTGACTTCCATTCTTACATACCTAAATTTGTTAAATAGAAGTCTTCTTTTAAAAAAAAAAATCAAAATTTAACAATCATATTTTCAAAATTTAAAACACATTTGGAACTTCATTTAGCATACTCAAATTTGCTAAGTGAAGTCTCAAAATTCAAAAATAAAAAATTTTCAAACACATTTGGAACTTCATTAAGCATACTCAAATTTGCTAAGTGAAGTCTCCAAATTCAAAACCAAAAAATTTTAAACATATTTGAAACTTCATTTAGCATACTCAAATTTGCTAAGTGAAGCCTCCAAATTCAAAACCAAAAATTTTCAAGCACTTTTGGAACTTCACTCTTTAGCATACCAAATTTTCCAAAAAGAAGTTTCCATTTTTCAAAACAAAACCAAAACATAAAATGTTTAAAACACATCTTTTGGAATTTCATTTAGCATACTCAAATTTGCTAAGTGAAATTTCCATGAAGTGGAACTTCATCTTTAGCATACCATATTTGCTAAAGTAAAGTCTCCACTTTCAATCAAAAACAAATCAAAACAAAAATGAAACTCATTAGGATTTCCTTAGCATACCCAAATTTGCTAAGGATCCTACTTTTGCAAAAATAAAAATATACAAAATAAATAAAACACTTTAGGATCTTCTTAGCATACTCAAATTTGCTAAGAATCCTATTTTCAAAAATCAAACAAAACACACTTGGGTTCTTCACTTAGCATACCTAAATTTTCTAAGTGGGAATTCCAATTTTCAAAATCAAACAATCATTCACAGAAAGAAATAATTATTTTCAAACACTTCTCTTAGCATATCCAAATTTGCTAAGTAAGTAAAATTTTGAAACACCAAATCAAAAAAAAAAACAAAAATCAATTGACCTTTTACTTTAACATGCCCAAAATTGTTAAAGGAAAGGGTCCTAAAATCAAAATCTAATTTCAAACATGAACCTATGGAAGCATCTTTCTAAAAATATTTGAATCAATTTTTCAACATACCCAAATTTATTGAAGTAGGATTCATATTAAAAATTCCTCTTTCCAATTAAATTTCTAAATCTTCTTTAAATCCATTTGAACCCCACTTAACACTTCCAAGATGTTGGATGTGGATTTAAATTTTAAATTCAAATTCAGAAATCAACAAAACAGAAATCTGATCCAAGCTTATTTCCAACATTACAGATTCTCAGCATCAGTTACAACTATAGTTCAATTCTTCAGTTTCTCAGTTGATTATAAATGACAGGCTCATAGAAGTTTGTGTTCACTTTTTCATATGGCATAGACTTGGCCTTGGATCAGGCCAATCTCCCCCGAGGCGATCAAGCCCACCTTATCCATTTCAGCAAGGGATTTGAAGGAGTGAAGATCACCTGTGAGGGCAATCCCTTCACAATTGTCAATTTGACTGTAGTGGTTGGGCGTAGGTCATCCATTGAGTTACCCTCTACCTCCCTCATTAAAGAGGAGCAAGCGCCCCACCAATTTTAGCAGTGATAGTGATAGCGCCTACCCGCCCCATGGTTTTCCATGCTGCCCCAGTAAGGGCTAGCACCCACTCTTTGGCACCCTCTAAGGGTAAGGCTCCTCTGGTCCCAGAGATTGCCTCCCCAACCTTTGAGGTTGGGTCTAGTTCTTACTCTACTCATCATACCCAGACATAGAGGAGAAATAAAAATCGCATGATTAAGCGGTATAATACTAGGATTGCTAGAGAGATGGAGGCCGCTACGCGGTTAATTATATATGAGGTACCTATTTTGATCACCCTGCTGGTTACAGCAAACCAGTTTCATCCTCTCTCTAGGTCAGATAGAGAGGATGCTAAGAGGATTCATACTTCACCTCCACCAGTGGTTCAACACCAGCCCTTAGTTACTCGGAGTAGGAGGTCATATTCTAGCCTCCGATCAGTCTTACGCCAGGTTGGCAGAGCTTACAGATGTTCAGAGTCCGGAGCTCAATTTGATTTGAGATCCATCATCCCCCGTAGCATGGGGAAACACCTTCGACAAAAGAGGGGCCAGAGAGGCCCATACATATGTTCATATCACTAGTAGGGAGAGACAAAAGTTCAGTCGTCAGTCGACAGCTGTTGACCTCACTTTTGGAGTGAGCTCTTAACCTCCTCTTCTTAGACTTAGGACTCTTCTATACACTAAGATTTTCTTATTCATAAGACACATCTAGTGATTAGGTGAACACCTAACCTAAGCCTAGAGACTTAGAAGTGTTAATCATAAGATTAGGCTATGCCTTAGGGTATAAGGAAATTACCTATCCCATAGCCTAAACCTAATCTAGATACACTTTCTCAAATCAAACCTAGACTCAATTCTCAAATCAAATCTCAAATTCAAATTCAAATTCCAAATCTAATTTGAAAATTTGACTCCAAATGATTGAAACCCAAAATCAAATCCAAACCCTAAAACCCATTCCCAAGCCATATGAACCATATTCATAAGCTTAGCCAAAACTTTCCTTAAATCAAATCAAACTCGATCTCTTTATAAATCATTATTCCTTCATTTATATTCACAAATATAAATGAAATCCAAATTCAAATGACCAAAACTATATCAAAATCAAATCCAAACTCAATCTAAACCCTTTAAGCCAATTCTTTGGACTTAGCCAAATTCTATCCAGATCAAGTCAAAACTAATGAATTATCTCTTGAATCAATCATTCAATCAATTATCTACCCAAATATAAATGAAACCTACAACCATCAAATCAAATCGAAACCAACCCTCAAGTCAAACCCAACTTAGCCCTTTTGACTTGAAAATTTCAAATGAGCCAAAATCCCTTAGACTCCAAATTGATTGTCGTTGAACTTATGTTTCAATCTAGGGCTCATATATAAGTTCAACTAAATTCGAATCAAACCAAAACCAAACTAATTGACTCACTTAGGTGCACTTGACCTAAAGTGACCTAAAGGACCAATTTGAGCCAACTTCTAATCCAACCCAAATTGGATTGAACCAAGCTCACCAAAATCTTACACCATGATTGTTGATCACCCTAGGATGATCAATTGCAATCATCAATTGCCAAACCAAGCCCAATTGGCCATTTGATCCAAATTGACCCAAATTGGCCTAAAGAACCAAATTGGGTCAAATCATGATCTAACCCAAACTGATTGCAACCAATGGCTCAAGTTCATTCCAAATTGATTACTAAACTTAACCAAAGTCATAAATAAACCCAATTTGATCAATCGAGCCTAATTGGGTCACCTTGACTCAACCTAGCCCAAATTAGCCTAAAGGGTCAATTTGGCCTAAATCAAAATTAAATCCAAATTAATTCAAACCAAAGACCACATTCATCTTCAATTAGTCAATTGAACATGAATCAACCCATAACCCAAGCTAATTTGGCCAATTTTGGTCAAATGGGTCAATTTGACCTAAAATGACCAGACCCCAAATTGGGCCAAATCCCTTGAAACCAAGCCAAAACCCATTGGGGGCTGATCAAATCTGACCCAAACCCATTTAGGATCAGCCCAAAATAAACCCAACCCATTTTAAATTTCTCATGAATCATCCCCCACATAGGATTCCAACTAACCTCATTTAATTCCCCCATCACATGCACTTAACCCCTCATCACATATCTCCAATATTTCAATTGAATAAATCTGATCATATGGCAGCAAGAGAGGACTTTGGAGCAAAAATCCAAAGTCCTCAATCAATCTTGCATCCATCCCAACCACCCCAACTAGATGACAATCAATTTGGAGCCAAAAAATTCAAAAATATTTTGAATTTTTGGCCATTATAAAAAGAGGGGGAGATGAGGCTTGAAATCTCTTCCTCCCACCACTATTCAGCCCCCAAAAACTCCCCAAAGCAAAAGGGAACCCATCCCCCACTTCGTTTAGCCACTTTGAGCTCAAATAATACAAGAATTTGCTCTTCCGGCGAGGCGATGGTAAACATCGGAGAAGGAGGCATTTCGAAGAGAAGCAAGGGCTAAAGATTACTCTGAAGCTTCCTCACACACATAAGATCTCCCTCGGATCTTCACCATCGCTGAAAATCATCCCCGGTGAGGTAACTTTCGTCAAACTATAGCCTACCCTAGGATTTTGCATATTTTGTATTAAATTTTTCACGATTCTAGGAATTTCCTTTAGAAAATCTAGCACTTTTTTTTTAAATCATCACAAATAGCAAATAAAATTTTTTTGTGCGAATCGGCGTGAAAACGGGTCTATTTGGACAAGTTTTGGCTTAAAAACTTTCATTTTTTCCAAAAATACCCCTAAAAATACTGTTCATCGTCGGCGACTCACAGCCACCGTCCGATCCCACAATTCACAAGATCTGATGGCTCAGATCATGTGGTTCGCGCGATCGGATGTCTCTGATCGCGTGATCCGAGCTTCAGAGTGAGTGATCCGAGCTTCATATCGTCGAAAATGATATGGACCGTCGATTATGGTTTCGCTGATCGACGGCTCAGATCGTCGCCGGCCGCGATCGCTGATCTTCTGATCATCGATCGATCTGATCGACGTCAGTGTCGATGTATTTCCTAAGATATATATATATATATATATATATATATATATATATATATATATATATATATATATATATATATATATATATATAAAATAAAAAATAATAATAATTTAAATCATTTGAAACTTCAAAAATTCATAGAAAATAAAATACTTAACCAAAAATTGCAAACAAGGTCTCGTTGGATTTGTCTATCTGAGAGGAATCCAATAAACCCAAAATACTCAAAATTTACCGAGTATTGTGAGCGTAATTTAGGATTTAGTGAAAACCATATTTCATTAATTAAGCCAAAAATATAGGACAGACTAAGTTGAGATTTTCAGATATTAAAATAATGTTAAAATACACCTACAATAAAATTTTCAAGTTAAAACAACTTCGAGATTGGGAGAAATTAAAATTTTAAATTCAGATTATCAATTTTAATAAAATAAATTAAATAAAAATTCAGAAATTTACAAAAATCTTCAAGATGATCTAAATCACTTCAATTGATATCAAGGACTCTTAAGAAAAATGATTTGATCTTTTGAATATTAAGAAACCCAAATAAACACTTAAGATTAGAGTTTAAACAATTAAAAAGTTAATTAAAATATAATCTAAAAATAACTCAAATATTAAATCAAAAATTAGAAATTGAATAGCATTCATTAAATCAATAATCAAACTTTAAATCAAAAAAATATCATCTTTCAAGGAGATTAAATTAAATATGATTAAATCTATTTAAGTTAATAAAACTCAATTAAATGATTAAATCTTAAATCAAACTCAAAATCCAACAAACTTAGAAAACTTTAATAATTTGATACTAATCAATTAAACTAAATAAAATTAAAGCAAACTTAATTAATCTCATGATTAAATCACATCCATTTGGATAATTAAATAACCATTGAATATTTCCTAATAACTAAATTGAACATGTTAATGAAACAAACATAATAAATAAATCAAATTAAGTAAAACCCTAATCATAAATAATCAAACTCAATTGGTCAAACATTTAATTAATGAAAATTTAATAAATTAATCCATCATCTTAATTAATCAAATTAATTTAAATAAGTCACATTAAAGCTAACTCTAAAATTAAGCTTAAATCAAACCCATATTAAATTTAATAATCACACCCTTAAATAAACTAATTAAGTTAATTAAATTAATCATATGAAACCTAAACTTAATCAAACATAATTAAGATGCAATTAAACACTAATCAAAACTTAAATTAAACCTAAATCATTAAGTCATTAATCACTAATCAAATAAACCTTTAATTAATCTAATAATTTTAATTGAACCGTAATCAAACTTAATTAATCAAACATCTAATTAATGCAAACTTAATAAATTAATCCATTATCTTAATAAATCAAATTTAACTTTATAAATCAGATTAAAGTTAATTCAAATTAAATACTTAATTAATCTAATTAATTTAATCTATTAAATAAATTAATTAAGTAAATTACATTAATCATATTAAACTTAAGCTTAATCAAACATAAAATGCAATTAAATGATAATCAAACCCTAATTTAAAAATCATTAATTCATCAATTACATCATTCTCAAATAAACATGAAATCAAATTGAAACTTAAACAAATCTTTATTTAATTTAATCATACCTCTTAAACAAACTAATTAAGTTAATCAAACATTAAACTTAATTAATCAAAATGCAATTAAATATTAATCAAAATATAAATTAAACCTAAACCATTAAGTCATTAATTACATCATTTGTCAAACAAATATGAAACTAAATTAAAAAATTAAACAAACCTTTATAATTAACATACACTTATTAATTAAACAAATCACATAATCACAACACCTAAGCAAACCCATGGACCAATAAAGCTAATTAAATCAAATTGAATCAAATTAAGTTAAATCAAGAAAGATTCTCATCAATTTAATAGAATCAAATCAAATCTCATTCAACCTACTTAAATAAAATAAATTAATTAACTATCCAATATATGAAATCAAAATGCAAACCAAACTTTGATGAACATGACAAATGAATGTGATTAAAAATAAAATCTCAATTACAAAGAATCAAACCGAATTAGAATCAAAAATAAAATCTTAATTAATATAATCCGATCAAACTACAAATAAATGGCATAATCGAATTAAATAAACATAAAGTTAAATCACATAACCATGATCAAAGAAAAGAATTAAATATTTAAAAGGACATTGAATTATCAAGATTCAATTAAATCAAAACACTAATATAAAATTAATCAACCAAAACACATGAACATAAACAAACTTAAACTCCATTAGCATTAAGGATATTGAATTATCAAGATGCAATTAAACTAAAACATCTAATCCAAAAAAAATCAATTCAAATACTTAAATAAACTCAAATTCTAAATTCTAAATCAAATGAATTACACAAATTCAAATGGGCTAATCAAGATACTTAAGGACTTTGGTTAGATTCCTTAGGAATTGGGATGTAAAATAGGGTGAGTCCGTCTAGATGGAATTCATCCTACTCATTCTTGAGAACCTAAATATCATTTCTACCAAATAAAATTGAAATAAAAATGAAAATCAAATCATTAAATCATTTAGATTGAAATCACTCAAAGGTAAAATTTAAATTCAAACTTCAAATTAGAACTTAAACTAAAGAAGCCTAGTAAAGTCTTGCTACACAAGCCTTAAGCACACACATTAGAATACTAAGTCACTACTTCTAGTGCTAAGTTAGGGGTATGTATAATGTTGTGTTTTGTTTGTGATGTAATATTTTAGATTTGGATGTTAGGTGTATATTTCATAGGCGGATGTTAGGCGTTATTAGCTAAACATATTTTCTTAGGGGTTGTGTTTAAAGGCGCTATAATAAAAAAAATATAAATACTTTGTGCGGTTGTAGCCTAAGTGTAACCCATGTTAGGACAGGTGGGTTGTGCTTAAAGGGGCCGCTATAATCATATTTTCTGCAGGGAGTTGTGCTTAAAGGGGCCGCTATAATAAAAAAATATAAATGCTTTTTTGTCGGTTGCTTAGCCCTAAGTATAACCTATGTTAGGACAGTGGGCTTGGACCCATGTGTGTGCTAAGTCCAAATTATTCATATAACTGCTTGAGTTGTATGGTGTGTTTAGCTAACATTTGTTTTACAAGTGTAGCTAGATTTACTTCTCCTATTTTTGATGTAATTTTGCATTTAGAATTAAGATTAGTGTTATGAGGGATTAGGATGAGCAGTGGCTAGAAGGTTTAGTTCCTGGGGTGCCCTGTGATGCCTTTGGAACAAATCAAATCAAAAGAAAGAGAATGAAGAAATGAAGAAAAGAAGACCCCCCATAGCATATATATTATTTTTTTAATCCGGGTTGTATGGGTAGAGCTCAGCTACCCATATTTTCTTTTCTCTTTTCAGGGTGTACGGCGGAACCCGACCGCACTGACCTTTTATTCTTTTACGGTAGTCTATAAAATTGTTTGATGTTGTGTTTAGATTGCATTAGAACATCATGCTTTTCATAGTTTCTTTATGATTGATGCGAATGTGTGGCGATAGGCTCTTAGGATAAAATTAATTTTTCCACCCCAATTAATAACTCATAACTAAAATTTTAAAATAACTCATAACCTCACATAAAAGCTTGAGAATTAAATCAAGATAATAAAATTTTTAGTAACCCCTTAGCTGGATGGATGAATGTATAATATCATGCATGTAATATTCTTTCACTCTTGTTAAAGGGGGCTTCTATCTTTGCCAGAGAATCAAGGCTTAACCTATGAGAGCCTTTGGTGGAAGACACCCCTTTCTCTCTTGATTTGGCCTATAATCAAATTCTCATGCATTTAGGCATACAAAATCCCATAGCGTGTGTCAAAACAAAAAGTCCAAAATAATCAAAGAAATTTGATAAAATTTGTATTATATCAAGTCATGGAATCATACCACTCATGCTCTAGTCTCTTAGGGAGTGAGTCTAAGGACTTAGTTTCCTATCTAAATGAACAACAACCTAGCCATCTTGTAAATCATAAGACTTATCTACATGGATTTAATGCGTAGGAGGAGTTAGTTGGCTGCCACTCTAGGCAGTAATAAGTCCAGTAGTCGGGTGATTTATTCTCTCTTGTGGAGGTAAACCATATACTCATTTTCGCCTTAGATTTAGGTCGTGCCTTTGTTTTGTACCAAAGCTCCTTAGTTTAGGAATCTGAGGTAGCTGCTTCCTTTGGGCTACACGCATAAATCCTCACCTCTTAGGCATTTTCACAATCTTATGTTGTGGAATTATAAGCCCTAGCAATCTAATAAAATGTCAACTCAAATAATTAACTTTCTTCAATTTTAAAAATATAAAGTCTAATTATAGGGTAGATTAGAATGCTCACTATCATGAGAATTTTCTACTTTCTCCCTTTGGATTCCAAAAATAAGTCTTCTCCTTGATATATCCCATATGATTTCCTAAAATAGCCAATCCTTTGATAGTCTTAACCTTAAAATCTTTGGAGATCCTAATTGTCTACTTTAATCGAGAGTATTGTTAAGGAATTCCTATTCCTTAGGATGTAATTAACTATGGAGGCTTGCCTCCATAGGAAACTTAACGAACCCGACTTAAAATAAACCATACTTTACTTTTCCATGTAAAGTAGGGAAAGATCTCTGGTATATTTGAAGACCCATCATGCGTTAGGAGTCCTTATTAGGTGATTAGGTCCATTATAGGGTGGTGATTTCTATCTTTCGAGATAGTACATCATTCCTTAATGTCATACCCGATCACTTCAATAAGTACCCCCTAAGATCTGTGTGGTGTCCCACATCTCAAAATAAACACCACAACAGCTTCTGTACTTGTCAATTTTCTAGTTCGGTGAGCTACCCATGTTGACCATACAGATAGCATCCTACTTACAGAGACCAATCATCACAAGAGGACAGCTCCTATTCATAGAGAGTCAATAGTGTCTCGACCACACTGCTCTACCCCCCATCCACCGTCACCTGTTCATGTCACAACATCTTCAGTTCCACCGAAGGCCATGAAGGCCACATCTGGGGAGAAACATACCCGTTGGTGATCCGGGTACGGCTGAGGAATCCTATTCCATCTACACCACCTACTATGGTGGTGAATCTCCGCTACCCCCTGGTGGTGTGCGGAGGAATGGAGCCCAAGCATAGTGGTCATCCCTTCACCAACACCACCAGTTCAGTAGGACACGGAGATGGTGGCAGCTATTGCAGAGGGAGCAGATGATAGCCCAGTTGCACCGATGATAGCAGAACCTCCTAGGAGTGTCACACTTTTCAGAGTTAGTGGCAATCAGAAGTGTGTCTCTTATAGTGAGTATATTCCTCATAAGATTGATTCTCCGGCAGCAAGGGAGGTCTGGTGCCTCTCAGTACCTGAAAGTAATCACACTGATGAGCCAAAATTATTTGTGCCTGTTCAGATTGACTATTCTCTTGAGGAGATAGTGGCACATTATCTTATAAAAAAGAAGAAAATTTTGGGGTATGACTAGTCTGATGAGGAGAAGATCAGCTTTGATCTCAATGAAGATGATTTGTTGGGAGACTCAGCTGGGGTTTGCATGGTAGATACTAGGGGATCTCTCCTCAGAGAACATCAAACTTTGAAAGGTGTTGAGCTCGAGCAGGAAGACATAGCTCACTCGACCCAACACCTCCTAGTATAAATAAAATAGAAGGATGAAAAGATAGAAAGGATGGAGACGAGGCTTGAAGATCTGTTAGTAGTTGTCTTAGCATTGTAGAACCAAGTCCCAACAGTTCATCCTACCACAGTTGAGACTAATCAGCCAGAGTTGGTGCATGTCTTAGAAT
Source organism: Cymbidium sinense (assembly GCA_021442155.1). Classification (NCBI taxonomy): domain Eukaryota; kingdom Viridiplantae; phylum Streptophyta; class Magnoliopsida; order Asparagales; family Orchidaceae; genus Cymbidium; species Cymbidium sinense. Next base: position 246,783,701 of record CM038214.1, read on the forward strand.
CTTCCAAGACTTTACCTCTAGTAGAGCAATGTAACACCAGCATGTATAAGAAGATAGTGGATAATACCTCCATATAGGAAAAATATATCAAGTCCACAGTTGAGCAGCAGGTGAAGGAAGCATTGGCTCAAGCCCGAGGAGGATCATCATTTCCAAAGGGTAGACCATACCTGGAGGAATTTGATGCAATTCAATATCCCAAGGTCTCGTGTCACATTCCTTAAAGAGTTTTGATGGCAGTGGGAACCCGAGGTAGCACATCATGCATTTCAAAGCTAATTGTTACAACGCTGGTGGCAGTTCCATCTCTTCGTTAGTATCTTAGTGGGGATAGTTTTTGATTGGTATGTTGAACTTCTCAATAGTTCAATAAAGTCTTTTGCTAAGTTGGAGCAACTCTTTATCAAGAGATTTGTTGAAGCTCAACAAAGGGTCACTATTGCCGATCTCGTTGTGGCTCAACAAAATCATGGTGAGTCCCTTGTTGATTCTTCTTAAGAATATCTATGGCTCGGTTGCCTTCATGCTCAAAGGTTTCATCATCAAAATTTTTGGGAAATTAATCAACAAGGCAGCTAGCTTGCAAGGAGAAGCCAAACAGTTACCTTCTCTAGATATATCAATAAAGCCAAAGCTGCAGAAAATATATAAGAAGAAGCTCAGGGAGGTAGCGATATAAAAAAATAGAGAGAGCTTGAGAGACCTCGTGCTCCACGGTTGTCACTTCTGCCTCCTCTACCACCACTAAAGTAGCCCTACCAGCCACCATAGCAGCCTCCATGGCCTGCACAGTCTCCTCCTCAACCATACCATCAACAACAGTGGCACATATATCCGCCGCCAGGTAGCTATGGTCCACCTACTCTTTTAGAAAAGCTTAATAAACCTTATTCATTTAAGAGGGAGATAATCAGGAAGATCATTAAGAATCTCTAAAAAAAACTTGATTTTCAGCTACCCTAGCCTAGGAGACCAGAGGAAGTGGGCAAAAGCTATGATCCTAACTTTTGCCCCTGCCACCGTATGCTAGGTCATATTTTGAAGGATTGCTTCACATTAAAGGACTGGCTTGAACATAGCTTCAAGACTGGTGTTGTAGTTATCTCGAGGAATACCTTATGGAATAACCATCCAGTTCCATTAGGGTAATCCTTGGAGATACTTTTGATCCTTCCAAAATCAAAGATGGTTGAGATATTTTCTTATCCAAAACCTTTAAAAAGATTGTTCAGAAGATCAAGAAACTTTCCTTGTAGGTGCTTGAGTCAGCTCAAACCTCCAACATCAAGGAAGGTTTACAAGTTGTCAGTGCCAACTCGGGGAAAGGGGGAGCTCAGCAGCAGCAGCATGTGTCATCCTGGGATAGCCCAGTAGCACAACCATTGATCGAGTCCAACTTTCAGTCTACCATTGTAGCTACCACATCTGTGACTTCCTCTACTTTAGCTAGTTCTTCTTCTTATACTAGTAGAACTCTTGTATCGACGGATAAGGGCATCAAATCCCTTATTCCACTTACTTTACTTGATTTCTACTTTGCACCACCTATCAAATCCAAGAAATTGAAAAATAAAGCTAGCTTGAATTATATCTGTGTCACTTCGATGGGTTTTCTACTTCTATTCTTAATGATAACTCTTCAAGTCAAAATAACTATAACAATTCTGATCTTCCTCTTTCTAATTTAGAGTTGGACTTTCCTACTCTGAAAGTTATGGGTTCATCTCTTGAGATAGACTTGGAATCTTGATTGAGGGTCCCAGCTATAGGTGAGCGATGTGTAGGTAGAACCTTCCATTTACCATGTTTATCACCAAAGTCAACCTCCGTAGTGGCAAGGTTCTACCTTCTAGGGTAGCACCTCAAGATAGAGGGAAATAAGTTATTAGTTTAGAGGATCGAGAAGCCCCTCCACAAGATGCTCTACCCTCAGATATGCTTGTGGAGGATCAGCCCAAGGTGGACTATAATGTCCTCTCTCATCTAAGTGCCATTGTCTTATCCAAAGAGATGAGGGAATCATTAATCAAGGCTCTCATTGATCTTGAGATATGCTTAGCTCAACTAACTACTGTTAGTGAGGAGGCACATTATTCTAGAGAAGCTCAGGGGATCACTTTCACAGATGAAGATCTTATTTTGGGTGACTTAGAGCACAACGTTCCCCTCTACATTACAGTTGACATGGGCAGATTCAGACTTGATAGAGTTATCGTCGACCCAGGTGCATTAGTGAACATTATGAGTCTAAAGACCCTTGCCTATTTGAAAATTGATATCTCCACACTCTGAGGAGATCAGATGATGTTGAGAGGATTCAATGAACAAGGCGAGCGGGCTTTAGGTTCCATAGTGTTACCTTTAGAGATAAGTGATTGGAAGACTGAAGCCAAGTTTTGTATTATTAATTCGAATACTTCATTCACTTCTTTGCTCGGTAGGCCTTAGATACATCAGAATAAGATAATTCAATCCTCCCTCCATCCGTGCATGAAGTTCAAGAAGGATGGGATTGAGTATTGTGTCAAAGAAGATGAAAAGCCATTTTCAGTTAGAGAGGTTGAGATATATGAGGATGCGACCTACTATCATCCTCAAAACACCCTTTCTCGTGAACTTGGACAAAACTAAAATTCAAAAGCAAAAGAAAATAAAGAAAAAGAAAAAGAAAAGGTAAAAGAAAAAAGAAAAGAAAAAGGAAAATCCAAGTGAACATGAAAGAGGAATTGAAGAAGAAATAGATCTGCATATCCATTCCACCCACAGTTCATTCCATCATATGGACATGTGGGTTGAATGACTCAACCTCCACCAGGCAGATGTAGAGGCAAAAACAGAGGCAGTTCTAGAGGAGGAAGACCCCTTAGTTGGCCATCAGCCAATAGGTGTTATGTTCTAGTTGATAAGAGTACCCCTACTATTCACATAAACTTGGAATCTAGTTTAGAGGATGAGTCTAATGTGATTAGCATACTAGCCAACCCCTCTCAGCGGGTTGCATTAGAGGTGACACTCGAGCCAGGTAGTGACGAAGACCTGGCCTCCAGACAAAGCAAAGTATTTGAATCAGGTTTATGTGAGAATATTAGGAAGCAGCTGGGAACCTTATCTCTAACCTTACTTTCACTCAAAAAGTTGAAGATTTAGTAGTTAAGGAATCTCCTAAGTCTTCCAGTGATATGAAGCCGAAGAGATTCTTTTTGGGATCATCATCCTCAAGTCCTGAAGTTGATGTAGAACTTGAGAAGGATACATTTAAAGAATTAATGGAATTATCATTTGACTTTTACTCACCTTGTGTTCATAATCTTATATAGAAAGGTCTGGTTCCTCACACATGGTCCAAACACAGGTCAGAGTAATTTAAAAAGTTGTAAAATAATATAGGCAGGGAAGCATAATCAAGAGCAGGACTAAGATTCGGTACAGTGGGTCTAGTCGATTATGATGACTACTATTTAGTTGTTACTAATCATTTGGAGTCTGATATGTTCTTTTCACACAACACCAACTTTTATGAGAATGTGTATTTAGAAATCTCAGATGATCCAGATGATCTACAAATCAAAGATTTGCTACCAAAATTTGAAGAGGAGATCCATTCAATAATTGACAAACTTAAAGAAATCAACCTCGGGAGAGAAGAAAATCCACGCCTGACATACATCAGTTTATTGTTGAATGAAGAAGAAACCAATGACTTAGTTAGACTATTGACTGAGTTTAAATACTGCATTGCATGGAGTTATGAAGAGATGCCCGGATTATCTCCTAACGTAACAGTCTACAAGCTAGCAATAGATCCTAGCGCTAACCCTATCAAGAAAGCTCCTAGATGCATGCGATTAGAAATTAAACAATGGGTCATTTCTGAAGTCAAGAAGCTGATCGATGATGGTTTCATCAGGGAAGAAAAATACCCTTCCTGGTTAGCCAATGTCATACCAGTTAAGAGGAAGAATGACCAAATTCACATATGCATCTATTTCAGATATTTAAATAAGGCATATCCTAAGGATGAGTTTCCTCTTCCTATACCAGAGTTAATGGCTGACATCACCTCGTCTCATGTAGTTTTCTCTTTCATGGATGGGTCATCTGGGTATAACCAAATCAAGATGGCCCCTGAGGATGAAAGAAACACTACTTTTCAAACCTTGATCAAAATTTATTGTTATAGGGTCATGCCTTACGACCTTAAAAATGCTGGCGTTACATACCAACGGGCCATAACTCAAATCTTCAATGAACTCATCCACCATCAGGTTGAGTGCTATGTTGATGATCAAGTAGTCAAGAGTAGAAAAAAGGAATATCATCTCTTTGACTTGAGAGTTGTTATCGAACAGTTAAGACAATATGACCTTAAAATGAATCTCCTGAAGTGTGCATTTTAAGTAACTTCGGTTGGGTTTGTTGTCCGACACCGGTGAATAGAAATAGATCCAAAAAAGTTCAAAACTATCTTAGAAATGCCACCTCCTAAGAGTTTAACTCAACTCAGATATTTTCAAGAACGGCTGGCATATCTAAGATGCTTTATTTCCAACCTATCGAGGAGATGCAACCCATTCTCAACACTTATCAAAAAGGATGCCAAGTTCAAGTGGGACGATAAGTGTCAGTATGCTTTTAAAGATATCAAATAATATTTGGTGAAACTGCCAGTTCTAGCAGCCCCTATCTCGAGCAGGCCACTCATCCTCTACACTGCTGCATTGGACAACTCTCTTGGAACTTTATTGGCACAAGCCAATGACGAAGGGAAGGAAAGTGCTCTCTACTACCTCAACCATCTTATTCCTGTTAAAGTGAACTATCCACCTATTGAGAAATATCGCCTAGCTTTGATCTTTATCTCCTAAAAGCTACAACACTATATGCTTTCTCATAAGGTGAACTTAATTTCCAGAACCAATCCACTACAGTATCTCATGACATGGCCAACTCTATCTAGACATTTGGCACAATGGTCCATGATTCTCTCACAGTTTGATATCACATTCGTACTCCTCCGTGCAGTGAAAGGACAAGCACTAACAGATTTCTTAGCAGCACATCCACTTCCTACCGACTCCCTGCTTAGTGATGAACTCCCTAATGAATAAATCATGAACTTAGGGGAGGTTGATAATCACTGTTGGGAGATGTATTTTAATGGTGAAGCTTCTTTTCATAAAAGGGAAGCACTATGATCTACTCTTTCAGGAAAGGTAGGGGTAGGAATATTTCTCCTAACTCTAGACTGTGATGTAATGAGATTCTCATACTATCTTTCAACCCCTACACTAACAACGAAGCTGAGTATGAGGCTTTGATTGTCAACCTGAAGTTAGTTATCACAGTCAATGTCAAGAGCATCAACATCTTTGGGGATTCTCAGTTGGTCATCAACCAGATTGTCAGGTCATACAAGATTCTCAAACCCAAGCTTCATCATTACGACGAGTATACCATGAAGCTGTTCACCCAAATCTCCAAAGTCATCATCTACAAGGTTTCCCGAGCAAAGAACGCAGTAGCGGATTCTTTGGCCAAACATGCCAAAGAATTGACATGTCCAGAAGATGAGTCCATTCCAGTAAGGGTCTAAAATAGACAAGTCCTATCCCTTATTGATCCTGAACTCATCGAGAGACTTTCTCTTGAAGGGGAGGTTATCGTTGCCTATAAGGACAATGAGCTGGATTGGAGGCAACCGTTCATAGACTATTTGAACACTGATAAATGACCTCAAGAAAAGTCACAAGCTTGTCAAGTGAAATAAAGAGCTCTCTCCTATGCTCTCTTTGATGGCACTTTGTACCGACGATCCTTTGATCAAATATGGTTACATTATTGTGGTAAATAAATTCTTATTAGGGAGTCGCCTTTCAAATCTGTGGAGAAAATAAAGAAGAGACCTTATAGAAATTCGTCTTAGTAAGATGCCACGTAGATCCACAGATGTACTTATTCAGGTGATCAAATAGGTCATCAAGAAAATAGTGTACTATCTTAAAAGACAGAAGTCACTACCCTTTAATGGAATCAATCACCTCAATAAGGACTCCTAAGAACAATGGGTCTACAAATGTACCAGAGATTCTTCCCCTACTTTACATGAAAAAGTAAAGTATAGTTTATTTTAAATCAGGTTCATTAAGTTCCCTACAGAGAAGCAAAACTGATATCCCTAAGAAAACTCTCGAATGATCATTGTCTCTGAAGATTTCAATAAGAAAGACTATCAATCAATTAGTTTATGTTTGAAGATCAAATGGGATTGATTAAAAGAGGGAGTTATTATTGAAGACAAAATGAGAAATAGGTAGGAGATGCCCACGATGCTAGAAAACCTAGTGAGCATATCAAACTATCCTAAAATTGGGTTTTACATTTTAAAAATTGATTTAGTTTGTTTGAGTTGCATTTTCCATCAGAATTTTAGGACTTAAGATTCCTTAACACAAGATTAAGAAAATGCCTAAGAGGTGAGGAATTATACTTATGGCCCATAAAGGGGAGAAGCAACCTGAGAACCTAAATCTAGAGAGCTTCGGCGAGGGCCGGAAGCACAACCTAAATATAAGGCGAAAATAGATAATTGGTTTACCTCCACCAGAAAGGACAAATCACTCGACAACTTGGACTTACAACTGCCTGGGGGTGGCCACCAACTAACTCCTCCTACAATTTTAAATACATGTAGGCAAGTATTTATGCTCATGCAAGATAGATAGGCTATTTTTATTTAGAAAGAGACTAAATCCTTAAACTCACTCCCTAAGGAGACTAGATCATGTAAAGGGACATGCTTCAAATGACCTAAATTTAATGCAATTTAAATTTCATTTTATTTTCATTTTTGGACAGCCATTTTGACTCAGGCTAACAATATTTTTATGACTAATGCATGAGAAATCAGATTATTGGCCAAAATCAGCGAGAAGGGAGGAGGTGAGTTTCCACCACAGCTCTTATAGGTCAAGTGGGGTTCTCTAACAAAGGTAGAAACCCTCCAATCAAGAGTGAAATAAGATGCATTTGTGCATGATATTATAAAGAAATGCTTATCCAGCTAAGGGGGTGCTAATTCTTTTATCTTGATTTTAAACCTAAGCTTTAGGTGAGGTTATGAGTTATTTAATTTGAATTTGAATTGTTAAGTTGGGTAAAAGATTTATTTTTCCTAAAGAGCCTAATCCACATCCAGGCCATATATAAAGCAAGGAAGAAACTAGGAAAATCATGTCACTTAATGCAAAAGCTAAACAAATCATCAATCAATTATAAAGCTAATAGTAAAAAGAATAAATGGCCATTTGTGGTCGGGCACCACCGCACAAACCCAAAAATATCAAATATGGGTAGCCGAGCTCTACCCTTATACAACCCAGATTACAAATGAATTTAATAATAATTTAAGCAAAGGAATTAATTGTTATGGGGGTCTTCAAGCTTTATTTCTTCTTTCTTCTTTCTTCTTTCTTTCTTTCTTCTTCTTTTTTCTTTCTTCTTTTGGTTCCTCCTTTAGATGGTTAGAAAGTGGATGCTCCAAGGCTTCACATGGTACATAAGATAGGATCTTATGACCAATGTTCATTCTAATCCCCATAATAATTCATTCCAAAATCATAATTATACAAATTTTTACATAAAAAAGAAAAGTAGAAATCTAGCTAACACCTGCAAAATAAAGGTTAGCAAAATCATACCACACAAATCTCAAGTATGTATATTAGACTTATCACCCCACACATGGGTGACTAAGTCCACCAGGCCTATGGATTATGCTTAGGGGTATAAATCTCCTGCAAGCAAGAAACATTTATATTTTTATTTATAATAGTGCCCTTTAAGCATAATCTCCTGCTGAAAAGTATAGTTAGACTAAGCACATCCTACCATTCATTCTATGAGCATACACCCTAACATTCAGTCTAAAATATATATTACAAAACAAAATATAACATCAAACCATGCATCAACCTAACCTAAGACTAGAAGTGACTAATGTGTGCTTTGAAGTTTATGTGGTATGCTTATGGTTTAAATTTTAAGTGTGAAGAACATGTTCAACTTAGAGGAGGGTTTCATTTAAGTTGTTAAGTGTTTTGGGTTGGTTTTATTTCATGTTTTAATTTGGTTTAAGTGAAACCTACAATTAATTACTAAGTTATGAAGAGAGGGAAAGAAGAGAACTCTTTCCTTCCCTAACCTTAAGTAATTTTCTAAAGTAGGTTCATGTTTTAGTTTCATTTAGGTGAATGTTTTGATCACATCTTTTAATCAATCCTAAGTTTAGATAAATCCTAAAAAAACCTATTAAAAAAGGTATTTTAAGATTAAATAAAATGAATCAAAATTCACATAACACGTATTACTTCATTTCTTTCCCAATATGTATAACATGCATATGGATGGACCCTAAGCATATCTATACATGCAAATGCGAGGAGTTAACACACTTTATGATGCTAAGTAATCCATTTAAGAAAATTTAGAAGTTGTATATGCATGATTTTTCATAAGTAGAACATGTTTTCCTTATCCAAAATTTCACATACATACATGAAAGTAAGAAAGACATAAGTGAGTACAGCGGCATTGTTAACCAGAGGTATAAGGTACAAGACATACTTAGGGCTACTTAAAGCCTCGCAACCTCGGGGTTTTCCAGACTAATATACCACTTTCCTTAAGTACAAACATGTATAAAAGAAAATGAAATAGAAAAGGAAGATGCAAAAATTGTTTAACAAATTTATTTTTTTTATGCAATTTATGTATGTAAATGTAAGTAACCCTTCTTAGATGATAGCATAGGGATGAATAGGGTATGAAATTAAGTGAGCATTAGGTCCTTTTCAAATGAACCTTATACCTCACCAAAATTCCTATTCAAAACTATATTAACATAGGAAAGAATGGAAACCTATACTATGCATACCTTTATAATACTTCACATGCAAACTTATAATTAAAGTATAAGTAGCATACTTTTATATTTAATATTTCATTCATAATTTTTGAAAATAATTTGGATTTAGTAGTGATAATAGCCATTCTTATTTTACTTTAGCCAACACATGCACATTTGACATAAAGTAAACAATTTTCATTTTAAAATTTGAAACATAAAATTATGAATGCATGAATCACATGGCATACAACTTAACATGTTGGGAAAGATCCAAAGAAATGAAAGCATGTAAATAAACTCACTTTACTTAAATCCTAAAGACATTCTTATCGAATAAGAAAATTTAGAATAAATCAAAGTGAATTTCAAAATGATTTTTGTTTAGTTTGAAGTTTGATTTGATTTTGAAAAGGTGAGATGAGTTTTCTATTCTAACCTATTCTCACATGTGTTTTATATTTTTGTTTAATTTTTAGATAATTAAATCTATTTTTAAGCATTGATTAGGTTAAGGTATGAATTAAGTGGCTTAATTAACCCTTACATACACCACCTTAGAAAAATTAACTAAGTAATTATGAGCCAATGAGAAGACATAAAACCCACAAGGTATTTAAATTTTTAATGTACCTAATAATGAAAAGGCCTAATGCAATTTGGCTCATAATTAAAGGTTAATTAAGCTAAAGAGTTTAGCTTAAGTAATTTCAAAACACCCTTTCATACTTATGAAAGGGATTTTAATTTCCTTAATTAAACTTAGGCTATTAAACACCTAAGCATCTACCCAAGATAGATTAATTAAGTTTTGAAACTTTTTAGAATTTTTGAAAATTGATTAAAGGGGTGATTAATGAGTTAACCCTTAATTAAGAGGGGATTAAGGAAAGAAAAGGGGATTTAGGGAATAGCTTAGGGGAAATGCCCTAAAATTATTACATAAACCCCCTACTCATTGTATTTGACCTTAATCAAACCTAATCATAAGATAAATCCACTAATCACACCTTAATTACTCTTAATTACATGAAAGGGGTAATTAGGGAATGAGCTAGCAATTTTCCTAATTGATCCCTCAATAAATCTCAAGAAAAATAGAGGAGGCAGAGGTCATCCCATAAAATGAACCCTAAAAATTTGAGATCAATTGATGACCTAATTAAAGGATAATTAACTAATTAAGATTCCCAAAGAAACTTAAATTCAGGGAAAAGTATAATTCAAAATCCATTGAAACCATTTTTAAAATATTTTAGATGAAATTATCTTTCCATCGTATTTTTCCTTTTATTTTTTGGATTTTTCTATGAAGAGTTATGCATTGTTGAAGATTTATGGATTAATTAGAATTAATTAGCTAACTAATCCTACTTAATACTGCTCATGGTGTAACGCATGCTTTTAAGATGCATCACGCCATGAGGGTGTAACTTAAGTCACATCCCAAATGGCAATGCACGCGCATATCTCGCCATCCGATCAAAGATCTAGATCTGCGATTCACCCATTTTAAAAAGATAAATGAATTACTAAATGTGCTAAATAATTTTAATCGTCCATCTAAAATGCACGGATGGACGACTGAGATGAGCCAAGTTCTTCCTTGAGGATCAATGGAGACCATCCATGATCTAAGGGGAGATCCAAGCCCGATCTAGCATGAAATCATACAAAAATCAACACACACTATCTAAGCATAATTACAAACCTATCTAACAGTGGATTTCACATGCCATGAATATTTCTTTCACAAAGGACCAACACCTAAACTAAGTGGTCAAAAATTCCATACCTGCCATGTTATCACCCTCAGATCGGAGGTAGCTTCATCTGGTGGAGACGAAGCCCTGTTGAAATTCCTAGGCTTTGGGATTGAGTGGATCAATGGGTGGACCAACACCACTTCACTTAGGCTTTGGCTTGATCTTTGAGTTTTCCTGCATGGGAACTTTAATGCTTGGGCATGTTGACTCTTGGAGTGTGCAAGAGTAATTGGATGGAGATCAAGTATGAAGTTGGCTAATGGATTGAGCTCCCCTATTTTGCATTGTGCAAAACTGAGAAATGGGGAATTCAAATCCTTCCTAAGAAGCTTGGGAATGCTCTGAGGTGGTTGCTCTGGGTTCCTAGGCTTCAATCGACACTGAGTGAATTAAAATTTCGTTAAATTAGGGGGAGTATATCTCCCCTTATGGCAATCGGATGGGCTCACACCTCCTTTGCCATTTTGATCCAATTGCTGAGATTGGAGAGGTTGTTTTGATGGTTTTGAGTGTGCACATGATCGGTTTGATTCCTTGAGTGGATTTTCAACTTCCCATGTGTTGAATTCTTAGAAGGGAATTTGAAAACTCAATTTCAAGCTATGTGGTCTGTTTGGTCTCAAATGGCTAACCCAAACCCATTGGGTTGGGTGCATCACTCATCACTAAGTCCCCTTGAGCTTTTAGGAAAGCCTCAAGCGATTGTGAATAGGGTATGACCAAAATACCCATGGGCTAGGCAAAAATTTGTTCTATGGCCTAGTGGTAGAATGGTTATTTTACTATTTTTCCACTTTGGACAAATTGGGTATGTGGAGAAACTAGGTTTGGCCAAGTTTCATTGGATTTGGAATCCATTTAATAGGGTTTGGCTCATGTTGACCCATTTAGATCAAAATTGGTCAATCAAGTTGAGTCAAAAGGTCAAACCAAGGGTTGGGTCAAGTTCATATGACCATTTGAAATGTTTTGGTGCCTTTGGTGGTTTTCAATTTAGATTAGATTTGGTTTTGGCTCATATGACTTCATTTAGGTCAAATGGGTCCAGTTGACCTATTTGACCCATTTGAGTTATATCAAGGGTAGGTTTAGGTTAGGTTAGTCATATGGAGTGGATTGAAATCTTTATTTCCAATCAATTTGGGTTGAGTTCAATTTTGGCTCAACATGACCCCTTTAGTCAAGGTCAATTGGTTGGGTCTGGCCAATTGAGGCTTTGGTCAAGTTCCACAAGTGATCTGGAATGGAATTGACCCATTGGTTTCAATCAATTTGGCTTAGATCAAGTTTGGACACATTTTGACCCTTTAGGTCAAAATGGGTCAACTTGGGTCAAGTGGGCCAATTGGGCTAGGTTATGCTCATATGTTGGTTTGGTCAAGTTCAAACATAAGTCATGAGTGAACTTAGATCAATGGTTTCAAACTATTTGGCCTATGGTAGATTTTGGCTATGTAAAGTTTCATTTTAGGTGTTTGGTCAACTTAGGTTTGACTTGGTTTGACCCAATTTGATTGATTGATCATCCCATGATGATTGTTGATCATGATGAGAGGGATATATGAGTTTGGTTCAATCCAATTTGGTTAGGATCAAAAGTTGGCTCATAAGGTACTTTTAGGTCACTTTGGGTCAAGTGAAGTGGGTCAAATGGCTTGGTCAAAGCTTGATTTGAAGTTGATTGATCTTGTATATGGACTTATGATTGAAATATAAATCTATTTACAAGTGGTTTGAAGTCAAATGGATTTTGATCCATTTGAAAATTTCATATTCAATGGAAGAATATGAAGGAGTCTTGGGTTTGATTTTTGGTTTGGGTTTTGATTGAGTGATTGAGGTTTGGATTTATATATGAACTTATGATTGTAGGGTTGATTGAACCATGAGAGAAAATAAAGAGTTTGTCTTGATTTGGAATTGATTTGGCTAAGTTCAAGATTTTGGCTTGAAAGGTTTAGATTTGATTTTGAGTGGATTTGAGTTTGATTTTTGGAATTGGTTTTGATTGTTTGAATTTATATTTCATTTATATATGTGAATATAAATGAGAATATAAATTGATCATGATAAAATTTTAAGAATTTGAAAGAGTTTAATCATGATTTAGGTTAAATCCATTAAAGGGAATTTAAAGGATTTAAGAGAATGTTTAATTTGAAACTTAATTTTTGAATTGGATTTGATTGATTCGTATTTATATTTCATTTATATATGAGAATATAAACAAGTTTTTAAAAAATCTCATGAGTTTGAATAGGTTTGATCAAAGTTTAGGTTAAATCCATTAATGGAAAATTAAGGGATTTAAAGGAATTTTAAGGAATTTAAATTTGGAATTTAATTTTTGCCTTTGATTGGATTGATTTATATTTATATTTCATTTATATATGTAAATATAAATGAGAATATAAATAAGTTTGGATAAAATCCCAAGGATTTGAAGTGGTTTGATCAAGGTTTAAGATTGATTTTGGCTAAGTCCTTTAATAGAAAATTAAAGGAGCTTAAGAAAATTTTCATGAATTGATTTAGAATTTTGAATTTGATTTGATGGGTTTAAATTTATATTTGATTTATATATGGGAATATAAATGAGAATATAAATGGATCATGAGAAAATCTCAAAGATTTGAATAGGTTTGAATCATAATTTTGGCTAAATCCTTAAGAAAGGATTAAGGACTTAGGAAATTTGAACTTAGGAATTTTTGACGGATTTTGATCATGGGTTTCAATCATAGATTTCAATCATGGAATTGATTTAAGTTTTGAGAAAATCAAATAGAATTGATTTGGAGTTTGACTTGAAAGAAGGAAAGTGAGGAAAGGTTAAAGCTAAGGGTAGGAAAGTTTCTTAACACCCCTAAAGCATAACCTATTCCTATGGATAACTCTTCTAAGTCTTCTAGGGCTAGGAGAGTGTCCACCTAATCACTAGATGTGTCTTAAGACTAAGAAACTCTTAAATTCTAAGAGGAATCCTATATCTAAGATGGAGGGGTTGGGAGCTCATCCTAAAAATGAGGTTAATAGTTGTTTAGATAAACACAAAGCTCGTGGCATTGTAACCGAGGTACACTCAGGTCTATATGGAGCGCATCAATCCGGTCCAAAGATGAAGATGAAGATCAAGAGACTAGGATACTACTGGCCTTCGATGATTACAGACTATATGGATGTAGCTAGGAGATGCCATCAATGTCAGGTACACAGTGTGGTCTTACATCAACCTCCCAACATTCTACACCATACATTGGCTTCATGGCCGTTTGAGTGTTGGGGTACCGACATTGTGGGTCTGATTGATCATCTTTCTTCCAAGGGTCATTATTTCATCTGAGCTGCCACCGACTACTTTTCCAAGTGGGTGGAAGCAATCCCACCCAGAGAGGTCACATCTCAGCATGTACTTCAATTTTTCAGGAATCATATCGTATATAGGTTTGAGATGCTTCGATGAATTATATTTGATAATAGTACTGCATTCAAAACACCAAGATTAATAGCTTCGTCAGAAGACACGATATAGATTGTAGATACTCCACCATCTACTATCCTAAAGAAAATGGCTTAGTAGAAGCATTCAATAAAACTCTCATCTAAATACTAAAGAAGACTCTTTATGGCAATAAGCGACAGTGGAAGGAGCAGTTGGTTGAAGCCTTGCGGGCCTACCACATCACATACCGAATTCCAACTCATCTACCTCATTTTCCTTAGTGTGTGGGTCTGAAGCCATTCTATCTTTAGAAGTTCAACTCTCATCACTAAAGATAGCATTGGGTAGCAAGATCACTACATAGCAGAATGCAAAGTTGCGGTTAGAAGAGCTCGAAGGTTTGGAGGAGGGTCGCCTACGGGCATGCTAGAACCTCAAGTTGTATAATGCCAAAATGATTCAAGCTCACAACAAGCTGGTCCGCCTTAGGTCTTTCCAAGTAAGAGAACTTGTGGTAGTCCTAAGAAGACCAATTATTGCCCGTCGAAAGATGGGAGGCAAGTTTGAACCCACTTAAGAAGGCCCCTATGTCATAGAGAAGGCCTACCAAGGAGGATCTTATCAGCTTCTAATTAATGGGCTCTATCTAAAGAAATATTACCCATGAAATAAATCATGTTTGAAAATAATTCTATCAATCAATAGAAAATCTGATTCCATTTTATCAAAATTTTCTCTTCTTTCAAAGCGTTGTTTGCTTGTCCTGTGAATCTGCCGTGACGTGTTTAGGGTGGGTGTAAGAGTCCCCTAGTGTCATCCTATCCCTCTTTCATAACACAAACACAATCTCCTGACACTATTAGAATAAGTGTAAGAGAACCCGAGAGGCATCCTATTTTTATTAGCAAAACTAAGTTAGGTGTTAGAGAACCTAACGACATCCTTTCTTAGTGAGAATTCTCATTTGCCACCCGTGGCACAATTTCATCAAATTCCCCAAGCGTGTTTAGAATTGGTGTGAGATAACCTAAGAGGCGTCATATTCCCTTTAACACAAGCACAAAAAATGAACACAAATCTTTTATCTCAGGCCATTTTGATGTGGGAGCAAGCCCCCTGTGGCACTCACTCATTAGCTACTCTAGGTTGGGTCTACATGCTACCTCGCTAGTATGTCATCCCAATTATCACTTATTTAGAAGATGTAAGTCCCCGCACTTTCTTCCTAACTTTACCATTACAAACTAATGAGTGCTTTGTAAGTATGGTAGACTTCACTGTGCAGCCAATAAGCTACCTCATGTTGACTTTATTTAAGAAGATGTGAGTTCCAGAGCTTTCTTCTTGAACAAATCATCAAGATCTAACTAAGTCGAGTATATCTGAGGTTTAGGGTAAGTCCCCCAGAGGCTTCTATCCTCTTGACTACATTTGAGTTGATATAAGTCTCCCAGTGGCATTCACTCAGTAGTCGCCTTAGGTCAGATAACACTTGTCCAGCGAAGATTATCCTCAATTCATATAGGGGATGTGAGTCCCGAGCATTCTTCCAGCGATTATTGCAAACTGATGGGCACCTTAGGTTGGTTGATGTTTCCTATGCTGATAGCGACACACCCGATGGATACACCACTCTTGGTAGATGTGAGTCTTGGCGCTTCCTCCTTGAGTTGGCCACCGAATACCTATTTGATATATGACTAGCCATGTCATCTTATCCAGGGTTTTGGATTAAGCCTTTAGTGGCCCCTTTCCCTATGGGCATTCTATTTTAATCACGTCCTTTGCGACCTCATTTAGACACTACCCGGGTTACTCTTGGATTAGACATTCCCCCTTTCCTAGTAGCCACCCCTGTGGTTGGAGAATTTGTTCAGTAGATGCACAGATTCTCCCTTAGTTCAGTAAATCTGAGATAGGTCTTGGTTGATATAAGCTCCTTTTCAATTTGATCCCTCACAAACTAACATGGTACACGATAAACAAACAAATTAATTTGCTTGTGGATTAAGAATTCAAGCCCCTAAAGGGCCCCTTTTCCCAAGCAGGCATCTTATCTCTAGGGCAGTGTCAGTAGAACTCCCTATAGAAATTGTTTGACTACCTGAGTTTAGATAAATCCCACGGGTGGACTCTCGTACACCTTAGGTCGGGTTCAATCTAATTTTCCAGCGGTTGCGGTCATTCTATTTTGGAAGATGTAAGACTATGACACATTCTTTCCAGCATGATTGTCACAAATCGACGGGCAGCCCTAGGTCAAGTTCGATTTGTCGCCCAAAGCAACCGGTCACCCCAATGGTATTTTGTAGTGGAAGATGTGAGTCCCCGAGCTTTCTTATCTTGAATTGATCATTGCAAACTGAAAGGCACTCCTTTGGTCGTATAATTCTCCTATCGATCGGGAAGCTACTCCCTTTGGTTCAGTAAATTTGAGATAGGCCTAGGCTAATATAAGCTTCTTCTCAATGTCATCCATTGCAAATCAACTGAATCCATCAAAACAAGCAAATTTTAAATGAAATTAATCTTGACTATCCTTGAGCTAATTTAAGTCCCCCAATGACATTCACTCAATAGTCAACCCTAAGTCAGGTTCGATATGTTTCCTTGCCAACCGATCACCCCAGTGGTTTCTTATTTCTAGAACATGCGAGTCCCTGCGCTTTCTTCTTAAGACTTGACCATTGCACCCCAAAAGGCATTCCTCTAATTGGTTAGTCCTATCTTATGGTTGGTAGATTATTCCGTTTGGATTGGTAAATCTTAATTAGCCCAAGGCCACCACGGCCCCTACTCAGTATAATCCATCACAAACTGATGGGACCCATAAAAATAAGCTAAAAATGAAATTAATATTGACAATCTTTGAGTTAATCTAAGTCCCCCCAGTGGCATTCACTCAATAGTCAGCCTTAGGTTGGGTTCAATCTGTTGCCTTGCAGATAGATCACCCCAGCAACTGGTCCCTACTTTGGAGGATGTAAGTCTACTACGCCTTCTTCCTAGTACAACTATTGCATACCAAAAGGCTTCCCTTTGATCGGTTAGTCCTACTATGTGTTTAGTAGATTGCCCCTTTGGATTGGTAAATATGAGTTAGGCCTAGGCCTCCATGGCTCCTACTCAGTGTGATCTATCGTAAACCAACATGGTCCATTTTAAAATCCAAAATTAAAAATTTGAAACAAACAAAATAAAAATAATCAATCAATCCAATCAAATCTTTCGCTTCTCCTCAGTGTGATGCAAATCTTTTTAATTCCCTATGGGATCCATAATTCTAATCCCTCAGTGGATTTCACAACCTTTCCTCCCTTGTGGATGACTTGAACTTGCCTCCCCAGTGGAGAGTTTACTTGTCTATCCCCGGTGGAGTCAAAACAAACATAAATAAACAAATTCAACCCTCTTCCCCCAAGGGAACTTAATTAAACAAATTAAATTTCTCCCCAGTGAGATTCAACTCAAATCAAACCTTTCATCCCCTTGTGGATTACTTGAACCTACTTCCCTAGTAGAAGGTTCATATACTCTATCCTTAATGGATTCCTCCTTCCCTCTCTTATGTCTTTGACATAAGTAGAGCCGTATTGCACTAAGCTCTGGATTCCTTCTACACCTCGGGTTAGGAGTAGATTGTCTATATTACTGCTTGTGATCATTTGGTGTTGTTGATCATTTCGATCAACACTAATACGTGCAGTGTTCCATGTGAGTCACACCACACCTATTGGGCGCCCTTTGTTGACCTCATTTTTAGGATGAGCTCTCAACCCCTCCATCTTAGACATAGAACTCCTCTTAGACTTTAAGAGATTCTTAGTCTTAAGACACATCTAGTGATTAGTTGGACACTTAACCTAACCCTAGAGACTTAGAAGAGTTAGCCATAGGAATAGGTCATGCCTTATGGGTGTTAGGAAAATTTTCCTACCCTATAGCTTGAACCAACTCCTCACATCCTTCCTTCAAGTCAAATTCAAATCAACTCCAAACTCAACTCAACAAATCAAATCTTGAATTAATTTCAATGGATTTTCTCAAATCATGAATCAATTCTAAATAATCAAAACCCATGATTGAAATCCAAATTCAAATTCCAAAAATCTTTCCTAGGCCTTCTGAATCTATCTTATGGACTTAGCTCAAATTAAATCCAAATCAATTCAAATTCAAAAAAAAAATTTCTTATAACCCATTTATATTCTCATTTATATTCACATATATAAATGAAATATAAATTCAAATCAATCAAACTAAATCCAAATCCAAATAAAAAATCTTTGCTAAGTCTTTTAATTCCCTCTTAAGGACTTAGCCTAAATTAAATCCAAATCAATTCAAATTCAAGAAATTTTCTCATAAACCATTTATATTCTCACTTATATTCACAAATATAAATGAAATATAAATTCAAATATCCAAAACCAAATTCAAAACTCTAACTCAAATTCAACTAAAATCCAACATAAGCCTTTCAAGTCAAAATCTTGAACTTAGCCAAACCAAACTCAAATCAAGCCAAACCTTAATTTTTCTTCATGATTTAATCAATCCTTCAATCATGAATCCAAATATAAACATAAACTTCAATCCTCAAAATAAAATAAAATTCAAAAATCAAACCCAAGTTAAACCCATATTCACCCTTTTGACTTGAAATTGTCAAATGAATCAAAACCCATTTGACTTCAAATCTCTTGTAAATGAATTTATATTTCAATCATAAATTCATATGTGAGTTCAACCAAGCTTAAATCAATCCTTGATCAAGTCAACTAAACCCAATTGGCTCACTTGACCCAAAGTGGGCAATTTGACCTACATGAACAAAAATTTAATTCAATCCAAATCAAAGTGAATTAATCCAATCTAAACTTCATTTCATATTTGTTGATCATTATAGGTTACTCAATTGTCATGCATTGGGTCAAACCAAGTCAACCCTAGCCTGTTGACCAAGTCAACCCTTTAACCCACATGAACCCAAACTAGCCAAATTGCAACCTAAGCCAAATTGATTGCAACCAATGGCTCAAGTTCACTCCAAATTGATTATTGAACTTGACCAAAGACTCAAATAAACCCAATCTGACCAATTGGCCAACTAGACCCAACCTAGCCCAACTTACCATGAACCCAACTTGACCTAAAAGGTTAAATCAAGCCAAAATCAAATATAAACCAAATTGATTCGAAAAAAAAAGATACCAATCCATTTCAAATGATCAACCAAACCCAAACCAAGACATGATTCAAGCCAATTTGGTCAATTGGGTCAAATCGGTCAACTTAGCCCAAATTGACCTAAAGGATCAAATTAGCAAAAACCTAAATTAAATCCAAATTGAACCAAATTAATTGAAACTAATTGAACCAATATACTCTAAATAGTCATTTGAACTTGCACCAACTCTTGGTTTGACCCAATTTGACCAATTGGTCAACCTAACCCATTTTGACCCGATTTGACCCAAATGGGTCAAATTAACCCAAATTAAACTAGATGAACTTCAAATGACATGAAATTTGGTCCAACTTACTTTTGACTCATTTCAAATCTGCCCAAATCAAATTTAATATCAAATGACCACTTTGCCCTTGGGTCAAGGGCATTCCATAAGAAAAGACACTTTCCCAAGTGGTCATTTCTCTTACTTGGCTAGTTGACACTCATCCATTGGTCAACATAGGAACCAAGGATGCTGATTTTATAACCTAAAGAGTGATTGGGGAATCCATGACTCATGGGGAGGTGAAATAACCTCACCTCTCATATTTTCACACATGGCATGAAGGACACTCACCTCCCCTTGGCTAGGACATCCACTTGTCCTTCATGATAGCCACTTTCCATGCCTTAGCTATTCCTAGGGAGCCACCTAGGATGATTCTCTTCCATTCTCAACCACCCCAAGCCAAATGACATGAGTTTGGACCTAAAATTTTAAACAAAAAGTGGATTTTAGGTTCATTTTTGTTCACTTTTGATTCTAAGGCTTTATAGGATGAATAAAACCCCCATTCCTATCATTCTCATCCTCTCAGAGCTCCCAAAGCCATTGGAAATCAACCCCCCCCCCCCTTGATTTTGGAGAGAAATACTTCAAAACTAAATGGATTTCGGCGAGGATATGACAATCATCGGAGGAAACTTTATTTCGACGTGAAGGCAAGGATATAAGCTCAGTTCAAGGTTTCTTCCCTCACTCAACAGTACGCTTGAGTCACCACCATCGCTGAAAAATATCCCCGATGACGTAACCTTCAAAAACTGTAATCGGCCTTAGAATCCTTCATTTTGTGACAATTTTTGCGTGATTTTTAGGAATCTACCCTAGATAACCCAGCATTTTTACATTAAATCATCCTAATTAGAAAATATAAATTTTTTGGTGCCAATCGACTCGAAAACGAGTCCATTTGGATAAGTTTTCACTTAAAAATCCTCTTTTTTTTTAATAAAAAAGGCTATTTTACTGTACACCATCGGCGGGTTACAGCCTCCATCTGATCCCGCAGTTCACGGGATCGGATAGCTCAGATCGAGCATGGATCGTATGATCTGGGCCTTTGAATCGCCTGATGAGATCTAGGTCATCCAATTGCCTGATGCAATCTAGACTGTCCGATCGCACAGTTTTGGCGATCAAACGGCTCAAATATCGCCGATGCGATCACGGCCTCTAGTCGCACGACTGAGACATTCGATTTGCTGTCGGACGGTCTCGAACCGTGGGTCATCTCACCATTGACCGCTTCCCGCCCATCGGTAACGTGGCACCTCGTGCGAATCGCATGCAGCGTTAGCGTCAATATAAAAAATTAATTTAAATCACTTGAAACTTTAACAATTCATAGAAAATAAAATACTTAACCAAAAATTGTAAATAAAGGCTCATTGGATTTTTCTTTCCGAAAGGAATCCAATAAACCCAAAATCCCTAAATTTTATTAAGTATTTTGAGCTTAAATTAAGTTTTAGTAAAAATCAAATTTCTTTAATTAAACTAAGAATACATGTTAGATTAAGTTGAACTTTTCAGAGATTAAAATTGATGTTAAAATACACCTACCATAAAAATTTCAAGTTAAAAGATATTTTTAGAGATTAAACTTGAGTGCTAAATGATTTATTTTAATAAAATAAATTAATAGAATTCATAAAAATCACTTAAATCAATTGAAACTACCTAAATTCATAACTAATTGTAAAAAAATTCAAAAAAATACAAACTCGGGTTCATTTTTAAGTTAATTCCAATAAAAATTATTTTTAATTGAATTTGAATAGCAGATTTGCCTTAATTAGGGTTTATTTGACCAAATCACTCCTTAATGACTTTAGTATTTAATTCCAAACTTCTCAGGCATGTTTAGTGGGATGACTTATGCCTCCCCAAATTTTCTTAGAATTTATTAATGAGTTAATTGAGAAAATTAATTAATGAACTTCTAATCACTCTCTTAATATAATTAAGGTAAATTAAGCATGTGAACAGTGGTTTAGTTCCTTGATCAAGATAATTAAACTTTGTTTAAGTGATTAGGAGGTTTATGGAATGATTTTAGAGATATTTTTCTTAAGCTATTCCCTAAACCCCCTTTCTTCCTTAATCTAAATCTAATTAAGGGTTAATCCACTAATGACTACTTAATTAATCAAATCAAATTTTCAAAACTAAAATTAATTTAAAAACTTAATCAATCCTTCTTGGGTAGATACTTAGTGTTCAATAACCTAAGTAAACTTAAGGAAATCATACCTAACCCATATCTATGAGAAAGGTTATGAAAGTACTTAAATTAAACCCTTTATCTTAATTAATCATTAATTATGAGTCAATTGTATTAGGTACCTTTCTTTCCTAGGATGCATTGCTAATTTAAATTTCTTGTGATTTTATGTCATACATTGGCTCATAATTATTTGATTAAATATGTTAAAGTGGTATAGGTAAGGGAAAATTACTAAATTTAATCTACACCTTAACCTAACCAAAGCATAAAATTAATCTAATCTCTTAAAATTTAAAATAAAATAATACACACATGTGGGAATGGGTAAGGACCAGCAAACCTTCTCAGACTTTTCTAATTCAAATCAAACTCAAAAGCAAAATGAAAGTCTCTTTAAACAACTTTTGATTCTCTTTAAATGATCTTATGTCATGAGATTGTCTTTAAGAATTAATTAGAGTGAATGAAATTACATACTTACATCACTTTATTTCTTTCCTAGCATGCTAAATATATATGTCATATGAGTTTCATACATTCATGCTTTTCAAAAATAAAATTCAAAAATAAAATATTTTCTTTATGTCAAATTACATGTTTTGGCTAAAGTAAAAATATGAGTGGCTATTATCACTATTGAATTCAAAACTATTTTTAAAATCTATAAATCAAATACTTAAAATTGAAAGTGTGCTACTTATAATTATTTATAAGCTTTCATGTGGATATAAATATGAAGATGTGCATAGTATAACCTTCATTCTCTTTTCTTTTAGTATGGTTTTGAATAGGATTTGGAAAAATGTATAGTTCATTTGAAAAGAACATAACACTTGCCTAATTCTCTTCCTATTCATTCATATACTATTACTTAAGAAGGACATCTATATTTGCACATAAAAATTGCATAAACAAAATAAATCAACCAACACAAACTTTTTGCATCTTTCTTTTCCATTCATTTCTTTTGTACACATGCTTGTATTTAAGGAAAGTGGTATATTAGTCTGAAAAATCCCGGAATTGTGAGGCTTTAAGTAGCCCTAAGTAGGTCTTGTACCTTACACCTGTGGCTAGCAATGACGTTGTACTCACTTATGCCTTTCATACATACATGTGTGAATGTGAAAAATGGATAAGAAAATCTCATAAAGAATTCAAATTGTCTTAAGTAACTTACTTAGCATTCTCTTTCCATGCATTTCTTTTTGTACATGCACATGTATTTAAGAAAAGTGGTATATTAGTCTGGACAATCCTGGGGTTGCGAGACTTTAAGTAGCCCTAAGTAGACCTTGTACCTTACACCCCTGATTAACAATGGCGTCGCACTAACTTATGTCTTTTATACTTGTAAATGTGCATATAAAAAATGGATAAAAGAATCACTCTCTTCTACTTAACAAAATCATGCATACATGAAACATTCCAAGTTTCCTTAAGCAACTTCTCTTAGCATTCATTATTAAGGTGTGCTAAATACTTGCATCGCATGTATAGATATGCTTAGGATTCATTCATGTGCAAGATACACATGTGGGAAAGAAATAAAATATTGTGTGCTTTGTGATAGTAATTCACTTTACTTAATCTTAAAATATCTTTCTTTTTGAATAGATTTGTTTAGAGAAAATCTAAACATAGGATTAATTAAATTGCATAATAAAATATTCACTAAAAAAATCATTAATGAATCTACCTTAGAAATCACATAATGTAGGGAGTAAAGAAAAGTTCTCTTCCCTTTTCCTCTCTTTATAACCTTTAGTAATTAAGTAGGTTCATTCAAACCAAATCAAATCATCAAATAAAATTAACCCATATTAACTAAACAACTTAAATGAGACCACCCTTCTAAGTTGAATCTTTTCACACTTAGAAAATCCTAACCTTAAAAAAATACCACACAAACCTTACATGGCATTAAAATTAAGTCACCACTTTTAGTCCTATGTTAGGGCAGTGCATGATTTGATGTTTACTTTTATTTTTTGATATTATATTTTAGTATATATGTTAGGATATATGTGCATAGAATGAATGGTAGAACGATTTAGTCTAATCATTGTCTTATGTATGGGATTGTGCTTAAGGGGCATTGTAATAAAATTATAACTGTTTTTGTTGTGCATGTTGCTTATACCCTAGGCATAATCCAAAATAGGTCAGGTGGACTTGGTTACCCATGTGTGGGATGCTGAGTCCAATTTGTTTATATACATGCTTTGGAATGTGTGATTTGTTTAGCTAATCGTTATTTTCCAGGTTTTAATTAGATTTACTTTTTCCCTTTTCATGTACTTTTGCAATTAGAATTTTGGAATGATTATTATGGGGGATTATGATGAATATTGATTATAAGATTATATCTTATGTAAGTACCGTGTAAAGCCTTTGGAGCATCCACATTCCAACCATTCAAAAAAAAGAACCAAAAGAAGAAAGAAGAAATGAAGACCCCCATAACGTGAATTTTCTTACTTGATTGTAAATTAATTCATTTGTAATCCAGGTTGTATAAGGGTAGAGCTCGGCTACCTAATTTATTTTTAGGTTTGTGCGGTGGTGCTCGACCACACTTGGCCTCTTATTCTTTTGCGATAGCTTATAAAATATTTGATATTTGTTTAGCTTGTGCATTAGGAATGACATGTTTTCCTAGTTTCTTCCTTGCCTTGATGTATGGCCTAGATGAAGATTAGGCTCTTAGGAAAAAATAAATCTTCTGCCAAATTAAACAACTTAGAATTTAAAATAAATAACTTATAACCTCACCTAAAGCTTAGGCTATAAATCAAGATAAAAAAATTAGCAACCCCTTTGCTGAATGTTATCTTTTCCTTCCTAAAATCATGCATAAAAATATATTGCTTCACTCTTGATTTGGAGGGCTTCCACCCGTGCCAGAGAACTTGGCTTAACCTTTGAGAGCCATGGTGGAAACACGCCTCCTTTCTAACTGATTTTGGCCAATAATCTAATTTTTCATGCATTAGGCATATGAATCCTATAGCCTGAGTCAAATGAGTTGTCTAAAAATGAAAATACAATATATAAAAACTTTGCATTAGATTCAAGTCATTACTCATGCCCTACATGATCTATTCTCTTAGGGAGTGTGTTTAAGGACTTAGTCTCTTTCTAAATAAACAACACCCTAGCTATCTTGCATAAAGCATAAGACTTACCTACATGTATTTAAAATTATAGGAGGAGTTAGTTGGCGGCCACCCCCATACGGTTGTAAGTCCAAATAGTCGGGTGGTTTATCCTCTCTTGTGGAGGTAAACCATATACCCATTTTTGCCTTAGACTTAAGTCATGCTTTGGCTTTCGTCAAAGCTCCCTATATTTAGGTTCTGAGGTTGCTTCTCCCCTTTGCAGCCACAAGTATAAATTCTCACATCTTAGGCACTTTCCATGACCTTGTATTATGAAATTATAAGCCCTAAATTTCTAACAAAAATTCAACTCAAATGAATAAATCAATTCAACTTCAAAAATATAAAGCCCACCCATAGGATAATTTGGAATGCTTACTAGGCTTCCTAGTATCAAAAGCATCCCCTACTTATATTCCTTTGGCTCTAAAAGGAACTCCTCCTCTTGATCAATCCCATTTGATTTGATAAAAATAAACTAATCAATTGATAGTCCTACCTACTGAAATCTTTGGAGACAACGATCATTTACCTTAATCGAGAGTATTCCTAAGGAATCCCTTTCCTTAGGATGTAATTAACTATGGGGGCTTGCCCCTGTAGAAAACTTAATGAACCCGGTTTAAAATAAACCCTTCTTTACTTTTTCATGTAAAGCAGGGGAAGAATCTCTGGTATATATGAAGACTCATAGTCCTTAAGAGTCCTTAAGAGGTGATTAGGTATATTGTATGGTGGTTACTTCTATCTTTCGAGATAGTACACTTCTCCTCAATGTAGTACTCGATCACCCTAATAAGAATATTTGAGAATCTATGTGGTGTCCCAACTAAAGGCGTATATTTTTATTTTCATTTATCCACTTCAAAAGGATAGATGAAGGAAACAATATTTTACCACAATGATAGATATAAAAATTATGAAAGAAGAAGTTCACAAATGGCCTATGGAGCGAGACCCAGTAAAATGGTCACTAGTGCATGATGGTAGAATGCGTTATGATACAATGACGATAAATGCATCTGAATATTTCAATGGTGTTCTTAAACGTGCACATGATTTACCAATAAAAGCACTAATCACTGTTATTTATTACAATTTAGTTGACTTTTTCATGAAAAGACTAACCCACTCGGAATAGAGACTAATTTATTTATGTTCACCCAAAAGGTATCAATCATGTTACCGCATACTGAAAAGGAAGCTAGACATTTCCCAGAATCGGTGAACATCAATAGGTCGAGCCGATCATTTATAGTTGATTTATTAGATAATGGTCAGTGTAGTTGCAGTTGTAAAATGATAATTATATATCATTGGTCATGCCCTAATGTTATTGCTGCGCTAGGGTTCAGAAGATTAAACCACTTGACGTGTGTTTCACAGTATTACACTTTGCATCTGTATAAACTAACATATTCAATTGAGTTCCACACTTTGCTTGACCATTCTGATTGGCCAGCTTACAGTGATGAGTAAGGTTTAATAGAATTGCTGCCACCCAATTTTCGTAGAAGGTCAGGTAGACCCACTAGGTTCACAAATACAATAAATGAATAGAGATAGCAGTAGCAGAACCTATAGTCTATGCAAGACAGTTGGCCACTACAGGTTATCTTGCCCACACAATGTCAACAGTAGAAGGTATGTTATAGTTACAACAATAACCCGTTTATATATTCTATGCTCCTTACTAGAATTTTTAGGCTAGTTGCAATACTCTTTTTTAGCTTACTTTATGCTATAATTTTTCATTTAAAATTTATAATTGTCTGACACTGACTACTACATATATTTCTTTCAATAGGTACGATGGCTGAGGAGCACCCCCCACCTGTTAGACATAGGCATTGGGGCCTTGCTAGGGAGGGCACCCCACAGTCGAAGTAGCTTCCTCTAGAGGTCCACCCTAGCATATCCTCCTTACTTGGTCGGCATAGAGCCGCCCACCCTGATACTGCAAGTGTTATTTTAATTTTATTTTTTATGTTACACACGCACATGAGTATTGGTTTGACTAATGGTTGATCCTTTTTTATTGTAGAGCATTGTTTTAAAGGTCTCTTCTCACTTGGTTATGCTGAAGGAGTGGCCCATCACTTACAAGAGATTCATCTCTGACCTGTAAGTAGTAGGCTTACAGTGTGCTAGTCATCTACGTTTCATTCGCTTGGATCATCATCTACTTACTACTCTGCTTGAGAGATGGTCTCCACAGACCAATACCTTCTATCTTGCCTTTGGTGAGATGACAATGATACTTCAGAACTTGGCGATGATCTTGGGTTTATGCGTTGATGGGCTGCCTGTTATTGGTCCAATTGTGATTAGTGAGGGGAAGAGGTGGCGTAGCTAGCCAGATTGCTGTGATGACTTGTTGGGTCGATACACCATGTGGTGTATCATCCGTCCCACATCACATCGACATTCGGATGGGTGGGCACAGCATGCATGTCCAGGTGGCTTAGGTGGTCTTTTTACAAAGAGTCTTATGCCCATCTGAGCATCGAGGAGTTCAGCAGGCACTTGCATGCTTACATTTTATTTCTTATTGGGTGCTTCCTACTACCAGACACGTTTGGATCCAAGGTCCATCTGTAGTATCTTCCACTACTTGAGAACCTAGATGCATTCAATACATTATTCATAGGAGGAGCAATTCACACACATGCAGAGTTGTCTGCATCTAGGCCCAGCAGGCCAATATGGTACCACACCAGAGATATGGCCTTGGGAGCATCTTCATGTGAGGAGGTCGATCTTGTATGTATCATATACGAATAATCTCGACGGGCTCAGCATTGGATTAATGTATATTTTAATTTCTGTAATTTCAAATTATTTGCTTATATGTTTGTTTATAATGTGTTATGTGCACAGGTGGAATGAGTGATATGTTCGCAAGATGCCAATGGAGAATGTGGCATTATATAGGAATGAGCTGGATGATTTGCTATATAGACAGGTATAACTTATAGAGTACTTATCCATTCTAAATTCTATAATGTGTATACTAATTTAATATAATTGTTAATATGTGTAGGTGATTTGGGAGCCATACACTGAACAGATCATGCAACACACATTAGGTATATGCTCGACAGGCTCCGATATGTGGTTGCAGAGTCCTCATTAGGAAGAGAGGGTGGAGTACACTTACGTCGAGTGTTGAATGGTTTGGACTCATACCTAGAGTTGATGTGGCACTAGTAGACCCTACTTTCAAGAAGGTCGATGGTCGAGGTAAAGCAAATGTAAACTGAGTTGATTATTACTAGGTGCACATTGCCGCTTGGGAGAGGCGGAGGGTTTAAATAGTCGAGGGCTTGGACGAAGATGAGGACAGGCTGACGACTATCAATCAGTATATGTGTTGGTTCAGATCTTGGGCTTCTCTCTATTTACTGGCCGCCTCGATAAATCCTCCCACCACTTACTATCCCAGAGCACTTGTAGAGTGCATATATGTAAGTATTAATATAAGTATTCTTTTAATTTCAATATGTTACATACCTACTTGAGACTAATTTCAAACGGTGTTTTTCAATTCAGGCGCATCTTGGTGTCGGGACATCTTTACTTGCCTGTCAGAGATGAACGAGTTACAAGGAGCTGTAGGTAGGTATGAGGTGTTATGTAGAAACTTGAGGTTGTGGGTACATATCGCTGACCCACATTATAGATCGGAGCCTATGGAGGATGTCCCACAGCATGACTGGGGCGTCATACCATCTACATATGCTAATCTAGGTCTTTCTACATACCAGCCTATCTATGATTCACAGCCGCCTTTCTTCCCATCACAGGACTATCCTACGCATACTTCTGAAGATCTTGCATTGGAGGGCCACCATCATCGTGATCATGATCCATTACACCAAGATACACCACAGGAGTGGTGTGATTCCAAGCGGGAAGGAAGCGTTAGGCTTAGTATGGTGGCTTGTGCGTCTATACGACATTGGTTCATGTATGTTTTATTTTTCTTTTTGGATTGTCTATAGTAGATGTTCCATTTCTTTGTATATATCTTGGAACTTTATTGTATTGCATTATTTTGGTAATTTTCTATGTGTTTGGATACAAGTAATTTTCTCTTTTCTCTTTTACTATAATTTCACCGTCATTTTGAACAATAGAGCCTATATATCTGAATCACTCACTCTTTTTAATGACTTGTTCACCTAATGTCACAACACTAATATTATAACTTCTACAACTAAAATTATACTTCATATATTTAGTTTTAGATCTACTTAAAAGAAAATCTTTAAACTCTAAGGTTGACCTCCATGATTCAAGCTTCTCTTGGACTCACTCAATAGTCTTATTAATAAGAAGAATGACATTAGCAAAAAGTATACACCAAGGTAAAAAAACGGTCGATCCTTGATATAAATTACTTGAATATGCCTAATATTCAAGTCATTTATATCGATCGATTTCGATCCTTAATAGTCTTCCTATAAATGCCTAATAAGAACATTCATATCTAAAGCAAAAAGATAAGGGCTTAAAGTCGATCCTTGATGTAATAGCTATACTGTACATATTCTTAATAACTTCAATATGTCTAATATTAATTCATGAATGAATATGCTTGTGGCTTGTATGAAATAAAAAATTGTCAAATAGTCGCATTAATGGATGTAACTGCAGACGTCTTGATAAATTAGTTAATGGTAGCACAAATTCTGATATTGTCCATTAACCTACACTCATACAAAATAGCCTGCCACCAATTTGACGTGCCTAGTCATCTTAATGGGTGATTATACCTATTTCTAATTTTTTTAATAATACTTAAATTACTAATTATGTTTTAAAACATATTAAATTAAAAACAAACCCCGAAAGATTTACGTACATACTACTTAATTTTTATATATTTATACATCTAATATTTAAAAATAGATTTTATTTATATATTAAATTTAACAATTTAAATTATTTTCAAAATGATCACACATATCCTGATCATTTTTAATTTATTAAAAAATTTAATTTAATAACTTATTCATTTTT
This sequence comes from Cymbidium sinense, assembly GCA_021442155.1. Lineage (NCBI taxonomy): Eukaryota > Viridiplantae > Streptophyta > Magnoliopsida > Asparagales > Orchidaceae > Cymbidium > Cymbidium sinense. Next base: position 246,813,740 of record CM038214.1, read on the forward strand.
TATCTTTTAATCACATCAAAATTAATTTACTTAATTTTTTTTCATAATAGATAATTTTTAGCACGATATTCTAAATCAATTTTCACATTCATCAATTTTTTTTTAACTACCATGAAGTTTAAAATTATTAAATTTAATTTAAAATAAATATAATGAATTAAAAAATTAATTAAAATCCAAACTGAATTTATTTTAAAATTATTTAATAATATTTTTTTTTTTACGCAACAGACAAAAATCACTAACTTAGCGGTCAGCACTCGGCAGCTCCAAACCGCGTTCCCGTCGCAGTCCTCCATCGATCACATTTAAAATTAATTAATTTAGTTTAATACTGTACACTTAAAATACATAAATAAATTATTATTTTATCACTTAAAAAATAGCCGATCAATTAATTCTACATAGAAGAATAAAATAGCTTATCCAATAGTCAAGAGAATTGACTTGAAAGTCTTTCGAAATTGGAATAGGAAGAAAATGAGTGGAGCCTCGTTGAAATTTTTTTTTTTTTTAGCAATTTTATATTTTATCATTACAAATTATAGGTGTATTTAGGATAATTTTTTGACTATTTAATTTCTTAGAAATCAATCATAGTTGTATTTTACTTTCAGCTTTTTAGCTAATTTTTAAAAAATTTTATGGTGCAAAATTATTTTTGATAATTAGAGCTATTAAGAGATAGTTTTTTTACTTTTTTTTTAAACCGAAAAGTAAAGCGAACCGTTTATTCTGATTTTTAAATGCTTTTAAAAGTTTGTGATGAAAAACTGTTTTGAATCAATTTATTAGAGTGTGATTTATCGAATGCTTTTGAATTTTTTTTTAAAGAAAATATTTATATGACAGTTTTTTTAATTATTTCTCCATGAACTTTACAATCAATTTTTCAAAAAAGGTAGAGCTATCCCAAACAAACTCTAAAATGTGATAATTATCATAAAGCTATTATTTAAATTTTTCAAAAAAAAAATACTTATAATACCCTCAACAGTTTTTTAAAAAATTATTTTCTCTATAACTACTTTACAACCAGTTTTACAAAATCGACAGTTTCCCAAAATAAACTTTAAATCTGAATATGAATTTTAAAACATTATTTAACTTTATTTATTGAATTTTATTGTGTTTATAATTGCAAAAAATATGTATACATAATACATACAAAAGTTGAATGAGAACTGATGAAACAAAAAAAGAGAGCATAGAAAGTTGCTATGGGACTTTGCTAAATTTCAAATGAGTGTGAAGTGAAGTAATTGTTCAAATATATTAAGCTCATTCTCTAATTTTTTTTTTATTTATAGATTTAAATTATACATATTATTGTAAAAAAATTTGATTAATTAGAGTAATATAAATAAATAATATAATAAAACAAATATACATTTGTTATAGCTAACTAATTTGTAGATTTTATGATAACATTCAAAATTCTTGATGAATTTTAAGTAAATGATGAGTTTTGACTAAGACTTTGACAACCTTATCATGAGACAACAAATATCTTTGAAATTTTGGGTAATTTTATTCTTCAAGTTCTTGAGAAGTCACCTTGATGACTAAATGCTTAATAATAAGTAGTTGTGATGACTTCAAATGCGTGTTGAAAAAATTCCAACGGCTCTCATAGTTTGAATTCAATGATGGCATCATTATAAACATTAGTGCCGTATTCTATAAGGCCAATTGATTCTTTTAGATCTCTCTCTCTCTCTATATATATATATATATATATATATATATATATATATATATATAATCATAATCATAATATATCCAATATTATTAGAGGTCTGCAATATTCAAAATAATTTAACTTTACTTTTTATGGATCAAAACTCTTTCATAAAACTTAGTCGTTTTCTTTCATGACTTTTCAAACTTTATTATTATTATTATTATTATTATTTTTGTCACAAATGCTGCAACGCGTGTCCTGCGTTGCCCTTACGATATATATATATATATATATATATATATATATATATATATATATATATATATATATATATATATATATATATATAATAGTTTTAAGATGAGAATTTATATTTAAATATTTTATTCCTCTTCAAGGAGATCGCATTAGAACATTATAATCTTATGGGTGATGAATGTGGCGCTTTTTGAAGATTAACGACATCTTACAAATGGGTGATGTTGAGTGGAATCTCCTTCCAAAAATAAAGAAAGTTGAATGAGAAGAGCTTAGTTTCATTTATACAGATATTTAGCTGTGTTATGTTATGATTATTATGATTATTTTATGTTATATCAAAATTATAATATAATATGGATAGATGTTATGATTGCACTTTTCGAGCTCCTATGTCAGAGTAATATTCATAGATATTATAATTATTATGAATTCATTGTGTTGTATCAAAGATATAGATAGCTATGTCATAATTATTATAATTATATTTTGGTGTGTTATAGTCAAATATATTGTAGCTTGTTTGAATCATTTTTGAATTAGTACTAACATAGTTAGAATGGAGTTGGAAGAGCATTTTGAAGAGAAAAAAATTAATGAAAAATGTGTGTGTGTGTGTGTATATATATATATATATATATATATATATATATATATATATATAGATAGATAGATAGATAGATAGATATATATATAGAGAGAGAGAGAGAGAGAAGTTCGAAAAAGAAGAGACGTTGATTAGAACATAGTTTTTATTTTTGAGATATTTAAGTGAATTTAACTGACACACAATACAGCATATGTATAAGAATTTGAATCTAAGACCTCTTGATTGAAAGCCAAAGCTCTCGATTAATAGGCTAAAATATGTTGCACAATTAGAACATAGTTAAAACTCATTCAAAAATAACTTATTAATATGTTTTCTTCAAAAAAAAAAAAATTTTAAATGATATAGTTGGGCAATTAAATGTGTTATGAGACACAAAAAATCAAAATTTTCATTTTACAAAGCACGAGCAATGCCAAAAAGTCAATGTATCCTACTCTATGGTCAAAATAATAATAATTTTATATCCTACAATACAATACACATCATTCATAATTTGATCATCAAAAGAGAGAGCATTAGAATACATCTTTACTAGATATAAGTTAGAACTTTAGGTTGTGAACTTTAAAAATTTTGAGATGAGGTATTAGACTATCTAGCATTTATCATCATTCAATAAGATTGTTTATGCTAAGATGTTATTATGGCATATAAATTAGATACTAAATTTAGGATAACATGTAATACCATACTACATAAAAGAATCATAAATATATATGTCATAAAATATAAGATGATTAATTTATGTTAATATCTTATTTATCTTTAATTTTATTTCTAAAACTATATGAATACTTGAATTCTAAATAATTTTCTTGAGAAAAATAAATAAAAGAATCATATTCTTAAGTTATGTGAAAAATATAGCACTAACTATTATTTGAAATGAGGGCAAATTAAGATTTGGAGATTAACATGGTGCCAATTTCATGGAGAGAAAAGCATGTAATTTAATAAATATTGTCCTTTTTAAAAAAATGAGAATTATGGGATTTAAATCTCTTATTCACCCTAACCTCTTTCAAGCCTCATGACTTTTGGAACTAATATGGCATACTAATAATTTGCTCACCTATGTATCAATTATCAATGCATTGAGAACGAGAAGGATATATAGAGGATGTGCTCGCATCTCATAGGTGCATGTCCATGTGAGTCATAATCTCAATGTACTCTTACTCAGATAAGCAACCTCATAATTTGAATTCAATGATGGCATCATTGTAAACATTAGTGCCGTATTCTATAAGGCCAATGGATTCTTTTAGATCTCTCTCTCTCTCTCTCTCTCTCTCTAATATATATATATATATATATATATATATATATATAATCATAATATATCCAATATTATTAGAGGTCAGCAATATTCAAAATAATTTAACTTTTTTTTTTGGATCAAAACTCTTTCATAAAACTTAGTCGTTTTCTTTCATGACTTTTCAAACCTTACTATTATTATTATTATTATTATTTTGTCACAAATGCTGCAACGCGTGTCCTGCGTTGCCCTTTCGATACGTTTATCTTTTAGGGTTTTAATTATTTATATCTTGTGCAAAAATGTTGACCCTTATATGGTATATATATATATATATATATATATATAATAGTTTTTAAGATGAGAATTTAGATGTAAATACTTTATAGTTACATCAAACAGTATCATAAGGAATGTATTTGAATAAAGAAAGTTGAATGAGGAGTGCTTAGTTTCATTTATACAGATATTTAGCTGTGTTATGTTATGATTATTATGATTATTTTATGTTATATCAGAATTATAATATAATGTGTTATAGATGTTATGATTGGACTTTTCGATCTCCTATGTCATAGTAATATTCATAGATATTACAATTATTATGAATTCATTGTGTTGTATCAAAGATATAGATAGCTATGTCATAATTATTATAATTATATTTTGGTGTGTTATAGTCAAATATATTGTAGCTTGTTTGAATCATTTTTGAATTAGTACTAACATAGTTAGAATGGAGTTTGAAGAGCATTTTGAAGAGAAAAAATTTAATGAAAAATGTGTGTGTGTGTGTGTGTGTGTGTGTGTGTGTATATATATATATATATATATATATATAGAGAGAGAGAGAGAGAGAGAGAGAGAGAGAAGACGATTATAACATAGTTTTTTTTTGAGATATTTAAGCAAATTTAATCTTGACACACACACCGTTTGTATAATTTCAACCCAAGCTTGAAAGTCAAAATTTCGATTAATAGGCTAAAATATGTTGCACAATTAGAACATAGTTAAAACTCATTCAAAAATAACTTATTAATATGTTTTCTTCAAAAAAAAAAAAAATTAAATGATATAGTTGGACAATTAAATGTGTTATGAGACACAAAAAATCAAAATTTTTGATATAGTCAAGCCCAAGCTATAGTTATTCTCCTAAACCTTTTGATTTTTCAATATAATTTGATGCCTAGGTTCTCTTAGCAAATCATTGAAACTCATTAGTCCAATATCACATAAAAATAATTCAAAGTAACCATTCATAATCATGAAATTCACCAAATATTCCATTTGAATAGAAACCAATACCATTGCTTGAGTCATCATTTCATTAGTTTCTCAAGTCTCATCTTCTAGTTATTGACTACTTTTTGATACTAAAGTTTTCCTATTTTGACCCCACATTTGTATGTAGTTTGATTTATTTGCACTTTTATTTTTTTCTCAAACATCTATATAATATCATTATACAACCAGGAGCAGACCTACTTTAAGTTAAAATTTTATCCACCCTCAAATAATAATGAGCTAATTTCACCTTTGTTAAACACTAAGTCAAAATTCTCCTAAAAAAGTGAGCTGAAGTTATATATATATATATATATTCATTAATTTTATAAAGATAACTAAAGGTCAAATATTTTTCATATATGTATATCAAATGTATTTAAATATCAATTTCTTATTAAACTATTATAAACTCCGAAATAATTCAAACTGACTTAAAGGGTTTAAGTACAAAAAAATATAACCCTGATATGTTAAAGTTGATATTTATGAGTATAAAAAATTGATCGAGTTTACTATACTAAATTTAATTAAAATATATTATATTTTAAAATTACCTAAACACTTTTTAAAGAGATAACCAACTATAATGCATCAATAATAATAATAATAAAATAAAATACAATACCACATCTTCAATTTTATATATATATAACATCTTAATCTTCAATATCACATCAAAAATATCACATCATTCATTTTTTTTAATAAAATACACTTTTTTTTAAATATTAAATAAATAAATATCTAAATTTAAATATATATATAAATATATAAAATTATATAACATATATATAAATCTTCCTTATTATTATTATTATTATTATTATTATTAATATTTTTTTTAAACCTTATCCAAAAATATTTCTTTCAAAATATTTTCTTTTCAACATAGTTTTAAGATAAGAAATGACAGATTTCAAATAATAATACAAATTTTTTAAAAGAAATAAAAGAAAAAAATTGCAAAAATTTATATACATAGCACACAAATCTCATGCATTTCTAACACTCAAATTTTGATATTTATAAATATAACATCTTTTTTATGCTACAAAAGTATATTTTACTTTTTAAAAATTAATAAAAATACTATATTTTATATAATATTAAAGAATTTGACGCTATATATATAAATATCAAAATTTTAAGAATTACAAATGTAAATATATAAGAATGATGTGTTATATATATAAATACCCCAACATATTTTCATTGAGAATAAATCACAATTAATTGAAACTTCAACATAACAAATTCAAATTAAACTCCTATAACAACAACAAACCTTCATCCCACTAAGTAAGTCAGCTACATGAATCCTTAGTCTCCATTGTGTACTATTATTTGACAAATTCTCATTTAATTCAAGTATATTAAAATCATTTTTTATACATCTTAATCAAATCTTTTTAGGTCTACCTCTACCTTTCTTAAGGTAAGGCAAAAAAACTCCTATAAGAGTAAAAAAAAAAATTCCTGAGAAAAGTTTTCATGAATGGAAAAGATATGTATATATCGCAAGATTGAAACTGTGAGACCTACTAAACCCTAGGGAAAAAATTAGGTCAACATATCCTCATCGAATTTTAGATATTAATTGATCTCAGAGCCGTTGAATTTGTTTTGAAATTGGTACAATATATCTTTCGATTGATTTTTCATATATTGTACTCTTCTCAAAACAATCTAACGGCTATGAGATCAATTATGACCTAATTTTTTTCTCCGAAAACAGTAACCGAAGGTCGAGAACATCAAACTCACTGTTCTCTCCAGATGCGGCCGGTGACCCTCAGCTTCAGCTCCTCCCGACCGCCGGAGAAGAAGAGCGCGACATTGCGGTGGATGATCAGACCGTCGTAGTTGTCTCGAACCTTCCGGTGATTATCTCTAATGCTCGTCGGGACGCCTTGCCATATGAGCTTCCTCTTGCCTACCCCAACTTCCAAGCTGTAGAGGAAGTTCTTGGCCTCACTGTCCTCGCCCATGAACCTCAAAAATGCCATGTAGACGGGAGCGATTCCAAGGAGGAAAGCTTCAAAGTGGAGGCAGAAGTGTCTCCCGAAACAATTGAATACCTAAACATCAATGGCTTAGATGCTCCATTCTTCATCATAATGATATGAAATTATTACGCATGCATGTGTCCTAAAATGTAAATTCTCCTACTCGTGTTGTAGCATAATTATATTCATGATGAGATTATATATATATATATAGAGAGAGAGAGAGAGAGAGAGATTTACATTACACAATTCTTATGCATTTATATATCTAATACCTAAAATTTGCTATTTATAAATATAGCATATTTCCTATACATGAAAATGCACATTTTACTTGAAAAAATTAATAATTAAGCTATTTCTAATATAATATTAAAAATTGAAGGGTTATTTATGTAAATATAAAAATTTAGATGATAGATATGTAAATATATAATAATTTAAATGCTCTATAGGCTTATAGGCTTAGATATGTAATAACACACACACACGTTCTTAATTAGGAATTTTAAATGTATTTATTAAAATAAATGGGTTACCTCAAATCATCTCGAAACTCGACTCAAAATAAATCATTTTGACCTAAACCCAAATCAAAATCTTCAATTTTTTAGTTGAGGCTAACCCACTCAAACTCGACATAACCTATAATCTAGACACTCATTGACTTGACCAAATGCACGTATGGTAACCAGGAAAAGGGTGTGAAACATTAGTTAAAAAAGACTTACAGTTAACATCCATGTTGCATCATCAACCTCATGTGGGTTAGATTTGACATAACGATGATTGAAGGTACAACCATCATGCATGTCCACCTTATGATCATCTCTGAGGTGAGCCACAAGCGTAGGAATATCTCCAGAGACCAAACATTCAGATCCAGCATACGGGCAATCGAAAGGCCTGAATCTGCAAAGTTGCTCGTGTTCCAATTTGCTGTAGTATGGGAGAGATTCAGAGCACCCAACGTTTAAGTATCTACAAGGGAGCTTCAGTGACTCGGCTATTTTTTCGAGTGCCAGGCACCTGATATCGCCGAGTGCTAGGCGGCAGATGGGGCAGCGATTCTGTACTGTGGCCTTGCATTTTGAGCACAGTGTGTGGCCATTTTGGCACTGCAGATAATGAAAAAAAAAATGATGCAAATATTTTGCAATGATTTACATGATAATGGAGGAGCATGATAACACTACATAAATCATGTCTAAATAAGTAAAATAACCAGAATCATCATAAAAAGGTCATGAAAATATCATATTAGCTTATATCTGGGATATATTTCAAGTGACAGTACATGTCCTGTAACGTAGCAAGCGGCAGCAATAAAGAAAGTTTCTTTGATAACTCACATGGGAAGGAAAATTCACTGAGCTGAGTTTCTGAAACAAAACATATAAATTCCTGTTCGTATTGACGTGTTTAAAACAACTTTGTGGAATAAAACTCCTAAAGCTGGCTTATTTTTGTGAGAAAATATGGAAGAGATTAAAAATCAAATAAGGTCAGTAGAGAATTTAGACATGACTGGCTGACAAACTTACCTTTCACAAAAACTACTGCAAAATATGAGCTGCTCATTCCATGCCTCTTCCGACACATCAAGCAAAACAAACTGGCATCAATACATGGAGTTCGTCTAGTCATAGAAATTTAAGTTTAGCATAAAAACCACTGATGCTAACAACAAAGATTTATATCAAGCTGCAATTTTTCTATAAAAAAGTCAGTTTACAACCAGTTTGAGATAGACGGCATGATGAACAAAGCAGCGAAAGTATAGATGGTGGTGAAATTTTATAACTTGATTATTGAAAAGGAAAAAAAATTGTAGTGCAAAGGAAGAACCAGGGAAGTGTAGAGCAAGAACTATAGCCATGAGGAAAGAAAACTGATCCACATGGAGGATGCTTAAGAAAAGCCATTTATTTTCAATCACCTTTAATTACAACCTATGGCCTACTACTTATAATAAAAGCCATATTTTCTTGAAAATCTACCTAATAAAATTAAAATAACGACAAACAATTGACAAAACGATAAATAAGAACAAAAGACACAAAATGGCCAGCTAAACTTGACTACTAAAACTAGTAAGACGCAATAATAAAAACTATAAGCAAGCATTTTTTTTCACTATATCAATTTCCCTGATCTGAAAAATACTCTATTTTTGGGAGTTAAATGTTGTTGTAAAAAGAACAAAAAAAAACCCCCACAATTGTCCTGTTGAGCTAGCAAAATGAATCCCAAAAAGAAAAATAAATCCATCTAAGAGAAAATGTGAGAGTAAATATATCTCAAGAGAAAAGAGATGAATATAAAGAGCACCAATAACAACAATATTAGTAGAATACTCTGGTCTTTGAACCTCAAAGACAGTTTCATCATCTCTATAAAGATACCTTCGGAAATCTTGATGTCTTCATAAACAGTAGTAAACTAAATTGAATTGATCTCTTATTTTGTATAAGGGACTTTAAAAAGCGAGTGCCAGACAAGGCTTGAACTGGTATTCGTTATGTTGTGTATTTATATCTGGAAGTTTTTAAATTTTAACTCATAAAATATTTTTCTTTTTTCCATTGGAGTTTATTATAACTACTCTAATGGTGGGATAGAGAGAAGTGGGGGCTATTGGAGGCGGGAAGAAAAGCTTTAAATGCAATAATGATGAAAAATATCTAAAATAACTATTTCGAAATCTAAATTAAATTTATGAAGGTCTTGGAGAAGTTTTTGGGAATTTGAGTGGAGTGCATGTCAAGATCTCTTGGAACCTCAAAATCAATTTATTCTAGAACTCCATAAATTCGGGAAATTAGACTTTGATATTAATTGACAACAAGTCAAACATTGTCAGTGGTGACAGCATTGGAGTTTGAAAATATTGATTATTGAGAAAGGAAGATTCAATGTAAATGAATAACTCGAGGTAAAGTGAAGGAAAAGATAGAGAAGATGTGAACAAATAGCTCAATAGGAGAGAATGGAATAATTGACCTCTATAAAGGATGTAAAAAATGGTCTTATACTATAAGTAGACAACTAACTAGTCTTAAGACCTACATCATACATATTTAAAAAATACACAAGAAATAAGAAAAATCATTCACGCCACGACCATCAAGTCCCTAACCTGACACCTATGACCTCAAAATATACTTCTTACACCAAAGCAATTTGATTTCTCCTGTGGAGAATATGGATATAAATTTGTATAAAAAGGGAGAAAATGATAAGATAGTTGTTCCAAATTTGAATTTGCATTCTAAAATCAAATTTAAATCAAAATATCATATTTTTAACTCTTCAAATTCAAATTTTAACATTTTTTCTATAAATTTGAATATTTTAAAATTTTCAAAATTTTAATTATTATAGATTTTTTCTTTCTATCTTTTTTTGGAGTTTATTGCAATTAACTTAACAGAATGGAGTAAGAAGTGGACACAATTAAAGAGAAAAAGAATTTTCATACAATATTGATGAAAAAATCAAAACAATAACTCAACTAATTCCAAAAAAAGGAAAATTTTAAGGGGCCATATGGTTCAATGTATTTGTAGTTTAATATATTTATAATGTGGGGGATTTCAGAATTTGGTTGTTTTCTTTGAAGAAATTAGAATGAAATGTAAAATTTCAAAAAAATTGAAACTTATATTATAATTCACTTTTGGTGTATTCCAAACTCACCCAATTTTGGCTAAGCATTGAATACACAAAAGCTGCGATCATTGCAACCACCTAAAGCAAGTCACCACTGCAGATGCCTACCGCCGCCGCCCACAATACGACAGCTATCAATCACCAACCATCACTGTTGGCCACTTGTTGCAGATGTCGTCGCAAGCATCAGCGGCTAGGCACATGCTATTGCAGCCCTACCACCACCATTGCCACCATTTGTTTTTTTAGTTTTACATTGTTTTTTTTTTTACCTCAAACCAGACAAAATAATAATTTCTTGCATTTATTTTACATATAACTGAAAAAAAAACTCAAAAATATTTCAAATACACTATTTCTTTTCTAGAAACCAAACAGCCCCTAAGTCCTAATTGTGTAGTATTTTGCAATCTAAATTAGATTCATGAAAAAAGGATATGTAGATGTGTTTGATTTTCTGTAATTATTCCAAAATTTGAGGCATTTGGTTGAGAGACCAAAATTATTGATGAGAAAAAATATTTCAATGGCATGATCTTTTAAAACCACGAATTAGAGCACACCAAGAACTCTTCGGATATATAGTTTTGAATAATAAGCAATCAGATTAGAAATGCTAAGACAACCAACAACAAATGATGAAAGGATGCAGCTTTATGCATAAAAAATGAAGCATATTCACAGCATCACATAATAAGAACCTTACAAATTAATCTATAAGGGTGAACCACAAGAGAATAACAATGCAAATCGTCTAAAAAACAACCATGAAAGTAGAAGAGAGGAACCTGATGAATAGGAGGGTACATTGAATTTGTACATACAGGACATTCAAGTAGCTCATGCACATTACTGATTGAAGAAAATCCAACTTTGATGCTAGAAGAAACAGAAGACGTGAATGAGTGGCCACTATCAAAATCATTAGTTGTATTGCAATGCCATGATCTTTTAAAACCACAAATTAGAACACACCAAGAACTCCTCGGATATATAGTTTTGAATAATAAGCCATCAGATTAAAAATGTTAAGACAACCAACAAACACATGATGAAAGGATGCAGCTTTACGCATAAAAAATGAAGCATATTCATAGCATCACACAATAAGAACCTCACAAAGTAATCTATAAGGGTGAACCACGAGAGAATAAGAATGCAAATCGCCTAAAAACCAACAATGAAAGTAGAAGAGAGGAACCTGTTGAATGGGAGGATACATTAAATCTGTACAGACAGGACATTCAAGTAGCTCATGCACACAACTGATTGAAGATAAACCAACTTTGATGCTAGAAGAAACAGAAGACGTGAATGAGTGGCCGCTATCGAAATTATTAGTTGTTGATGACTCACAATCCATATCTGCAGAATCAGGAAACTCCATGCCAATGCCACTTCCTCGAGCCATAGCAAGTTGTAAGTTTACTCAAAATCCTTGCACGCCATAAAGTTTAATTCCCACTGAAAATCAAAGCAGATGTGATTTGAGGTCAATATTTTAAAGTGCTTATACCCTTTGATTCCGTGAACCAGAGTTGCCCACATAAACTAGCTGCATAATATGAAGGAAAAAAAAAAGAATCAGACATCAACAAATCCATAAACTCTGAGTCGTCCTGAATGCAACTTCTAGTCTTCTACAACTTTGTACATTACAATAGATGGCAATCAAATTAGGGCTGTCAAAAAAACTCATTAAACGTGCTTTCTAGCTCGAAGTATGATCAAACACGAACAAATATTTTAGGCCGATATATAAACCGAACACTAATCTGTTACGTTCGCTCGATTTCCGAAATAAATAAATATTTATAAATAATTATATAAATATTATATAATATGTATGTTATACCATTAAATTATTTATTAATTAATTTATATTTATTTCAATAATTAATTTAATTAATGATGTTTAAATTAAAAAAATTTAGATATATTATAAAAAATAAAACTAATTTAATGATTTGGATGAAATCAGAATCATTAAAATTCTCTATTTTTTAAATCAACGATTCATATTTGAGATAATGAGATTTCCTATATCCTAAACCCTACATATTAAGCTCACGAGACAGGGGACGGGGTTCACACTTCACAGAATCATGGCTCACTCGTCTTCGACTCTTCGATTCTTCGATTTGAAAATCGACATTTCGACTGTTGCCATATTCCTGCGACCGCGAGTGCCCAAATCCCAATCTCCTTCCCTCCTCTGCGAGAGCACGAGTTGTGACTTGCGATTCTTGCGACGCTGTAATCCAAGGGAAGAGCCGAACCGCCGAAGTCCGATCGCGATTTCTACTTTTCTACTGTTCGGTGTCGATCATTACTTGCTCCATCTTGCCTAACTTTTTAAGTTGCCTCTCGAGACTTACTTACCTCTTATTTCTGGTTCTCTTTTGGTCGAAATAGATTCATTAAATAAATCTTTGCTATGAAATTTCTCTGTTTAATTTGTGAAGTGATTAAGATATGAAGAATATTGTGGGTTCTAGATGACTCAAAAATGCTCTTGAAATTTCTCGGATTTCTAATTTCTAGTGTTCGATTTCTGAATGGAATGTGCATTCAAATGCTGAAGTGTCTTTTCTCTGTTTGATTTTATTATGTCGTGCATATTTTGGTGTTTAGGGTTTACTATCTATATGTAGCTATTTTGTTACTTGGTATTTGAAAGCTTTGTTTCAAAGAAGATGAAAATTTGGTGTTTAGAGTTGACTATATACATCTATTTGTTCTGTTCGAGCCTTTAAGAATTGCAGCCGCCGGCCCTTGCGGGTTTTATTGATTGGTTTGCGGAATAAAAAATTGGGAGTAAAATTTGTGATATTGATCAGTTGATGTCTTTATTATTTCTTTTCATCTTGTGCTATGGTATCTTGTTGATATCTTTATCTATGCCACAAACATCACCCAACTGATTTCTATTCTCTTGTTCTATAACCTATATGATCTATTCAGTGATGAGGGGACTGCACTGCAATATTCAGATCATTTTATACATTTCTAATATGCATGTTGGGTTCTATAACTAAGTGTATTGATAAATTAAATAGTAAATAAAATAAAAACTGCAGTCAAAAAATAATTGAAATAGACTCACCTAAACAAGATATATAAACAATCATATTGTCAAGCTAAGTTGTATCTCATATTATAAAAAAGTCTTTTAAAATCATAACTCTTAATGTAATATATAATTGCCAGTTTCTTATATAAATAGGAACCCTCATAAATGAAGAACCCGGAGAACAACAACAATATATCTCAAAATATTAGTTATATCTCAAAATAACTGTAAAAGAAGAAAAAATTTGATTTCTTTCCAATGAAGAATAATACGTGTCATTTATAAATTGAAATTTGAAGACATGGTGTCTATATATTCCACGAGGAGATTTTCTCTCACGGCTAAAAAAATAGGAGAAAACAACAAGTAAATTGATCTCAAAATAACAACAAAGACAACCAAAAAGTATTAAGTAGTAAAACAAGCTCACTAACATTGATGGCTACTTTAATTATTAAATGGGCTCAGTTTGAAATTTTATATCAGCTAATCAATGATGTCTTCATAACTTGATTGCTGCTTAAATTCTTCAAATACTCATAAATCAAACTTATTCAACATAAAACTAAGTGTAATATTGATAAAGTAAAGACCAAAATATAATAAAACAAATAAAATGAAAATTGCATTAAAACTCTCATGCCTTCTCGGCCTTCAATTCAATTTCTCATGTCTTCTCTATTTTATATTAATAAGGTGTCAACTATGAATACCATTGTTGGTAGCAATCTAAGTTGTTTTCTAAATCTCCACATCTAATTCTATTTTGTTTTGCTGGGATCAAATAGGACAAGCTTAATGTTTTATGTTTAAGTTGACTTTTTATGCTTAAAATGTCAAATTTACTAATGATCTATTTCTATATGGTTTGTCTCAAAAAATTGTCTTAATATTCTTATTTCAAGCATATAGATTGTATCTTTAGTTTTGACACATTTTTTTTTCAATATAGTCTACTACCATATCAAATTTTGATCTATCTCAAACTACATCATCTGGTAACGAGATTGTTATAGAATATGAAAATAGTAATGAGAATCTTAATCTTTCTTCACAACTTAGTTGTTCAAAAGCACTTACATTTGATACTAATATTGGAGGAATCCCTCCTAAGACAAAAAAAAAATCTAAGAGTACTTTATTATTAAAGCTTCAACTTTGAAAGACGCCAATGCATCTTATTTACAATATAGTTGTGATACAAAATTTCATAATCAAGATCGACACCACTTCACAACTTCTAGTGAGTGTGATAAGATCAAAACTAAAAATAAATAAGTTGTAGAGTTGTCAGATAAAAGACAAAAATTATTAAATTTTATGCTTTCTAATATTAGTTTAGAAATTGTGATTCTTATTTTTACTAATCCAAAAAATTATGATTATTATCAAGTTAG
This sequence comes from Cymbidium sinense, assembly GCA_021442155.1. Classification (NCBI taxonomy): domain Eukaryota; kingdom Viridiplantae; phylum Streptophyta; class Magnoliopsida; order Asparagales; family Orchidaceae; genus Cymbidium; species Cymbidium sinense. Next base: position 246,828,997 of record CM038214.1, read on the forward strand.
AGAAATAATAACAAAAATGATAATTATGCATGAGTACCTTTTGAATGGTTAAGATATATGCTCAATATTTTGTCAGCGCCTTAAATCATAACTGAAAGAGCTTTCTAATTATAAAAAATGATCGCATGAAAGTTTACGTAAGAAAAGAAAACTAAAAGCATATCTTAAAAGCATACATATTATTTCAATAACATCTGATTATTGAACTTCCAATCAAACAGTGGAGTACATGTGCTTAATAATTCATTATATTGATGAGTCTTGAAAATTACACAAGCGGATTATCAATTTCTTTGAGCTTGAACCACCTCACACAGATACTTTTATTTGTGATGCTATATGTGAATGCTTGTTGAAGTAGAATTTGCAGAATAAAATTTTACAATTACATTGGATAATGTCGGTAACAATGATGTTGTCGCTAATGCTCTCAAATATAATTTTCAGTCAAAAGGTAAGTTACATTTTATAGGTTAATTCTTTCAAGTGAGATATTGTGCTCACATCTTGAATATAATAGTTCAAGATAGCTTAAAGATGATTCAAGATATCATTTATCAAATCAGGAGTCAATAAAATATCTTAAACAGTCTCCAGCTAGATTACATAAGTTTGTTGAGGTGACAAAGTAATTAGGGATTTCCACTTCAAAGGGTTTATCTACTGATATTCCTATACGATAGAATTCTACATACATTGTGTTTGAATATGTCTTTGTTTTTCATAGTGTTTTTTTTACTATTATGCAACCTGAGATAGCAATTATAAGTAGTTGTCATTGATTTTGATTGACAAATGTATGAGGTTATTAGAAAGTTTCTTACTGTTTTTCATAATATCACAAAAATAATTTCTAGCTCGACTTATCCTACTACAAATATTTTTCTACCTACGATTATGCATATTAAAAGATTATTGATGGAGGAATACAATTAATCAATTGAATATATTAAAGAAATGACAAATGCTATGAAAATTAAATTTAACAAGTATTGGTGAGACTGCAATTTGCTTATGTACGTGGCGGCTATGTTAGATCCACGCTTAAAGATGAAGTTCATATTCTGAGATAGAATTCAAAATTAAAGAAGTTGAAACAATTATTTTGAAAATTTATAATCAATACGTTTCTGATATTGCTAGTTGTAATTCAGCTATAATAACTGCTAGTAAGTCCTCACAGCTACAAAGGGATCCATCATTTTCATCTCATTTTGATTGTATGTTAAGTTTTGATGATTTTGTTGTAACATTTGGTTCTGTTGAGTCTTTAAAATTAGATTTGCAAATATATTTGGAAGAAGGTTTATATCAGTGCAGTATAGAACAATTTGATGTTCTTGATTGGTGGAGGATGAATACTCTAATGTATTCATACTTATCTAAAAAGTGGATGTCTTCATTCTCCGGTTGTATCTGATTTTAATCTTGTGGTAGAGTTTTGGATGATTATAGAAGCACTTTATCTGCAAAAACTGTTAATACACTTATTTGTATAGCTAGTTATATTAGAGGTTTTCAAAGCAATATTAAGAATCTTTTGGTAAGAATCAGTTTCATCTTTATTTGTTTTTTTATACTAATAATTTTTGTCTTCGTTTTTTCGTATGTCAGTCTAATGAAAGACCATTTGTCACAACAAGAGATCATTGAAGGAGAAAATTTGCATGTAAATCTTCCTACGGAAAGAATGGAGGAGCAAAATATATGCAATTAAGTTTATTTGGATTATTAATGCTTTGTTTTATTGACTGCTACTATGTAACGCCTTTCATTTTAGACTTTTATAGCTTGGGAGGTTGAGTTCTCCTTGCTACTTTATATTGAAATTCATACTTGTTTTATTGCATTCTAGCTTCAATTTTATTTGTTATTTTGTTATATTTTGATCATTTGTTTATCAATACTACACTTGATTTTATGTCGGTTTGTTTAGATTTATGATTTTTAAAAGGGTTGTGATGTTAAACCGTTTTTAATATAAAATACAACTTAGCTTGATAAAATGCTGCTTAGTTTATCAATACTATACTTGATCTTTACTTCAACAATACTACACTTGATTTTGTGTTGAATAAGTTGGATTTATGAATTTTTTTAAGAATTTAAGCAGCCATTAAATTATGACGGCCTCATTGATTAGCTAATATAAAATTTTAAATTGAGCTCATTTAATAATTGAAGCAGTCATCAATGTTAGTGAGGTTATTTTACTTAATACTTTTTTGGTTGCCTTTGCTGTTATTTTGAGAAATCAAATTCTCCATGATACAGCCTAATAATTACTTGCAGTCATTTTGAGATATGACTACTTGATGTTCTCTTCAGATTCTTCATTCATGAGAATCATTTGATACTATTTATATAGCAATCGGGCTACACCATTATGACCATATTATGATATATCTTTCTGTATAAATTTATTTTTAAATTTGTTTTACATGATTAATGCAATTCTGGTTGTATATATTTCATTTTTGAATGATGCAGCTTTCATTTTATTTGTTGTTTTATTATATTTTGATTCTTAGTTTATTAATACTACACTTGATTTTATATTAGATTGGTTAGATTTATGATTTTTAAAGGGCTGTAATGTTAACCTTTTTTAATATGAGATGTAATTTAGTTTGACAAACTGACTGCTTATATATCTTTTTTAGATGGGGGTCTGTTTCAATTATTTTTGGACTGCAGTTTTCATTTTGTTTGTTATTTTACTGTATTTTGGTATTTACTTCAACAATATTATACTTGGTTTAGTGTTGAATAAGTTGGATTCATGAGTTTTTTAAGAATTTAAGCAGTCATCAAGCTATGACAACATCATTGATTAACTGATATAAAATTTTAAACTGAGCCCATTTAAGAATTAAAGAAGCCATCAATGTTAATTAGCTTGTTTTATTGCTAACTGCTTAATACTTTTTGGCTGCCTTTGCTATTATTTTAATATCAATCTACTTATTGTTTTATCCTATTTTTTTAGCCGTGAGGGAGAATCTTCGCATGGAATATATACACACCATGCTTTCAAATTTCAGTCACTTTATAAATTGGCAAGTTATTGCTTCATTGAAAAGAAATTAAATTCTTTATTATACAATCTAATAACTACTGCAGTAATTTTGAGATATTGCTACTTGCTGTTCTCTCCATTTTTTAATCATGAGGACCATTCGATACTATTTATATAGCAACTGGGTTATACTTTTATGATAACATTAAAGTATATCAAATTCAACATTAAGGTATATTTCATTTTTGATTGATGCAGCTTCCATTTTATTTGTTATTTTATTATATTTTGATCATTTGTTTATCAATATTTCTTTTTATCTTTGAATTCTTAGATTTATGATTTTAAAGGCTGATGTTAAACCTTTTTTAATATGAGATCTCTACGATAAAATGATTGCTTATATATCTTGTTTAGTTGGGCCAATTTCAATTATTTTTTACTGCAACTTTCATTTTATTTGCTATTTTATTGTATTTTGGTTCTTAATTTATCAATATTACACTTGATTTTATGTTAGATTATTTAAATTTATGATTTTTAAAGGACTATGATTTTAAACATTTTTTAATATAACATGCAACTTAGCTTGATAAAATAGTTGCTTATATATCTTGTTTAGTTGAGTCTGTTTCAATTATTTTTGACTGCAATTTTTATTTTATTTGTTATTTTATTGTATTTTGGTCCTTAGTTTATCAATACTACACTTGATTTTATACTTGATTGTTTAGATTTATGATTTTTAAAGGACTGTGATGTTAAACCTTTTTTAATATGAAATGCAACTTAACTTGATAAAATAACTACTTATATATCTTGTTTAGTTGGGTCTGTTTCAATTATTTTTTACTGTAATTTTTATTTTATTTGTTGTTTTATTATATTTTAGTCCTTAGTTTATCAATACTACACTTGATTTAATACTGGATTGCTTAGATTTATGATTTTTAAAGGACTGTGATGTTAAATCTTATTTAAGATGAGATGCAACTTAACTTGATAAAATTGATGCTTATATATCTTGTTTAGTTGAGTCTACTTCAAATTTTTTTACTGCAATTTTCATTTTATTGAGTGTTTTATTGTATTTTGGTCTTTAATTTATCAATACTACGCTTGATTTTGTGTTGAATATGTTAGATTTATAGATTTTTTAAGAATTTAAGCACTCATCAAGCTATGACGGCATCATTGACTAGCTGATATAAAATTTTAAACTGAGCTCATTTAATAATTGTATAACATAATTTTTTTTTATTTTATTTATATAGTGCAGCAAGAAATATAAAGAGCAAATTTTATGTGGCACAGTGGCAAATTGATAATTTCTGGAGAGTGAATAATCAAGCCAAGTCTACCAAGATTATTTTGAGTATTCAAAGATGTTAAATTTTCATTTTGTTTTGTATAAATGTATTATTGGATTGTACTCATTTGTTAATTTATTTGTAGTTTGATAATTTTTGTGTATTAAATCATATTCAAATGTACTAAATCATATTTGTAGTTATGTAATTTTTGTAATTAATAAATTATGTTACTAAATCATATTCAAATGTAATTTTGTGTTATGTAATTTTTGTTTGCAATAAAATTTATTTTTTAAAAGATCATTTTTATTGTTAGTCCACACTCCACAATTTATAAATAACTGCAAATGTATAATTGGATTGTACTCATTTGTTAATTTATTTGTAGTTTTATAATTTTTATGTATTAAATCATATTCAAATGTACTAAATCATATTTGTAGTTATGTAATTTTTGTTATTAATAAATTATGTTACTAAACCATATTCAAATATAATTTTGCATTATGTAATTTTTGTTCACAATAAAATTTATTTTTTAAAAGATCATTTTTATTATTATCCCACACTCCACAATTTATAAATAACTGCAAAGTTGTATATTTGCAGTAATTTTTTTTATTAAATTTAATATTTTTAAATATTAATAAAAAATTAAAATTTCTTAACGAGCCAATTCATGAACACGCATGTTAATGAATAGGAACACAAGCAGACATTACACAAGCAAATATTGAGCAAAAAAATTCTTAAGGAGCCGAACACGAATAAGTACCAAACTCCTCAAGCTCGGCTCGTTTACACCCCTAAATCAAAGGGAACCCAAGCTTGAATCACGCACACCTTTACAACAAAATTGCTTGTTGATGATACTAATAACAATTTCATGAAAGAAAAACGAACAAATAGGAATGGCAATATATATTTATATATATAAATAGTTCATCGGCTGATGAGATTCAATTAACCGATGAAATAAGTTCACTATATTTCCAAAAGCAAACTTCATAATCATACGAGAAGTGTGGAAGAAATGAAGGATGGATAGAGTGAAAGAGAGAGAGAGAAACAGAGAGACAAAGTACAAATCAAATGTCTTTAAATAATTACTCTGTAAGTCAAGAAGTAGAGAAAAATCCATCCACTTAGTATGAACCAGCAGACAATAGGCAAAGAATAGGCTAGCAAAAAGTTAAATTTCTTTATAAAAAATTAGGGGGTTTTTAACGGGGATATACATACATGCCGCAGAATTACATCCAGTTTGAATAAATCAATAGGCCAACAACCAAGCAAGCAAACGCCAAAAGCGAGTAAAAAAAATGAAAAATCGAAACAATTAACTCAAAAAATAACACGATATAAGCACGATATAAGCCAATAAACTCAAAACTTGAATGCGCCCCAATCATATAACTCAAAATCCAAATTTTCCCACAAAGAACAATTTAAAAACACGATCTAAGCCAATAAATGGAAATCGCCATTACCTTCGACCTAGCGAGAACGGCGAAGAATGAAAGATCGAAGATAATCGCCTCGACGTCGATTGCAGGGGAACGAAATCATAAAATTTCTAGGGTTTGTTTGACTTCTACAACGAGAAGACGCCGGCGTCGCCTCCACCAATGGATCTGAGGGTTCTGGAAAGCTAGTGAGGTGATGGATGACACAGAAAACCATTTCAACTCCTACTAAAATCAATTCAAAAAATATTTATTTAAGATCCCTAATTCCCGGTCACGTGGATGTCCGATCTTAGGGCTGCAAATGAACCTAGTGTGGACAGATTATTCATAATTTCACTAGATTATAACTGATTTATGATCATTTAATTAATTAATCAAACGAATTTTAACATTTCTGTATATTTTAGATTGCTAAATGAATAAATTTAAATGATTTATCGCTTAATTTATTTATATTATAAATAATCTTATTTAAAAATCATCAATAAATATTAATGAGCTCAATTATAGCTCAATAAAGATTTATTTATGAATAATATTATTTAAATTTTTATTTTTTAAGATTTAATAAACTTTAATTGATACAATATTTATATATTTCACAACAAGTTGCTCACGAATAAGCTTAATTAATACTTGATTAAAGCTCATTTATTAAACGAGTTGCTCATTAACAAATTTGATAATCCAATTTAAAGTTTGATCTTGAATAAATTTGAATAAAACTTGAGCTTAATAATGATAAAAAACCTCAATTGATTGATATTTATATAGATGATTTAGATTAAAATGATATATATATATATATATATATATATTAAAATAATAATAATTTAGAGTACAAAAATTAATTACTAATATTTACATGTTGAATTTTTAAAAGATGCTAAATAAACCTTCAACAATTTATAACTTAGAAGAACATAATTGCGCTTAAATTTGTTCAAATTAATCTTAAATATTAAATTGTATTGAAAATTTTTTCTTTTAAGAAATTAAAATTTATAGAATTTGCGTTTAATGAATTCACTTCAAAAGAATGATAAATTGTGGGGAAAATTATCGCATTATGAGGAAAATTACCTTTAAAAGTATTTCGTGTTATAAAATAAAACGAATGACATTTTTAACATAAATTGTTGAAGACTCATTACACAAATGAAATGAAAGAAAAAAAAAACATAAAATCATAACAATTCTATCTTACAAATTGATTAAAATCATATTTGAGAGAGCGTTGTAGTATGAAAATGTACTACACTATTTTAGAATTACATTCTAGCTATAATTTGAGATGAAAATTTTATATTTTTTTAATCTAATTTGACTATTTATAATATCTAAAAAAAAGCTATAGTTTAAGTTTTTAAAAATAAAAAAATTATATGTAACGATCACAACTTTTAAATAAATAAACAAATCTTAAATTTTAACATTTCTTTTGTATCAGCTTCGTCACTTTTTTTTCGCATACTATAACTATCTTATACAAATCCTAAATTATTTATTTTAAATAAATATTCATGCTATAGCCAAAAAGATTGGGAAACCAATTGTTACCAAAAGAATGATGTAAGGAGTTTGAAGGCTACAATATTTGTTTTTAGGTATACAAAATCAATGTAAATATTGATAAATAAAGCTTTTTTATGTGTGTAACATATAAAAAATAAATTTAACTCTTAATTTTATCATAAATATTTATGATTTATAGAAACATCATAATTTTAATATTTGAAAACATAAAAATGCAATTTACTGTTGGAGAACCTACTGTGAAAATAATCAATTAAAATTAGAATAAAAGCTAAACCCTAAATTTGTCAAAAACTCAATCAAAATGACTAGAAATGCATAATAATCATGAGAAAAATAAATGGGAATAAAAAAGGGCAGGCCACATTATTTTTATATATTTATTCATCTGATGCTTAAATTTTAATTTTTATATACATAATACTTAAATTTTAACATCATGTAAATATTATTATTATTATTATTATCTTTTTTTAAAAGTAAATAAATTTTTTCATGTATAAATAAAATATTAAAAATATATATTTTTTCTTTAAGAAATTAATTAACAAATCAACAACCTTCTCTCTCTCTCTCTCTCTCTCTCTGTGGATGTTAACTTAGAGGATGATCAACTTATTTTAAAAAAAAATTAATAATAATAAAATCACTTAATCAAAATGTGGCAAACCCTCAGAGAAATTATGGGAGAGAGAGAGAAGAGAAAAAATTCCACAGTTTTGTGAGGTTTTTTAGAATGTTATAATATTTTCAAAAAAAAATTTAAATCACTAAAGTATATATTTTATTTCATAAAAATTATACACACACGCACGCATATATAAAGAGGAGCCTATTTGAATTTTATGGAGTGATTAAGATTTTTGTAGAAATAACATAAATACCCCCTCCAAATATCTACAAAAATGCCATATTATCACATATTTAGGGGCTATTTGGCAAATTTGAAATGCAGTGTAAAAAAAATATAGTGTAAAATAAATTCAGTGTAAAATGATTACTTTACAATTGTTTGGTTCATAGTTTTACAAATTTATGACTTTATTTTTTTTCTATTTGGCTGAAAAAAAAATAACGTAAATTAATTTGAAAGTTTTGACGGCGTGCCGTAGGCGTGGCGTCGGGTGGTGGCCGGCGATGGGTCGTGGGCGGGCGCGGCGATGTGGCGTCGGCGTGGTGATGGCGGCAGTCACTCGTGATGTATTTAGAATTACGCGATTCAAATCAATAAAATCTTTCTAATGTATTTGAAATACATTACATTATATTGAAATTTTAGTTTACTTCCAACCAAACACCCAAAATGTTAAAATGTGTGCATTTGGAATGTAGTGCACTCCAAATATACGCAACCAAACAGCCTCTTATAGAAGGATGTTGAACATAAAAGCTAGGATTCAAAGAGAATTCTAGAGCTGCAATCATCGTTAGGCGCCACTGATCATTGATCATTGATGACAAGCACATTAGTAATTGGTCATCATTCGACAATGTCATTTCTCACAACCTATCATCATCATTGACTGATTATGCTCACAAACATTTGATGCTTATCTTCCTATATGATGAGTTTCTCCTATCAGAAGCCTGACAAAAACAATGCTTGGATGTTGTTTAACATCAAACAATCCAACCAATCAATATCCAATGCCTACCAAAAATTGACATTCGTTGACCACCATTGTTCGATGCCCATCTTCTCGATCACTAACCTCCCTTCTATTAATAGAAACGATTGCGTCAATCACCCATCATCACCTAACATCAAGCATTCTGATAAATTGTTGCATGCTAACAATTATTATTTGTTATTCGTGTGCCACCATCATCTAATATTTATCTTCTTGATATTCCATCCTTTCAAAAAAAATGAACAAGTGAACCACCAAATGTATCCCATGTTCCCTCCTAACAATTATTATTTGTTATTCGTGTGCCGCCATCATCTAATATTTATCTTCTTGATATTCCATCCTTTCAAAAAAAAATGAACAAGTGAACCACCAAATGTAGCCCATGTTCCCTCCTTTATCATCGATCGTGATTAATTGGCATTCAATGTCTACCACTAATTAACACTTGATTTTATAGTCGCTATCATATCAAGAGAACAATCAAGTCAACCACCCATTATTCTTTGGCTTTTAAGTTCCCTAATAATGGTTGTCATCTAATGTCTGCTCACAACTAACATCCATCAGCATTCACCCACCAACTTTAGAACACTCTTCTTCTTAATTGCTTGATCTCCTCTCAACACAAAAAAAAAAACTAAATAGACAATTCACCATTATTGGACTTCTGATGTTTCTCATCAACCATTATCTAATATCAATCAATCATCGCTATCTAGTATTCACTATTCAATGATGTTGAACACTCATATTTTCTAACTCTTGATCTTCTCTTACATCAAAAGAATGATTAAATTAATTGCCTGCCATCACTCAATTTATGATGTTTCTTATTAGTCATAGCCCGACACCTATAAACGGTCAATTTCAGACATTCGCCAACCATCAAAGTCCTGCGCAGATCTTTCCAGTCTCGTTAGATTCCTCTCATACCAACAAAACCATCAAATTGATCAGTCTTTATCCCTCGACTTTTACTGTTCCCTATTGATCATTGCTTGACATCTGTCATGACTAACATTAGAGATCAGTCAACCAATAACATCCACCGCTTGTGCTTTGAATCACTCAATTTTTCCTACTATCAAGAGAACACTCAAACCAACAACCTTCTATCCCCTAACTTCAGATGTCCTCCATAAAATCCTAAGATGTAAAATTGTCTCTATTGCCATAAATTCTCCATCACTAAACAAACATAAATATACTACATCGGAGCTAAATGTCACAGTTAGTACTAACTGTACATAATTAGTTTAGAAAAAAGTACTGGTTCCAAACTTCAAGCTAGGGCCAAACAGCATTAAATTTAGATCTCAATAATCCCTTCAGAATCAATGAAACATGGTCTCTGATTAGAACAATATACAATGGTGGAGATCATGGCTCGACAGCCAACTGGTCAGTAATCACTGTAATGGACAAGCTTGTTTAATGGAATTGTTTGTGCTTTAGGATAGCAACCATCCTCAAGCCAAACAAAACAACAACAGCACATATAAGCTATTGAATCAACTGCTAACAATAAAATTAAAATTATGAAGGCATGAAAAATTTAACTAAGATGGACCTCTTTCTGCAGCACAGGCTGCTATAGCTCGGTGAGCAGATGGCCTCCCAAGAGATTCCAGTATCCTGCTGAACACCACCTTCGCAGGTATGCATGTTACCGGAGGCATTGATCCATCTGCCTTGATCAACCCATCCAAGAACACACCTCTGCGGTTGTGCTTCTTCTCACGAACAAATGAAGAGAGCGCTCGAGTTTTCTGGCTGGAAAATAAGCTCACTGTTTTAAGAGGTTTTCTCTGAAACCGACCTGATGCCGATCGGCTAGCGTGGTAGAATCGCTTCTTCGCTGTCGGAGTCTGGAGGTCTGACTGAGATTTGTCATCAACATATGAACTGTTTGGAGGATCAGGAATTGATCGAGGGAGCCGGTGCATAGAAGTTCTTTTCGCAGTTCTCCAGATCGGCGAAGCCGCCGTATCTCCAAACTCCATTGATGGAAGAAGCAGATCAGTGGATCCATCTTCTAGTACTTCAATGTGGACAGGATGCCCCACGATTGCCATGCCATTTAGCTTGCTCATTAGAGAAATCAGAGGGACGTGCTCTCCATGATATCTTGCTTGAACCTTCAAATCTACATCTATCAACATTGGGATCATTCTGTAGCCAAAAGGAGGAGCACAGAACTGGTCAAGATTATCTTCGGGATCATCCCAATATGCCTTCCATATCTGAAATGGTCTCATAGGGCCCCAGCCTGGCTCAGATATCAACTGTTCATCATCGTCTGAATCAATATAGTCGCTATGTTGTCTCTCTAAATCATCTCTCTTGTTCCCTAATCCAGTAAATATCTCTTCATCCTCTGAATCATAATCAATCTCTTTTTCAGATGAAAATTCTGGTCCAAGCGCATTAGGTGTTGTTGAAGAGTCAAATTTACCGATGTTGTAGGAAGTCATTGCCTTGCCTTTAGGTGATGTTTCCATAAACAGAACATTTGAGTTGTTTGCTCCATCTAACTTATTTCCATCGCCATATTTGTGGAGCCTCTTCGATATAACTCTATTGTTGCGCTTTCCTTTGAGATGCCAATGTGACATGCCGCTCTCAATAGAACTCTCAGCAGTGTGTTTCAAAGGTTGGGTGATACCTAGAAATCAAGTTAATCAGGTAATAATTCAGTTAGAAAAATATCAGCATGAAAAAAAAACATTCAGGCATAGGAAAGAGAGTAAAGTAAGGGCCTACAAGATCCATTCATAATAAAATGACATGGTAATCATAAAACCGCCATAATAAATGAATTTTTTTTTTTTAGCAGTGGACGTGATGGGGCATGTAAAACAAATTTATTTACAATTGTTAGCTGCTACTGCACTAGAACTTTTGCCTCCACATTGGGAGCCAAGGCTCCAGCCATGGAGCCTTGAGGAAACAACCACACCTAGATAAGAGAGTTGCAACCATCATAAATTTTCAATAAATAATAAGGTATGCATTAAACAGAAAGCAGCAACCACTATCTGTCCAACACCTGCAAACTCTAATAAAATGTGCAAAAAAAAAAAAATAAGAGCTGTGACTTAAAGCATTGTGATATAAGAATAAGCAGAGTTTATAAGTTTCTCTCTTACTAAACGCCCATGAACTTGACATGTGTTTCTTCTCTCCGAGGATTCCCATTTCATCTCAACATTTCTAGACTGTCTAATCCAAGAAAACGCATCTGCTGGAGTTATCTTTAGAATTTTTCTCAATGGCATCAATTACAATCTCATTGCAGCACTTTCCTAGAATAGTTAGCAAGTACAATTTTTCTATAGTTCGTGCATGTTAATTTCAAATAGTCTCATCACCGCAAATAAGTGTTAGTCCTAAATAAACATTCTTCCTTGTGTTCTCTTCCACACATCTCACAATTATTAGCATTTATACTAATCCTACTGCTACTTGACTTAGATTTCTTCCGGTTTAAATTTCTAGACTAAAAAACCTATACATTCTTCGATCCTTCAATATTCTTCCCCTTTTGAAAATCTCTGCATCTCTTAAGTAGCTGGAAGGTCCACCTCTAATCTCTGGCTCTTTCCATCAGAAATGAATCATCAACCTCTAATGGAAGTAAAGACTTTCTGATTGCATCTTTTAGTCCAGATAAAAGTTGGTGGCACTTTTCTGTATTTAGAATTAGTTATGATGCATATCTCAAAGGTATAGGAAATTCAACTTCATATTGCATAATAAATTGATCTTCCTACACTAGTTTGATAAACTTATCCTGTCGCTATCTTCTAGCAAATAAAAACACGAACCACTCTTGAAAAGTATTCACAAAATCTTCCTACTAAATCAAATGATTAGGTTGTCCACCAAACTTATCTTGAAGTTGTCCCTGCCACCATCTCTCTACCTCACCTTCAAAAGTAGAGGTGCTCTACTCTCCTAAAGGCAATACATACTATACACCCATATCAAGCAATTTTAAACTTTGATTGGTCCTCCAGCTCTAGAAAAAAAGGTGGCCTCATATCTTGAAATCAATTCAAGTATTTATCCATTGAAGCTCCCTTACTCCCACTAGTTTGAGTTTGAGAGCCATGAGTCAATTGTCACTGCAGCCATCGTTTGTATAAAGGTGTCCATGGTGCCATTAATATTATGAATTGGGAATCCTTACGTAGTGATAGCCTAATAGTTTGTTGTTCATTTGTGCTAGCCTTGCTTATATTTTCATTAGTATTCTCCTGACTGTGATTCATAACCCACTAAGATAAAAAATCAGCAAAATTTTAAAAGTTATCATAACTTTGATATCTTTCCAAACCCCCTATTCTTTTGACATAACGTCATTGATTCTCCTAATGACTCTTTTATTATGACCATTATTCATTAAACTAACTTTGCTTTAATATAATTTTTGTCACAACCCAGCCAGAAAGTTTGAAATATCATGACAATAACTGATGATCACATAGAAATTATTCAGTAATAATCATTCATATCATTTACAAAAATAATCTCCAATTAACAAAAGAGCCAACTAAATCCAAAATTTTATTCATAATTTTTCATAAAATACAACATTCCATAAAATACATCATATGTTCCTCCATCTATTCACTATATCTAAAAAAATCACAATAACAATCCCCTAATTATCCTCATCAATTGTAAACAAATCTTCTTTTATTGCTCATCTAATTTAGAAGTGATTTTCTTGGAAAATATACATCAACTAGTGGGCCAGTTAAAGTGGTTAAACATGTTTCTAAATTATAACAATTCTTAAAATTAAAAAATAATATGAATGCAAGCTCTCTAAAACTAAATCAATTCATATTACTTCGTCATGAAAAGTACTCGTATAGTTACAATCATTTCAGTGGTATATAAAGAAAATATCTAAATTTCATTAGAAATTTTGTATCTTATTATATAATACACCCATCATAGGAAACACTATCTAAAATATATATCATAAAGGCACACCATGTATATCCTTTTTTTCAAACCTAATCCCAAATGAAAAGCAACATTTTTCATTTTTATCCAAGTGCATGAAAATATTACACCCCAACAAGTACCAAAAGGGTTGAACTCTAAAATTCAACATACACATACAGTCACTTATATATAACATAGCATTTTATATTCTCATCCAAACATTTACATTAATCATTTCATTTGCTAGTGAGATAACTATTCGAAATTCAAAATGTGAAAAGTGTTAAATGTTAACATAACAACATGACAATTTCAATTATGGAAGAGATAAAATCAATTTAAAATGCTTTTGCAATAACATTTTGAAGTAAATTAAAATAATTTTCAAAGCATATAAAGGTCAAAAAAATAAATGCATTTAATTTAGAAAAAATTGAAATACTTTCTACAAACTGGAACAATAATGACCCACTTTATTCGAAAGGTTTGTTTGCCTCTATCTCTTTGGGTATTTCTTCTCTTGATGCAATACTTATACTACAACCATATACTAGTGTTTATGAGCATTACCAACATAAAGGTATGGAAGCTAAATTTAAAATTTCTCCATTCATTTCTCTCCAACATGTAACATAACGTTTTAGATTTCTTTATCTTTATCTTGGAATTAAAACATCAAAACAAAATTTTAATTTACAAAAATATAAAATTTTAATTTATCAACATTTCTTCAATGTAAATACCCCACCTAATGGGATTAAGGCTTGTTGTTGTTGTTGTTGTTGTTCTTCAATGCATTCTCTCTCTTTTTTTTTTAATTTGAGCATTAAATAAAATCTTTATTTATTAAATTTTAGTATTAACATTTTATATACAAATCATCATTCACTCTTTCTCTCTCTCTTCTAATTTGTTTTATTTAAATAAAGTTTCTTTAAATTATGATTATTACTTTTATTCAGTTATTCCTTTTTTATAAATTTAAATAATTAACTTTTATTGTCTCTTCAACATTTAAATTAAATTTTCTTTTTTAAAATTATTATTATTATTAGTAGTAGTAGTAGTAGTTTATCTCTCTTCTTTTTAATTAATTAAATAATATCATTTATTCTTTTCTCTCTTAAAATTGAAAAAAGATGTATGAATATAATTTAAGAACTAGCGATTGCTCTCTTAAAATATCTTAAAATAAATTCTAAAAATTTATAATTTATGATATGCTCTATATATATAATTTAAGAACTAAGGGTGAATTTGCCTGGTTATTAACCTTGCATATCGCTTCCCCTCCCCCTCGTCCTCGACTTGACTAAGGCCCTGTATGCCTTAGCATGCTCGACCACCATCCAAATTCAGCTCGACTCGGCAAACTCCCTACTAGGCCTCCCCTTTCACCCCACTTGATTGACTCCACATGTGTGAATAAAGGCGAGCTCCTTACTCAACTCTGGCCTCACACACGACAAAGATACATGTGTAGCTTCACTCACCCGACCACCCTTTGGCTTATGGTATTCACATGTAAACCATAGCTTGCAACTCTCACTCTCTCTTGCTCTATCCCGCTCTCTCTCTCTCTCCCGCTCTCGATTTCTCACTCCCTCTGTCTCTTGCGTTCTCTCTAAATAATTGAGCATGCCCGATGAGTAAGGGCACCTTAAGGCGATACTAACGACACTTGTTATTAGTTAATAAGTATCGTTAGGTATTGGGCTGTAAAAAAAACTCGTTGTTCGCGAACAATTCATGTTCAACTTGTTTTTGAACATGAATAGCTCTCTGTTCGATCTTGTTCGGCTAGTTTGAGCTTGAAATAAAAAAATTTATATATATGTTATATGCAATATATTCATTGAAGCAAATGTGGCATGGTGATTTTGTAGAGTGGGGCTGAAGCTTATGAAATGGCACAAATTCAAATCCTACTCAAAATATTCTATAGCTCATTTTAGTAGGTTTTGCTCAGTAAATTGAACCAAAGACGAGCCAATTCGAATAAATCAAATAATATCGAGCTGAACACGAATAAACCTTTTACAAGCCTAATTCGAACACGAGACAATTTCGAACTAAAGCTTCTATAAACAAGCTGAACACAAACAAAACTTTAGCTTGCCCAAGCTCGGCTCGTTTACACCCCTAGTTAGGTATGCATTTTTCTTTTTTATACAATTATTACATAGATACACCTCTAATTGCGCAATTTTAAACATTGAAATTTTTTAATCTTTTTATCCTTCTAGTAGAAGCACAAAGTTTTTATTAGTTATTTTGTAGATTGCAATGCTCACAATCCCAACCCAACTAGTTACTAGTTGCAAAGTGCAATCATCAGCCTCTTCAAGCTCGGGCATTAGCATCCTCAACCGATAGCTCTTGCAAACTACATTATTAGCTTTCCACAATCGCTAGCATCAATAGATTGCACTCATTAACCTCCGCAATTACTCTTATAAACTACAACTACAAACTTCCTCAAAAACTTATTCTTTTGAGGTGAAACCACAAGCTTCTTCAATTGTTTGTTATTGCTAGTGATCATAAACTTCCCTGACTTATGCATCGTGTAGAGCACGGTATCCCACTTCCTCAATTTCTCACTTGGGTGATTGTTCTCGCCAACCTCCTCCATTAAACATTCTTAAAAATTGACATTAGCAACTTCCTTAATCAACTAGTTCCACATAATAGAGTTGTAAGCCTCAACAACTCATGCAATGTACAATCACAAGCATCTTTATCGCTCACTCAACCATTTGATCCTATACATTTCATTACTTGCTCCCGCAAAGGTCAACTTCTACAATCATACGACAACAACAACAACAAGCCTTAATCCCACTAGGTGGGGTCGGCTACATGAATCCTTCTCATTGTGTCTATTATGTGTATTGTCATTTAATTCAAGTATACTAAGATCATTTTTTATACATCTTAACCAAGTCTTTTTAGGTCTACCTCTACCTTTCTACAATCATAGCTCATAATAAATGCATTTATCATTATCCTTAACTGCTCATTCCTCGACAGTCATGATTATATGATTATTTATCATATTAGTACATTTTAGTCTATTGCCCTTTTTAGCAGAATGTCTTAGTCTATAAGTTAAAAGAAATTACACTTAATTACATGCTCATGAAAATATTTAGACATTCTACTCTTATCAACTATTACTTATAAATCATCTCTTATCAATGCCATCAAAAGTGCAAAAGGTGCAACTTAGATGATATGTTGCCTAAATGGCCAAAGTGCTAAGTACTTGCTCAAGTTAAGAGTAGCACAAAAAAGTAATGTTTATGTGACTTATTAATTCATTTAATTTTGAGATATATTTTTTAATATTTATCAATTAATAATCATCATATTATATTATGCTTGAAAAAAAAAAGAATTTTCAAGATTTATTGTATTTTGACTTCAGAATTTTGACTAAAAAAATCATTTTAAACAGTATAATTAATCTATTAAATTTTATAACATAAATCGATTAGAGGCAATTTAATTTTCACTAATATTTATTCCATCTTTGCCATCGTTCATGCTTTCTGCTTTATCGTTAACTTTGTCCATCACTTTATCAATTTCCTTAAATTTGTGATATACATCTTCAAGATCTACTATTTTAGAACTTTAAAGTATTTCCACCAAAATTCAAACTTATGCTCAGAGTATATGCTTATTTCTTGAACTTTTGATGCTCTTTTCATATCATTTTAAGTCAACTCCAATGAGAGGGGTTGCATCGACAATCATCATCTTTATTTGTTTATAGGGGTCAAAATAGTGTTGGTGTCACTTGTCAATGCACCTTGTGGTGGCAAGAAGGATCGTTCCCACCCGTCATGTAAGCTAAATGGGTTGTTGCAGACTCTCAGTTGAATTCTCCTATACTACAAAAAGGGAAGCCAAGAACCACCCTCGCTCATTTTCCTTATAATTATTGATCCCATCACTGTATTTTATCACCTCCAATGCTTAGAGTAAGGTTGTTTGTTGCTGCCAACAATCAGTCAACTATTGTGGATGGCACACAATCCCTTTGATGTTGACTTGAAACATTATGGTTAATAACGTCCAAAAGACTCGATCAGCTAAGCACAAAATTGGATCTAAAGTGTTCATAGTATTTTAAATTTCCTATATTAACATGCATGTTGATGTCAAGCTTACATGAATTCCAAGGTTGATTTAAAGGTGCACCTATTCCTCCCTTCAATTGAGGGTATCACTCATTAACAGCACACACACACACCCCTCAAGGTAGACATGGAACTTTCCATTTCCATGTGATTAAAAAACCCCACAAAGCCACAAATAAATCTCGACCCTGGAGATTTTTTTACATGAATCTCTACAATGTACCTTACATAATCCTTAAAATACAAAATATAAACAAAAAGTGAGCATTTTCTTAAATCTCTTAAATCTTAGCATACTAAAGTACTACAAGATGAGTGTATCACACTCCGAGTTTAGGATAAGAGGCGAGTGGCTCAGGTAGCTTGGTTTGAAGACAAACATCCTCGGAGCAAGTTAGCATCCTTCTTTCATCTATTGTATGTAGCTAACAATTCTGCGCAACTAATATTTTATATATAACTCTCACTATATGAGAGCATGTGATTTTTAACAAGGTTCATCCTATTCTGTATTCTTCAAAATCTTACGTAAAGATTATAGGCAATCAAAACTCTAAAAAGGAAGCCCCTCCTACCAAGTAAAGAACAAACCTTTTTCAGCTCACATGCTTGACCTGGTGGTAAAGGCTT
The DNA here is from genome assembly GCA_021442155.1 of Cymbidium sinense. Taxonomy (NCBI): domain Eukaryota; kingdom Viridiplantae; phylum Streptophyta; class Magnoliopsida; order Asparagales; family Orchidaceae; genus Cymbidium; species Cymbidium sinense. The sequence continues at coordinate 246,847,705 of CM038214.1, forward strand.
CTTCCATAGTGAATGCTCTCAGTGCAAGCTAATGTCCTTTCCGATTAACATATTAGAGAAGAATATTTCATCTACAACTCCCTATAAAAAAAAATAGACAAAAAAAAACAACTGGCAAGCTGAAATAAATAATAAATCCTCTAACAAAAGTTCAAGAGAAACATCCCACAGCAATAGCCTCTTTTTAAAACAAAGGCCAAGACCATCTTCTCATTTTAAGCTTATGAACTGGATAAATCTACAGCCCAACAAAATTGAGCAAAGAATATAAATACCTGTGAAAAAAGAAAAGAATAGAGCAATATTGGATGACAGTTACCGGCTAAAGCTCTATGAAAATTAAATAAATGGTACCGCAAGCATTGAACAAGTTGCAAAAGCAGCCCCAAGACTATAAATCAAGCGAAAAATCATGTTCAAATTTAAATTTGAATAGTTGAACAGATGAATCAAGCCACAGTAAGAAACTCAAAATGCCAAGCAGCATCAAACGTCCTAATAAAGCTAAAATCTTGCATCTGAAGAGTAAATAAATACAATCAAAGTACTAAATTCAGAGTGCTTTCTCTGGCAATAAATGCTTTTCCCCGTTAAAACCAAAACACCACATTCATTGAGCAAGGTGAAGCACAAAGTAATCCAATGAAAGGGAGTAGTTGTGCAATAAAGTGGACCATGAAGACTCAAGGTCATGCAAGAAATAAAGATAAATGTAATAAGAGAAATTTAATGGGAAAAATAAGGCAAATAGGGTTAATTACCTGATCTAAGTTTTTCTTCAACCATCTCAGGTTCAGAATCTGTTGCAGAAGAATCAAAATCATTTTCTTCAGTCCATCGAGATGGTGTGCTCTCATTGGACAAACAACCAGGCTGTTGCAGCTGGTAAGCATTCCCAGAATCCACTGTTGTGTGTTTCCATGAATGGCTCAAATAATCTAAAGGATCATCAGCATCGAGTGATCGATGTAAGGTGTTCTTTTGTGTACCATGGGCTTTGCTGATAAGGTGTTCTTCTGAAGGCATAAAGCTACCACTGCAATCATGGTGAGGCTGAAAGGAATAGGAAACCGGTAACTTTGTACTATTCTGCAAAACTTTTACAAGAGGGCGACGCCTATCTCGTTTTTTAGTAGGACTGTCATTAATTGCACTAGGCAGAAGAGTTTTCCTTTTACAAACAGAAAAATTCTTATCAGCAACTGCTTGACTTACAAAACCGGAGTTTTGTGCACTATCAGGAATCAAATCACTGTGATCATCATCAGTAATATCAGAATTTCCCCCAACAACAGAAAGAAAGACCTTTCCTTTTGACTTAGAAACTTCAGGACTGACATCTTCTACACTAATATGAGTTGAAATTTCATGCTTTTCTTCTTCGCTAATCCTCATCTTAATATTTCTGTTTCCATGTATAGGCAATGGATGGTCCAGGTGGCATTCATCAAGCAATGGAGATATCTTTCTGGATGACGTTTGAGACATGTTTGAAACATTAAGTTCAGAAGAGTAATGATTTGACCCTCTTTCTGAAAGGCCTATAGTTTTATTGGGTGCATGGCATGAGATAGCTGTGCTTTCCTGCTGCATTTCAAGCTGTTGTTTTTCTAATTCAAGAGCATGAAGAATGGCATCTTCCCGACGTGCATACTTCTCCCTTTTCTTAATAGGAGTGCTATGAGAGGTCTCAGCCCTTTCTATACATGCATCAAACTCACCACATCGGAATGGCTTGACACGTTTGGATTTCTCTAGATTATACCAGTCACTGTACAGAGAGAGAGAGAGAGAAATCTGTGAGTAAAATGAAGGGTTAACAAGTGAAAAAAATGCATTAGGTATTATGAGGTATATCTCTCGAGAAATTTAAATATCTAGTAATCTAAACAGGGTGTTGACACCATATGGCTTGACAAGAAACATTGAAATAATTCATTTACAAACACATGCAATAGATTAACAATGAAAAGCGCCATTAGCAATAAAAGCATCATCATGATGGAAAATATAAGCCAGCCAAAAAAATTTTGTTAAGTTAAAAGTTACAAGTACATCAAAAAGCTATGGCAGCACTTCAAGAATTGTATTGGAGAGGATATTCAGAAAAATCTTTCTAAATAATTGCTATTCCACGGTTCACAAAAATATTTGATATGTCATATAGAAGCTCCATAGAATGATTTTCTTGTTAATTATTTTCAATAAAAAGCACTTATAACGAAAATCTTGCAGACTAGCAGCATGCCAAAATTTTATGCATTCAGCAGGAAAAAAAATGACTCCTCAATCAAATGACACTCCGGGAAAAATGTGGCAAAAACTAGCCCCGGTGCATTTGAAAAAGATTTTCACACCAATTTTTTATCAGTATACTTATAAAGGTTTCAAAATCTGAAATATATTTGACCTACCTTCATCATAAACATTATTAAGCACCTATCCAAAAAATTTTAAACTTCAAATAATCACATAAATATATTTTATAAGAACAGTGATGATTTTTTTTTACTGATGATGTTCTTCTTGTTGATAAGGCTAGAGAGGGAGTTCGAATAAAACTTGAATTATAGAGGTCAACTTTAGAACCTAAATGCTTTCATTTGAATAGATCTAAAAACGAATACATGGAGTGTAGTTTTAGTTGTAGAAGATCTAGTTGCAATGTTGTGACAATGAACGTTTTAGATATCTTGAGTCCATTGTTCAAAGTGATGGTGAAATAGAGGGGGATGTTATTAGTAGAATTCAAGTTGGATGGTTGCAATGAAGGAATGCTTCGAGCATGTTGTGTGATAGAAAAATACAGTTTAGTTTTCTAAGATGGTGGTGAGGCTTGCAATGCTTTTTGTCATTGAATGTTGGCTGATAAAAGAGAAGCATAAAGTTAAGTTATGTGTTGCCAAAAAGAGGATGTTTGAGCGAAGGAATGGCTTTATTCTTAGAGATAAAATGCACAACGAATATATATGTGAAAATTTTGGAGTAGCTCTAGTGGCAAATAAGATTAGAGAGAGGCTCTGTAGATTATTTGGTTACATTAAACGATCAACCAATAAAGAAAATGTATATAGTCTATTTGATAAAGATATAAAATTATCTTATATTATTAGACCTAAATGAAAAAATGACACTTAATAAGATACGATAGAGAAAAAGGATTTATGTGGCCGACCCCACAAGTGGGATAAAGTCTATGTCGTTGTTGTTGTGATATTTTTTTCAAAAAATTATTAAAACAGAATTAACATATAGTATTTAAGAATATTTTTTAATTCATTTTCAAACCGCCTTTACTTTATTGTAGAACTCGACACTCTATCTTATAAATATTTTTTTTCTATTTTTATGGACATTGTAGATATAAAAATAGAAATTTATTTATTTGATTTGAACTTTTTTAAAGAATTTGCATGTATTCATACAAATAAATTTCCAAGGAACATCTAGGGACAATTTTGCAAACAATTTTACTAGAGTATTCTAAACATGTTTTAGTTTTTAATGACTATTTTTCATAATTTTTAAATAATAACTTTCAAGAAATAAATAGGCTTATATTAAAGGTTATAAAAAAAATAAAATTATTTTAATAATGACCATTATATCATTCTATATATTTTAAAAAAACAAAAATAAAAAACATAAATATCTCATTCCAATCTAAGATTTCATGCCCAAATTCTTACCTATTTGGTCGCGAGATCTGAAGAGAAAAAGAGAGAGAAGAGAGAGCAGAGAGAAAAAGAGAAGAGAGAGCAAAGAGAGAAAATAGATTTTAGAGAGCCGATTTCATCCATCAAGTTGGGAAAACTGACCGTCTCGAAGTAAACTGCAGTTACACTACTTAAATGTTTTGTAATTTTGCTTTCTTATAAAAAAATTGATAATTTATTTAAACAAACTTTATAAATATTAAGATATCTCGATATCCAAGAAATTTACACTGAGTAACTTTCAATATGTTATTACTCTGATCATTCTATGCATATTAGTATAATTATATTATGTTTTCACCAAATATTTGTGTGCGTGATTTATTTTGCAGGTATAAAAGCCTAAGGGAAAAGTTGATGTGATGTGTTTAAAAATATAATTTGTTTCAGTAATTTATAATGATTCAAATATAATAATAAATATGAATTAAATACTATAATTTTTTACCTGCTTTTAATATAAGATTTGTATTGACATACTAAACTTGATATAAATTGTAATAGATATATTAATTCACTATATTTAATAACATTGCACTATTATAAAATTTATTTTAATGATAAACTGATTTACTTATTATGATGTAAATATAAATTTGCATATCACTACTTTATTGTTGTATATTGAAAATTTAGGATAAGTGTTGTGTAACCTATTGAGTATCTATACTAATCCCTATTTTATTCGCATATGTAAATTTCAGAAAAAGATAAAAACAAGGAACAAAATGATTAGAGAGAGAGATTACAAGTTCCTATATATAGGTATATCTTTTACTATAATATAGTTATTTTCTGCAATTATGGTGTTATTGTTTTAATGATATATATGTATATCATGATTGTTGTATAGATTTTTTGTGATTATACAATGTTTTATATGAACTGAATGAAGATTGATGACTTTTCTTTTATTATTGGCTCTATGAAAAAAAAAAAGAAAATAATTCCTTCCAAATATATCTTAGGTACTATCTATTACGCATCCGACAAAATGTGACCGGCTTTTTTTAATTTTATTTCTCTTAACATGAATACAATTAAGTCGATTTATAATATGGCAACCAAGTAACTACTCAAGTAGTTTATAAAGTTAAAAAATCTTATAAATTTTAAACTATTTTATTATTATAAAGAACTTGAATCAAATTAAACATATAACATTTCCACCAAACCACCACCCAAATATGTTACAAGCTTAAAAAAACAACAATTGCACAACTTTTTTTTGAACATTTGAGCAAATTTAATCGTAAACTCACAAACACAACACATTTACAAAGGCTTGAACCATGACCTCTTGGTTAAAAACTTAGGCTCTCAACCACTACGCTAAAGTGTCTTGCACATGATATGACCCACTTAAGTTTTAAGGGTTGTATCATTTTAGGCCGTGACACTAAAAGTTCAAATTTTTTATGAATTTTGAATTTTCCCCAAATGGATTGAATTTGAAACTCACTATTGGATAACTCACAATTGTACACCTTCGCATGCTCTCTCTCTCACTCCATTATTGACTTAAGACACTAACCCCGCTTATGGTGTTGCCCGAGTCTATAATATCATCCCCAACCCACTAGCACGTCTCGTGTATCGCCTCTAACACTACTTTTATCTTTGTCCTATGCGCGCTTCCCTCTCACTCCTTTGGCCGCTGTCTCTACATACTTGATGTCAATTTTAGCCTATGAGGTCTTCTCTTATGTTCAAGTTCTACCTCTCCAATCGATTTGGCTCCACCTTGCCCTCCCACCTCTAGTTTTAGCTTCACCTCCTCCTTCCTCGCCGGCTCCATATTTGCTCCAGTGGCACCTCTCCCTTCCCCTTCGACTTTGGCACCCTTCTTCTCCAACTCCAAATCATGCATGTTTTAATATGAAACTCGATGTTTCTGCATTTACTTCACAACCAACCAAGCATAAAATAATCACATTTATTTATTTTACAACCAACCAAATAATTCAAATAATTAGAATTCACTATTTAACTTGCAATGCAATCTCAAACTACAAAATTCTAAATACTTTATATTAAAGCATTTGAATTTCGGTAAGAACAACAAGTTTAATTTCAACATAACTAGAAATTTCCACTTTATAAATGTGTTCACAGCAATTACAACAGTTTGTAAAAGTTTTTACAGTGCAATATTTGGGAAATAAAAGGATAACAATCAATGAAGCACAGCTATAGTGTTAGAGAAGGAAACATTAAATAAAACAATAGCACCATATTAGAAAAAACCAAAAAAGCAAGACATGAAGAAAGCATCACATAATGAAGGCCACCCACAACAACTGACTAAGCAATGAGGCAAAGAAAAAAATATGCATAAAGAATCCATACATTAATCTCCTGTAGGAAAAAAAAAACAGAATTGAGCTACATTGTCTGAATCAAAATACCACAAAAAAGTAAACAAGAAATAGCACTTTCATAGAAAAGCACTTGAAACATGAAGAAGATAGCAACAACAAATAACCATGGGATAGCAGGCAACTACCCAAAGCAGTGACAGTTACTGTAGCTAGGAACAAGCATCGTAGGTGTGCCAAAGAAAAGGAAATGCTGAGATAAGAATCTTAGAGTTGAATCCAAAAAAAGGTTGCATCAATAAACAAAACCTATGAAGGTAATCAAGACACAGGAGAACGCATCCCACAGTCTTAAGAATCAACATCATGAGCATGTTATACACTGAAATGAAGTGAGAACAAAAAAAACTAAGAAACAAAATAACTTAACTAATATCAATGCATGAGATTTGTCTTTTCAATGAGTAAGAACTTTTCAATTTACATTAAAATACGCAAGAATGATTAGAAATATTGCATGTGACCTCTAATTGTATAATTTTACATTGATTAACATCTATTTTATCCAACCATAGATTTAAAACTAGAATTCATATATTAATGCACCTACACAGAAAGGATAGAACCTTTAAATGACAAGCAAATGCTTAGCACAGTTGACCCCCATGCATGGGCCATAAATTGAGTCGAGCTTACAAGACGAATTGACCGGATACAATAAGCGCATCGGGCTGAAATCTCTACATCGCCATCGGTCAATGACGATTGATAACGGACTTCGCGATTGCATTTAGAATTTTGAAATCGATTGAAATATAAATCTTCCTCAATTTGACGGTCAACTAATCAAGAATGAAAAGATTGCGCGATATATGTTGAAGTCGGGAGCTGCGAAAGAAATTGCTCACCAAATTGATTGCATCGTTAGCGTCCAAACGCTGAAACCTATCAAGACTATCACTCGATTTGGGCCAGTATGCGAAGTTTTGAGCGTCGCAACCATGCGTATTTTTGAATCGATATCTACCCATATTTAACCTTATGTCATGCTCCTTAAGATGGGTTAACATAACTTTAAAGACCATATTTTATTCAAATCAATTCACGTCACGTTAATGACTGGAAATTATTAAGAAAATATATAATTGAAAAAAGAGATTAAAAAAAATACATTTGGAATCATCGTATAAGCTTAGTTTAGCCACTAAACTTAAAAAAGTATAAAGGCATTTGTATTTGTTAATTCCAAAAAAAATATGGTTGTCATTACTATCTCCCATACCTACTACGGTTTACCCATACTTTTCTTTCGCATGAGTGAGCAACTCTCTCAAGTATTCACGTGGCTCACTCTCCCATTTTCACAGCAGCCGCAACCTTTTTTTTTAATGAATTTTCTCTCCAACCGAGGCTGCAAGCCACATCTCTTATCCCACTTTGCACATAAAACCAATAGGCTAAAACCCATCTCTCCGGCTCTTCTTCCCATTCCCCCATTTCAAATAACGCATAAGAGAGTCCTCTTCAGTCCCAAGCAGCATGCGAGAGCTGAGCGGCATGCACCAAAACTTTCCTTCCTTTGGTTCGAATTGCACAGCCGAAGCCGAACAAGCCCATTTCCATCTCGAGCAGCCGAAGAAACGCTTCCTTCCTCCTCCCGTCTATTCCACGCAGCCAACCGAGGCAGCCGAGCAGCCGAGTAGAATGGAACGAAGAGCTCCTCCTCCCTCTCGCAATCCTCTATGGAGAAAACCTCAGCCAAACTAGTGGAACTCCTATCCGTCTCTACCGCAAACGATCGCTGCTGCAAGCCAAACGGACTCCCTTTTTCCCTTGTGATCAACCTCACAGCCACTTCGTCCGTCCCTTCCCCTTTCTCCGACTCCTTATCTCCCGTCCGTCTCTGTTTCTTGCAACAATCGCAGGAGCTGACCAAGGGGAGCGGCCAAGTTCTCACAGGAGCTCGTCTCCGAGTCTGCGAGGAAGTCCAGGGAGCTTGCGGCCAAGACAAACAAAGCAGCTTGGCCTTGGACAGAGGGAAATGGTGGGACGGTTGTCTGTGGTGATGCTCGTTCTGCTAATCTGCACCGTCTCGCTTTTCTCATGGATCTGGCATTCAAGCCCTTCTACTCGGGTGCAGAATTTTGATATTAATAAGCTTTGAAAAAGTGCTCCTGCTGCTGTTAGAGACCATCATCTGCTCCTCGGTCTTCTTGGTCTTCCCCCCAACTGAGAGCAATGGTTATTTGAGAGTTCATTATAATGGTGATTTAAATCAACAGTGCACTGAGATATGCAATGTCGTTATTGCTGCACGTATCATGAATGCTGCACTTGTGTTGCATGAGTTGTATACCAATTCTTTTTGGCACGATAGTGATTTTTCATATTCGGCCACCAAGAGATGTTCCTCTGAACTGGTATACCACAGTTGCTCTGAAAAAAAAGAGATGAAGGGGCATGGTGTTATTTACCCAACTCCTTTTTCACATCAACTAGCTGAAGAGATTGATGATCCTGAATTCTAGAGATTAAGATGCAAAGTGAATTATCATGTATTAAGGTTTAAACCACACATAATGAAATTGAGCCATGATATAGTTAATAAACTTCAATCACAGGGCATTTCATGTCGATACACCTCTGCTTTGAAATGAATATGCTTGCATTTATTGGTTGTAAACAGCAAAAGAAATTAAGAGAGATGAAAGATATATATATATATATATATATATATATATGCTTTTAATGCAAGTATTGAAAGTCTATGCATGCATTTTTAAGCGTGGTGGATTTAGAAGACTCCCAAGCCCCGGTCGCAGAAACTATCGCTCTTTTTTTAAGCGTGATAGGAAGACTATAGCACTCCAACCTCTGCTGAGGATGGCCGATCTTTGCCGAAATTGGTGGAGGCTTAAACATAATCAAATAAAATAACTAAACTTAGATAAAAAAATAAATCAAAAATTAAACTTACATATAAAAGTCTAAAAGTCTTTAAATAAAATAATTTCATAGGAGACTCGCTGACTGGTTGACGAGCATAAATGGAACTTGCAACGGACTTGAAAACTTATCACACAAGAACAAAATTCAAGCAAAGCACTCATGAAACTTCTGGTGAATTTAATAGTTACTTATGAGCACAAATAAAATCTACATTGGATTTGGAAGCTTGTCTCTCAATAAGAACAGAGCTCAGACAAAACTCTCCTGATACTTATAAGGAATTCAACGTTTGCTTACGAGTATCAGCAATATCTTTCAATAAATATTTGAACAATATTATATCTTGCGTCAAAAGAACTAAAAGATCGAGTTTACACAAGCAAGCTTGAAGGGGATTTAGTGACTATTCTACAAACAAGAATAAATATCAGACACGATAAATTTATAAAGGCTTGAAAGCTCGTCAACAACTATGAATCAAATATTATTAAAAGTTAAGAATTAAATGAATTCATGATAAATATAAGTTTGGGATCCACACTAGACTTACAAGAAACTAGAAGATTGACTTTCAAATGAAAGTTAAACTCAAGCCAGACTCAATGGTGAACTCACATGAGAGCTGGATAACTCGACCACGTGCAAGAACATTACTCGATAACTTGCTCTCAAGTAAAGATGAGACGGAGTAACTTGCAAGGTTCATTAGTAGCCACCAGCAAAGTCTGATTTGAAATTAGAGATTCAATGAATTCAAAACAAAATGTGAAGAAAACAAATATTATTTCGATTGATTGAATAAGAGCCAAAATAATAAACGCCACTGGATTCGCAACATATCATATGACGAGCATTAATTAAACTTTGAACTATTGCGTATGAAGTGAGATTATAATTCATCGTCTCATAATGTGTGCAAATAATTAAAATTTTTAATGAAACAAAAAATTTATGCAACACGAGGCAATCATATATTCAAATTTATAGTATCGAGATACATATAAATAAACTAATGGGATGAGCTTTGCACGCATTATGAAGTGAGATTATAATTCATCGTCTCAAAATGTGTGCAAATAATTAAAGTTTTTAATGAAACAAAAAGTATATGCAGCACGAAGCAATCATATATTCAAATTTATAGTATCGAGATACATATAAATAAACTAATGGGATGAGCTTTGCACATATTATGAAATAAGATTAAAATTCAAATTTAATGCCCGAAAGTATGCAAGCAATCTAAAAATACCTCTGCATAGGCCCCGACACTACGTTGAATGCTTAAACTTAAAAATGCGAAAATGTTAGGGTTGATTCTAAAGTCTTGCGGCAGGGTTAACAAACCTAAAAATCCAATAATAATATTATAAGAATTCAAACTTTGAGAAAATCTCGAAATTTAATTAATATTATACGGTAGATCTAATTATTATCAAATTAATAGGTGAGTAAAATAATAAATTAAATGATCAATTCTCAAATGATGGCTGAGTTGATCAAAGATATCAACCAGATGGATTATCATAATTCAAAATTCTTAAAGTATAAATCTAGATATGATCTTCTATTATTAAATTGATAGAGTCCACAGGATTTGAAGCAATAAACCAAATTATCAAATAGACTTATCTCCCCAATGATTCATTGACTGAGTTGATCGAAAATATCAACCAGAGGGATTATTATAACTCAATGTTCTTAAAGTATAAATCTAGATCTGATCCTCTATTATTAAATTGATATAGTTGATAGGATCAGATAAACCATAAAATAACGACTTATCTCCGATGATAGGAGTTGATGAATAGGAGAACTATTATCAAAATATTTAAGATATTATTTAATATTATTCAAAATTCTCAAAATATAAATATTAGTCTCTATTATTAAATTAATAGAATTAAAAGATAAACAATAAATTAAATGATTTAAGACTTGTAACTTTGAATGTTTAAAATTATGCGAGAATCTTTGCCGTTGATTCTGGTTTAATCTTGGAAGCCGGTTTAACAAAACCAAAAATTCCAATAATTATATTATAATATTTTTAATCTAATAAAATCTAGAAGTTAATTACATATATAGTAGATCGATCCTCTATTATTAAATGTAATTACGATGAAAACAATAAACTAAGTAATCAACACCCTGATGGCTGTGTTGACTAAATATTTCAACCGGAGGGATTTTCATAATAATAATAAAAAAATCTATTCAAGTTGTAATGTCAAATCATTATATATTCAAATTAAAATCAATTATAAATGATATATATATATATATATATATATATATATATATATAAATTAATTATTTAAATTTAAAGTAAAATCCATCCATTAAATCCATGATTGTTTATCGGGGTAATAAATTAAGAAGACTTTCGAATGAATCGATATCAAATCGAATCATGTATTTTTCACTCAAATAATCTTTGCGTAAGGGCGTGACTCATGCCTCTTCGTGATTTTCTTTGAAATGGCACCATAAATAGTGATTATGACGAGTCCGGTAGGTGTGATTTGCTGCAAAATGACACTACTAAATTACGGTCATGGTCGTAGCCCATATATTCCTCAACGGCTTTGCTCTTTTAGTTGTGAATTATAGAATGTGTTTGATTGGACAAAAAGTTATGTTAGCTAAGGTTGACTTATATATATCCCCTTAAACAAACTCCAGTCTACCGAACACCTTAGCAATGTGCGATAATGATCCTTCTCGGGTTGGGTCATTACCTCCTCCATTAGCGGACAGCGACGGGATAAAAAACCATGGGATCTCAGCGCGTCATCATTCCCCAAACATAAGCTTTAAACTTAAATAATAAATCTTATAAATATTTAAACTCTACTTAATGTTATTATACACTCATTATTTAACGTTCACCGACTAGCCTTAATCGAAAGTTCTCTCTCAGCATTGGGAAGGGTAATTAATTATAGGTGCTTTGTTACATAGGAAACCAAAAGGATCTAAAGTCTGAAATGAGGGTGAAATATCTGGTAGTGTCTTATCTACTATTTCATCTACCTTCAAAATTTCAAAATTCATTATATCACTCTCTTATTCAGGTCGATGTAATTTTCAAAGCCCAAGACACTTTAAACAATTTAGCAAAACGCATTTTTTGTCACCGGTACTTCATGAACTTAATAAATATAGCAAAGTAACCATGTTAAAACAAAGAACCCCAAAAAAAGGCTGATAATTTCCTAAACCCTACCAAGTACTTCTACCACTCAAAATAAGTAAAATTATTAGGTACAAAACTAACATCTAATTTCTACAACCAAAGCAAATTATACAATACAAAAGAAAATAAAATTCTACTTCTTATTCTGACAACAAATATAGAAACTATTTTTGCCAATAAAACACCCAATAACCATCTTACTTATGGATCCCATTTTTATGGATATTTCATACACACATGTTCCAACGCCACTCATTTGCTTCAAAACTATAAAGCACAGACATAATGACACAAACATGATATGATACAATCACGACAACACAGCATGACTAAAGAATATGACACAATATCTAATGATGTTATACTTTATAAAATAGTATTTTCTACTAAAGGCATCATCCAGTGAAATATAACACCATATAAATGTACTTCATTAAAAAGAGCTTAGTAATAACAAAAGAAAAGCAAATGCAAATAACAATAAATGAAATAATTTACCACATGTGACAGTTATCATTTGTTAGTAGCACTCAAAACATTAATATTCATTAATCATTGTTAGTTCTCAAAATTTTATGTGCATATTAATACCTCACTAAGAAGGTATCCCCTCATGTCCACGTCATTGTGTCGTGTCAAGTTGTGTCCAATGCATGTCAAAATCTAATTTTGACTTTACATGCTTTCACATAATTTTCATGTCAGACAAGTGTTAATTTTCAAGTCAGACAAGTGTCAAGGTGTGTTGGAAATATGTCTATGTACAACAAACACAAACAGCATTTCAAAGTGTCCATGCTTCCAGGCTTTCAAAAAATTTGCTAAAAGAAATTCTCAAATTTTCCACATGAAAGGAACAAAGTTGGCAAATAAATTTTCTATTACGAATCTTTTTCATTCTGGCAACACTCAATTCACTGTATTGCATCATATACTGAACTTAACCTTTGCTCTTATCTAACATTTTCAATCACATATTATTCTACAGAAATTAGAAACACTTAATCCATGTTGAATGATCACAACTCAAATATCAAATGGTTTAAAGTTTTTCTACCGGATCAAGCGACATACATCTAAATTATATAGTGTAAATCTAGATTTCAAACCGTGGAAGCATGAAGGGGAAGGGTCATAAACCGCAAGTCTAGACAATGCACAGCTCTGAAGTATTTTTCAAATAGCACTAATCCACAAATTCTAGAGAATGATAATACAGGAGGAGCTAAAAAACTAAATAAAAAGGGGATCATGCGCACTGCGCCAAGCCGCCAATAAAAAACAACCTCAGTAAGAAAAGGAAAATAGGGGGAAGAAAGGTCACTAATTCATTGCTCTTCTTTCATACTTTTCTTTCTTCTAACGAACCCTTGATTTGATAAAATGGAGCCCAATCAAAACTATCAAAATAACATAAAGCTACAGTATAAGCATATCATACTATACAATAAACGAAGAGCCTCACACGCTGGCGTCCTCTCTCCCAAGAAGCTTCACCGGTGTTCCCAACCTCGACGACACGACGTGCGAGTCAGCAAGCTCTTCGGGACCAAGAATCCTCCCCGGCCACCATGACCCGTTCCGACGCCGCACCCACACAATCGTTCCAACACCACAGTCACCTACAATCCCTCCCGCATCAGAACCCTCCGACGCCGTCCCCATCCTCCCCTACAAACAGAAAGCGAAACCCTAGAAGACGATAGCCGGGTCCCGCAGCTCCACCGACAGTTTAACCGCCGGAGAAAGCTAGCCTCCGCCGAGATAACGCGGGATCAATGAAGTCGCCCGTTAGGGTGTCCATTCAGGACCGGCGAGATCTCATCTCCCTTCTCCCTTCTCCCTCCCTTTCCCTTCTCTTCCGCACTTCTCCTCAGTACTCACTCCACTTTGGAGATTTTGATCGGAGATTCCGGGATGATTCCCCCGCCGATTTTTCCCCACTACAGTGCAATTTCTACCTATCTAATCGCTTTTTTTTTCCGGGAGAAACAAATATCTATTCAGAGATTTGGAGAAATAAGTTTTGAAGAAAACGAGACAAGATTTAGGTTACCGGCGGTGACGAGACGCAGAGATCCATTACTCTTCTATTTGACCTCAACTTTTGAAGAAGTTTGGTAAGATTTTATACTACATTCATTTTGTTGTTATTTTTTCATTATATTTTGAAAATTATTATAGCAAGAATAACTAAGAATATATTTAAGATAGACATAGTTATAATGCTATTATAGAAAAAACTACTATCATAAAACTATTATTATTAAAATAATATTTTATTTGAAATAATTTATTGTGTTGCAATTATTTATAGATAAAAAAATTAAAATATTCTTGTATACTATTAACCCCAGAGATTAAATTGTTTTTTTTTCAAAAAAAATTTCATGTGCAAGTATGCACCTTGGCTTTTTTACTTCAAGATAAAGAACAAGAAGGTATCACTATAGATAAATGGTCTAACCAAAAAACAATTTTATTAAGTGAAAGACATTCATAATAAAGTCTGTTAAAAAAAGATTAACCCATGAAATAAGTTATGTTCAAGTTGACAGCACAATAAGAGTCCAAACATGATCATTATCGCTTTGGACATAATCCTAATGTATGGAGACAAATCAATTGATCATAATGAAATATCATGCATTTCATTTTTAGGTTGGAATATCTTTTAATTAAACACTTCATGTTCAGGTTGGGGTATGTGGTGTTTATTTTTGAATGTATGGGGGGGACACCATGTAGATCGTATGAGGTACTTATTGAAGTGATCGGGTACTGTATTAAGGTATGATATATTATCTCGAAAGATAGAGGCATCACCCATCAATAGACCTAATCACCTAATAAGGACTCCTAAGGTATGATGAGTCTTCAAATATATCATATATTTTTCTCCTGCTTTACATGGATGAATAAAGCAAAGTTTATATTAAATCGGGTTCTAAAGTTTCCTATGGAAGCAAGCATCCATAGTTAATTATATCTTAATGAAAGTTAATTCTTTAGGAATACTCTTAATTATAGTAGACAATTAGGGTCTCCAAAAATTTCAAGGGTAGACTATCAAAAGATTGGCTATATTTGAAAAATCAATTGGAATATATCAAATGGAGAAACTTATTTTTGGAATCCAAACGGAATAAGAAGGGAATGCTCATGATACTAGGAAGCCTAGTGAGCATTCCAATATATCATATAATTGGGCTTTATGTATTTTAAATTAAAGAAAATTATTTTGTTTGAGTTGAAATTTTATTAGATTGCTACGACTTATAATCCACCAACACAAGATTGTGGAAATACATAAGAGGTGGGAATTTATGTTTGTAGCAAAGGAAACAATAACCTCGGATTTTAAATCTAAGGAACTTTAGTAAGAACTGAAGCACGACCTAAATCTAAGCAAAGATGAGCATAAGGTTTACCTCCACAAGAGATGATAAGCCACCCAACTATTGGGCTTACAATCACCTGGAGATGCCTTCAGCTAACTCCTCCTTCGATTTAAATCCATGTAGGTAAGTCTTATGAATTTGCAAGATAGTTAGGATATTATTAATTTAGAAAGAGACTAAAGTCCTTAAACGTGCTTCCTAAGAGAATAGAGCATAAGTGGATATGAATAATGACTTAATTTAATGAGAAATCTTTTCAAATTTTATTCCAATTTGGACACTTTATTTTGGACAAAAGGCTTTAGGATTTTGATGCTTATATATATGATGAAATAAGATTATTATAAATCAACGAGAAAGAGGAGTTTTCCACTACAAGGAATGCCCTCACAGGTAAAGCATTCCCATATCGCAAGGATGGAAACCCCTATTTTCAAGAATGGAGTAATATGATATGCATGTTATAAAACATTTAACCATTCAACTAAGGGTTGCTAAATCTTTTAATTATCTTATTTAATGCTTATGTTTTATAATGAGGTTATGAATTATTCAAAACTTTAGTTATGAGTTATAGTTGGGTAGAAAATTTATTTTTATCTAAGAACCTAATTGCATCCAAGCCACACATTAAAGAATCAATCATAAGAAACATTGAAAAGCATGTTGTTTCTAATGCACAATTTAAACATAACATCAAACAATTTTGTAGCTACCGTAAAATAATAACAGGCCAGTGCAATCGAGTACCGCCGTGCAACCCAAAATGAAAAGATGGATAGTTGAGCTATGTCCTTATGCAACATGAAATTACAAAATAATAAATGAATAAGTGTTGTGGGGGATCTTCAAGTCCTCATGTCTCCATGTCTTCTTCATTTCTTCTTTTTCCTTTGATTTGGTGGACTTCAAGGTATCACATGGCACCCTAAGATAAAGCCTTCTAGGTAATGCTCATCCTAATCCCCCATAGCACTAATCCTAATTTATAATATAAAATTACATTAGAAATAGGTAAAATAAATCTGACTACACCTATAAAATAGAGGTTAGCTAAGCATACATACACTTTCAAGCAATTATACTTATAATTTGGACTTATCACCCTACACATAGGTAATAAAGCCCACCTATCCTAGTTGGGATTATGCTTAGGGGTTTAAGCAAATTATAAAGAGAGTATTTATATTTATTTTAAGCACTCCCTTAAGCATAATCTCCTACATCAAATATGATTAGGCTAAGAATGATCTAACATCCAGTCTATGAAGCATACACCCTAACATCTCTATAACATTACATCACAAAATAAAATATGCATCACACCATGCACCATCCTAACATAAAGCTAGAAGTGGTGACTTAATTCTAATGTGGATGTTGAGGACTGTGGTATGTCTCAACTATGCATTAGTGTTGTATTTTCTAAGTTTGGAAATGTTCAATTTAACATGAAAGGTTGATTTTACTTGAAGTTATTTAATTTATTTGAGAATTTTAATTTATGTTTTCTTTGGTTTCATATGATTACACTTAGCAATTAAGTGCTATAAATAGAAGAAAAAGGATTGCCCTCTTTCATGCCTATCTTATGCCACTTCTAAAAATTTGATTTTGTTCTCTTTAGTAAATGACTTATTAAATGATTTAGTTAATCCTAAGTTTAGGTTCACTTTAAATACTCATATTCAATATGAAAGATACATCTTAAGATTAATTTAATTGAACTACTATCACATGACATATTAAATCATTCTTTTCCATCACACATGGCATGCATGTGATTAAATCCTAAGTGTATCTATACATGCAATATATTTTAGCACACTTGAATGTTGAATGTAGATGTGTATTTGAAGCTTATATATATTTTGTGTGATTGAAATATTTAATCATATTAGTTTAAATCTCTATCTAAATTCTTATACAAAAATATATAGCGATAAAATTAAATAGGTACATATCATTATTAACCAGAGAAATGAGGTAATCAAATGACCTCCTTAGGGCTAACTAAAGTCTCATATTCCTGGGATGTACAAACTATATATCTATTTGCATTCAAACATATGTAAATTTGTATGCATGAATGTAAGAAAAAGCTTCAAATCTCATGATCAACTAATTCAATCACTTAGTCAATTATGAATGCATGTATCCTTGATAAAAGAAAAAGGGTTTTAATTCCATAATTAAATACACACACACATGTATAAGAGACATAAGCTAGTACATGTCATTGTTAACTAAGGAAGTGGATAATCAAATAACCTCTTTGGGGCTACTTAAAGCCACATATTCACAGGATGTCCAGACTAAATACTTGCTTTTCTCAAATACATATGGATGTATACATAAATAATGGAAGGAAAATCATGCAAAGATTGTATTTTATTTAATTGAACATTTATGCATATGAAGTAAAGTTCTATCCAAATTTTAATATAACAACACATGTAAATGAAATCAAATAAGTGTTGTTGTTAACCAGGGAAGTGAGGTAATCAAATGACCTTCTTGGGCTAACTAAAGTCTTGTATTCCCGTAATATCCAAACTATATACTTATTAACATTCAAATACATGTACAACTATATATGAATTAAGGAAAAGAATGTTTTACTTCACATGTATAAGATATAAGCATATGCAAACCTATATATTCATAACCTTCATCAATCAATTTAAACTTTGGCAAAAATAATTTGAATTTATTAGATAATAGCCAACATACATAAATTAATCCAACACATACAAGAAAATCATTTGATTTAATTAACTTTGAAAAGATGAATGCATGATTTCAAATAACATACAACATGATTTCATAAATAAATGAATATGATTTCATTCAAATTCTCAATCGTCTTAAATAAAACCAATTAAAGCAAATAAAAGCTTCTTTAATGTTATTTTAGCTTCATATTTGATTTGAGTTAAGGGACGTGAGAAAAAAATTTGTCTGATCTTAACTCATTCCCATGTTTATAAATTAATTTAGTTTAATGAAATGTGATTAAGTTGATTTTATGGATTAATTAAGTTATGATATGTATTAAATCCATTAATTAACCCTTACCTATGTTACCTTAACATAATTATTCAAATAATTATGAGCTAACATGATATGCAAATAAATTGAAAAGTAAAATAGCAATGGTCATAGGAAATGAAAGGGCTTAATATAATTATCTCATAATTAATGATTAATTAGATTAAAAACTTAATTCAGTACTCTTATGTTTTTTCCACACATGTGGATTAACCATAATTTCCTTTATTTTCTTTAAGTTAAACACCTAAAGGCCTACCCCTCAATTAATTAATTAAGATATGATGTGATTTAAATTTAAATTTAATTGATTAAGTAATAAACTAACCAATTAATTCCCAATTAATTTTTCTTGAAAAGTGAAAAGAACTTAGGGAAAGGGATTATCAAAGAGGTATCAATCCTTCTCCATAAGTTCTCTCACTATTAGATAATGATTAATAAGCCTAATCAATTGATTAGTTATTGTTCATGTGATTAATTATCTCTTAATTAAATTAAAAAATAATTAGACCTTAATTAACTAATTTTCTAATTAATTAACCAATAAATCTCAAGAAAATTAGGAGAGGTAGAGGTCATCCCCTTAAACAATCTTAAAAATTTTGGGGTTAATTAACAAATTAATTATGGAGTAATTAAGCTAATTTTTCCAATTAAATCTTAATTACTATTCAAATTCAATTAGGAATATTTTTAATAAATTTCTATTTCAAATTCCTTTAAAATGAATATTTATTTATAAATTTTGGATTTTTCTATGATTTGTTATGATTATTTGAAGTTTCAGACATTAATATTGATTATTTAAGCCTAATTAAGCCTAATCCCATCGACACCATGTGGCGCGCTGATGCGGTGCACTTTCCATATGGCGTCGCAGGATTGGCTAATGGTATGCAATTCGATGCTTGAGGTAGCTTCGTCTGGTTGAGATGAAGCCCTGTTGAGCTACAATTAGATTGGTTCCACGTCATTCGCCGAAGGCCAAGGTTCATCCTTTGGATGCTCAATCTTGATCAAACTCTAACTTCTTGTAGGTTAGAAGCTCAGGGGAAGGATTGTTTAGCTTTGATGAGGTGTGGGGAACATGTGGGTAAGAGGAATTTGGTTTTGGTTGAAAAAATGGTGGAGATCGGAGGGATGTGTCCAATTTCGGGTGCACTCGGGAAGGAAAATTTTGGTGAGGGGAAGCTTTGGGAAGGCTCGGGAGCTCATTGGGGATTTTCAAAACTCACTTCAAAGCTCTCTCGAATCGAATTCGTGAGAATTTTGTGAGAATCAAGGGGGGTATACCCCTTTTCCATTGTGATGGATGGACAGGATTGTCTCCCATTTTTCGGTCGATCGGCCACCGCCAGAGCACCAGTGGTCACCATTACCTCCATGTGGCATGACTTAAGTGGTGGAAGAGTTGGGAGATGGCTCGATGCAAGTGTGGCTTGGTCTTTATCCATGGGGTTCTCGACTTGTGAGGGAGGTGAGTTAACTCACCTTCCTTTGGTCCATGGCAAACCTAGCCCACATGGGTTGGGCTAGGTGGCTAGGTCAAACCCCATTTGGGATGTGTGAGGGCTACCAAGTGGAAATGAGGACTGAACTTTGCCAATTTTAGCAAAATCCCATGTGGGGAGGTAAATCCAAGGGAGATTTGCCTTGGGTTTGACCCAATTTTGGTTTGAGCTAATTTTGACTGATCTCAAGTGGGTTTGGGTCGGGTTAGGTTAGCTCCCAAGGTGCCATGAGTTGGTTTCAAGGAATTTGACTCAATTTGGGTAATATGGGTCACTTTGGATCATGTTGAGCTAGGTTGACTAATTGGTCAAATTGGGTCAAACCAAGGCTTAGGTTAGGTTCAAATGATGATTTGAAGTATTTTGGTTCAAGTGGTTTCAATCAATTTGGCCTGGATTTGATTTTGGCTCATTATAATTCATATAGATCAATGGGTCAAGTTGACCAATTTGACTAAATTGGTCAAATTTCTAAGCTATAAGCATATGCAAACCTATATATGTTCATAACTACTATCACTCTAATCAATATAATTGATTTATAAACTTAAAAAAAAAAATTTTAGCCATACATATTATAAATTAATCCAACACATGCAAGATTACATAAAAGAAAAATCATTTTATTCAATTAACTTTGAAAAGATGAATGTATGATTTCAAATGGCATACAATATTTAACATGATTAGAAAGAAATAAATAAACATAAATACATGACTTCATCCAATCAAATTCCTTCTTAAGGATAATCATATCAAATAAAATTATTTAAGGTAAACTAAAGCTTTCTTAATGTCATTTTTAATTTCATATTTTTATTTGATTTAAGGATGTGAAGGAGGTTTGTTAATCCTAACTCATTCTCATGTTTGTTAATTGGTTTAATTTAATGAAAAATAATTAAGTTGATTTTATAGGTTAATTAGGTTGTAATATGCATTAAATTTATTAATTAACCATTTCTTATGTTTCCTTGGCATAATTAACCAAAAATTTATGAGCAACATGATATGCACATACATTAGAAATTAAATCAGCAATGATCTTAAGAAATGAAAGGGCATAATGCAATTGACTCACAATTAATAGTTAATTAAGTTAAGGAAACTTAATTAAGTACTCATATAATTCCCCCACACATATGGGTTAATTATAATTTTCTTAGAACTTCCTTATGTTGTTGAACACCAAAGGGTCTACCCAAGATTTAATTAACCAAGTTCTGATATGATTATGATTTCAATGTAATTAATTAAGCCATTTGATTAATTAATTGAAAAAGAGAAATGAACTTAGGAAAAGATTAGGGAGGAGGCCTCAATCCCATTCCAAAGGTTCATTCACCATTGGATAGTGATTGGCCACTTAATTAGTTGATATTCAACTATTCATGTGATTAATTAATGACTAATTAACTTAGAGGGTAATTAAAGCTTAATTAGCCAATTTTCTTAATTAATTAAGCAACAAATCCCAAGAAAATTATAGGATGCAGAGGTCATCCCATTGAATTAACCCACAAAGTTTAAGTTTAATTACTTAAGTAACTAAAGAGTAATTAAGCTAATTAATTTCTTAATTAAATTTAAATTAAGCTCTGATTACTATTCAAAATTAATTAAGAGTATTTTTAATGAATTCTCCTCTAAAATACCTTTAAAATTAGTATTTATTTATATTTTATGATTTTTCTTCAATTAATTATGATTTTAGGAAGTTTCAGCCATTAAAACACATTAATTAGGCCTAATTAACCTTATAATCTCGTAGGTGCCATGTAGCACGTTGATGCGACGCACTTTCCACATGGCACCGCAGGATTGGCTATTTAAGTTATCGCCATCAATGTTGAGTCAGATGGCGACAGGATGCTTTTCTCATGCATCGTCCGATCCAAGATTCGATGATCACAATTAATCACGCAGTGTAAAGAGGATTTAATCGATTCGATCTAACAGATCTAATCATGACTGTTCATTGATCACGTAGAATGAACGGTACATGATCTATCATCCACGAGTGAGGGAGAATGGAGTCCGTCCACCATTATTCGCATGATTCGAGCTCACTCGATCTCGGATCTAGGGTGTGTACGATTCAAACGAACCGATGTTAATTGGTGGTTTGGTTCGATTTTATATTCATTATTTGGTTTTTGGTTGAAATTATGGGTTAATGCGGTTTTATGGTTTTTGGTTCGATTTTAAGTTAATAAATTTCGGTTTTACGGTAAAACCGATTATTTCGGTTATAGGGCGGGCCTTCGACTTCGACTTCGAGCGGTCGAGCCTTATTTATTTATTTATTCATCTAAAATAGACAAATAAGAACTCCTTCCAGCCTTATCTGACAACACATAGTCCCACATGAGATCGATCATTCAAAGAATTCTTCAACCCTTCGTTCGGTCTCGTAAGTCCTTCCCTTCTGTGCGTTGATGGTTTTCTGTCTATTAGAAACAGCCTGCAAAGTTCATTTACTTGAGACAAACTGCAGACTCTTCTTTGTTTCATGTCAGACATTGCCATTTTCCTCTCCCATATTGGAGCAATAAGCCATTTCAATGCCTCTATGTGATGAAGGGAAACAATGGATAGTAAAGTCGGTGAAGTCCCGGTATCTACTTTGTCCTCCAAGAACGCGTTACTTTCTTCTTTTATATTTTACAAGATCTATGGGAGGATTCAATCCAAATACCCTACTAAAGAGAGAGAGAGAGGAAAAAATATTATTGTAGAAATGATTGTTTAGTTTGAATTTATCTTTTTTTTGTTCAATTTTTATTTAAGCCTCAAAATTTTGATAAGCATTGCATTGTTACCTACTTTTATAATATCTTCTATCACTTTGATGAAAAATGAAAAGAAGAATGTAATGGGTCATTGTGTGGCTAGAGTAATTTTGGGAAGCTAATTATTTTTTTTTAATCTGTCTCTATAATTCAGTTTAGGAAAAATCAAACCGAATAAATCGAACTCTAATTCGGTTTATTTGGTTCGATTTATATGGTTATTTTGTGTTAATTTGGTCAGTTCAGTTTTTTCAAAATAACGGTTTGGTTTATTCGGTTGGATCAAAACCCAAACCGAATAAGCCAAACTGACCGAATGCTCACCCCTACTCGGATCGATCTCAAATCAATCTCACACCTTCGCAAGAAAGGATCTGAAAGGATCTAACGGTCAATATTGGGTGGGGTGGATGTTTTCTTCAAAAATCTCCAACAAAATTCTACTATAAGGTCAGTTTTAATAACATACCTCATTGAAGCTCAAGATCGGTGCCAAATTCGATTGAGGAAGCTTCATCTAGTAGAGATGAGGCCCTGTTGATCTGCATAAGCTCCAATTTGAGGTGGATAGCTCAGAAGGCCAACTCACGAGGTGTAGGTGGTGGGGTATGTTTTGTTCTTGCTCGACTGGCTCCAAGGAATGTGTATGCAAAGTTAATTACACTTTGGTGGAGAAATGAGAAAATGGGAATCAATGGGATGCTCCCTTATTTCGGCTTGAAGAAAATCGACAATGGGGAATATGGAATGGGCTTGGGAGCTTGGGGTCATCTTGGGTAGCTAGAGCTTTGAGGAATGTAAGTGTGTGAGCTTGAGTGGAAATGAGGAGGGTATACCCCCTTCCCTTGGATTAGATGGCTTGGGCTAGTTTGGCTTCTTCTTGATCATTTGGCCACCTTAGAGGGTTATGGAGGTCCTTGAGTGGATGAGGTGGCTCAGTTTGGTTGGGTGAGGGTGTGGAGGTGGCTGCCAAGGAAGGTGGTGGATATCCTTGGTGGTTTCAAATGCTGGGGGAGGTGAGGTGATTTAACTTTCCCATGGGTCATGGTCGACCCAACCACCCTTAGGTTAGGTTGGACAGAGTCCTAGGAGCCTAGGAGGATTAATGGGAGAGTGGGAAGTGGTCAAGGAATGAAAATGATCACTTATATGGGTGATTTACCTCATGTGATGCCCTTAACCTAAGTGTAAGATGATCATTTGGCATTGAATTTGATTTGGATAGATTTGAGATGAATCAAAAGTGGGTTAGCACAAATTTCAAGTGATTTTAGAGTTCATTTGGTTTGATTTGACTCAATTTGATCTATTTAGGTTAAATTAGGTTAGGTTGGGTCAAGTTGACCAATTGGTCAAATTAGATCAAACCAAAGATTGGGTTAAGTTCATATGACCATTTGGGATGTATTGGTGTCATTGGTTTGGCTCAATTTGATTTAGATTTGGTTTTAGTTCATTTGAGTTCATTTGAGTCAAATGAGTCAAGTTGACCAATCTGAACCATTTAACCAAATTGGCTTGGGTCATAGTTTTGTTTGGGTTTGGTTGATCATTTGGAATATATTGTGAGCATTGGTTGAGTTCAATTTGGATTTAATTGGGTTTTAGGTTAGTTTGACCCTTTAGGTAAAGTTGAGTTCAATAGGTCATTTGGGTATAGTGAGTCAATTGAGCTCAATTGAGGCTTTGGTCAAATTCAATAGTCAATTTGGAATGAACTTGAGCCAATGGTTGCAATCAATTTGATTTAGATTTTGATTTGACCCATTTTGGCTATTTAGATCTAATTAGGTTAGGGTTGGCTCAATTGAAGGTCAAGTCATGTTCAAGTGTTGATTTTGGGTTGATATGAATCATTAGTTTTAAGAGATTTGACGTGCTAGAATCCTTCAAAATTTGACATGGATTAACCATAAGAGAATGTAGAGGAAATTTGTGATCCTTTAAAATTTGTTGAAATTTCAGTTATTGAAGATGAAGATTTAGCAGAGGAGCTGATTAGTGAAATTTCAACTAATTCATAGAATGTACAAACTATTACGAGACTTTCAATTGGACAATAACACAATAAATCTTATGTTTCTATTGTGGGTTCTAATATGCTTGCATTTTATTTTGTTTCAATTTAATAAGATAACAAAGATGGGTGTAGTTGAATCTTAAACTATTCCATTATGTGTTACTTTTTTATAGTCTTGATAGACAATAATTAGATTCTTGTTTTAGATGAAAATGAATGACTTGATTAGAGCCAACTTGAGTCAACCTATTTTTTAAAGTGATAAACAAACAATTAAACGTATGCCCTTATTTAAGCAAAACACACGTATGCCAATCATCATCAAGCTCAAAATACCCTATTGACCTCACTTTTGGAGTGAGTTCTCAATCTCCTCGTTATAGATCTATAACTCTTCTAGACACTAAGAGCTCCTTAGTCGTAAGACACTTCTAGTGATTAGGTGAACACTTCTAGTGATATAGAGTAGGCTATGCTTTAGAGACTTATGGAGATTTACATACCATATAGTCTAAACACAATCCATGTTCACCTTCTTAAACCAAATCCCAAATTCAAATCTGAATTCAAATTCAAATTCCAAAATTTACAATCAATCACAACCTCAAATTCAAGTCCAAAATCCTTCCTAAGCCTTATGATTTTACTTTATGGCTTTAGCCTTAGCCAAATTCAAATCAATTCAAACTCAATTGTATTTCTCAAACATCAATTTAACCTTTCAATCACTCTATCAAACATATAACTAAACTCAATTCCAAGTCCAATTTGCCTAAATCTAAAATCAAACTCAAATCCTTCCTAAGTCCTTTGAATCAATCTCATAAACTTAGCCAAAATCCCATTCAAACCAATTCAAAAGCAATTGATTGTCTTATAATCAAGTATTCCATCAATTATATTCCCTAATATAAATCAAATATACATTCAAATGATCAAAACTAACTCAAATTAAGTCAAAACCCTTACTAAGCCATATGAATCAATCCCATAAGCTTAGCCAAATCTTAACCCAAATCAATCCAAAATCAATTGATTTTCTTATGAATCAATTATATATTTAATCATCTTCACAAATATAAATGAAATCTACACTCCTATGATCAAAAATTAAATCAAACTGAATCAAATTCCATTCTAAGCCCTTTGGACCTACCTTCATGAGCTTAGCCAAATTTGTCTTCAAATCACTTCAAACTCAATTAATTTTCTTATAAATCAATTATTCCTTCAATTATCTTCTCAAATATAAATGAAATATACATTCAAGTAGCCAAAACTAAATCCAAAATCAAATCAAATCGCAATCCAAACCCTTTGATCCAATTCCTTGAACTTAACCAAAACCATCTAAATTAAGCCAAAACCAATGGATTTTATCTTGAAAGTTGAATTAATCATTCCTTCAATCACCTATCCAAATATAAATAAAATCTATAATCATCAAGTCAAACCAAAATCAATACAAGTCAAGCTCAACCTAGCCCTTTTGACTTAAAAATTTAAAATGAATCAAAACCTATTAGAACTCAAATTGATTGCAACCAATGGGTCAAGTTCATTCCAAATTAGTTATTGAACTTGACCAAAGCCATAATTAAGCCTAGTTTGACCAATTGGACCCAATTGACCAACTTAGCTCAAATTGACCTAAAAGGTCTAATTGGCCTAAAACCAAATTAAATCTAAATCAACTCAAATCAAAACCTAAAATCCTATCCAATTGACCAATTGAACTTGAACCAACACCTACCCCAAGCCAAAGCTTTCTTTTCCTTAATTCATATGTAGTTTTACATATATTTGAATGTTAATAAGTATATAGTCTGGACATCCTAGAAACACGAGGCTTTAGCTAGCCCCAAGGAGGTAATTTGATTACCTCTCTTCCCTGGTTAACAGCGACACATACTTATTTAATTTCTTTTATATGTGTTCCTACATTAGAATTTGGATATAACTTTATTCCACATGCATAAATATTTCAATCAAATAAAAATATAATTTGTTTACATCAATTTTCTTCCTTTTTTTATGTATACATTCATATGTATTTGAGAAAAGCGTTTGGACATCCCGGGAATATGAGGCTTTAAGTAGCCCCAAGGAGGTCGTTTGATTGCTTCACTTTCCTAGTTAATAATGACGTGTACTAGCTTATGTCTCTTATGCGTTTGTGTGTGTATTTAATTATGGAATTAAAACCCCCTTTTATTTTATCAAGGATACATGCATTCATAATTGACAAAGTAATTAGATTAATTGATCATGCAATTTGGGAGATTTCTTTCTTATATTCATGCATACAAATTTTCATGTGTTTGAATGCAAATGGGTATGTAGTTTGGAAATCCCAGGAATATGAGGCTTTAATTAGACCTAAGGAGGTCATTTGATTACCTCACTTCCCTGATTAACAATGATACGTACTTATTTAATTTCATCCCTATGTATTTTTGTATAAGAATTTAGATAAAATTTTAAATTAATATGATTAAATAATTAAATCAAATGAAAAAAAATATAAACTTCAAATACACATCTACATTCATCTTATAAGTGTGCCAAAATATATTGCATGTATAAATATGCTTAGGATTGAATCATGGAAAGAAATGATTTAACATGTGTCATGTGATATTAATCCAATTAGATTAATCTTAAGATGCCTTTCACATAGAATAGAATTATTTAGAGTGAACCTAAACATAGGATTAACTAAAATATTTAATAAGCCATTCACTAAAGAGAACTAAATCAAATTAACATGCTTTAGAATGTGGCTTAAGGTATGGATGAAAGAGGGCAATCTTGTTTCTTCTCTTTACTACACTTAGCTGCTAAGGGTAAATCATATGAAATAAAAGAAAATATAAATTAAAATTCTCAAATCAATTAAATAACATCAAGTGAAATTAACCTTTCTTCATAAATTGAATCTTCTATACTTATAGGTATATAACCTTAATGCTTAGTTGAAACACACCACATAAGACTCAATACACACATTAAAATTAAGTCACCACTTCTAATCCTAAGTTAGGATGACGTATGTATGGTGTATATTTTATTTTATGATATATTATTTTAGACTAGATGTTAAGGTGAATACCTCATAGATTGGATGGTAGGCCGCTGTTAGCCTAACCTTGCTTTATGCAGGGGATTGTGCTTAAGGAGTTGCTTAAAAATAAATATGAATGCTCTTTTTATAGGTTGCTTAAACCCTTAAGCATAATCCAAGTTAGGATAGGTGGGCTTGGTTTTATGTGTGGGGTGCTAAGTCCAAAATATATATAGTTCTTAGGATTGTATGTGTGTTTAGCTAGATGTGTTTTATATTATAGTGAAGAGTTTCTTTTTAAATCAAAGCAATGAAGAAATGAAGACATGTATGAAGACCCCAACACTTTTTATTTATAAAATTATAATTATTATTTTGTAATTCTGGGTTGTATAAGGGTAGAGCTCGACCTCTTTTATTCTTTTGCGTTAGTTTTATATAAATGTTTAATGATTTGTTTAGTTTTCCCACTACAAATGGCATGCTTTTCTTAGTTTCTTAAATGAATGATGCTTTAATGTGTGGCTTGGATGCGATTAAGCTCTTAGGGAAAAATTAATTTTTCTATCCCAAAAAATCACTCATAATTAAAAACTAAACAACTCATAATCTCATAATAAAGCCTAGGCATTAAACAAGATAATTAAAAGATTTAGCAACCCCTTGGTTGAATGTTGTATATTTCACATCATACATCATCTTGAATCACTCTTACAAAATGAGGGCCTTCATTCTTACATGCATAGGGACCGCTTGATCTGTGAGAGAAACCCCTACTGATGGAGCTTTGCCCTCTTTCTCTTTTGATTTGACCAACAACTTTACTTCATCATACATTTAAGCTTATAAAAACCCTAAAGCCTTTCTCAAAATGAAGTGTTAAAATTAAATAAAACTTGAAAAGATTTTTGCAATAGATTAAGTCATTTGTTCATACCACTCATGCTCTAGTCTCTTAAGGAGTGGGTTTAAGGACTTTAGTCTCTTTCTAAATTAATAATAGCCTAACTATCTTGCAAATTTATATGGCCGGACCAAATGATTTTAAAATCATAGGAGTTAGCTGACGACCCAGGCAGTTGTAAGCCCAGTAGTTTGGTGGTTTATCCTTTCTTGTGGAGGTAGGCCTTATGCATACCTTCACTTAGATTTAGGTCATACTTTAACTCTTGCTAAAGTTTCCTAGATTTAGGATTTGAGGTTGCTATTTTCTTCAGGCTACAAGCATAAATCCTCACCTCTTAGGTATTTTCCACAATATTGTGTTGATTGGATTATATGCCCTAACAATCTAATAAATTTTAAGTCAAACAAAATAATTCTCTTCACTTTCAAATATATAAAGCCCAATCATATAATATATTAGAATAATCACTAGGTTTCCTAGTATCATGAGCATTCCCTACTCATCTTCTTTGGCTTCCAAAGTAAGCTCTCCATTTGATCTATCCTGATTGATTTTCCAAAAATATAACCAATCCTTTGATAGTATAACCTTAAAATCTTTGAGACCCTAATTTTCTACTTTAATCGAGAGTATTCTTATGAAATTCACTTTTCTTAGGATATAATTAACTATGGAGGCTTACCTCCATAGAAATTTTAGAACCCAGTTTAATATAAACTCTGCTTTATTTATCAATGTAAAAATCTCTGGTATATTCAAAGACACATCAAACTTTAGGAGTCCTTATTAAGTGATTAGGTCTATTAAGGGTGATGCTTCTATCTTTTGAGATAGTACATCATACCTCAATGTCATACCCGATTACTTCAATAAGTACCTCCTATGATCTGCTTGTGTCTCCTCAATACATCCAAAAATAAACACCACAATATGTATCAACTTATATATATATATATATATATATATATATATAAATTTTATAAATACATAAATTATTTTATTATTTTATTTTATTATATATATATTTTTTCTTTTTAAGTGATGTTTGATTTAAAAGAGAGGAGGTCGTGGGCCCCAAATTTTTTTTCATTATGTTGTCGTGTGTGTGAGAGAGAGAAGAAGAAAAATTATTTTATTTTATTATTATTAAATGGCTGGCATTTTTGCAGTCCCTTCCCCTTAATTTTCTTTTTTTGGAATTTGAAAAGTCTTTTGTTCAAGTATAAATACCACTCAAATGGTATGGAAAAACTTGCACCTTACTTTCTTTACTTTGCTTTCTTTGATAGCCTCCTGACACAGATCGATCGACCTCCCTCAGTAATTCTCCCGATCTCGGTTTCCAACTACAGTTAGGACACATCAAATTCAGCTCAAGTGTTCTTCCGAGTTTCTCTAAATTCTGGAATCCTCCACTGACCTTTATGATGGTGCGTGAACCCCCTCGCAAGCTCCAGTTCTCCCCAGTCCCAGTGTTTAAAACTGACCTAGTTAGGCATTGCGTATCCCAAATTCATGCTTTAATTTTATCTTTTATGCTTGTTAAGGCATTTTCCCCCAATATAAAGATAAATATTTTTTATAAAACTTTTTCCCCTAATTACGACAGTAATCATATATCCTTTTTTAGACTGTGACTTCAAAAGGATTTTGATTTATGTATATCTCCTAAGATTTTTAGTATACCTGTATCTTTTGAGGATTTTGTCTTCTGAGATTTTTGATGTACTTGTACCTTTTGAGGCTTTTGCTTTCTGAGATTTTTAATGTACTTGTACCTTCTGAGGCTTTTATCTTCTAAGATTTTTAATGAGTGGAGACCTTGTCAGCCACTTCTCTTGAGTCTTTCTAGTGAGGACCTTGTCTACTACTAGCTTTCCATTGAGGCTTCCTCAGGGTGTGCCTTCCAGGGGTTATTAATGGAGACTTTATCTATCACTTGTCTTCATGAGATCTTTCTTGTTAGTACCTCATCCAGTACTAGCTTCCCATATAGGCTTCTCATGGGTATGCCTTTAAGGGTTTTCTTGAAAGGAAAATTTTATTGATAATAAAAACATATTTAGAAAATAAAATTTTCTAAACTATTCCATAGAGAAAAAAGAAACCTAACTTTCTTTAGTCACTACCTTGGTGACATTTTTCCTTAGACAAGTATTTTTGATATTTCTTACTCAATAACTCCAACAATTTCTTTATCATGATTCCTCTGATATCCTTTTTTATGATTGTACTTCAACAATTAGCATCCCGGATGTCCCTATCATATTAAATGTTCAATTTCTTCCTTTAGATGAACATAGCTTTCAATTGAATGCCCTTTCGAATGATGAAAGAGATGTATTGATTTATACCATTTTAATTTTTCAATGGTTTTGGACATTTGAGATATTTATAATTCTAAATCTCCATTATGATATTAGTCCTAGATGTATTTACTAGAGTAAAACTAGGAGTATTGTAATATCATTGATCTTTTAAATATTTTTCTTTTTTATTTTGAGATAATGTTGTAACATCTTCTTATGTGTACTTACGCTTAGAGTTATTCTTAAATTATCTTCTATAAGCAGTAATAGCTTCATCAATAGTAGTTTGCCTCTACTCGATGAATAATATCAGCGTAAGATCGCATTATATCTCACATTAGTGAAGAGTAGAAAGGTCCTGGTCGAAGAGCTCCAAGAAAGATGCCTCATAGTAGCTCTGTATATACTCCTAGAATTTGATGAGCTTCAAAAGAGAATCTTTGAAAGTATTCTTTAAGGGTTTCCCCTTCATTTTAGTGAATTCTAGAAAGATGAGAAGTTTCTTTGATGATTCTTCAATTTGAGATAAAATATTCAACAAAGAGTTTAGCCAAATGAACAAAGTTGATAATGGTCCCTTGGGTGAGGGAATAAAACCACGTACGAGCATATCCTTTGAGAGTGATTGGAAAAACTTGGCAGAGCAAAGCATCAGGGGCTTGTTGAATATGGATAATAATTTTGTAATGATTAATGTACTCATAAGGATCAGATGTTCCATCATAAGGTTCAATGTTAGGTAGTTTAAACCCCACTAGGATCAGTTGTTGAAGAACCATATCATGCAAAGGAGAAGATTCTTAAATACTCTAACGTGGGTTGAACTATTTATCTCTTAGCGAAAATCAACTTGAACAAGGCATTGTATTTCATCTCAAATAACTTCACGGGTTGTCTCCATGAAATGAGGGTGATTCAATCCCATCAAAGAGGTAAGGGGATTCAAAGTTGGTCGAGCAATACAAGTAGGATAAGTTGAGCTGACAGTATAGTCATGATCTATATTAGGATGATGTACGAGGGGAATTTTTATATTGTGAGGAAGTTCTTCATGAGTTTCTTCAACAAAGTCAACAATATCATGTTGTTGATATCTTTGATTTCCTCCAAGGTGTGGTGCCCTTCTCGGCTATCCAGCTCCTAGTAAATGTTGAAGGATTTGAGCCTATTGTTCCTCTATTCTTCGTATGCGCTCCTCAAAGGTATGAAGTGTTTCACTGGCTAGTGATTTTGATCTTGTTGGGAAACTTGATCATCTAACATGATAAAGTAATGGGAATCACTTTCTCATAGACGGTGTTAATCTGTAGCATGCTAGAAAACCAGTAGTGGTAAAATAAAACTTCACACCTTAGGTATGGAAAAAAACCATGAATTTTTATGTGGAAAAATCCTAGAAAGTGGGGAAAAATCATGGGGCCTAGCCCAATAAAAATGTTCTACTATATATGTGCTTTAGAGTACAAAGTTTAATTCTTCCCAATAATAAGATTATGATATTATATGTATGAAATCCTGATAATGATAATTTCAGAATTAGGTTATAACAACTATGCAATAGTAGTTG
The DNA here is from genome assembly GCA_021442155.1 of Cymbidium sinense. Taxonomy (NCBI): domain Eukaryota; kingdom Viridiplantae; phylum Streptophyta; class Magnoliopsida; order Asparagales; family Orchidaceae; genus Cymbidium; species Cymbidium sinense. The sequence goes on from CM038214.1 coordinate 246,880,512, forward strand.
GGTTGTAACGGTTGTTGGTAGGACGATAATAATATGCGGCAATCAGTGACAATAGTGATGATGAACTTCAAACTTCTAGTTCTCTTTCAGCTTTCTCCCAAGTTTTTTTCTAGCATTCATGACAAGAATGGGGTTCTATTTATAAGATTCTAAGAGGAGCATTGTGATCATTATAACCAAAATCCCAAAACACGCCATTGGACAGTTTATATCGATTCATTTGATTATAGATGTTTTTTTGATGATTTGATTATTCAAACGATCTTCAATTTGAGTGATCTTAGGCTCATTAGATTTGCCTTATCGAGCTGCTCGATTCGATTATAAGCATGTCAAATTTAAAAGTAGTTTGATCATCTAGTCAATATTTTGAAGTTTTCATATGTAGTTTTTGGGCTTGATTTAAGCTCATTTGGGCTCGATTTGACTCGATTTTAGCATTATTTGACTCATCTTACTGAGTTGATTAATTTTATTATATACATGCTCTAACTTTAGATTTGAGCTTGATTTATAAATTTTAAAGAGATATATCAAATTTATTATGATATTTTTTAAATACATTGAACTGCAATTATTGTCATTTAGATAGAGGTAAGAGTGGCCGTTGACCTCACTTTTGGAGTGAGTTCTCAATTTTGTCATCATAGATCTAGAACTCTTATAGACACTAAAAGCTTTTTAGTCTTAAGATACTTCTAGTGATTAGGTGAACACTTAACCTAAGCCTAGAGACTTAGAAGGGTTAGCCATAGGGATAGGCATGCCTTAGGGACTTATGGAGACTTGCCTACCCTATATCCTAAACCTAATCCATGCTTTCCTTCTCAAACTAAATCTTAAATTCAAACCAAACCCAGACCAAATTTTCAAGACTCACAATCAATCCCATGATCAAATTCAAGCTCAAAATTCTCCATGAACCTTATGATTGAATTTAAAACCCTTTCTAAACCCTTTGAATTCATCTTATGGACTTTTCTTTAACCAAATTCAATTCAATTCTAATTCAATTGATTTTCTTAAATATCAATTTAATTCTTCAATCAAACTATCAAATTCCAATTCAAATTTGATTCAAATAATTGAATCCCAAAATCAAATCCAAGTTCCAAAATTCCTTTCTAATCCATATGACCCATTCTTATAAGCTTAGCCAAATCTCCACCTAAGTTATCCCAAACTTGATTAATTTTTTTATAAATAAACTATTCCTTCATTTGTATTCACAACTATAAATTAAATCCGTAATGACCAAAATCAAATCAAACTAAATCAAACCAAGCCAAGACGCTTCTTAAGCCATATGGACTTTCCTCCATAAGCTTAACCAAATCTTAACCCAAATCAACCCAAAATCAATTGGTTTCTTTATAAATCACTTATTCTTTCATCTATATTTATAAATATAAATGAATCCCACCTTCCAATGATCAAAAATAAATCAAACAAAATTAAATTCCCTTCTTAGCCCTTTTGACCTACCTTCATTAGCTTAATCAAATTTGCCTCCAAACGACCCAAACTCAAGTGATTTCTCATGAATCATTTATATCTTTATTTATATTCTCAAGTTTAAATGAAATATAAATTCAAATTGCCAAAAATAAATCCAAAATCAAATCAAAACCCAATTCGAGCCTTTTAAGACACTTCCTTGGAGTTAACCAAAATCCACCTAAACCAAGCTAAAACTAATAGATTTTCTCTTGAATCAATAATTCCTTCAATCATCTATCCAAATATAAATGAAACCTATAATCATCAAATCAAACTCAAGCCAACCCAAGTCAAGCCCAAGTTAGGGTATTCAACTTGAAAACTTCAAATGAGTCTAAATCCATTGGACTCCAAATTGATGGCAGTTGAATTTATATTTCAATCATAGGCTCATGTATAAGTTCAACTAAACTTGAATCAAGCCAAAACCAAGCCGATTTACCCATTTAGGTCCACTTGACCCAAAGTGGCCTAAAGGACCTTTTTGAGCCAAGTTCTAATCCAACCCAAATTGAATTGAACCAAGACCATCCAAGCCTCACATCATGATCAACAATCACCCTAGGATGATCAATCACCTTGAGTTGGGTCAAACCAAGTCAACTTGGTCCTTTGACCAAGTCACCTTTAGCCCAAATAAAACTTAAACTTGCCAAAACTCACCATACACCAAATTGATTGAAATTATTGATTAACACTAACCCATAATCAATGATTAAACATGACTTGACCCTCACTTGAGCCAAACTAAGTCCAATTGGCCATATTTGACCCAAGTTGACCCAAATTGACCTAAAAGGCCAAAATGGGCCAAATCATTATCTAACCCAAATTGATTACAACTAATGGCTCAATTTCATTCCAAATTAATTATTGAACCTGACCAAAGGAATAATTGAGCCTAATTTAACCAATTAGTCAACTTGACCCAACCTAGCCCAAATTGACCTAAAAGGGTTAAATTGGCCAAAATCTAAATTAAATCCAAATTGATTCAAACCAAAGCCTACAATCATTTTCAATTAACCAATTGAACATGAAACAACACCTAACCCAACCTAATTTAGCCAATTTGGTCAAATTGGTCAACTTAACCATTTGACCTATATGAATCCAATTGAGCCAAAATCAAACCTAGGACAAATTGATTAAAATCACTTGAACTAAAACTCTTCAAATTATCATTTGAACCTAACCCAAGCCTTGGTTTGACCCAATTTGACCGATAGGTAAACCTAACCCAACATGACCCAATATTAACCCATTTGGCTAAATGAAACTAAAACCCATGAAACCAACCCATGACCCATTGGAGGCTGACCAAACCTGACCCAAACCCATCTTGGGTCAACCTAAAATTAGCCCAAACCTATTTGGAGCCAAGTTCAATGCAAATTCTCCATGAATCCTCTCCCAGATTGGATTCTTTCCTCATATAGCAAAGTCCACTCTTCATCCATTGGCAGCCCTCACTCATCCAAATGAGGCATCACCTAAGCCACCTAAGCCAACTAGCCCATGCTAAGTCAGCCATGGACCAATGGAAGGTGATTTAACTCACCTCCCATGCAAATCGAGCACCCAAGGGATCAAGAAAAGATAATTTGGCCAAATCAACCTTGAGCCTCCTACCATGGCTTCTCCCAATCCAAACGATCCACGTGGACTTGATGGGGACCACTCCCATGCTCTAGCAGCAGTTGGCTGATCAAAAAATAGGAAACAATCACGTCCATCCACCTCAACAAAATGAGAGGTATATCCCCTCAATTCACACGGGAAATGCATCAATTCAATTTGTGAGAGCTTCATAGGGCGAATTTGACCCTCCTTGCAATCCCAGAGTGGTTCCGAGCTTCCATCTTTCGGTATTTCTCCTCCTTGTGTGAAACCAAAATAGGAAACTCCAATCCTGAGCCCAACTCTTCCATTTCTCAGCCAAAACCAAATTTCTCTTACACACACCTTTCACGTACATCGTCGAAGCCACCTAAGTCTTTTCCCAAGCTCCCAAGCCACTGGAGGAGGGACTTCGATCACCACCAAGCTCCAAAGTGATGGAAGTTGATCCACTGAGCGAATCAATAGGAATTAGCTTGCGTGGTACTCAATAGGGTCTCATCTCTACTATATGAAGCTACCTTAATCGATCTCACCGTCAGTCTTGAGCTCCGGCAAGATAATTTATCAAAACTGTAGAAATAGAAAATTTTGGTTGGAGCTTTTTGAAGAGAATTCACATATGAGCCCATCCCAGCCATTGGATCCCTTGTACGAAGGTGTGGGTTGATTTTGGAGTGAATTCAAGCTTGGGTGAGCTCAGATGGAGCGATCTATGGTGGATGGACTCTGTCATTTTTCGCTCGCAGGAAAGTGGATCACAAGCCTTTGTGTGATTGGAACAGACGGATCTGATCAGATCGCACTAGATCCATCTATTTTCTTCCTTTATGCTGCTGGTTTGATCTGCGTTATTCAATCTAAGATCAGATGACGGAGATCAATAATGCATCCCATCGGCTAACTCAGCTAGCGGATGTGACTACTTAAATAGCTAATCCCGTGGCGGCACATGGAAAGCGTGCCACATCACGTTGACAGGATTAGAGCTTTAATTAAGTTAATTAATGTGTTTTTAAGGCTGAAACTTCAAAAGTTCATAACTAATTGTTGAAAAATCTAAAAAATATAAATAATGGCTCATTTTAAAGGTATTCAGAGAAATCTATTAAAATTATCTTTAATTAATTTTGAACAGTAATTTTAGCTTAATTAAGATTTAATTAAAAATTTAATTAGCCTAATTACTCTCTAATTAATCAACCAATCAATTTCAAACCTTTTGAGAATGTTTAGGGGGATGACTTCTGCTTCCCTATTTTTCTTGAAATTTATTGGTTGATTAATTAGGTAAAATGATTGCTTAAGCTTTGATTACCTTCTTAACTTAATTAAGTGATAATTAAGTATGTGAATAGCAATTAATCAATAAATTGGACTCCTTGATCACTGTTAAATAGTGGGGAGACTTATGGAATTGGATTTGGTCCTCCCTCCTAATCTTTCCCCCTAAGTTTCCTTATTTTTTAACCAAAACATTAAGTAAAGAGAAATGGATTAATAACTTAATTAACCTAATTAAAAGGGTAATTGCATTTGATTTCCCTTAATTGATCCATGGGTAGAGCTTTAGGTGTTCAATAACCTAAAGAGAGTTAATTAAATTTTGGTTTGCTCACATGTGTGGGAAAACTATAAAAGTAATTAGGTTCTTTAAGCTTAATTAATTAATGATTGTGAGTTAATTGCATTAGGACCATTTCATTTCATAGGAACATTGCTATTTACTTTTTAATTCATTTTCATATTGTATTGGCTCATAATCGTTTGATTAATTACCTTAAGGTAACATAGGTAAGGGTTTAATTAATTGATTTAATTCATACCTTAACCTAATTAATTCATAAAATCAATCTAATTGCTTCTCAGTAAATCAAATCAACTCACACATGGGGAATGAGATCAAGATTAGTAGCCTCTTCTTACATTTCCAAAATCAATCAAACATGAAATTAAAATGACATTAAGAAGCTTTGATTTATTTTAAATGAGCTTATTTAGTAGGATTGTCCTTAGGAATTAATTGGATTGAATGAAATTATGTGCTTGTCTCTTTATTTCTTTCCAATCATATTAAATATTGTATATCACTTGATTCATACATACATCTTTTTGAAAAAATTAATTGAATTAAATGATTAACTTTATGTCAAGCTTGCATGTGTTGATTTAAATTAATAAATGTGTGGCTATTATCATTACTAAATTCAAATATATTTTTCAAAACTTATAAATGAATGCTAGTTATAAATACATAGGAGATGTATGTCATTATAGCTTAAGTGTATGAAGTGAAGTTTCTTTTCTTTCACTCATGTATTGATTTATGTAAGTGAGAATGTTAATGGGTATATAGCTTGGACATCCTAGGAATACGAGGCTTTAGTTAGCCCCAAGGAGGTCATTTGATTACATCACTTCCTTGGTGTTGACCTCACTTTTGGAGTGAATTCTCAACTTCCTCATAATAGATCTGGGACTCTCATAGACACTAAGAGCTCCTTAGTCTTAAGACTCCCCTAGTGATTAAGTGATTACTTAACCTAAGCTTAGAGACTTAGAAGAGTTAGCCAAAGAGATAGGTTATGCCTAAATGACTTAGGGAAACTTGCTTGCCCTATAGCCTAAACCCAATCCATGCTTTCCTTCTCAAACCAAACCTCAAATTCATACCAAATCCAAACCAAAATTTTGAGACTCAAAATCAACCTCATGATCAAATTCAAGCTCAAAGTTTTCCATGAACCTTATGATTTAATTCAAAACCCTTTGTAAGCCCCTTGATTTCATCTTATGGACTTAGCTTTAATCAAATTTAAATCAATCCTAATTCAATTAATTTTCTTAAATATCAATTAAATCTCTTAATCATTTATCAAATTATAATTCAAACCTAACTCCAAATGATTCAATCCTAAATCAAACCAAGCCAAATCCCTTCTTAAGCCACATGGACCTATCTCCATAAGCTTAATCAAATCTTAACCCAAATTAACCCAAAACCAATTGTTTTCTTTATAAATCAGTTACTTTTTCATTTATATTCATAAATATAAATGAAACCAACCTTCTAATGATAAAAATAAATTAAGCTAAATTAGTTTCCTCCTTAGCCCTTTTGATATACATCCTTAAGCTTGGTCAAATTTGCTTCCAAATCACTCCAAATTCAAATGATTTTCTTATGAATCATTTATATATTCATTTATATCCCCAAATATAAATAAAATATAAATCCAAATAGTCAAAAACTAAATCCAAAATCAAACCAAAACCCAATTCAAGCCTTTTATGCTATTTCTTGGACTTGGCCAAATTCTATCCAAATCAAGCCAAATCAAATAAATTTTCTCTTGAATCAATCATTCCTTCAGTCATCTATCCAAATATAAATAAAACCTACAATCATCAAACCAAACTCAAGTCAACCCAAGTCAACCCAAGTCAAGCCCAAGGTAGCTCTTTTAGCTTGAAAACTTAAAATGAGCCAAAACCCATTAGACTCTAAATTGATTGCAGTTGGATTTATATTTCAATCTTAGGCTCATATATAAGTTCAGCTAAATCTGAATCAAGCCAAAACAAAATTAATTAACCTAATTAGGTCCACTTGACCCAAAGTGGCCTAAAGGACCTTTTTGAGCTAAGTTCTAATCCAACCCAAATTGGCTTGAACCAAGCCCATCCAAGCCTCATATCATGATCAACCACCTTGAATTGGGTCAAACTAAGTCAACTTAGTCCTTTTACCAAGTCAACCTTTAGCCTAAATGAAACCTAAACTAGCCAAAACCCACCAAACACCAAATTGATTCAAATTATTGATTCAAACCAACTCATAATCATTGATTGAACATGACTTGACCCTCACTTGAGTCAAACCAAATCCAATTGGCCATTTGACCTGAAAGGCCAAAATGGGTTAAATCATGATCTAACCCAAATTGATTACAACTAATAGTGCAAGTTCATTTCAAATTGACTATTGAACTTGACAAAAACCATAATTAAGCCCAATTTGACCAATTGGTCAACTAGACCCAACCTAGCCCAAATTGACCTAAAGGGTTAAATTGGCTAAAATCTAAATTAAATCCAAATTGATTCAAACCAAAGCATACAATCATTTTTAATTAACCAATTGAACATGAATCAACATAAACTCAATCCAATTTGGTCAAATTGGTCAAAATGGTTAACTTGACTCATTTGATTTTAAATGAGCTAAAATTAAACTTAGGCCAAATTGATTGAAATCACTTAAACCAAAACTCTTCAAATCATCATTTGAACCTAACCCAAGCCTTGGTTTGACCCAATTTGATCAATTAGTCAACCCAACCTAATATGAACCCATATGAACCCATTTGTCCAAATGAAGCCAAAGCCCATAAAACAAACCCATGGGACTTTGGTGGCTGACTAAACCAGACCCAAACTCAACCTAGGTTAGCCCAAAATCAACCCAAATCTATTTGGAGCCAAGCCCAATGTAAATCTTCCATGGATCCTCTCCCCCATGTGGGATTTTGCCAAATATGGCAAAGTCCACCCTCCTTTCTCCTTGATAGCCATCCAACTTTCAAATGAGGGATCCCTAAGCCTCCTAACCCATCCTAGAGGGAGTAATACTTACCATGGACCAAAAGGAGGTGAGCCAACTCACCTCCCATACAAGTCGAGCAACCAAAGGACCCAAGCAAGGAGATCTCCCCACATCAGGCCTTGAGCCAATTCCCATGAGTTCCTCTAATCCATGCAAGCCACATGGATTCGAGACCCCTCCGACACTCTGATGGTGGCTGGTCGGCTAAAAAATGGAAGCAATTTCATTCATCTAACTTAGCAAATCAAGGGGTATACTCCATCAATTCGAATGAGATTTCGTGTGAGCTTCCTAATACAAAACTGATCCTCCTTGCAAGTCCTAGAGCAATCCCAAGCTTCCCTCTCTCATTGCTCCTCATGTGAAAATAAAATAGGGCACTCCAATCTTGATCCAAGCTCCCTCAATTCACCACCAAACTTCAATTCTTCTTACACATAGCTTTCGCACATTGTCGAAGCCACCCAAGCTGTTTCCCAAACTCCCAAGCCGGAGGACAAACTTTGATCTCCATCGAGCTTCAAAGTAATGAAAATCAATCCACTGAGTGAACCAATGGGAATTGGCTTGATTGCTTCTCAATAGGGCCTCATCTCTACTAGACAAAGCTACCCCCATCGATCCCACCATTGGTCTTGAGCTCCTGTGAGGTAAGTCCTCATAGAAAAATTTGGTTGGTCCTTTATGAAGGAAATTTGCATCTGAGCTCATCCTAGCTATTGGATCCTTGTAGATCCTTCGCGTGAAGGTGTGGGTTGAATTTGGAGTGAATTCGAGCTCTAATGAGCTCAGATCGAGCAATCCATGGTGGACAGGCTTTAACATTAGTTGCTCACAGAAAGGAGGATCATGGGCCATCCGTTCCACATGATTGGAACGGATGGCTCTGATCAAATCACATTAAATCTCCCATATTTTCTCCTTTTACATCGCGGGTTTGATCAGCACCGTCCATCCGAGATCGAATGGCAGAGATCAATATTGCATTGGTCGTTGGCTGACTCAGCGTGCAGATGTGACAACTTAAATAATCAATCCCACGGTGCCACCTATAAAGTGCTCCGCATCAGCACACCATATGACGCCAATGGGATTATGTTTAATTAAGGTCAAATAATGTTTTTTTAAGGATAAAATTTTCATAATTCATTACTAATTGTATAAAAATCCAAAAAAATATAAATAATGGCTCATTTAAAGGTATTTCATAAGAGAATTTAATAAAAATATTTTCAATTGGTTTTGAATAGTAAACATAGTTTAATTAGGGTTTAATTAAAAACTTAGTTAACTTAATTACTCTCTAATCACTCAAGTGAGTGATCCCAAAACTTTTGAGGTTTTTTAGAAGGATGACTTCTACCTTCTCTAATTTTCTTGGGATTTATTGCGTGCCAAACTAGGAGAATTGATTAATTAAGCTCTAATTACTCTCTTAATCTAATTAATGTTTAATTAATCATATGAACATGTGTTTATTTTTGGTATGTGTATGGGGGACACCATATAAATCTGAGGGTGTACCTATTGAGGTGATCGGTTACAACATCAAGGAATGGTGCACTATCTCGAAAGATATCCTATAATGGACCTAATCACCTTATAAGGACTCCTAAGGCATGATTGGTCTTTGAATGTACTAGAGATTGTTCCCCTACTTTATATGAATGAATAAAATAGGGTTTATATTAAACTGGGTTCTAAAGTTCCTTATGGGGGTAAGCCCCCATAGTTAATTATAATATAAAGAAGGTGAATTCCTTAAGAATACTCTCTATTAAAGTAGAAAATTACTGTCTCCAAAGATTTCAAAGATAGGGCTATAAATAAATTGGTTATACTTGGAAAATCAATTGGGTAGATTAAAAAGAAGACACTTATTATCGAAGCCAAAGGAGATGAGTAGGGAACACTCATGATACTAGAAAACCTAGTAAGCATTCCAACCTATCCTATGGTTGGGCTTTATATGTTTGAAATTGAGTTTGAAATTGAGGACTTTATATTGTGTGAAAATGCTTATGCTTGTGCTCGAAGGTCCTAAATCTAAATCTAGGAGCCAAAGCATGTCCTAAATTTAAGCGAAGATGAGTATATGGTTTACCTCCACAAGAGAGGATAAATCACCCGACTGCTGAACTTATAACCACCTGAAGTAACAGCCAGCTAACCCCTCCTACTCCTTAAAGCCATGTGGGTAAGTCATATGATTTTGCAAGATGTTTAGGTTATTATTATTTAGAAATAAACCAAAGTCCTTAAACTCACTCTCTAAGAGACTAGAGCATGAGTGACATGAACAATGACTTAGTATAATGCAAATCTTTTCAATTTTTATTATATTTTGGACTCTTTATTTTGACAACGGCCATAGGATTTTTATATGTCCAAATGCATGATGAAATGAGGTTATTGGCTAAATCAGAGAAAAAGAGGTGTTTTCCACCACAAATGAGACCCTCAAAGGTCAAGTCATCCCCTATTGTGCAAGGATGGAAACCCTCTCTAAGTAAAAGTGAAATAATATGGATGCATGATATTAAGCATAGAACATTTAGGTAAGGGGTTGCTAAATCTTTTAATTATCTTGATTTAATGCCTAAGCTTTATGTGAGGTTATGAGTTGCAAATTTAGTTCTGAGTTGTAGTTGGGGTAGAAAGTTTAATCTTCCCTAAAAATCTAATTGGGTCCAGGCCACACATTAAATCACCATATAAGCAAAAAAACTAAGAAGAGGCATGCTATTTCTATTGCATAATTTAAATAAAATATGAAATTATTTATAAATCCAACAAGAACAAAAGTCTGGTGCGATCGGGTGCTGTCGTATAACTCGAAAAGAGAAATGGGTAGCCGAGCTCTACTCTTATACAACCCAGTATATGAAATAATAATTATAAATTTACAAATGAATAAATGCTATGGGGGTCTTCATTCTTCATTCTTCTTGTCTCCACTTCTTTTCTTCATTTGGATTTACTTGCTTCAAGGGCACACGGAGGCCTCCCACGATAAAGCCTTCTAGCCACCGCTCATCCTAATACCCCATAATGCTAATCCAAATTCCTAATGCAAAATTACATTAAAATTAGAAAAAGTATTCTAACTACACCTGTAAAATAAGTGTTAGCTAAACACACCATACATCCCAAGCAGTTATATGAATGATTAAGGTTTAGCACCTTACACATGGGTAACCAAGCCCACCTGACTTAATTTGTATTACACTTAGGGGTTAAACAACCTGCAAAAAAGAGCATTTATATTTATTGTAAGCACCCCTTAAGCATAATCTCATGCAAAATATGATTAGGCTAATCACGGCCTAACCTCCAGGCTACACAACATACACCCTAACATCTACTATAAAATAATATATTATAAAATAAGACATTCATCACACCATGCACCACCCTAACATAAAGCTAGAAGTGATGACTTAATTCTAAAGTGAGTGTATTAAGGCTTGTGTGATATACCTTAACTAAGCTTTGTTGTATTCTTCTAGGTATGAAAGTATTTAATTATAAAGGATGATTTCACTTTAAGTGACTTAATTGATTTGCAAGTTTTACTTAATGTTTTCTTTTGTTTTATTTGACTTACAATTAGTAACTAAGCATTATAAAGAGAAAGAAAGAGAGAATTACTCTATTTTATCCTTACCTTAAGCCACATCTAAAATATATTAATTAATCAATTCTCTTTAATGAATGCCTTATTACATATTTTAATTAATCCTAGGTTTAGATTCACTTTAAATAATCTCATTCAATAAGAAATGCATCCTAAGATTAATTGGAGTTAAGTACTATCACATAACATATGTCTATTGATTTCTTTCCATCATATGTAGCATGCATATGACCAAGTCCTAAACATATCTATACATATAATATGTGTTGGCACACTTAAATAATGAATATGAACATGTACATTTAAAGTTTATATTTTCTTCTTTGATTGAATTATTTTTATCATATTGACTTAAAGCTTTATCAAGATCTTATGCGAAAATTGCATAAGAATAAAGTTAAATAGGTATGTGTCATTGTTAACTAGGGAAGTAAGGTAATCAAATGAACTCCTTGGGGCTAGCTAAAGCCTCGTATTCTTGGGATGTCCAGACTAAATACCATTTGCATTCAAACACATGTAAGTTTGCATACTTGAATGTAAGAGAGAGAGCCTTCAATCACATGATTAATTAATTATATCATTTAAATAATTATAAATGCATGTGTTTTTATAAAAGAAAAAGAGGGGTTTTGACTCCATAATCAAGTACACACACATATGTATGAGATGAGCTAGTATATGCCATTGTTAACTAGGGAAGTGAGATAATCAAATGACCTCCTTAGGGCTACTTAAAGCCTCATATTCTCGAGGTGTCTAGACCAACTATTTGCTTTTCTCAAGTACATAAGAATGTATATACAAACAAAGGAGAATAAACCATGCAAAGGTTCAATCTTATTTGATTAAAAGGTTTATGTACATGGAGTAAAATCTTATTTAAATTCTAATATTGAAAGTAAAGGACTTTACTCCATATACTTAAGCAATAATCATTTGCATTTCCTATGTATTTATAACTAGCATTTATAGCATATGTAATCACTTATTTATAAGATTTGAAAAATAGATTTGGATTTAATAGTGATAATAGCCACACATATATTAATTTAAATCAACACATGCAAGATTGATGGAAAGAAAATCATATATGTTTAATTAATTTTTGAAAAAAAGAATGCAAGATTCAGGTTGTTGTGGTGTTTAGTTTTGAGATGTGTAGGGGAAAGGGGACACCACACAGATCTGAGGGTGTACTTATTGAGGTGATCTGGTATGACATCAAGAATAGTGCACTATCTCAAAAGATAGAAACCACTACTCTATAATGAACCTAATCACCTAATAATGACTCTTAAGACATGATGGGTCTTTTAATATACCAGAGATTTTTCCCCTACTTTAGATGGATGAATAAAGTAGGGTTTATTTAAATGAGATTCTAAAGTTTCCTATGGAGGCAAGCCCCCATAGTTAATTACATCATAAGGAAGGTGAGCTCCTAAAGAATACTCTCAATTAAAGTAGGCAATTATTATCTTCAAAGATTTTAAAGATAGGATTATCAATAAATTGAATATGTTTAAAAAATTAAGTTGGATAGGTCAAAAGTAGAGACTTATTATCGATGCCAAAAAAAGATGAGTAGGGGATGCTCATGATACTAGGAAGCATAGTGAGCATCCCAAACTATCCTATGATTGAGCTTTATATATTTGAAATTGAAGATAATTATATATTTATGTTAAAATTTTATTAGAAAGTTAGGACTTATAACCCCACAATACAAGATTACAGAAAGGCCTAAGAGGTGAGGATTTATGCTTGTAGCCCAAGGGAAAATAAAAATCTTAGATCCTAAATCTAAGGAGCTTTAGCGAGGGCCAAAGCACGTCCTAAATTTAAGGCAAAAAATGAGTATATTATTTGCCTCCATAAGAGAGGGTTAACCACCCGACTGCTGGACTTATAAGCACCCAAAGTGGCAGCCAGATAACTTCTCCTACATTTTAAAATCATATAGTCAAGTCATATATTTTGCAAGATGATTAGGTTATTATTATTTAAAAAAAAATTAAAGTCTTAAACCCAATCCCTAAGAGACTAGAGCATGAGTGGTATGAATAATGACTTAGTCTAATGCAAATTTTATCAAATTTATTTAATTTTAAACTTTTCATTTTGATAAAGGCTATAGGATTTTTTATTCCAAAATGCATGATGAAATAGGGTTATTGGCTAAATGAGAGAGAAAGAGGTATTTTCCACAATAAGAGAGATCCTCAAAGGTCAAGGCTTCGCCTATCGTGCAAGGATGGAAACCTTCTTTTAGCAAGAATGAAACAAGATGATATGCATGATATTAAGCATACAATATTCTGCTAAGGGATTGCTAAACCTTATAATTATCATGATTTAATACCCAAGCTTTAAATGAGGTTATGAGTTATTTAGAAAATTATTATGAGTTATGATTGGGGTAAAAAGTTTATTTTTCTCTAAGAACCTAACTGGATCTAAGCTACACATTAACTCATCATATATGAAGAAACTAGAAAAATACATGCCATTTCTATCACACAATTGTAAACAAAGCATAAATCAATTTTGTAAACTCATGAAAGAATGAAAATGAGTATGTTTGGGAAAAAGTTGGAGTAGCTCAGGTAGATAAGATTAGGAGATAGATGGTTTAATGAAGCGTACCCCGATGACTGATTAGGAGAGTAGATGCATTAGATTTGCCTTATGTTAAGAAAGGTCGAGGTAGACCGAAAAAGACATGGTTAAGATGTATAAAAATGATCTTAGTATCCTTGAATTAAATGAGAATTTGGCACATAATAGGACACAATGGAGATGAAGGATTCATACCCCACCTAGTGGGATTAAGGCTTGTTGTTGTTGTTATGTTGTTGTTGTTGTTGAACGTGAAAGAATAATAGTCCAGTGCAGTCGGTCGGTACCACTATCCAATCAGAAAAAGAAAGAAATGAGTAGCCGAGCTCTACCCTTATACATCTCGGTATATGAAAGAATAATTATAATTAGAAAAATGAATAAATGTTATGGGGGGGGGGGGGGTCTTCATATCTTCATATCTCCTCCATTTCTTCATTTGGATTTGCTTGGTTCAGAGGCATCATGGGGCCTCTCAGGACAAAGCCTTCTAGCTACCATGCATCCTAATCCCCCATAACACTAATATTAATTTCTAATGAAAAATTACATCAAAAATAAAAAAGGAAATCAAACTACATCTACAAAAAAAGTGCTTGCTAAACACACCATACAACCCAAGTAGTTATACGCATAATTTAGACTTAGCACATTGTACATGGATAACCAAGTCCACCTGTCCTAACTTAGATTATGCTTAGGGGTTAAGCAACCTGCAAAAGAGAGCATTTATATTCATTTTAAGTGCCCCTTAAGCACAATCTCCTGTAGAAAATATGATTAGGCTAATCACAGCCTAACATCCAGTCTATGAAGCATACACCCTAACATCTAGTTTATAATAATACATCATAAAATAAACATACATCAAACCATGCACCCCCTAACATCAAGCTAGAAGTGGTGACTTAATCTAATGTGTGTGTATTAAGGCTTGTGTGGTATGTTCTAACTAGGCTTTAGAGTTTTATTCTCTAAGTATGAAGGACATTTAATTATAAAGTATGATATCACTTTAAGTGGTTTAATTGATTTGTAAATTTTACTTAATATTTTCTTTTATTTCATTTGACCTACACTAAACAACTAAGTATTTTAAAGAGAAGGAAAGAGAGGATCACCCTCTTTCATCCCTACCTTAAGTCACATCTAAAGCAAAATAATTAATCAATTCTCTTTAATGAATGACTTATTACATATTTTAAATTAATCCTAAGTTTAGGTTCACTTTAAATAATCTCATTCAATAAAAGCATCTTAACATTAATTAGAATTAATTACTATCATATAATACATATTTGTTCATTTCTTTCCATCATTTATAGCTTGCATATGATTAAGTCCTAAACACACTTATACATGCAATTTGTATCTTAGCACATGTAAAATGATGAATGTAAGCAAGTGTATTTGAAATTGATGTTTTATTTGATTGAATTATTTTATCATATTAATTTAAAGCTCTATCTAAATTCTTATACATAAAGCATAAGAAAAGAACTCTAAATCATATGACTAATCAACCCAAACACTTGAACAAAATATGAATGCATATCTTTTAAATAAAAAGAGGGGGTTTTCATTCATTAGCTAAGTACACATTTAAATGTATGAAAGTTTTAAGCAAGTACGTTGCATTATTCAGCACCAGGGGAGCCAGGTAGGAACCTCTTTGGGGCTACTTAAAGCCGTGCATCCTCAGAATGTCGGACTAATATACCCGCTATTCTTAAATATATATGGATGCATAAACAACTATAAAAAGAGAAAATCATGCAAAAGTAGAATTTAATTTGATGATTTATTTGTGAAAATGAATTAAAGTTCTATCCAAATTCTAATGTCAAAGTGTATAAGAATGAAATCAAACAGGTACGTTGCCATTGTTCTGCACCAGGGAAGTGAGGTAGAAACCTCCTTGGGGCTACTTAAAGCCGTGCATCCCCGGAATGTCCGAACTAATATATCCATTAACATTCAAACTTATGAAATCAACATATGAATGTAGGAAAGAGACCTCACTTCATACACAAAGCTTATATTCACATGCACCTCCTATGTATATTTACTAAAGTCACAATATGTATTATATTCCTTAATAAGCCTTTTGAAAATATATTTACAATTTAATAGCGATAATAGCCATACATATTTTAAATTAAGCCAACACATGCAAGTTTGACACAAAGAAACCATTTCATTTAATTAATTCTTGAAAGAAATGAATGCATGATTATATAAGTGGCATACAACATTTTAACATGATTGGAAAGAAATAAAGAAACACAAGCATGTAATTTCATTCAACTCAACTAATTCCTAAGGAAAATCACATTAAACAAGCTTATTTAAAATAAATCAAAGTTTCTTAAAGCCATTTTTGATTTCATGTTTGATTTGATTTGAGGGATGTGAAAGAGGTTTATTAATCGTAATCCCATTCCCCATATGTGTGAGTTAACTTTATTTAATGAGAACTAATTAGGTTAATTTTATGAATTGATTAAGTTAAGCATGGATTAAGTAAATTAATTAACCCTTACCTATGTCACCTTAAGGTAATTAATTAAATAAGTATGAGCTAATATGATATGCAAATAAATTGAAAAGTAAATAACAATGTTCCTATGAAATGAAAGGGGCATAATGCAATTAGCTCATAATTATTAATTAATTAAGCTGAAGGAACTCACTTAATTACTTATATGGTTTTCTCATACATATGAGCTAACCATAATTTTATTAGCTCTCTCTTTAGGTTATTGAACACCCAAAGAGCTACCCAGAATTAATTAGGGAAAATAAGTTTAATCAAGTTAATTAAGTTCATTATTTATCTAATAAAATCCTAATTATCCTTAATCGACAATATACAATGGACTTAGGGAAAGAGACAAAGAAGGAAGTCTAAGTCTCAATCCCTAAATCTTTACAATTAGTTAATTAAAGTTTAGATATAATTTGGGTTTTGATTGATTTAATTAATTAATTAATTAATGAGTCTTAATTAATTAATTTTAAAGAGGGAATGAAGAAGACTTAAGGAAAATATTATAAGAGGGGTCCCAACCCATTTCCCTAAGTTTCTCCACTATTAATAGAGGCTAATGAACTTAATTAATGGATTAATTCACCATTCATTTAATTGTTATCATTAATTAAAGTAAGAGAGTAATTAAGGCTTAATCAATCAATTTCCTCAATTAACTATCTAATAAATTTCAAGAAAAATAGGGGAGGCAGAGGCCACCCCCCTAAACATCATTGAAAAGTTTGAAATTAATTGGATAATTAATCAGAGAGTACTTAGGCTAATTAAATTTTTAATTAAATATTAATTAAGCAGAAATTATTATTCAAAATTAATTAATGATAATTTTCTTGGATTCTCCTCTGAAATGCCTTTAAAATGAGCCCCCATTTATATTTTTTAGATTTTTTTATGATTAGTTATAAATTTAGAAAGATTCAACCTTAAAATGGATTAATTAACCTAATTAAAGCCCTAATCCGTCGGTACCACATGGCGGCTAACATGACACGCTAACGCGACACGCTATCCACATGGTATGACAGGATAGATTATTTAAGTTATCAAATTAGGACACTGACTTGGATTTCGGCAGATGCGTTTTTGTGAGGGCCGTCTGATCTAAGATTAGGTGATCATGATTAAATGTGTAGATTAATGGGATTAAATCGACAGATCTAACATGATCAGATCAGGACTGTCTGTTTCGATCACACATAATGGATGGCCCGTGATATGTCTCCATAGTGAATGGTGAAAGACAGATATGTTCATCTTTCTCCATTCGATTCAAGCTCACTAGAGCTCAGATTGATATCAAATTGATCCCTCACCATCAGGAGAAGAAGGAAAACACATCTAACGGTCAAGATCACCCACATGAAACTTTTCTTCATAAAGGCTCATGAAAAATTCACCTAAACTACAATTTTGAGGAATTACCTCACCGGAGCTAATGTCGTGGAGGTTAAAGGTTACAGGAAGCTCTATTGAGAAGATTGGACCTCAATTTGAAGTGAGCCACTCGGATGGCCAATCCACACACGTAGGAGCTTTAGCTTCGATCAAACTTAAACCTCCGGTGGCTTGGTAGCTAGGGAAAATATTTGGTATTGCTCGATAAGGTGTGGTGATGGTGTGGGTAAGGTTGATTGAGGTTTGGTGGAAGATTGAATAAAGGGGATTTGGAATAGGGGTGCCCTATTTTGATTTCACACGTAGAGAGGAAATGTGAGCTTGGGAGGCTTTGAATGCTCTGAGGAGGGTAGTGGGATTTTATTTCTCACTTGGGGGCTTAATGTGTTCGAATGGTGCCAAATCCCATTTGAATTGAGGGGTAATCAGTGGAAGGATGGATAGGATGGGCTTGCTCCTTTTCACAGCTCCATCGTGGTGACAGTCACACTCACATCCACATAGCTTGACGTGAGTGGAGGAGGTAAGGGGAGGATGCCCAAGGGCTAGTGTGCCATGGTTTCTTGGCTTGAATCCATGGGATGCACGATTTGCATGGGATGTGAGTCAACTCACCTCCCATTGGTCTATGGCCGACCTAAGGTTGGGTATGTGAGCTAGGTGGGTCAAGTGGAGCCTCATTTGAGTATTTTGAGGGCTGCCATGGTGATGGGGGAGTTGACCTTGCTTCTTAAAGGGAGAATCCAATTGAAAGTGGGCTTAACCAATGACTAATCCCCTTAAGGTGGGGTCTACTTTACTTTTGGGTTGAATTATAATCAATTTGGGCTAGGTTTGCCAAAGCCCTATGGGTTAATTTTGGGTGTTTAGGCTTCTGTTGACCTCATTTTGGGGATGAGCCCTCAACCCCTTCATCTTAGACATATGACTCCTCTTAGAATTTAAGAGATCCTTAGTCTTAAGACATATCTAGTGATTAGGTGAACACTCAACCTAGCCCTAGAGACTTAAAAGAGTTAGCCATAGGAATAGGTCATACTTTAGGGGTGTTAGGAAAATTTGCTACCCCATATTTGAACCACATTCCTCACTTCCTTTCAAGTCAAACTCCAAATCAAATCAACATTCAAATTTAAATCACCCCAAATTCTTGATTTTCTCAAACTCAAATCAATCCATAATTGAAATCAATCAATTCCAAAATTCAATTAAATTTCAAATTCAAAATCTTCCTAAGTCCTTTGATTCAAGGACTTAGCCAAAATCAAATTCAAATCAAATTCAAATTCAAAATTTTCTCATAACCATTTATATTTTCATTTATATTCACATATATAAATGAAATATAAATTCAAACAACCAAACCAAATCCAAAATTCAAATCCAAATTCAAAATGTCTTTCAAGTCAAAATTAAATCCATAATTTCAAATGATAACTTGATTTTTCATGATTCAATCAATCAAATCAAAATCAAAATATAAACATAAACTTCAATTACAATCTTCAAAATCAAACCAAGTCAAACTATGTTATGACAACTTGAATTGAAATGAATTATTTGATCAAATTTGACTTGCAAATGGTTTATATTTCAATCAAAGTCATTTTTATAAGTCATATGTGAGTCACAATCAAACTCAAATCAAGCTTTGACCCACTTAAGCTCACTTGATCCAAAGTGACCTAAAGTACCCTTATGAGCCAAATTCTAATCCTAACCAAATTAGATTGAACTAAGCCCATCTAAGCCTCTCATCATGATCAACAATCATCATGAGATGATCAATCACTCAAATTGGGTCAAACCAAGTCAAACCTAAGGGTTGACCAAGTCAACACTTAGCCAAAATAAAACCTAATATAGCCAAAATCCACCATAGGCCAAATTGATTGAAACCATTGATCAAAACTCATTCATGATCAATGTTTGAACTTGACCAAGTCAACATTTGAGCTAACCAGCCCAATTGGCCACTTGACCCAAGTTGACCCAACTTGACCTAAAAAGTCAAAATATGTCAAAACTTGATCTAAGCCAAATTGATTGAAACCAATGGGTCAAGTTCATTCCAAAATGATTGTTGAACTTGACCAAAGCCTCAATTGGCCAACTAGACCTAACCTAGCCCAATTGACCATGAACCCAACTTAACCTAAAGGGTCAAATTGAGCCAAACTCAAATATAAACCAAATTGAGTGGAGACAAAGATACCAATCCATTTCATATGACCAACCAAACATGAACCAACCCATGACCTAACCCAAATAGGTCAAATGGGTCAATTTGGTCAACTTAACCCATTTGACCTAAATGAACTCAATTGAACCAAAACTAAATATGAACCAAATTGAATCAAACCAAAGCACCCAAAATAGTTCAAATGGTCATATGAACTTGACCCAACCCTTGGTTTGACCTAATTTGACCAATTGGTCAACTTGACCCAAGTTGACCCATTTTGACCTAAATGGGTCAACATGAGCCAAATCACATCAAACCAATCCCAAATTCAATGAAACTTGGCATAACCCATTTTTCAAACATACCAAATATATTCAAATTGAAACCCAAGCCAAATGACTATTTTACCCCTAGGACATAGGGTAAAGTTTGGCCAAATATACTTGGAATTTGGTCAAATCCTCTTAATGATTAGTTGGCACTTTCTTAGTGGACTAAGTGGACACTAGGGAGTGTGGTGAACCTAGCCCAATGGGTTTGGGTCAGTCTAACCTAGCCTAAGGTCAAATTCGACCACCTCATTTGAAATTAAGTATGGAATCCTCCCTCCACCTTGTTTGAGCACATGGCCACCTCAGCCACTCCTCTCTAGCCAAAATTGAATGTCATACCACTCTAAACAGCTCAAACAACCCATTGAATAGAGTCAATTGGATCAAAATGGCAAGCTCCTTTATGGCCGTCTGATCCTACAAGGGGGAGATATACTCCCCCTAATTCCATTCAATCTCCATAGTCTCATACTTGATTGAGCTAAGGGAAGCCAAAGGAGCCATTGCTAAGTGATCCTAAGCTTCCTAGAGTGAAATCCATTTTCCATTTTCTCAATTTTCATAGATTGAAAATAAGGGAGCTCCACTTGAAATCCAACTTAGCCAATACTTCATACGAAGCTAATTCCTCTTGCAAGCTTCATCAGAGGATCAAATTGAACTTGCCTAAACCTTTTCCCAAGTTCCTAAGGCAAGGGAGGAGTACTCAAGCTCAAATCAAGATGGAGTTGGCCTCTAGAAGGATCTATCCAATCTTAAGACCTCAAACTCTCAACAAAGCTTTGTATCCACTAGATGAAGCTTCTCCAAGGGAATCGAGCATCGGTGATCTCCTCCGGTGAGGTAAGCCATTAAATCAAACATAATTTCAATATGGTCTAGTCTTTGTGAAGTAAAGTATCACCCCATGAGATTCTAGCCATTGGATGTGATCTCCTTTGCATGTTGATGGTGTGGATTGAGTTTCATTTCAATCTGAGCTCAATCAAGCTAGGATCATGCACTAGAAGATGGACGGATGTCCTCTCTCTCATGGAAATATAGAGACAAATCATGGGCTATCCATTCACATTTTGGATGGATGGCCATGATCAAATACATGTAGATCCCATGGATTATCCCTTTTGAACCATAGATCTAACTCAGCCCCGATCCTCGACGGGTGAAAGCGGTAGCACCGTGCTAACGCAGCGACATGTGATAACTTAAATATCAAATCCTGTTGCACCACATGGAAAGCACATGCCACGTCAGCGGTCCATGTGGCATTGAGAGGATTAAACATTTAATTAGGCTATTAAATCACCTAATTAATCATGGAAACTTCCTAAATTCATATCTAAGCCTAAAAAAATTAGAAAAATATGAAATAAATTGCATTAGATAGATAATTGAACATAGAATATTTTAAAAAATAATTTCAATGGATTATGAATAGTGCTTTTCTCTAGATTAAGGTTTTATTAGGAATGTTATTTTACTAATTACCCTCTAATTACACCACCAATTAATCCCAAATATCTTGTGTATAATAGTGGGATGACTCCTGCTTCCCTTAATTTTCTTGGGATTTATTGGTGGTTTAATTAGAGGAATTGTTAGTTAATTTCTTAATCACTCCTTAATGTTATTAAGCTTAATTAAGGGTTTAATTAGTGGTTTAACCCTATGATTGAGTCAATTAAGTTTTGCTTAAGTGAATATGAGGTTTAAGGAATAATGTTGGGAAACTTTGCTTAAGATATTCCTTAAACCCCATTTCTTCCTTAATTCGATCTTAATTAAGGGTTAATTCACTAATTAACCCCTTAATTAATTTCATAAAATTCTAAAACTTTCTAGAACTCAATTAATCCATCTTGGGTAGATGCTTAGGTGTTCAATAACCTAAGTACATTAAGGAAATCAAAATCCAAAGAGGGGTTATGAAAGTACTTAACTTAAACCCTTAGCTTAATTAATCATTAATTGTGAGCCAAATGCATTAGGCCCTTTTCTTTTAGGTGCATTGGTGATTTAAATTCCTTGTGGTTTTATGTCAAATCATTAACTCATAATTATTTGGTTAAGTATGCTAAGGTGGTAAAGATGAGGGATAATTAACACACTTAATTCATACCCTAACCTAAGCAGCATAAAAAAAATCACCTAATAATCCTAAGAATAAACTAAATTAATGAACATATGTGGGAATGGGTTAGGAGCAAAAAATTCACCTCATATTTCTGAAATTAAATCAAACTCAAAACAAAATCAAACCTTCCTTAAAAACAACTTGATTTGCTTTAAGCTTTCTTATTTCATAAGATTATCTTTAGGAATTAATCAGGGTGAATGTGTTTACATATTTTCATCACTTTAGTTCTTTCATAACATGCTAAATGTGTATGTCATATGAATTTCATGCATTCATGCTTTTCAAAAATCAAATTGAAAATGAAATATTTTCTTTATGTCAAATAGCATGTTTTGGCTAAAGTAAAAATATGAATGGCTATTATCACCACTAAATCCAAAACTATTTTCAAAATCTATAAATAAAATACCTAAAACTAAAAGTGTTCTACCTATAACTATTTTTAAGCTTGCATGTGGATATAAATATGAAGATGTGCATAGTGTAGCTCTCTTTCTCCTTTCTTGTAGCATAGGTTTGAATAGGATTTGACAAAGTATATAGTTCATTTGAAAAGAACACAAAACTTGCCTAACCCCATTCTTATTCATTCTATGCTATTACCTAAGGAGGACACCCACACTTGTACATATAAATTGCATAAATAAAATAAATAAACAAATAAAAACTTTTTGTATCATTCTTTTTCCATTCATTTCTTTTATACATTTGTTTGTATTTAAGAAAAATGATATATTAGTCTGGACAACCCTAGAATTACGAGGCTTTAAGTAGCCCTAAGTATGTCTTGTACCTTACACCCTTAATGCTAACAATGATGCCGTACTCACTTATGCCTTTTATATATACACATATGCATATGAAAAATGGATAAAAGAATAACCCTTTCTACTTAATGAAAATCATGCATCATAAAGTATTCAAATTTTCTTAAGTAACACTACTTACCATTCATCATAAAGTGTGCTAAACTTTCTCATTTGTATGTATAGATATACTTAGGATTCATCCATTTGCATGTTATACATGTTGGGAAAGCAATAAAGTGGTGTGCATTTTGTGATTTTATTTCACTTTACTTAATCTTAAAATGTCTTTATTTTTGAGTAGGTTTGTTTAGAGTTAATCTAAACTTAGGATTAATTAAAAAACATAATAAAACATTCACTAAACAAAACCCAACTTGAATCTACTTTAGAAATTACTTAAGGTAGGGAAGGAAAGAGAAGTTCTCTTCTCTTTCCCTTCTCTTTACAACTTAGTAATTAATTGTAGGATTCACTTAAACCAACTCAAAATACATAATAAAATTAACCTAAATCAGTTAAATAACTTAAATGAAACCACCCATCTAAGTTGAACATCTTCACACTTAGAAAATCTAAGCTTTAAAATCATAGCTAAGCATACCATACAAACTTTTTAAAGCACACACATTAAGTTAAAACACCACTTCTAGCTTTAGGTTAGAGCGGTGCATAGCTTGATGCTTGTTTTTATTTTGTGATGTATTATTTCTAGTCTGGATGGTAGGGTGAATGTGAGTAGAATGAATGGTAGGGCGATCTTAGTCTAACCATTATTTTCTGCAAGGGGAGTGTGCTTAAGGGGCGCTGTAATAAAAATATAAATACTTTTGTTGTGCATGTGCTTATACCCCTAAGCATAATCCAATAGGCCAGACGGACTTGGTTACCCATGTGTGGGGGTACTAAGTCCAATATAAATACTTGAGATTTGTATAGTTTGTTTAGTTAATCTCTATTTTGTAGGTGTTAGTTAGATTTACTTTTCCTTTTCATATACTTCTGCAATTAGGATTTTAGAATGATTATTATGGGGGATTATGATGAACATTGGTCATCATATCTCATCTTATGTATAATGTGAAGCCTTTGGAGTAACCACCTTCCAACCATCCAAAAGAAGGAACCAAAGAAGAAGAAGAAAGAAGAAAGAAGAAAGAAGAAAGAAGAAAGAAGAAAGAAGAAAGAAAGAAGAAAAGAAGAAGTGAAGACCCTCATAACATGAATTTTCTTACTTGATTGTAAATTAATTCATTTGTAATCCGTATTGTATAAGGGTAGAGCTCGGCTACTCAATTTGTTTTGAGTTTGTGCGGTGGTGCCCGACCACAAATAGCTTTATAAAATGTTTGATGTTTTGTTTAGCTTGTGTATTAAGATGACATATTTTTTCTAGTTTCGTCTTTGCTTTGATGTATGGCCTGGATGATGATTAGGCTCTTAGGAGAAAATAAATCTTCTACCAAATTAATCAACTCAAAATTAAAAATAAACAACTCATAACCTCACCAAAAGCTTAGGCTAAAAATCAAGATAAAAGAATTAGCAACCCCTTAGCTGGATGAGTATTTCTTTTCTAATATCATGCATAAAAGCATATTATTTTACTCTTGATTAGAGGGCTTCCATATTTGCTAGAGAACTTGGCTTGACCTTTGAGAGCCATGGTGGAAACACTCCCCCCTTTCTCACTTATTTTGGCCCATAATCTCATTTCTCATGCATTAGGCATATGAATCCTATAAGCCCGAGTCAAATGATTATCCAAAAATAAAAGTAAAATGTAATATGTTTTGCATTAGATCTAGGTCATTTTTTATGCTCGTACATGATCTAGTCTGTTAGGGAGTGAGTTTAAGGACTTAGTCTCTTTTTAAATAAATAGCAACCTAACTATCTTGCATAAAGCATATGACTTGCCTACATGAATTTAAAATCATAGAAGGAGTTAGTTGGCAGCCACCCCTAGGCGATTGTAAGTTTAGTAGTCGGGTGGTTTGTCCTCTCTTATGGTGGCAAACCAAATACTCATTTTTGCCTTAGATTTAGGTCGTGCTTTTGGCCCTTACCAAAGCTCCCTAGATTTAGGTTCCGAGGTTGCTTCTCCCTTCTATGGGCCATATGTATAAATCCTCACTTATTAGGCATTTTCATAACCTTGTATTGTGGAATTATAAGCCCTAAAACTTTTAATAAAAATTCAACTCAAATAAATAATTCAATTTCAAAAATGTAAAGCCTAACCATAGGATAGTTTGAGATGTTTATTAGGCTTCCTAGTATCATAAATATCCCCTACTCATTTAAATTTGGCTTTGATAAGAACTCTTTCCTCTTGATCAAACCCACTTAATTTGATAAAAATAAATTAATCAATTGATAGTCCTACTTATTGAAATCTTTGGAGACAACAATCATTTACCTTAATCGAGAGTGTTCCAAAGGAATCCTCTCCATTAGGATGTAATTAACTATGGGGGTTTGCCTCTATAGGGAACTTAACAAACTTGGTTTAAAATAAACTCTACTTTACTTTTTTAGGTAAAGTAGGGGAATACTCTCTGGTACATATGTAGACCCATTATCCTTAGGAGTCCATATTAAGGTGATTAGATTCATTGTATGGTGGTGACTTCTTTCTTTCGAGATAGTATGCCTCTCCTCAATCTCGCACCCAATCACCCTGATAAGAACATCTGCGGATTTGCGTGGTGTCCAAATGCATAAAAAGAGTATATTTCTATCTTCATTTTTATCTTGCATAGATTGAAGATGGAAGTATGCATTCTTTAGAAAAATTGATAATAGTTTTCACCACAGCTTCACTTGGTCAAATTAGTTCAAATGGGTTCAAGTTAGGTTGGGTTGACCAATTGGTCAAATTGGATCAAACCAAGGCTTGGGTTATTTTCAAATGATCATTTGGAGTGTTTTAGTTCAAGTGGTTTTGATTTTGGCGTAGGTTTGATTTTGACTCATTTGAATTCAAATAGGTCAAATGGGCTAAGTTGATCAATTTGATCAAATTGGGTTGGGTTAGGTGTTGGTTCATGTTAAATTGCTTAATTGAAAATGATTGTAGGCTTTGGTTTGGTTTAATTTGAAATTAATTTTGATTTTGGTGACCTTTAGGTCAATTTGGCTAGGTTGAATTGGTCAAATTGGGCTTGATTATGGCTTTGGTCAAGTTCAATAAATGATTTAGAATAAACTTGAGCTATTAGTTGTAATCAATTTGGGTGAAATTGTTATTTTACCTACATTTTGGCTTTTTAGGCCAATTTGGAACAACTTAGGTTAAATGGTCAATTGGACTTGGTTTGGCTCAATTAAGGGTGTGGTCATGTTCAATCATTGATTATGAATTGGTTTGAACCAATGGTTTCAATCAATTTGATATATGGTGGATTTTGGCTAGTTTAGGTTTCATTTAGGCTAAAGGTTAACTTAGTTTGACCTAATTCAAGGTTGTTGATCACCAAAGAATGATTGTTGATCATGATAGGAGGTTTAGATGGGCTTGGTTCAATCCAATTTGGGTTGGATTATAACTTGGCTCAAAAGGGTCTCTTAGGTCACTTTGGGTCAAGTGGACCTAAATGGGCGTTAACCTCACTTTTGGAGTGAGCTCTCAACTTCTCCATCTTAGGCATAGGACTCCTCTAGACATTAAGAGTTCCTTGGTCTTCTTCTAGTAGTGAATACTTTAACCCAGAGACTTAGAAGAGTTAGCCATAAGGAATATATCATGCCTTAGGTATTAGGAAAGCTTGCCTACCCTATAGCTTAAACCCTATCCTTACTTCCTTCTTTCAAGTCAAACTTCAAATCCAAACAAACTTCAAACCCAAACCAACTTCAAATCCAAACCAACTTCAAATTCAAATCAACTTAAAACTCAAATCAATTTCAACTTAATTAATTTTCTCAAATTCAACTTAACTCCAAATAAAATCTTAAATCAATTCCAACCCAATTAATTTTCTCAAATTATCAAATCAATTCCAAAATCCAAATCATGAATCAATCAAATGATTGAAATCCATGATCAATTCTAAATCCAAAATCCTTCCTAAGCCTTTGATTTTATCTTGTGGACTTAGCCAAATCACTCCAAATTCAAAAGATTTTCTCATAACCCATTAATATTCTCATTTATATTCACAAATATAAATGAAATATAAATTCAAATAACCAAAACTAAATCCAAACTCAAGTCCAAATCTAAAAATCTTTCCTAAGTCACTTTGATTTTATCTTATGAACTTAGCTTAAATCAAATCCAAATCACTTCAAACTCAAGAGATTTTCTCATAACCTATTTATATTCTCATTTATATTTAAAATATAAATGAAATATAAATTTAAATGGCTGAAACCAAATTCAAAACTCAAATCCAAATCTAACCAAAATCCAACCATACCCTTTCAAGTCAAAATTTTAAACTTAGTCAAATCATTCTCAAATCAATCCAAACTTTAGATTTTCTCTTCAAACAATCAATCCTTCAATCATAAGCCCAAATATAAATAAAAACTTCAATCATCAAACTAAAATCAAACTAACCTAAGTCAAACACATATTTACCCTCTTGACTTAAATTTGTCAAATGAATCAAAACCCATTTGACTCCAAATCACTTATAACTAGATTTATATTTCAATCATAAGTCCATATATGAGTTCAGCCAAACTTGAATCAAGCAAGTCACTTGACCCATTTAGGCTCACTTGACCCAAAGTGACTTAAAGCACCTTTTTGAGCCAAATTCTAATCCAACCCAAATTGGATTGAACTAAGCCCATCTAAGCCTCATATTATGAGCAACAATCATCCTATGATGTTCAATCACTTAAATTGGGTCAAACCAAGTCAAACGTAGCCTTTGACTAAGTCAACACTTAACCCAAATGAAATCCAAAATAGCTAAAATTTACCATAGGCCAAATTGATTAAAATCATTGATCTAAACCAGTTCATGATCAATGATTGAACATGATCAAGCCATCATTTGAGCCAAACTTAGCCTAATTGGCCACTTGACCCAAGTTGACTCAAGTTGACCTAAAAATTCAAAATATGTCAAATTTTGATCTAAGCCAAATTGATCACAACCAATGGGTCAAATTCATTCTAAATTACTTGTTGAACTTGATCAAAGCCTCAATTGGCCAACTAACCCAACCTAGCCCAATTGACTATGAACCCAACTTGACCTAAAATGTCAAATCACTTGAAATCAAACCAAACCAAAATTGAAACCAAAGATTGAAATACATGTCAAATGGTCAACTAAGCATAAACCAACTCATGACCTAACCCAATTGGGTCAAATGGGTCAAATTGGTCAACTTGACCCATTTGACCTAAATGAACTCAAATGAACCAAAATCAAATATAGATTAAATTGAACCAAACCAATGATACCAAAACACTTCAAATGGTCATATGAACTTAACCCAACCCTTGGTTTGACCTAAGTTGACCAATTGGTCAACTTGACCCATTTTGACCTAAATGGGCAACTTGAGCCAAATCATATCAAATAAACTTCAAATTCATTAAAAATTGGCACAACCCATTTTTCAATCATCTAAAATTTGGACAAATCAAAATGAAGGCTAAATGATCATTTTACCTCTAGGTCAAAGGGTAACCTATGGCCAAATCCACTTGGAATTTGGTCAATTTCTTTTTATGGCCACTTGGCATCCTCCTAGTGGACCATTTAGACACCAAGGATGGTGGTGTGGGTTGAATCTCAGCCTAATCCAAGCTCAAGTGAGCTTGGATCAAGCCATGGAGGACGGACGGTCTCCGTCTCTCGTAGGCAAAGGTAAGGATGAATCATGGACCATCCATTTCACATGTTTTGGATGCGGTCCTGATTAAAATGCATAGATCTCTGATTTTAATCCCTTTATAACTATGAGTTTAATCTAGACATCCCGATCCTTGATGGCCCAGGGGAAAGTGCACCACATCTCCGGTGATGCATACGATGTGATAACTTAAATAATCCTCGTCACATGGAAAAGCGCAGCAACTCCACATGGCAGAAGATTAGTTATATAATTAGGTTATTTAACTACCTATTAATCACAAAAACTTCATAAATTCATAACTAAATGTAAAAAATCCAAAAAAAAATGCAAACTCAAGTTCATTTTAAAGATAATTCAGAGGGGAATCCAATAAAATTATTTCTAATTGATTTTGAATTATGGATTTTCTTAATTAAAATTTAATTAAAAATCTATTAACCTTAATTACTCCATAATTATTTCATTACTTAATTTCAAACTTCTCAGGCATGTTTAGTGGGATGACTTCTACCTCATCTAATTTTCTTGGAATTTATTAATGAGTTAATTACTGAAATTAATTAATGAACTCTAATCACCATCTTAATGTAATTAAGAGTAATTAAGCATGTGAACAGTGATTTAATCTCTTAATTGAGATAATTAAATATTATTTAAGTAAAGAGGAGGTTTATGGAATGGGTTAGGGATATTTTCCCTAAGTTATTCCCTAAACCCCCTTTTTTCTTAATCCAAACCTAATTAAGGATTAATCCACTAATGATCTACTTAATTAATCTAATCAAATTTTCAAAACCAATATGAAATTAATCAATCTCTTTCTGGGTAGATCCTTAGGTGTTCAAAAGCCTATGGTAAGTTTAAGGAAATTATAATCCATCTCACATGTGTGGGATGGTTATGAAAGTACTTAATTAAAACCCTTTAGTTTTAATTAATCAATAATTGTGAGCCAATTGTATTAGGCCCCTTTCTTTCTTAAGGTGCATTACTGATTTAAATTCTATATGATTGCATATCATATGTTGGATCACAATTGTTTGAAT
This sequence comes from Cymbidium sinense, assembly GCA_021442155.1. Classification (NCBI taxonomy): domain Eukaryota; kingdom Viridiplantae; phylum Streptophyta; class Magnoliopsida; order Asparagales; family Orchidaceae; genus Cymbidium; species Cymbidium sinense. The sequence goes on from CM038214.1 coordinate 246,910,775, forward strand.
AATTATGTTAAAGTGGTGTAGATAAGGGGTAATTATTGAATTTAATTCAGACCTTAACCTAAACAAAATATAAAATCAATCTAATTGTCCTAAAATTAAACTAAATCAATTCACACATGTGGGAAAAGGGTTAGGACTAGCAAACTCTTTTCACATTTTCTAAGTCAAATCAAATTCAAAACTAAAATAAAAATCTCTTTAAAAGAATTTTGATTCACTTTGAATAATCTTATCTTATAGGATTGTCCTTAGAAATTAATTAGGGTGAATGAAGGAAAATGCTTACATCACTTTATTTCTTTCCAAGCATGTAAAATGTTGTATGCCATATGAAATCATGTATTCATATCATTTGAAAAAAAATCAAAATTAAATAAAATCTTTCCTTTATGTCAAATTGTGAGCCAATTGAAATTTGCTAATTTAAATTAATCAATAAAAGTGAGCCAATTGCATTAGGCCCCTTTCTTTCTTAAGGTGCATTGCTGATTTAAATTCCATGTGGTTGCATATCATATGTTGGCTCACAATTGTTTGAATAATTATGTTAAAGTGGTGTAGGTAAGGGGTAATTAATGAATTTAATTCAGACTTTAACCTAAACAAAAATATAAAATCAATCTAATTATCCTAAAATTAAACTAAATCTATTCACACATGTGGGAAATGGGTTAGGACTAGCAAACTCTTTTCACATTTTCTAAGTCAAATCAAATTTAAAACTAAAATAAAAATCTCTTTAAAAGAAATTTGATTCACTTTGAATAATCTTATTTTATAGGATTGTCCTTAGGAATTAATTAGGGTGAATGAAGTTATATGCTTACATCACTTTATTTCTTTCCAATCATGTTAAATGTTGTATGCCATATGAAATCATGTATTCATATCTTTTGAAAAAAAAATCAAAATTAAATAAAATCTTTCCTTTATGTCAAATTGCATATTTTTGGCTAAAGTTAAGAATATGAGTGGCTATTATCACTATTAAATCAAAAAACTATTTTCAAAAACCTATAAATCAAACATTATAAATGAAGTGATGCTACTTATAAGTATTTATAAGCTCGTATGTGATTATAGCATAAGATGTGCCTTATGTGATTTCCTTCCTTTCTCTTAGCATGGATTTGAATAGGATTTTGCCAAGTGTATAGTTCATTTGGAAAGAACATAACACTTGATTAAATCTATTCCTATCCACTTCTATGTTATGACTTAAGAAGGATCCTCACATTTACACATGTAAATTGCATAACTAAATCAAACAAAAAAAATCTTTAGCATGACTCTTCTTCCATTAATTTATTTTTGTACACACACATGTATTTAAGAAAAATGGCATATTATTCTGGACATCCCGGGGCTGTAAGGCTTTAAGTATCCTCAAGTAGGTCTTGTACCTTCCCCTAGTGTAGAAAATAATGGTGTCGTACTCACTCATGTCTTTTATACATGTGTATGTGCATTTGATTAATGGATAAAAGAGTCCCTCTTTTCTACTTAATAAAATCTTGCATCCATGAAACATCCAAATTTTCTTAAACAACATCTTTGCATTCATCATCAAAATGTGCTAAGAATTTGTATTACATGTATAGATATGATTAGGATAATTCATATGCATGGTATACATGTTAGAAAGAAATAAATGATTGTGTGTTATGTGATAGTAATTCACCTTAATTAGTCCTAAGATGCCTTTCTTATTGAATAGGTTTAGCAAATCTAAACTTTGGGTTAATTAAAACACATAATAAAACATTCACTAAAATAAAATCATTAATGAATCTACCTTAGAGATTGCTTAAGGTAGGGATGAAAGAGAAGTTATCTTCTCTTATCTTCTCTTATAACACTTATTAATTAAGTGTAGGGTCATTCAAACTAAATCAAATAATCAAATAAAATTGACTAAATTAACTAAATCACTTAAAATGAACAACCCTCTAAGTTAAATCCTTTCATACTTATAAAATTCTAACCTTAAAACCTAACTAAGACATGTCACACAAGCCTTAAATGACACACACATTAGGCTAAGTCACCATTTATAGCTCTATGTTAGGGCGGTGCATAGTTTGTTACCTAAATTTAGTTTGTGATGTAATATTTTAGACTGGATGTTAGGGTGCATGTATGTAGACTAGATGAAAGGGAGATCTTAGCCTAATCATGTCTTTTATAGAAGATTGTGCTTAAGGGGCACTATAATAAAAAATATATAAATGCTTTTGCTGTGCAGGTTGCTTATACCCCTAAGCGTTATCCAAAATAGGCCAGGAGGACTTAGTTACCCATGTGTGGGGTGCTAAGTTCAATTTATTTATATAACTACTTGGGATGTGTGGTGTGTTTAGCTATGTTTCTGGGTTTTAATTAGATTTTTTCATTTTCATGTAATTTTATAATTAGAATGAATGAATGTTATGGGGAAGTGGAACAATATTGGTCATAAGACCATGTCTTATGTACCATGTGAAGCCTTTGGAGCATTCCAACCAAGCAAAAGAAAGAAAGGAAAAGCAAATCAAACATGAAGAAAGAAGAAATGAAGAAATGAAGAATGAAGACTCATAACATAAATTCTTCTAAGTTGTAATTATTCATTTATCGGGTTGTATAAGGGTGAGCTCATATCCACATTTCTTTTTTATTCTTTTCTTAGCTTTATAAAATTGTTTGATGTTTATTTATGCATTAAGATGTCATGTTTTTCCTATTTTCTTAATTATTTGATGAATGGCTTGGATACAATTAGGTTTCTAGAGAAAAATAAATTTTCTATCCAATTTATCAACTCAAAATTAAAATTAAACAACTCATAACCTTACCTAAAGCTTAGGATAAATCAAGATAATAAAAGATTTAGTAACCCTTTACCTGGATATTGTATATTTCACATCATGCATAAAATCATCTTGCTTCACTCTTGCTTATGGAGGAATTCCACCTTTGCCAGAGAACATGGCTTGACCTTTAAGTGCCATGGAAGAAACACACCTCCTTCTCACTAATTTTGGCCATAGCCAATTTCTCATGCATTATGCATATGAATCTTATAGCCTGTGTCAAATTAAATGTCCAAAAAAATTAAAACTTCAAAAAATTTGTATTAGATTAAGTCATGAGTTCATACCCTACATGATCTAGTCTCTTAGGGAGTGAGTTTAAAGACTTAGTCTTCTTTATAAATAAACAACAGCTTGGTTATCTTGCAAAAGCATAAGACTTGCTTACATGTATTTAAAATTATATGAGGAGTTAGTTGGCGGCCACCCCCAGGTGGTTGTAAGTCCAACAGTGGTGATTTATCCTCTCTTATGGAGGTAACCATATACCCATTTTTGCCTTCGATTTAGGTCACGCTTTGGCCCTCACTAAAGCTCCCTAGATTTAAGGATCCGAGATTGTTGTTTTCCTTTATGGGATACAAGCATAAATCCTTACCTCTTAGACATTTCCATGAACTTGTATTATGGAATTGTAAGTCCTAGATTTTTAATAAAAATTCAACTCAAACATATAATTCCTCTCAAAATTTAAAAATATAAAGCCCAACTATAGGATAATTTGGGATGCTCACTAGGTTTCCTAGCATCATGAGCATCTCTTACTTATCTCCCTTTAGTTTCGATAATAACTCCCTCCTTTTGATCAATCTCATTTGATCTTTTAAAAATAACTAATTGATTGATAGTCCTATCTTTAAAATATTTGGAGATAATGATCATTTCCCTTAATCGAGAGTATTCTTAAGGAACCTCATTTCTTAAGATGTAATTAACTATGGAGGCTTGCCTCCATAGGGAACTTAACGAACCCAGTTTAAAATAAATCTTACTTCACTTTCCATGTAAAGTAAGGGAAGAATCATTGGTACATTCAAAGACCCATTGTCCTTAGGAATCCTTATTAGGTGATTAGGTCCATTGTAAGATGATGACTTCTGTCTCTCATGATAGTACATCATTCCTTAATATCGCATAGTTGATCACACTAATAAGAACATCTATGGATCTACGTGGTGTCCAACAAGTGTAATTTAATTTATTCATTTAGATGAACATAAAATACTATAAATTTTTATGGTTATCCGCTGGAGATGGTTCCTATCTCCATCTTTGTTAATTAATCATTATCTCCAAGCATCGATAGTGGATTTGTATTTCATATAAGTTCGAGACTATCCTTCTTTTCCATGGGCACTTAGTTTATTTCATTCTTAAGCTAAGCTATCCACATCCTTTAGGTTTTAGGACCTCACTCCATTTAAGGTCTTAAAACCCCTGTTGAGTCCCCCAATAGGTGAAAACAAAATTTAATAAAAAGATAACCAAAGCCCCTTTTCTTACCATCTTTATGGTAAGGTAAAAACTCATTCCAAAATTAAGAAGAATAAATCCTTTATGAAAAGATTGCTTTCCAAAAGCATGTTTCCAAAAGATTCACATAATAAAATATTTGCATCATTAATCTTCAAGATTGTTACATGTAGGATCTTTTTAAAAATCAAAATATAAAAAATCATGTTTTCAAAAGCAAAAAATAAACATCCTTATTCAATATACCCAAATTTATTGAATGAAAGTTTTCATTTCCAAACAAAATAAAAAAAATCATGTTTTCAAAAAGCACATATGAAAATCCTCATTAAATATGTTCAAATTTATTGAATGAAGGTTTTAATTTCCAAACAAAATAAAATCATATTTTCAAACAGCACATATGAACATCCTCATTCAATATGCTCAAATTTATTGAATGAAGTTTTCATTTGCAAACAAAATCAAAAATCATATTTAAAAAAAGCACATATGAACATCCTCATTCAATATACCCAACTTTATTGAATAAAGATTTTATTTCCAAGCAAAATTTAAAAAAATCATATTTCCAAAAAGGCACATATTTGAATATGTACATCTTCATTCAATATACCCAAATTTATTGAATGAAGATTTAATTTCCAAATAAAATCATATCATAATATTAAAATTCCATTTCAACATATCTCACATATGTTGGAATTAGAATTTTTTTCTTTTCAAAAAGTATAAATTTGAGGATGAATAAATGAACCGGTGTTGAACCTTTTACATTAAAAGCTCAAAGCTCATTTAACTAATTAACGAATCGAATTTTTTTTTGTAAATACTCAATTGCTAAATGAATAAGTTTGAACAAGTTGTTGTTCAGTTCATTTATGTTCATGAACAATATCATTTAAAGCTCACAAACAAGCTCGCTAAGGACAATTAAGGCGATTAAGGCTTGTTCATAAATGATATTGTATAATTATTATCAGATGACTTGATTAAGGCTTGATTTCAAGGCTCAGCTCAATTAGGCTCCTTTATTTCATTAAATGATTATTAATAATCGATAAGTTATAAAATTGAGCTCACAAATGATTTTTTTAAACATGATTTTAAATTGAACACCATCCTAAAAGCTTGAATCGAGCTTGAGCTGAGGTCGAGCTCAATAATGACAAATGAGCTTTAACTCAAACAAGCCTCTGCTCGGCTCGGCTCTGTTCATTTGTAGCCCTAGATGAGCCTTTTTATTCAATACATCCAAATATGTTGGATGGATATTTCATCTTTAAGCAAAATCACACCATTTGAAATTCCACTCAACACATCCCACATGTGTTGAATTAGAATTTCCTTCTTTTCAAAAAGCAATAATCACACACAAAATTTTCATCTTTGAAAAATAAAATATAATTAACTTCCATTTTCACATACCCAAATTTATTAAATGGAAATCCCCTTTTCAAAAATTAAAACAAAAAATCAATCACATTTGGATTCTTTATTTAGCATACACAAATTTGCTAAGATCCTCTTTCCAAAATTACAAAATTCAAACACATTTGGATTTTATTTAGCATACCCAAATTTGCAAAGTAAAGATCATATTTTCAAATCAAAATCAAAATCAAAAACACATTTGTATTTTTATTTAGCATGACTAAATTTTCTTAAGTAAAGATCTTTTCAAATCAAAAGAACAAAATCAAACATGTTGGAACTTTATTTAGCATACTCAAATTTGCTAAGTATAGATCCTCTTTTCAAATCAAAAATAATAACAAAACACATTTGGAGCTTTATTTAGCATACACAAATTTGCTAAGTAAAGATTCCATTTTCAAATTCACCCATGATTCACATCATAAGCAAGCAAGCAAAAGAAGAAAATTATTTTCAAACACTTCACCTAGCATACCCAAATTTGCTAAGTGAGTAAATTCCAAAATCACAAATCAAAACAAAATCAATTGACCCTCTATCTAACATACTCAAATTTGTTAAATAAAGGGTCCTCAAACATAAAGATCAAGTTCAAATAAGAACCAATGGAAGCATAAAAAATCTCTCAAAAATAATTAGAACTCATTTTTAACATACACAAATTTGTTGAAAATGGATTCTAAATTCAAAAAATCTCTTTTCCAATATATTCAAAAATCTCTCATAAATTCAAAGAGCCCTCTCAACATATTCAAATTATTGAGGGTTCAAATTCTAAATCAAAATTCAAAAGTTAGCAAAATACCAAAGCAGAGATCTGATGTGAGTTTAGTAGTAATGGATGCCCAGAAGTGTCTTTACTCTTCCTTTTAGGATGGATCTGGCCTTGGATTGGGCCAGTCTCCCACAGACCGACTTTGCTCCTGATTCATTTTGGTTGAGGATTTGAAGGTGCCAGGATCACTTGTGGGGAAGCCATCAATTGTTACAGAGCATGGTGGGCAAAACCACATCCATGTCATGCCATTTAATTTCCTCCATTGAAGAGGAAGGATGTGCGCCATAATCAAGCCGCCATCCATTGTTTCCATTGTCCCCACCTGCTAGCACCCACTCACTAACTTCTTCCAAGGGGAAGGTTACCTTGGTTCCAGGGATAGTCTCCCCCACCTTTGAGATAGGGTCTAGCTCTCATGCTGCTCCTCCCAGCATAACTCAGTGTTATAACTGAATCCACAATATCAAGCGACATCATGTGCACATAGCCAAGGAGCTGGAGGAAGTTTCCCAGGTTGCAAAGGAGTTACCCAGGATAGTCTCTCCTTCGATCACACAAAACAAGTTTCATCCTCTCCTAGATATGGTAGAGGTAGATGTTAGGAGGATCTCAGTTTCACCTTCACCTGTAGTACAATATGAGGCTCATATTAGAGATAGAGATTGTATGCCGCCGGGATCAGCGTGGTGAGGCTTACGATAGTCAGAGTATAGGGATCAATTTGATGTACGTTCAGTCATCCCTCATAGTGAAGGCAGAGGTACAATAGGCAGTCAGCGGCCTCAGCCCTCATGAATTTTCCCGATTGGCGTGCTATCCATGATGGTCATACTGACAGTATCGTATTAACGGGCACTACCCACAAAGGGAGGAAAGCTCTTGCCCAGATAGTTGGTGGTGCCTCCATCACATCACTCTACTCCATGTCCACCATCTCTAGTACAAGTTCCATCATCCATAGTTCCACTAGTGACCCGACTACAACCAAGAGATCTCATTCTACATCACCGAGGTGATCTCTCCTGCCTTTCTTGCTCTAATTACGGTGAAGAGGGAATGGAGACCTCGTAGCATTATAGTTATGCCATCACTACCACCACCATAGCAGAGCATGGAGATAGCAGCAGTAGAGGGGGAACGAGATAACACCACTATCCCTATGGCTATAGATCCTCCTAGGAGTACCACTCCAACCAGATCTAGTGACAGTCATGAACATGTATCCTCAAGTGAGCATAGTCCTCACAAGATTAGCTCTCTAGTAGCATGGGAGGCTAGATGTCTCTATGTTCAGCAGTGATCCTACCACCGGTCACCCGTGATCATTTATGCTCGCATTGGACCGTTCCCTCGATGATATTGTAGCAAAATATCTAGTTGAGAAGAATGAGATCCTAGGGTATGACTGGTCTAACCTAGAGGAGGAGAAGGTCAATTTTAATCCCAATGAAGATGATTTGTTAGAGGATTCAGCGGGAGTGCATATGATTGATACTAGGGGCTCCCTCCTTCGAGTTCAATAGAGTTTGGAAGGTGCTACAGTTGAGCAGAACGATACCCACTCGACCCAACACCTCCTTCAACAACTTAAACAAAAAGATGAGCATATAGATAAGATGGGAAATAGGCTTGAAGATTTGCTAGCAATAGTCTTGGCACTTCATAATTAAGCCCCGATACATCTACTATTGCAGAAACAAGTTAGCCTGAAGTTGTTGCATGCCTTGGATCAACCTAGGAGTTTACCTCCGGTAGAGCAGGGCAACAGTAGCTTATATAAGAAGGTAGTGGATAGTACCTCCATATAAGAAAAGGACATTAAACTCATGGTTGAGTAAGTGTGAGAGAAGCACTAGCACAAGCCAGAAAAAGGATCATCAATTCCAAAGGGTAGACCTACCTAGAGGAATTCGATGTCATTCAGTATTCTAAGGGTTTTGTGCCACCTTCTTTCAAGAGTTTTGATGGCAGCAGGAACCCACGCTAGCACATAGCGCACTTTAGGGCCAACTATTGTAATGCTGGTGGCAATGATGTGTTATTATTCCATCTTTTTATCACCAATTTAGCAGGCATAGCCTTTGATTGGTACGCTGAACTCCCCAATAGTTCAGCGAATACTTTTGCTGAGTTGGAGCAACTCTTCATTAATAGATTTACTGGAGCTTAGCAAAGGGTGACTGTATGTAATCTCATTGTGGCTCAATAATGCCTTAGTGAGGGTCTCATTGATTATATTCTCAGATGATGCATAGCTATCTAAACAACATGCCATTGAAATTATACTAAAGAATATCCATGGCCTATTCGCCTTCATGCTCAAAGGTTTTATCATCAAGATTTTGAGAAACTAATCAACAAGGTGGCTAGCTTACAAGGAGAAGCCAAATAGTTGCCTTTTAGGGATCAATCATAAAAGCCAAAGCCACATAAAGCTTATGAGAAGAAACCAGGGGTAGTAACAACAATGGACAAGTGGAAGTAACCGGCTAGAGGGTAGTATGATAAACCTCAAGCTTTGTACCCATCACTTCCACCTCCTCTACCACCGCCTAGGCCATCCTATCAGCCACCACAGTAGCCGCCATGGCCTTCACCGCCTCCTCCTCAGCCATACTCACAATAGCGGTACACATACCCACCCTCAGGTAGCTACCATCCACCTACTCTTTTGGATAAACTAAATAAACCTTATTAATTTAAGAGGGAGGTTGTTAGAAATTGTTTAAAAACCTTTTAAAGAAATTTGAATTTTAGCTACCCGAGCCTAGAAAGCTAGAGGAAGTGGGTAGGAGCAATGATCCTAACTTTTGCCCCTACCACCGCATACTAGGCCATATTTTGGAGGATTTCTTTACATTCAAGGACTGGCTTGAGCATTTATACAAGATAAAGCATTCCCAAAGAATACCTTGTGGAACAACCATCCAGCCCATTAGGGTAATCCTTGGTGATACATGATCCTCTCAAAACTAAAGAAGGTTGGGATATCTCCTTATCCCGAACCTCTAAAAAAGATTGTTTCAAAAATCAAGAAACTTTCCTTACAAGTGCCTGAGGAAGCTCGAACCTCCAACATCAAGGAAGGTTCGCAAGTTTCCAAAGATAACTTAGGGAAAGTGGGAGCTCAGCAGCAGCAACAGCCCATTCCAGCCCGAGATAGCCAAGTAGCACAACCACCAATCGAGCGTAGCCTCTAATCCACCATTGTAGCTACTACTTTAACTAGCTTTTCTTCTAGTAGACATCTTGTATTGGTGGATGAGGGCATCAAATCCCTCACCCCACTTACTTTACTAGATTTATACTATGTACCTCCTTTAAAATCCAAGAAATTAAGAAATAAAGCTAGTTTGAATTACATCCATGTCACTTCTGATGGGTTGTCTGATTCTACTCTTATAGAAAAATCTTCAAGTCTAAATAATAATTATAATAATTTTGATCATCCTCTTTCTAATTCAGAGATGGACTTTCCTTCTCTGAATAATACCAATTCACCTCTTGAGATAGACTTGAAATCATCACTGAGGTCCTATAGGAGAAGCTTAGGTGAGCTTGATGAGTGTAGAATCTTCCACTAAACGCCACAAGAGATCATTGAAGTAACCTCTAGTGGCAAGGTTCTACCTCCCAAAGACCTCAAGATAAGGGAAAATAAGTCATTGGTACTAATGAGGCAAAAGCCCCTCCATAAGATGCTCCACCTATAGATATGATTGTGGAGGATCAATCCAAAGTGGATTATAATATCCTCGCTCACCTAAGAAAGTTGCCAGCTAAGTTAAACATATATAATGCCCTTGTCTTATCCAAAGAGATGAGGGAATCATTAATCAAGCCTCTTGATCTAGAAATATGTTTAGCTCAGCTGATCGCTATTGGAGAGAAGGCACATTACTCAAGAGTCACATTCATAGATAAAAAGATTCTTCTAGGCGACATGGAGCACAATAATCCCCTCTACAACACAGTGGATATTGGAAGATTCATACTTTTAGGGATTCTAGTTAATCTAGGTGCATCGGTGAACATTATGAGTCAAAATACCCTTGCCTATTTGAAAATTGACATTTATACACTCTGAGGAGATTAGATGATGTTGAGAGGATTCAATGAATAGGGTGAGAGGATTTTACGCTCCATAATGTTACCTTTGAAAATAGGTGACTGGAAGATCAAGCCAAGTTCTACATAATTGATTCAAAAACTTCGTTCATTACTTTGCTCGTAGTCCTTGGATACACCAGAATAAGATGACTCCATCCTTCCTCCATCAGTACATCAAGTTTCGAAAGGATGGAATCGAATATTATGTTAAAGGAGATGAAAACCATTTTCAGTTAGAGAGGTTGAGATATATGAATATGTGACCTACTATCTTCTTCAAAACACCTTTTCTCATGAACTTGGTCAAAATTCAATAACAAAAGAAAAAGAAAAAAAAAAGAGAAAGAGAAAGAAAAAGAAAAGAAGAAATAAAATATAAGTGAATGAGAAAAGGATATTAAGGAAGAAGTAGAGCCGCATGTCACATTCTACCCACAGTTCATTCCATCATATGGACATATGGGTAGGATGACTCGACCTCCACCAAGTGAGGTAGAGGCAACATAGGCGTGAGGTGGAAGACCCGGTTGGCCGCCACCAATGGATTATGTTCATAGAGTACCCTACTATTCACATAGAGTTGGAGTCTAACTCAAAGGATGAGTCTCATGTGATTACAGCCCAACCTCTCTTGGGTTTCATTGAGGTGACACTTGAGCTGACAATGATGAAGACCGTGCCTCCAAGCAAAGCATGAATGTATTCAATCAGTTTATGTAAAACTGCAAAGTTGGGAACTTTAGCTCTAACCTCACTTTTTTCTTAAAAAGTTGAAGGTTTAGTAGTTAAGGATGCCCCTAGGTCTTCCATGGATGCTAAACCGAAGAGATTCCTATTAGGATTATCATCCTCAAGTCCAGAAGCTGATGTAGAACTCGAGGATAATTTATATAAAGATTTAATGGAATTGCCTTTTGATTTGTACTCATCTTGTGTTCTTAATCTTATAAATAAAGATTTGATTCCTTATACATGGTCCAAGAAAAGTCAAAGTACTTTGAAAAGATGTGGAATAATAAAGGCAGGGATGCACAATCAAGATCAAAACTAGAATTCGGTACAGTGGGTCCAGTTGACGATGATAGTTTTTGCTTAGTTATCACCAATCATCTAGAGTCTGATAGGATCTTCTCAAACCACGCTCTTTTGAGAAAGTACGTTTAGAAACTTCAGATGATCCAGATGATCTTCAAATCAAAGATGCACCTCTAAAATTTGAAGAAGAAATCCACTCAATAATCGACAAGCTTAAAGAAATTAACCTCCGGACAAAAGAAGACTCATGCCCGACATACATCAATTTTTTGCTGAATGAAGAAGAAACCAATAACTTAGTTAGGCTATTGATTGAGTTTAAGGATTTTTTTGCATGGAGTTATGAAGAGATCCCCAAATTATCTCCTGACATAGCAGTCCATAAACTAGTAATAGACCCTAACACTAACCCTATTAAGCAAGCTCATAGACGCATGAGATTAGAAATCGAACAACAAGTCATTTCTGAAGTCAAGAAATGATCGATGGTTTCATCGTGAAATAAAAAATACTCCACAAGCTGTCATACCGCTTAAGAAAAGAATGGAAAAATTTGCATATGCATCGATTTCATGAACTTAAATAAGGCCTGTCCTAAGGATGAATTTCTACTTCTTATACTGGAATTAATGGTGGACATTACCTCATCTCATGCAATATTCTCCTTTATGGATGGGTCATCTAGCTATAACCAAATGAAGATGGACCCTGAGAATAAAAGAAACACTGCTTTTTGAACCCCGACTGAAATATATTATTATAAGGTCATGCTGGTGCTACATACCAACGGGCCATGACTTAGATCTTCAACGAATTCATTCATCATCAAGTTGAGTTCTACGTTGATGATCTAGTAGTCAAAAGCAAAAAAAAGGAAGACCATCTCTTTGACTTGTGAGTAGTTTTCAAATAGTTAAGATAATTTAACCTCAAAATGTACCCCCCTGAAGTGTGCATTCAGAGTAGCTTCAGGAAAGTTCTTGGGTTTGTTGTCCAACACTAGGGAATATAAATAGATCCAAAAGATCAAAGCTATCTTAGAAATGACACCCCCTAAAAGTCTAACTCAACTTAGATCTTTCTAAGGGCAGTTGGCGTATCTAAGATGTTGTATCTCTAATTTATCAGAGAGATGCAAGTCATTTTTAGCACTTGTCAAAAGAATGCCAAGTTCAAGTGGGATGACAAGTTTTAACATGTCTTTGAAGATATCAAGCAGTATTTGGTGAAGCCACCAGTTCTAGCAACCCCTATCCTGGGTAGGCCACTTATCTTCTACACTGCTGCATTGGATGATTCCCTTGGCACTTTGTTGGCTCAAACCAATGATGAAGGGAAGGAGAACACTCTTTACTACCTCAGCCATCGTCTGATCCCTACTGAAGTAAATTACCCACCAATTGAGAAACATTTCCTAGCTTTAATCTTTACATCCCAAAAGCTATGGCACTATATGCTTTCTTATAAGGTGGACTTGATTTCAAGAATTAATCCACTACAGTATCTCATATCATGGTCAACCCTATCCGGATGGTTGGCATGTTGGTCCATGATTCTCTCATAGTTTGATATCACATTCGTACCCCTCTGTGTGGTGAAAGCACAAGCACTAGCAAATTTTTTAGTAGCACACCCACTTCCTGCAGACTCTTTGCTTAGTGACAATCTCCCTGACGAACAAATCATGAACTTAGGGGAGGTTGACAATTGCCATTGGAAGATATATTTTGATGGTGCGGCTTCCTTTCATAAAGGAGAAGAACCAGATCTACTCTTCCAGGAAAGACAGAGGTAGGAATAGTTCTCTTAACTCCAGACCACGATATGATGAGATTCTCATACTATCTCTCCATTACATGCATCAACAACGAAGCCGAGTATGAGGCTTTGATTGTCGATCTGAGTTAGCCATTATAGTATGTGTCAAAAGAATCAACATCTATGGGGATTCTCAGTTGATCATCAACTAGATTGTCAGGTCCTATAAGGTTCTAAAACCTAAGCCTCGTCATTACCATGAGTACACCATGAAGTTGTTGGCCCAAATCCCTGAGGTCACCATCCACAAGGTCCCTCGAGGAGAGAACATAGTAGCAGATGCTTTGTCCAAACTAGCCAAGGAATTGGCATGTCCGAAGATGAGTCCATTCCAATAAGGGTCTAAAATAGATAAGTCATATCCCTTATTGAGGCTGAACTTATCGAGAGACTTTCTCTTGAAGGGGAGGTTATCATTGCCGAAAAGGATAAGGAGCTGGATTGGAGGCAACAATTCATAGATTACTTGACTAGAGGCAAACTACCTCAAGAGAAGTCATAAGCTCATCATATCAAGCAAAGAGCTCTCTCTATGCTCTTATGGATGGCACCTTGTACCGACGGTCTTTCAATCAAATGTGGTTAAGTTGTTTAGACAAACATGAAGCTCATAGCATCATGACCAAGGTACATTTATGTCTATGTAGAGCACATCAATCTAGTCTGAAGATGAAAGCAAAGATTAAGAGACTAAAGCAAAGATCAAGAGACTAGGATACTACTGGCCTTCGATGATCACAGTGCATATGGTAGCTAGTTGTCGATTAATGTTATACCAATCAACCACCCAACATTCTACATTCTACTTTGGCCTCATGGCCATTTGAGTGTTGGGGTACTGACATAGTGTGTCCTATCGATCCTTCATCTTCTAAGGGTCATCAACTCATTCTAGCCATCTACTTTTCCAAGTGGCGAGAGCAATCCTCGAGAGTGTCCTGCTTATATATGTGCTCCCATATAGATCACCAATGCTTAGAAGATACAGTAGGAGATACTCCACCATCTACTACCTTAGAGCAAATAATCAAGAAAAGCTCATCCAAATACTAAAATACTTGGCGATAACAGCATGATATGGCAGAGTTGAGTCATTGTGGGTAACGCACCATACGTAACTCCAACCCAATCTACTCTCCTTAATGTAAGTGAGCCATTCTATTATTAGAAGTTTAGCTCCCCTCACTAAGGAAAACATTGGGTAGTAAAATTACTATAGAGTATAATACCAAGTTACGGTTAGAAGAGCTCAAAAGTTTAGAGGAGAGACACCTACGGGCATGCCAGAATCTCAAGTTATACTAAGCCAAAATGATTCAATCTCCTAATAAGCTGGTCCGCCCTAGATCTTTTCAAGTAGGAGAGCTTGTTTTAGTTCTAAGGAGACCAATTTTACCCGTCGAAAGATGGGATGCAAGTTTGAACCCACTTGGGAAGGCCCTTTTGTCATAGAGAAGGTCTACTAGGGAGGATCTTATTAGCTTATTGATTGTAAAGGGGAACACCCAATGCTTCCAATCAATGGGCTCTATTTGAAGAAATACTACCCATAAAATCAAGTTTGAAAAAAATTTCTCCAAAAAAATTCTATTCCAATTCATCAAAATATTCTCTTCTTTTGAAACATTGTTTGCTTGTTTGTGAATCTGCCATGATGTTTAGGATAGGTGTAAGAGAACCCAAGAGGCATCTTATCCTTCTTTCACAACACGAACATAATTTGAACATGATTCCTTAAGCACTACTAGAATAGGTGTGAGAGAATGCATGAGGCATCCTATTTCAACTAGCACAGCTAAGTTAGGTGTGAGAGAACCTGAGCATCATCCTTTCTTAGTGGAATCACAACTACCATCTATGGAACCATTTCATTAAAATCCCTAACATGTTTAAAGTAGGTGTGAGACAACCCAAATGATGTCCTATTCCCTTTAACATAGGCAAAAAAATAAACACATGACTTTTGTCTCGGGCCATTTTGATGTGGGAGCAAGTCCCCTGTGGCCTCACTCATTAGCTGCTCTAAGTCAGGCTGACATACTACCTTATTAGTACATCACCCCAGTGGTCACTTATCTAGTGGATGTGAGTTTCACGCTTTCTTCTTGACTTGACCATAGAAAATTGAGGAGCACTTATTAGTTTGGTAGACCTCACTGCGCAACCAGTAAGCTATCTCATGTTAACTTAATTTAAGAAGATGTAAGCCTACATGTTTTTCTCTTGAACTAGCTATCATGCTCTAACTAGGTTGAGTATATTTGAGGTTTAGGATAAGTCCCCCCAGTGGCTCCTTTCCTCTTGACTACTTTTGAGTTGATATAAGTCCCCCCAACAGCATTCATTCAGTAGTCGCCCTAGGTAGGGTAGCACCTATCGAACCGAAGATAGACTATCCTGATAATCAGTTCCACTGTAGGAGGATGTGAGTCCCTGATGCTTTCTTCCAAGGTTGATTATCGCAAATCGACAGGCACCTTAGGTTGGTTGATATTCACTATGTTGACAGCAACTCACCGGTGAATACACCACTCTTAGCAGATGTGAGTCCCCTCACTTTCTCCTTGAGTTGGCCACCAAATACCTATAGAAATTATCTTCTCCAGGATTTTGGATAAATCCCTTAGTGGCCTCTTCCCCTGCAGGCACTCTATTTGGATCATGTCCTTTATGACCCCATTTAGACACTACGCGGGTTACTTTTGGATTGGATATTCTCCCTTTCCTAATAACCACCCCTATGGTTGGAGAATTCATTCAACAGATGCACAGATTCTCCCTTAGTTCAGTAAAAATGAGATAGGTCTAGGCTAATATAAGCTCTTTCTTAGTATGATCCTTGCAAATCAACAGGGTCCACGATAAATAAATAAACAAACAAAATAAATAATTTAATTTTCTTGTGGATAAAGGAATTCAAGCCCCTAGTGGCCCCTTTCCCAAGAATGCATCCTATCTTTAGGACAATGTTAGCAAAACTCCCTATAGGAATTGCCTGACTACTCTTGAGTAGAGATAAGTCTTTGGGTCGGCAATCTCTCAGTAGTCACCCTTAGGTCGGGTTCAATCTGTTTGCCACGAACAGGTTACCCCGGTAGTCATTTCACTTTGAAAGATATAAGTTTACTACGCATTTTTTTTAGCATGACTGTCGCAAACTAGCGGGCAGCCCTAGGTCGGGTTGACATGTTACCTTACTAATGTGTTGCCCCACAATCTTTTATTTAGGAAAGATATGAGTCCCCATGCTTTCTTCCCTGAATCAACCACTACAAATCGAAAGGCACCCCTTTGGTTGGATAATTCTCCCCTCAGTCGGGAAACTACTCCCTTTGGATCGGTAAATCTAAGCTAGACCAAGGCCAAGATGGCCCTACTCGATGCAGTCCATTGTAAATCGATGGGATCCATCAAATATAATTAAAAATAAAATTAATTTTGACTATCTTTAACCTGATATAAGTTCCCCAGTGGCATTCACTCAATAGTCAGACTTAGGTTGGGTTCAATTCGTTGCCTCACCAACTGATCACCCTAGTGACTGATCCTTATTTTGGAAGATGTAAGTATACTACGCTTTCTTCCTAGTGTAGTTGCTACACATCGAATGGCAACCCCCTTTGGTTGGATAGTCCTACTATTTGGTTGGTAGACTACCCCGTTGGATTGGTAAATTTGAGCTAGATCAAGGCCAACATGGTCCCTACTAAGTGCGATCGATCACAAACCAATAGGATCTATCTCAAAATTAAAAAGTTAAAATCTGAAACAAATTTAACTCTCCTCCCTAGTGGTGTCAAATTAAATAAACAAAATAAATCAAATTAATTTCTCCTCAGCGAGATGCAAATCAAATCAAACCTCTCATCCGCTAGTGGATGACTTAAACCTTTTCCCTTAACAGAAGGCTCACATACTCAATCCCTAATGGATTCCTCCTTCACTCTCTTATGTCTTAGATATAAGTAGAGTTGCATTACACTAAGCCCTTGATTCCTTCTACACCTTGAGTTTAGGAGTAGATCATTTTTATTAGTGCTTGCGATCATTCGAGTGTTGTTGATCATCTCTGTCAACACTAATATGTGAATGCTTTGTCAGTCACACCACACCTATTGGATGCCCTTTATTGACCTCACTTTTGGAGTGAGCTCTCAACTTCTCCATTATTACATAGGACTCCTCTAGACATTAAGAGTTCCTTAGTCTTAAGACACTTCTAGTGATTAGGTGAACACTTAACATATTCCTAGAGACTTTAGAGTTAGCCATAAGGAATAGGTCATGCTTTAGGCATATTAGGAAAGCTTGCCTACCCTATAACTTAAACCCAATCCTTACTTTCTTCTTTCAAGTCAAACTTCAAATCCAAACCAACTTCAAGTCCAAACCAACTTCAAATTCAAATCAACTTCAAATTCAAATCAACTTCAAACTCAAATCAATTTCAACTTAATTGATTTTCTCAAATTCAAATTAACTCCAAATCAAACCTTAAATCAATTTCAACCCAATTAATTTTCTCAAATCATCAAATCAATTCCAAAATTCAAATCATGAATCAATTCTAAATGATTGAAATCCATGATCAATTCTAAATCCAAAATCCTTAATAAGCCTTTGATTTCATATTATCGACTTAGCCAAATCACTCCAAATTCAAAAGATTTTCTCATAACCCATTTCTATTCTCATTTATATTCACAAATATAAATGAAATATAAATTCAAATAACCAAAACTAAATCCAAAAATCTTTCCTAAGTCACTTTGATTTCATCTTATGGACTTAGCTTAAATCAAATCCAAATCATTTTAAACTCAAGAGATTTTCTCATTTATATTCTCATTTATATTCAAAAATATAAATGAAATATAAATTTAAATGACCAAAACAAAATTCAAAACTCAAATCCAAATCTAACCAAAATCCAACCATACCCTTTCAAGTGAAATTCTTGAACTTAGCCAAATCATTCTCAAATCAATCCAAACCTTTGAATTTTCTCTTCAAATAATCAATCCTTCAATCATAAGCCTAAATATAAACAAAAACTTCAATCATCAAACCAAAATCAAACTTACCCAAGTCGAACCCATATTCACCCTTGTGGTGAAATTTTTAATATTTTTAAAAGAATGTATACTTCCATCTTCAATTTATGCGAGATAAAATGAAGGTAGAAATATACTTTTATTTTTTATGCATTTTTGACACCACATAGATCCAAAAATATTCTTATTGAGAGTGATTGGGTATGACATTGAGGAGATGTGTACTATCTCAAAAAATAGAAGTCACCACCCTACAATGGACCTAATCACCTCAACAAGGACTCCTAAAGACAATGGGTTCGCATATGCACCATAGATTCTTCCCCTACTTTACATGGAAAAGTAAAGTAGGGTTTATTTTAAATCAGGTTTGTTAAGTTACCTACAAGGGAAAGCCCCCATATTTAATTACATCCTAAGGAATGAGATTCTTTAAGAATACTCTTGATTAAAGTAAATGATCATTGTCTCCAAAGATTTCAATAGGTAGGACTATCATTCGATTAGTTTATTTTTGGAAGATCAAATGAAATTGATCAAAGAGAGGGAATTATTATTGAAGCCAAAGGATGATAAGTAGGAGATGCTTATAATGCTAGGAAACCTAGCGAGCATCACAAAATATCCTATGGTTGGGCTTTATATTTTTGAAATTTGAATTATTCATTTGAGTTGAATTTTATTAGAAGTTTAGGGTTTATAATTTCATAATAAAAGGTTATGGAAATGCCTAAGAGGTGAGGACTTATGCTAATGGTCCATAGAAGGGAGAAGCAACCTCATAACCTAAATCTATGGAGCTTTGGCGAGAGCCAAAAGCATAACCTAAATTTAAGGCAAAAAAGGGCATTTGGTTTGCCTCCATAAGAGAGGACAAATCACCCGACTGCTTGGACTTACAACCGCCTGGGGGTGGCCTCCAACTAACTCCTACAGGTTTAAATTCATGTAGGCAAGTCATATGCTTTATGCAAGAAAGTTACACTATTATTTATTTTGGAAAGAGACTAAGTTATTAAACTCACTCCCTAAGAGACAGGATTATGTAAGGGCATGAAAAATGTCCTGGATCTAATGAAAAACATATTACATGATATTTTCATTTTTGTACAATCATTTGACTCAGGCTTATATGATTCATATGCCCAATGCATGAGAAGTAAGATTATTGGCCAAAATCAGTGAGAAGGGGGAGGTGTGTTTTCACCATGGCTCTCAGAGGTCAAGCCAAGTTCTCTGGAAAAGGTGGAAGCCCTCCAATCAAGAGTGAATCAATGTATTTTATGCATGATGTTATAAAAGAAATACTCATCCAGCTAAGGGGTTGCTAATTCTTTTATCTTGATTTTAACTTAAGCTTTAAATGAGATAGTGAGTTATTTATTTTTAATTTTGAGTTGATTAATTTGATAGAAGATGTATTTTTACCTATGAGCCTAATTGTCATCTAGGACATACATCAAGCAAGGAAAAAACTAGGAAAAATATGCCATCTTAATGCAGAAGCTAAACAAAATATCAAATATTTTATAAAGCTAGCGCAAAAGAATAAAAGGCAATTTATGGTCGGGCACCACCGCACAAACCCGAAAATAAATTAGGTAGCTGAGCTCAACCCTTATACAACTCGATTATAAATGAATTAAATTACAATTAAGCAAGGAAATTTATGTTATGGGGGTCTGTATTTCTTCTTTCTTCTTTCTTCTTTCTTTCTTTCTCCTTTCTTCTTTTTGGTTCCTTCTTTTGAATGGTTGGAAGGTGGTTGCTCCAAAGGCTTCACATGGTACATAAGTTGAGATCTTATGACCAATGCTTATCTTAATGTCATAACAATCATTCCAAAATCCTAATTGCAAAAATTACATGGAAAGATAAAGTAAAGTCTAACTAACACCTATAAAATAGAGATTAGTTTAAGCAAACCATATAAATCTCAAGCATGTATATTAGACTTAACACCCCACACATGGGTGATTAAGTCCACCTGGCCTATTAGATTATGCTTAGGGGTATAAGAACTAGCACAACAAAAGCAATTATATTTTTATTTATGATAGCGCCCCTTAAGCACAATCCCCTACAAAAATAATGATTAGACTAAATCATTCTACCATTCATTTTACACACATTCACCCTAACATCCAAACTAGAAACAATACATCACAAAATAAAAGCAGACATCAAGCCATGCACCGCCCTAACCTAAAGCTGAAAGTGGGGACTTAACCTAATGTGTGTTCTTTAAAAGGTTTGTGTGGTATGCTTAGCTATGGCTTTAAGTCTTAGATTTTCTAAGTGTGAAAATGCTCAACTTAGATGGGTGGTTTCATTTAAGTTATTTAACTAATTTGGTTAATTTTATTATGTATTTTGATTTGGTTTAAGTGAATCCTATATTTAATTACTAAGTTTCAAAGATAAGAAAAAAGAGAAGAGAACTTCTCTTTCCTTCCCTACCTTAAGTAATTTCTAAAGTAGATTAAAGTTTGGATTTTATTTAGTTAATATTTTATTATATATTTTAATTAATCCTAAGTTTATATTTTCCTAAAATGAACCTATTCAAAAAGAAAGGTATTTTAAGATTAAATAAAGTGAATTAAGATCATAAAGCACACATCACTTCATTTCTTTCCCAACATGTATAACATGCATATGAATGCATCCTAAAAATATCTATACATGCAAGATGGAAATGTTTAGCACACTTTATGATGAATGCTAAGAAATGTTACTTAAGAAAATTAGAGTGTTTTATGATGCATGATTTTCATTAAGTAGAAAAAAGGGGTTTCTTTTATCCATTATTCACATACACATGTATATGTATAAAAGGCATAAATGAGTACGACACCATTATTGGAACTAAGGATATAAGGTACAAGACCTACTTAGGGATACTTAAAGCCTCACAACCCTAGGGTTGTTCAGACTAATATACCAGTTTCTTTAAATACAAACACATGTATAAAAGAAATGAATGAAAAAAGAAAGATGCAAAAAAAAAAAAAAATTTATGTTGGTTGATTTGTTTTGTTTATGCAATTTATATGTACAAGTGTGGATATACTTCTTAGGTGATAGCATAGGAATGAATATGAATAGGTTTGGGAAAGTATTATGTTCTTTTTAAGTGAACTATACACTTTGCCAAATCTTATTTAAAATTATGCTAAAAGGAAAGAGAAGGAAAACTATACTATGCACATCTTCATATTTATATCCACATGCAAGCTTATAAATAATTATAAGTAGCATACTTTTAGTTTTAGGTGTTTCATTTATAGATTTTAAAAATAGGTTTGAATTTAATAGTGATAATAGCCATTCATATTTTTACTTTAGCCAAAATATGCAGTTTAATATAAAGAAAACATTTCACTTTCTGGGTAGATCCTCAGATTTGGGATATTTTTCCTAAGCTATTCTCTAAACCCCCTTTATTCCTTAATCTAAACCTAATTAAGGATTAATCCACTAATGATCTACTTAATTAATCTAATCAAATCTTCAAAACTAATCTGAACTTAATCAATCTCTTTCTGGGTAGATCCTTAGGTGTTTAAAAGCCTAAGGTAAGTTTAAGGAAATTATAATCCATCTCACATGTGTGGGATGGTTATGAAAGTACTTAATTAAAACCCTTTAGTTTAATTAATCAATAATTGTGAGCAAATTGCATTAGGCCCCTTTCTTTCTTAAGGTGCACTGTTGATTTAAATTCCATGTGGTTGCATATCATATGTTGGCTCATAATTATTTGAATAATTATGTTAAAGTGGTGTAGGTAAGGGCTAATTAATGAATTTAATTCACACCTTAACCTAAAAAAACATAAAATCAATCTAATTGTCCTAAAATTAAATTAAATTAATTCACTCATGTGAGAAATAAGTTAGGATCAACAAACTCTTTTCACATTTCTTAAGCCAAATCAAATTCAAATTTAAAACAAAAATCTCTTTAAAAGAATTTTGATTCACTTTGAATAATCTTATCTTATAGGATTGTCCTTAGGAATTAATTAGGGTGAATGAAGTTAGTTGAGAGCATTCTCCTACCCTTCATCATTGGCTTGGGCCAACAGAGTGCCAAGGGAGTCATCTAATGCAGCTGCGTAGAGGATCAACGTCCTGCCTGGGATAGGGGCTGCTAAAATAGGTGGCTTCACCAAATATTACTTGATGTCTTCGAAGGTTAGATACGCCAGCCATCCTTGGAAAGATCTGAGTTGTGTTAGACTTTTAAGAGGTGGCATTTCTAAGATAGCTTTGATCTTTTCAAGATCTATTTCTATTCCATGGTGTCAAACAACAAACCCAAGGAATTTCCCTAAAGCTACTCTAAATGCACACTTGAGGGGATTCATTTTAAGGTTGTATTGTCTTAACCGTCCAAAAACTACTCTCAAGTCAAAGAGATAGTCTTCCTATTCTTTGCTTTTAACTACTAGATTATCAATATAACACTCAATCTGATGATGAATGAGTTCATTAAAGATCTAAGTCATGGCCTGTTGGTATGTAGCACCAGCATTTTTAAGGTCAAAAGGCATGACCCTATAATAATTGATTCTGATCGGGGTTCAAAAAGCAGTGTTTCTTTAATCCTCGGGGCCATCTTAATTTAGTTGTAGCCAGATGACAAATCCATGAAGAAGAATACTGCATGATATGAGATAATGTCCACCATTAATTCTGATAAAGGAAGAGAAAATTCATTATTAGGACATGCTTTTTTTAAGTCCCTGAAATTGACACATATGTAAATTTGGCCATTCTTTTTCTTAACTGGTATGACACTGGCTAACCATGTAGGGTATTTTTTTCCTGATGAAACCAGCATTGATCAATTTTTTGACTTTAGAAATGACCTGTTGTTAGATTTCTAATCGCATACATCTAAGAGCTTGCTTAATAGGGTTGGTGTTAGGGTCTATTGCTAGCTCGTGGACCACTATGTCAGGAGATAGTTTGGACATATCTTTATATCTCCATGCAAAGCGGTCTTT
This sequence comes from Cymbidium sinense, assembly GCA_021442155.1. NCBI lineage: Eukaryota > Viridiplantae > Streptophyta > Magnoliopsida > Asparagales > Orchidaceae > Cymbidium > Cymbidium sinense. The sequence goes on from CM038214.1 coordinate 246,934,346, forward strand.
AAACTCAATCAATTGCCTAACTAAGCCATTGGTTTATTCTTTGGTTAGTAAATAGCGGATGTACGTTGGGCGTGGATGTTCTTCTGTCCCGAGGTTGATCTCTTTATGCTTGTCTATTACTGAATGTATTTCTTCTTCAAATTAGCGGTGCATCTTTGATTTGGAGATCATCTAGATCATTTGAAGTTTCTAAACACACTTCCTCATAAGAGTTAGTGTGGTGCCAAAAGAACCTATCAGATTTCAGATGATTGGTGAGAACTAAGCAGTAATTGTTGTCATCGACTGGACCTACTGTATCGAATCCTAGTCCTGATCTTGATTGTGTTTCCATGCCTTTGTTATTTTATAGCTTTTTGAAATATTTTGACCTGTGCTTAGACCACATATAAGGAATCAAACCCTTCTTTGCAAGATTAAGAGCACAAGGCGAATATCAATCAAAAGACAATTCCATTTAGTCTTTATATGAATTATCCTCAAGTTCTACATCAATTTCTGGACCTGAAGATGATGATCCCAATAGGAATCTTTTTGGCTTCACATCAATGGAAGACTTAGGGGCTTCCTTTACTACAAAACCTTTAACTTTTTGAGAGGAAAGTGACGTTAGAGCTACGGTTCTCAACTATTATCTGATATTTTACATAATTTTGATTCGAACACATTCATGCTTTATTTAGAGGCCTGATCTTCATTGATGTCCATCTTGAGTGTCATCTCCAAGGAAACACACTGAGAGGGGTTGGCTGGTATGCTAATCACATTAGACTTGTCCTTTGAGCTGGATTCCACGTCTATGTGAATATTAGGGGTACTCCTATGAACTAGAACATAACCCCTGTTGGCTAGTGGCAACCAGGGGTTCTTCCACCTCTGGAACTTCCTCTATTTTTGCCTCTACCTTAGCCTGGTGGAGGTTGAGTCATCCTACCCATTTGTCCATATGATGGAATGAACTGTGGGTGGAATGTGATATGCGGCTCTACTTCTTCCTTAGTATCCTTTTCTCATTCACTTATTCTTTAATTTTTCTTTTCCATTTCTTTCTCTTTTTCTTTTTATTTTTCTCTTTCTTCTTTTTCTTTTTCTTTTGAATTTGAAGTTTGACCAAGTTAATGAGAAAAGGTATTTTGAGGAAGATAGTAGCTTGCATCTTCATATATCTCAACCTCCTTGACTGAAAATGGTTTTTCATCTCCTTTAATAAAAGTTCTATTCATCCTTCCTCAACTTATGCAATGATGAAGGGGAATGGAATCATCTTGTTCTGATGTATCCAAGGCCTACCGAGCAAATCTATGAATAAAATATTCAAATCAATTATGCAGAATTTTGCTTTAGTCTTTCATTCACCTATCTCCAATGGTAAAACTATGGAACCTAAATCCCTCTCATCTTGTTCATTGAATCCTCTCAACATCATCTAGTCTCCTCAGAGTGTAGAGATGTCAATCCTTAAGTAGGAAGGGTCTTTAGACTCATAATGTTCACTGATGCACCTAGATCAATAAAAACCCTGAAAAGTTTGAATTTGCCCAAGTTGATGTGATGTAGAGGAGACAGTTGTGCTCCATGTCCCCCAGAAGAAGGTCTTCATCTGTGAAAGTGATTCCCTGAGCTTCTCTAGAATAATGTGCCTCCTCTCCAATAGCAATCAGTTGAGCTAAGCATATTTCATGATCAAGGAGAGCCTTGATTAATGATTCCCTCATCTTTTTGGATAGGACAAGGGCATCATATATGCTTAACTTAGATGAAAACTTTCTCAGGTGAGAGAGACATTATAATCTACTAATCCTCCACAAGCATATCCATGGGTGGAGCATCTTGTGGAGGGGATTCTTGATCACCGGTACCAATGATTTATTTTCCTTTATTTTGAGGTGCTGCCCTAGGAGGTAGATCCTTGCCACTACGGAGGTTAACTTTGGTGATTTCTTATGACAAGCTAGTGGAAGATTCTACCTGCTCATCAGGCTCACCTACAGCTTCTTCTATAGGACCCTCAGAATGAGATGATTCTAAGTCTATCTCAAGAGGTGAACCTGTATTACTTAGAGAAGGAAAGTCCATCTCTAAATAAGAAAAGAAAAAATAGGAGTTATTATAGTTATTGTTTAGACTTGGAGAGTTTTCTTGAAGAATAGAGTTAGACAACCTATCATAAGTGACACAGATGTAATTCAAACTAGATTTATTCCTTGAGTTCTTAGATTTTGAAGGAGATACATAATCGAAATCTAGTAAAGTAAGTGGGGTGAGGGACTTGATGCCCTCATCCACCAATAAAAGATGTCTGTTAGAGGAAAAGCTAGCTAAAGTAGAGGTGCTAAGAAGTATGCAACTGGAGATGGGCTCTGGTTACTACTTGGCTATCCTGCTAGCATAGGTTGTGATGCCGCACGCCGCTGAGCTCCCCCTTTCCCCAAGTTGGTTGTGGCAACTTGCAAACCTTCCTTGATGTTGGAGGTTTGAGTTACCTCAGACACTTATAGGGAAAGTTTCTTGATTTTGGAAATAATTTTTGTAGAGGGATAAGGAGATATCCCAAACTTCTTTGGTTTTGAGAGGATCCCAGGTATCCCCAAGGATTACCCTAATGGAACTAGATGGTTATTCCACTAAGTATTCCTTCGATAACTATAGCGCCTGTCTTGAAGCTATGCTCAAGCTAGTCCCTGAATGTAAAGCAATCCTCCAAAACATGACCTAGCATGCAATGGTAGGGGAAAAAGTTAGGATCATTACTTTTGCCCACTTCCTCCAGCCTTCTAGGCTCGGGTAATTGAAAGTCAGGTTTCTTTAAGACATTCTTAAAGATTTTCCTAACTACCTCCCTCTTAAATGAATATGGTTTGTTTAGCTTATCTATAAGAGTAGGTGGATCGTAGCTACCTGGCGGTGAGTATGTGTACCGCTGCTATTGTGGATGTGGCTGAGGAGAGGTGGCGAAGGCCATGGAGGCTGTGATAGCCTATAGGATGGCCTCGTTGGTGGTAGAGAAGGTGGAAGTGATGGCTATGGAGCTCGAGGTCTCTCGTACTGCTCTCTGGCTGGCTATTTCCCCTTGTCTACTACTGTCACTGCTCCTGGTTTCTTCATACACCTTCTACAGCTTTGTCTTTGTTGATTGATCTGAAGAAGGTAACTGTTTGGCTTCTCCTTAAGCTAGCCACTTTGTTGATTAGCTTCTCAAAGATTTTGATGGTGAAACCTTTGAGCATGAAGGCAATCAATCCATGAATATTCTTTAATAGAATTTCTATGGCATGTTGTTCAAACAATTGTGACTCACATTTCATACTCAAATTATGCCATTTGAGAATATAATTAATAAGAGACTCACCAGGGTGTTGTTGAGCCACAACGAGATCACCTACTGTCACCCTTTGTTGAGCTTCAGCAAACCTCTTAATAAAGAGTTGCTCCAACTCAGCAAAAGTCTTCACTGAACTATTGGGAAGTTTAGCGTACTAATCAAAGGCTATACCCACCAAGCTATAGACAAAGAGACATAAGAGTAAAGCATCACTACCACTGCTTTGTAACAACTGGCCCTGAAATGCTATGTGCTGCTTTAGGTTCCCGCTGCCATCGAAGCTTTTGAAAGAAGGTGGCATGAAACCCTTAGGATATTAGATAACATTAAATTCCTCTGAGTAGGGTCTACCCTTTGAAATTGATGATCCTCCTCGATCTTGAGCCAATGCTTCTCTCACCCACTACTTAACCATTATTTTGATGTCCTTTTCTTGTATGGAGGTACTATCCACTACCTTTCTACACAAGCTGGTGCTGCCCTACTCTACTAGGGTATAGTCTTGGTTTGATCCTAGACATGCAACAACTCAGGTGGACATGTTTCTACAATGGTAAGATGTGCTGCTGGGGCTTGATTTTGTAAAGCCAAAATTGCTGCTAGCAAGTCTTCAAGCCTTTTCCCCATCCTATCTATTTGTTCATCTTTTTTCTTCAATTACTGAAGGAGGTGTTGGGTTGAGTAGTCTGTGTCATTCTGCTCGGCCGCATCACCTTCCAAATTCTACTGATCATGGAAGAGTGAACCCCTGGTATCTACCATGTGTACTCCCATTGAATCCTCTAATAGATCATTTTCATTAGGATCAAATTTGACTTTTTATCCTCTAAGTTGAACCAATCATATCCTAAGATCTCCTTTTTCTCCACTAGATATTGTGTTATAATGTCATCTAGGGATCAGTCCAGCTAAATAGGTATAAAAGATCGAGGCTGATCAATAATAGGATCACTATCATGAATAGATAGACATCTAACCTCTACTATTGCTCGAGAGCTAACCCTATGAGGGCTACGCTCACTAGAAGAAAGATTCTCTTGGATCTCACTAGATCTCTGTGGAGTAGTACTCCTAGGAGGATCTATGGCCCTAGGGATAATTGAACTGCCTCCTCTTCCCTTGACTATTGCTATCTCCATAGCCTGCTATGGTGGTGGTGGTGACGGCATGACTACAATGCTCCGTGGTCACCATTCCTTCTTCACCACAACTAGGGTAGAAGGTTGAGCAGGAGAGCTCATCCTCGCCACATTAGGCGGTGTAGATAGAATGGGATCTCTTGCCTATAGTCAGATCACTAATGGGGTCCTCTTCTTCCCAGATGCAGCCTTCATGACCTTTGCTAGAATGGTAGATGGTAGAACCTGGACTGGAGATGGTGGATGAGGGGTAGAGCGGTGTAGTGGAGGCACCACCGACTCTCTCTGAATAGGAGCTCCTCTCCTGTGATGGGTAGTACGCATCAATAAGATGTTGTCGATGATCAATGCGGTAGCGATCATGGAAAGTCCATAAGAGGGGCCACCAATGTCGGTTGTACCACCTCTCATGTGGTGAATGAACTGATGTACGGGACTCCCTGGCTCTCTCCTGTCTAATCTGCCTGCCCACACTATGAGGGATAACTAATCTCAAATCAAATTGAGCCCCAGACACTGATTATTTGTAGGATCCACCAACTCGATGAAGAACTGAACTCATCGGCATATGAGCCCTCCTCACTAAGGCCAACCTCTATATCTAACTGTGAGAGGGGGGTGAAACTTATTTTCTGATGAGAGGAGAGACTATCCCGGTGTCTCCTCAACTCTGAGTGGTCGCCTCTAACTCTCTCTCTGCGCAGTATGATAGATCATGCATCTTGCCCTCTGAGTCCCGTAGGTGAGTAGAACCAAGGCGAGAGATAATCCCTAGAATCAGGAGAGCCTTCCCCTTAGAGGAAGACAAAAAGTGGGTGCTAGCCCGCACTAGGATAGAATGGGAAACCACTGGGTGCACTGCATTGACACTGCTACTGCTATGGGAACTACCACATCCTTCCTCTTGGGAGGAAATCTTTGAATCCGATGGCATCTCAACTTGGATGACCACCGATCACCATTCTCCTGCTAAATGTCGTGAGGGTGGTCCCCTCACATGTGATTCTATCCCCTTCAAAGCCTCATCCAAAGTGGATGAGGTGGGCATAGTCTGATCTTGGGAGGCTAGCCTAATCCAAGGCCAAATTCATCCCATGAGGAAATGTGAACATGTACTTTGGTCCCGCTTAACTAACAGCAAGGTAAATGACCAAACGATTAAAACTGACTAAAGGTCTGCAATGTTATAAATAAGCTTGAATTAGATTCTTGCTTTAATTCATTTTTTTTAGAATTTGAACCCACACTCAATAATTTGAATATGTTAAGTGGGGCTCTTTGATTTTGAAGAGATATTTTTGACTTTAGATTTGGAGAAGAGATTTTTGAATTTGGAATCAATTTTCAACAAATTTGTGTATGTTGAAAATGGGTTCAAGTACTTTTGGAGAGATTGATGCTTCCATAAGTTCATATTTGAATTTTATTTTTGGTTGTTTAGGGACCCTTCATTTAATAAATTTGAGTATGTTAAAGTAAAGGGTCAATTGATTTTATTTGGATTTTGATTTTGAAATTCATTCACTTAGCAAATTTGGGTATGGCAAGTGAGGTGTTTGAAAACAATTTTCTTCTTTTGTTTATTTGTTTGTAAATTATGTGAATTTTTAAAATGGAATATTCACTTAGCAAATTTGGGTATGCTAAATGAAATATCCAGATGTTGTTTAATTTTTGATTTTGAAAAGAGGACCTTCACTTAACAAATTTAGGTATGCTAAATAAAGGATCCAATGTGATTGATTTTGTTCTTTGATTTTGAAAAGATGGTTTCTACTTAGCAAATTAAAGTATGATAAATAGGAAATCCAAATGTGTTTTTGATTTTGATGATTTTGAAAAGTGGATTCTTAGCAAATTTAGGTATGCTAAAGAGATCCAAGTGTGTTTTATTTTGATTTTGTGAAGAGGATTCCTTACTTAGCAAATTTAGGTATGCCAAATAAAGGATCCTATGTGATTGATTTTGTACTTTTGATTTTAAAAATAAGACTTCTACTTAGCAAATTTAAGTATGCTAAATAGGAAATCCAAATGTTTTATTATTTTTAAAAAGAGGATCATTACTTAGCAAATTTAAGTATGCTAAATAAAGGATCTTATATGATTGATTTCGATCTTTTGATTTTAAAAAGATGACTTGTACTTAGCAAATTTAGGTATGCTAAATAGGAAATCCAAATGTATTTTATTTTGATGATTTTATAAAGAGGATCCTTAGCGAATTTAGGTATGCTAAGAAAATCCAAATGTGCTTTGATTTTGATGATTTTTGAAAATAAGATCCTTTAGCAAATTTAGGTATGCAAAATAAAGGATCTATGTGTTTCATGTTTTGATGTTTTGATTTTTGAAAAGAGAATCTTCACTTAGAAAATTTGAGTATGCTAAATGAAGAAATCCAAGTGTTGTTTAATTTTTTTGATTTTGAAGAGAGGACCTTCACTTGGTAAATTTGGGTATGCAAAATGAATGATTCAAATGTGTTTTTTTGATTTTGTTCTTGAAAAGTGGATCTTTCACTTTAGCAAATTTGAGTATGCTAAATGAAAGGTCCAAATGTTGTTTGATTTTTTTATTTTTTTATTTTGAAAAGGGAATCTTCACTTAGCAAATTTTGGGTATGCTAAATGAAGAATCAAATGTGTTTCATATTTTGATTTTGAAAAAGAGGATCTTCATTTAACAAATTTGGTATGCTAAATGAAAGATCCAAATGTTATTTTATTTTTGAAAAGATGATTACTGATTTTGTCTTTAAAAGATGATTGTTGATTTTATTTTTTTTGATTAAAATTGAAAACTTTCATTCAATAAATTTGGGTATATTGAATGGAGATATTCATTTGTGTTTTTGGAAAATATAATTGTTGATTTTGATTGAAAATGAAAACCTTCATTCAATAAATTTGGATATATTGAATGAAAGTGTTCTTTTGTGCTTTTGGAAAATATTTTTTTTTCAAAAAAAATGAAATCTTCATCAAAGTGAATTGAGTGAAAATATTCATTTGTGCTTTTAAAAATATGAGTGTTGATTTAATTTTTGGAAAGTGAAGTCCTCATTCAATAAATTGAATGAAGAAGTTCACTTGTGCTTTTTGAAAAGAATGATTTTTGATTTTATTTTTGAAAAGATCCTACATATAAGAATCATGAAGATTGTTAGATGAGGTTGGTTTATAAAACTTTTTGTATAAACATTTTATTATGTGCATTTTGAAAAGTACTTTTTATAAATTGTTGTTTTTATGAAATATTTATTTTTCTTTATTTTTGGAATGAACCTTTACTTATCATAGAAATGGTAAGAGGAAGTCTTTAGTTATTTCTTTTATTAAACTTTTATTTTCACATATTGCAAAACGCAGGGGTTTTAAGACCTACATGGAGTGAGGTCCTAAAACCTAAAGATGTTGGCTAGCTTAGCTTAAGGATGAAATAAGCTAAGTGCCAATAGAAAAGAAAGATAGTCTTGATTTATATAAACAAACCCACTATCGATACTTGAAAATAATGATCATTTATCAAAGATGGAGAGAGGAACCCTCCCTAAGTCATTAGAAAAATTTATGGGTGATTTTTAATTTTCCAATATCTTCATTCTAAATCTTTTCAAAAAAAAAGAAATAAAATAAAATATAAATATACCATTAGATCTAGAATATTCTTATTAGGGTGATGAAGGACATTGAGGAGAGGTACTATCTCAAAAGATAGAAGTCACCACCTACAATGGACTTAATAAGGACTCTAAGACTATGGGTCTATGAGATTCTTCCCTACTACATGAAAAAGTAAAGCATGGTTTATTTTAAATCGAGTTCGTTAAGTTCTCTATGGAGGCAAGCCTCCATAGTTAATTACATCCCAAGGAATAAGATCTCTTAAAAATATTCTCGATTAAGGTAAATAATCATTGTCTCCAAAGATTTCAAAGGTAGGACTATCAATCAATTGGTTTATTTTTAGAAGATCAAGTGGGATTGATCAAAAGGAGGGAGTTATTACCAAGGTCAAAGGGAGATAAGTAGGAGATGCTCATGATGCAAGGAAACCTAGGAAGCATCCAAACTACCCTATGGTTGGGATTTATATTTTTGAAATTGAAGTGAACTATTTATTTGAGTTAGATTTTCATTAAAAATTTAGGGCTTACAATTTCATGATACAAGGTCATGGAAATGCCTATGAGGTGAGGATTTATGCTTATGGCCTGTAAAGGGAAGAAGCAACCTCAGAACTTAAATCTAGAGAGCTTTGGCAAGGTTTAAAGCACGACCTAAATCTAAGGAAAAATGGGCATATGGTTTACCTCCATAAGAAAGGATAAACCACCCAATTGTTGGACTTACAACCGCCCGGTGGCCGCCAACTAACTCCTCCTACAGTTTTAAATTCATGTAGGCAAGTCATATGCTTTTGCAAGATAGCTAAGCTATTATTATTTAGAAAGAGATTAAGTCCTTAAACACACTCCCTAAGAGACTAGATCATGTAAGGGTATGATTAATGACTTAAATCTAATGCAAAATTTTCATATATTTTATTATTATTTTGGACAATTCATTTGACACAGGCTATAGAATTCATATCCCCAATGCATGAGAAATTAGATTATGGGCCAAAGTCGAGAAAGAAATGTATTTCCACCATGGCTCTCAAAGGTCAATTCAAGTTCCCCGACATGGGTGGAAGCCCTCCATAAGCAAGGTGAAGCAAGATGCTTTTTATGCATGATGTGAGAGCTTACAATATCCAATTAAGGGGTTGCTAATTCTTTTATCTTGATTTTATAACCTAAGCTTTAGGTGAGGTTATGAGTTATTTTTTTTAGTTTTGAGTTGATTAATTTGGTTGAAAATTTATTTTTTCCTAAGAGCCTAATCATCATCCAATCCATACATCAAAGCAAGGAATAAATAAGGAGAACATGCCATCTTAATGCACAAGCTAAACAAACATCAAATAATTTATAAAGCTAGCGCAAAAGAATAAGTACTTTTTGTGGTCGTGCACCACCGCACAAACCCAAAAAGATAAATATGGGTAGCCGAGCTCTACCCTTTTACAACCCGGATTATAAATGAATTAATTACAAGTAAGTAATAAAATTCATGTTATGGGGGTCTTCATTCTTCATTTCTTCTTTCTTCTTTTGGTTGGTTGAATGTGGATGCTCCAAAGGCTTCACATGTACATAAGCTACAATCTTAGCAAATGTTCATCCTAATCCTGCATAACATTCATTCCAAATCCTAATTACAAAGTTACATGAAAATGGGAAAAGTAAATCTAACTAAAACCTATAAAATAGAGATTAGTTAAACAAACTACATAATCCCAAGCATGTAAATGAATAATTTGACTTAACACCCCACACATGGGTAACCACCAAGTCCACCTAGCCTATTTGGATTATGCTTAGGGGCATAAGCAACCTGCACAACAAAAGCAGTTATATTTTTATTACAGCGCCCCTTAAGTATAATCCCCAATAGAAGATAATGATTAGATTAAGAGCATCCTACCATTCAGTCTACGCATATATACCCTAAAATCTAGACTAAAACATCATATTATAAAACAAAAGCAAGCACCAAGCCATGCACCGCCCTAACATAGGATTGGAAATGGTGACTTAGTCTAATGTGTGTGACATGTAAGGCTTGTGTGGTATGTCTTAGCTAGGCTTTAAGGATAGAGTTTTCTAAGTATGAATAGTTCAACTTAGAGGGTGGTTTCATTTAAGTTCTTTAGTTGATTTGGTTGCTTTTATTTGATGATTTGACTTTATTTGAATGAACCTACACTTAATTACTAAAGGTTGTAAAGAGAGGGAAAAGAAAGGAGAACTTCTCTTTCCTCCCTACCCTAAGTGATTTCTAAAGTAGATTCATTAATGATTTTTCTTTAGTGAATATTTTATTATGTGTTTTAATTAATCCTAAGTTTAGATGGACTCTAAATAAACATATTCAAAAGAAAGGTATTTTAAGATTAAGTAAAGTCAATTACTATCACCAAACACAACACTTTATTTCTTTCTAACATATGTAACATGCATATGGATGAATCCTAAGCATATCTATACATGCAAATGGAAGTGTTAGAACATATTAATGATGAATGCTAAAAGATGTTACTTAAGAAAATTTGGGGATTTTCATGATGAATGATTTTGTTAAGTAGAAAATAAGGATTCTTTTATCCATTATTCATATGCACATTTACAAGTATAAAAGACATAACTGAGTATGAAGCCATTGTTCTACACTAGGGGTGTAAGATACAAGACCTACTTGGGATTAATTAAAGCCTCACAAGCCCGAGGTGTCCAGATTAATATACCACTTTTCTTAAATACATGTGCATGTACAAAATAAATGCATGAAAAGAGAATCATGCAAAAAAGTTTTGTTTGTTTAATTTTGGTTGTTTAATTTACATGTGTGATGTGGAGTTCCTCCTTAAGTCATGATATAGAAGTGTATAGGAATGGATTTAAGCAAGTGTTGGGTCCTTTTCAAATAGACTATACACTTTGCTAATCCTATACAAACCTATGTTTAAAAAAAGAGAAGGGAATCACATAACACATTTTATAATTAGATGCAAGCTTATAAGTAATTATAAGTAGCATACCTTCATTTTGTAATGTTTGATTTATAAGTTTTGAAAGTAATTTTGGATTTAATAGTGATAATAGCCATTTATATTCTTACTTTAGCCAAAACATGCAATTTGACATAAAGGAAATATTTCATTTTAATTTATTTTTCAAAGGACATGAATGCATGATTTTCATATGGCATACACATTTAGCATGCTAGGAAATAAATAAAGTGATGTAAGCATGTAACTTCACTCATCTTAATTAATTCTTGAAGACAATCTTATGGAATAATATTATTTAAAGTGAATCAAAGTTGGTTTAAGAAAATTTTGATTTTGTTTTGAGTTTGATTTGATTTAGAAAAATATGAAAAGGTTTGTTGGTCCTAACCCATTCCCCCATGTGTGAGTTGATGTAGTTTAATTTTAGAACCATTTGATTAATTTTATATTTTGCTTAGGTTAAGGTATTAAGTTCATTTATTACCCCTTACCTACACCACTTTAACATATTTAATCAAGTAATTATGAGCCAATCTATGACATAAAATCACAAGGAATTTAAATCAGCAAAGCATTTAAGAAAGTAAGGGGCCTAATGCATTTGGCTCACAATTAATGATTAATCAAGCTAAAGGGTTTAATAAATACTTTCATAATCCTTCCCACACATATGGGTTATATATGATTTCCTTAAGCTACTTAGGTTATTGAACACCTAAGTGTCTACCCAAGAAGGAATTATTAAATTTATATTGATTTGGTTTTTAAAATTTTGATTAATTAAGCCAATTAATAAAGTGATTAAACTATTTAATTAATTTGCACCTTAATTAGATTTTGATCCAAATGAAATGAATTAGGAGAAAAGATTTGGAAAAAAACTCCTAATCTCATTCCCTAAGTCTATTCACTATTCTAGGAAATTAACTAAAATGAATTATCACTCTTTAATAGGTTAATTTATCATTTAGTTAATTAAAAGAGTAATTAGGAGTGAATCAAGTAATTATCCTAATTAAATCATTAATAATTTTAAGCAAATTAGGGGAGGCAGATGTCATCCCCATAAACATACCTGAAAAGTTTAAAATTATTCAATGGAATAATTAGGGAGTAATTAACATAATTATATTCCTAATAAAATTTAAATTGCATGAAATATACTACTCAAACTCAATTAAACTTAATTTTATATTATCCCCCTTTGAAATATCTTCAAAATGCATTTGAGTTTGTATTTTTCTAATTTTTCTACATTTAGTTATGTAATTTTGAAGTTTTGTGATTAAAACTTAATTAAATTCCTAATTATATTGTTAATCCCGTCGGTGCCACATGGATCACTGATGAGGCACGCTTTTCCACATGGGGTTATGGGATTCGCTATTTAAATAGTCAAATCAAGTGTCACATCACCGGATACGCATTTTTTAGACTCTCGATCAAAGATCGATGGCCTAGATTAAACCCATGGATCGAGGGATTAAATCAGATCTAATGGATTAATCGGCCATCCATCCAAAATGTGTGGATGGACGGTCCATGATTTATCTCTATGCTCTCCTGTGGGAGACGGCAACCGTCCGTCCGTTAGGGCTTGATCCGAGCTCGATTGAGCTCAGATTGAGCTAAGAATGATCACACACCATCTAAGAGCTAGCACAAGAAGATCCAATGGCCAATTTGCAATGGGATGAAACTTTCTTTCACAAAAGACCAAGGAATCCTACACCTAAGCTCAGTTTTGATGCATACACGGTCCGAGGCCATCACCGGTGCTCCCAACAGTCGAGGTAGCTTCATCTAGTGTAGACAAAGCTCTGTTGAAAGTTTCAAGCTTTGGGATGAAGTGGATTGCTCAATTGACCAAACTCCTCCTCCTAGGCTTACGACTTTGGTCTAGCTCCCTCCTCCCTTACCTTGGAGTCTTGGAAGAAGCTTTGGATCAAATCGATTGGGTCCTTGAGGGTGCTTGCAAGAGCAATTGGATTGAAATTGAGTCATGGATGAGTTTGAATTTTCCTTGAGCTCCCCTATTTTTGGCTTGAAGAAATTGAGAATGGAGAATTCAAAATTGGTGGAAGAAGCTTGGAGGAACTTCGAGAAGCTTGCTCTGAGTTCCCTAAGCTCAATTGAGTGTCAATGAATGAAGTTCAAGTAAAATTAGGGGGAGTATATCTCCCCCAAGAAGGATCGGATGGTCGAGCTTGCATATGCCATTTTGATCAAATTGATCACAAGGGTTGAGTTGGTTAGGCCATTTTCAGTGGCATGTGATTCAGTTTGGCCTTGGAGTGGAGTGGTGAAGCTCCCATGTGCTTGAAATGAGAGTGAGAGTGATCCCATGTGGAGAAATTCTTATTGGGTGATCAGTTTTGGCCTTGGGTTGGGTTTGGCTGACCCAAACCCATTGGGTCATGTGCATCACACTCACTAGGGTCCACTTGGTCCACTAAGAGGGTGCCAAGTGGCCATGAAAAGGATATGACCAAATTCAAAGTGGAATTGATCATATGTTATGGTGATATGTCTGCCCTAAAATGAATGTTTGGCTTTGATTTCACTTTAGGAAAATTTAGAATTATTTGAAAATGGGTTGGTTCAAATTTCAAGGAATTTGGAGTTAATTTGATGTCATTTGGCTCATGTTGACCCATTTAGGTCAAAATGGGTCAACTTAGGTCAAGTTGACCAATTGGTCAAACTGGATCAAACCAAGGGTTGGGTCAAGTTCATATGACCAATTGAAATGTTTTGGCATCATTAGTTTAGTTCAATTTGATTTATATTTAGATTTGGTTCATTTGATTTCATTTAAGTCAAATGGGTCAAGTTGACCAATTTGACCCATTTGACCCAACTGGGTTAGGTCATGGGTTGGTTTAGGTTTGGTTAGTCATTTGAAATATTTTGCAAGCTTTAGTTTCAATCAATTTTGGTTTGATTTGATTTTAGCTCAATTTGACCTTTTAGGTCAAGTTGGGTTCATGGTCAATTGGGCTCAGTTGGGTCTAGTTGGCCAATAGGGGCGTTGGTCAAGTTCAACAAGTGATTTAGAATGAACTTGACCCATTGGTTGCAATCAATTTGGCTTAGATCAAGTTTTGACATATTTTGACTTTTTAGGTCAAGTTAGGTCCACTGAGGTCAAGTGGCCAATTGGGCTAGGTTAGCCTCAAATGATGACTTGGTCAAGTTCAAACATTGATCATGAATTGGTTTTGATCAATGGTTTCAATCAATTTGGCCTATGGTGGATTTTGGCAAGTTTAGGTTTGATTTGGGTTAAGTGTTGACTTGGTCAACCCTTAGGTTTGACTTAGTTTTACCTAATTTGAGTGATTGATCATCTTATGATGATTGTTGCTCACAATGTAAGGCTTAGGTGGGCTTAGTTCAATCCAGTTTGAGTAGGATTAGAATTTGGCTTAAAAGGGTGCTTTAGGTCACTTTGGGTCAAGTGAGCCTAAGTGAGTCAATTGGCTTGATCAAGGCTTGATTCAAGTTTGGTTGAACTCACATATGAACCTATGATTGAAATATAAATTTATTTACAAGTGATTTGAAGTCAAATGGGTTTTGATTCATTTGATAATTTCAACTTCAAAGGTTTGAACATGGGTTTGAGTTTTAAATTTAGTTTTGGTTTGATGATTGAAGTTTGTGATTATATTTGGATTCTTGATTTAATGATTGATTGAATCATAAAGAAAATCCAAGGGTTTGGATTGATTTGAGTTCGATTTGGCTAAGTTCAAGAATTTGACTTGAAGAAGCATAGGTTGGATTTAGGTTAGATTTGGGCTGAATTTTGGATTTGGTTTTGGTTATTTGAATTTATATTTCATTTATATTTGTGAATATAAATGAGAATATAAATGGGTTATGAGAAAATTTCCTAAATTTGAATTGATTTGGATTTGATTTGAGCTAAGTCCATAAGATAGAATCAAAGGGCTTAAGAAAGATTTTGAATTTGAAATTGAGTTTTGTTTTGGTTATTTAAATTTATATTTCATTTATATTTATGAATATAAATGGGTTGTGAGAAAATATTTTGAGTTTGAATAGATTTAGACTTGATTTGAGCTAAGTCTGTAAGATGGAATGAAAGTGACTTAGGAAAGATTTTTGAATTTTGAATTCAATCATGGGTTTCAATCATTTAGAATTGATTCATGATTTGAGAAAAACCATTAGAATTGATTCAAGGTTTGATTTGGAATTGATTTGGATTTGAGGCTGGAGTTTGATTTTGAATGTAGAGTTTGACTTGAAAGAAGGAAGTGAGGATTTGGTTCAAGCTATAGGGTAGGAAAAATTTTCTAACACCCCTAAGGCATGACCATTCCTATGGCTAACTCTTCTAAGTCTCTAGAATTAGGTTAAGTGTTCACCTAATCACTATAAGTGTCTTAAGACTAATGAACTCTTAGTGTCTAAGAGAAATCCTATGCCTAAGATGGAGAGGTTGAGAGCTCATTCTAAAAATGAGGTCAATAGGTGGTTACCTCGAAAAGTGAGCTTTTGAAGAGAGAGAAACTCCAACTTTAGCATATGTGACATATGTTAAGAGGAGTTTCGATGCTATGATTTTTGAAAATAGAATCTTCATTCAACAAGTTTGAATATGTTGAGTGGAGATAACTATTTTCAAAAAGATGTTTTTTTAAAAAAAAAAAGATTTTGATTTTGATTTAAAAAGAACCTCCATGTAACAATCATGAGGATTGTTAGGTGAGATTTGATTATATGACTTTTGTGCTTTTTAAAAATTTCTTATGAATTTTGTGCAAAATCTTTTGTTATGTGAATTTTGAAAGAGTTCCTTTGGAAAGTGACATTTTGCAAAAGAGTTTATTTTCTTAAATAATGGAATGAACCTTGCCTCACCAAGCTAGTGGTAAGGAGGTTCTAAATTTTATCATCTCCTTTTATTAGTTAATTTTATCTTTCACCGATTGGGAAACCCAATAGGGGTTCTAAGACCTACAAGGAGTGAAATCCTAAAACCAAGAGGATGATGACCAACTTTGCTTAAGAATGAAATAAGCTAAGTACCAATGGAATGAAAGATAGTCTTGGACTCAAGAAATATAAGTCCACTATTGATGCTTGGAGACAACAATTATCAACTAGAGATGGAGAGAGGAACCATCCCCAGTGGAGTCACCAGAAAAACTTGTAGTGTTTATTTTGAGATGTGTGTGTGTGTGTGTGTAAAGTGGGGACACGTATATCTGGTGTACTTATTGAGGTAATCAGGTATGACATTAATGAATAGTGCACTATCTCAAAAGATAGAAATCACTACCCTATAATGGACCTAATTGCCTAATAAGAACTCCTAAGGTATGATGGGTCTTTGAATATACCAGAGATTTTCCCTACTTTATATGGATGAATAAAGTAGGGTTTCTTTTAAACCAAGTTCTAAAGTTTCCTATGGGGTCAAGCCCCCATAGTTACATCCTAAAGAAGGTGAGTTCTTTAGGAATAGTCTTGATTAAAGTAGGAAATTATGTCTCCAAAGATTTCAAAGATAGGACTATCAATAAATTGGTTATGTTTAGAAAATCAAGTGGGATAGGTCAAAATGAGAGACTTATTATCAAAGCCAAAATAAGATGAGTAGGGGATGCTCATGATATTATGAAGCATAGTGAGCATCCCAAACTATCCTATGGTTGGGTTTTATGTATTTTTAATTAAAGAGAATTATATATTTATGTTGAAATTTTATTAGAAAGATAGGATTTATAATCTCATAATACAAGATTGCAAAAAGGCCTAAGAGGTGAGGATTTATGCTTGTAGCCCAAAGGAAACAACAACCTCATATCCTAAATCTAGGGAGCTTCAGCGAGGGCCAAATCACGTCTGAAATCTAAGGCAAAAAATGGGTATATTGCTTGCCTCCACAAGAGAGGGTAAATCACTTGACTATTGGACTTATAACTGCTTGGAGTGGCAGCCAGCTAACTCCTCCTATGTTTTAAAACCATGTAGTCAAGTCATATATTTTGCAAGATGGTTAGGTTGTTATTATTTTGAAAAAACTAAAGTCCTTAAATCCACTCTCTAATAGACTAGAGCATGAGTGGTATGAATAATGACTTAGTATAATGCAAATTTTATCAAATTTTATTTTATTTTGGACTCTTCATTTTGATAAAGAATATAGGATTTTATATGCCTAAATGCATGATGAAATAGGGTTATTAGCTAAATCAGAGAGAAAGAGGTGTTTTCCTCCACAAGGGAGTCCCTCAAAGGGGTCGGTGCGATTGAGTACCGTCATACAACCCAAAAAAAAATGGGTAGCTGAGCTCTACCCTTATACATCCTGATATGAAAGAATACTTACAATTAGAAAAATAAATAAATGTTATGGGGGTTCTTCAGATCTTCATATCTCCTTCATTTCTTTATTTGGATTTGCTTACTTCAAAGGAATCACGGGGCCTCCTAAGATAAAGCCTTCTAGCCACCACTCATCCTAATCCCCCCATAACACTAATCTTAATTCCCAATGCAAAATTACATCAAAAATAGAAAAAGTAAATCTAACTACACCTACAAAAAAGTGTTAGCTAAACACACCATACAACCTAAGCAGTTATATGTATAATTTAGACTTAGCACCCTGCTTATGGTAACCAAGTCCACCTGTCCTAACTTAGATTATGCTTAGGGGTTAAGCAACCTGCAAAAGAGAGCATTTATATTCATTTTAAGCACCCCTTAAGCATAATCTCCTGTAAAAAATATGATTAGGTTAATCATGGCTTAACATCTAATCTACAAAGCATACACCCTAACATCCAGTCTACAATAATACATCACAAAACAAACATACATCAAACCATGCATCGCCCTAACATAAAGCTAGAAGTGGTGACTTAATCTAATGTGTGTGTATTAAGGCTTCCGTGATATGTTCTAACTAGTCTTTAGAGTTGTCATTCTCTAAGTATGAAGGACATTTAATTATAAAGGGTGGTTTCACCTTAAGTGGTTTAATTGATTTGTAAATTTTACTTAATGTTATCTTTTGTTTCATTTGACCTACACTAAATAACTAAGTGTTTTAAAGAAAAGGAAAGAGAGGATCACTCTCTTTCATCCCTACCTTAAGTCACATCTAAAGCAAATTAATTAATCCATTCTCTTTAGTGAATGGCTTATTACATATTTTAAATTAATCTTAAGTTTAAGTTCACTTTAAATAATCTCATTCAATAAGAAAGGCATCTTAAGATTAATTAGAATAAAATACTATCACATAACACATGTTTGTTCATTTCTTTCCATCATATATAGCATGCATATGATTAAGTCCTAAACATATCTATACATGTAATTTGTATCTTAGCACACTTAAAATGATGAATGTAAGCAAGTGTATTTGGAATTGATGTCTCATTTGGCTGAATTATTTTGTCATATTAATTTAAAGCTCTATCTAAATTCTTATACAAAAAGCATAAGAAAAGAACTCTAAATCATATGACTAATCAACCCAACCACTTGAATAAAATATGAATGAATGTCTTTTTAATAGAAATAGGGGGTTTTCATTCATTATCTAAGTACACATTCAAATGTATGAAAGTTTTAAACAAGTACATCGCTATTATTTTACACTAGGGGAGTGAGGTAGGACCCTCCTTGGGGCTACTTAAAGCCATGCATCCCTGAAATATCCAGACTAATATAGCCGCTATATTTAAATACATATGGATGTATAAACAAATATAATAATAGAAAACCATGCAAAAGTAGAATTTAATTTAATTGATTTATTTGTATAAATGAATTAAAGTTCAATCCAAATTCTAATGTCAAAGTGCATAAGAATGAAATCAAATACGTCATCATTATTATGCACCAGGGGAGTGAGATAGGAACTTCCTTGGGGCTACTTAAAGTCGTGCATCCCGGAATGTCCAAACTAATATACCCATTAATATTCAAACTTATGCAAATCAACATATGAATGTAAGAAAGAGACTTCACTTCATACATTAACCTTATATTCACATGCACCTCCTATGTATATGTAATTAGAGTCACAATATGTATTATTATTTATTAATAAGCCTTTTGAAAATATATTTACAATTTAATAGTGATAATAGCCACACATATTTTTAATTAAGCCAACACATGCAAGTTTGACATAAAGGAAACCATTTCATTTAATTAATCCTTGAAAGAAATGAATGCATGACTATACAAGTGGCATACAATATTTTAATATGATTGAAAAGAAATAAAGAAACACAAACATGTAATTTCATTCAAGCCAACTAATTCCTAAGGACAATCACATTAAATAAGCTTATTTAAAATAAACCAAAGTTTCTTAAAGCCATTTTTTATTTCATGTTTGATTTGATTTGAGGGATGTGAAAGAGGTTTGATAATCTTAATCCTATTCCCCATATGTGTGAGTTAACTTGATTTAATGAAAAGTAATTAAGTTAATTTTATGAATTGATTAAGTTCAAAATGGATTAAATAAATTAATTAACCATTATCTATGTCACCTTAAGGTAATTAATTAAAAAATTATGAGCTAATATGATACGTAAATAAATTGAAATGTAAATAGCAATGTTCTTATGAAATGAAAGGGGCCTAATGCAATTAGCTCATAATTATTAATTAATTAAGCTTAAGGAACTCACTTAATTACTTTCATGGTTTTCTCACACATATGAGCTAACCATAATTTCATTAGCTCTCTCTTTAAGTTATTGAACACCCAAAGAGCTACCCAAGAATTAATTATGGAAAATAGGTTTAATCAAGTTAATTAAGTTCATTAATTATTTAATTAAACTCTAATTATCCTTAATCAACAATATGAAATGGACTTAGGGAAAGAGACAAAGAAGGAAATCTAAGTCTCAATCCTTAAATCTTTTCAATTAGTTAATTAAAGTTCAGATATAATTTAGGTTTTGATTTAATTAATTAATTAATGAGTCTTAATTAATTAATTTTAAAGAGGGAATGAAGAAGATTTAAGGAAAATATTGGAAGAGGGGTCCTAATCCATTTCCCTAAGTTTCTTCCCTGTTAAGAGAGGATGATGAACTTAATTAATGGATTAATTCACTATTCATTTGATTAATTATCATTAATTAAGGTAGGAGAGTAATTAAGGCTTAATCAATCAATTTCTTAATTAACTATTCAATAAATTCCAAGAAAAATATGGGAGGTAGAGGTCATCCCCTTAAACATCTCTAGAAAATTTGAAATTAATTGGATAATTGATCAGAGAGTAATTAGGCTAATAAAATTTTTAAATAAACCTTAATTATGCTGAAATTATTACTTAAAATTAATTAATGATAATTTTCTTGGATTCTCCTCTGAAATACCTTTAAAATGAGCCCTTATTTATATTTTTTAGATTTTTCTAGGATTAGTTATGAATTTAGAAATATTCAGCCATAAAAATAGATTAATTAACCTAATTAATGCTCTAATCTCATCGGCATCATGTGGCGGTTGACGCAGTGCACTTTCACATGGTGCGATGGGATTGGCTATTTAAGTTGTCTAATCGATACACTGACTCGCAATGCGGTGGACATGCTTACGCATAGATTAATGTGATCGGAATGGACGGCCCGTGATCTATCTCCTTCGTGAATGGAGAAAGATGGATACCTTCTATCTTTCTCCATTCGATTTGAGCTTACCAAAGCTCGGATTGGGATCAAATTGATCCCACACCATCAGGAGAAAAAGGCAAACATATCCAACTATCAACATCAAGCCACATGAAACTTTTCTTCACAAAGGCCCATGGAAAATTCACCTAAACTAGGAATTATCTCATCAGAGCTAATGTCCAACAATAGGATCGATAAAGGTAGCTTCACCTAGTTAAGGTGAAGCTCTGTTGAGAAGCTTGGACCTTAATTTGAAATAAGCCTCTCGGACGACCAATCCACGCATGTAGGATGCTTCAACTTCGATCAAACACAAACCTCCGGTGGCTTGGAAGCTTAGAAAAATATTTGGTAATACTCGAAGAGGTGTGGTGATGGTGTGGGTAAGGTTGATTGAGGTTTGGTTGAGGATTGAGCAAAGGGGATTTGAAATAGGGGTGCCCTATTTCAATTTCACACATAGAGAGGAAATGTGAGCTCGGGAGGCTTTGGAATGCTCTGAAGAGGGCAGTGGGATTTCTTTTCTCACTTAGGGGCTCAGTGTGTTCGAATGGTGCCAAATCCCATTTGAATTGAGGGGGTATACCCCTCATTTTACAGGGAAGGATAGACGGGATGTGTTTGCTCTTTTGGTTAGCAGACCACCTCCAGGGTGTAGGAGAGGTCACAGTCACTTTCACGTGGCTCAATGTGAGTGGAGGGGGTAAGAGGAGGTTGTCGAAGGGCTAGTGTGCAATGATTTCTTGTCTTGAATCTATGGGGTGCTAGGTTTGCATGGGAGGTGAGATAACTCACCTCCCATTGGTCCATGGCTGACTTAGGGTGGGTTAGGTGAGCTAGGTGGGTTAGGTGGAGCCTCATTTGAGTGTTTTGAGGCCTGCCATGGTGATGGGGGAGTTGACCTTGCTTCTTAAAGGGAGAATCTAATGGAAAAAGAGCTTAACCAATGGACAATCCTCTTGGGTGGGGTCCACTTTACTTTTGGGTAGATTTTTGGTTTAAATATAATCAATTTGGGTTGGGTTTAGTCAGCCACCAAAGCCCCATGGGTTGATTTTGGGTGTTTAGGCTTCACTTGGTCATATGGGTTCAAGTTGGGTTGCATTGACTAATTGATCAAATTGGGTCAAACTAAGGCTTGGGTTAGGTTCAAATAATCATTTGGTGTTTTTTTGGTTCAAGTGGTTTTGATTAATTTGGCTTAGGTTTAATTTTGTCATATTTGGATTCAAATAGGTCAAATGGGCTAAGTTGACCAATTTGACCAATTTGATCAAATTTGGTTAGGTTAGGTGTTGGTTCATGTTTAATTGATTAATTAAAAAAGTTTGTAGGCTTTGGTTTGGTTTAATTTAGAATTAATTTGGATTTTGGCTAATTTGACTTTTTAGGTCAATTTGGGCTAGGTTGGGTCAAGTTGACCAATTGGTCAAATTGAGCTCAATTATGGCATTGATCAAGTTCCATAAATGATTTGAAATGAATTTGAGCCATTGGTTGTAATCAATTTGAGTTAAATTATGATTGGTCCCCTTTTGGCTTTTAGGCCAATTTGGGTCAACTTAGGTTAAATGGTCAATTGGACTTGGTTTGGCTAAATTGGGGTTTGCATCATGATTATTGTTGATCAATCAATTTGGTATATGGTGGTTTTGGCTAATTTGGTTTCATTTGGGCTAAAAAACTTGGTCAAGGACCAAGTTGACTTGGTTTGACCCAATTCAAGGTAGTTGATCACCCTAGGATGATTGTTGATCATGATATGAGATTTGGATGGGCTTGGTTCAATCCAATTTGGGTTGGATTAGAACTTCACTCAAAAGGATCTCTTAGGTCACTTTGGGTAAAGTGGATAAATGGGTCAATTGGTTTGGTTTTATCTTGGTTCAAGTTTAGTTGAACTCATATATGAGCCTATGATCAAAATATAAATCCAACTAAAATCAATTTGGGCTATGATGGATTTTGGCTCATTTGAAGTTTTCCAGTCAAAAAGACTAACTTGGGCTTGACTTGGGTTGACTTGAGTTTGGCTTTAGAATTGTAGTTTATGTTTATATTTGGGTGAGTGATTGAAGGAATGATTAATTCATTAAGAAATCTATGGGGTTTAAGTTGATTTGGATATCATTTGGCAAAGTTCAAGAAATTGGCTTAAAAGGTTAAAATTGGATATTTGATTTTATTTGGGTTTGATTTTGGCTATTTGGATTTATATTTCATTTATATTTTGAATATAATTGAAGGTATAAATGATTCATGAGAAAATCACTTGAGTTTGGAGTGATTTAGAAGCAAATTTGACAAAATTTAAGGATGTAGGTCAAAAGAGCTTAAGTAGAAAATTGATTTAGTTTGATTTATTTTTTTGGTTGTTGGAGGTGAGTTTCATTTATATTTAAAGAAACAACCTCTTTTTACAAAATGCCACTTTCCAAAAGCACTTTTTCAAAATTCACATAACAAAAGATTTTGCACAAAATTCATAAGAAATTTTCAAAAAAAGCACAAAATTCATATAACCAAACCTCATTTAACAATTTTTCCAATTATTACATGGAGGTTCTTTCCAAAATCAAAATCAAAATTTTTAAAATCCCTTTTTTAAAAAGTACATTTTTTAAAATAGCTATCTCCATCCAACATACACAAATCTTTTGAATGAAGATTCTATTTTCAAATCATGACATAAAATTGAAACTCCACTTAGCATACTTCATATGTGCTGGAGTTAAAGTTTCCCTCTTTTCAAAAGTAAGAAATCACACATAAAATCAAGACATATTTGAACTCTATTTGACATGCCCAAACTTGTCAAATGAGAGTTCCCTTTCTTTTGAAAATCAAAACAAATTGAATTTTATTTAACACACTTACATTTGTTAAATAAAATTCCTCTTTTCCAAAGTCTTGAACATCAAAACACATTTGGACTCCATTTGACATTACCAAATTTGTCAAATGAGAGTCTATTTTCAAAAATCACAAAAACAAATTGAACTATATTAAACATACCCAAATTTGTTAAAAAGATTTTCCTCTTTCAAAATCACAACACATTTTGAACTCTATTTGGCATACCATATTTGTCAAACAAAGAGTTCCCCTCTTTTTCCAAAAAGAGAAATCAAATCATAATACACTTGACTCCTACTTAACATACCAAATTTGTTAAGTAAGAGCCTCATTTTCAAAAATTCATAATCACAATTGGCTCCTACTTAACATACCAAATTTGTTAAGTATGACCTCATTTTTACAAATCATAAATACACTTGACTCATACTTAACATACAAAATTTGTTAAGTAAGAGCCTCATTTTCAAAATCATAAATACACTTGACTCCTATTTAACATACCAAATTTGTTAAGTAAGAGCCTCATTTTCAAAATCATAAATATACTTGACTCATATTTAACATACCAAATTTGTTAAGTAAGAGCCTCATTTCCAAAGCAAATCAACACATATTCAACACACTTGACTCCTATTTAACATACCAAATTTGTTCAGTAAAGCCTCATTTTCAAAAAATCATAAATACACTTGACTCCTATTTAACATACCAAATTTGTTAAGTAAGAGCCTCATTTTCAAATCAACACACTTGGCCTCGATTTAACATACCAAATTTGTTAAGTAAAAAGTCTCACTTCCAAATCAAATCAACATATATTACACACATAACCAATCATCACAAACCAAAAAGTTCTCACAAAATTTTCAAACACATGATTGAAAACCTTTGTTAGCATACCTAAATTTGCTAAGCAAAGGTTTTCCAAATAAAATTTTTAAACAAGACATATATATATATATATATATATATATATATATATATATATATATATATATATATATATATATATCCAAAAGTCACTCCAAGTATTTGAACCCCACCCAACCTACTTAAATTGGTTGAGTATGGGTTCTAAATCAAAATCATATTGCAAAGTCTCTCCTCCAATTATCAAAAATCTTTTCAAAATTCAATGAACCCCACTTATCATACTTAAATTTGTTAAGTGTGAGTTCAAATCTAAAATCAAATTTAAAAGTCAATGAATGAAGATAAATATCAAGGCAAGGGTCTGGCTCAATTATGTTTCAACAAATGCAGTGAATTAAGTTAATCTTTTCTGATGATGCTGTCATTCTTCGACAAGTTTGTTTTATCCTTCCCCTCTGGTGTAGATATGGCCTTATATCAGGCCAATCTCACCACGACTGATACCACACATCTAATTTACTTTAGCTATGGCTTTGAGGGAGTCTAGATTACTTGTGAGGGGACAGCCCTCATAACTATCAGTAGGGAGGAGGTGACGGGACATACGCTACTTATCCACTTTGCCATTCTTCTAAATCTGAGTTCCCCTCATTAAAGCTAAAAGCTATTGTGATTCCCTCGATGATGGGTGTTAGTGCTTGCGATGTTGGTTGTTGCCCCAGGTAGTTCCAGTGAGAGCTACTACCTCCTCTTTGGTTACTCCAAAAAGGAAGATTATCTTGGCCTCCGAGATAGTCTCCTCCATCTTCAAAGTAGGTTTTAGCTCCCATTCTACTTTACTCACTGTGCAACAATAAAAGCGAAGGTCAAGCTACATCATGAATGGGTAGAGATGACGCGTTCACATAGAGCGGTTCTCCACTTGACCTCTCCACTTTGAATGGAGGTTTCACCCTCTGCCTCAGATGGAGAGGAGGATTACGAGAGGATTCATCACCTCCACCAAAGACACTTTGACACCGTGAGGGAGCAGAAGCTCTATGTCACTTAGGACCATTCTTCTAGGTGGCAGCTTATAGACTCAGTACGATATTTTTGACTTGAGATCCATGATCCCAAGGAGTGTTAGGAGTCGATCCACGGGAGAGCCATGAGGCATGGTATTAGCCAGTGGGCAAGAGAGGGTATGTGAGGCGGTCGGCCTCCACCAAGATGGATTTTCCTTATCATCGCCCTGTCAGGGTCGATCATTCAGACAACATTCTTCTTAATGGCACAGTCCGATGTAGGAGGAGATCTTTAGTTGAGAGGCAGTCAGTGTTTCCATCACACTGCTCCACTCACCGTTCACCATCACCCTGCCATTAGCATCTACCGTAAGCCCCAGGAGAAAGACCATCCCCACTGGTGATCTGGCTACAGCCTAAGGATCCCACTCCATCCATTCCACCCATTGAGGTGAGATCGAGCTCGCCTGCTTGACCCCTTACTTCAGTTGTGGTTAGGAAGGAGTGGCGAGCCAAGAGCATCGTCGTCATATCTCCACCTCCACTACAGAAAGAGGTAGAGAGGGGAGAGGACACATACATAGTCCCTATGAGAGTTGATCCTCCCAGTGAGGAAGTTTTGATAGTAGGCAATGTCCGGTGCATAGAGACAGATGAGCATAGTCCTACAGACAGTTATCAGTGAGTGTTCATGCTGCCGGTCCAGCCAGGCATAATAAATCGATCAATAGATGACATATTAGCATACTACTTTACTGAGAAAAGGCAAATTCTCTGGAGTGACAATTTAGTTCAGGAGGAGGATAGAATCAGCTTCAATCCTGACAAGGATGACATGTTGGATGACATAACTGAGGTCCACTTGACACACGGGGATCCTTACAGCGGGAACAACTTAGTCAGGAATGTGTTGTGCTCGAGGAAGGTGACACTTCTCACTTGACTCGACACCTCCTCCCATCAGCAGAAGGATCATGATCAGATGGAGAAGAAAGTAGAGGAGTTGATGGTAGTGGGTTTAGCATTGTAGACCTCAGCCCCAATTTCACAATCTTCTCCCATGGTAGCCGATAGACCAAAGTTGGTGCATACTTTAGACCATCTTAGGTGCACTCCCACAGAGGATGATGTTGGTAACTTGCATAGCAAGGTCACAGATGGCACCTTCATGCATGAAAAGGATATCAAGCATATGGTAGAGTGGGTGGGAAACGATGGCGCAAGCCAGGGGGAGCTCATCCATTCTAAAGGGTAGACCATACCCAGAGAAATTTGATGTAATTCAATACTCCAAGGGTTTTATACTGCCTTCCTTCAAGATCTTTGATGGTAGTGGGAACCTGCATTAGCATATTACACATTTTAGAGCAGTTGTTGCAACAGATGGCAGTGACACACTCTTGTTCAGACTCTTTGTTAACAGCCTAGGAGGGGTTGCATTTGATTGGTACACCGAACTACCCAATAGTTCGATGAGGACTTTTGCTGAGTTGGAGCACCTCTTCATCAAAAGGTTTGTTAGAGCTTAGGAAAGAATAACTGTAGGTGATCTCGTTGTGGCGAAATAAGTTTCCAACGAGTCCCTCATTACTTATATTCTCTGGCAACCTAAAATGAAATCGTAGTTTGAAAATGCATTGAGAATCTCCTCAAGAATATTCATGGCCTAGTCACCTTCATGCTTAAGGGCTTTACCATTATGGCATTTGAGAAATTAATAAAAAGGCAGCTAACCTACAAGAGGAAGCCAAACAGTTGCCCGACCAATCATCTCGGTGCAAGCCATAGAAGGTGTTCGAGAAGAAGCCAGGGATAGTTGTGTCAATGAATAGAGGGAAGTAGTCAGCTAGAGTCTAATATGAAAGACCCTGAGCTCAGTAGCCTCCTTTTTCACCTCCTCTTCCACCACCTCAGTCATCATATCAGCCACCACAATGGTCATTCCCACCACATCAACAATCTACCCAACGATGGTACTCCTATCCACCGCTAGGTAGCTATTACCCACCTACTCTTATAGATTGATTGAATAAGCCATATTCATTTAAGAGGAGTTAGTTAGAAAAATCTTTAAGAATCTCTTAAAGAACCCTGACTTTTAGTTATCAGAACCCAAGAGGCCGGAGGAAGTGGGCACGAGTAATGATCCTAATTATTGCCCCTACCACTACATGATTAGCCATGTCTTAGAGGATTGCATCACTTTTAAAGGCTAGCTTGAGCATAGCTACAACTCAGGCACTGTAATTATCCCTAAGAAATACTTATTAGAACAACCATCCAATTTTAGTAGGGAAATTCTTAGGGAAACCTGCGATCTTCTTAAGTCAAAAGAAGGTTGAGATATTGCTTTATCCCAAACCTCTAAAAAGTGATTTCTAAGATCATGAAACTCTCTTTATAGGTGCCTGAGGTAGCTCAAACCTCCAACATTAAAGAAGATTTGTAAGTTGTCAAAGATAACTTGAAGAAGGTGCTAGCCTAGCAGCAACAACAACAGCTCACCCTACTTGCCCGGGATAGTTTAGTAGTGCAAGCACCATCTGAGTCCAGTACTCCATCCATAGTTGTAGCTACTGCTTCTTCCTCTACTAGCTCCTCTTCTACCAACAGGAGCGTTGTATCAGTGGGCAAGGGCATTAAATCCCTTAATCCGCTTGCTTTGTTGGATTGCTATCATGTACCTCCACCCAAAAAGAAATCAATGAAGAAAGCTTTTACTTACATCTTGTCCACTTTTGATACTATAGATTTTATTCCTCTTGAAAACTCTCCAAGTCTATAAAATAATAATAGCTCTAGTCATTTTAATCCCCTCTCTTCTGATTCAGAATCATACTTTCTTTTTCTGAATCAACCGGGTTCAGCTCTTGAGATTGACTTGGAGTCAACAAACTTTGAGGATCTCATAGGAGAAGTTGTAGGTATACCTGATGAGAAGGTAGAACTTTCCATAAGTTCATCATTCCATGAAGTCATTGAAGTCAACCTACGCAGTGGTAAAATTCTACCTCTAGGTAGCACCTCAGGATAAGGGTAAATAATTCATTGGTTCCAGTGAGCAGATAGCCCCTCCACAGGATGCTCCACCTATGGATATGTTTGTGGAGGACCAAATCAAAATTATTACAATGTCCTATGGCATCATAGAAAGTTACCAGCTAAGTTAAGCATATATGACATCTTTGTCTTATCCAAAGAGATTAGCAAATCTCTAATCAAGGCTCTTCTTGATCCAGAGATATGCTTAGCTTAGCTGGCCACTACTAAAGAGGAGGCACACAGCTCAAAGAACATCTTAGGAGTTATATTCAGTGATGAAGACTTGCTTCTAGGGATGACTAAGCATAACCGCCTTCTTTACATTATAGTGGACGTTAGCAGATACATGTTATCAAGAGTTTTGGTTGACCAAGGTGCATCAGTCAACATTATGAGTCTAAGAATCCTTGCCTACTTGAGGATTGACATCTCCAAACTCCAAAAAGAGAGGATGATGTTGAGAAGATTCAATGAACAAGGTGAGAGGGCCATAGGCTCCATAGTGTTGCCATTGGAGATAGATGATTGGAAGACTAAAGCCAAGTTACATATCATAAACTCGGATACATCTTTCAATGCTTTGCTTGGGAGAATGTTGATACATGAAAATAACATAGTTCCATCTTCTCTATATCAATGCATGAAGTTTATGAGAGGTGGGATTGAGTACTGCATCAAAGGAGATCTCAAACCCTTCATAGTTCATGAAGTCGGGATATATGAGGATGCTATTTTCTCTCCCAAAATTAACAAGTCCATTCTCGGAATCTAGTCAAAATCCCCATGAGGGACAAAAAGAAAGAAAAAAATAAAAATAAATAGCTAAGGGAAAATATAGAGCTTAATATTAGATTTCATCCACAGTTTGTTACTCCATTCGAACATATGGGTAGGATGACCCAACCTCCACTAGGCAGAGGAAAATGACAGTTCAGAGGTAGCCCCTGAGGTGGAAAGCCTCCCTATTGGAAACCCAATAAAAAGTATGCCCCAGCCACCAAGATTACACATGTTATCCACATAGACTTAGAATCTAGTTCAGAGGATGAGTCTTATGTGATTAGCACATCAGCTAGCTCTTCTCAACATCATCCCTTTTGAGATGACACTTGAGCATGATAGTGATGAAAATCAAGCTCCAAAGCAAAACATAAATGTATCCAAGTATGTGTGTGAGACAGTCATGCATCAGTTGGGAACCTTAGCTCTAACTCCACTTTCCTCATAAAACATTGAGGGTTTGTGGTTAAGGAAGCCCCTAAGTCATTCATAGATATGAAGACTCAGAGGTTCATTCTGGGAGCATCAGCCTCATGTCAAGAAGTTGATGTAGAACTTGAGGATAATTCATAAAGATTTAATAGAATTACCTTTTGATTAGTACTCGCCATGTGTTCTAAACTTAGCAAAAAAAAAAGAGTAAATCTTGTATACTTGGTCAAAGCATATCAAACTATTTTGAAAGAATATGGAAGAATGAATGCAAAAGCTCTCAATCAAGACCATGACTAGGATTCAGTAAAGTGGGTCCAATCGATGATGACGATTACTGCTTAGTCATCACCAATCATTAATCTGATAGGTTCTTTTCAAATCATGATAACTCATATGAGGAGGTGTGTTTAGAAACTTCAAATACTCCAAATAATTTTGATGTCAAAGATGCACTGCCAGAGTTCAAAGAGGAGATCAGATCAACCATCAATGAGCTCAAAGAAATTAATTTAGGAACTGAAGACAATCCACGTCTGACATACATCAATTCTTTATTGAATGATACTAAAACTAATAACTTAGTTAGGCTATTGACTGAGTTTAAGGACTGCTTCATATGGAGTTATAAAGAGATGCCCGATTTATCTTCTAAGGTAGCAGTCCATAATCTAGAAATAGAGCCTAGTGCTAATCCTATCTAGCAAGCTTCTAGACGCATGCGATTAGACATTAAACAACAGGTCATTGCTGAAGTCAAGAAATCGATTGATGCTGCCTTTATCAGGGAAGAAAAATATCCTACCTTGTTGTCCAGTTTCATCTCATTTAAGAAGAAAGATGGCCAAATTTGCTTATGCATCAATTTTAGGGATCCAAATAAGGCAAGTCCAAAAGACAAATTTCCATTATGAATACCAGAACTGATGGTGGACATATTGGCTCATCTCATGCAGTCTTCTTTTTCATGGATGGCTTATCTGGATATAACCAAATAAAGATGGCCCTTGAGGATGAAAGAAATACTACATTTTGAACCCTATTGACCTCACTTTTGGAGTGAGCTCTCAACTTTCTCATCCTAGATCTAAGACTCTTGAAAATACTAAGAGCTCCTTAGCCTTAAGACACTTCTAGTGATTAGGTGAACACTTAACCTAAGCCTAGAAACTTAGAAGGATTAACCATAGGAAGAGGTTATGTCTTAGGGATTTTGGAAGACTTGCCTACCCTGTAGCCATAAACCCTATCCTTGTTTCCTTCTTTCAAATCAAATCTCAAATTCAAATCCAAGATCATAAATCAAATCCTAAATCAAATGATTGAAACCTGTGATTAAATTTAAATTCTAAATCTCTTTCTAAGCCCTTTCATTTTATCTTATGGACTTAGCCTTAACCAAATTAAAATAAACCCCAATTCAATTGATTTTCTCAAATATCAAATTTAATCTCAAATCAAATCCTAACCCAAATTTTAAATCAAATCCAACTCCAAATGATTGAAACCCATGATCAAATTCAAATTCCAAATCCCTTCCTAAGCCCTTTGATTTTATCTTATGGACTTAGCTTTAACCAAATTCAAATCAACCCTAATACAATTGATTTTCTCAAATATTAAATTCAATCTTAAATTAAATCCTAACCCAAATTTCAAATCAAATCTAACTCCAAATGATTGAAACCCATAATTAAATTCAAACTCTGAAATCCCTTCTAAGCCATATGAATCACCTTCATATGCTTAGCCAAAACCTCCTTCGAACCAAATCAAATTTGATTGATTTCCTTATAAATCAATTAGTCCTTCATTTATATTCACAAATATAAATGAAATCTAAATTTAAACTATTTAAATCAAATCAAACTAAATCAAACCAAATTAATTCTCTACTTAAGTTATTTTGACCTACATCCCTTAATTTAGTCAAATTTGCTTCCAAATCACTCCAAAACCAAGTTATTTTCTCACAAATCATTTATATCTTCATTTATATTCATAAATATAAATAAAATATAAATCCAAGTGGCCAAAACCAAATACAAATCAAATCAAATTCCAAAGTTTAGTCTTTTTAGCCAAATTCTTGAACTTGGCTAAACGACACCCAAATCAACTCAAAACCCATAGATTTCTTCATGATTCAATCATCCCTTCAATCAATTACCCAAATATAAACACAAACTAAAATTATCAAACTAATCCAAGTCAACCCAACTCAATCCCATGTTAACCCCTTTTGACTTGAAATTGTCATATGAACCAAAATTCATTTGACTTTTAAACCACTTGCAAATGGATTTATATCTTCATCCTAGGCTCATGTGCGAGTTTAATTAAACTTGAATCAAGCCATGATCAAGAAAATTGATCCATTTAGGTCCACTTGACCCAAACTAACCTAAAAAAACTTTTTGAGCTAAGTTCTAATCCAACCCAAATTGGATTGAACTAAGCCCATCCAAACCCCATATCATGACCAACAATCATCCTAGGGTGACCAACTACCTTGAATTGGGTCAAACCAAGTCAACTTGGTTCTTTGAATAGCTCAACCCTTAGACTAAATGAAATCCAAACTATCCAAAACCCACCATGTGCCAAATTGATTGAAACCATTGGTTCAAACTAATTCATGATCAATGTTTGAACATGACCAAACCATCAATTGAGCCAAACTAAGCCCAATTGGCCATTTGACCTAAGTTGACCCAAATTGGCCTAAAAAGCCAAAATGGGTCAAATCATGATTTGATCCAAATTGATTGCAACCAATGACTCAAGTTCATTCCAAATCACTTATTGGACCAAAGTCATGATTGAGCCTAAGTTGACCAATTGGTCAACTTGACCCAACCTTACCGAAATTGATCTAAAGGGTCAAATTAGCCAAAATCCAAATTAATTCCAAATTAAACCAAATAAGAACCTACAATCATTTTCAATTAATCAAGTGAACATAAACCAACACTTAACCCAACCCAATTTGATCAAATTGGTCAAATTGGTCAACCTAGTCGATTTGACCAATTTGAATTCAAATGAGCCAAAATCAAACCTAAGCCAAATTACACAGAACCACTGGAACCAAAACTATTCAAAACATCATTTGAACCTAACCCAAGTCTTTCGCTGCTAAATCGAATGGGGAAAGACAGACAACATCGATGAGGAAAGATAGACGGCGTCCATCTTTCACGGCTCATGAACGGGACGGATCACGGACCGTCCGTTCCACGTGATCAAAATGAACAGTCATAATCTAATCCCGTGTTAGATCCTTTGATTTCTATTTTAAACTGTGGATCAAATCATGGCTATCCAATCTTAGATCAGACGGCCTATGGAGATAGTGTGTCTGCCGCAATCCGAGTCAGCGGTGGATGTCACAACTTAAATAGCCAATCCCATCGCGCTACGTGAAAAGCACACATCAACGTGCCGTGTCAGCTACCACGTGGCCCGATGGGATTAAGGCTTTAATTAATCTTAATTAATCTATTTTTAAGCGTAAAACTTCTAAAAATCATAACAAATTATAAAAAAATCAAAAAATATAAACTATGACTTATTTTAAAGATATTTCAAAGTAGAATCTAGAAAAATTATTATTTATTAATTTTAAATAGTGATTTTGACTTAATTAATGTTCAATTAAAAATTTAATTAGCTTAAGTATTCTTTAATTAATCACCCAATTAATCTCAAACTTTTAATGGATATTTAGGGGAATGACCACCGCCTCCCCTATTTTTCTTGGATTTTATTGGTTGCTTAATTAGGGAAATTAATTGATTAAGTGTTAATCACTCTCTTAATTTAATTAGTGATAATTAGTGAATGAATAATGGCTTAATTAATTATTTAAGACTAATTACTTCTGTTGAACAGTAAGGGAAATTAGGGAATGTGATTGGGATATTTTTTTCTAATTCATTTTTTAAGTTTTCTTTACTTTTTGGAATCAAATTAATGAATGGTTAATGAGGTAATTAAGTGTTTAACTAATTAATTAATCTTTAAGATAAAATTAGAGCTTAAGTGATCAAATGTAGGACTTAGGGATTGAAATTAAGGCCTCTTTCTTGATCTCTTTCTTTGAGTTAATTCCATTTCATTAATTGAGCATGCTTAATGCTTAACCAAATGGATTAATGAGCTTAATTAACTTAATCTAAAATCCAATTCACATCTAATCACCTTTAATCAATTTTGGGTAGCCCTTTAGATGTTTAATAGTCCAAGAAATTTAATGATATTATGGTTAGCTTACATGTGTA
This sequence comes from Cymbidium sinense, assembly GCA_021442155.1. Classification (NCBI taxonomy): domain Eukaryota; kingdom Viridiplantae; phylum Streptophyta; class Magnoliopsida; order Asparagales; family Orchidaceae; genus Cymbidium; species Cymbidium sinense. Next base: position 246,968,393 of record CM038214.1, read on the forward strand.
AGAAAACCATAAAAGTAATTAATTAAATCTTTTAAGCCTAATTAACTATTAATCATGAGCCAATTGCATTAGGCCCCTTTCATTTCTAAGGAGCATTTCCAATTTACTTTTCATGTGGTTCCATCTCATATTGGCTCATTATTAATTAGTTAATTAACTTAAGGTGATATAGGTAAGGGTTAATTAATTGACTTAAACCTAACCTAATTAAGACATAAAATCAACGTAATTGCTCTTCATTAAACCAAATTAACTCACATATGGGGGATGGGATTAGGATTAACAAACCTCTTTCACATTCCTTAAATTAAACATGAAGATAAAAAATAGCATTAAAGAACTTTGGTTTGTTTTATATAATCTTATTTAGTTTGATTGCCCTTAGGGCTTAGTTGGATTGAATGAAATCACATACTTGTGTTATTTTATTTCTTTCCAATCATGCTAAATATTGTATGCCACTTGTATTCATACATTCATGTCTTTCAAATTAATCAAATAAAAATGATTTCTTTTATGTTAATTTGCATGTGTTAACATCATTAAAAATATGTGTGACTGGTATCACTATTAAATCTCAAATATATTTTTAAAAGTCTATTAATGAATGAATATATATATATATATATATATATATATATATATATATATATATATATATATATATATATATATATATATATATATATATATATATATATATATATATATATATATATATTGTAACTTTAGTTTTATATACATAGGAAATGTATGTGAGTATAAGTTTAGTGTATGAAGTAAAGTTTCTTTCTTATATTCATGTGTTGATTTGTATAAGTAAGAATGTTAGCAGGTATATTAGTCTGGACATCCCAGACTCATAGTTTTAAGTAGCCCTAAGGAGGTTCCTACCTCGTTCCCTTGGCGTAGAACAATGGCGATGTGCATACTTGATTTCATGCTTATGCATTTGGACATTAGAATTTATTTAGAGCTTTAATTCATTTGCACAAAATAAATTAATCAAATCAAAATATAATTTTTGCATGGCTTTCTATTCTTATAGTTGTTTATACATTCATATGTATCTAAGGATAGTGGGTATATTAGTCTAGACATTCCAGGGATGCACAATTTTATGTAGCCCCAAGGAGGTTCCTACCTCATTCCCTTGGTGTAGAAACAATGGCAATGTACTTGCTTAAAACTTTTATAAATGTGGATGTGTACTTAGCTAATAAATGAAAACCCCTTTTTCTATAAAAAAAAGACATGCATTCTTGCTTTGTTTGATTGGTTGAGTCAATTAATCGTGTGGTTCAAGGTTCTTTCTTTATGCTTTTGCATAAGAATTTAGATAAAGATTTAAATTAATATGATAAAATCATTCAACCAAATGGAACATTAATTCCAAGCACACTTACTCACATTCATCATTTAAGTGTACTAAGATATAAATTGCATGTATAACTATGCTTAAGATTTAATCATATGCATGATATACATGATGGAAAGAAATGAACAAACATGTGTTATGTGATAGTAATTCATTCCAAGTAATCTTAAGATGCCTTTCTTATTGAATAAATTTATTTAAAGTGAACCTAAACTTAGGGTGATTAAAATATGTAAAAAGCCATTCACTAATAGGAATTGATTAATTAATTTGCTTTAGATGTGACTTATGGTAGGGATAAAAGAGAGTGATCCTCTCTTTTCTTCTCTTCATAACACTTAGTTGTTAAGTGTAGGTCAAATGAAATAAAAGAAAACATAAAGTAATATTTTCGAAATCAATTAAACAACTTAAAGTGAAACCACCCTTTATAATTAAATATTCTTCATACTTAAAAAATCTCAACTCTAAAGCCTAGTTAGGACATACCACACAAGCTTTAATACACACATTAAATTATATCACCACTTCTAGCTTTATGTTAGGGCGGTGTATGGTTTGATATATGCTTATTTTATGATGCACTGCTGTAGACTGAATGTTAGGGTGTATATTTCGTAGACTGAATGTTAGGCCATGATTAGTCTAATCATATTTTCTGCAAGAGATTATGCTTAAGGGTGCTTAAAATAAATATAAATACACTCTTTTGTAAGTTGCTTAACCCCTAAGCATAATCTATATTAGTACAGGTGGACTTGGTTACCCATGTGCAGGGTACTAAGTCCAAATTATTCATATAACTGCTTGGATTATATGGTGTGTTTAGCTAATACTTATTTTGCAAGTGTAGTTAGATTTACTTTTCCATTCTTTTAATGTAATTGTGCATTAGGAATTTGGTTAAGTGTTACGGGGGTTAAGGATGAACATTGGCCAGAAGGTTTAATCATGGGGTGCCATGTGATGCCCAGAAGCCCACCAAATCAAATGGAGCAAATCAAATGAAGAAATGGAGGGGCCATGAAGACTTGAAGATCCCCCATAACACTTACCATTTTATAATTTGTAATTATTTCTTTCATATACCGAGTTGTATAAGGGTAGAGCTCGACTACCCATTTCTTTTTCGGCTTGTACGACAGTACCCGACCTTACCAACCTGTTATTCTTTTACATTGAGGTTATAAATTGTTTGATGATTTATTTACATTGTGTAATAGAAATGGCATATATTTTTCTAGTTTCTTCATGTATAATGATTTAATGTATGGCCTGGATCCATTTAGGCTCTTAGAAAAAAATAAATTTTCTATCCTAACTACAACTCATAATTAAACCTTTAAAATAACTCATAACCTCACATAAAGCCTAGGCATTAAATCAAGATAATAAAATATTTAGCAACCCCATAGTTGGATGTTATATGCTTAATATCATGCATGTCATTTTGTTTCACTCTTGCTAAGAGAGAGTTTCCACCTTTGGCGGATAGGAAAAAGACTTGACCTTTGAGAGCCTATGATGGAAAACCTCTTTCTCTTTTGATTTAGCCCATAATCAACTTCTTCATACATTTAGGAATATAAACTCCTATAGCCCATGTCAAAAATAAAGTGTCAAAATCAAATAAAATTTGATAAGATTTGCATTAGACTAAGTCATTATTCATGCCACTCATGCTCTAGTCTCTTACAGAGTGGGTTTAAGGACTTTAGTTTTCTTTATAAATAATAATAACCTAAACACCTTGCAGAGCATATGACTTGACCACATAATTTTAAAATGTAGGAGGAGTTAACTGGCTGCCACTCAGGTTATAAGTCCAGTAGTCGGGTGGTTTACTCTCTCTTGTGGAGGTAAATGATATACTCACTTTCGCCTTAAATTTAGGTCATACTTTGGCCCTCACTAAAGCTCCATAGATTTAGGATCTAAGGTTGTTATTTTCCTTTGGGGTTATAAGCATAAATCATCACCTCTTAGGTATTTCCACAATCTTGTATTGTAAGATTATAAGTCCTAGATTTCTAATAAAATTTTAAGTCAAATATATAATTCTCCTCAATTTCAAACATATAAAGCCTAACTATAGAATAGTTTGGGATGCCCACTAGGCTTCCTAGTTCATGAGCATCCCCTACTCATCTCCTTTTGGCTTTGATAATAAATCTCTTATTTCAATCTATCTAATTTGATCTTCCAAATATAGCCAATTTATTTATAGTCCTATCTTTGAATTCTTTGGAGATAACTATTGCCTACTTTAATTGAGAATATTTCTAAGGAACTCACCTTTCTTAAGATATAATTAACTATGGGAGCTTACCCCCATAGGAAACTTTAGAACTCAGTTTAAATAAATCCTACTTTATTTATCCATATAAATAAAGAAAAAATCTCTGGTATATTTGAAGACCCATCATGTCGTAGGAGTCCTTATCAGGTGATTAGGTCCATCATTGGCTAGTGATTTCTATCTTTCGAGATAATGCACTATTCCTTGATGTCACCCAATCACCTCAATAAGTACACCCTCAGATCTAGGTGGTGTCCCTCCCATATATACACATCACACATAAACAAAAAAACACCACAAACCCCGATAAGAATCTTTTATTATAGGGTCATACCTTTCAACCTTAAAAATATGAGCACTACATACCAACGGGCCATGACTCAAATCTTCAATGAACTCATTCATCATCAAATCGAGTGTCATGTCGATGCTCTCGTAGTCAAAAGTAAAGAAATAGAAGACCATATCTTTGGCATGAGAGTAGTTTTCAAATAATTAAGATAATTTAACCTTAAAATGAATCTCCTGAAGTGTGCATTCGGAGTAGCTTCAGAGAAATTTCTTAGGTTTGTTGTCTGACACTAGGTAAATGAAATCAATCCGAAGAAGATCAAGGCGATATTAGAAATTTCACCCCTCTAAAAGTCTAACTCAACTCAGATCATTCCAAGAGCGGTTGGCCTATCTATGATGCTTCATATCTAACATATCAAGAAGATGTCAGCCATTCTCAGAACTTGTCAAAAAGGATGCTAAGTTTAAGTGGGATGATAAGTGTCAGCATGCCTTCAAAGACATCAAGCACTACCTAATAACACCGCCAGTCTAGCAGCCCCTATTTCGAGCAAGCCATTGATTCTCTATCTTACATTAGATAACTCCCTTGGTGCTTTGTTGGCCTAAGCTAAGGATGAAGGAAAAGAGAATGCACTCTACAACCTTATCCATCATATAATCCCTAGTGAGGAAAATTATCTGCCCATTAAAAAGCATCGCCTAGATTTAATCTGTGTATCCCAAAAGCTATGGCACTAAATTCTTTCTCATAAGGTGAACTTGATCTCTAGAATCAATCCATTATAATATCTCATGACACGGTCAATACTATCTAGATGGTTGGCACATTGGTCCATGATTTTATCGTAGTTCACTTTTGTACCCCTCTGTGCGATGAAAGAATGGGCACTAGCGATTTCTTAGCAGTACACCCACTTCATTGATTCCCCGCTTAGTGATGACCTCCCCAATGAAAAAATCATGAACTTAGAGGACACTAGCATTCACCACTGGAAATATACTTTGATGGTGATGCTTCCTCTCAAAGAGGAGAAAAATAATGATATACTATCCTAGGAAGGCAGGGGTAGGAATAGTCATCCTAACTCCGGACCACGATGTGATGAGATCTCATATTATCTGTCCAATCCATGCACCAACAACGAAGCCAAAAATAAGACTCTGATTGTCAGTTTGGAGTTAGCTATTACTATAAACATCCAAAATATCAACATCTTCAGGGATTCTCAATTAATCATCAACCAAATCATTGGGTCTATAAAGTTTTAAAGCCTAAGCTCCACATTATCATAAGTATACTATGGAGTTGTTGGCCTAAATCCTAAAGGTTGCCATTTATAAGATTCCTCGAAGATAAAATACTATAGTAGATGCTTTAGCCAAGCTCGCCAAGGAGTTGTCATGTTTGAAAGATGAGTTCATACCAATAAGAGTCCAAAATAAATAAGTCTTATTCCTTATTGACATTGAACTCATCGAGAAACTCTCTCTTGAAGGGGAGGTTACCGTTGCCAAAGAGGATGATGAGTCAGATTAGAGGCAACCATTCATGGATTATCTAAATATAGGCAAACTAACTCAAGAGAAGTCCCTAGCATATCAAGTAAAGCAGAGAGCACTTTCCTACCCTTCATGGATGGCACCTTATACTAGTGATCTTTTGATCATATGTGGTTATGTTGTTTGATAAACATGAAGTCCATAAGATCGTGACTGAGGTATACTCCAGTTTATGCAGAGCGCACTAATCTAGTCTAAAGATGAAAGCCAAGATCAAGGGACTATGATACTACTGACCTTCAATGATCATAGACTACTTGGATGTAGCTAGGTGATGCCACCAATGTTAGGTGCACGGTGTGTCCTACACCAGCCACCCTACATTCTACACTCTTTATTGGCCTCATGGCTATTTGAATGTTGGAGTACCAACATAGTGAGTCTGATTGATCCTCCTTCTTCCAAGGGTTATCGGTCCATCTTAATTGCCACCGACTACTTTTCCAAGTGGGCAGAGGCAATCCCATTGAGAGAGATCACAACTCAGCATATGCTCTAGTTTTTTATGTATTATATAATATATAGATTCGGGGTGACTCGATGAATTATATCTATAATGGTGCTGCATTCAAGAGCACCAAGATCAACATCTTTGCTCAAAGACACATCATAGATTGGAGATATTCTATCATATACTACTCGAGGGCAAATGGCATAGCAGCCTTCAATAAAACTCTCATCTAGATATTAAAGAAGACACTCAATGACAACAAGTGACAGCAGCATAAGAAGTTAGTTGAAGCCTTATGGGCACCACACCACACACAAAACTCTAACTCAATCTACCCCATTCTCCTTAGTATATGGGTCTGAAGCTGTTCTACCATTAGAAGTCTAACTCCCATCACTAAAGATAGTTGTGGGTAGCAAGATCACAACAGAGCAGAACGCCATGTTATGGTTAGAAGAGCTTAAAGGTTTGGAGGAGAGATGCCTACAAGCATGCCAAACTCTCGAGTTATACAAAGCCAAAATGATTCAAGCTCACAATAAGTTGGTCCGTCCTAGAGCTTTTCAAGTAAGAGATCTTGTTTTAGTTCTAAGGAGACCAATTGTTGCCCATCATAAGGTGGGAGATAAGTTTAAACCCACTTTGGAAGGCCCTTTTACCATAGAAAGGCCTACCAAGGAGGATCTTATCAGCTCATAAATCATACAAAGAGCACCCAATGCTTCCAATCAACGGGCTCTACCAAAGAAATATTATTCATAAATCTTGTTTGAAAAAATTATCAATGAAAATTTTTATCTCAAATTCCATATCTTCTATTTTAAGAAGCATCTTTGTTTGTGAATCTACCACAATGTGTCTAGAGTAGGTGTAAGGAACCCAAGCGGCGTCCTATTCTTGATCAAAATAACATAACATAAACTACACACAACTACATAAAACAAACACATATCTTTTTTGTTGTGCTACTTCAAGTTGGGAAAATGCCCCCAGTCGCACTCACTCAGTAGCTGCTCTAGGTTGGCCTGACGTACTATCCTTCTAATGTGTCACCTCAGTGGTCTTCATACTTTGGAGGATGTAATTCTGCTACGCTTTCCTTCCTTACTTGGACACTACACACCAATGGGCGCCCTGTTAGTTTGGTAGGCCTTATTGCACGGTTGATAAGCTACCTCATGATGACTTCATTTAAGAAGATATAAGTTTGCTACACCTACTTCTTGAACTAGTCATCGTGTGCTAACTCAGTGGAGTATATTTGAGGTTTAGGGTAAGTCCCCCAGCGACTCCTTTCCTCCTGACTACTTCAAGTCTAGGTCCAGTCCTTCTTTGTGACTCCCTACTTAGTAGTCGCTCCTATGTCAATTTGATCTATTGTGCCAATAATGGGTCACCCCAGTGATTTTTCCTCACTTTGAAAGATGTAAGTTTACTACACTTTCATCCCAGCACAACCATTGCACACAGATGGGCAGCCCTAGGTCAGATAGCACCTGTCGAGCCAACGACACACTATCCCTGCGATTAGTTCCACTTTAGAGAGATGTAAGTCTACATGCCTTCTTATTAAACTAATTGCCGCACACCAACAGGCACCTTAGGTTGGCTGGTATTCGCTATGTTGACAACGACCCACCTAGTGGATACTCCACTCTTGGTATATGTAAGTCTGTTATGCTTTCTCTTTGAATTGGCCACCGTATACCTACTGGCATTAGCTTCTACAGGGTCCAATATAATGCCCCTAGTGGCACCTCCCCTGTGGGCATTCTACTTGGTCATGTCCTTTGCAACCTCATTTAGACACTACACAGGTCACTACTGGATTGGACAGTCCCCCTTTCCTAGTAATCACCGCTGTGGTTGGATATTTTGTTCGCATATACATAGATTCTCTCTTGGTCTAGTAAATTTTATATAGGGCAAGGCCGACATAGCCCCTTCTGAGTGTGGTCCCTCGCACACCAATAGGGTCCATGATATAAAATAAATAAAAATATATATTCACTTATGGATTAGGAATTAATGACCCTAGTGGCACCTTTCTCAAGCAGGCATCCTATCTTCAGGGCAGTCTCAGCAAAACTCCCTATAGGAATCACCTGATTACCCTTGAGTTGAGATAAGTCCCCAGCGACCCTCGCTCAGTAGTCTCCCTTAGGTTGGGTTCAACTTGTTATGCCACCAACAAGTTATCCCGGCGGTCGTCCTTGCTTTGGAAGATGTAAGTCGGCTACACATTATTTTCAGCATAACCATTGCACACTGATGGGCAGCCCTAGGTCGGGTTCGATTTGTTGGGTATCCAACAGGTCACCCCAGTGGCTGATCCCTACTTTGGAAGATGTAAGTCTACTACACCTTCTTTCTAGTACATCTATTGCACATTGAAAGGCACCCCTTAGGTCAGATAGTCCTACCCTTCGACCGGTAGACTACCCCTTTGAATCAATAAATCTGAGATAGGCCAAGGCCAACAAAGCTCCTTCTCAGTGTAATCCATTACACGATGAGATCCATCAAATGAAATTAAATGAAATCAATCATGACTACTCTTGAGCTGACATAAGTCCCGGCATTCACTCAATAGTCACCTTGGGTGGGTTTGATTTGTTGTGCCATCAATAGGTCACCCCAACGATTGTTCCCCGCTTTGGAAGATATAAGTTTGCTGCGCATTCTTTTTAGCATAACCATTGCACACCGAAAGGCACCCCTAGGTTGGATAGTCCTACCTTATTGCTTGTAGATTATCTTTTTGGACTTGTAAATCTAAGATAGGTCAAGGCCGACATAGCCCTTTCTCAGTGGGTCCATCACACACCAATAGGGTCCACAACATAATGAACTAAATTAAATCAAATCAAATTAATTTGAAATTAATCTTGACTATTCTTGAGCTAACATAAGTCCTCAGTGGCATTCACTCAGTCATCTCCTTGGGTCAGGTTTGATTTGTTGCACCATCAATAGGTCACCGTAATGGTTGTTCCCCGCTTTGGAAGATAAGCCTACTATGCTTTCTCCTTGCACAATCATTGCACACCAAAAGGCATCCCTTAGGTCGGATAGTCTTACCTTGTAGCTTGTAGACTATCACTTTGGACTTGTAAATCTAAGATAGGTCAAGGCCGAATAGCTCCTTCTTAGTAGGTCCATCGCACAGCAATAGAGTCCACAACATAACACACCAAATTAATTTAAACCAAATTAATATAAATCAAATTAATCATCAGGACTACTCTTGAGTTGAGATAAGATCCATAGTGACACTCACTTAGTAGTTTCCTTAGGTTGGATTTGATTTGTTGCCCCATCAATAGGTCACCCCAGTGGTTGTTCCCTACTTTGAAAGATGTAAGTCTGCTATGCTTTATTCATAGCCATTGCACACTGAAAGGCAACCCTTAGGTTGGATAGCCCTACCTTATGGTGGGTAGACTACCCCTTTGAATTTGTAAATCTATGATAGGTCAAAGCCCATGTGGCTCCTTCTTAGTGGATCCATCGCACACCGATAGGGTCCATCAAATCAAAATAAATTAAATTAATCATCATAACTACTCTTGAGTTGAGGTAAGATCCCCAGCAGTTCTCACTCAGTAGTCGCCCTAGGTTGGGTTCAATTTATTGTGCATCAAATAGATCACCCCAGCAGTTGTTCCCCGCTTTAGAAGATGTAAGTCTGCTACGCTTTCTTCCTAGCATAACTTTTGCACACTGAAAGGAAACCCGTAGGTTGGATAGCCCTACCTTATGGCGGGTAGACTACCCCTTTGGATTTGTAAATCTAAAATAGGCCAAGGCCCCCGTGGCTCCTTCTTAGTGGATCCATCCGACTGGGTCCATAAATCAAATTAAAATCAAAATCAAACAAATTCATTCAAGCTCATATCCCAATGGATAGGCCCTAAAATAAATCAAATTCAAAACTAATCTCCCCAGTGGAGTCAAATCAAACATAATAAATCAAATTCAAAATCAGTCTCCCTAATGGAGTCAAATCACACTCCCCCCTCAGTGGACTCCAAGTTAAAACAAATCAAATCAATCTCTCCCAATGGAGCCAAATCAGCAAACTAAATCAAACAAGTTCAACCAGGCTTATATTCCTTAGTGGATATGCCTCTAAATCAAACATCAAATCATCCAAATTAATCTCTCCTAGTGGCTAAAATAAAATAAATTCATAAAATAAATCAAATCAAAACAAATCCAGTCTTGATCCGTAGTGGATTCAAGCCCATATCCCTAGCAAATATGCCCCAAATTAAATTAACAGAATAAAAATAAACTCAAACTTGTATCCCTAGTGGATCCCCCTCTTACAAAATTAAATCAAACAAATTCAAAAAAATTAAATTAAATCTTCATCCCCAGCGGATCTTCCTCCCAAACAACTCAAATATATCAATCAAATCTCAATCCCCAGTGGATCTCCCTTACTTTTATGCCCTTAGCATTAATCTATCTCAAATCAAATCCAATTCATGTGTGATTCCCCAGCGGATCTCTCTTCATGTCCTTGACATGAAAACTTATTCATACCTAAATCTTCTTGGCTCTCTTATACCATTGGTATAATATGAGTTGCATTGCACTAAGATCGTGATTATATCTACCTCCTGGTTTAGGTATAGATGGTCTCCATTAGTACTTGCATTTCTTTGGATATTATTGATAATCTCGATCAATGCTAATGCAGTGTGCCTTGTCAATTACATCACACATATTGGGGTCCTTTTGTTGACCTCACTTTTAGAGTGAGGATTCAATCTTCCCATCATAGGTCTAGAAATATTCTAGACACTAAGAACTCTTAGTCATAGGACACTTCTAGTGGCTAAGTGAACACTTAACCTAACCTAGAGACTTTAGGATGGTTTTTCATAGCATTAGGTTAAGCCTTAAGAATAAAGATACCTACCATGTCTTATGGCATAACCCATGACTTGCAATCACCAAAGTCCAAATAAAATCAAATTAAATCAAGATTAAATCAAATTAAATCAAACCAAAAGTACATAATCAATACATAAACATAAATGAACTCAAAAATAAATTTAAATAAGGTTCAAGGTGATAAATAGGTCATTTGACTTAAGTTTAATCCATGTGGACCCCATTAAGTCAAAAGTCAACGAACCAAAAATTGTCCAAATTAAATCACTCTGAAGGCTCAAAATCTTCAAATGAAAATATAAAACTAAACAAATCTACATCAAATGAGATATCCAATGGGTTAATTTGATCATTCAACTCATTAAGCTCAATTTGAATTAAAATGAATTCAAATCAAAATTAACATCAAATCAAATAAAGTCAATCACTCTAAATTACAATGATCACTTAATCAAACATGATTGGAGCTTAAACAAATCTTGGTTGAGTCAAACAAAACATTTAACTCAATTGAACCCAATTTGACCCATTTGAACTCAAAATTGGTCAAACCCAAATCCAAGCTGAATTGACCCAAATAATTGATCAAGAATATTTCAAATAATTCATAAAACATTATTGAAACATAATATATACATAAAATGACAAACTGAATCACATAAATCAACTTAACCAATTATGATCAAAGTTGGTCAAACCTTGGTCAAACTTAGGTCAAAGTCAAAATTAATCCAAATTAAACAAAATTAATCAATCAAAACCATCATAAATGATCAATTAAATATAATTGAAGCAAACCCAAAGCCAATGAGCCAAATCAAGTTGCTTGAACCCAACCCAACTCATTTGGGTCAACATGAGTTAACCCAATCCCAAATTGGATAAAACACTCAAATCATCATGTAAAAAGTTGAATTGAAACTTCTATGGCTATGTGAAATCAAGAGAGAGAGAGAGAGAGAGAGAAGAAGTGAGAGAAAGATATGGAAAAGATAATCTTGCAAAATCTTTTCATTCAATCTTCCCCATCACTTGCATTGATAGAGATTGACTTCACTGCCACAAAAGAGGACATTGGGGAGCTAAATCCAAAGTCCCCAATCAACCATCACCATCCAACCATTTTCCCATCACCATTAATGGTGATTTTTGGCCTCCATTAAGGGAGGGAGAAAATAGGCATAAGACACATCCAAATTTTGCATGAGAGAGCTCCTAGGAACTCCAGCAAGCAAGCAAGCACAACCCATTCCCCACTTCCCTTTGATGAAAAATCATCAAATTTGAGCAGATTCCAGCGAAGTGCAGCGGAGGTTCGTGATTATAGTGATATGACGTAAGGCAAGAGTTTAGACTCATTCCAAAGCTTCATCTCACATCCAAGAGTATATTTGAATCGTTTCTACCACGGAAATCATCCCTGGTGAGCTAATTTTCAAATCTCATAGTCTGTCATAGGATTGCTTGTTTGTGATAATCTTTGCTCGATTTTAAGAATTTCTCTTAAATATCCCTTGTATATTTCATTTTACATTATCCTAATGTGAAAATAGAAGTTTTTTGGTGAGAATCGATGTGAAATCAAGCCTGATTGGATGAAATTCCATTCGATTTCACAAAAATCTTGTAAAATCTCACAAAAACACTGTTCATCTCATTGTTGTCATTCGTTGGGAGGAAGATGCCCATCAGCCGTCCGATCCTGCCTTAATAGGGACATACGGCTATGATTAGAAGAGAAATCACACAATTTTGACCCTTAGATCGCCATGTTTGATCTGGACCGTCCGATCGAATGCGCCACGTTCCCGCTCATTCATTGTGTCAACGTGCCATGTGGCGCAACGTGTCACGTGGTGCAGTGTGCCATGCAAAACTGTGTGGCACCACATTGCCCCGTCAGCGCTGCGTGGCGCTAATTGGTGGGAAAATCGACGGTTTTCAGATTTTAAAATTTATTTAATTTGCTTGAAACTTCAAAAAATCATAACGAATAAACTTCTTTACAAAAAAATTGCAAATAAGGGCTCGTTGGATTCATCTTTCCAAGAGAAATCCAATGAGACTAAAATCCTCAATTTCTATTAGGTGTTTTTAGTTTAATTTAAATTTTAGTGAAAATCAAATTTTATTAATTAAACTAACAATACACATCAGATTGATCTAAAATTTTTAGGGATTGAAACTAAAGTTAAAATACACCTATCATAAAAATTTCAAGTCCAAATGACTTCTCGATTAGAAGATATTAAATTTTGAAATTTAGATTATCTATTTTAATAAAATAAATCAAATAAAAATTTAGAAAATCATAAAAATCTTCAAAATAGCTTAAATCACTTCAATTAACATCTAAGACCCTTAGAAAAATAATATGATCTTCTGAAGCTTAATAAACCTAAAATAAACACTTAAGATTAAGATAAAATCAATTAAAGATTTAATTAAAATGAAATTCATAATAATCCAAATATTAAATCAAAATCAGAAACAAAATAACACTTAAGCAATCATTAATCAAACTTCAAATTAGAAAAATATCACATAATCTTCAAATGAAATTAAATTAAACATAACTAATCCTAATTAAGTTAATGGAACTCAATTAAATGAGTAAATTTCAAATTGAACTCAATAATTAAACAAACCAATGATACTTTGATATGAATCAAACATACACTAAGCATTGAATCTTAATCACATGAAACCACTTAATAAATTAAAATAAATTCAACATTAATTAATCATTAAATAAACTAAAAATCAAATTGATTGACAATCTAATTCATCTTAGCTAATCACTTAATATTAATCAAATTAAACTAAATAAAATTAAGCCAAACTTAATCAAGTTAATATATAACTAAATCAAACCTAATTCAATCCATTAGGAATAAGGTAACTTATTAATCATTAAATACATGAACCTAATAGCTAAATTAAACATAAATTCGTAATTAAAGTATTAAATAAAACTAAATGAACATAATAAATGAATAAAATCAAATGAAACTCTAATTATAAATAATCAAGCTTAATTGAAATGAAAATAAACAATTAATTCACTTAATCTCATCAAACAACAATAATCATAATAATAATCCTTTGATCAAATCAAATTCAAGAAAAAAAACACTTAATTAAATTTATTAAATCAAAATACTCACATGTGAGAAATTAAATCATTAGTTTCTAATTAAACAAATCGTTAATTAATCTAAAAAATTTCAAAATTGTAATTATTTTTAATCAAATCTAATCAATTAAACTCTAATTAATGCAAACTTAATGAATTAATCCATCATCTTAATGAACCAAATTGATTTAAATAAATCACATTAGAACTAATTCTTAAATCAAACTCAAATCAAATACTTAATTAATTTAGTAATTAATTTAATCACACCTCTTAAAATAAGTTAATTAAATTAATCATATTAAGCCTAAGTTTAATTAAACATGAATTAAAACTTAATTAAAATGCAGTTAAATGCAATTAAATCTTAAACTAAGCCTAAATCATCAAGTTATTAATTACATCATTAACCTAAACAAATATGAAATCAAATTAAAAATTAAATAAATCTTTAATTAATCTAATAATTAATATAATCACACTTCTTAATTAAACTAATTAATAAAACTAATCAAATCAAATAAAATAAAATTAAGAAAGACTCTCATCAAATTAAAACATAATCAAATTAAATCTAATTCAACCTACTTAAATAAGATAAATTAATCAACTATTAAATGTATGAATATAATAATTAAATCCAAACATAAAATCAAATACAAACTAAACTCTAATAAACATGATAAATAAATGAAATTAAAACAAAATTCTAATCATAAATAATCAAACTTAATTAAAATCAAAGTAAACTTTCAATTCACTTTATCCAATCGAACTATAAATAAATAAATCATAATCAAATTAAATAAACTTGGAATTAAATCTAAACTCTAAAGTCATCAAACCGATCCAAATTTCAATCAATATCAAAATAAGTTAAACAAAAATAAAATCCAAATAAACAAACCTATTGAACTAAGATAAGAGATTAATCATCAAACTAAAGGAATAATCAATATACATAAACAAAATGGTTAAATGTAATAAGTTAAACCCTTAATTGGAATTCAAATACAAGAATACATTAAAATTCAAATAAATCATAAGTAAATTAAAATACATTCACAAATCTAAATCAAACTTAAATGGAATAATGAAATCAATGAATTTAAACAACATCAAAATGATATTAATCATATAAAATTAAGGAAAAGAAATTAGAGATTGAATTAAAGGATATTGAATTATCAAAATATTAATTAAATCAAAATGTCTAATCTAAAATTAATCATTCAAAAATACATGGATTTAAACAAACTTAAACTTCATTAGATATTAAGAATATTGAATTATCAAAATTTAATTAATTCAAGACATCAATCCAAAATTAATCAATCAAAATACATGAAGATTAAATAAACTTAAATTTTAAAAATCTAAATCAAATCAAACAAACATTAATCAAGTCAAATAAATTACACAAATTCAAATTGGGCTAATTAAAATACTTAAGGAATCTTAGTTAGACTTTTTGGGATGAGTCTTCATTTTGGGATGAAGATTTCATTTCAATAGGAGTTAGGATGTAAAATTGGGTGAGTTCCATCTACAAATGGAATTCATTTTACTCTTCATTCTTAAAAACCAAAATATCACTTTAACTAAATAAAAGTGAAATAAAAATGCAAAATAAATCAATAAATCATTTGAATTGAAACCACCCAAAGGTAAAATTTAAACAAAATTCAAACTCCAAATTGAAACTTAAACTAAAGAAGCCTAGTAAATTCTTAACACACAAGCCCTCTTTTCACACACTAGAATACTAGGTCACCGACCCTAAAATTAGGTTAGATCAATATGTTGTGATGTATGGTGTTGTGTTTTATTTTGTGATGTAATATTTTAGACTATATGTTAGGTAAAATTTAAACAAATAAAAGTGAAATAAAAATGGAAAATAAATCATTAAATTATTTGAATTGAAACCACCCAAAGGTAAAATTTAAACAAAATTCAAACTCCAAATTAAAACTTAAACTAAAGAAGCCTAGTAAATTCTTGGCACACAAGCCATCTTTTCACACACTAGAATACTAGGTCACCGACCTAGAATTAGGTTAGGTCGATGTGTTGTAATGTATAGTGTTGTGTTTTATTTTGTGATGTAATATTTTAGACTGGATGTTAGGGTGTGTCATAGACTGGATGTTAGGCCGTTGGTAATCTAACATTATTTTTTGTAGGGGATCATGCTTAAGGGGCCACTATAAAAATAAAATATAAATGTCTTGCTTCCAGGTTGCTTATGCCCCTAAGCAAATAATCCAAATTAGGACAGGTAGGCTTGGTTACCCATGTGTAGGGTGTAAGTCCAAATTATGATATAACTGCTTGGAATTAAATGTATGTTTAGCTAACATCTATTTTACAGGTGTAGTTAGATTTACTTTTTCATATAAAATGTAATTTTATAATAGAAATTATGATTAGTGTTATGGGGGACTAGGATGAGCAGTAGCCAGAAGCTTAGTCCCTAGAGTGCCCTGTGATGCCTTTAAAGTAAATCAAATCAAAAGAAAAAGAATGAGGATATGAAGAATTGAATAAAAGAAGACCCCCATAGCATGTATTATTTTGTAATCTGGGTTGTATAAGGGTAGAGCTCAGATACCCATCTTTTCTCTTTTCGAGTGTACGGCGGAACCTGACCGCACCGGCCTTTTATTCTTTTATGCAATTTATACATGTTTGATTGAGGTTGTGTTTAGATTGCACATTAGAATAGTATGCTCTTTATAATTTTCAATGTTTTATGTTTGAATGTGTGGCCTGGATGCGGTAAGCTCTTAGGATAAAATTATTTTTTTGACCTAACTAATCACTCATAATTAAATTTTAAATAATTCATAACTTCACCATAAAGCTTAGGCTCTAAGCAAGATAATTAAAAGATTTATTAACCCCTTAGATGTATGTTGAATGTCTCACATCATGCATATCATATTCTTCTTCCTTGAATATGAGGGATCTCCATCCTTGCACGATAGAGGAATGCTTGACCTATGAGGGCATCCCTTGTGGTGGAGAACACCCCCTTCATATTAATTTAGCCAATAATCTTATTTCATCATACATTTAAGCATAAAAAATCTCAAGCCTTTGTCAAAATGAATAAATCAAAAGTAATAAAAAAATTAAAAAGATTTTGTATTTGTAGACTAAGTCATATGCTCATACCATTCATACTATAGTCTCATAGGGAGTGGGTTTAGGACTTTAGTTTCTTTCCAATTAAATAACAGCCCAACCATCATGCAATTTTATAAGATCAGACTACATGGTTTTGAATCGTAGGAGGTGTTAGTTAGCGGCCACTCCAAGTGGTTATAAGTCTAACAATTGGACAATTTATCCTCTATGGAGATAAACCTTATGCCCATCTTCGCTTAGATTTAGGTCGTGTTTTAGCTTATGCTAAAATTCTCTAGATTTAAGATCCGAGGTTGCTATTTCTCTTGGGCTACAAGCATAAATCCTCACCTCTTAGGTATTTTCACAATCTTGTGTTGATGGATTATAAGCCCTAGCAATTTAATAAAATTTTAACTCAAATGATTAAATCTCTCCACTTTTAAATATATAAAGCCCAATTATAGGGTAGATTGGAATGCTCATTGGGCTTCGTAGTATCATAAGCATTTTCTACTTTCTCTCTTTGGATTCTAAAAATAAGTCTTCTCCTTGACTGTCCCATTTGATTTTCTAAAATAGTCAATCCTTTGATAGGATTAACCTTGAAACCTTTTGTGACCCTAATTGTCTACTTTAATCAAGAGTATTCTTAAGGAATTCTTATTTTTTAGGTTGTAATTAACTATAGAGGCTTGCCTCCATAGAGAACTTAATGACTTAGCTTTATATAAATCATGCTTTACTTTTTCATGTAAAGTAGGGAAAGATCTCTGGTTCATTTAAAGACCCATCATGCCTTAGAGTCCTTAGTAAGTAATTAGGCTCATTATATGATGATGATTTCTATCTTTCAAGATAGTGCATCATTTCTTAATATCTTACCAGATCATTTCAATAAGTACCCCTTATGATATGCATGATGTCTCACATCTAAAAATAAACACCACAATTAGCCTAATCATATTTTCTATAGAAGATTGTGTTTAAGGGGTGCTTAAAAATAAATGTAAATGCTCTCTTTGCAGGTTGCATAAACCCCTAAGCATAATCCAAGTTAGGACGGGTGGGCTTGGTTATTCATGTGCGGGGTGCTAAGTCCAAATTATATATATATATAACTGCTTGAGATTATATGTGTGTTTAGCCAACACTTATTTTATAAATATAGTTAGATTTACTTTTCCTATTTTTAATATATTTTTATATTAGGAATTAGGATTAATGTTATGGAAGATTAGGATGAGCAGTGGCTAGAAGGCTTTGTCCTGGGAGGTCCTGTGATGCCTTTAAAGCAAGCACATTCAAATCAAAGAAGGAGGAGACATGAAGAATAAAGACTTGAAGTTCCCCCATAGAACTTATTCATTTATAAATTGTAATTATTATTCCATATTCTGGGTTGTATAAAGGTAGAGTTTGGCTATCCATTTTTCTTTTAGGGTTGTACGGTGGTACCCGACCGCGCCAGCCTCTTATTTTTTTGCGTTAGAGTTATAAAATTGATTGGTGTTATGTTTAAATTGTGTAATATAAACAACATGCTTTTTTTAGTTTTTTTATGAATGATGTTTTAATGTGTGGTCTGGATATGATTAGGCTCTTAGAGAAAAATAAATTTTTACCCAACTACAACTCATAATTAAAGTTTTAAATAATTCATAACCTCACATAAATCCTAGGACATAATCAAGATAATTAAAAGATTTAGCACTCTATTAGCTGAATATTATATGTTTCACATCATGCATGCATATTGCTTCACTCTTGCTAAGAGAGGGTTTCCATCCTTGCACGATAGAGGAAGGCTTGACCTTTGAGGGCCTCCTCTTTAGTGAAAAATACCTCTTTCTCGCTGATTTAGCTCATAATCTATTTTCATCATGCATTTAAGCATAAAAAATTTCAAAGCCTTTGTCAAAATGAAGAGTCAAAAATTAAATAAAATTTGAAAAGATTTCTCATTAGACTAAGTCATTATTCATACCACTCATGCTCTAATCTCTTAGGGAGTGAGTTTAAGGACTTTAGTCTCTTTCTAAATAAGTAATAGCCCAACTAATCTTGTAATTTCACATGACTAGACTACATGACTTTGAATCGTAGAAGGAGTTAGCTGGCTGCCACTCTAGGCGGTTATAAGTCCAATAGTCAGGTGATTTATTCTCTCTTGTGGAGGTAAATAATGTACCTATTTTTTCTTAGATTTAGGTTATGCTAAAGCTCCCTAGATTTAGGATCTAAGGTAGCTATTTCCTTCGGGCTACTATCATAAATTCTCATCTCTTAGGGTTCTCCACAACCTTGTGTTAATGGATTATAAGCCCTAATAATCTAATAAAAACTCAACTCTAACAAAATGATTCTCCTCACTTTCAAACATGTAAAGCCCAACAATAGAATAAATTGGAATGCTCACTAGATTTTCTAATATCATGACCATTCCCTACTCATCTCCTTTGGCTTTCATAATAAGTTTTCTCCTTAAACTTTTCCAATTGATTTTCCAAACACAACTAATCCTTTGATAATCTAGCTTTGAAATCTTTGGAGATAATAATTTTCTACTTTAATTGAGAGTATTCCTAAGGAATTCACCTTCCTTAGGATGTAATTAACTATGAGGGCTTTCCCCCATAGGAACTTTAGAACCTAGTTTAATATAAACTCTGCTTTATTCATCCATGTAAAGTGGGAGAAAAAACTCTGGTATATTCGAAGACCCATCATGCTTTAGGAGTCCTTATTAGGTGATTAAGTCCATTGAAGAGTGATGTTTCTATCTTTTCGAGATAATACGTCATACCTCAATATCGTACCTGATCACTTCAATAAGTACCTCCTTAGATTTGTGTGGTGTTTCTCATATATATTTGAAAATAAACACCACAAGCACCAACATAAAAAAGGTTAATAATTTTTCATAAAGTCATCACTTTTTCGATCCTTTAGCCCAACTCAATAATATCCATCAACCTACACACTGTTACATACTATCACACATCTTTTATATAATGTTTAATATATTTTCATAAAAATAATATAGCTAATGTTATTGATATATGTATAAATATGAGTCGCTTGAATACAATTTATCAATTTAATAGAGATAGCATGCATGAAAAACAAATAATACACTACGAAAACCAAATTATATATACAAAAATTTGTGCAATAATAAATAAAGTTATACTATTCATGCAATTTACAATTTTATTATGATGACTAAAAGAGATATTTACAAACATATGTAAAATAATATTAATGATAGGATTGACAATCCTATAAAATATCTAAGAGCAAAATATAAATAACAATGATAGTGCTTCTAAGAAAGAAGGGTGTTTTTATCTGCTAATAAATAATAATTACCTCAAGATGAGCAATGCAAATCTCCAAATTTATCTGAGGTTTAATTTAACTAACAAAGTCCAGTGGACCCCTCTCAAAGGTCATACATAAAACAAACTTTTGATTGATTATAGGCACTTTATTATATGCATTAAAACCAACTAGTTATCAAGATAAGTGCATCTGATCGATCAAAGCTATCTCACAATGGATCTTAAAGTAATCATTATTGTTGTAGGGATTTAATTTAACCTATGAACTAAATTGTTTTCTCACCAAATTAGTTATTTGACACTTGAATATCTCCATTAATAAAGAAAAATACAACAATCCATTTAACAAACTTAAAGTGATGATGAAAATAATTTTAATTACCAAGAGGATAAACCACTAATATTATACTCAGTTACATGCTTGAAATATAAGGTTAGTTAGAATGATTCCTAAATTCCAAGGCCACTAATGAATAAAATCTATAAATCTTGGTTAAAAAATCATAAGAGAAAAAAGGATGAATAAATAAATAAAGAATGATGGATTATCCAATAGTCTTTGTGCTTGAAGATGAAAACCCAATGAATGTTCGCTGAGAAAAGGCGGTGGCTTCTAGTAGATGTTCATATTTGTTCAACAAAGGAGAATAAAGGAAGGAGAATTGGTAATGGTGACTTTCAGTGGAGGAAGACCGATAGATGTCAATCGAGAAGGTGTGAGGCTAGCGACTAGGGATTCAGGAAAGGGAGGAAACTCGATTGAAGAGATATGGTGGATGCTATGGGATGGATTATGCAATGCCCTGACCATCTTTCTCATTTAATTTGGCAGTGAGGTGGTGACAAGTTTAGGAGAAATCAAGTAATTAGCACACTGAATCAAGTGGGTCATTCAAGGGAAATGGTTCTACTTAGGCTATTCATGAAGTGAAGGGCAACAAGTCTACTAATTCAGTTCAAATTATATAATTCGATCGAGTTATAATAATTGCTATGCAAAATTAACAAAAAAAGGAGTATTTGAAATATCTAAATTTTTATTTTGTATTTTTTAAAAAAACTAAAACACAAAAAAATAGTTACAAAACAAATCATATCAAATTAATAGTCCTTAAGCCATCCACACCTTCCCTATGAATCATTGGCAAAAGGTCTAATGTATGAAGAAGTGAAAATAGAAGAAGATGGATTATGCAACACTCCTTTTTAATGCAAAATGCAATGATGGGGATGAGACCTTTTTAATAAACATACATTTTTTTATTTTCTTAATAGAAATTATTTTTTGAGAAGATAAATTATGTACATTTTAAAATTTTATCTCAAAATCAAGACATACAATCATTTTCTTATAGCTACAATGCTATAGTATAAATGGTTGTAAGAAATTATTTTTAATCAAATAGCTTATTTTAGAAAATAGTATTAAATTTTAAGACAGGCATGACTGGGTATATATATTAGAATGATACCTCAATTCCATGAGCTAAATATAATCAATTAACCATAATTAAAAATTTATAAGAGAAAAATAATGATTAAATAAATAAATAAAGAGATGGATTACCCAATAGCTCTCTGCTACTTGAAGATGACAATCAAATGAATGTTTGTAAGATGTTCCTATTTGGTCAATAAAATAGAAGGTAAAAAGAAGGCTTGGTAATGGTGACTTTTAGTGGAGGAAGGTCGGCAATTGTCAATTGAGGAGGTGGGATGCTAGTGGCTAGGGCTTCTAGAAGGAAGGAGACTTAGAGGTTTGATAGATGCTAGGGGATGGAGTATGCAATGATGTAATTATCTTTCTCCTTTAATCTTTCAGTAAGGTGGTGATAAAACTTGGGAGAAATTGTGCAATTAGCATATTGATTAGAGAAGGTGATGTCAAGTAGCTTATGCAAGGGATAAAGTTAAACTAAGGGTGTTCTTGTGAAGTAAAGGGCAACGAGTCAATAAGTTCGATTCAGAGCATATAATTCAATCGGATTATAACAATTGTTAGCATTTAAAATATCCAAAATATTTTTTTTCATTTTCTTCAAATCAAACTTAAAAATAAAATAAAATAATTATAATGCAAATCATGTCAATCTAAAGGTCCTTAAGGCCTCCTCACCATATGAATCACTAGTAAAATGCTTGATGTGTGAAGAAGTGAAAAGAGAGTAAGGTAGACTAGGCAGCACTAACTTCTTTTTAACTCCAAAGAGAGGATGGGGATGAGACCTTTTTAATACACATGCATTTCAATTTTCTTAATAGTAAGCCTTTTTTTGGGTAAATAAATTGTTTGCATTTTAGAATTTTCTCTTGAAAAAATGGACAATCATTTTCTTATAGTTACTATGCTCAAGCATAAATAGTTGAAAAATATTGTTTTTATTTGTATTAAGTTTTCAAAAATTAGTATGAAATTCCAAGATAAACATGATTCCAAGCATGTTTGAGAGCCTTTTCACAAATTTGATTTTTAAATAACCATCACACATCTATTTGGGCACTACTTTCTTGTTATTTTTTATAAATTTTTGCGGTAAGAATCACCTTTTTATAACTAGATTTATTAAAATGTTGCAGCTATAAAAGAGCTATTATCCGACCTTTTTAAAATAAAAATATTTTAATACTTGCACTAGCTTTAAAAAAATATTTTTCTCATAATAATTCTATAGCTATCTTTAAGAATAACTACAACCACCTCAAATGGATCCCAATAAATTTTCTATAAGAAAAGCTGTGAAAAGTCCTTCACAAAAAAAAAAAAAAAAAGCTTTCCCTCACATTATATGCAGCTATTCAAGAAATATTTTTGAACATTAAAGCATGTATTTAAATTAATAATCTTCAATGGTATGACATAATTTTAAGTTTAAATTCAAATACAATTTTAAGACTAACTTATCGTATAATGCAATTTTTATTTTTAAATATTAACATATGGTTGTCATACTATTTAATTTTTTAAAAAATATCTAAATATATATTTAGAAAGAATTATATAATCACTTGTTTTTTATATATTTATAAATCTAATATTCATTTTATTTTTTGAATTATCAAATTTATATATATACATATGACACAATAAAATTATTGTAATTTTTCTAAAAATAAAAAAATGTGAATTAAGTTTTGTAAAGAATTTTAATGTTTGGATAATAATTTAAAAAATGAAGATTAGAAAATGATAGTTTTAAAATGTATAATAATTGGGTGATATTTATGAAATTGCGCCTATTTTTTAGAACATTTAATTATTAATTGTATTTACTAATCATACGTATAACTGCATAAGCGTGATAGACTTCGAGTTCATTTTTTTGGTTCATTGTCTGCTATTACTCGTTGAGGCAGGCGATGGCGTCCCGGTTCTTCTTGTCCCGATCCAAAGCCCTAACCTCAACCTTCACCGCGCTCTCAGTCCTTCTATCTCTTCTTCCTCTCAGTGTCTCCATGGCCTGAACTCTATTGCTTCTTCCCCTCCTCCACCCACCGATCGCCGATCAGCCGGATCTCCCTTCTCCAGCACATTCAGCTCTAGCACGGTGTTTTCACGTGAAACCCTTCCATTTACATTATTTTTAACTGTTATGTAGTAAATATATCTGTTTCTTTAGTTGCTTTGTTAGTTCTCATTTTGATATTGGGATTTACGGGTGGTGTTTATGTAAGTTTAGGATTTAGAAAGCGCTTTGAAATGTTTTGATTTACAAATAAAATATCGACATGGATTTTGAAGCTGAAAATCACTTTCAAATTGGATTTGCGAAAGCATGGAAAAGAAGCCTATGTATGCGTTTTTTATAATATTGTTACATACATAATTATGCACGAACATTTTATGAGTTTGGTTCAGTATTCCTTTTTTGGGAAAAAAAAGTATTCGATGTTCCATGGGCAGACGTTAGTTAGGCAAACTCAATTAATTTCTTTGTTGCGTGGCTGGTTGATTGTTCAATGTAACTTTTTCACGATGGAGATTCATTTAGGATTGCATCTACTCTACTGGTAGAACCCCCTTAATTCAGCCTAGGTTTGTAAGCATCATGACCTCCAACCTATAAATAGCATCATGGCAGTGTGATTGACTGCCATGTGCTTGGAGCACATTACCTCTGAATGAATCAAATCCAATTGGACTTGCTCTAAGTGGATTCAATTGATGCAAATTTACTTGGAGCCAATCCAATATGAACAGATCTTCTCCAAGCAAGTCCAATCCGTGTGACTTTTCTTCTTTTTCTCCATTTGATTTTTGAGAGCTCCTTGATTATATTATCATTTGTGGGTATGTGAACATCTTACCTTAAATATTGTCATGTTGAAACCCATTTTTAGAAGAAAAGAATCAACATGGAACAAACATGATTTGAATTAGGACGAGCTATCAAAATCTTGCATCCTTGAAATCATTCCATCATGCATGGGTTTGCCCGTTGGCCGAGCGGTGAGGTGTGTTGTTTGATACTATAACTAGCGGATGTTTCTTCAAGTCTTCGGTAATATGTTTCAACTACTCTTGAGGCATATGGGTATTCTTGACTTTATTCTTGCAGTCGCATTGATAGACACACCACCCTTGATTGCAATTAGGTGAGGAATGCGTTGTGATCCTCAACCTATAAATAGCATTAAGGCTGACTTTGTTGTTCCCCATAACCAATTTCATTCCTCTTACTTTCATTGTTCTTTTTGTCACTAGGTAATATATTGAGGCAAATTTAAGTTTTTTTTATCTTTTTTTTTTTGAAGAATTTGATGTATGATAAATTGTTACTTCAAAAAAAACTTGATGACTGTTGAGGTTGTTGCTTTAGCTTAGTGGTAAGGCTTTGATTTATGTAGTGATGTATTACATTAAGATCATTAAGAATCTTCTTCTTCTATAAACTTAAGGGAGAGGTCAATGAAATCTTTCATCCATCTTGTTAGGGCTGTAAATAATCGAGCGTTCAACAAGTTACTTGTGGCTCAGCTCGATTAGAGCTCATTCATGATCGTTTAATTAAATAATCAAACAAGCTTGAACACATTTATAAATACTCAATATTAAATGAACAAGCAGCATCTTCCTATGTGATTCATTTATAATCATGAACAATATCATTTAAACTCATTAAGATGCTTGTTAAGAAACTTGATATTCATGTACAAGCTCGCAAATAAGCTTGTTAAGCACTACCATAAAACATTCTCGAACAAGCTCGCGAATAAGCTCATTTATATTTATATAAATTAAATCATTAATTCATAAAACTAATTAATAATGTATGTTAATTTAAATTAATTTATGAATAATATTAATTAATTAAAATAAGGTTGTTTTAATTAATTTTTAAACTAAAGCTACTAAAAGCTTAAGGCTCATTTGGTTAGAAAACAACTTGACAATACTAGTTGTTAATTTGTTCGATAATGTTCGTTGCTTAGAAAGCAAGCTTCGATAATAATATTTGTTAATATGCTTGATAAGACTCATTTTACTTTGATAAACTAGTTACTCGATAATTGCTCGATCATCCTAATATGTACTAAACACAAATTGAGCTCAAATCAAGCTCAGACAATTCAATGATAAATAAAATAAGCTTGAACATGAATATAGAAGCTCGATTAGAGTTCAGCTCATGCTTGAGCTTGAATTTTATCAACGAGCTCAAGCTTGAACACATTCCTACTCTGCTCGGCTCAGTTCGTTTGCAACTCTACATATTGTTAAGGCCTATGTTCTAGTGATTGATTTTGTTGTTTACTAGGCTATCAAATCACCTTCTCATTAAATTAATAGTTTTCATGTTAGTCTGTAAAC
Source organism: Cymbidium sinense (assembly GCA_021442155.1). Lineage (NCBI taxonomy): Eukaryota > Viridiplantae > Streptophyta > Magnoliopsida > Asparagales > Orchidaceae > Cymbidium > Cymbidium sinense. Next base: position 246,994,704 of record CM038214.1, read on the forward strand.
CAATAGTATTTTGTTGAAGCATTTTCTTTACCTGCATAAATTGACCTATTGGCTTCTACATTTATTGCTATGAATTTCCTTTAGGACTTTTGGTGTGATTGTTTTGTGTGTTGACCTCCATGTATGTCACATCAATCGAGTCGAGCTCACAAACAAAATTCGACGGACTTCGGATGCAACGGCGCACAAATCGAAGCTAAATACACCCGACATTGTCGAAATTTGTCGAAACGATCTCCGATCCATGAACGGACTTCGCCATCACGTCCAAAACGTCGAAATTGATCAGAATATATATATTGCACAATTCGACCCAACCGCCGGGAAATTCGACGCGCTACGCCAGATATCGTCAAGTTACGACATTGCAAACGACTTTCGTTCAAATTGATCGTGTCGTTAGCGCCAAACGCCGAAATCTATCAAATAAGCTCGCTCCAATTCGGATAAGCAATGTGTGCCACGCGACGACGATTCAAGCGAAATTGACCCGATTCGACACCGAATTAAACCAAACGACATCCGACTTAAAACGACAAGCACATCAAACGCCGAAATAACCTAAGATTGATATATATTATAATTATATGATCGCAAAAATAAAAATTTGGGTTTATTTCCACTCAAATAAGCATATGCTCTTATAAATGCTCTTATAAGACTTAACCCTAAGGACTCCACTATTCATTGCCTCGACTTTTATTCCCAGCCGCAACCCACTCAACTCTCCCATAGCCGCAAGCTTTTCTCTTCTCGTTCGCGAGCAGCCAGATCCGACCAACCTCCATTCGCACGTTCCGTCTCTTCATCCGTCCTAGCACTTCTCGCGATACAAGCTGCACGTGAGTGACCGAACTGAGCCTCCCTCCTGCCGTCCGTCCTTCTTGCGTGACTTCTCAAGTTGAGGACTGAACGTCTCTTCTCCAACCGAGCAGCCTTAGCCAACCGAGCTTAGCCAGTGAACATACACGGGGGAGATTTCTATTGTACTTTTAAAAGAAGAATTTCAGCATTTGCATTGTTTGACGGGAAAACTGGTGGAGAATTGATTCCTTACCAAACATCATTGACTAGAAGGTATTTGGTTGCAAATACTGATGAAAGACTCGTGCTGCAATTGAGGGCATTGTCTTTGTGCTGTCAACAAGAAGGTGAATTTTAGTTGAAAAGGCAATGATTCATGGATTCTATTTCTTGATATCTTTGTGGGTTTTAAGGGCTTAGGTTGATTAAACTTGTTTCCTGATTCTCCTGAGCATTGGCGCTGTGTACAAACAGAAAAGTTTTCAATCTGGCCTTTTAACCATTTGGTGGCTTGCTTAGCTCGCTCAGTACATTTTCTGCATCATTTAATTCAAATGAATATTGCTGGAATCGACACTTCTAGAGCCCTATGATTTTCCTAACAGGCACTTTCTTTATCAGAATCGAGGGAGTTCAGTCTTGCATGCATCACATAGTTGCACAATGCTTTTACTCTTGTGAAAATGTATAGAAATGTTGTGGTTGCAATCTGCTGGTTATTTTTGAAAGCAGATCCAAACTCCAACTAGAAAGCTCTGATTATTAACGATATTTATGAGATCTTTGTGGTATTCTTGCATTTTGTTTGCTGATGATCATGACATGTTTTCACAGTGCAAATTCTGTAGCAAGACTTGGTTGGGAAATACCACTTGTCACGCACAGGAGCTGAATTTCATTCTTAAAACCCTATGATTATGAACCTACTTGCATTTCATCACCATTGTTCACGAAACTTGATGGCCAAGAACTCTCTTGAAGTTTTTTTTTATGCATGAATAAGATCATCTTGTTTTGACTTCATCAATCTAGACTCATCTTTTTTTGTTTAGAGCGAACTGTGTCCTGCCATCTCGGCTCAATGTATATGTAAAAGAATGAAATTGTAATGGATACCAAAATCATAAGTACATGTTTGTTGCTCAAGCACAATAGGGAAACTTTCTAAGCCTAAGTACTCGTACATGCTGCTTCAGCATGTCGAGGAAATCAGGATGCTTTTATATTGGTTTGAAGACCTACATTTTTTTCATAAGCGCAGTAGAAATCACTTCGGACATGTCGAAGACACCATAACGCTTTTCATAAGCTGGTGGCCTCAAGACTGGATGCCCACACGGAATGATGCCGAGGAATGATTTCATTTCAAATACATGTACATATATCTGCTTTGTATACTAAATTCATATACATATTGTTTCAATGTAATTGCAAATATTTGCTAGATATAAGTACTCGTGCATGTTGCTTCAATATGTCGAGAAATCAAGATGGTTTCACACAGGTTTGAAGGCATATGCAACGATTTTCATAAGTGCGGTAGATGCAAAAAAATCATTCGGCCGTGGTGTTGCAAGACACCTACCATGCACGCTTTCCATAAACATGGTGGGAAGGGCTCAGCAGCCCGAAGCAGCGCCCTACATGGGGATGATGCCGGGAGATTGCCGAATTTCATTTCAAACACAGATATTGAAGGCCTACGATGCTGCGTGGGTTTAGAAAACTTTTAAGCCGCAGGTTGCAAGACATCGACTATGCATGCTTTCTTAAGCATGGTAGAAGACTCTAACACTCCGGCGACTTATGGGATGACGCCGAAAGGCTGTCGAAATTTCATCAAAATAGAGATTAATAATTAATGAAAATGAAATAGTTAAGGAATAATATTTGAAGCTTAAACGACTAATAAGACTAATAATTGAACTAAGTACAATATATTAAGATGTTGAGACAAGATTGAGCTTACAATCATCTGACTAACAATAGTCTACAACAAGTTAGGTGTTTATCCAACACAAGCAAAATATTTGAATGAATAAGAAATATACTGTGTTATAAAACATTCAAACGAATTGAAGTCGAATATGAATGAAATATACACTTCACGCCATCGATTAAATACAATCGCATGTGAAGAGAATGCATTAATTAAGACTTTAATTGAACTCTTGCACACATTTTAAAGCATGATTAAAACTTAAATTCAATACCTTAGAATTATGCAAGCAATCCAAAAAATACACTATTTCGACATACGCTAAATGCCTAAATTTAGGAGAGGATCGGGCTAAGCGATCCTGTTGTGTGTTGAATGAAAATTTCAACCGGAGGGGATACTTTCATCAAAACGTGATTGCTATTTCAAATCAAATCAATATAAGTTAAATATCAATCCAAATGAGAAATCTGATGAATTATTAAACTCAAAACGATTAAATGAAAATCATCAAATTAAAAGACTTAAAGCAAAATTCAATTAATCCACCTGCAATTATTTGTCGGAAGTGACAAATTAAGAAAACTTTAGCTTACAAATGAGTCATTGTCAAATCAAGTACACAACTATATTCACTCTCAATTAATCTCATGCTAGTAAGGATGTGCCCCGGTTTTGATTGGCGTTTTACCAGGCTCCATATGACGTTATTACATCGTAGTCCTTTGACGGTGCCTGACACCATTATATTACGATCGACCGTAGCATGCTTCCAATGCTCCGCTCTTGTTGTGAACCATGGGTATACTTGATAAAAAACTCTCTGTAGCTAAGGACTTAAACTTGTTCCTGACAAACATCATCCAGTCTATAAGGATTTCTTGACGCACAATGGCATGACAATGATCTTTCTGTGGGAGACTACCTCCTGATAAGTAGAAGGGTCACTGGTGATCTACGTAACCACGAGATCGGGACGACGCCATCGTTCCCCAACCATCCGTTTTAAGCTAAAATGATGAATTTCATAAATTCTAAACCCGAAATTCCATAATTCCGCATGTTGCTACTATACGCTATGAATTTAACAATCTAACGACTAGCCTTAATCGAAAGTTCTCTCAAAGAGGTAATTAATTAATTATGGGCCATGCCTATAGAAACTTAACTAGATCTAAAGTCTTCACCAAATGAGGGTGAAATCTCTTAGTAGTGTCTTATCTACTATTCCATTTAGGTTTTGAAAATTTCACCGACACTTTAAATCACTCTCTTCATCGAGAGGTCGGTGGCGAATTTTTGGAGCCCACATAGCGACACATCTAAGCCGCTTGGCCATAAAAACAATGGTGAAGGCCAACTTCTTAAGTTTCAAATAGTTTTACTAACCTTTGTCAAAGTTGTACTTGTTTAGTATACAAGATATTGCTTACTTTCTTCCTTGGATCAAAGTTGAATTGATTGCTATTTCTCCCACTCAAAGATACAATAATAGCGCCTCTTCCTGGCTTGGGCAATTCAAGATATGGACGAGACCATTTGAATTCCCAAAATAACCTCATCCATTCATTAATCCACTTTACTCCGTAGATTCTTTTAGGGTTTGAAGATGGATGCAAACTTTTCACTTGATCACGAATTGAAGTGGTTGAGGCTTGCCACCCTATCATTATGTCAGTGAATCTCTGTGGCTTTTCATGTATAAATTTTCAAAACATTTTTTAGGATTTGGCTTGATTTTTTCTAAGGAGATGAGGTGACCAAGGAACTTTTATGAGTATGCATAAACACACTTGTTTAGGTTCAATTACATTTTGAGCTTCTTTTGTGTTAAGGTCTTGTATGGTTAGTATCTGGCTTTTTACCTAGAGGTTATCAAAGTACACTTTTAAATTCCTCCAAGTTTAGAAACAAAAAGTGTTTAGGCTCTTGTAGGCAGCCTCACCATGCCTTTACTAGAATGATATGACCTTATATTAAAATGTGCATTTGTTTGTTAGGAAACTAGCATTTTCTTCAATGTTGTGACGCAATTGAATTTGATGATAATTGGATGACACATTGGCGATGCTTAGTATGTGGTACTAATTGTTGAGTTGACAAGAAATAATGGGTAAACATCTTTGAACACACCTTGAGGGTGGCAAAGTTTAGACATATTATCCACTTTTCATTAATCTTTTTTAACCATCACAATGTTTGAGGTTTATTGTGGATGTTGAACCTCTTCAATAAACATCACATAAAGGAGTAATCAAGCTTATTTTTGATGAATTTGATTATTTTGGTAATCATGTTCTTTTTTGTTTTATTAATTTGTTTCTTGGTAGAAAATTTGGTTGTCGGTTTGACACGCTCAAGTCTAACACAATCATCTTGAATGCGTCTCATGTAAAAAAATCATCATTATTATTTAATAAGGTAACTAGTTTGGTTAGGCAATCACTTGTTAGGAGGAGGTTTATTTGAAAGCTCCAAGTGGAATATTTTTTGGATGTAGGTACTTCACTATGCATTTTACTAGTTGTTAACCCTCATGATTCACCACGATTTCTATAATAAACTGATCATTTGGGTTTGCACAATGCTCAAGTAGTGTAACTTGCACTGCACTTTATCTCCCCTGATTGTCACATTCTTCCAGATTGGGAACTCAACAACTAGCTGGTAAGTTGATACTATCTATGACTTAGAATGCACTGACTAGTAGCCTATTGAAAATCGCATATTGATGGTGTTATAAAGACTACAAAGTCCACTTGTCTTCTTGTAGTATCGATTACCCCTTACATAATTATATGAGTGACATGCTCTTATGGATATTGGTATTCTCCCAATTATTCGCAAATTCTTAGAATTGATTCCCAACTTTTGCAATGAATGAATAAATAGGATAGCCATTGGTTGCAAATCCTCAGAGTTGATTCCCAACTTTCACAAGGCATGAATAAATAGGATATCCACCGAACTTCCTTGATTAATGTCAATCTTACAAATCATAAACTTGTTTATCAATGCATTGACAAACACCTACTATTTAGTAGTTCTTCATTTGCAAAAATAATTAGTAATGAGTGAGTGCAAATTAAATTTGTTTCATTGCTTTGATTTTGTCATAGGTTTGATCTTTAGAATGCACTTAATATGACATCTATTGTTCTTGATGTATTCGACCAGGTGTTCTTCTAGGTGACCTTTTATAAGTTGCTCTAATAGAAATAATTTTTTATTTGTGTTCGAGATCATTATGATAATAACAAATTTATTCATGCTCGAGTTCAACCACTTGAAGCATCCTTGATTTTGTATAACTGCATTATAGTTATAGATTAGGGTTGGCTAAGAGGAGGTAAAGGCTTACACAAGTCAGAGTGATTGATGAGTGGGGACTATGAGCTAGGTAGAGCCCTCAGGCTAATGACACTCGTAAAAATTGTCGTAATGGTCATTACAACACTCATTGCTCTTATTCTTGGTTAGGATTGAGCTCTATGTACAAGAATGTGCTTTAGAGCCATCGATAAACTCCTCAATGTTGATGTACCTTTTTTTCTTTAGGAGCTTGACCATGGACTTTGGTTGATTCTTCATAATCATGAATTTGGAACAACCATCCCGCCTGAAATTAAGGAAACCTAGGCTATGAAAAGGCTTGAGTCAAATACTTTCTACATCTTTAGATTAAACTAAGTGATGTAGATTCAGAGAAGCTCACTCCCTTGTTGCCATGTGTATAGAAGAGTAATAACTTTTTCTAGGTTTTTATGAGCTTGAGAATTGAGCCAAGAGCTACTTTGATAAGATGTTATGCAAGAAGGGCACGATTTGGCAAATTAGTATTGCATGGCATCATTCAAGATTATTAGGACTTGACATTTAGTGGCATTCAGGTTGCATGAAGAGCATCATATCCTTGAATCCAATAAGATTCAAAGTTTAGCCATACCCTTGTGAGTTTAATTGAAGTCCTTGTAAGACTCTAATTAAGGGATTGCCTCCTGAAGGATTTCAATGTTGAATGGTGATATTGATGGAGTTGTGGGGACACAAGAGTGAGAATCTTCTTTAAATTGGGAGAACACCCTCGTGGTCTCCTACTGAGATCCTCTTGGGTCCATTGTAATATAGGGCACATGATCATTATTGTTATCATCATTGAGTCTATATAACATTCACCTAGACATATTGTGTTGAATTTGGGAAACTCTATGCATAGGGAGGTGTTGTAGTTTTATTTTTATATTATATCTATTTTACTTATTTTTCATGATAATTTTCATTTTGTTAGCTTATAATTGCAATGCCTGTGAAATTGATTTTTCTTTGAGCGCAATAATCTCTCTAATATTCAATATAGCAGACTTATCAATACCATAGAAAACACCAAATACCCTTGTCCCTCATCACATAATTCTGACTTGTAGAATGTACTTGTGTTGTATCACCATTGCTAATGTCAATATCCACTTGTTCCTGAGATCTTATTGATCCAAACATATATTGAATGATCAGCACATTTCTCAATAGATTGTGTCCATCAATATCTTTTTTTTTCCCGAGAGGGCTCTCGCTCTTAGAGGTATCATGGTTGTTTGTAGAGGAGATAACAATTGAGTTCATAAGTATTACAAAAGTACTTGAATCTTCATTTTCATTAGTCGAATGCTTGAAAATTAGGGAGTGGTAATGTTAGGCATCATGTTGTCATTGTTGTTCTCATTGAGTCTAGATTTATGTGCTTGTGAATTATTATATTGTAATATTATTTTCATATTTTTTAGCATTTTTTGTGTTTTTTGGTTCATTTAAGTTGATGGTTCATTTTGACTCTCTATATTATTGAGTCAAGTTGATTTAATAGTTTTAGTTAATCTGACCATACTTTGAATGATGATAATTGATAGTTGTGTATGAAATCTTCTTTATTCTTTTGAGTTCATCTTTTTTTCTATCTTCTTTACTCTTTTTTTGAATTCTCCACCATTTTTTATTTCTCTGCCATTTTTTGGTTTCTCAATTATTTTGCTGACTTTATTTTCTTAACTTTAAATGATGATGGCTGATAGTTGTATGCTTTAAGCTATATATGAGTCCCTTTGTACCTCTTTTAGCATGATGGAATAAGAGTAATTCTTCTTGAATTCTTTTGCTCGTGTTCTCACTTTTCTTTCACCGAAGTAAAGGATTTTTTTTATTGTGAGTGATGTGTCCTTTGGAGATAAACTCCCAAGAAACGAAGTGGAACTACATGGCAAGGGATTGCTTGCAGAGTGCCCCTTCAAGTTATCCTCACTTTTTCAGCAGAAAGCTATGACTCTTATTGTTAGTATTGTTTTGTTTTTCTTACCGTTGAAATAGACATTTACTATGTTGACGTAAGTATTTTCAAGCATCTTAGCCATATTTGTTAGTTTCATCTATCCTCATTAATAAACTTAGGCTAGTTGTTTTTTAAGTTTTAAGTAATAATCTAGCGAAACCTTGCATGCTTTCTTTTATAACTATTGACTTTTTATTTTGACTTCAGGATGTTCTTCACTGCAAATAGAATTTGTTTTATGCATAGGTTATGATGATGGCATGCATTGTATAAAAAATGAAATTTCTAAGGAGATGGCTTGCCCATGAAATATTATGTAGTACTGTTGCACACTTTTCTCTTGCCTGTCTTAGTACTTGATATTGGTTCCATATTTCCTCTTCATGTCTGATGGGATAAAATTGAACCTTCAATAATTTGTTCAATTGTGTTTGTGACATTTCAGATATGCCATGGTTCTTGAATTTTGTTTCCACCAATCATTGATGTGAGGTTAATTTTTGACGTTCAAATGGAATCTTTTGTTGTTGTAGCTGTATATGAATAAATGTCTTCAAATGCTCACCTTAATCGTCTACCTTAACAGCATTGATTGAACCATAACATGTTGGTGGCTCCAATTTCACGTTCACTTTGAATTGAAGTTTAATAGGCTGTTGACTTCTTGGCAGAATTTCCTCCTTTCACATTGTCGTTTGTTTGATGAGCTTTCCATAAAGGCTTCTAGCTATGTAATATAGTTTCTCCCTCTCCTTTGTTATATATGAAGGGTTTTTCTTTCAAATTAGAGTTTTCTGTTTCAATAGGGGATTTAAGTTTCACTCCTTATTTGTTACCATTATTTTTTTAACTTTCGCTGCATACATGTTTTAGATTTATGTCCTAACACAAAGTGATGTAGGATTGAGATGGGGTTTATATCGAACCTTTTCTCAATCCTAGATAGAGATGAGAAATAACTTTGTTGTAGTCTTTATGAAAATAGTGTACAAGAATTACATGGATGATGGCCTCTAGGTTTTCTTCTTGGTTTGAAAGAGACCTGTCAAGCTCCAACCAAATTATTATTTGTTCATGAAGGTTCAACCAAGTTTGTATCTAATGATTTATGGAGTGGGTATTGTAATTACTGGGTGAGAGAAATTGTAAGACAAATTAGGCTTAGATAATTAATGCCTAGAATTATATCTGTATGATTTTGGCTCTGTCCTCTCTTTGACTTTCTTCTTCTCTTCTTTTTTTTCTCCATCTTCTTCTGTCCATCACTTCCTCGTTTGCATGTGAATTAACTTCACTATTTGGAAGAAGTAATTTCTATTCAAATTTCTTGAAAAAATTGTACAAAATAAAAATTCTTTATAGATTTTAAGAGGAAACAAAAATTCCAGTTTAATTTAACAAACAAGTGATCTTTTCTAAATCTTCTCCACATCATTATCTTTTTTTAAATATTTTTTATTAATAATATTGTATAGATTATTAATTTAAAAGAATGAGGAGTATAATATAATAATGATATTGTTTTATTCTTGAGATGGTTAAGCTATCCACTCTTATTATAATAATAGATTTTATTTTTCTCTTATTTTAGTTGGATTATTTTAATCATCAACTTTCTATATCTTTTGTCTTAGTTATGGATGTTTTTACTAGACATTTACAAGAGGATGTGCCTTGGTGTATGCTTTTTGCTGACGATATTCTTGTTGATAAGACTAGAGAGGGAGTTCAAGAAAAACTTGAATTAGGTCAACTTTAGAGTCTAAAGGCTTTTGTTTGAGTAGAACAATACATAACAACAACAACTAGTAGTAGTAGATCTAGTGGTGGGGTTGTGACAATGGGTGATCAAATCATTAAAGAGTGAAGTTTTTAAATTTCTTGGGTCTATTGTTCAAAGTGATGTTGAAATAGATGGGAATGTCATTAGTAGAATTAAATTTGTATGGTTGAAGTGCAGAAATGTATCGGATCTATTGTGTGATAGAAAAGTATCTCTTAAAATTAAGGAAAAATTTTATAAGATGGTGGTGAGACTTGCAACACATAATGTTGGTCAGTTAAAGAGAAGCATAAAATTAAATTAAGTGTTTCAGAGATGAAGATGTTCAGGTGGATGAGTGGTTTTACACTTAGAGACAAAACGTGAAGCGAATATATACATGAAAAGATTGGAGTAACTTCAATGATAAACAAGGTTAGAGAGGGTTGCTACAAATGGATTGTTCAGATAAAACATGGGCCACCCGATTCCCAAATTAGAAAAGTAGATGTATTAGATTCGGCCTATATTAAGAAAGATAGAAGTAAATCTAAAACACTTGGTTAGGAAGTATAAACATGACTTTATTTTATTAGAATTAATTGAAAATATAACATTTAATATGAACAATGGAGAAAAATGATTCATGTAGTCGACCCCACGTAGTGAGATAAAGGCTTATTGTTGTTGTATTTGGCTAGTCATATAAGCAAGTGGAGATTGTTAGGTTTAAGGCTTATTTTGTGTAGCTTAGTATTCTCTCATTCAAATTCTTGGAAGTAACCATGATATTTTTGTGCAACTTGGTCTAGCCACATTCTAATAGGTTTTGTCTATCCATATGAATTTTGCTTGTTCTTTAAATATTCATTGGTTTGACCTAATCTGAGTTATATTAGTTTCTTGTTGATTCCTCCTTGGTCTATCCATTGACTTGGCTAGCTTAAACAGCCAAGCTTAGTATTTGGAGAGTGGTCGCATAATACTATTGAGGCCACTTTTTTTAATTGTTTGAGGTTGACTCTAAATTGATATCCACTTCCATATCGATATTTTCTAGAATTGATCTAAGGGGCTTAATCCCATGAAACCTATATAGAAGTAGATCTTCAAATATAATTATTAATTATGATTAATTTCAAGTCCACTAAAATAGTGCTTCAATTTAGATTCTAATTATTCTAGTTCAGAAAAGTTTGAGCTTATCAATTATTTACTATGCATACTTACTATTTCTAATTCATTGATGTTAATAGATGTTAATTATGATTCTTGTTGTTTTTATATAATGATACTTCATCATTAAGATTCTATATAGAGTATATTATGAACATTGTTGGTTTTTTTGAAGGAAAGAAAATCACATTATCTTGTGTTTCAGCTGGAAATTTTGGGCCATAGCATTTTCGTGGCACCTTTCAGCTTAAACTGCTGTTAATTTTACACCCAAAAAATTCTTATAGCTTTAGTTCCAATACCATCAATTGTGATTCACTGCTCTCTCTCTCTCTCTCTCTCTCTCTCTCTCGTTTGCGGTAAATATTGTTCTTGATGCATGGATGGATTATTCTTGAAATTTATGGAAATCGTTGGATCCTTATGTTATTTTCATTACTATGACCACCTTCATCAAAATAATTGAGCTTGGCCCATGTTAAAAGTTTGGCTTGAATTTATTTATTTGATTGAAGTGCATTGTTGTCCATGCGTACTCTTGTATTTATACCTTTCTTTTAGTAAAATTTCGTTTAATTAATTGCTCGTAAGTCCCAATATATTAAATGAATCCCCTCTCTTCCTCACAACAAACCAAATGCGCATGCTTATCTTTCATACTAACCTATCTATGATATACAGATCTTTCCATGCCGACCTTACCAAGTTCTATATGGTGGACACGCAAACTCTGCATCTCTCTCTTCCTTTGCAGAAGCACAGAAGAGAGGTGTGAAACATCAAGCAGATAATGCTCAGCCGGAGCTTTCTCAATCATCTACCACAGAGGTACTCAACTCCTATGTCGGAACGCTCTTTATCGACTCTCTCTCTCTCTCTCTCTCTCTCTCTCTCTCTCTCTTCTTCTTCTTTCTTATTTCTCCAAAATGAAAAATATTCAAACCAAATCAACTCCATGTCACATGCTCTCTTTGGCTTTACACTCGAATAGAGGTTTGCTTTTTGCTAGCTGATTAGAACATGAAACTTAACCTGTCTTGAGGTTCAAATCGTATCATCTGAAAAAAATTATAAAAAAAAAATCTCTTTCTGTAGGCTGTTTTACTGAGACCACTTCACAATCCAAAACTAATGGAACTACAATATGAATTTGGTGATCTAGAGGATCATGGTTTATATATTATTACATATATCTTATGAACCACTATTGAAATTTTATAAATATTTTCAATTGAAAACCAATCAATGCAGAATAATGCTAAGATAGAATTTGGAGCTACAAATAAGATTCAACTGGATGGTAAGAAGGTCATTTCCTTTAGTCCTCTGGAAGGAGCTACCATTAGCAGGCGAGCCAGTGCACTGGCCAAGGAAAGCCTGAAGATAAACAGAATTGAACTTTCCCAGAAGATCACATTGGCTCTTATACCTGCTCTGCTGCTTATATCGAAGAACAGCTTAACCACATCCCTTCTGATATTCTCAGTCTACTGGCAAATCTATGGCTTCTTCAAGGAAATATTTCTGGATTATGTTCATCACGAGGTAACCCAAAAATGGGTTCTCATTTATTTTCAGCTCCTGCTTTTGGTCCTCGCTAAGGACACCATCCTTTATTTTAATTTGGTCTAATTTATACTTAGAACTAAATTAGTGGATTATCTATGAGGCAGCTATCTTTCATTCAAACTTTTTTTATGTTTTTTTTTTTTTTTTGTTTTGGAACTTTCAGTTTTATTCTCTTTTATTTGTGTAAGGAGAATGATTGTATGGAGGCTTGGATTTCTGTTGTTGTCTGAGAGAGGATGTGTTGAGCACATCCAATAAATGAAATCATGGTGTTTAACTGAATGGACTATGTTGACGGCTGTATGGAGTAAGATTACTTCTTTATAATTGTTAGGCCTATTGCCTAATGATTGAATCTTTGGTTGTCTGAAAAGCTATTTTGACCGTTAAATGCATGAATGGATTATTTGGAATATATATTCGAGATTGAATGTTTTCTTTTTTAGTCTAGTTGAACTTCTTTATTTCATTTTTGAGTATTTTTTATTTGTTTATCGTATTTTTTTTCAATATTTATTGATGCACCGACCAATTTTTTTATATAGTTTTTAGTATAATTATCTATTTTGTAAGCATTTATTGATATATTGTTCTATTTAAATTCTGCAAAATTGCAATTAAAAGTTTAATGGAACTTGAGCATCTCCATGATTTCAAAGATTTTGGTGAATTTATATATCATATTATTTTGTTGTAGCCATGATTCTATTTCGATTAAATAAAATAATATAATATAGCTATTATAAAGCGTTAATTTATTATGAATTGGGATCAGTATATTTAGTGCCTGTTTAGGATTTATTTTGTTTTATTTTATTTTTAAAAATATGTTTAATGTATTTATTTTAAAGTGTATTTATTTTTTAATTTAAAAATAAATAATATTATTTGGAAACAAAATAAAATTGATCCCTAACGGCCCTTTTCGTTTTGGTTCTGACGTGCAAATCTTCTATGGATCTCGTCGCTCCCAAACTTTTTGAATCGAGATTGGCACATTTTTTTGGCTTTTCCTTTTTTTGTTTTTTTGTAATTTTTTTTTCTTCTCACAAACCTTTCTTATACGTCCAAATTGAGCTTTTAATATTAACTGTATTTATAAGTGATATATGCATAATATATATATATATTTTTTTAATACTTTCAAATCTGAAATTCTTGAGCCTTTTGCCACGAAATTCTTTGTTTTTGAAAATTTTGTTGTGGCGCTCTATTTGACGAGAAATTATTATACATGAAATTGGGGCGAGTTATGTCCAATTTTTTATTATGTACTAATGTATATTAAATTTGTTTTCTTAGATTTTATAGCATATTTTAAACACTTTTAATCCTTGTATATAATTTGTGTATCTAAGTATTTTAAATGCAATTAAAAAAATTAAAAAAAAGTCAAAAACTAGCTATTTTTTCTGTTTTTTTCTTAATTATCTTTAAAAAATTTATATACACATTATATATAGGGATTAAAAGTAATTAACATATTTTCTAAATTTTTTAAAAAAATGATGTAGATATACAATGTTTATTAGTATATATTAAAATTTTAGATGCACTTTTATATCTAAATTTAGCACATAATAATCTCTCATATTTGCGCAATCACAATTAGTTGTAATTGTTATCCGCAGCGACAGATCAATAACTTTTAAACGGAAAAGTAGACGGTAACTTTTTTTTTTTATTGCAGCCGGAGTATTTATATAAAATTTAATAATTATAATATACTATATTGTATCACATAAAATGATATTATGAATATACAAAAATAATAATAAACGAATGGTAGCCCTCAGCACTTATATAATCCGGCTCTTGCTTATCAAACTCCACATAATATTTATTTCGAAAAAAAAAAAATTACTACTATTAATTTTCACACACAAACGCAGGCAAAAAGATTGCAACAGGATATTCTAATGAGATTTTGTAGGATGGGGCTTATTATCTATCTTTAGATTTGCATTGAGATTAGTGCTCATTTAATATTTATAATTTTTATTAATCTTAATACAAATTTAAGGACAATAAGCCTATGGAGTCCCATCTAAATATATCGATGCATTTTATATAATATCCCGTGACTATAATTAGGACTGCCAAAAGTTTATCGCAACAACTCGCCAAGATAGAACTCGCTCGTACTGCTCATTAACTAAACGAAATAACACGAACGTATATTTCTTCAAGCTCGATATATAAACGATGAATACAACAACAATCATTTGACGATCGTGTTTCTACCGATGAAAAATAAAATTATATTATATGTCAAAAAAGATTGGCCTGTGTTAGGTTAAGATTATATATATTAACATTTCACATATCACAAATGCAGTATGCTTAGCTTAAAATTTTTTATACAAAGATACCGCGCTCAAATCCTCCTCTATCAAACATTGTTTCATGAACATTGTCGCGTACCATTTAGTTATCGAACACGAACAAACATTTCAAGCTCTATATATAAACGAGCCAAACACGAACAAAACAAATTTCAAATGGTAGAACAAACAAGAGCTGCTCGCTCGCTATTGCTTTACACCCCTAACTATAATATTCAGATGCATTCTCGTAACCACTATCACTAAATCCTGACTATATCAACACTTGTTGACTTTATCGTTCACCACTGTCAACATATTAGTGTATGTCACCACTTATATGATCGATGAACATCACTGATGCATACTATCTCATAGAAGGTTGACGTATATCCAAAGGTGGAACTAGTCTCTGCTCTCAGGAGGGCATTTTTAAGCAGGCGGGGTATTGCCCTTTTAGCTGTATCTGATTTCGCCCCTGTGTATGCTATCAACAAATACTATCTCTTATAAGAGATGTTACAATCAAAATTAGATATAACACATTAATGGAACTATCCAATATCCACTGGCATGGGGCATCAAAGCTGCCAAATTTATAGTTTGAATGATTGAGAATTTATTTTCTTGATGTGAATAAATTTAAGTAATATACTCATAGAAGTTCTTTTTAACATAAAGAAAATCCTTTTTTTTATATAGCTTAGCATATTTTTTATTTTTTTTATATTTTTATAGAAAACATTAACAGTTAAATTAAATCAAACAATTTCAATATTTCACCAAGACAACATTTTCATAGTGCATTCTGAGATTATATATTTGGATTGAATGAGTCACTCATGAAATTATCCAGAAAATAAAAACATAAATTAAGAAGATCATTTTTTTAGAACAGATTCTACACAAACTTCTTCGAAAGATACTCAAATGAACTCCAAACAATTAAAATAATATTAAGTAATTGTTTATAAATGCACAAAACTATATAATTTTTTATTTTGGTCAAATTAAAGAGAATTTTGCATCGGCTCCCATTAATGAATTAATATACGGCCCCTGAGTTCTATATATATATATACATATATATATCGGCTGCTTGGGGTACTATCTCTCTGCTGTGCCGGCCAGTCTAAGCTCTGCAGCTGCTGCTTCTATGGGTTCGTCTCTCTTTTTTTTTTGTTTTTTTTTATGGGTTCTTCTCTCTTCTCTGCACTTTTCTCACCAATTAGGGTTTTTGTTTTAGGGTTAGGCGCCATATTTTCCTTCTTTTTTAAAAAAATAATCGGCATCCCCGGTCATCTATCTGTCTAAGATTCAATAGATATTTCTAAAAATAGTTTACATTTCGATGCATTGAACATCATTCATTCTGCGTTTCCCCCTTTTTTTTGGCTTATTGTAGCTTCGTTCTCATGTTTTCCAGGACGAGCTATCGTGATTATGGGAGTCAGTGGATCTGGTAAAACGTAAGTCTCTCATCGCCGATCGGGTGTTAATCAGTAGACTCTACTGCACAAACACTCGAATTTGTCTTTTGGATTTTTTTGCGTAAAGTTTGATGAATTGTATTTCTGGATTTGAATTTGGTCGCAAACCTATTCCTAATATTACAGTAGAAGGAAATGAAAATATCATTGACATCTCATCAGATCAGATTCGTAATCAAGCTACAAATAGGCTCGAATCAATTTTATTACAGTGAATTCTGTTCATTCAAACACATGAGAATGTTTTTTTTTTTTTTTTCAATTCATTTATAGGACAAGCACAGCAATTTTAGGCATGAAATAACCTCTGCAATTGCATGAAATAAAGTATGTTCAATCGTAAATGGTGGATCCCTAACAGCCCTTAACTCTTTGTGTTACAAGAGCACTTTCATTTTTCTTTTTCTTTTTTCCCTTCCACTAATAGAGCATGTTTTATATCTCTATATATTTTCTTCCTTGCCATATGCAATTTTAGGCATGATTCTATTTCATGAATCATGAAAATTTTATTTCTGTCATATTTTATTCTGAAATTTTTTTTTAAGAAGGAAATTGTCACAACTAAATCTACTAACGTGTTATACAACAATAAGCCTTTATCCCATTATGTGGAGTCGACTACATAAATTCTTCTTCTCCATTATGTTCTGTGAAATATTAAATTCCCATTTTATTACAATAAAATAAGATTATTTTTTATATTTCATAACCAAGCCTTTTTACATTTAATTGTCTTTCTAATACATTTATATTCCTAATTGAGTCATCAACGGATCAACATTTTATATGACCAAATCATCTAAGATGACTCTCTCTAATCTTATATATCCATAGATTAACCTTAGATAATTTAGTTATAAATGAGTCACTTGACGCAATGTGCTAAAGTGTTGTAATTATAAGAAAATTATTATTTGAACTTTTTATACAACAACAATAACAACAACAACAACAGCCTTAATCCCACTATGTGGCTACATATCCTTCGTCGCCATTGTGTCCTATTATGTGTCAAATTCTCATTTAATTCGAGTATACTAAAGATCATTTTTATACATCTTAACCAAGTCTTTTATCTTCTACCTTTCTTAACATAAGGAAAATCTAATGATCTACTCTCCTATATCTGGATACCGACGCTTTATGTTAAACCATAAGCGACTCTCCTAATCTTATCTACCTGAGCTACTCCAACTTTTTCCAACATACTCATTTTGCATTCTATTCTAAGAGTAAAGCCACTCATCCAGAGCATCCTCATCTCTGTAACACTAACTTCTTATTTCTTTATAGCACTATAAGTCATCCTCTTACCACCATCTTATAAAATTTTCCTTAAGTTTAACTTTTCTATCACATAATAGGATGCATTCCTCCACTTCAACCATCCAACTTGAATTCTACTAATATCTCCATCTATTTCACCATCATTTTGAACAATAGAGCCTAAAATAAATTACTCTTATTTGAACTTTTTTATAGAGAAAAAAATCTATAATACTTATAACAGATTTCAAAACTCAATTTTTCTCATAGTGCTTTAGTAGGCTAATTTTGTAGTAGCTATAGCTATCACAAATGAAGTTTAATTTCTATGATTTGAAATCATTTATTATTAACTTCTATTTAAAGTTCAATGAGAGTCTTATTGTTGTACCTCGCCTAACGCAAATGATCTTTTAGTTAAAGTGATCCTATCCCCCTACATGTGAACAATAAGACTGGTACTATAAAGAGTAGGGTTGCTGAGCATTAGAGATTGTGCACACACTATTTTCCTATTTTCCTCCATATATTTGTTTATACTGTTTTTACAAGTTTTCAGTCATAATTCTTTTACAGTATATTATTATGATGAATGATTGGATTAACAGATCAGTTGCTAAGTTGCTATCAGAGTCATTCCATTGCACCTTTCTTGAAGCTGATGACTTCCATTCACAGGCAAACAAAGGTACTTCTCAAACATGCCAATGAATAATTGCTCTTTATAGGATTCCCAACATTCAATTTTTAGTAGCTATTATAGTTATTTATAGAACATGTGACTTGAAGCATTTTACTTCATCAAAAATTAATTTTCCCCCTCGTTAGAAACAATTAAGTATATATAATTGCTAGCATTGCACTTAGATGACAACAACAATAAGCCCTTATCACACTACGTGAGGTTAGCTACATAAATCTTTTCTCTCCAATGTGTTATAATCTCATTTAATCTTAATCAATTAAAGTTATTTATATACTTTTCAATTAAGTCTTTTTAGGTCTACCTCTACCTTTCTTAATATAGGCCGAATCTAATATATCTACTCTCCTAATTGAGTCATCAAACAAATGACGTTCTATGTAACAAAATCATCTAAGATGACTCTCTCTAATCTTATCTACCACTGGAGCTACTCTAACCTTACACATATATATTTATTTCTCATTTTATCTCTTAGTATAAACCCACTCATCCACCTAAGCATTGCAGTTTTATTAGTGAAAATATAAATGGCAAGTGATGGCATAGCTTCCTTCACTTTCCAAACAGCCATTCATCTCATCTCCATGAAACTGAACTGAACACAAAATCAAAATTCTGATACTAATTTGAAACAGAGAAGATGGTGAACGGAATCCCGCTTTGCGACGAAGATCGCACACCATGGCTCGAAGCTCTTCGAGATGCCATCAGGCAGAAGTTCGTCAACGGAGAGAGTGTCGTTCTCGCTTGTTCTGCCCTACAGAAGAGGTACAGAGACATCATCAGATCAGCAGATCCAGATTACAGAGCAGGTGAGTATACCAACTGCAAGGTTAACTTTGTCTGCTTAGTAGCACCTGTGGAGACAATTGCCAAGAGGATCAATAGAAGGTCAGAAGAAGGAAATCATTTCATGCCAGTTTCTTTGCTACAATCACAGTTGGATTTGCTTCAGATATTTGAGTGTGAGGGAATTCCCCAAATTGATTCCGCTTTGAATCTTCAGTTCATTTTGGATCAGATACAGACTTTAGTTAAAGATATATAGGACTGTTTCTATGTTATTGTCTGACAATATAGGGATTAGTTTATTATTGTTTTTTGTTGATGATTTTATCACAATCAAACAAAATTGTATCAAAGGATTACAGGTTTTAAGTGTGAATAACGGTGTGTTCTATTTTAAAGATTGTTGCAATATTTTCATTCGGTTTAAATTTTTTTAGAAATGTTGATGAAGAGAAGGGTTTTCAAAATCAAATTTATTAGAATGTAGCAGTCACCAAAAAAAAAAAAAATTATCTAACTTTTGCTAAGATACAAAATGTATAATATTGACTAATGTTATAAGCAGCTCACTTATAAGATATTCTCAAGAGGGAGACTTTATGAAGATCTTCTGTGTGTAACAATTGAATCCTTTGAATGCTCTTAGATGGTTTTACATAGCTGTAACCAAGCATCAAACAAATTTTCTAGATGCTACAGTTATTTACTCACCACTAATAAAACATTTAGCATATATACAATTTTCTAAAGATAATGCTTTTCCAAATTGAACTATGTTTGTAAATATTTACACTCATATCTCTCCAATCAAGTGAACTGACCTGTATAAAAAGGAATGAGAATTCTAATTGCTCAGCCTTACTATGATCAAAAGCATTATTAATGTTGCATGATCTACCTAAAATGATAAAAATTTTAGATGATTATATATACAACACTCAAAATGTTATTGTCTATAAAACTAACACTGCAGTATATCTAGGGGTGTCAAAAAATTGACTCGATAACTGACGAACCCGACTAAAAAAAGTTCGTTTGACCAAAATTGTCGGGTTGGTTGACCCTCCAACCCGAAATTGACCCGGTTTTTACCCGCCAACTCGAACTTGACCCGAAATTGACTCGAAATCGACCCGAAATTGGCCCGAAATCGGCCCGAAATCGGGTCGGGTTCGGGTTGAAGCTTTTGACCCATTTCCAAATCGTTCTAGTCAACTGCCGGGGTCGGTCGACAAACCCACACCAATTGACACACCCCTAAGTATATCTATTTTTTAAATTATTACTCATATATTTCACTTCTATCAAATTTCTAATAATTTAATCATGAAACATAAATATATGAATTCGATGATTCAAAAAATAACATGATGTTAATTTTATAAATAGCAAAAGTTTAAATGTTATATATATGAACTAAAATGGTGTTATCAATCAAATGGATCAACCAAAGTCAAAAGGCATTGATGTGACAATTTCACTTGAACTTGAGTCTCAAAGTTGAAGAGATGGATTTCGACCAAAAAAAGTTCACAAAAAAAGAAATTCAAATGAAACAACATTAAATATTCATCAAAATGAGTTCCATACATATAAAAGGAGCACAAAACTTAGGAAAAAGTTCGGCCACAATACCCCCAATTGAAATTTGATCAAGATAAATCTCCAAGCCATTGGATTAACTTTGATATAAGTAAAATACATAACTAATCAAACAAAACTCTATTATATAAAAAAAATTTCAATGACTCTGAGATCCATATTAATCAAATTTACCTAAGGATGAAAAACCCTAAATTTTAATCAAAATAAGAAAATTTGTCTCCTAAACTGTTGGTAACACTAACAGCAAACCATAATAATAAATAATAATAATATAAAGATCTGAAACTGAAAAATCATCCCATCTCACATTGATAAATACATGAGTCCTCATTTATAGTACTGTATATACACAGCCACAAATGCTTCTCAACAAAAATTAAGATTTCTCAGTAAAGTACTAACCTTCATTATGGGATTTGCTGTCTGTTATAAGTGTCCTCATGAACAAAAACTGGGTGGGAGCTGTGAGGAGGGAGCTGTGGTTGCCCTAAAGCAATGCCCTGATCACGCTGAGGGTTCCATGGCTCTGAATGCTTAGATGTTTGAAGTAATACAAAGTAAACAATCCCTAAAGAGACACTTCCAAGAGAGAGCACTGCTCCTCCTGAGAAGACACCAGGTTTCACAACATAGCAGTAATCACCAAAATACATCCTCTGATCACCTCTCTGATCATTGAGTGCCGCACCAGTCAATAGTAGAAGGAATGCTATGATGAAGATAACCCTGCAAGCCATATAAAAATAGTGAAACCAGGTAAAGAAATATGTCTTGATGTCAGAAATTTGGTAAATAATATTGATATGCGAGCAGTAATTTCTATGATGATGCTTGCATGAGTTGTAT
The DNA here is from genome assembly GCA_021442155.1 of Cymbidium sinense. Lineage (NCBI taxonomy): Eukaryota > Viridiplantae > Streptophyta > Magnoliopsida > Asparagales > Orchidaceae > Cymbidium > Cymbidium sinense. Next base: position 247,016,303 of record CM038214.1, read on the forward strand.
CTGCAAACTGGCTTAAAATCTACAGTTTTTTTTTTTTTTTTCAATGCAGATGATAAGTTTGCTCAGAGCTCTATGAGGGAGAGATGTCTTCAATTGGTGGAAAAATGAAAAATCAATGTAAAGTTAAAAGACATAACAGCAGAGAATATAAAAGAACATGCTAAGTTTTCTAGTCTATTTATAACTTATGAAGAAGCATTTTAAGCATACTCTATCTCGAATCGACCTTTGTGGTGTCGTTGTGGAGGTTGGCGGGTGGGTAGGAAGCCCTCAAAAGATATCCAATATTCAAGAGTTGTTTTATTAAGAATATTTTGAATATTTCATTATATTTCTTCAGCAATCATAGTTGTTTTTTATAAAAGGATCCACTATCATCTTTAAGTGATATTTCAGGAGAAAAGAGCTGTAAAATAAACTCCACAATTAAAATCACTGTGAAATCTGTAATATCGGAAACAATGTAGCATCAAATTCTTGATTTGTTATGTCTGTTCTTTTTATTTTATTTGTTATTGGCGATTTGAAAAAAGTCTCACCTACTTACCAATATAGATCAATTCTTACTTTTTTGTACTCAAGAATTACTTGTCCCTAAGATCAGAGAGGATCAATACGTGCTTCATATATTTTGGCTCAAGGATTGGCTGAGGTTTACCTAACCTAAAACCTTCTTGGGGAACCACCAGATTGCCTGTGCGGTGGGAGGGTACACCACCTCAACCGATTGCATCTCCTCAATGAAGTTGCTTGCTTCTTCTATGTCTAATTGGACATCTTCCACGTGACTCTCTATTGCATCTTGCCTCCATTCTGCGCTTTGTTGAGGTGATTTAGAGCTATGCTGAAGCAATCAAGAGAGTCGTTGAGGTGGTCAAGGTGGTTAGGAGTGTTTTCGAGAGGGAATTAGTGTTGTTGAGGCAGTCCGTAGTGTTGTTGAGGTGGTCAAGAGCTTTAACAAAGTTCTAGTTGTTGAGTGTGTGAGGACTACCAAGATGTCCTTATGGCTTGTCATGTGAAATGATGCCATCGAGTATATCAAACGATGTTCTGTACCTTGACGAGATGATAAATAATACTGCTGAAATGATTAAAATTGCTTGATGAGGGCATTTTATTCCTTTTGGAGAAGAATAAACAACAACAGTGCTCGTTTGAGGAATCTAGTATGCGGGTTTTGCATTCTCTAGAAAAAATAAGTTGTCAGCGAAAGCTAGTTCTACCTTATGAGTATGTAATAAATTGTGCTACAAATGCAAGGAAATTAGCTTAATTGTTGTAGAGTTTTCCTTGCTTATGTATATAGTATGTATTTGAAAAAAGGGTTCATTCTTATTATTCTTGCAATTTTAGAACAAGGCTCGTTTATCTTAATTGATCCAAATTGAGCCAACAAATTGTTGAACAGAAACATTGAATCAGATGCAAGTTGATGCCTCATTGATGTGAAGATTTCTATGAATACAATGGCAAATCATTTTATCCACTGGTTTGAATTGAATTTTGAATGAAGTATGCTTATAATGATCAAGAACTTGTTGTAATGATCATTGGTTGTTGGAATTAAAATTTGGCGAAGTGTTCTTCTTGGATCTTGCTTGATGGCTTGAGTCACATGTAACTTGGCCTCCAAATATCACCTCAACTCTTTGGTGAGGGTTAAGTATTTTGTTATCTTTTGTTTGCTTTACTATAATTTCATCTCCTTACCTCTCATACATCTACAAGCATTCACTTATCTCCCCTATCCAACCTCTCATCCAAATCACAAAGCCCCTCTTTACATTCATTTCTTCATCCTCAAGGCTAGAAGCTCTCAGAGTCGAATCTCCCCACTACAGCCAAACTCCATTCACACACATTAGGCCTCATTATATGCCACCTTACAAACCAAGACTCACCACCCAGGCCATCCCACAACCTCACCCCCATTCCAAATCCTAAAACCTACAGCTCCAGGGCTTTCTCTTCCAGGATCATTACCATTCAATTCCTCCATATCACACCCTCCCATACCACATCCCTACTTTCACCGTCTATACCACCATCCCTCCTCTAGGCCACATCCCAAAAAAACTTGGTCAAGTCCCCTCCAAGGCCAGCAAATAACACCCCGAGCCTCTCTCATTCTCGAGCATACCTCATGTCCTCTTCACTCCTCTTCCTAGCCAAACCTAATTCCTCCCAAATATTCAACTCCTCCCTGCTCCAACTACAACTAGAGCCACGCTCAATTATTCTCACTACTTAGCTCCATTGCATATGAATTTAGAGAAAGTTCATTTATGTGAGTGCAAAATATCAGCTTAACACGCTAAAGGTACCATTGTGCCAACAATTTTGAGTCAAATCAATAAAATGTACGTAGGTGTATTTTTGATAAATTGTTGAAGTGGGTTATAGTATTATTTTAAGTCTTTTCATTATTATTTCTTATGAGACATTTCTCTTGAAAAACTTGGGGATTCCATGTTCTGGTGTATTGGGTGCATATGAATTTTGGGAAAGACTGTTTACTATTGCCCTTTTATTTATGAATTTACTTGGCTTCTCTATTATGGATCAGATCCTCTCTTTTGTGGATGTAAACTCTTATTTTTTGCTTAGTTCATCGTACTTGCTTCTGATTGGTGCTTTCACATAAAAGTAAGTTGTTTTTTCCTTAACACAGTTTCAAACATGATGACAAGCCACAACCCTTTCTCACCCCTAATGGCAATAGTCGATCAAAACACCCTATGGGTGTGCAGCAACTTGAGCAGGATGGTAGTTTTTCCCCCACAAAAACTAAGGCTCCAAGAAGTCTGATCTCGAGGCCAAAAATGACCAAATATGATTCATCTTTGTTTAATTTATCCAAATTAGAACATCAATTACGGTCAGTGAGAACATCATCCAATGTAGTTTGATTGTCTTTTATAGTAATCTCAAACTGATTAAAGAAAACATCACCCAATCAGACCCTGACATAACTACCAGAAGTCGCACGGGATAATAGTCACCATATCAACACAACATCTCCAAGCAACACTCTTCTAATGCCTAAAAGCTCACTCCATTTATGTTATAAATAGATCATGAAATAATTATCACTTTCATCCTAAACTCATTTTTTTTACAATATCAATGCGTTGGAGTGAAAGCTAGAAAGGGTAGAGCTCTCAAGTGGCATTCTCCCGGTCTACCTGATGAGAAGGCCTGGCTTATTTATGATAATGTAGCTGACTAGAGCATCAATAATATCCTAGGGGCAAACAACCTCGAGGCAATCTGAAATTCTCTACGCCTGATTGTATCTAGGAAGTATAAGGCTTCAAAAGATGACATGACTCAAATGTCTCCTGGTTAAGGCCAATGTATTTTTAGCGCTCATTAAGGCTAGCAGTAAGGTTGCATTTAAGCTAATGTATAATGTCCTCAAAAGTAAAGCTTTAATAACTTCATATGTAACTATAACTAATAATAAACAACAAATTATGGTATTTATGTCCAGGTTCAAGAAAACATTACTGCAAAAGCATAAAGCTTGCATAAAGCCAAAAGTGGAATAAAGCATGTTTAACACAGTTGCCATATCATGCCCGAGTATGTATGTTCATATTCCAAAAAAAATATGGCACATTTCTGGTACAAAAATTACCAAGAAACAACGAAAGAAATCAATGCAACAGTCCAGGTAGTGTTGGCAGGATTTGTATTTCTCTTGCAGCATATGCACCCAGCAACTGTATTTATAATTGCCTGAGCCATTACAACAGCAATTGCCGATGCTAATCCAAGATATAGAGCTGGGCTCTTCGGATAGGTACATTCACCAGGTATTCGTGTCAGTACATCAGAAGCCTGGAAGAAATTGAATATTGGAGTTAGCAGACCTGCCAACAAGCTGAAGTCAACTAAACCCACCTCATGCTCAGCTTGATTAGCATCAAAACAAAACTCTATTATTACTGATCTATCATTCATCTAAACATTTGTCCAGTATGAGCTTGGCCAACTCTAAATTTGCAAGAACAAACACTTCCTAAGCCAGTTCAAAATCTTAATAAGTACTTAAAAAACCATTAAGTTTACTTTATTTTTTCTTCCTAAATTAAAACATTACAATTACAAAATCATACAAAATTTTGCAGCAATGTAAAACTCGATTTAAATTTTGTTGTCAAAATGAGACTTGCCTTTTTATGAATGATTCCTTAATCTTGATCACAACAAATAACATTCCAATGAAGAAGTTTCTATTTTTTAAATCACACCCCAAGTTCAGAAGATGGAATACTTGATAACACTGAACACAATGAAAAGAATGACCTCAAACTCTTGAAACCAGTTTCAAAATATGGTACAGAGCAATCCATTTTGTATTTAGAATCCCTTATTTTCTTAGGATCAGGTCGTGGACATATTATTTAGGTTGTTCTTAAAAACTATTATCATATCCTATAATATTATATAGCTATTTGATTATTTATTATATTTTGATTTTTTTATTCTATTTATACAAAATGGTGTCAAGGAGAGGGCCATCATCACTCATACAACCAATGTCTCAACAAGAGCTACTGAGGAAGCCATAATTGTTCCTAAAGGTCCACATTTTGACTTCATAGTGCTACGACTCAACACATCAGGAATCTTGGAGCCCCAACTCCCAACGATGTTACTCTAATCGAAATGGTGACACAAAGTGTTGCATAGACCTTAAAAGCAAATATCATAGTTTAGATCGTTCAAGAAATTTAAATGATTTAACCAACAACTCAGCCATCATCACAAGCAAATGAATCAATAAAACATGGAGCTACAAGCGCACAGACCACAATCAAGACTTAGATAAAGATATGACAACATTTCTATCGCAAAAAAGTGTTGATGATTAGTGAGAGAATCACCAATGTAATAAATTTTGACTTGGTAGATTCAAGAGATTGTTTTAGACATTAAAAGAAAATATCATAGTTTAGATCGTTCAAGAAATTTAAATGATTTAACCAACAATTCAGCCATCATCACAAGCAAATGAATCAATAAAACATGGAGCTACAAGACCACAATCAAGACTTAGATAAAGATATGACATCATTTCTATCGCAAAAAAGTGTTGATGATTAGTGAGAGAATCACCAATGTAATAAATTTTGACTTGGTAGATTCAAGAGATTGTTTATAGAGCAATATTTTCCATTGGTTGATCTCACCAAGCTGATAAACAATATCTGAATCAAAGACAATCTAGATTGCTCAAGTCATCAATTTGATCTTTCTGTTGAACAACATGAGAGACTTAAGAAGTGATAATTGCAAAATACCTGCAACTATTCCAGAATTAATATATGAATTTGAGGGCCAAATTCTTTTAATGGGGTAATACGTAAGAATCTAAGGCAAATAATAGTTTGAACCAATCAAACCAATCCAAGGATAAATTAGTCTGACCAAAACCATTGTCTCTTCTATCTCACAAACCTTACATCCCCTCTATCAGGCCTCAATCTTCACCTGGGAACTAGCAGCCTTTGCCATCTCAACTCATCCTTCTAAGGAGGCAAAGCAAGAGAATTTCTTCTCGCATCATTTTCTCTCCATCCCATCTCTCTCTCTCTTTAGTTCTCTCTGTCAACCGATGTCGAGCCTTCCTTCCCCCTTCCGAGTGAGAAGCTTTGCAATCACCAACTAAAACTCCTCTTCTTCATCATCTTAATTGTCATCTCCTTCATCGTTCTTGTCATTGTGGCTTCATCATCTTATAAGTGGGTAATATAAATTTGGTTATGTATAAATTTTTAGTAGACTAATTCTTCTACAAATATCTGCTACTTATATTAGAATTAGGTTAGTTGTATTATAATTCAAAATTAGTACTTGTGTATTTAATTTTTTTAATCAAATATTTAAGTTTAAATTAATTTATTTTATGGAAAAACTATAAGATTAAATTTAAAAATTTAGCTATCTATTTTATGGTAATTTTGCATTCAACTTGATTATGAAGTAACCTAGGTTGAGTACATTGCACCTATTTTACTTGAGAGTTTTTAATGCCTCTTAGAGGCTATTTGGTTGCCTGAAAACAGTACAGTGTAAAAAAAATTATAGTGTAAAGTGATTGTAATATATTTGAATTATTTTAAGTTATTTGGTTGGAAGCTCTATAAATACATAGGTTTGTTTTTTCTTATTTGGTAGAATGAATGTAATGCAAAGTATTTTTGGGGTTAAATACGCAGATAGTAGAAGTCATCGGCAGAATGGGCTCCTACCGATGCGGGCGAAATGGCGGTCGACAATGGTATAAGGTGGCTGGCGATGGCGGCGATGGCGGTAGGGCAGTCGTTGGGCCGATTAGCGGTGGCAAAGGTGGCAGTGAGGTGCAAGGTGGTTAGAGGTGATGGCGGTGGCAACTGGTGGTGGTGGGGTGGGGCAGGTGAGCGATCGCTGCGGTGAACGAGCAACCAAAGATAGCATGAGCAGGCTTATTCTCACTTACACAGAGCAGTGTATTTGAAATTCGACAAATTTGGGCAATTCTAAATACACGACAAATCACATTTCCAATGCATTTCAAATACACTAGAAATGCCTTGAAATTTTACTTTGTGCCATACCAACTACTCAAAAAAGTTAAAAACCTTGTATTTGATAAACACTCCAAATACATCCAATAACCCCTTAATGTGTATGTAATTAATCTAGAATCCATATTATATAAGACATTTGAGTTGAGTTCCAATTGGAAAATAGATTTTCATATTGCTCGCTTGAGATAAAATAACTTGTAGGCAAGTCAATTCTATCATTGATATTCAATTATTCAATGTCCATATTTAATATTCATATTGAAAATCAAATAGCATAGATAGTTTATTTTGATTTATTGCTCAGAAATTCTTGTATACTAAATTAATTCATGCTTTGATATGTAGATATTCATTATCTCCGATAAATGTAATAAGTTTTAATTCATGCTTTGATATGTAGATATTCATTATCTCCGATAAATGTAATAAGTTTTATTCCTACAACTAATGTTTTGATATGTAGATAACACTAGTCATATTATTCATAAAGTGTTATTGAATATAAGCTTATGATATTTTAAAGAAAGATTTACATACATATACACAATTCTTATACATTTACATATATAACCCAAAAGTTAAATTTACTTATCTAACATTTTTCTATGCTTGAAAAATGATAATTTCATTTTTAAAAAAATGAGTAATGATAGTATTTTTGATGTGACACTGAAGATTGAGATGTTATATATATAAAAAATTAAAGTTTATATGTTATATATGTAAATATATAAGAATTGTGTGGAATGTATGTAAATCCCCCTATTTTAAAATAGTATGCTTGTGTGGAGTGATGTGCAAGTCAATAAATATCTTTTGGATGTTGGCTAGCAGGGTCATTGGTCCTACAGAGTGATAACTCTATTGACAATCATTGGATTTCCATAGATTAACTTTTCAGTTTCAGGGCATTATCATAAAATCAATTATAGATATGTAAATAGATATACGTCATATATATATATATATACCTGATATGATTGTATATGAAGATATTAGAATAAAATTACATTGCTTACAATTTATCATACACAATGATCATGAACCTTACTATACTAAAACCCATCTTATAATAAGTACACTTTTCATTTATACTACGTAATATTACTCTTAACCAAATAACTTGATGATACTCATTACACTGTTATGATATTAAAAATCATTTTTTTATTGTTCATGTTGCATATCGTAATATCTTACAATTTATGATTTAATAAATGAGTTACTATTGGATTTAAGTGATCAAACTCACTTGTTATAAAATTTCTCTTTTAGTAAGTTCACCATAAGAGTGGACTTTTTAATAAAGTTCATTAAGGGTTTTGGAGTTTATGTAGTTCAATTAGTAGGTTTTATTTATATAATTATTGTTTCTATATTTTTTTCATTAGGTAATATTTTCACTTCTTTGTTGTACTATTGTTATCAATTCTATTAATACAATAAAATAGCATTTGCTTTCATTTGTTTACTCTCTTAATTACTTATATATGGCCTTTCTCTTGAGTACAATTATGTTTAAATCAACCTTAACTAATGAATTCATGTTTCGATTTTTTTTTTTCTTTGATAGCATGCCTAAGTTCAAAGTTTGATTGAAGTTCAACATCAAAACAAATATCTTATCTATATTGAGTAATAGAATTTATAATATAAGACAATAGGCTATATTCAACTTCTTAATTTCATTTAAGTTTTATTACAATTGTTTATCTATATTTCACTTTAAAAATGTTTACTAAACAAATGGTCAGCTCACTAGCTAGCTAAACCAACTTGGCCAAACTATCTAGGGGTTTAGCAACACAATTAGAGCGATCAAATGCAATAGAACTTGACCTTTCAGCTTAAGCAAGTTTATAAGAAGTTGGCCTGTGTGCATGGATGATATGATTCCTAAGAACTTAGCCATTTTTCACCCATTTTTGTTAAAGCTTGTTGACTACAGAACAAAAATGTTTCTTTATAAGACCCCACTTAGTGGGATAAAAGCTTGTTGTTGTTGTTGTTGTATAAGACATTTTCCTCATCCTTGAGCATGACATTCACAGATTTTGAAGCGACAAATTTACCCATAGAGTGATGAATATAATAAAGGTTTAGGGCATATAAGAAAGAACAATAAAATATGAACCAAGATATACAAATATTGGTAATAGTTTTGCTTCTCAATCAGAACTACGTTTAATAGCACTAAAATGATTCTACAAAGCACATACCCACAATCTTTTTTAAGAGATCAATATTAAACCTTATAAAAAAATAAATGTGAAAGAAGAGGAGCTAGGAGAACTGGTTAATTACAAGTACAAGACAATAACTGAAAATTATATGGGAATATAACATAAACTATATCCACAAACTAAACACTCTTTTGAGAAAATCATGAAAATAATCCAATTTCAAGAAAATATCAATTTAAAATAAAACATACTCTTAGAAAACCATCAGAAAGATTAGAACACTAAACAAATTATTTATAAGAAGAGAGCTAGAGGATGGAAGGAAGTTTATGCTAGAGCTTATAACTGCAGAGCAAAAAAATGTTTAAGGCCAGATTTTGTTTAGGTAACTATAGAATAAGCAAGATTTGGCAAGCCAATTTGGGAAGAAAGTACCTTCCATCCCACTAATGAAGATTTCCAATGAGCTAATAAAGAACCATTCAACTTTTAGAAGTTCAACTAAAACAAGATGTTTAAAAATTTAAGAATTCTAATACATATCGATTATAAAATATTTCAAAATCTTGCAATAAGCAAACACAACTTTTCAGTCCACAAATTCCTAATAATTCTAATGTAGATAAACCAAAAACTCAAAATAATTTTAATGTAGATAATAAATCATTAATTTTCTACTAGAAGCAACAATTACAATGCAGAGCCCCAGAAATTCATGTAACGAATTGAAAAATCATGCATAAATATTGCAACAAACTTGAAATAAATCAAACTAATAACAAGTTTTATTTAAAAAAAACATTTATAAAAAAAGTCCCCAAATGAATTCTCTCACTTGTACAAAGAAATATATAACCTCTCCCAAAAATCTTTAATCTCCCAATTAAGAACTTGATTAGCAGCAATGTCATATCCAATCATGAAGTTTATTTAGAATTAAACACAAGAACCTTGTTTATTTATAATAAATAGATCCTTTTGGAAATCATGTTAAATAAATAACACCCTATCAAAATAGATATAAAGGGTACAAGTCTTGCCCATGAGTAAGTCATGGGTAGCAGGTAAAAAGGAAAGCCACAAGATTGTTGAAACCTCCATAGCACTGAACACTACAAAGCCGCAAGTCCTACAACATAGATCTCCCAATTGTAATTTGAAAGCAACAAGACTCGTGATCATAAAAGAAAAATCACAGCTCACAGATACTCACACCGCTCCACTTGCTTTTGCTCTAGCTCTCATTTCTCTATATAGAGTTGCACGCCACAATATCAAAACTTTGTCCTTGGTTTGCTTCTCTTTTCCTCCTCATGACATTTTATACCAAAAAAGCTTGTTAGAAATAGCACTTGGAAGAGGAAAACTAGTTTTAAAGACGTAAGAAGGGCAGAGCTACTCAATCTATCATGCATGAAAAATTTTAACTTTAAGGAATTGCCTAGTAGATAATCATTTAGGTATATTTGTATTTTATGCAAAGAAATCCATGAATCATCAACTACAGACCCATCGTTTCACTTACTACGCTATATATTAATAGCCACCATCATTAATGAACATGATTTCATCTTTGATAATACCTTGAAGAACAAGATCAATAATGACAATTAAATCATCACCTATAGACCTACCTTTCAATTAAAGATATAAATTAGTATCCACCATTATTAGTATTTAGTAGACACAATTTCATCTTTCAATGAAACCTTCAAGAACAAGGTTGATATGGTAAGAGAATCATGACATATAGGCCTGTTATTTCACTTTAATAGTTATATTTTATTATATGTGATCATTAATTGACACAATATTATCTTCGATAATAACGTCAAGAATAATGTCAGTATGTAGCTTAATTTCTATGTATATCATGTGTTGAGTGTGAATTTGAAAAAGGGGGGGAAAAAGAAAAGAAAATTCAACATATTCATTAGAAGTTCATGATATTTAGCAAATTAAATATGTTAAAAACTAAATTAAAATTTCTAAGATTTCTAACTGCGAGCATTCATGAGTTATATTAGAAATAATAAATCCAATTAAAAATTTATTCAAAAATAAATTGATTGTCTGTACAAGCCTAAGAACTCTCTTTATAATAAAAAATATCTTTAAAAGCCTATTAATGAAGTAACATCTCTTAAAAACCCTATTAATTAACATCCCTTTGTACAAGGCCATAAGTCTCATTTATAAGTCATCAGTAATAGAAAATGTAGAAGTGAAACGATCATGAAAATCATGATAGATTAGAAGTAACGAGTCCCGCAACGTAAACCTGAAAGTCATGGCACAAAGGCTGCCACTAACACCATTATTGATTAACAAGGTGTTAAAAGGTAAGAGGAAGAGTTAGGAGAGAGAAATTTTGAAATATGAAACAATCTGGATAGGGCAATGGTTGTAGATGGACAAATCAATGATCATGTGGCTGAATGGTACGGCCAGAAGAAGAAAACAACAGCTGAATTGCAAGGACAACAATTGTATTGCAGTTTTGCGATAGGACTTTGACTGGAAAGCGATGTGGAAGGTTTTTGAGGATAAGTATTCGATTTACCACCTTTTCTCAATCAAGATACAACTTGATGAATTGATTACAACCCTCCAATTAGTGGAAAATAAAGAGAGTAACTCTCTATGTTTCAAACAGCACAACTCAAAATAAAAGTCCCTAATACAAGTCTCAAGCAGCTATTTATATCATTAGCACCTAGCACAAACCCTAATTATAAAATAAATAAGCAAAAATAAATAAACTGATCACATCTGGCATGGCAAAACATGGACCCGTTGGATGGAACCTTGGCTAATCTAACAATTGCAAGTCTCTAACTCACAACTCCCCTATGACACGCTATTGTGGGATCCAAAAATTCGCCACCGATCTCTTTTGGAAAACAAAAAGAAAAGAGTTGTTTAAGTGTTTGATAATTTCGAGAAAATGAATAGTAGATAGACACTACACAGAGATTTAGCTTCTCATTTGGTGAACTTTTTTTTATATCTGTTTCATAAGCTATAAGTTATACTAATTACCTCCCACGAGAAAATAACAAGGTCGTTAAACGATAAAATTGGTGGAGTTTTTTATGAAATTTATTATTTTAATTTAATGATGATGGCCAGGATCGCATCGCGTGCGTCGTCGCGATCCTCTGTCCAGTCGGTAGAAGGAAACTCGATGATCGTCAAAGAATGACAACAGAAAAGTTGTGAAGAGTTTGTTTGACAAATATAAGTCCTTAGCATAGATTTTTACCCAACCAAATACATTCTACATTTCACAAATAAAGAAAAGCCGTGAACATAGGCCGTGTATAATTTATGTGCCATATGAACCACACCGGTCAGCTTTAGTATATGCATATGATATCAGCAAAATCACACGACGAGGACAGCCAGCCTTTACGCTTTAAGAATATTTGAGTGTGAAGGTAGTTAATTTAATCGCAATTTTGGAAAGAAAAGTTTTCTTAATTTTTGATAAACAAATTGAGATTGATTTTTTTTTAAGTTTTAATTTAAATAATTCATTTCATTTTTATTTATATTTTTATTATTTTCTTTGAATTTTGATCGTTTGATGATTGATTTCAATATATGATCATTATCATTGAAATTTTAATTATAATTAGTTCTCGATCATATTAATATCAATCGATAGGCTCATCTACTGCTCGATTTTCTTTGAGGATGAATTCATTATCTCGAAGTATAATCCTTCAAACTCATTTATTTGGGATCGGGTTTGAGACTTTTCTTCCCGAAATTTGAATTTTAATTTATGCTTGATTCATATCTTATTATATTTACGTATCGATATTATTAATTTGAAATTCTTATAATATCAAATTTTTTTTGTTAACTACAAGACCAAACCGGATGTATAGATCTGCTCTTTGTATTACACATTACTTGATACATATAAAGTATCTCTTTTAAAAATTTGTATCATATAAATGTCGAAATGTAGGCCAATTTAAAGTTTAGTTCATATGATATTTTTAGGTTTTAAATGAGAATTTGACACATAATAACACAATAAACATTCGAAGGATTTGTACCCCACCAGAGGATTTGTTGTTGTTGATTGTTGTTGTTGTTGTTGTTGTTAAACGGATCAAAAGGATGCAGAAGATACGTCTTTTATTTGATTTAGTAATTACTTCAACATATGTAGTATCTTTTTTTTTTTTTTTGAAAATTTTGCATTAAGATGTAAGTGAAATTTATATCAAATTTTATTTTTTGAGTTTTGTTGACACCAAGATCAAAGATCCCAAAATATATACGTTCTTGTTTATTTATTCAGATTTAGATCACATGTCTTTCTAGATATTTGATTTATTGGATACTTCATTTGGGCCAAATGAAGTAGGAATCTAAAATAGACATAATTATTTGATTGGGAATGATATGCACTTCATTTGGTAAAATCTTTATGCCACCAATCAAGGAAAAAAATGAAATAAATTATTTTGGACTCATTTTGATCAATCATGAAGTAGACTAAAATATTGATTGAAAATAAGATATCATAATGCCAAAATCCTTTCGCCACAAATCAGAAATATAAATAAATTATTTTGAGCCACCGATCAATCAAAGTGACCTAAAATAGACTTGGCGTGATTGAAAATAAGATATATAATGTAAAATCTCCTTTATCCCAAATCAAAAGAAAAAATATGAAATAAATTATTTTGAAGCCCATTTGATCAATCAGTAAACCTAAAATAGACTTAGATTTGATTAAAATAAGATATGCATAATGTTTGCCAAAACCCCTTTTATGCCACACAAATCAAGAAAAAAATAGGGATTGAACCGAATATTTTGAGCATTTGATCAAGTAAAATGTTATTGATGTAAGATAAAGATCCATTTATCTAAGAGTATGTTATGAATCATAGGCCAAATACCCTTTTATGCAACAAAATGATATGAGCTAAAATAAATCACTTTGAGGGTCCATTTAATCAACTATGAAGTAATGACCCAAAAGTAGATTTAGGCATTTAGAAATCTTCTCCATGTAACAAATCGCTAAGGAAAATGAAATAAATTATATTTTAGACCCATTATACTATGATCCATAACCCATGTTTCTTAATAATGGGAGGAGAGACAAAGATATGAGTAGATATGTCATTTAAAGACAAGTGGATTAATTAAAATTTACCTCCTTCACATGCGCAGTATCATAAATGTAAGCCCATTAAATTATATTAAGAAGAAAAAAAGAGTTTATTTTCCTTTAAATCCATTCCTCTTTTTTTACGACATTATAGTGATAATGATGCAGCATACCACATGTCCATGTGTGATATGACAAATGACATGAATTTAGATAATTTCTCAGATGCAACTTAAAGAAGACCATATATACAAGCATAATGAATGAAAGTTTATAAATAAGATAGGATTCACTCATGAAACTTACTCCTATCTTCCTCTTCTCTTAGTACTAATCCAAGTTCTTTCAATCTTGCAAAAGGGTTAAGTTATGACTTGTAAGTTCTTTCTAACTTGATAATTTTCTATTTGATATCTCACGATATACGTTGTCAGAAATATTTTTTTTATTTTCAAACTGTTTAAGCACACGTCCAACATGTAACATGTCAAGCTAAGTAGTTTTAGATGAGCATTAAATAACGATATCATAATGCACTTAATGGATAACAGATGATGTAAAAATCACACATAAGATTCATGTTTAACATAAATAAGCATTGATCAATTCATGTTCATGTTGTATTTAGAAATGTTTTGCATGTTATTGAAATTAAAGCATAAGTATCAACTCACGCCATTTGCCACAAAAATAAGATACCGCATGATAAATTGAAGATAAGATTCACATTGAGATAAATAAAATTTTAAGAACATGACAACTTAAGCATTTCATCCCTTTCTTTCTTTTCTTTTTTTATAAATTTTGTCACTCATCCCTCAAAAGAGGCTTTCTGACTGTCTTCCCACCACGAAAGACGTGTATGGTAGTGTGCGGAGACACCGCTGACAAATTTATTTGTCCACCACGCCAAGGTGAGGTTAGACATCATAACATTTATCATGTTGGAGAAACGAGTAGGACTTATAGTAATAGATTTAAAGCTGAGTATATAAACATACTTAAATATTGCAAGAAAATAAATCTTTCTTTTTTTTAAACAAAATTCATATCCACCGCGATATGAGTCGAGAGGCCGTCTACCACGCCAAGAAAGGCGTATGGGTGGAAGTCGTGAGACACCATGAAATTTTTTGCCAAGAAAGGCGTGTAGACATCATAACATTTTCCCTACCATAGAAACATGAGTAGTACTTATATAATAAAAATATTTATATGTATTCATATATATATTTAAGTAATATCATCAGAAAATAAATCTTTCCTCCTTTTTTTACCATTAAACAATTCTCCTCCACCCCCGCGATGCGCATGAGAGGGTCACTACCACGCCAAGCGTTGTATGGATGGTGAGAGACCTCACCAAATTTCACCACGCCAAAGGCGGTATGGGTTAAGATAAGATAACAACAAGTTTCCTATCCATGTTGGAGAAATATGAGAGACTTATAAGAATAAATTTCCAGATTTGCATAATAAAAAAAAGAAAGTTGTTTCATGTATATTTAATTAAGAGCATAATAATCAAAACACAACCCGCCTCCACCTGCACATGAGAGCACCACCACGCCAAGTGTATGCAGATGTGGATGTCGAGACACCACGACCAAATTTTGATAAGATAGCATTTCCTATTAACAAGATATCAAAATGATAAAACATAAATATGCAAGAATGAAACCCATAGGGAATAGCAAGTATATAATTCCTTTTCTTTTAATTTCATATTTCCTTTTCGATTTCATTCTAGTATATGAGAGAAAACAAATGAAATCCATAAGAGATAAGATATATAGTATGACATAGTCCCTTTCCATTTAATTTCGCTTTTTTTTATTTTCGAGATTTCATTCTACTCATATGCAAGAGAAAACAAATGAAATCCATAAGAGATAGTATGTATGACATAGCCTTTGATTAAAATGATTTCATACCACATTTCTACAACAATTCCATAGATTTTTTCTTAGGTAAAACTATGTCAAGCAAGTGTAGTACTCTTCAAAAGCAAATCTACATTTTCCTTTAGATAAAATATTTTCAACAAAGTAGATCATAACTATGAAATGAAATAATTTTCCTTCCCACTATGTGGATCAATTAGATTACAGAAAACATAAAAAGTCAGCTTCATTGACATTTGAACAGTACTTGGATAATTCAAGTTTTTTTTATATATATATATATAAAGTAGAGTTGGGGTAATGCTGAATTTGCTATTCCTATAAAAGCTTCATCAAGAAAGAAAATTTCAGATGAAATTTTTAAAGAAGTTCAGTCACAAGATGTGAAAGAAATCCCTGAAGAACATCCAGCTAAGTTGAAGGATAGTTTAGAGGAACAACCTGATCGTCTCACAAGCTTCTCATCAACTAACTTTGTTCATAACTCAAAGAGGAATAGAGCCCAAGATGTAAACCAGTTGGACCACAGAAAACAGAAATGAATTGCAATATGTTTACCTTTTGGAGCTATGTTATGAGAACAAGAGCAATAGAATACTTAGCTTGTCCGTTAGGAGCAACAATAATAAGTTTAGAGAAACTTAAAGGGTTTAGAATTCTTCGGCGAATTGGATGATGAACCATCGGCCGTCCCAAGAGGAAACAAAGCAATACAAATATATAGCAATTCAGAGGTAGATAAGTAATTGATATAAAATACAAAAGCACATAAACCAACATATCACACAACAGAGGAGGAGAAAACCTCACTGCAAGGCCCCGTGGAGAGGAAGCAGAAAAAGGAAAGGAGGAACCCAAGCAAAGAGAATGAGCTCTCGACTCAACCTTAAGGAGAAAACAAGAAACTGAAAGCTTGTAGCATAAATCCAATCATCTTAATTTCATGCTATTGAAACCCGTAAAACAAGTCCAACCATAAAACACAAATGGAAGAGGAATCGCATTTCCTTCAAGAAAACCCACATAGCAAAATATAACTTAGATTGAAACAAACAACGGGAGTTTCAATAGAGGGGCTATCGGAAGAAGATCTCGATTTCTAGTGTTGCTTCAACCGAGAGAGGAGAAAGGAACCGCAGGGGAGTTCGGCCAAGTGCAACAAGAGGGAGAAGGAGCCAGGAGTTCGGCCTACTGCCGGGATGACGTGAGTCACGAGAGCGAGAGAGGAAGAGAGGAGACTTCAGAGCTTTAGAACGAGAGAGGGAAGAATGAGAGTCAAAGAGCGATTTTCCTTTAGTTAACCGCTTAATCCTATTGGCCAAACGAGCGGCGTGTTATTTTTCATTGGTCGAGTGGCCGGTGTTAGGTAAGGATTAAGGGGTTTACTTAGGTTAATTAGTAATTAATTAATTAGCCCTTATTCATATTTTCATGAATCACCCCAATAATAAACCCCAATACATGGTATTTCGTTCTTAAACGAACGGCGATTTCAATGACGGGTCGTTTGACAATGACGACGATTGGAGCAAAATTAGCTTAAATTGCGACGCCGTCGCATTTGAATTAATCGATGTTACTTTGCGAATCGAATCCGGAAGGCATCGTTTGATAAAATTCGACGCGTTAAATGGCGCGATCAATTCGAACGAGGCCGTTTCGAACCGCAGTTATAATTTCATTAAAAATTGATTTTAATTATTTAATTGGTCATTAATTGATATATTTATTTAATTAATTTTGATGCTAATGATTATGAAGTCAATTTTGATCGAATCGAATTTAATTGATTTCGATCGCGATTAGGGGTTTTAACCTCCACCTCATTTATTTAATTTCAAGTACATATAGTGGCCACCATATCATTCTCCTCAGGCAAGAGAAGCTTCGCCTTCATCATCAGAAACATCTGAATCTTCAAAGTATGACGATAAGTCAATAACATAAAATGTGGCATAAATATTATAATCAACCGACAAGTCTAGGCATTATTCCTAATCCACTTGATGACTCTAAATAGACAATTAGCTTTGGTTTAAGGCTTCCCAAAAAAGCCTACAAAATACCTTTCTTTCTTCCATCTCCATACCAAATCACCTTATTTGAAAATCATAGCTTTACTAGACTTATTAGCATGTTTCTAATAGTTAATATTCGGTTTGATAGTTTCTTTCCCAACTTACTCATGTAAGATCCGGATCTCCTTGACTTGGATCTCTGCATCATTACTAAGCTCGATGACTAGAAGGATGAGCACCAATTCCATAGTTGTGAAAAGATTATGCCCAAGCTACCTCAAAATGATTGTGACTTATGGACTGCTTAGTGGATCAGTTGTAATCAAGCTCAACCTAAGAAAGAATAAAGTCTCACTGTTTAAAGTTCTTACCAACAAAACAATTGAGAAGATTTTCCAAAACTTGGTTCATCCCTTCTATCTACGTATCTATCTATAGAGTTTCATACTTAGCTAATCTATAGAGTCCTCCAAAAATAGCTTGAAAAGTTCATATTTATGTCTAAAGTGATGTTTCTACGCACATCATGAAGATGGATTATCTCCTTGGAATATAGATCTACAATATGTACGTCATCCATCGTTTTATGGTATTGTATAAAGTGTGTCATATTGAAAAAGAAAGCTACTACCACTCTAACGGAATCCTTATTCGATTATATGTGTGGCAAGCCCACAATAAAATCCATACTCACATCTAACTATGATAACTCTAAAACTAAAAATTGAGTATATAGACTCATACTCGACCATTAGGTCTTGGGCATGTCACATATCTTGCACTATTGGCATGTCTCTCTATGTCTTATGTCTGTTTAAGCCAATCAAAATTCTCTTTCACCAAATAAAAGAATCTTAACCTTACCAAAGTATTCGACCAAATCACCATTGTGATATTCCAGCAAAATAACTTCTCTAAGTGAATATCAAAGAATGCAAATGAATGAATAGATAACAATCAATATAGTGAAATAGTTTATGTGCCCTATCCTAACAACAAGCCCAAACATCCTAAAAGTCATCATCAGTGGAGTGGCGATTCTTCATCATCTCGAATCTTACTAACTTTGACTATATGATAATGATCAACAAAAAATATTGGCTCAAAGCATCAACTACCTTATTTTGGCTCTCTGGTTTGTACTTGAGCACAAAATGAAAAGAAGGGAGGAACTCCACCCTTGAGGCCTGTCTCCCCTTTAGTTTTATTTGAGCCTTTGACTATTCAAGAATCTCATAACTTTATAAGTTGTGTAGAGGGTGAATTCACAAATATGATGCAATGGTTGAGGACTCTAGTGATAGCATTAAATACCTTAAAGTAGGTGAAATATTTCCACTTTGAGTCATTTTACTTCCCACTAAAATAAGCGATGGGGGTGTCTATCTTGATTCAACACCACTCCAATTCCCATATCAGAGGCATCACACTATGCTTTAAAGGCCTTGTTGAAGTCTGGTAGAGCTAGAATAGGGGCCTGAGCAACTTGGTGTGTTAGTGCCTTAATTCTAGCTTATGCCTCAACTAACTAAGATAATTTGTCATCTTAAGGAGCTCGATCAATGGTGTTGTTAAAAAATTAAAATTCTTGATGAATCTCCTATAAAATAACGTCAATCTATGGAATTGGCGCACCTAGGCAAAGACTGTGAGCTGTGCCAATTCACAATAGCCTCAATCTTAACTAGGTCCATCTCAATATCAATTGTTGAAATAATGTAGCCTAAAAAGCTTGTAAGCAAAGTAAAAAAAAGTGACATTTCTTCGCATGGTCATACAACATCTTTTTTCAAAATTCCAAAAACCTATCTCAAATGTTGTAGGTGATCCTCTACAGAATGGCTATACACTATAATATCATCGAATTAAACTACCACAATTTCTTCAATAAAGGCTCGAAGAATCTAGTTCATTTGTCGCATGAAGTTGATCATGGCATTTGACAAACCAAAAAGTATGATTGTTCACTCATACAACCAATACCAAATCTTAAAGGTTATTTTTCACTCTTCTTCAAGTCTCAACTAAATCTAATGATCTCACTGTGAAGATCAATCTTAGAAAAAATGAAAGCCCCATACAACTAATCCGATAAGTCATCCAACTATGAAGGAACCGATATTTTATGGCAATTTTATTTTCAACCCTATTATTAATAATCATATGCCACAATCCATCCTTCTTGAGCACAATCAAAGTTGGTATAGTACATAGACTAGTGTTCTCACAAACAAACCATCTAGCTATCAGATATTCAACCTGCATTTATAACTCTTCATGCTCGGCAATTTGCATCCTTGAAACTTGCTCCTTAAGAAGGTAAAAAAAAAAAGTTGAAGAATAAGAATTCAAAATATTCCAAATAGAATTATAATATAAAGCTATGTCTACACAAAATGAGTAACCCCCCTGTTGCACTCTCCAAAAACAAAATAAAAGAGTACTTGTTTGCATTGTGTGAGGAATGCAAGGTTCGATCCATGCTGCGATTAAGAACACCAAGTGTTGTTATCCTTGCTCTGGAAGAGGAAGTTGATGACATTGAGATTGTCCCCCTTAATGTCTCAAACATCCAAGGCTCATGGATCCTCTTAATGGAGAGGGTTGAAGCAAGCTCCATTTGTGAAGTCCCTAATACAAGTCTTAAGTAGCTATTTATATCATTAGCACCTACCTAAACCTTAATTATAAAATAAATAAGCAAAAATAGGTAAACTGGTCAACTTTAGTGTGGCCAAACATGGACCAACTAAATGAAACTTGAGCCACCAGAGCATTGCGGATCTCTAATCAATTGCTCCCATGTAACATGTCATGTCACTAAGTCCAGCAATCATAATAGAAGGCAAAACCATAACTCATAGTTGCATCACGTTTCTCCTCTAACTCGTGCTCTCACATCATCATCCCCTTGTAATATAGCTAGCCACAACACTTATTCCTTGATTCCCCTTTCTTTGCCTCCTCACATCACTAGCATGCAAAAGTAGCTCCCAAAAAATAGCTTTTTAAAGGAAACCTAGTCACAATAATCAAATAAGAGAGTTTTGCATCACCAAGGTTTTATCAAGTCCTAGGATTTCATCTATTAAATCCTCATTAAATAGGCTAGCAAGTGTTTTCATTTTCTTACAAGATATTTTCTCCTAGGAATTTTGATGGAAACCTTCATTCACCATCATTCACCATCATTGCCAAATATCTTGTAAAGTGCTTTTGAACTCTCTTAGCTCTTTCTTTGGAGAGTTTTATCATAAGATTGCTCCAAACTTATACGCAATAATCTTTAAGATTCAAAACATGTGGCCATACAAATTACCTCTTGGGAGCCCATAAGGACAAAAATAAATAGTGAATAATAGCAGTGAAATGATCATTTAAGTAACAACAAATCTTAATTATAGATCATTTTTTGGTTAATTTCAATAGTAAGTTATTATGTTGTCCTCATTTAAAATTGCTAAAAGAAAATATGAATCATTCAACCAAAATCATTAGTAGCATCATCATTACTCTTATCCCAAAATCTCCATGCATACATGTTGAGTCGTGAATGAGATATTAAACTTTTTTTGCACAAATCTTTTTGCATGACTTCTAGTCATGGTGAGTCCATTTTTCTCACTAATTCATTCAATTTAGTTTTATTTATCCATCTTGTTAGTTTGTCTTGCACCTTTCTTTGTACATGACTAAACCACATATGGGTATTTTTTTGATTACATTATCATTTAAAGATGCTACTTTACTTTATCTATCATAATCACTTTTAATCTTTCCTTGATTTCAAACACATTCATCTCAACATTCTCTTTCAATTGCACCTAATTTGCTTATTAGTGGTGTCTTCATCAGCCACCACTCACAACCATACAAGATGACTCTTGTAGAGAGAAAAACATATACTCTGCAACATTACCTGCCTGCCCCAGTTAATCGGTTAGTGGTAAGTGTTATTATGCTACTCTCCTTTTCTCAAGAAAAATAAATTATTTTAAATTGCAAGATAAACTACACAGCATAGCATGGAAGGAACAAAGCTAACATGTAACAATGACATGATCCCACATATTTCATAGTTGAACTAATTAGCTACTGGTAGTTAGCATTTTGACCAATGACCACCCTCATGTACTAATACATCAATCCCACACATAAGAAGTAATATTGCACTTAAGCCTGCACAAGTATCCTGTCCACTTAGCATTACGCGAAATCACCAAAGTGTCTTATGTTAATCCGATTAACGACTCTTACCACAACATGTGAGCATTTTAAACGCTATCAATAAACCTACTATTCATATTTAGGACCTGCTAAAGTTTTAGCGCCGACAAATCCCTCAAGTCTCCGTCTTCCCAAGTAAAGAGACATGCATATAAAAACAACTGCGGTTGATATACAAAAAAACAATGTTAATGTATAAAAATAATATAGGACTCTTAAATGTTTTCCAAATGTCCAATACAAAGTATCTGGAATCCTTAAATAATCCACAATTGGTAATACATTCCATCCGTTACACAACAAAGCATCAGCATTTCACACGTAAACGAGCTAAGAAAAACAAAACAAAATGTGCTATATATTATTGTTAGGTCAACTGTCAAGATCACGAGTTCCATCGGCTGTACCTTAATTTTAAAACTACGCTTAAAGAACCAAGAATTTTTTTATGAAGACCGAGTCAAAGAATTAGAAGATATTGCTTCTATCATAAAATACATACAATAAGAGAAGGATAAAAAGATAAACTAGCAGACAATAATCATCAACAAACATTTACGATGAATAACCATCAATCCAGTAATAAATCGAAGATTTACAAATCCTAAACTAGAAGATAGAGGTATATCAGAAAAGAAAGCCAAGCATTATTGCAAACAGAAACTTCCCAATCAAGTATTTTATTTTTACACTAATAAAACAACCCCATCCTAATACATTCCCATTACTGCACGACAGATGCGAATACACATCACCATCAAGCCAAGAATCTCACCAGAAATCTTCAATATCTAAGTAACATATGCCAACTACCCATAAATTTTTATGTTTCTCAGTCAAAAGAATAAGAAAGATGACCTCGCTACCGGAAGAAATCACTAATAGAGTGAGAGATCATTATCGTTTATCTATTCAAGATAACTTGCGTAACTAGAGAAGATCGCAGAAGAACTCTTTCTCCAACAAGGAAAAGCCTGCGGAAAGGGGGAGAGAGCTGGGCTGACCTTGACCCTCGTCGCCTCTGCAGCAAAGCCAAGAGCAGACGAGAGAAGACCAAGAAATCCCACGATGCCACAAATCACCAACACCTTCCTCTCCATCCCTCCTAAATCCAAACCTACTCTCTTGCTCTTTCCCTCACACCCTCTTTCACCCTCACTGCTTTGCCACTTTATTCTGGTGGAGAAGAAGACGACAACCGCTTTCAGTGAGAGCCGAAAGTGAGAATTTATACCGTGGGGACCATTATTGCTCTCTTTTAAATATATATTATTTTTAAATTTAAAAAGCATACACCAAAATTTAAATTTTATATATATATTATGCTTGTAAAAAGGAATTTACATACATACTACGTTAAACATTAATATTTACAAATTTAACACCTAAACTTATTAATTTACAATTTTAACACCTAAAACATTCTAACACAAAATTACTTTCGGTTCTCCCGTAACTCCCTCAGATTCGTTGTTTTGACGTTTAGGTGTTGGAGGCGTTTCACTTCGATGCTCGGGATTGAAAGGCTGATGGTCTTCCTCGAGCTCCGTGCTAGCGGTGTTGGAGCGTTCCGTTGGTAGCTAGGATTGAAGTGCCTTCTTGAGTGGTTGGGTTTGATTGAAGATTAACGTCTTGGCTCTTCCGCATTTTTCCGTAGCCATCGGCGATCTTCTTCAAGGCGGTCCACAACAGGAAAACGGGGTTTGATTGACGATTAACGTCTTCGGCTTTGCCCGCATTTTCCCCGTAGCCATCAGCTATCTTCTTCAAGCTTCCTGTCAAGGAAAAGGAAAATTGCAAGGTATCGTTTGGTATAGGACTTGTGAGAAGGATAATTATTATTAAAAGTTTCATTATAATTTGCTTCATATAATAGTTTGAAGTGATTCATTCGGGTTTTGAGATCATTGTTCAGCTTTTGCAACTACATTTGTTCTCGACCGGTTGAAATATCTCCTCTAGCTAAACCACACAACGGTATGCAGTTTTGAATGATTCATATAAAATATGCTATTGTTTTGTGAATCTACTTTTTGCTGCTATAATTTTTTGTTGTGTTCTCAGATTTCATTTGCTGTTTTAGAAGACTAGATATCTCCAACATGTTGTTGATTCATCCCTTATTACTTCTTGCAGTAGTTGTATACACGATAGTGTTTCTCATTCATTTTAAAGAATAATTTAGTTTTATCTTTGACATTTAGGATTGTAAATAGGTATAAATTCTAAACTCGTTATTAGATTTCAATTTACTTATTAAGAATTTGAATCTTGATTAAATTACAATAGATTAAATAATTTGAATACTATTTGAATCATGGTTCAATACTATTCTCTTAGTATTTGAAAATAAATAATGCTTCTTTTGTTAATTATATTGGATTTTCGCTTATATGGAATCTTGAGAAATTATTTTCTACTTACATCGGTGAAGTTGACTAAATTTTAATTTAAAAGCAGATATGAGTCAGTGGCTATATGTAATCTTCAAATTTGGTGGACATTGGGTTGAAAGAGAACAAATAGAAGTAAATATGAAGGCGAAAAACAAACGTTAAGCTTGAGAAAGACCTAATCAATTTTATTGTGCTTAAAGAAAATGTGGAAGGAATTTGCCCATGGCTACAAGGATATGGATTTAAGTTATATTATCATATTTTTGACATCTCCAAAGGAATATAGACTTATTGAAAGTGATGTTGAAGTTTTGCAAATGATTGAGGAGTATTTTGCAAGTATCAGGTTGAGGTGGTGGTTTTGCACGAAGATAATGCAAATAACACATTGTCACAGGATAGAGATGTTTCTTTTCATAGTGACATGCTTGAGTGCAATCATTCCTATCCCAACAGTATTGATGTTTCTAACTCTTTACTTGATGAAGTTAACGATGCAGAAGCTGTAACAATCGGTGCATGTTTTCAAGATTCAACAACTTTCAAACAAGCCTTACGAACCACTACAATTATAAATAATTTTGGGATTAAGATCAAAGCTAGTGATAAAACCCGTATATTCTTTACTTGCTCATACAAAGATTGTCCATGGAGAATTAGAGCATCGGTTTGTCGATGGCCAAACATTTGAGATTAAGAAATATCTACATGCATACATGTCCCGGTATTAATAGAGGGGAATAGATTGGCAACTTCCTCGTGGGTTGCCCAAGAGATACAAGATATTGTGAAGAAGCAACCAAATATTCCTCCAAAACATATCAAAATAGCTTGTCGACTTTTGGGTTATCACTACCATACATGAAGTTATGGCGATCTAGAAGTAGCTCGAAGCATTGCATTTGGGTCAATTGATGATAATTACAGATTAGTGCCTTCACTTGTGCGAGCTTATTGATAGAAACCCGGTTCGCATCATTTATACTTACGATAGTGATGATGGTCATTCGCGTTTGTATGTGAGCTTCAAGGTTTGCATTGATGGTTTTTGCGGGGATCGAGACATCTAGCTTGATGCTTGTCACTTGAAATCAAAGTACTTAGGGTGTTCTATCCAAACTCCTCTGATGGCAACAATGGGTTGTTTACCCGGCATTTGCGGTGGTAGAAAGTGAGTCTAAGACATCGTAGCAATGGTTTCGAAAACTTATTTGAAAGTCTTGGTTACGACTTATATGCACTAGCATTCATATTAGATATGGAGAAAGGACTAGGTGAGGCAATCAAACTCGTGTTTCCAAATGCAGAGCATAGAGTTTGTATCCGTCATTTGTGGAAGAACCTTAAAAAATATTTTCACTGTCCAGATAGTCATAAATTGCGTAGCCTTGTGGTCCACTGCGATACACAGCATGAGTTCAATTCAAAGTTCTTTGAAATATATAATATTAGCCCAAATTTATTCTTACATTCATTGCCTTATAAGTGGTCTAAAAGTACATTTTCGAAATAAAGAAAGAATTATAATACAAACAACATGGCAGAATCCTTCAATTCTTGGATTGGACCTGTGAGATAAACCAGTTGTAGATCTTGTTGACATGATTAGAGGAATGATCATGGAACAAAGAGCTCACAGAAAAATCTACAAGATGGACTGAGTTAGTTCCCCATATTGAGAGTACATCGAGAAATTATAACTCGAAAGGAATACTTTATCATCGCAATCAACATCACAGAGGGGGGGTAGAGGCGTTATGATGAAGTAGACCTTGAAAATAAATGTTGTACACAGTAGACAATGGCGGATGATTGGTTTACCGCATTCATGCGATTGTTGTAGGGAGTAAGGAGCACCCGGCATACATATGTTGATGACATTTACCATGTTCATAGGTATGATTTTAATATCCTTCTTTTGTACATATTTGTTTCTAGTGTGTTAAGCAAATTTAACTAATTGTAGATCGAATGGCATCTGGCAATATCAACTCTTTTAGGAAAAGATCAATGGAAGACTGGGGTGAATATTATATTCAGCTCCCAAAACATTAAGACCACGCGGAGACCAAAAAAAGTATATTCAAGAACTTTTAGAAAAAATAGCCAAAAAAGCACGAATGTTCATAAATGTAGCAAGTGTGGCCTATGGGGACACCAGAACTACATGCAAAATCCGTTAAATCAAGTAGAAGAAGAAGATGCAGCATACCTCGTCGCCATTGTTGATAGTAGAACTCGTGCAAGTTACCAATTAGAAGGGAAGAAATTTGAAAAACAACAACTTAGATTGACAGATTTTTTGGAACTATTTCTGATGTGGCTATCTTTAGTTTGTGATACTGTCAACTTTTGGACGAAGTCACATAGCTTTTGTTCCTAGCATTTCCATTTTATTTAAACTTTTATATTATCCATGATTAGTACTTTACCGTTTGTTGACAGTTTTTCTCTACAGCAGTTTGTTTTAACTTGTGGAACATTGGAGACAGTTTGACTATTTTCATTTATGCTAGCTAATCCTTGTCCATGACATAGGTTTATTGGAGTGCAGGCATATGCTTCGTATATGAAAGGAACTCTATTGTTTGAACAGGATCAAAATTGGAAAGTTGCATTGATGAACTTCAGAAAAGCAAGGTACATGTTTATCAACTTGAAATGGTTTTGATGATCAAATTTGTTTGAACATGCAGCTCCAGTTTCTGGATGGTGAGAAAAAGCTCAACTTTTCTTCCCTGTAAGGAGTAGAAAAGGTGGAGCCTCTTATCCTGGTTCAGATTTAACATTGATTTCAGTTGAATTTT
The DNA here is from genome assembly GCA_021442155.1 of Cymbidium sinense. Lineage (NCBI taxonomy): Eukaryota > Viridiplantae > Streptophyta > Magnoliopsida > Asparagales > Orchidaceae > Cymbidium > Cymbidium sinense. The sequence goes on from CM038214.1 coordinate 247,043,559, forward strand.
CTGAGTGATTTGAACTCTTACAATCTTCTAGTGAATGTTATATTTCATTTAAACATGGACAGAAACCATCGTAGTAGTATTTCTTCACGAAGACTGGCAATTCAGTTTCTGATCAGTTTATTTTTCTTTCTTTTCTTCTAACAGTTCTGAGGTGGTACAGCTCTATATCAAGCTCCCATCCCTCAAAATTCGTTGAAGAACAAGTGAAAAGGTACATAAACAAACTCTTATTCCCCTTTTTAATCAAAAGTGTCGACTTTTACTTATTTGTAGGCATGGAAAAGTGTTTACTTGTAGTCTATTTGGAAGAAAAGCAGTACTGTCAGCTGATCCAGTGTTCAACCGGTATATAATGCAGAATGAAGGGAAGCTATTTCAATCCAGCTATCCAAAGTCTTTCAGAGATCTGGTTGGGAAGAATGGGGTGATTATAGTTCATGGAGAACAGCAGAAGAGACTTCATGCCATTGCAGTGAATGCAATGAAGCTTGAGAAGCTCAATTCTAACTCTAGTTTCTTAAGTGATGCAGAAATGATAATGCTTCAGACAATAAACAGTCTGCCTGAGAATGAGGTGGTTGTGCTTCAGGATGTTTGCAGGAAGGTACTTCAGAGAATATATATTTGCATTTTCTTTAATAGATCAAGATTAATTAGTAATCTGAATGTTTTAAAATCAATGAGATGGCGTTTCTTTTTTCAGAATTTGTAGATGGTTGCTTGTCTCTCCCGATCAAAATAAAGTAAATTATTGCCTTTGTCTGAAGAATTCTGAAGTTATTATCTTTTTTTTTCACAAAGGATAAACCATATAGAGTTATATAAAAGTTTTCATTTCATTTTTATCATCAGAACTAGTAATAAAGATATATTTCATTCTGATTTTCATTTACTCCTTTTTTTTCTTTGTTGACAGATTGAGCCACATAAAGTTTATTCTTGTTCTGTAAGAGAATCGAAAGAAAAAGTTGCACATAATCGCAGGGAACTTCTGAGATTGCATAGTTCATTGGAAGTATAAAGACTTGGGCATCTGTTGCTTTATGTTGCACAAAAGAGATCGCATAGTTCAATGGAACTTCTGAGATCGCATGGAACTTCTGAAATCGCAGGGCATGGCATCGACATCAAGCAGACTTGGAGCATTTGTTACCATGGCTGCCAAAGAATATAATCTTCATCTTACCCCCTGAGCATCTGTTGCTTTATGTTTGTCTGATGAATTACACATCCTTGTATGTATGTTACACATTTATTATTTGTCTAGAGGTGCATTTTGGTTGCATGTAAACTATTCATAAAGTATTTATTTTTTCTTGTATCTAATCTCTTCTATTGTTTGATTGGAAGTTAAATAAAAGCAAAGTGAAATTTTAATATATTTGAAATGACTTCTAGCTTTCATTGCTTGACCTTAATCTTCTGACCACTGTCATAACCTTTCATTATTTCTCTAATAATCCTTCTTATAAAACTTGATTATTTTCCAATTTTGTGTAGTCAAATTCTCCGATTAAAAGAAAAGGTCGACTTTATAATCTTATTTATATAGCGAATCATTTTAATTAGGATATAACTCATGAATTTTTCTATTTTAAAAATTTTCATATAAAAATTTTTGTATCTTTCAAGCAACTCTTTCTCTATGTATATATATGTTGAATCTGTATATAAAGTTAAGATGTAAAATTCTCACTTTACAATCATGAATGCTATGACAAAAGAAGAAAATCCTTAACTTGTTCTCACAGATTAAATAACCAGATAGCAAAGCCCATACAGCAAAGACATATCATAATTCTAATTTCCATAACGAATCTCAAGCGACTTTCATATATAAATATTGATAATCAAGGAAGCTAAAGACATTACCAAATTCTTACATAAGGTCACACCTAAGTTCAGACCTTGCAAAAATTATAAAGCAAATGCACTATTAACATAAATTTAGAGGTACATTGACTCTGACATGCGACAATCAATCTAAATCACACATCATACAAATTGACACTTAGTAGCACTTCACCCACATATTACGATAAACAACCAAAAGTACAGTAGAACAATAACAACTCCAACAAAAATTTCATAAGAGTTAATATGAGCTCGAACTTCATTCTAACCATCTCATCATGGGCTCTTAACAGACGAAGCACATCATGTATTGAAGGTTCAACTTAATCTACCCAATTGAAAAAATCGCAATCATCTTGTGTTCTATTCCGTGGGCATCGATAAAATTTTTTTCCAGTATTCGGTCCTTTATGAGTAGTGTATATAGTACATGGTAAGTTACACCTACATCTCACTTGATTATTTTGGAGCACATTCCCTATTATTGACGATTGACTCGAGCTCATTCATGATATTATTGAAAAAAAGTTTTAGTCAATTCATATGTTAAAGTATAAAAGAGTTTCCAATTCATGAAAAATACAACACATTCACAATTACCACTTTCAAAAGACATTCATTTCTATTTATGCAATAAAAGCAAACGAAATCCAGAGGTTCAAATTCGAACTCAACGTAATACCACAGATCTCTAACTCAGACCTCCAACACACTCTCATGTTGACAATAAAATGTGGCAGAGAAAATCCCCAAAATCTAAACCAAATAATCACCCAAAACGGAAACTTCAATCAAACCCAACCGAACCAGTGAGAAGAAGACTCACCGAGGCGTTGTGAGGCAGAGCGGCGATGTCGACTTCTCAATCCCTTAATCGGAACGTCTCCAACTCGTCGAAGAAACTAACGAAGCACACAAGAAGACTCAGAGGCGACGGAGCAGAGGAACGATGGGTGAGCGACTTCTCAATCCCACCCTCCCTCTGTACCGAGGAAGCGACCTTCGCTAAGGAGATCGAGGCAAGACCGTTCAGCTACGGGAGAAACGAATAGTTACTGGGAGGCGAAAGTGGTAATTTTGTTGTGTTAGAATGTTTTAGGTGTTAAAATTATAAATTGATAAGTTTAGGTGTTAAATTTGTAAATATTAATGTTTAACGTGGTATGTATGTAAATCCCCCAAATATTTTTTATTTTAAAAAATTTTAGAATTATCTTTTTATGTGATATTAAAATATTATATATATACTTATTTAACTTTAATACATTTATTTATTTTTATACGTACTTATAAAAATAATATTTTTATTATGTATTTATCTATTATAATTTATTTAAAAATTACTTTAATTTATTATGAGTTAAAAGAGGGGATGGAGATAAGCAAATTTTACCAAGGAAAATAATCGTGTTAAAGAAATACGAGGTTAAACTTTTTTTAAAATTATTTTTTTACCAAATAATTTATATATATAGTAAAGCTTAAATATGAACTAGGATCAAATTATTAATCAAGTGCACTAATTAGCTTGTAATCTTGGGTAGGGGTTTAAACAAACCGAGTTTGAGTGAGCTTGGTACTTGTTCGTATTCGGCTCGTCAAGAAATTTTTTTGTTCAATATCAATCGTGTTATTGTTATTGTGTTGCTGAACTTGTTTGTGTTCGTTAACAAATCGTGTTCAGCTCGAATTGGCTCGTTAAGAATTTTTTATTTATTTATTAATATTTAAAAAATATTAAATTTAATAAAAAAATTTAATACAAAAATGCAACTTTATAGTTATTTATTTATAAATTGTGGAGTGTGGAGGACTAACAATAACAATGATCTTTTCAAAAATAAATTTTATTACAAACAAAATTACATAAAGCAAAATTACAATTGAATATCATAATATGATCTAATAACATAATTTATTATTAACAAAAATTGCATTACTACAAATATGATTTATTACATTTGAATATGATTTAGTACACAAAAAATTTAAAAAACTACAAATAAATAAACAAATGAGTACAATCCAATCATACATTTATACAAAACAAAATGAAATTTTAACATCTTTCAAACTCGAAATAATTTTGATAGTCTTGGCTTGATTATTCACTCGTGTTTCTTCTAAGATCTGCTATTTGCCTCTTTATACTTGAATACTTCTTGCTGCACTATATAAATAAAAATTTAAAAAAATTATGTTATATAATTATTAAATGGGCTTAGTTTGAAATTTTATATCAGATAATCAATGATGACATCATAACTTGATGGCTCATGGTTGCTTAAATTCTTAAAAAACACATAAATCCAAAATACAATAAACAATAAATAAAATGAAAGCAGTCATTTTATCAAAAACCAAAATATAATAAAACAACAAATAAAATGAAAGCTGCAGTCAAAAAATAATTAAAATGGACCCAACTAAATAAGATATATAAGCAATCATTTTATCAAGCTAAGTTGCATCTCATATTAAAAAAAGATTTAACATCACAGCCCATTAAAATCCTTAAATCTAAGCAATTCAGCATAAAACTAAGAGTGGTATTGAATATTGATAAACTAAGAACCAAAATACAATGAAACATTAAATAAAATGAAAGCTGCAGTCAAAAAATAATTGAAACAAACCCAACTAAATAAGATATATAAGCAGTCATTTTATCAAGCTAAGTTGCATCTCATATAAAAAAGATTTAACATTACAGCTCTTTAAAAATCACAACTCTAAGCAATTCAGCATAAAACTAAGAATAGTATTGATAAACTAAAGACCAAAATATAATGAAACAGCAAATAAAATGGAAGCAATAACTTGCATGTAGCCAAATCCAATAATATGAAGAATCTGAAGAGAACAGTAAGTAGTTATATCTCATAATAACTACAAATATTTTTTAGGTTGTATCATGGAGAATTTGATATCTTTCTAATGAAGCAATAACCTGCCAATTTATAAAGTGACTGAAATTTGAAGGCATGGTGCGTATATATTCCATGTGGAGTTTCTCCTCCCCAAAATACATAGCAAGTAGATTGATGTCAAAATAATGGCAAAGACAACCAAAAAGTATTATGCAGTAAAATAAGCTCACAGCTCAATAATATTGATCGATGCTTTAATTATAAAATAGGCTTAGTTTGAAATTTTATATCAGCTAATCAATGATACCTTCATAGCTTGATGAATGCTTAAATTCTTCAAACACCCAAAAATGATAAAACCAGCTTATTCAACACTAATTTGCATCTCAGTTTCTCATATTAAAAAAGGTTTAACATCATAAAATATTAATTAATCAATAAGGTCATCATAGCTTGACTTGATGGTTGCTATCAAATTATTAAAAACCTCATGAATCCAAAATATTTAGCACAAAATCAAATGTAGTAATATTGAAGTAAAGACCAAGTGCAATATTAATGAACTAAGCAGTCATTTTATCAAGCTAAGTTGCATCTCATTTTAAAATTGGTTTAACATCACAGGTGTTTAGGGTTTACTATCTATATGTAGTTGGAGTAGTATTCTGATTTCGGTTTTGGTGTAGTATTTATAAATAAAACAACAAATAAAATAAAAGTTATAGTCAAAAAATAATTGAAACAGACACAAGTTAAACTAAACAAGATATATAAGCAGTCATTTTATCAAGCTAAGTTGCATCTCATATTAAAAAAAATTTAACATCACAACCCTTTAACAATTATAACTCTTAATTCTTAATGTAGTCATAATGGTGTAACCCAATTGCTATATAAGTAGTGTCGAATGATCCTTATGAATGAAGAATCTGGAGAGAACTGTATGCAGCAAAAAACAACAAATAAAATAGCAATAAAATAATAAATAATATGAAAGCTGCATTATTCAAAATTCAAAAATGAAAGATATACCTTAATGTATTCATAACGGTATAGCTCACTTACTATATAAATAGTACAAAATGGTCCTCGTGAATGAAGATTCTTGAGAGAACAACAAGTAGTCATATCTCAAAATAGCTGCAAGTAATTATTAGTCTGTATCATAGAGAATTTTGATTCCTTAAAATAACAATAAAAGCAGCCAAAAAAGTATTAAGCAGTAATATGAAATGGACTCAATTTAATATTTTTTATCAGCCAATCAATGAGGCCGTCATAGCTTACTGGCTGCTTAAATTCTTAAAAATCTCAAAATCAAGTGTAGTATGTTGAAGTAAAGACTAAGTGTAGTAATGATGGACAAAGGTCACTAAGCAAGTAAGCAGCCATTTTATCAAGTTAAGTTACATCTCATATTAAAAATGGTTTAACATCATAGCCCTTTAAAATTTAGAAATCATAAATTTCAGCAATCTAGGATAAAACCAAGTGTAGTATTGATCAAGTAAAGACCAAAATATAATAAAATAGCAACAAAAAAAATGAAAGCTGCATCAAAGATTAAGTTGCAAGTAATAAAATATTAAACATAATGTTAAACTATTAATAATCCAAAGTCTGAATAAATTCAATTGCATATACGTTGCTCCTCCATTCTCATCGTAGACCGTAGCTTTAATATTCAAGAAGTTTCACATGCAAATTTTCTTCATCCATGATCTGTTGCTTTAATAAATGGTCATTTATTAGACTCACATATGAAAAGGCTGAGATAATAATAAATTAATAATTAGTTTAAAAAATTAAATAAAGATGAAATTGATTCTTACCAAAGGATTCTTGATGTCGCTTTGAGAACCTCTAATCTAACTAGTTGTATAAATAAGTGCATTAACAGTTTTTGCAAATAAAGAGCTTCTGTAATCATCCAAAATTCTACTGTCAACACTAAAAATAGGTTCAGATGCAACCGTTGTTATGGGAATTGTCAAGACATCCCTAGCAACTTTGGATAAGTATGGATACTTAAGAGTATTCATCATCCACCAATAAAGAACATCAAATTGTTCTGTACTACATTGATATAACCCTTCTTCTAAATATATTTGCAAATCTGTTTTTGAAGGCTGAATGAAACCAGATGCAATAACAAAATCAGTAAAACCTAACATACAATCAAAAAGAGATGAAAATGATGACTCCCTTTGTAGCTGTGAGGACTCAAGTGCAGTTATTATTGCTGAACTACAACTAGCATTATTAGAAACATATTGATTATAAATCTCCAAAATAATTGCTTCAACTTCTTTAATTTTGAATTATATCTCTAAAGGTGAGTATATCTTTGAAAATGTAAAATTTATGAACTTCATCTTTAAGCGTGGATCTAACACAGCTACTACAGACATTATCAAATTACAATATCCCCAGCACTTGTCAAATTTAATTTTCATAACATTAATCATTTCTTTAATATATCCAGTTGATGAATTGCATTTCTCCATCAACAACTTCTTAACATGCATAATAGTAGATAGAAAAATATTTATAGTAGGATATGTCGAACCAGAAATCATTTTTGTGATATTATGAAAAACAGCAAGAAACTTCCAAATAACCTCATACCTTTGTCAATCAAAATCAGATGGCAATCACTTGTAATTGCTATCTCGAGCTGCATAATGATGGAATACATTACAAAAAATAAATGCAGATTCAAGCATAATGTATGTAGAATTTCATCGTGTAGGAACATCAACAGATAAACTCTTTGAAGTAGAAATCTCTAATTATTTTTCCACCTCAACAAACTTATGTAATCTAGCAGGAGACTTTTTAAGATATTTTATTGACTCTCTAATTTGATAAATAATATCCTGAATCTCCTTTAAACCATCTTGAATCATTATATTAAAGATATGAGCATAACATCTGACATGAAAGAAATAACCCATAAAATGTAAGTTACCTTTTGACTAAAAATTAGATTTGAGAGTATTAGTGTGGGCTCCGAAAATTCGCCACTGATCTCTCGACAAATAATGAATAATTGAAGAGAGTGATGATTTGAAAGTGTCGGTGTCTTGTAGGTAGTTTGATACACCCATAGAGCCTCTATTAGCTTGGTATGTCATTCTCTTTTATTTTTAGTGAGAATCTTCTTGAGCAGCTTAACTAATATCTTGTTGAAGGCCTCCGCCAAACCATTGTATATTGAAGAGTATCGCCAATCAATTTTGTGTCAATCGACAAATTTATAAATCTTTGCACTTTTAAAAGCTATGTCATTATCAGAAATTATTCGGTGCGACACTCCAAATCTATAGACCATACTATGTGTGAAGAAGTTAATCACTCGATCAACAGTAACTTCTTTAAATGGGGTAGCCTCAACCCACTTAGAGAAATAGTTAGTCGCTGCTAGGATAAGGTAGTGACCAGCTGATGATGGTGGATCAATTATTCTAATTACATCTGTACCCAGCATTCGAAAGGCCAAGACGTTACTGTTGGGTGTAATGGATTTGGAGGTTGATGAATGAGATTCCCATGTACTTGACACTCATGACACTTCTTAGCATGATTAATGCAGTCTCGGCCAATAATAGTCCATCATTTTGATCTTTACCGCCATCTTGGGTGACCATAAAGTCCTTCATGAACTTCAACCATCACTTTGGTACCTTCATCTATATTTAGGCATCGTAGTCACATTTGTTTAAATGATTTATGATATAGAGTGTTATTGATGAAAGTATTGTGTAGCATTCTCTTCTCAATTTGAGCTGTCAATGATTTATTATTTAGTAATTTACTTTTTTTGAAGTAGTCAATGAAGGGTTGCGTCTAATCACGTGACTCCTCTACAACAAAGGCTCCACACTGCTTTTCTAAAGCAATGTCATTCTTAGCTCTTCTTGGTACAACTTCTTATTGATTTTGGAGAGTATGAGGAGCAACCTGAGTCACATCCTGCTAGATCAGATTTGATAACCCCTCTACCTGCGGGGATTGATACTTTACTGGCTCTCGGACTCATCAAGTAAATATACCGATCATGACATAATCACCATTCATACTTGTCATTTTCTTAGCTAATTTTGCTAAGTAGTCGACTTTGTTATTCTCGGATCAAGAGACTCGAGTTAGTGTGATATTTGATATCTACTTTATTAACTCGAGAACTCGCTTGTGATAGAAAGCTAACTCAAGCCTGTTGATTTTATAGATGTCAAGTACTTGATTTATAATAAGTTAAGAATCACCAAAAATATGCAAGTTTTGAATGCCTATGAAAATAGCTTCTTCAAGACATGTCTGCCACTAATGCTTCATATTCAGCTTCATTATTAGTTTTTAGCTCGGTCAATTCATATGATCATCTCATTATCCCTCCTTCTTGTGTTATGAAGACGATGTCGATTCCTGCTCTTGCTCTTGAGAAATTTAGGTGTTGCATTTGTTTGATCGATGAGGCTCTATCAAAGTACATTTTCCAAATTTGTGATTTTTCTCTTACATGAATGAGCATAATTTGCTCATCAGGCAAATCGTCATTAAGAGAAGAGTCCATAGGGATGGGATGTGCAACAAGAAAATCTACTAAGACTTGTCCCTTCACTGCTTTCTACGGAACATATATGATATTAAATTGTAAATGCAATACTGCCCATCTTATCAAACGGCCTGTCAATGCTAGTCTTGTCATCAAGTACTTCAACAGATCAATCCTTGAGATGAGGGTAATCTTGTGAGGTAACATATAGTGACGAAGCTTTTGGACTGCAAAGATCAATGCTATACATTGCTTCTCTATCGGATAGTATCTCATTTCTACTCCAATCAGCCTCTGACTGATATAATAAAGAGTATTCTCTTTGCTTTCTTCATCGTGTTGTGCCAATAATGCTCCAAACTCTAATACGTATAAAATGAGGGCTTCAGGAGCGACGTTAAAGATTGGTGGATTTAACATGTAGCTTTTAAATTTATTGACTCGCCCTTCATCAACCTTGCAAATGGTTGGGTTGATATGAATCGTGTATAAAGAATGAAGGCGAGCAAACTCTTGACAAGGCATCTCCATAATTTCCTTGATTTTGGCAGGATCTATTTCAATACCTCTGTGACGTACAATGTACTAGAGAAATTTTTCAGAGGATATCCTGAATGCACATTTTAGAGGATTCATCTTGAGATCATACTTTCTGATTCTCTCTAATACAATTCTCAAATCTTTAAAGTAATTTTCACGATTTAAGCTTTTCACCACCAAATTATCAATATAGCATTCCACCTTTTGATGAATCAACTCATTAAAAATATGCGTCATGGCTCTTTGGTATGTAGCTCCAGCATTTTTCAAGCCAAAGGGCATGACCGTGTAGTAATATATGCTAACATGAGTTCTGAATGATGTATATTTTTCATCTTCAAGTGTCATTTTAATTTGATTATATCCCGATCATCCGTCCATAAATGAGAACATGTCATAGTTGGAAGTGTTGTTCACTAGTAATTCTAATATTGGAAGCAAAAAATCATATTTTGGGCATGCCTTATTTAAGTCCTGGAAGTCAATACAGAGACCAGATTTGACTGTTCTTTTTTCTAACTGGGACAATGCTAGCTATCTAATCTGCATATTTCTCATCTCGGATGAAGCATACTTTGATCCGTTTCTTAGTTTCTGTAATCACTTGTTCTTCAATCTTCAATCTCATTCGCCTAGGAGCTTGCTTAACAGGCATTGTATCTGGTTTAATAGGTAATTTGTGAACTGCTACATCAGGAGATAAGCGGCATTTCAGAATATATCCAGGCTAAAGCAATCCTTGAATTCACAAAGTATCATTTTTAATTTTTTAACTTTCTCATCAGGCAGAAGGGCGCTGACGAAAGTTGGACAGGGATCATCTTCAGCTTCTAGGTTGATTTTTTTAAGTTCAACCATAGTAATTATTTGTCCACCATCTTCAAGTTCTTTAGGTGCGGGCTTGGCTTCTACTTCTTCATCATTTTTAAGAAGAATTTCATGGGAATCGTCTTCTTCATCATTATGAGTTTCTATCTCAACTTCTATTATATTATAACATACTCTATTTTTATGAGATTTGTGGATGAACCCAAGACCTTTAGTGATAAACTTCACTTCTTCGTGATGTGTGAGGACTTCTTTGGCTCCACATCTTATTAAAGACTTGAGTCATATATTTAGTAGTTTCAATATAAATTCCAAGCTTATGCATCATTCTTCATAATTTTTGTGGATAATATATTAGTATTCTTATCGCCACTATCTCATCACAATTTTCATGTTGAGCAGGCTGCTCAAAATTGTGAAGTTGAGATTTTTCAGATTTGTAAAGTAGAGTTCCTGTTTCTCCACTCTCACTCAACGACGACACATAGAATATTATCAATTCTTTAATATCATGAATCTCAAGTGGAGTGATTTCTTTGAAGTACTATTGAGGGATGAGTATAATTTTGAGTGAGTCTTCTGACTCTACTCAAGTGAACTATCCTCATTAATACAGCCATCTGAGCTCTATTTCCATAAGTATATTCAAAATCATAGTCTGAATCAGAATCACTTATTTCATACTCTGCTTAGGTTTGACAGGAATATCTTCTACTTCTCCGGTGTCACTTCCCAAATGAGAAACTGATTTTTTTTTATTTAGGTGCAGAATCAAGTGATTTAGGGAGCATCGGCGTTGCCTTCTTTCTTCCTCTTTGCTTCTGCTCTTTCACTTTGTGAAATTGCTTTTTAGTTCCTAAAGTGGATGTTACTACTTCAGGAGGTTCTGTTAGCTTAAGATCTTTAGGAATGAATATTTTTCATCTTCATATATCTTTGCTTCATTGACGAAGAATGATTGTAGGTTACCAGGAATTCTGAATTCTTCTCCATCTTTCAGATACTTCATCATACATTGATGCATAGTTGATGAGACCATGCCATACTCATGCAGCCACGGCCGGCCCAAGAGAGCTCTAAATGATGTATCGACATCAATTATGTGAAACTTGGCTTATGTAGATAAATCCTTGAACTTGAACGGGAGAATAAAAGAACCCAGAGTTTTCTGCCATTTTTCATTGAAGTCATGAACCATTAACTTATCTCTCCCAAGATGTTGGATATCAAGTGATAATCCTCTTAATACCTTTAGACTCATAAGAATAATAGAAGGACTTGGATCAATCAATATTCGACTGATCGAGATGTCATCACTCTCATAGTAACATAAAGAGGACAGTTGTGATCTAATGTCCCCAACATAAGATCTTCCTCTGAAAATGTGATTACTGGGAGATCTTGAGTTTGCAATACTTCAGTCATGTATTTTTCAGCAAAGTAAGCTTCATAACTCTTCGGATATTTGAGAGCATGTATCAAAGTTTCTCGGAGGTCTTTTGACATCAATAGAGCCTTGTACATACTTAATTACAGGATCTTTCTCAAGTGTGATAGAATATTATAATATATCTTCTCACTTAATTTAGGCTTTATCCTAGGATTTTTGGGAATGATATCCTCGTTGACTTCAATTTATTTGCCTTTGTCTTTATTTATATTTCCTTTCTTTGATGAATGTGGTAAGATTTTATCACTTTTCAACTAAACTTGAATCACTTTATCTTGCTCAGATTCTTCTGAAGAGGTAGTTTTTTCAAATCCCCTTCTTATTCTAGAAGATTGACCAAAAGGGCTAGACTCATTTTTCAGTGTCATACGTTTCATACGTGATGATATCGATGAGTATGACTCTTCTCCATCGGGAAAACATAGATCTTCATCTGTACTATTATTGTCTTGTTGAGTTATTAAACAAAATTTAGACGTTAGCTTCTCAGGTTCTTCTTACTTTCCTGATAAGAATTGTGATAGGTTTGTCGAGTCTATCTGACTACCTTTATCCTTTCAAAGTAACTGATGTTGAAGAACATCTGACATCACGTAGATGATTCGACATATCTCTACTGGACAAGATTCACCATTATCTTCTTCATCTAATTCAGCAATGCGAAGTTTAGGCATGAAGTCTGTAAGCCTAAATAACTATCTTGCCGGTTGGTGATACTCTTCTAAATTATTAATGATCTTTTGAGTTGTAGTTCTCTTCTTAATCTTTTTTTTCTTAGCCAGCTTCTTTGACTTATGAGACTTACGTTTAGAAGATTGTTCATTATACTGCGATGAAGTAGCCTTATCAGAATGCCACTAAGAAGCACAAATACTTGGTTTAGATATCTCTCTTAAGTCCAATATAGGTTCAAGTGTTGATTTCCACTTAACACTAGGGACATTTTTTAGTTGCTTCAGCATTTTAACGGTCTTTTTGGAGACTACAGTTTCTCATTCTTGATCACGATTTCCCTTCTTTTGTCTTTCTTTGGATGATAGAGGATGTAATCATCATTGTAGATTCTCTTTTAGGGTTGACTAGAACACTGTCGGATAGTGTAAATTCACCTTATCGATACTTTCTTTCTAGCAATCTTTAAAAACATAACAATCTTCGATAGGATGACTGATCATCCAATGATAGAGATAGTAATTTAGATTATTGACTTAATCAACTTCTTTAAGCATTTTAATTTCTAATAATTGTAAACCATCTTTGGATGCTTGCTGAAATAATTTAGTCACACTGTTCTTTCTAAAGGAATAATCTTTGTTCATCTTTTCCTTGAGAGATGGCCACATTCGCTTATCATCTCTTGTCGCTTATTTTGGATGCTTGTGGTGTTTATTTTTGGGGTGTGGGACACCACGCAGATCTTAGGGGGTACTTATTGAAGTGATCGGGTACGATATTAAGAAATGATGTACTATCTCGAAAGATAGAAATCACCACCCTATAATGGACCTAATCACCTAATAAGGACTCCTAAGGCATGATGGGTCTTCGAATATACCGAGATCTTTCCCTACTTTATATGAAAAGTAAAGTAGGGTTTATTTTAATCGTTAGTTAAGTTCTCTATGAAGGCAAGCCCCATAGTTAATTACATGGAATGAGAATTCCTTAAGAATACTCTTGATTAAAATAGATAATTAGGGTCTCCAAAGATTTCAAGGTTAAGACTATCAAAGGATTGGCTATTTTAAAAAATTAAATAAGATAGATCAATGAGAAGACTTATTTTTGGAATCCAAAGGGAGAAAGTAGGAAATGCTCATGATACTAGGAAGCCTAGTGAGCATTCCAATCTACCCTATAGTTGGGCTTTATATTTTTGAAATTGAAGAGAGTTGATTATTTGAGTTGATATTTTATTAGATTGTTAGGGCTTATAATTTCACAATATAAGATTGTGAAAGTGCCTAAGAGGTGAGGATTTATGTTTGTAGCTCAAAGGAAACAACTACCTCAGATTCCTAAACTAAGGAGCCTTGGTACAAAATGAAGGCATAACTCTAAGGAAAATGGGTATATAGTTTACCTCCACAAGAGAGAATAAACCACCCGATTCTTTATTACCGGTGGCGTCACTAACTCCTCATAAATTTAAATCCATGTAAGTCTTATGATTTGCAAATGGCTAGGTCGTTGTTCATTTAGAAAGGAAACTAAAGTCCTTGACTCACTCCTAAGAGACTAGAGTAGTGAGTGGTATGAATCCATGACTTAATCTGCAAATTTTATCAAATTTATTTGATTCTTTTGGACTTTTTGTTTTGACACAGGCTATGGGATTTTATATGCCTAAATGCATGAGAATTTGATTATGGGCCAAATCAAGAGAAAGGGGTGTCTTCCACCAAAGGCTCTCATAGGTTAAGCCTTAATTCTGGCAGGATGGAAAGCCCTCTTAACAAGAGTGATAGAATATGACATGCATGATATTATACATTCATCCATCTAGTTAAGGGGTTACTAAAAATTTTATTATCTAGATTTAATTCCTAGGCTTTTATGTGAGGTTATGAATTATTTTAAAATTTTAGTTATGAGTTGTTAATTAGGATAGAAAAATTAGTTTTTATCCTAAGAGCCTACCGCATCCAGGCCACACATTCAAGCATCAATTATAAATAAACTATGAAAAGCATGTTGTTTGTCTAATCTAAACACAACATCAAACAATTTTATAGACTACCATAAAAGAATAAAAGGCCGGTGTGGTCGGGTTCCGTACACCCAGAAAAGAGAAAAGAAAAGATGGGTAGAGAACTCACCCTTATACAACCATTACAAAAAATAATGTATATGTTATGGGGTCTTCTTTTCTTCATTTCTTCATTCTCTTTCTTTTGATCCGATTTGCTCCAAAGGCATCATAGGGCACCCAGGACTAACCTTACGGCCTCTCATCCTCCATATAGCACTAATCCTAATTCCTAGTGCAAAATTACATCAAAATAGGAAAAATAAATCTAGCTACACACAAAATAAATGTTAGCCACCATACAACCCAAACAATTATATGAATAATTTGGACTTAGCACTCACATGGGTAACCTATCCTAACATGGGTTACACTTAAGCTAAGCAACACTGACAAATGCATTTAAATTTTTTATTATAGCGGCCCCTTTAAGCACAACCCCCTGCAGAAAATATGATTAGGCTAATAACAACCTAACATCCAGTCTACGAAACATACACCCTAGCATCAAGTCTAAAACATTACATCACAAAATAAAACACAAAATTATACATAGCATACAACTTTTAGAAGTAGTGACTTAGTATTCTAATATGTGTGATTAAGGCTTGTGTAGCAAGACTTTCTTGCTTCTTTAGTTTAAGTTCCAATTTGAAGTTTGAATTTAAATTTTACCTTTGGGTGATCTCAATGTAAATGACTTAATGATTTGCTTTTCATTTTTATTTCAGTTTTATTTGGTTGAAATGATAATTAGGTTCTCAAGAAAGAAGAGTAGGATGAATTCCATCGTACGGGACTCACCCATTCATCCCAATTCTAGGAATCAACTAAAGTCCTTAAGTATCTTGATTAGCCCATTTGAATTTGTGTAATTCATTTGATTCGATTTATTCGACTTGATTTAGAATTTAGAATTCGAGTTTGTTTAAGTATTTGATTGATTGATTTTAGATTAGATGTTTTAGTTTAATTGCATCTTGATAATTCAATATCCTTAATGTCCCAATGGAGTTTAAGTTTATAAGTTCGGTGTTTTTGGTTGATTAATTTTGGATTAGGTGTTTTGATTTAATTGAATCTTGATAATTCAATATCATTTTAAATATTTAATTCTTTTCTTTGATCATGGTTATGTGATTTAACTTTATATTTATTTAATTCGATGGTTCATTTATTTATAGTTGATGAGATTAATTAAGATTTTATTTTTGATTCTAATTGGGTTTGATTCTTTGTAATTAGGATTTTATTTTTAATCACATCCATTTGTCATGTTCATCAAAGTTTGGTTTGCATTTTGATTTCATATATTGGATAGTTAATTAGTTTATTTTATTTACGTAGGTTGAATGAGATTTGATTTGATTCTACATTAAATTGATGAGAATCTTGCTTGATTTAACTTAATTTGATCCAATTTGATTTAATTAGCTTTATTGGTCTATGCTTGTTCAATGTGATTATGTGATTCGCTTAATTAATAAGTGTATTTATGTTAATTATAAAGGTTTGTTTAATTTTTAATTTAGTTTCATATTTGTTTAGATAAATGATGTAATTAATGACTTAATGGTTTATGTTTAATTTATGTTTTGATTAATATTTAATTGCATTTTAATTAATTAAGTTTAATGCAATTAATTTGATTACCTTAATTAGTTTGTTTAAGAGGTATGATTAAATTAAATAAAGATTTGTTTAACTTTTAATTTGATTTCATGTTTATTTGAGTTATGTAATTGATGAATTAATGATTAAAGTTTAAATTAGGGTTTGATTATCATTTAATTGCATTTTTTATGTTTGATTAAGCTTAAGTTTAATATGATTAATGTAATTTACTTAATTAATTTATTTAATAGTGATTAAATTAATTAGTAGATTAATTAAGTATTTAATTTGAATTAACTTTAATCTGATTTATAAAGTTAAACTTGGTTTATTAAGATAATGGATTAATTTATTAAGCTTGTATTAATTAGATGTTTGATTAATTAAGTTTGATTAAGGGTCAATTAAAATTATTAGATTAATTAAAGATTTGTTTGATTAGAGATTAATGACTTAATGATTTAGGTTTAATTTAAGTTTTGATTAGTGTTTAATTGCATCTTAATTATGTTTGATTAAGTTCAGGTTTCATATGATTAATTTAATTAACTTAATTCATTTATTTAAGGGGTGTGATTATTTAATTATTGGTTTGATTTAAGCTTAATTTTAGAGTTAGCTTTAATGTGACTTATTTAAATTAATTTTATTAATTAAGATGATGAATTAATTCATTAAATTTTTATTAATTAAATGTAATTAATTAAGTTTGATTAGATTAATTAAAGGTTTGTTTTAATTAAAGATCAATGACCAATAATTTAATTTAATTTATATTTTGATTGATTAATTGCATCTTAATATTTGATTAAGTTTGGATTTAATATGATTAATTTAATTAACTTAATTAGTTAGGGGGTGTGATTATTAAATTTAATTAGGATTTGATTTAAGCTTAATCTTAGCTTTAATGTAACTTATTTAAATTAACTTGATTAATTAAGATGATGGATAAATTTATTAAATTTTCATTAATTAAATGTTTGACTAATTGAGTTTGATTATTTATGATTAGGGTTTTACTTGATTTGATTTATTTATTATGTTTATTTGATTTCATTAACATGTTCAATTTAGTTATTAGGTTGAAATATTCAATGGTTATATAAATTATCTCATTCCAAATGGATGTCATTTAATCATGTTAATTAAGTTTGCTTTAATTTTATTTAGTTTAATTGATTATTATCAAATTATTAAAGTTTTCTAAGTTTGTTAGATTTTGAGTTTGATTTAAGATTTAATAATTTAATTGAGTTTTATTAACTTAAATAGATTTAATCATATTTAATTTATTCTCCTTTAAAGATGATATTTTTCTGATTTAAAGTTTGATTAATGATTTAATGAATGCTATTCAATTTCTGATTTTTGATTTAATATTTGAGTTATTTTTAGATTATATTTTAGTTAACTTTTTAATTGTTTAAACTCTAATATTAAGTGTTTATTTGAGTTTCTTAAGATTCAGAAGATCAAATTATTTTTCTTAAGAGTCCTAGATGTCAATTGAAGTGATTTAGGTCATCTTGAAGATTTTTATGAATTTCTGAATTTTTATTTAATTTATTTTATTAAAATTGATAATCCGAATTTAAAAAATTAATCTCTCCCAATCCCGAAGTTTTTTTAACTTGAAATTTTTATTGTAGGTGTATTTTAACATTTTTTTAATATATGAAAATATAAACTTAATCTGACCTATATTTTTGACTTAATTAATGAAATATGATTTTCACTAAATCCTAAATTACGCTTATAATACTCAGTAAATTTTGACTATTTTGGGTTTGTTGGATTTCTCTCGGATAGACGAATCCAACAAGACCTTGCTTGAATTTTTGGTTAAGTATTTTATTTTCTATGAAGTTTTGAAGTTTCAGATGATTTAAATTATTATTATTTTTTTATTTTATATATATATATATATATATATACGCTGGTTTTGGGGAAAGATAGCGACTGCTTTCTTCGACCGTCCGATCACGATCGAATGGTTCAGTGATTGCGATCCGTGCGGCCAGACGCCGACCGGAGCCGTCTGATCGCGCAAACCACATGATCGACGGCCCGCATCATTTCCGCGATATAAAGTCGGACGCTTCAAGCTTGGATCATGCGACGCGCCGTCCGATGCAAAACCGCTGATCGGACGGCCGCGATCATCACGAGATCCACGCGATCCGAAGGTCCGATCCTAACCGCGATCGGACGGTCGGAGCCGGGTGATGAACAGATTTTGGGAAAAAAAGTTTAAGCTAAAACTTGTCCAAATGGACGCTGCGTTTATTCACACCAAAAAAAATTCTATTTCCTATTTGGAATGATTTAAAAAAAAGTGCTCGATTTTCTAAAGGAAATTCCTAGAATTATGGAAATTTTATACAAAATATGCAAAATGGCCACTTTGACGAAAGTTACCTCACCGGGATGATTTTCTTGCGTGAAGATCCGAGGGAGCTATGTGTGAGGAAGCTTCAGTAATCTTGGCGCTTTTTCTCTTTGGAATGCCTCCTTCTCCAATGTTTACCGTCGCCTCACCGGAAGAGCAAATTCTTGTATTATTTGAGCTCAAAGTGGCTAAACAAAGTGGGGGATGTGTTACTTTTGATTTTGAAGAGATTTGGGGGGTTGAGTGATGATGGGAGCAAGAGAGATCAAGTCTCATCTCCCCCTCCTTTTATAATGGATGAAAATACAAATTTTTTTGAATTATTTTGGCTCCAAATTGAATGTCATCTTGTTGGGTTTTAGATCTGGATTGATTGAGGACTTTAAATTTTTGCTCCAAAGTCCTCTCTTGCTGCCATATGATGAGATTTATTTAATTGAAATATTGGGGCCATGTGATGGGGGGTTAAGTGCATGTGATGGGGGAATTAGATGAAGTTGGGTGGAATCCTATGTGAGGGAGGATCTATGAGGGATTTAAATGGGATGAGTTTATTTTGGGCTAACCCTAAATTGGTTTGGGTCGGGTTTGATCAGCCCAATGAGTTTTGGCTTGGTTTCAAGGGGTTGGCCCAATTTGGGTCATATGGGTCATTTTGAGTCAAATTGACCCATTTGACCAAATTTGGCCAAATTAGCTTGGGAAATGAGTTGATTCATGTTCAATTAGTTAATTGAAGACAAATGTGGTCTTTGTTTCAAATTAATTTGGATTTATTTTCAATTTAGGCTAAATTGACCCTTTAGGCCAATTTGGGCTAGGTTGAATCAAGTTGACCAATTAGGCTCAGTTGATCAAATTGGGTTTACTTCAAGAATCAATTTGGAATGAACTTGAGTCATTGGTTGCAACCAATTTGTGTTAGATCATGATTTGACCCGATTTGGTTCTTTTGGCCAATTTAGGTCAATTTAGATCAAATGACCAATTGGGCTTTTAATTGATTGCAATCATCCTAGGGTGATCGCAATCATGGTGTAAGATTTTGGTCAACTTGGTTCAATCCAATTTGGGTTGGATTAGAAGTTGGCTCACAGTCCTTTAGGTCACTTTAGGTGCACCTAAGTGAGTCAATTAGTTTGGTTTTGGTTTGATTAGAATTTAGTTGAACTTATATATGAGACCTAGATTAAAATATAAGTTCAACGACAATCAATTTGGAGTCTAAGGGATTTTGTCTCATTTGAAATTTTCAAGTCAAAATGGCTAAGTTGGGTTTGACTTGGGTTGGTTTCAATTTGATTTGATGGTTGTAGGTTTCATTTATATTTGGGTAGATAATTGAATAAATGATTGATTTAAGAAAAAATTCATTGATTTTGACTTGATCTGGATAGAATTTGGCTAAGTCCAGAGAATTGGCTTAAAGGGTTTAAATTGAGTTTGGATTTGATTTTCGATATAGTTTTGGTCATTTGAATTTGTGATTTGATTTAAGAAAGTTTTGGCTAAGCTTATGAATATGGTTCATATGGCTTAGGAAGGGGTTTTAGGGTTTGGATTTGATTTTGGGTTTCAATCATTTGGAGTCAAATTTTGAAATTAGATTTGAAATTTGAATTTGAATTTGAGATTTAGTTTGAGAATTGAGTATGGGTTTGATTTGAGAGAAGTGTATATAGATTGGGTTTATGCTATAGGATAAGTAATTTTCTTAAACCCTAAGGCATAGCCTAATCTTATGATTAACACTTTTAAGTCTCTAGGCTTAGATTTGGTGTTCACCTAATTACTAGATGTGTCTTATGACTAAGGAAATCTTAGTGTCTAAAAGATTCCTATGTCTAAGAGGATGTTAAGAGCTCACTCCAAAAGTGAGGTCAACAATGCTCCTCACCACTTGGAAAAGTTTGGGATTTGTCATTGCCTCATAATGCCAATTTTGACTGTGGATTAGAATAAATAGTCTTCTTTTCCTTATTATCATTGTACATTGGCTGTTTTCCTTTATCAACATTATATATCACCCGCTTTTCACCATTTGAGCTATAAGAAGAGGCATAAATTTCATTTCTTCTTGAGTCTGAAAGTTTGTTTCTCTTTGCTTTATCTGCATAGACTTCAGACTTAGGACGATTCAGCTTTTCAAATTTAGTCACCCTATCAAGCAAGTCCTGGAATGTTGTAATCAACATCATGCATAAAAATGGTGCTATTTTATCATCAATATTGCCCATTAGTAATTGGATCGCATGTTCTTCTTCTAATTGTTGCTCGCACTTCATACTTAGGTTGCCCCAATGACTTATGAATTTTGTCACTGACTCATCTTTCCTCCTTTTCAGCAAGGCAAGGTCAGGGATTGTGATTTTCTCGATTGCACTAGGAAACCTCTTCACAATATAATCTCTAATCCAGCAAATGTTTTAACTAATCATTTGACAATTTTGCGTACCATTCAAAAGCAGCTGAGGTTAGGCTACTGACGAATTGACAAAAAAATAGTGCATCGTTCCCTCCTGTGTTACCACAAGTAGCCTTAAATTGGCCTAGATGTTGCTTTGGATTACCAAGCCTGCTGGAAGTATTAAATTTCCGCACTAAGTAACCTTTTGGGTATGACACTTGGTCATATTCAGCTGGGTAAGGGCGACCCTTACTCACCAGTTTTTTAGCATGCCTGCCTTTATTTTTTCATTGATTATTATTTGTAAAGCAAAGCATAGCTTGGGTGCTAGATAGATTTTGAATTATCTGGCCAGAGGTAACGTTAACTTTGTTCATGCATAACATGTATTGGAGCTTGAGGTACCAATTGGTATAGAAGTTGTATTATGTGTTGATTAGCGTAACAAAATATGTATTGCACTTGATGTGATATTCTTCTACAATATCTCCATCATGATGTTCATTTGTACCATCATATCATTCATTTTAGTACTAAGTTGTGCAATCTTTTTGTCTTTGACCTCCATTTGATGCTACATTTCTCTTTTCTCTCTAGCTAGCATCATGACATCAATCAGTACAGGCTCTTCTTCTTCTTCTTCTTCTATTTATTATTGATGTTCCACTCCTTGCTCATTTTCAGGAAGAGAACTTGACTGTCCTTCTCTTTGCATATTTGCGTGATACTATTGTTGGGGTTGACGACGAGTATAAAAGTGTGTATCGTGATCATTTCGTTCAACCATAGCCTTGACACCCATGATCTCTTTCTTATTATGGTCTTCTTCTTCTTCATCTTCATCAAAGATCAAAGATCCATCCACTATTTACTTCTTTGAAGACTCTTCTTCATAAATGTCAAATTTAGGTATAGGTTCCCTAGATTCATGTTACTGCTGATGGTGCTGAGTGGAGAGTTCGCCTATATCTCTAACCATATAGACAACTTCTACTTCCATAGTATCTTCTTCATTATTTTTTTCTTGCACATGAATTTTTCGATGTGGATCTCTGCTCAATGCGAACAAACACTTCTATTAAAGGACCACGATCAACATCAAAACTTCTCTTATAGGGGTGAATCTAATCAGTGATGGGATCCCCTAAAAGATTATCCAGGGTGTCAACCATCATGCCTTTCATCAGTGATATCCCTTCTTTAGGGTATCCACCTTTGATGAGTTATTTTTGAGGCAGATTTTTGAGTATATGTATCAGATATCACACCTATTTCATTCTTCAAGACTTCATTACATGGTCTTGGCCTCTATATTTTCTTATCATTTTGCCGGGACCTTTCGGCAGCGGATTCTTAGACACGCAGTCTAAGTGTCACGCTCCGATGCTCACTATGCGAAACATACTGGGTTCGATGGCTAGTTACCAAAAGAGATGACAACTTTTTTGGTGGAGCTTCAATATTTTTTTCTCACCACAGGCCTCTGAAATCTTCTTTTTATTAGGTCTTTGTCTTTGGCTACTTTGAAAACTTTATGTATCCTGGCAGATAGTGTTTCAGGTTGTCTTCTCTGTGGTGATGGAGCTTGACGTGGTTGGTTCCAGAAGGACTGCTTTATTTTGCTAGTATAACTATTCCTCTTTATCGACTTTAGATTATCAAAGTTGTTGTGGGTAGGAATACTCGCTTCCGACGGTAGTATCGCTTGTTCGCTAGGTCGTTCAAAGGGGATCTATTGATCCCTCAGCTCAGCGTTTCTCCTTCTTCTCTGTCTTCTGGTTAATTTGCTTCATGATGAGAAAACTTCATGATCATGCCGTGTACAAAGGTTCGAGAAATGCACCATGAGGAATTAAAGACATAGTTTTCCACAGCTTCTTGGTCACGGGCTTCAAATTGACCTAGCCTTTGAAAACCTAAGTTCTCTGTCGGAGAACTCGACATTTGGTCGCTGAACTGGTTGGCACATGGCTAAAAGGAGCTTCAGGAACTTGAGGCCTTCCAAAGATAGCCTGAATAATGACCGGGTGGGTAGTTGCACGATAGAAAAATTCAAGCCCAAATTGAATGGTAACCCTAACATCTTCTATGTTGATAATCGCGTTGGCTAGGAA
Source organism: Cymbidium sinense (assembly GCA_021442155.1). Classification (NCBI taxonomy): domain Eukaryota; kingdom Viridiplantae; phylum Streptophyta; class Magnoliopsida; order Asparagales; family Orchidaceae; genus Cymbidium; species Cymbidium sinense. The sequence goes on from CM038214.1 coordinate 247,066,935, forward strand.
GATGTTCGCACCACGACCTAGCTAAACGGTAAAAGGAGTGCTTTGTAGATCCATTCTGCAAAAGTGAAAGATGAGGATTAGTAATTAACAATTATTATTTCACCACATACTTTCAAGATGCAGAGGTACTACAGAATAAAATAATAGTGTAATAAAGATATACTCTAGGAATGATTCATTCTACATAGAGCCTCATATTGAATTTATTACACTTAAATCACCATTTTTATTTTGAATTTTTAAAGATTTTATTGCTACTATACCACATATATAACTAGCCAAAGATGAAAAGAGAATCCTGTCCCCAGCGGAGTCGCCAGAAATATGTGGGCTCCAAAAATTCGCCACCGACCTCCACAAATAATGAATAATTGAAGAGAGTGATGATTTGAAATTGTTGGTGTAATTTTCAGAAGGGAGATGAAATATTAGATAAGACACTACCCAGAGATTTCGTCCTCATTTGGTGAGGACTTTAGATATGGTTCGAGGTTTCCTATAGGCGCAAGCCTCTATAGTTAATTACCCCTCCCAGTAAGTGACAGAGAACTTTCGATTAAGGTTAGTCATTAAGTCGCTCAAATGCGCAGCGTATAGTAGCAGCATGCAGAGTTTCAGAATTTAAATTATGAAATTCATCATTTCAGCTTAAATCGGATGTTTAGGGGAATGATGATGTGCCCGATCTAAATTCCATGGTTCCGTCATCCCAAGCAGTCGCGGTCCCTAGTCTACTTAGTCAGAGGAGATAGTTGACCCAACATGACAGAAGGATCCTCATCAATAACACATGGGTTATGTCATCCAAGAAATCCTTGTAGACTTGGGGTTTGCTCAGAGACAATCTTAAGTCACCTAATAGAGGGCTTGCGTGATCAAGTATACCCTATGATTCACAACTCAAAGGCAAAGCCATCGGGAGCATATGTATGGTCGATAATATAATGGATTAAACCACCCCATCGTAGGACTCGATCATAACCGCTTCATCTGGAGCTCATCGCCGCCACGCAAATGAGCACCTGCCACATCCTTACGTGAGAGATGAGAGTGAACATAACAAAATACTTAATTTGACATTGGCTCCTTTGTGAGCTAGAGTTTTCTTAATCTGTCACCCCCGATAAATAATTGCGAAAGGTGGATAGATTGAGTTTTGATTTAAACTTTTAACGATATAATTTCATTTAAGAAGTTTTATATTGCTACTTAAAAATTGATTAATTAGAATATGTTTAAGAGCTTTAGATCATGTTAACTATGTTTACATGAATGAGGGATTATCTATTGTACCGATAGAATAAAATTCTCGATATTTCACCGATTTGATACTCTTATTATAAGTTTTAGGTTTTGTTAACCCTACCCTAAGACTAAAGGGAAGCAACCCACAAGAACATCCTCGATACTTGAATCTAAACATTAGCAGGCATGGTATATGTATATTTAAGACTTTATATAGTATTTATTTCTAAATTATGAGATTGATTTCATATTTTCATTTAATTCCAACTTAGCCTGCGCAACCCTTTCAGACATTAAAATTTGCACTTGAAATCTCTATGTCCAAGCACATGCAGGTGTTTATAACTTAGGTATTTTGACATAATTAGTAATTTCGTTGATTTTGAAAATCATAAGTTAGAATAAAATTCTTTAATTTTTTGATCGAAGGAAGCCCTGTGATTTTTTGTAGATTTTGATTTAGTATCACCTTCTATATGCTTGTATAAAGAGTTACAGATCCGGTGGCGAAAAAGACATTTTGAAGCTACAAGTTCAAAGGATAATTTAGTTTATTATTTTAAAAGAAGATTTACCCCTCAAAGTAATTCTCATTTTCCCCCTCTTTTTATTCAAACATTCCTACATTCGTTTTCCCCTCCTTTTCTTTTGAAAGCAAACCATCACTACCTCTTCTAATTTTTATAAATAAGGCCAAGAGGGAGTCTCCTATTCTATTCCATTTGTTTTAAGGGTTGGAGTTAGGACATTTTGAAAGGGAGCGATTAGAGACTTTAACAGGCTTTCAACTCTGTTTAAATAAATCAGGTGTTTACTTAACGCTCTTGCCGCTTCATTTCACTCCCCATTTAAGTCAAAGGTTGATTTTTCCAACGCCTCAGATCGTCCATCGAGGAGATTTTTGCTTTACTCTCATGAAGGAAGTGGTTTCTGACATATCAACCATCTTCACATCCACTATGCCCTCATGGGCATTAGCGAGGTCTTGAAACCTGCATAAAGAGAAATACAGTGCAATGTGTATTTATTTCATTTTTTGTTTCTAATTCTAGAATTTAGACAAAATTTCGGCAACATTTCGCAGGAGACATCTAACGACAGTTGCTGAGCCTCTTGAGTGTAATGAGCTGTCTTCATGACACCACAACCGATTTTTCATCTTCCTCTGAAGACGAGACTCAAACTTGCAAAAAAACACAAAGATATATATATATTCACACGTCGACTCATTTTTCCGCGTTGAAAGATGAAAGAAATGGGGTTGGATATGCCATAAACTAAGAGAAGAACCCGCCTCTTGACAGTGTTGCTTCTCTGGCTGCGGCAAGACGAATTTGAAGAGATAATGCAAGGAATGCGAAGTTGGAAACCGAAAGAAGAACCCGCCTGATTTGCTTTCTGGCCATAAAAACTAAAATTGAGAGGTAATGTAAGGAATGCTACAAAAAGAAAGAAGCCTCTGGTTGCTTCATTCGAATAAGGAATATTAAAGGATAATGATGAAAACCGAAAGAAGAATCACTGACGTGTTCGATTTCAACGAAGCAAAATTTTCAGATTTTGGCAAAGCGGAGTTTGAAATTCAGATTATGAAAAATTAGGGAATTTTTGAATTTGAAAAATTGGGATTTTCAATTTTGGGAAAGTGAGGGAATTGGGAAGAGATCATCGGCCAAGAAGAATGGGTGGAAGGAGGAGAAAATGAAAAGTGATTTTCGGCCAAAGAAAATTGAAGGAAATGGGGATGAATTTTTGACCAAGGGGAATGAGGAAAATTGAAGGAAAAGAAAGAAGGAGGGGAACTACCTTACTATTTTCGGTTTGGAGTGAGGAGGACGGATCGAGTGAGGAAGAAGAGTTGCCATTTTTTCTTTTCCTTGCGGTTTAGAGGAGGAAGAGAGAGAAATCGAAGGGGAGGGCTTTTTGATTTTCGGATGATGGGAGCCAGGAGACCTCTCAGTTTGAAAAGGAAGAGGAAAGGGAGGAGGGAGAGGTTGGAGAAGGACTCACGTGGGAGTGGTTGCGGCTCGATCCCGTGCGTGAAGGAGGCAGGCCGAGTGATAGGTTGAGTGCGAAGGAGGAGATCCGTGCGCGTGAAGGAGTCTGATCGTTCGGTTCCTCGTTCGGTTGTGCGATCGCGTGAGGGAGAGGGACGAAGTAGGGCCGAACCGGGTTTATTAGAGTGGATTTTAGAGATTTAGGTTAAGGTTATGATTTTTAAATTGATTAATCTATTTTAATGTGAATTTTATATCAATAAAATCACATGGTCAATATATAGGTTATTTTATTGTTCAAACAACATTTTCTCGAATTGTTTGTCGCCTTAAATTGAAATTTCCTCAAAGCGCCGCTGACCGCTCAACGTTCATGCGAAGTTATCTGAATTAAGTGCAAACAATCTTATTTGATAGATTTCGACGTTTCGAAACCAACGGTATGATCAATTTTATGAACGGAGGTCGTTTGGTCACGCCGTTCTAACTGATAGCGCGGCGCGTTAACTCGATCGTTTGATCGGCCGTCATCGTTGGCAATATTTATATTCGACGCTTTGACATTTTGAACGGCGACGCAAGTCCATTCATCAATCAGAGGTCATTTTAGTTAATTTTAGTGACGTCCTGTGTATTTTAGCCTCGATTTGCACGCTGTCACCTCTGAAGTCCGTCGAATTCGATTTGTAGCCCTGACTTCACTTATGACACATATGTGGAGGTCAACAATTAACGGTAACTTCATTATTACTAGCATTATCCAATATAATTATGAAAACTTTTTCTACAAATTCACTCACAATATATATAGATCACAAAGAGTGAGGCCAAGCTCAAAGAAACTGATAATACGCTTGTGTAATTTTCAAGACTCATCAATATAATGAATTGTTAAGCACATATACCCTACTGTTTAATTGGAAGTCCAACAATTAGATGTTAATGAAATTATAGGTATGATTTTAAGATATGCCTTCAACTTTTCTTTTCTGCTTCATAAACTTTCATGCAATCATTTTTTATAATATTTCTAGAAACTCTTTCATAATTATGATTTAAGTCCTTCAACAAAATATTGAACCAAGTATGCTCAACCATCATAAAAGGATACTCATGCACAATTATCATTTTTTCTATTATTTCTCTAACCTGAAGATGATCATAATTCTTTGGATTAGTCAAAATAGGAATCTCAATTTCTGAACTAGCATCCGAAGGCATAAAATTTAATAATTTTTGTCTTTTATCTAGCAACTCTACAACTTATTTATTTTTAGCTTTGATCTTATCACACTCCCTAACATGTCTGAGAAGTTGTGAAGTGGTGCTTGTCTTGGATTTATGAAATTTTGTACCACAACATATGCATTGTAAATAGGATGCTTTAACGTCTTTCAAAGTTGAAACAGTTTCTGTAAAGTACTCTTAAATTGTAGATTTCTTTTTCCTAGTCTTCTTAGGATGAATTCCTTCAATATTAGTATCAAATGTAATTGCTTTTAAATAACTAGGTTGTGAAGAAAGATTAGGATTTTTATTACTATTTCCATCCTCTATAGTAATCTCATTACCAGATGATGTAGTTTGAGATAAATCAAAATTTGACATGGTAGTAGACTATATTGAAAAAAAAAATATGTCTAAACTAAAGGTACAATCCATATGCTTCAAATAAGAATATTAAGATAATTTATTGTCACAATTCATATAGAAATAGAGCACTAGTAAATTTGACATATTAAGTATACAAAGTCAACTTAAACATGAAGCATGAGGCTTTTCTTCTTGATCTCAACAAAGCAAAACAGAATTAAATGAGAAGACATTTACAAAATAACATATTTTATTTGCTATTTTATTGTGTTTTGGCATTTACCTTATCAAATAAGTTGGTTTTATCATTTCTAGGTGTTTGAAAAATTTAAGCAGTCATCGAGCTATGAAGGCATCATTGATTAGCTGATAAAAAATTTCAAATTGAGCCCATTTTATTATTAAAGCAGTCATCAATATTAGTGTGTGAGCTTTCTTGCGTAATATTTTTTTTATCTTTCGTTATTTTGAGATCAATCTACTTGTTATTTTCTCCTGTTTTCTTAGTCGTGAGAGAGAAACTCTACATGGAATATATACACACTATGCCATCAAATTTTATTCACTTTATAAATTGACAAGTTAATGCTTCATTAGAAAGAAATCAAATTCTTCATGATACAACCTAAGAAATACTTGCATTATGAGATATACTGCTTTTCTACTGCATATTTTGAGATATACTTTATTGTTCTCTCCATTCTTCATTCATGAGAACCATTTGATTTATATAGAATCGAAGCTACACCATTATATTACATTAAGATTTAAGAGTTGTGATTTTTAAAGGTTGTGAATGTTAAATCTTTTTAATATGAGATGCAAAGCGATAAAATGGTCTTATATATCTTGTTTAGTTGGATCCGTTTCAATTATTTTTTGGATTGCAGCTTTCATTTTATTTGTTGTTTCATTTATAAATACTACACCAGAAACTGAAATCAGAATACTACACCAGCTATATATAGATAGTAAACCCTAAACACCAAAATATGCACAACATTACAAAATCAATGGAGAAGATGCACTTGATTTCATTGCACATTCCAACCGAAACCAACAAAATCGATATCCAGAAATTTGAATAGCATATTAGCATTTTTGAGTCATCTAGAACCCGGACACTTCAGCAACTCAAGAAGTTAGGTAAAAGATGGAGAAACTAAAAAGTAATAAACGATACCGAACCGTAGAAAAGTAGGTTTCACAATCGGCTAATCGACTCTACCAGTGGATTAGAGCATTGCAACTCGCAAGAATATCAAGTGCTCGTGCTCTCGTGGAGTAGAGCCTAGAGAGGGAGGAGATTGCTGTAAATAGGGCAACAACCAAGTGTCAAAGAATCAAAGAGGCAAGAAAAAAGTGCCCCATAAAGAATCGGAACCCTATCCCTGGGTGTACTAATCGGTTCAAAAAACCAACCACCAATGATATTTGGTCGGTTTGGTTCGGTTTTAAATCTCATAGTTCGGTTTTTGGTTGTAAATGCCTAGATATTCGATTTTCGGTTTTTGGTTCGATTTTTTTTTAAAAGATTGGATAAACCGAATAAACTGAATAAACCAAAATTAGTTAAAAAGTCAAATATAAATATGTAATTTTGATTATAAGTACTTAATTATTTGTATAGATTTATAGATTTCTACTTGAGTAAGAAATTTTAATATATAAAATTTATTATATTGTTTTAATTAATTAGTTCATTAAAAAATATTTTTATTTTTATTTTATATGCTATTAGGTTTAATAAAAAACCAATTATAATTGGTTTAGTTGGGTTTTATATGTTATTTGGATGGTTCGGTTATTTTAAATTATTTGGTTCGGTTTGTTCGGTTTAACAAAAAATTCAACCAAACCGACCGAACCGACCGAATGCTCACCCCTACTATCCCCCGTCTCATAAGCTTAAATAGTTAGAGTTTATGAATTAAGTTGAGAGTTAAGACTAAATAAAAAATCTCCTGAAATCTGAATCGTTTATTTCAACAATAGAGAATTTTAATGATTCAAATTTCATCCAAATCATTAAATTAATTTTAATTATTATAAAATGTCTAAATTTATTTAATTTAAATATCATTAAATAAATTAATTATTCATGTAAATATAAATTAATTAATTAATAATTTAATGATAATATATATATATATATATATATATATATATATATATATTAAATAATTCATATATAATTATTTATAAATATTTATTTATTTAGCCAAATCGAATCACCGAACAAAAATAATTAGGTGTTACGTTTATATATCGGCCTAAAATATTTATTCAGATTCTGTATACTTTTCTAACAAAGCAAGCGTTACTTGACAAACCGAACACAAGTTGCTCGCGAACAACGAGCTTTTGATAACCCTAATCTTTGGGCATATCCTCTTATTGGGAATTTTATATTTCATTTTTTAGCAAACGACTAAAAATGAACCTTAATATTGAATACTAAATATGCATCACAATTCATAAACTAATAACGCATGTCTAATGTTTTGATTTATGAATACTTATTGATAATAAATTGTATAGAAAATAACTTTTAATATACTTATAAAATCAAATATTAAACACTATTTATTTCAACTTATTTTTAATGCCTTCTTAATTAACATTCTCTTATCGAAAATTTATTTTAGAGCACTGGTTTTTTTATGAAAAGAGATAAAAGGGTATTAAAATGTTCTTTTTATTATAATTACACTTAAAAAGGTTAGTCATTTAAACATAAAAAAACATTTGAATTTAAAATTATATAAAATATTTCATACATATCCTCTATATTTTATAAATTAATTCTCTTTATTTTTTTATCACATAATTTCATCATTATTACATTATTTAAATAATTATTAAATAATTTTAATACTTATTACATCATCATCATCACAGTTCAAAACCCATTTCCAGATCACTAAATTGATTAATGTCACAAATGTTTACAAAAAAAATAAAAATAAAATAAAATAAAATAAAAACCTTAATGAAAACTCATTTCCAGATCAAACAACAAAGATTACAGACTGCAACTGTAAAAATGATAAAATAAAAACTTGAGGGTACAGTATTAGAGGGAAGACAATCCTTCAGAATATTTTTCACTAAAATTCCTTAGAAAAATCTATTTATTGTTTCTGAATATGTTTCTTTTGGCGACGTTTTCCAAAGAAGCTTGCAGGTAACACAGTCAATCAGCCTTCAGAAAGAGAGTAGCTGCTGTAACATAGCCGTTATTCTGTTCAAAGGTAAGGTTCAGTACAAAAATGGCGTGGAAGATAACCACCAACTTGCTGTTTTACACTTTAGAAGGCATGATTAATGCCAAGTTGTCTGAGAGAATTGGGTCCGATTAAAAATATTCTCTTGGCCGACTGGTATCTGAAAACGACGACTCCTTTATATGCTGTTCTTGGAACGCCATCCTGAAATTATGTTGAAGAGGGCAACAGAGTTCAATCTATAAGATTGATTTTGTAAATGTTCAGCTCAGTTGCTGAGTTTCACATTCAACGCATTAAATGAATTGGTTCAATGAATTTTCTCAAAACAAACTTGCATCAAACAATCAAATCTGAATAGAAGCTATGGTGGCAGCAGGTAGGGATTGTTTTGATGCTGGAGAAGTAATGCAAACCAAGTTAGAGGTTGAAGTATGTTGAAATATGGTCACAAAGCCATGAACAACTACAAGTTTCATATTATTTCATTAGCATTATTTTTCCTTCCACCTAAACATAGGCATAGTTGTTATCATCATTTTCGATATCAGCAGTGTTATCCTTATTATACAGGATCATATTTATGAATTATTCTTTCTCATTCCTTCTAGTTTAACAGTAGTTTATGAAAGTATTTGTGCATAACATTTAACTATTTCACTATCAATCAACCTTACTATTTTCTATACATTTAACATTCAATCCGCCTACTAACTTTATTGAAGCATTTTCTGCCTTTAGGGTACATGCCTAGACACCTAAATCAACTTCCACTGTATCATCGTCATCATCGTTAACTTAATCCCAATTATTTATGGTGATTGTATGAATTCTCATTTTCTGTTAAGTGCAGTTTAAGGTATTTAAACCGATGCTACACAAGAACACGATTGAGGAGTAGCACATTCAATTTGCATTTCTGAGAGGTGATGCCCACAACGAGGAGATTTTGTCAGGTTTCAAACAAAATCCTTCCCAATTTCTTCATAGCAGGGAGATCATGTTTGATATCTTCACATACATTTGAAGTTATAAAGAAAGAAAATGAGGATGCATAGTTACTAGAGATATGCCAAGCTAGTTTACTTGATAAAGAACAAAAGAAAATAATGAAATTAGAAATTATATAGCTTGCCTTCCATTCTTCAAATATTCCAAATTGTCGTGCAGTTCTTTCAAAATCTGTCTGATCCTTATACTGAATACGCACATCATGGTCTATGTTTTTTGCCTTCAAAATAGCATCAGGTCCAGGGACTGATACGGCATTTGACACAAGTTTTGCAAAGTGCTTTTGATATTCACCCTGACAAATTTATATAAGTGACTCAAAGATAGCAGTGGAGAAATCAAACATCCACCAAAATTATCAGCTACAATATATTACCTCCATTAAGTAGTTCAGATCCACAGATTTCCAGTCAACCTTTCATGGCAATCAATCATGGAAACAAAATCAAAATAATAATCTTAATCTTTAGACAAAGACAACTGGAAAATCAACATCTATGGACATTCTTCACCTACATGAACATCATTCAGTTTAATGGGCTCCAGATATTGTTTAAAGAATTGTCCCATGCTAGAACCCTGAATTGGCACAAATATTATAATATCAACATAATAAATCTTATTAACTTCATCATAATAGATCATGAGTAAAGATTGTCAACCTTCAGAAAAGTTAATTAAATTTAAAGAAGGGCATCATACATTGTAAGAAGGTTGAGTTTTAGAATCTTCAAAGGAACCTTACAGAAATGAGCTACACATTTAAAATAAATAAAAAACTGTTCATTGGTATGCTTCATGTTTGGCTGCATTGCACTGAATCCATCAAAATTAGAAAAAAAAAATTGCCCCTAACTATCCCTGCCATTTAATCCATTTAAGGATCATCGATTGATGCCAATGAGCAATCCATAGACTACTTCTTCCTTTTTGTATATGAATCAATAAGATGAGTATTTCCTTATAAGCAATGAATTCATAATCTCTAATTTTTCTAATCAAGCACTTCAGTCAGTCTTTATCAATCAGACGACTCTTTGACACCTATTATAATTGGGGATTCGTTGATCACTTCACAGCCACTTCTAATGCAAATAAGTTCTCTGTAATATATCTTTATCATTTTCAAATATCTTTGACATGGAGCTTTTCACCTTAATGCATATTAAACTAATTCTCTTAGCACTCAATTAATTATATGTTCTCTTTCAATATAAAAAAAAATCATATGAAGATCCTTCATTTAAGTTAAATATTTGTGGGCTTTCAAAATTGCATCCGACCTTTTGATAAAAAGACTTTGGATTTGTCGATCAAATTTTCAAAAACAGATGAAATAGTAGATAAGACATTGCCTAGAGATTTTGCCCTCATTTTGTAAGACTTTAGATCTAGTTCCAGATTTCTTATAGGTGCAAGTACCTATAGTTAATTACCCCTCTCAATATTGAGAGAAAACTTTCAATTAAAACTAATCGATGGATCGCTAATTACTTAGTGTATAATAATAGTGAGTGAAGTTTGAATTCTTGAAATTTATCATTTAACTTAAAATGTATGTTTGGGAAATGATAACGCGCCCAATCAAGATCTCATGGCTCCATCATTTCAGGTTGTCGTGATCCCTAATCTACTTAGTCAGTGAAGGTACTCGACCCAAACTGATCGAAGAATCCTTGTTAATAGTCATGGGTTGCATCGTCTAATGAAACCTTATAATCGTGGTAGTGTTTATCTAAAGAGACAATTTTAAGTCCACCTTTGCTAACAAAGAGTTTTTTACTCGATAAAATATATCATATAATTCATAGCTCAATGAGCAAAACTATGACTATAATATAATAATGTCATTTGACAATAAACCACCAAATCAGAGAACTCTGGTTGTAATCGTAATTTATGTGGTGTCATTTGACGCCAAAATCATGCGGACAGAGAACGAGTCACATCTTTATTAGCGTGAGATTATTTGAGTGTGAACATAGGGATATATTCCATTTGACATTGGCTCTTTCGTGAGAAAAATTTTATTAATTTGTCACCCATGACAAACAATTACGGATTACTGGATGGATTTTGTTTTAAATTTTAAATAATAAATTTCATTCTATTAGCATCTTTCAGTTTAGACATGATCATTTTATGGTTGATTTAAGGTTGAATATGTAATGATTTGACATTAAAACTTTAAGAAAATTTAATACTTATAACTCCTCCGTCTGAAATATTCAATCATCACAGTCATCATCGAAGTATACTTTATCAACTCTACTTCTTTGTTAATAAATGATTGGGTCTAGAGCTAATATTTTAAAAGTTTAGAATTGATATGATTTAATATTGATAATTTAGTATCTTGAAATTAATATCCCATCTAATTGAAATTTCTAATCAAAACAGTCATTATTGGGATTTAGAAATAATCACTTTCCAGTCATATGACTAAATTAGCTTCTCAAAAAGTTACTTTAGGTAGGGTTGTAATTGAGCCGAGCCGAGCCGAGCCGAGCCGAGCCGAGTACTTATCAAATTGGACTTGGCTTGAAGAAATTAAAAGTTGTTCGTGTTCGGTTCGAGTTCGAGCCGAGCTTTCGTATGGATGTTCAAGCTTGACTTGCTTAATTTTATCTATGTTCAAGCTTGATTTGTACTTGGCTTGTTTGAAATAAGTGAACAAATATATAATTAAGTTAATGAGAGACAACGACCAATCGGCAGAAGTCGAAGAGGAAAAAGAGGAAAAAGAGAAAAATTGAAAAGGAGATGTGGGAAGTCGAAGAGGAAGAGAGAACGATCGATTCAAGCCACGGTTTACCTCCGCTTTACCTCGTGAATCGACTGAAAAGAATGGAGGGAGCGACCAACGAAAGTTGATAAGAAGATAAGGTAATGCCGGCAGAAGTCGATGTCGAAGGCAAGTTAGCTTGACGCCTGAGGAATAAGATGAGGATGAATGCAAATGCAAGAATAAAGCCTCAACCCTTAGGCTTTAACGAGTTTTGGACGTTTATTTGGGTGACTTGTCACCCATTTGCCATTTATAATTAAATAAAATAACTTATTAGCTTTAATTAAATATTTTAATAATTAATATATGAGTTTTTTTTTATATTTTTGTGTATTTATCCTATAATTTATAAAACAATAGTATCAATTATATTTAATTAAATGTATCATATATTTTTATAAATTATACTACTAAATTTAGTAAATTATTATATTTTTTATTAAATATATAATTAAAAAAAGTATAAGTTATATTTACTCATATTTTGAAGATAATTATTACCAAACTTAATATCAATTATTTAACAAATTATTTGTCGCACAATAAACGAGTATGTTCATGAACATAAATAAGCGAGTAAGATCATGTTCATGTTCATGTTCAATTCATTTAACCTTCGAGTTTTCAAAAATTATTCAAGTTTATTTTTTTTATTAATTTAAACAAACATGAACGAACATTAATCGAGCCGAGTTCGAGTAGTTCAACGAGTGCACTGGTTTATTTATAGCCCTAACTCTAGGTAGAGAAGGTTATAACAACATCAATGAATTTTGTTAACCGTACAATCCACAATCAGAAATCAATCTGACATCCTGCATTAAATTTAGACTTTCGAACATATGTGTCGGGGCGCATGTGGGTGAATAAGATTGCATGCATATAATTTTTATTCATTTCATAAAACACTTGTACATTCTTCAAGTCATTTGAAATTGAGTTTAAGAAATTCCTCAAAGCACATATGAATATCTCATTTAACTTATTTGAATGAGTTTTAGAAAATCAAGTTTAGATGTGTTTCCTTATGATGAATGCACTATATCACCTTTCAAGTTGATCATACACAGCTCGATGTAATATGATTGAACATAAGATCGTCTCGTAATGTGTAAGTGTTCCATTCATTTATATAAAACTTGAATAAATTTCAAAGCACTTGACGAGAGATAAGCTTACTTTAAGACACATGTAAGCAACAATCCTTTTGCACATATTTCAAGATATTCAAGTTGAGTGAATAATTGTTTCAACATATATACGAATATTCATTTCTTTAAAATATTATGTGAATTTTAAAACCTTTGAATTGAAGCAAGGATATTTGTCTTGAAATGCATGCCAAATTATTTGTTCAAATCTTTCACACATTCGTCAATGTAGCGAGGTTGAATATGAATTTATCTCATAATATATGAAAGCATTATATTGCTACATTTGATAATTTACATAAGTTTCCGAGGCATTTGAATTAAACCCATTTTGGATATGTGAAATGAATTTGGTTCACTCAAGTGCTTGCACATATTTTGCAATTACAAGTTCGAGTATGAAATTCTCTCATAGTATGTGCAAGAGTTTATCTTCTTCAGATATTTGTATAAGCCATAAAGCATCAAATTTAAATGTAAAATCGCCCTCAAATATGTGAAAAATTACATTCATTTGAATGTTTAAATAAGTTCCAAGGCGAGAATTTATTTCACATCAATGTTTAAAGAAGACATCTCATTCACATTCATTGATGAACCATCTGATTTTACTTATAAGAGCCACCTAACCTCTTGCAAATTCCTATTTCTCCATCTAAGTAGTCTTTAATTCTCCCATGCAAAAGAAATTGTCTGCACTCAATCCCCTTTTACTTTTTAAATGCATGATATAGTATCATTGAATATACATTGAAAAGTTCAACTTGCATTTGTCGGCAAGCTTCAAATCATTTCAAACTTAGTTTAAGTCTCCTTAAAACATTTCAATTTGCTTAATGAAATACATATTGTATTTCAAGTAGTCATTGAAAAGTCTATTCATGTTTGTTATCAAGATATCAAATCGTATTTTTGTTAGTAAGTTATCAAATTCTTTGTAATTCAATTCATAATCATTTGAGCTTTTTAATTGATGAGTTTGATATTGAATCAATTATGATTTCAAATAATCATTTTATGGTCTTCCACCGGCTAAGAAAAGACCGATGTCATAATGTAAGACATTATGACAAAATATTTATACCACTGAGCTAAGAAAGATGCGCATAAGCCTTCAAAAACACCTGCGTAGAAGACAAGTATAGAGTTTTCTCACTGCATTAGAACAACGAATACGAGTATTTATTTTTAATACAACATTCCTTGCCGAGTTGGAACAATGTGCGCGGGTACTTCTTTTTTACAAGATTTCTCCACCACATGCACGGGTACTTAAATAATTTTGATTTTGACATATTTTTTATATTCACATGTATAATGAGGGAGTATGGTTTGTGATGAGAATTTTTTATTCCTCTAGTAATGCATGAAATATTATCCCCATGATACTCTAATCCAAGCTGCTCTTCACCTTGGCCTGAGGAACCTCTGACAACCGGAGTTGAGGCTTGTCCAGATATTCTAAATCATTAACTACATAGTCTTTCAGAGTTGATGTGGTTTCAGCATTTTCAGAGTATGAATTATGACTTCAACTCATGCCTAATATGTCACTAGTTTCACTAGATGCATTCTATAAACCATCATAAGTCCTCTCGTAAAGTGGTGTGCCACACATCAACTGACAAAACAAATGTCAGCTTTCCTCCAAAAGTGATATTACCAGAACATCCACTCTCATTGGTAAAAGCTATGACTGACAAAGAATGAAAATCATGCATGTATTTACTCATCTTGTAGACTCGGAAAATCTGTGAAGTCACGGAACTTATCTCCACTTTCACCTCATAAATGAGCCTAACTCACGTGCTTTCACTTTCCTCTTTCTCGCAGCCTCAATACAAAAAATTCCTTCAAACCCCACAGCACTAGTACTATAAGAATGGAAAGAGAGAAAGAGAGAGATGCGTGAGGTAGGGAGGGTTTTGGCTTTGGGGAGATTGGGAGGAACGGGCAAGGGAAGAGGCAGATTCGGCCTGCTGTTGTGCGTAGTGAGGAGCAAATTGAACAGGAGCTTGGGAATTGGGTGAGGAATAGGGAGATCGGAATGTTCTCGCGTGAGGCTTTAGATGTAGGTTTTTCTTCCCCTTGTTTGTATTGGCTGCATAAGGTGGCAGCAATAAAGGTATTTGGGCAGCAAAGGTGATTGGCAAGGTGGAGGGCAGCCACTAGGGCTAGCTAATAAAGAGTTCGGGTAGTGCAAAGGCTCTAATAAGTAGGTTTTTAGATTGCATTTGATGGCTGGTGGGGATTTTTAAATCTTCCATTTTAATTACACTAATCATCCATATTATTTAACTTCACAATGATGTTATTATTAATATAAAGATAATAATTTAAAACTTGAAATAAATTACCTAAGCATTACAAATTTTCAAATATTTTGTTTCACGAACATTTTCAATTTACTCAATATTTTATTGAGATACGTGTGAAACTCAATGAAAGTAATCTTAGGCAAAGTGAGTGTCAATTGTAAGTAATTTCAATGTTTCAAATGCAACAACACTATCTGTTTTATGATCGGTGTTGTTTATACACTTTTATGATGATCAAAATGAATTTAAGCTTGAATTGTATAAAGTCGTATAGAATTGCTTGACAATCATACACACTCGGCCAAATTAATCACAAAAGATATCGTTTGATAGATTTTGACATTTCTCCAACAACTGCACAATCAATTTCATGAATAAAGATCGTTTGGACATCATTAGGACTCCCCAACTTTGATATGCGTGCAATTATATTTAAAATTGATTTTGTTCAATCGAGCAATTATTAATCGACGTGATAAGTTTGATATCATCAATTCCAACATTCTGAATGCATCGACACATTCAATTTCTCGAATCGACAAAGTTTTGATTAGATCTTAATCAAAACATTTTAACTCTGGTGGCGTCGCATTCATTAACCGTCGATGTCATCTTATGTACTCAATTTAGCTTGTGTAAATAGATGTAGGTCAACAATATTTTTTTTCATTTATCTTAACATGAAAATCACTTAAATAAAAATCTAACCTGCATAAAACAAAATTTATTCTCTTATATCAAAATTGATCGCAGGTGATGAAAAATGGGAAATTAACCGGTTAATGACACCAACTTCTTGATAGGACACTTCCAACTAGCTAATATGTTCTGCAACTTCATTTCAAGGTTAGTTGGAATCTAAAAGAATGAGAAATTTATCACTTATATCTTAACTACTAGTCAATACTGGCACCATTTCAAAGGCTATTAAAGAAAAACCCTCACACATACTGGTTCATGATTGTACGTTTGATTAGTATTAAGAATAGAATCAAATATCATAATCTTGATAGTCAAATTCAATCCCCAAAATCACTAGAGACAAAGCATACATACATGCTCACCAAAATTGTATGTTCTGCAAATTTCAGGACGAACAAACTGACGATTTTTGTGAACTTCCTTCAACCTCAACCAATCATCCCAATAAGTACGGTATGTCAAGGAAAAATCTTCATTAAATAGCCTAGAATTAATGTCTACGTATCTAATCCAATAAATAAAATACAGTGAAAAGAATTAGGATATGCTTTAGGCCAATTTGGTGTTAGCTCCTCCCATGTGGGTTTTGACAACATCCATCCAAGTCCAGGAAAAAACTCTGAACGATAAAGAGTCTCTGCAGAATGGATTAGCAACCAGCATGAACAGAATGTCTTACGACAATTATATCTGGTCAGGTTAGAAAAGAAAAAAAAATCATAGATAGCTCAAATCTTACCGGGATCATGCACAAATTGCACTTGACCATTATCATTCCAAGAAGAAACAGCCATGATTGAACTGTCAATGTGAGCAAGTAAAGTTGATTCAAGTGGCATAGAAGTTAAGAGCTTTTAAACAATAAAAGCATAATGAATGCTGCATTAGACAACGTACTTATCTCTGTCTAATAATGTCGCTGCAGCTTCAAAATAATCAAAAAAATCAGGTGCAATCTCCATGTCATCTGCTTAGAGAGAGAATATAACTGAAGATATCCAAACTGATAGATAACTAAAAATTTTTATAACATAGAAAAAGAACAAATCTCCCTAAAAGAGCACCTTCTAAAATGATTACTCGATCAAAATTATGCTTCAAAACAATTCATCCAAAGCCCATTTGTAGTGTCCTGAACAGATAGCACCCTTTAGAAGAGAATACCAAATGTAATTAATAGAAAAAGAAAAAGTTACACACACTTGCAATTTTATAGTATGCAATTAATTCTCCGGGTCTCTCGGTATGCACTGGCTCAAAATCCAAATGCTGCAATATCATAATCAATCATATAGTCAGCAAAATTATTAGTTCCTAGTCCACTTGGCATGTTTGACATGGCATAGCAGGTTATAACCAAGTTTAATTTTTCCCCTAGGCTTTGCTGGAACAGTTCATATCATGCACATTAAAATTTTCCAGACAAAAATGGGAACGGGCAGGTGTTATATTTTCCTTGTGAAGATAGCTCTTAGTCTTCATATCTTAAAAAAAAACAATAGTGCTCCCGATGATTTTAAGGAGACATAAAAATCAGCAAACTCAGACCATTTCATTTTTCCACAAAAAATCTCTTTACATAAAACAATGCAAACAAGCTAGATTTCAAATAGTTCCTCAACTATTTGTATATGGCCAAACTGGTTCCAAAGTATCCATTTTTTCTCAAATTTAGTCCCTTGATTATACAAAATTGATCCAAAATGGTCCCTCAACAATTAAATTGAGATCAATTTTGTATTTAATTTTTACACAAGGGACTATTTTAAAATAATTTTGTATAGTTAATGTTAAAAATATAATCAGAAGATTATTATAAGATTTAATCTTTAATTAACTATAATCATCTCCCTTTTAAAAAGTACCCAAGTGCTTCTTCCTAAATGAGACCATCCTCATTTACATATCTCCTGCTTTTCTTGTTAGCCAAAGATACATAATAATGTATGCACAATCAAAAGTCCGGTGTCATGCATGACCTAAATTGGTATGTAAAAAACTGGTAAATCAACAAAGGAAAAAAAATAGTCATACCAATTTATCTGCAGCAAACGCGGCTAAATCATTCTCAATAACCATACAAAACTTTGAAACTCCAAACTTTCGTAAGATAATTTTAAAAAGTTAATGTTGATCTGCATTGGCTTCACCCATGCCCACCTACATAAGCATAATGATCATTGATCGATGCCATGAGGCTGATTGAAGTTCAACAACTGCATGGGAACCAATCAGTACAGGTAAAGCCCATATGGTTGTGGCTTAAAATGAAAAAACATGCATGCTTATCACTTTAGCATGCTTTAGTTAATTAGTTACCCAGTAAGCTATTTTGTCTACCCATTAAGATAAATACTAGTTTAATACACTAGCAAGACCTTGCACAAAGAAAAGACTTATTTCTTTATCGAAAATAAATATTAGATTTAAATTAATCGGTGATATTCTCTGCTAATAAAATAATACAGAAGAATGTGGTTGGTTTTAAATTTGGGATTTGATCCTAAATTATATAATTGTTGAAAGCAAACAGCCCACCAATGCTGACACAAAATTAATTTTAAAGCTCAACTATTCAAGAAAAGTATGTGGTAGTTAAGAAAAAGGCAAAAAGAGATTATTGATGAAGGGGGGGTCACAACTTTATTGATAAGTTAAAGGAATCATACAGTATTCATTAGCAACTTGGATAAAGGGGGAGTCACAACTTTAATGATGTATGTTGATGGTACAATTGTAACAAGAAATGAAAAGCAAAAGGAAAAAGAGTTTCTGAAGTAGTGTTTGATGGTAGATTTTTTGAGACAAAGCGATTAAAAATTAAAACTTTCCTAAAAATTGAGGTTCTCAGTAACATTGAAGGATCTTCATTTCATAACAAAAGTATGTCACAGATCTATTAAAAAACAATGAAAGTTGCTTGTAATAAATTAGAGTAAGCAAAAGAAGACCCTATGGTGAATAGGAAAATATACCAAAAGGTTAGTGAGAAAATTAATTTTTCTAAAAGCTAATTTTGAAAGGAAAATTTTGTTTAGAAAAAAACTAGTTGGGACTTGCCAGCAATGTAAGTTTGACAGCAATAGGAGATCCACCTATGAATATTGTACCTTTCTTAAAGCAATCTTGCCACATGAAAAAAAAGTAAAAAATAAAAAGTAGTTTGTTGACCTACAACTATGTGTCATTTAAAATTAAGTAAATGACGGTTAAATCTAATCACGATCGAAATTAATTAAATTGATTTGATTTGAAAATTCGCTTCATAATGCGTCGTCAAATTTAATTAAATGAGAAAGTATCAAATCAATTAAGGATCAATCAAATAATTAAAATCAAATTTTTAATAAAATCATGCATGTCGAAATTCGAAGCGACGACGTCTAACGACCTCCGTTCGCGAAATTGATCGCCCGTCGTGTTGAAAGCGTCAGACCTATCGACGCTTTCGCGATCAAATCGGCAAAGTGTCGGCGTCGAGCAATTTGAGCGACGTCGCCGCATTTAAACCTAATTTCATCCGAGCGTCGACATTGCGACGACCTCAGATCAAATTGATCGCGGCGCGTTCGTTGGCGCTCAACTTAAATTGACACCCATATTTGGGGTTTGTCAAAAGTAATCGCAATTAAAACGACTAACAGCGGCTTAATCCGCTAATTACCCCTTAAATCCCTCTTAAATCCCTTAATCCGCTCAATCCCTACTCTGTCACCGCGGCTTATTCCCATTGGGCTGCCGGCGGCGACCGATGAAAAAAAGCCATCGACCTAAAGGCGTTGACTCCATTCACGCATTTCCCCCTTTCGACATTTTTCTTTCTCGTTTCCTGCTCTCGGTCTCTCTCCCTCGAGCGATCTCTTGCGCTGCTCTCGGCTCCGTCGGCTTCACGGCATACTCTCGATCCTCTCTCGTTCTGCTCTCTGAAGCTCTGGGGTGCGGTTCTCTCTCTCACCCTCGTCGACTCCCGTCCGGCGTGAAGCCGAACTTCCTGCGGCGACTCCTTCTCCCTCTCGGAGCTCCCCTGCGGCTCCGTGCTTCTCTCTCTGGTTGAAGCAGAATCTAGCAACGGAATCACTCTTCCAACCGAAACCCCAGGTTGTTTCGTTTCAATCTTGAGTTGTACTTTGCTATGCGGGTTTCTCTTGAAGGAAATGATTTCGATTTACCCTTATGTGTTCTATTCGTTGTCTGATTTTGGGTTGATTGTGGTTTAACTGGAAGGCTCTCCTTGTGGTTGGAGTGCTGTTGGAAATCCTTTCTTCCTCCTTCCACCCGAGCCGAGCAAAACAAAGGAAACTCTTCTTCCCCTCTTCCTCCTTCTTGGAGCGACCAGCGCGACACACTTGTCATTTAATCCTGCCCTCTTTTCTAATTTTGGGAGTTTTATCTTTGTAGTTTTGTGTTTCTTTGTTTGGTAAAATCTAAACTAGCAACTAATAGAAAAGAAAGGAGCAATGTGATCTTAAATTTCATAAGGGCTCAAAGCTTGGATTTTAGTGATGGAAATCTTGATCCCTTCATGTTAATTAAAAGCTGAAATTTATTTCCCTGTTGTATCAATCTCTTTTCAGATTTTGTTATGATTGTTGCTTAAATGGGTCAAATATTGCAAGCTTTAGGTTACCTTGCTTCGCTTTGCCTCTTTCCACTATTTGATTACTTGCAATCATGAAAGTGGCTATCTTATAAAGGGAAGAGTTCAGATTTGCTGGATTTATTAAACATAGTGTGATTGCTTAATCTATGTGGAGTAAATTTCATATAATCATCATGATAAAGGAAGAGGAGGGAAGGGTTGATTGACTTTGTGCTTGTTTTCTCTTTTGTGATCACTATGTTAATTAGCCTTTGAAATACAATCTGAAATATGGCTTTGTGCAAGTTTAAAGCTTTCATTTTTTGGTGTTCAGTTTCTTTAAAGATGCATCTTGCCTAGTGCTTGTTCATAACTTACTTACAAGCAATTGTCAAGTCTCTATCTTGCATTAAAATGATTCTATGTTTGCTGTCCATGGGTATTTGGAGGCTGAAATCATGCAAGATATGTTGTTTTATGACTTTTTCTTGCTCTTGAATTATAAAGGCATGTTGTGACAATGAACTCCTAATCCAATTAGCTTACATGACTTCATCTTTGAAAGCTCACTTTGGTCATTAATATGTGATGTATGTTTCTTTCTCTTGAGTTGAGGAAGAATGAAAAGAAAGCAAGTTTATTTTGGGGCGAAGTATGAGTTATACTGATTTCCTTTCTATTGCATCTTTTATCTTGCATACTTGCATATGTGATATCATATTAACAGGGAAATGCTAGCTATCAAAGTTTCAGCCGCGGTGTCTCACGACACCACCCATGCACGCCTTTCTTGGCGTGGTGGATCGATCTCTCACCCTGGGGAGGCGGGGACTGTTGTAAACTTTGATAAAGGATTGTAAATTTCATCTTTATACTCTTGCATATGTGATATCTGAAATCTTGCTATCAAAGTTTAGTGGTGTCTCGCGACCACCCATGCCTTTCTTGGCGTGGTGCTCGATCTCATGGCAACCCGGGGAGAGCGGGAGAACTTGTAAACTGATAAGCAGATAAATTCAGCTACTGTATATTATGCAGCTTTCTTGGCGTGGTGGGTATAAACTTTTAAGTAGGGTGTCTCGACACTACCATGCCTTTCTTGGCGTGGTGGGAAAAAACTTTCTCGACCCCTTAAGTGGGGGGATGAGGGAGCTGAAAAAATTTAAAAAAAAAAAGGGGGGAAGGTAAAAAAATGCTTAAGTATTTTTATGTGCATATCTTATGTGTTTCACTTTTTGTCATATGACATGCAACAATCATTCATGCTTAGTTTGATGAATGTTGAATCTTTCTAGTCCCTTTACATGCTTAACATGTGTATGAAGTGTGGCAAATAGGATACAAATGGATGCTTATGCTTGTGACATGTATTTGTTGATGCTGGTTCTAATACCCTACTTAGCTTGATATGCTGCTTAGAACACATGCTTAAATACATGTTTAACATGTTATCTTTTTCCATATATTTCACATTGATCAACACATGATTATAAAAAAAAAAGGGATAAGGGGAAGACATACATGAAATGAAATATTTTGACATGACATCCATCATAAAAATACCAAAAAAAAAATATAGAAAATTGCTAAAGGAAGGAAAGGAGGGTAAAAAAAAACTTACAAATCTTTATGGCCTGACTTAGCTCTCTTGAGCAGGGGCTCAAACTTGTGAAATCAAGGGAGAGAAGGAAAGAAATGAGAGTAGGAGGTGTGTAAGGATTTTATGAGAAGGAATTCCTCTTATTTATAGATTTTCTATCCTCTCATCTATGGTATCATCTTGTGGTGCCTATAAATTGCATCTGAGGAGCGAAATCTAAGGTGATGCCACTTGTCATGTTAAATGCGTAAATGGACGTAATGCCATGTGCATCCTTATCCCTTTCTTTGAAAAGGAAAGTAAAGTCTTTCATATCTTTAATAAATTTAATGAGTTTGTGTCCTCCCACTTGCCATGAGTTTGCATGTGAGGAGGTGGATTTTAATTAATCCACTTGCCTCTTTTTAAATATGACATCTACTCATATTCTTATATTCCCCTTTCCTTGAGAGAAATAAATGGGCTATGGTATATGGTCATATGGGCTTCCAAAGCAATTGTTTTTCATTTATACTTATTTTATACATAAAGAGAAATTAGCCTAAATCAAATTACTAAGCATTTTAGGCCCATTACTTTACTTATGATCATATGGGCCTTTAAATCAATTATTTTTAGCCCTTTATGTTGGCTGATTTGCAACATAAAGAGATTTTAGCCTCAAATTACTAAGCATTTTGGGCATTCACTTATGATCATATGGGCCTTTAAATCAATTATTTTAGCCTTTATGTTGGCTGATTTGCAACATAAAGAGAGAATTTATTAGCCAATCAAATTACTAAGCATTTTGGGTCCATTACTTACTTATGATCATATGGGCCTCTAAATCAATTATTTTCAGCCTTTATGTTGGCTGATTTGCATAAAGAGAGTTTGTGCTTAAATCAAATTACTAAGCCCATTTTGGGTCCATTACTTATGATCATATGGGCCTCTAAATCAATTATTTTCAGCCCTTTATGTTGGCTGATTTGCAACATAAAGAGAGATTTGTTCATCAAATTCTCATTTTGGGTTACCTTACTTATGAACATATGGGCCTCTAAATCAATTATTTTCACCCCTTTATGCTTCTGATTTTGTACATAGGGACATGCAAGTTAGATAAAAATAAAGAACAAATACACTTTTCGGTTTGGTCTTGGGGCCGGTCGTTAACAAAACCTAAAATCCCATATCAAAATTAATGCTTGCATTTGATCATGTCAAAATCAAGAACAAATGCTACACTTCGGTTTGGTCTTGGGCCGTCGGTTAACAAAACCGTGCTCAAAATTCATCTTGCATTTTGATCATGTCATTACAAATGACAAATGTTATACATCCGGTTTGGTCTTGGACGAATTAAATTAACCTAAAATGTCATATTAAAATCTAAGCTTGCAAATTGAACATATATTTCAACTAGACATTCAATGTCCATACAACATTTTAAAAGAACAGATACTCGTATGTATGTTGAAGTGTTCAAACAATAGAGACACGTGCAAGTTAGGTATAAAACAAAAAAAGAATAGATACTACATAATCCCGGTTTGGTCTTCGGACCAGGTCCGGGTTAACAAAACCTAAAAATTTGATATTATAATTTCAAATTAATAATATCCGGTAGTTTTAACTCATATATAATAGATACAAACCAACTAACATTTCTAAAATTTAAATTCTTAGAAGAAAAGTCTCAAACCCGATCCTCTATGTTCAAACTAGAGCATTATACTTTTGAGAATGAATTTAATCCGATCCTCCAGAAAACCATTTAGTAGCAAGGTCTATCAATCGATATTACATGATCGAGAAGGGTAATTATAATATTTCAATGATAAATGATCATATATTCAAATCTAAAATCAATCATAAAATGATCAAAATTCAAAGAAAATAACAAAAAAAAATAAAATAATGAAATTAATTATTAAAAAAACTAAAAATAAAAAAAATAAAATTAATTCACCCTCCGCAATTGTTTGTCTTCTGACAAATTAAGAAAACTTTGCTCACAAAGAAATTAATGCCAAATTAAATACATAACCTTCACACTCAAATATTCCTAAAGGCGTAGCGACGCTCTGTGTCCTCGTCTCATGGTTTTGATATGGCACCACATAATGGCACGACTGAGCCTCTGACCGGGTGGTTCACGCGATATGGCACCACTAAATTACGGCCACTACCGCACCAGATGTTCTTAACTCTGAAATGTGAATGTAATGATTTATGCAAAAGTTTATAAGGTTGACTTATATTTGTCCCCAGAAACTCCCCAGTCTAAGGACACCTTGGACGACGTAACCCATTGGCCGACAAGGATCCTTCGGTTGTCGACTACCTCCTCTCGACTAAGACCGGGATCGCACTGGGATGACGGAACCATGGGATCTTGATCGGGCCCATCGTTCCCCCCACAAAAAGTTTTAAGTTAAAATAATAAATTTCATAAGTTCTAAACTCCACTCACCGCAATTATATACTGTTTTAACGATCTATCATTAGCCTTAATCGAAAGTGCTCTCAAGATTGGGGTAATTAACTAGGCTTACCATAGGAAACCGAATCCAGATATAAAAGTTCTCACCAAAGAACGAAATCTGGTAGTGTCTTATCTACTATTCATCCGCTTTCCAAATTATCACCGACACTTAAACAATTCTTTTCCTTTTTATCGAAAGATGCGGAATTTTCTGATCCCATGATTTATGACTCATGGGAAGTTTTCTTTCCATCTACAAATCTAAGTTATAATCGTATATAAAAAAATGAAATGAAAATGAAATGAAATGATAAGTTAAACTGACAACTTAAGCTTATATAAAGTCTTAAGTCATTTGAGATTTTATGAATGTGTTTAATATCGTATCTTTTTTAAAGAGATTCGCTATTTTAATTGCTAATTTTACCTTTAAACTAATATTACAGAACACAAATGCCATCGCATTTGTATGCCAACATCCGCTTTCAAACATCATTATTGGAAGCACCGAGCTACCATCCGCTGGATTTCCTACCATCTTGAACGAGAGTTGTTAGCCTCGACTTAAGTCAAACTCGTCCGCACGCACGCAAAAGCGCCTTAGTTGTGACCCCTATCACGTAGGTCACTTCAAAAGAAACAATCGAGAGGCTCGGAGACACAATCATGAAGGGTTGTCAACGCTGACGGCTCTCTGTCCCTCGAATAATACAATTGAACTATTCGCCTCGGAGGTAAGCTTCTTCATCCTGAGGTGCTGAGGCAAGAAAGAAGAAAAGAAATCTTGAAATGCTCAACACTTAATGCTGTGGTACCAGCAACAATCATGGAACCAAGTGAGTGTTCCCACCCATAATCGGTTTGATAACCTGGGTTAAAAACCAATGCTCTACTCAAACAAGCCTTCTGACCCACAACATCAGTTCCAGCCTCGGAAAACCCGAACTATATCTCGAGTGCATCGGGTTCTCCAAAAGAGAGGGGATCAAAAAGAAAATACTCCCGGTGGATGCTGGGATCGCTCCTCCAAGGAGACCTCATCCCGCAACTCAATGCCGTGACGACTATCATGTCCCATATGAACGGGTGGCACTTGACGCTGGGTCAGGAATCCACCACCAAAGGTCCCTATGGAAGGGTGGTAGATCTGGAGGCTAGCCTCAAAAAGAAATCCTCAGAGCAAAGGCATGGCGTGACATCCGTGTGAATTCCCAGATCCGAACTCAAATCTATCAACCGATGGGAGCCTAAAAAGAGGCCCCATGATAAAGATATGAAGACACCTTGGAGAATCCTCCGGGATCCCGCCATCAATTAACTCCATCCCATCAAGAGGAGGTTAATCGAAGCCTCTAATCAAGAAATTTCATACACTTGGAATCGGAAGTTCATTGAGACGCCGACCAAATTGCGTCCAAGAAGAAGAAGAAGGCAACGAAGTCAAGTAGTGTATATGGTGCAACAGTGAGCCATCCGGTGCGCCAATATCAACCTAAAGGCGCATAACAATACCTCCCTCAACCAAGAACAACAAAATGTTCAAATAGAGGAAGCATCCTCCGAGTCTTCGTGAGAGGAACAAGAAGAAGAAGAAGAAAGGAAGAAAATCCCACCTTCATCGATACTACTACTTTGGCAGAAGACAAATTCGCCGATGAAAGCCAAAGATAAAGAAATCGCCAACGCGTGAAAATGAGCTAAAATGATGATGCGATGATGCGATGATGCGCTTAATGCAGAAAAATATCGGCAGTCCAACACTGCCCCCCCAAATAATCATCAAGCCTCCAAAGAATGCAATGACAATCCTCCAATAAATTTGATCTCACATGCTTCAAGGGTCCAAATCAAGCGGCGGATTGAAATAAACGAGTCACGGCAACCCGCTTTAATAATATACAAACTATATCTGAAGCCGTGATAGCCTCTCAACTTGATATTATATTGAATGAGAAGATTAAAGCTGTTATAGCTGCGGGGCAGGCAGAAAAATTGGTGAGCAAAGGTCGCCCATATCCCGCGGAGTATGATCAAATTCCATATCCAAAGGGATATTCAATGCCAAAGTTCAATCTATTCGACGGGAATGGTAATCCCAAGCAAAGATCCGCCCAATTCAAAGCATCCGCAGAATACGGGGTAACGATGCATTATTATTCCGCCGGGTAGCCTAACGCCGCTGAATGGTATCGAGTTGTCAAATGACTCGATTAAGACTTTTGCCGAACTTGAAAATATGTTTAAAAGATTCGCCTAGCAAGAAAACAACCATTCGATCGGAGAAAAGAGGAAGAAAGATGAGTCGCTGATATATTACGCTACATAAATGAGTATGAAATGTGAACAACAATTAAGAAGAGCACTAATTCATCGATGGCAACATCGATGATAAGATATCTTCTGCATGGCTTCAATTACCACATTTCAAGAGCTGAGCTATTAAATTGAAATTAAATTTATCCCGTCCGACGCCGAAGATAAATTCAAAAGAGCAAAAGCTCTAGACTCAAAGAAACACATTTCACCTCATACAAAAAGATACGTGTAAGCGCTATTTATAACGTAGACAAAGAAAAGCTTGCTATCAAGAAAACCCGTTCAATCTCGCCCCACAACCCAAGCTCATACTTGGAGGTAATGATGTGAGGTCGCTTCAAGGCGCGAGCGACCAAGACAAACGAAAGGAGAATGACTCAATGGCCCCACTAAAAGAAAAGAAAACAAAGAGTATTCTTTAAGAGGAAAGTGCCAAAATTGTTTAAACATGCACTCAAAGTAGTCTCCAACTAGTGTAAAAGACCAAGAGGTCGGACAAGCCGATAATCCTAACTATTGTCCCATATCATCGGGTGCTTGGCCATCCCTGAAGATTGCTACATATTCAAAGATCGCTGAAAATGAAACGGTGAATTCACATTATCTGGTATTGCGGCGTCCAAGAAAGAATCCAAGTAATCACTTCATCTCCGACTATCAAGAAAAGGCAAAGAGGTTCTCGATGATGAAGGATGAAGCCCTCTAAAAAGATCAGAAAATGTCAAGAATTGGAAGCTGTGTGTATTAAGGAAATCACCACTGAGCCGCATTGAGTCGAGACAAAACCTAAGTTATGGGAAGGCTTCATCTCACGAAAGACACAACAAATACCGCAAGGAAAGGCTAAGAAACCCGCCAAACAAAAAATAAACTAAATAAAAGAAGAAGAAGAAGACAAAATGTTACTACTATTATGGTAACGTAACACAAAAGATCATCAATAATATGGAAGATTACATACAATCGCCAAGACGACTATCACGCCAGTTCAAATCTTCGATCAATGAAGAAGCAGGGAAGATCAAGAACTTCCCACCGAGTCTTGCTTGATGATGCATGAAGTTGACAGTGAGGAACTCGCTTTCCTGATGAAGATGAACCGTGAGCTCACCATATCAACAAACATAAAAATATAAATGGGCAAGGATTCTCAATCTTCTAGTCTATCATTGACGGCGAAGAGATGTCGAAGAATCAGTCATCTCAAGATTCGAGAAAATGAAATAAGTACACAGTTGAGGAAGTGGTGCTACCATCTCAACAGAGGAAAGAGCCAATGAATAAAGATAAAGGAAAAGAAATCAAGTCAATGAAAAGTTATCCCTAAGGATTCAAATAAGAAGCCTTCATCAAAAGTGGATCGACAATATTCTATCCCATCTAAGGAAAATTCTACAAGAAGTTAGTGTATACGGCACTTCTAATGTCAAGATCTCCGTAACCTTAATTGAAGCTCTCAAAGAGCGGAAAGTTCAAGCATATTTTAACGCCTAACTGAGACCTTGCATGTTCAAGAGCCTCCAATCGTCACATTTTCGTAAGATGATCTAATGCCGGACGCAGAGCACAATCGCCTCAGATGTTACAAATGAAAGTGATGAAATTATAATACCAAATCTTAATTGATCCCTGGTTCCTCCGTGAATCTTATGAACTTGAGAACTCTTAGATGGTTATCTCTATGTACAACATCCTGGACGAGATAAAGTCATGGTTCAAGGTTTCAATGAGAAGGGATGAAAACTATCGTCATTCGTCCCTTCCTCTTAAATTTGGAGACCTCTACGTAAGCTAAATTTCATGTGATCGATGCGATACTTCATTCAGAGCTTCCTGCCCAACATGGCTTCATAAGTATGGCATTGTCCCATCTACATTACATCAATGTATGAAATATACAAAGGATGGAGAAGAATGCCAAATTTATGCACATGCGTATTTAAAATGAAGATTTATCAAGATGCCGCTTCTTTCCTAATCAAAGCTAACAAAACAACAAGAATACCGCATCTACTTCAAAACCCATAAAAGTTAAGAAGAAGAAGATAAAATGAAAAAAGAGGTTGTTCCAAATATTCCTAGGATATAAAGAACAGTCCAAAATCAATAACACCGCCCTCATCTAGTAAAGGATAATCAAGAAGACGAATGTGTTCCTTCTAAATCCAAAGGTCCGTATGACTCTTCGAGTAAAGCTCGAGAAAAAGAACATTTTGACTCGATTATGAGTTGAATCGAAGGTAAGGTGCAATGCCTACTTTAAAACAATCATAGATCCATCAAGCAGAGAATACACTGTAGTCACCCTGCTCCTCCCCAACATTTTAAAGAAATCACCCTCGAGAAACTCATAAAAGTCGAATCGGTGACCTTCTATGTACCCTCTCCCCTGAAAGCACGCCGAAGTTTATAAATCCGAGGGTGTCAAGAAGA
The DNA here is from genome assembly GCA_021442155.1 of Cymbidium sinense. Lineage (NCBI taxonomy): Eukaryota > Viridiplantae > Streptophyta > Magnoliopsida > Asparagales > Orchidaceae > Cymbidium > Cymbidium sinense. Next base: position 247,096,368 of record CM038214.1, read on the forward strand.
AGATCCCGACGTAATGCGCTATCTCAAGAAGAAGCTATGCCCATAAAGGATGCCAAAATATTACTCCAAAGATGCAAAATCGCGCAAACATGGGTCCAGCCGAAGCAAAGGACTAAGCTCTTGAAATGATGGTATCTCAAAAGGTTCTCAAACCATTGGTAAGAGAAATAAACACACTACTAAAGGCCTTTCCAAGACAACGGTCCAAGGATATACTGCTACAGAATGTGAATAAGTGAGATGATTAAGATGAGAATGTCATTTTAACGTTCTCACATAATGAAGAAGTAAGCGCACCGACCAAGAGCTTGAAGATGGGGAGGCGCTACTATGGATGAACTTAAAGAAGTTAATTTGGGAACCGGGAGGATCCTCGCCAACGCTCATCGCTCACTTCTCAAGATAAAATGGAAGAATTAAAAATCTTGCTCAGAATTGTGGACCGCTTTGTTTGGACATATGCTGAAATGCCGTGCTTATCCCCGATATCATAGCTTCACAACCAAGAATTAAGCTGACGCAACACCAAGCAAGCCTCAGCGAATGAGATCGAGGTTGAAGAACGTAATTGCGTAAAACCAAGAAGCTCATCAGCGGTTTTATTCGAGAAGAAAAATACCGACCGGATAGCTAATATTGTCCCCGCGAAAAGAAGAATGGTCGATTCAGACCAGATCGACTTCGTGGATTTAAACAAAGCATGTCCAAAGGATGACTTTCCGCTCGTATCGAACCGTTGTGGATAACACTTCAAACCACGACATGTTCTCATTTATGACATCGTTATTACAATCAAATCAAGATGGCTCCTGAAGATGAGAAACATACCTCATTCAGGACGCCAATTGGCATATATTGCTATACGCCATGCCCTTCGGAAGAATGCCGGAGCTACATACCAAAGGCATAATAATCTGACGAAGTTGATTCATCAAAAAGTAGAGTGCTATGTTGATGACCTCGTTGTCAAGAGGATCGAAAGATCATCTCGATGATTTAAGGATCGTCTTGAAAGAATCGTAAAATATGATCTCAAGATGAATCCTCTGCGCGCTTTGGAGTTTCTTCTGAAAGTTCTCGATCAGGCGCCGTGGAGGGATTGAAATCGATCCCAACAAAATCAAAGCATTGTCAAAATGCCTCCTCCAAGGAGTCTTCACAACTTCGCCCCATACAAGGACATCTCGCATTCATTAGAAGATTTATATCAACCGTCGACCCTTTGCAAAATTAATGAAGAAAGATACCTTTCAAGTGGGACGAAGAATGTCAAGAGGCCTTCGACAAGATCAAGAAATATCGAATCCACCCATTCTTGCAGCCCAATCCCGGAAAGCTCTCATATTGTACACAAAGAAGACTAAGAATTCTAGTGCTTTGTTGCTCAAAGATAATGAGAAGGAAAGGAGAATGCTATACTACATTAAGACTAATATTAAGAGCTCCAATTGAGAAGCATTGTTTGACGCTAATTTTGCGCCCAAAAGCTACGCCATTACATGCTATCTCATAAAATTACCCTTATCTCAAGGATCGATCCGTTGAAGTTCTTGATGACAAGACCAACGCGACAGTCGCGCACGATAATGCTTCCGCTACAATTTGATATTACATATGTTCCCCGTAAAGCTGAAGGGCAAATTCAGATTTTCATCCCATCCCTACAGACTCATTGCTTAACGATGATCTTCCCGATGAGCAAATCATGCATATATGAAAAGAAAAGCAACAAATGTGGAATTGTATTTTGATGGAGCACCATTAGATACACTCAACCCTCAAATCTTCCAAAGGCATCTGCCTCATCTTGATCACAGGGCATAATCGAGACATTCTTATAAATTAACTCAACCCAACCAACAACCAAGGCATGAATATGGTGCGGTGGTTTAGAGGAAGCCATTTCCATGGAGTCCGTGACCAAATTTATGGCGATTCTCAACTCGTCATTAATCAAGTGTTGGGCCTTTACAAAATCAACAAGCTTGAATTGCCTACTATCACAAACGAAGTTCTCGAGCTTATGAAGCAAATTCCAAATGTCATTATGACTCGAGTGTGAGAATAAGAAAGAGCTTAGCTAAATTAGCTAAAGAAATGGAGTATGGATGACTTAATACTACATACTAATTAGGTGTGCACCGTCGAGTCCTAGAGCATAAGTTTAAAATCCTCACCGGAAGAGGGTCATCAAACATAAATCAGTGCGTTCCTTACACTCCCTTACAAATTACTTCTCAAAGTCAACAAGACAAGCTTCAAACCATTCCGATGAAAGACTTCAACCGAAAGTGCCAAAACCACACAATGAAATCCTTATAAGAGAAGGAAGACTGAGACGCTTCGTCGACTACTTCTGGAAGGCAAGCCAAGTAATAAGTCGACAAATGCACAACTTGAGAAAAGGCTTCGACTATATGCTTATGTTGGCAAATACTCAGATCGTAGATCCTTCAATGACGTGCGACATGGGAATAGGAAACAGTAATTGTTGAAATCCATCGCGACTTTGTGGTGCACACCAATCAGTCCTAAAATGGCTTTCAAAATTAAAAGAATTGGATACTATCCCGCCTATGGTAAAAGATCAATCAATCATGCCAAGAGATGCCATGAATGCGTCCACTGGTAACATAATTCATCGCCTCCAAATCCGCATCCAACGACATTCGCTTGAGGCCGGGGACGATGTAATTGGACCAATTGATCCGCCATCATCACCGGTCACCGCTTCATCTAGAAACGACATTTCTCCAAGTAAGCACATTTAAAGAAGTTACAACAAGTGACTAACTTCTTTACCCACAATATCGTACGATTTGGTGTACAATCATCATTATAACGTCACCTTCAAAAGCTTAAAGTTTATAAATTTGATCGATAAGATTGATCGGCGATATTCACAATTTATAATCCGAGCAAATCTCGAGATTTAATAAAACACTAGTCAAATTGCTAAAAATTCTCACAAGAAAAAAAAAGGGAGTGGCATACCAAACTGTAAGCTTACTTACCGCACTAATTTACAAAACTCCTACAAAGTCTACCCCTATGCACTTTGTCAAGTAGCTACAGCACTGTTGAACTACCTTCACCGAAAATTATTCAACAAAATCTTACCCAAGATGAGAATGCTCCTACGGATGGAAGAGCTTGACGCGCTGACGAGGTCGCCCAAGCTCAAAGAAAATCTAGATATCCCGAATGTCCAGAGCATTCGATCATACAAGACGCCTCGAAGCTTTTCGTGAGAGGGTCCCGGCCGAACCAATCATCCCTCATCGCACAGAATTTGAACCTAATGGGAAGGACCTTATCAAAGATATCAAGGGGGAGCCTATCATGTGACTTCAAAGTAAAGCCAATCAATGCGATTTAAAGAATATTACGAGCGTGATGACAATGCGAAAAATCGTCAAACACTGAAAATTTTCAAAATAATACGACATTAAAATAATAAAATCGACATTTAAAAATATACATCATATAAATCTTATAAAATAAATTATGTAAATTTTTTCATGAAATTCTCAGAACAAGAACGCATTTCCAAAATAAAATAAAATCCCCGTTACAGGGGCATTTTTTAAATATAAAGTATTGCGTTCCCGAGAAGATTTCTTTCTCTCTTTCTTTGACATCGCTAGTCGAGATCCCCACATGCATACTCAAAATTATGTATTCAAAGCTCAAATTTAAAAGTCATCAATTAAAGAAAATTTCAAGTCAGAACTTCAACAAACCAAGTTGGATATACATTTATCATCCCACATCAAATCTAAAGTGCTGAAGTCACGACAGGTTCGCTACTCAACACGCCACAAAGGCCGTAGTAAGAGATCCCCATCTCGGCGAGGATAAAATCCTTCATCAATTGCTCAAGTCCACCACTCAAGTGTATAAGGTCTGATTCAACACGCCAAAATATACCGAAGTCGCCGACAGACTGCTACTCAACACGCCACAAAGTGTAGTAGTAGGATCCTCCTACTGTACTCAAAGACAAGAGCATCCAAATCCCCAAATCTCTCCAACTTGGTGAGTTCAAGTGACCCACGGGAAATTATCCCTATCTAAGGTCATCTTTCAAAATTCTACAACAAACAAATATATCCTTACTCGAGAAGCACTAAGCCGAAGTTTGGAATCAAATACAAATGTAAATCTCAACTCCTTCGAAGTCTATCAAAGCGTAAAGCAAAGACCGAAGGAAATTCTTCTTCAAAAGTCCAATAAAGCAAAAAGAGGACCAAGAAGCTATCCCAAGCGCTAAAAAACCAAGGAGTTTTGTCATCAAGATGTTCATTACATGTAAAGATGCGATGACTCTTGCCATCGATCCAACACAAGCTCGAGGGTCGTCGGATTTATCCTTCTACAAGCCCGCAAAAGCGTAGTTGCGGCGTATGTAATCAGATCAAGTGATTTTACCCATCAACCGCTGCATGAAGCCGATAAAAGGAGTACAAGATATCGAGATGAAATCTTCAACAAGTCCGTCAAAGCACAAAGCACAAGACCGAAGATATTTCTATCTCATCAACTCCAAGTCCGTCAAGGCATAAAGCCAGGACAGGAGGAAAATGCAAATCCCAAAGTTCGAGATGAAGTCTTCAACAAGTCCGTCAAAGCATAAAGCACAGACCAAGATGTTTCATCTCACCGACTCCATCAAGTCCACCAAGGCACAAAGCCAGGACAGGAGGAAAATACAAATTCCAAATTCGAGATGAAGTCTTCAACAAGTCCCCAAAAGCACAAAGCACGACCAAGACATTTCTCATCTCATCAACTCCATCAAGTCCATCAATGCACAAAGCCAGGACAAGAGAAAAATATAAATTTCAAATTCTCAGGAAGAAGTCTTCAACAAGTCCGCCAAAGACATGAAGATGCATCAAATTCTCGACAATTGATGACAAGTCAAATCATCTCCTTCATCTAGTCCATCAAGCACAAAGCATTGGACTAACGATACAAAATACCTTCAACGAAGCTATTGCTGAACCGATAAAATGCAAATGCTTGCCCAACCCGAGAGTTATACCCACTTCTATCAAAGGCAACGATCGTATTATCGAGTTGTAAATACAACTTAAGGACATCCAAGCAAATCTCTTGAGATCCGCAGTCATCAGTGTTAAACACGTCCGCTTCCATGCGCACCATGTTTGTTGGGGCATTTGTTGACCTACAACTATGTCATTTAAATTAAATAAATGACATAAATCCCTAATCAATGATCAAAATTAATTAAATTCGATTATCAAAAATTCGCCATAATGCGTCGAAAGCATCAAATTTAATTAAATGAAAATATCAAATCAATTATGATCAATCAAATAATTAAAATCAAATTTTAATAAAAATTATGCGCATATCAAAGTCGAAGCCTCGACGACGCCTAAACGACCTCCGCTCAAAATTGATCGCTCGTCGTCGAAACGCCGATCATCAACGACCTTCGCCATCGGCAGTGTGCGCGAGGCCGATAATTTGAGCGACGCGCATAATTTAAACCTACTTCATCGACCGCCGCCGTTGTTAATGACCATCAGAATTGATCGCCGCTATGTTTCGCATAACAAACAACTTAAATTGACACCCATATTGCTAGTGGTCATTAAAGTAATAAAATCGCAATTAAACGACTAACATGCAATCCGCTAATTACCCCTTAAATCCTCTTAAATCTAATCCTACCTAACCTCACCCATCGTTTATCGAGCCGGCTCAATGAGAGTCTAAAAGGTCCGGCGTTGATCTCATTCAGATTTTTTCTTTTCTCGTTTTCCTCGCTCTCGCTCTCTCTCTCCTCTCGAAGGAGCCTCTCCTCCTGATCTCAGGCGCATCTCGGATCCTCTCTCTGCTCGCCCTGAAGCTTCAGCTTTCTCTCACCAGACTCTCGCCCCGACTTGAGGCTCGAACTTCCTCAGAAGCAGCCTCTTCTCCTCTCCGACTCTCATCCGCTTCTCTCTCAGCGACAATCTGAGCAAACAGAATCACTCTTCCAACCAAACCCCTGTGTTGTTTCTCTTCAATCTGAGTTCTTTGTTTCTCAAGGAAATGATTTGATTACCCTTATGTTCTATTCTATCCTGATTTGGGTTGATTTGGTTTAACTGAAGGCCTCCTCAGGTTTGATGCTGAAATCCTTTCTTCCTCCTTCCAAGGTGAGAGCAAAACAAAGGAAACTCTTTCCCCTCTTCCTCCTTCTTGTGATCTATGGCAAAGATTGTCATTTAATCTCCTTTCTAATTTTGGGAGTTTTATGTCAGAAGAGTGTTTGTGTTAAAATCTAAACTAGCAACTAATAGAAAAGAAAGGAGCAATGTGATCTTAAATTTCAAGGGCTCAAAGCTTGGATTTTAGTGATGGAAATCTTGATCCTTCATGTTAATTAAAAGCTGAAATTTATTTTGTCAGATCAATCTCTTTGATTTTGTTATGATTGTTGCTTAAATGGGTCAAATATCAGCTTTGTTTTGCTTTTGCCTCTTTCCACTATTTGATTACTAATCATGAAAGTGGCCATCTTATAAGAAGAGTCTGATTATTTGATTTATTAAACATAATTGCTTAAGCATGTGGAGTAAATTTCATATAATCATGATAAAGGAAGAGGAGGGAAGGGTTGATTGACTTTGTGCTTGTTTTCTCTTTGTGATCACTATGTTAATTAGCCTTTGAAATAATAAATATGGCTTTGGAAGTTTAAAATTTTTTTTTCATTTTTTGTATTTAAAGATATCTTGCTAGTTTTCATAATTACTTATGAAAGCAATTGTCAAGTCTCTATCTTGCATTAAAATGATTCTATGTTTGTTGTCCATGGTATTTGAGGCTGAAATCATGATAGTTGTTTTATAATTTTTCTTGCTCTCAATTATAAAGGCATGTGACATGAAATTTAATCAATTAGTTACATGACTTCATCTTTGAAATCACTTTCATTAATATGTGATGTATGTTTCTTTCTCTTGAGCGAGAAGAATGAAAAGAAAGCAAGTTTATTTTTATGAGTTATAAGATTTCTTTCTATTGCATCTTTTATCTTGCATAATTTGCATGATATCATATTAATTAAAGTTTACTATCAAAGCAAATCATGTGTTCACGACACCACTACGACGCCTTTCTGGTGGCGCTTCTCGCCTCTCATGAACATGGAGGAGAGAGGTCATAAACTTTGATAAGCAGAGATAGATTCGTGTAAATTTCATCTTTATACTCTTGCATATGTGATATCCGCTATCAGAAATGCTATCAAAGCAAATCCATTGTTCAATGACACCATGCACTTTCATTGTGCTCGCCTTCATAGAACCCTCATGCAGAGAGCGGAGGTCAGTAAACTTTGATAAGACGAGATAAGGATTCGTAAACCGCTATATTATGCTAATCAACGCCTTTCTTTCATGCAGGTAAATAAACTTTCGGCGTGTCTCACCTACCATGCACGCCTTCGGCGCAGGAAGGCTTAGTCTCAAGCCCTTAATGGGATTTCACGAAAATAAAATTAAAAAAAAAGGGGAAAGGTAAAAAATGCTTAAGTATTTTACGCGATACGCTTATGTGTTTTAACTCACTTTTCATGTCATATGACACCTATGCAACAACTATTCATGCTTAGTGATGAATGTCAATCTTCTACCCCTTTACATGCTTAACATGTGTATGAAGTGTGGCAAATAGATACAAATGGATGCTTATGCTTTCAGGACATGTACGTGATGTTCTAAATACCCTACTTACTGATACGCTATTACGCTTGAACACATGCTTAAATACATGTTTAACATGTTATCTTTACTCCATATGTCCATTTTCACATTGATCAACACATGATTATAAAAAAAAAAAAAGGATAAGGGAAGACATACATGAAATGAAATATTTCATACGACATCCATCATAAAAATACCAAAAAAAAAAAATAAAAATTGCTAAAGGAAGGAGAAGGGTAAAAACTTACAAATCTTAATCCTCTTACTCAGGAACTCAAACTGAAATCAAGGGAAAGAGAAGAGGATGTAAGGATTTGAGGGAATCTTATTTATAGATTTTTCTATCCTCCTCTTTTCTCATCTCCATCATCGACACATGCTCATTAAAATCAGACGCAGAACCATCTGCCACGCTTATGTTGTGCAGACGTGAGATGACACGTATGCTCACAGATATCCTTATCTTTCTTTCAAAAGAAAGTTTTGCTCTTTTAATAAATTTAATGCCATATTCCTCCACTGCTACATGAGTTTCATTGAGGAGTGGATTTTAATTAATCTTCTTTTAAATGAAATACGACATCATCATATTCTTATATTCCCTTTCCTTTCAAGAGAAATAAATGGCTGATATATTCTGCTTCCAAAGAATTATTGCCCATTTATACTTATTTGATTTTATATAAAGAGAGGCTTAAATTTAAATCAATCTTTCATCATTTATATTATTTTATCATCATATGCTTTAAATCAATTATTTTATTTATGTTTATTGATAAATATAAAGAGAGATATTTAAATTAAATCATTGTTTATTTTTAAATATTATCATGCATTATATTGCAATTAATTATTTATTTATGTTGGCTGATTAATATAAAAAATTATTTCAAATCAATTTTTTCGTTCATATTTCATTTATACATTTTAATTAAATAAATATTTATGTTTATTGATTAAAATAAAGAGATTAAATAAATAAATCATTTCATATTTTTTCTTCATAAAAAAAAAAGCAATCTAAATCAAATATTGTTGGCCCATTACCTTATTTAACATATACTAAATCAATTATTATCACCCATGCTGATTTTATACATGGACACGTGTTAGAAAATAAGACATCTTTTCCCGCTGGTCTTCTGACCGTCCCAAGTTAACAAAACCTAAAATCAGATTAAAATTCATGCCAGATTACATGTCAAATACAAATGACAAACATCCTTGCTATTTCTGACCGTCCCCGTTAACAAAACCTAAAATCAGATTCAAAATTCATGCCAGATTTCATCATCCAAATACAAAATGAAAATGATACATCCTGCTGGCTTTGACCTAACAAAACCTAAAACAAAAAAAAGCAAATAAAATATATATTTCAACTGTATTCAATGTCCATACAATTTTAAAAGAACAGATATCAGATGATGCCATGTTCAAACAATAAGACATCAAAGTAAAACAAAAAAGAATGATACTACATAATCCCGGTTGTCTTCTGCGTCCAAGTAAAACCTAAAAAATTGATATATATTATAAAATTTCAAATTAATAATATCCGGTAGTTTAACTCATATAATACAAGACATTAACCAACTAACATACTTCTAAAATTCAAATTTTAGAAGAAAGCCCCAAACCCGATCCTCTATGCTCAAACTAGAGCAAGGATTATAAGATGATTTAATTGACATCCTCTCAAAACCGACAGTAGCCTATCAATCGATAAATTTCTACGATCGGTATAATTATAATTAAGATTTCAACGATACGATCATATATTCAAATCTAAAAATCAATCATAAACGATCAAAATTCAAAAAAATAACAAAAAAATAAAATAAATGAAATTAATTATTAAAAACTAAAAAATAAAAAAAATAAAAAATTAATTCACCCGCAATGTTGTTTCGACAAATTAAGAAAACTTTTCACAAAGAAATTAATGCCAAATTAAATACATAACTACCTTCACACTCAAATATTCCTAAAGTTCTGTAGCGACGCTACCGCCTCCGTCTCTTGCCTGATATACCACACATAACGGTTACGACTGAGCTCCTGACCGGGTATGGCATATAAGACTAAATTAGGCCACTACCTGATGTTCTTAACGCTTTTTTGAGTCGAAATGTAGAATGATTTATTGCAAAAAGCTATGTTAAAGGTTGACTTATATTTGTCCCCTTAGAAACTCCACCTGTCTACAAGACACCTTGACGACGAACCCATGTGTTGTCGACAGGATCCTTCTAGTTGGTCGACTACCTCCTCCTCGACTAATGGACTGTGATCATACCGGATGACTAACCATGGATCTTGATCGGCCATCGTTCCCCCACAAAAGTTTTAAGTTAAAATAATAAATTTCATAAGTTCTAAACTCCACTCATCGCAATTATATACTGCTCTTTAACGATTCATCGACCAAATTTTAATCGAAAGTGCTCTCAAGAGGGAGGGTAATTAACTATAGTGCCATATAGGAAACCCGAATCCAGATATAAAAGTTCTCACCAAATGAGAACCAAATCTCTGGTAGTCTTATCTACTATTCCTTTCAAATTATCACCGACACTTAAACAATTCTTTCCTTTTTTATCGAAAGATGTCGGTGGCGAATTTTCGGATCCCACATAGTTATAAGGACTAATGCAAAAGTTAAATTCAAAACAATTACATGAGCGATATGTGAGTTATTATAGTTGAAATTTTCCTTAACGTTATGATGATTAAGTAGGATGGATTTATGAAACTTTAATGTGAGTATAAATTAGTAATAAAGATCACACACAATCATGTGCAGCATGATATAATGAAGAATGTTAAGATATTCATTTTGTAAAATCAAAATTAGACATTTGTTCAATTTGTACAACATATGTCAAGGGATCAACTAGCAAAGATCTTTACGAAGGGACTCAACAACTAATAGTTTCAACTAGGAATGGTAGATATCCATTCAACAGTTTAAGAAAGAGTAGAGTAGAGAAAGACATGCATATACTTTGGATCTTTCCATTGGAAAACAAGATCTCATAGATTCATGTCAAAAAAGAAAATTACGACCCAATGGATTTTTGCCAAGAAAGAAAATGCATTACTTATTTTTAAAATTAATATTCATTTATATAGCTATAAATATTTTATTATTTCATTCCTAGATCAATCTTATATATTATATTGTATCAAATATCATGTGAAACAAAAATAATTGAACTTATCTAATCAACAGCTATTGTTTTTAGGAAGTATCACATCGAGTGAAACTGGAGCGGAAATTTTCCATCTGCCAACAAAATTCATATGGCTACTAAGGACAGCCATCATGGTCATTCCAAGTACGCCTTAAACCAATTGGTCTCTTGAAAGCATATATCTATATATATATATATATATAATGGATCCATGCATAATTCTGCCTATGAGAATGAACACGAGCAACAAGATCAAAATGCAAAAAAACAAACTACTTACGCAGAATTTAGCAATTATACTAAACAGAGACAAATTAGATTATAAGAGGGATAGTAGTTTCAAAACCTGCATGTGTGTTATCTGACTATAACTTAAAGCTGTTTTCTTAACATCTGGACTTGTTCCATCCTGCAAATCAGTAAGCATATCATCAAATTGTATTTCACATCTATCAAGTAATTACATAACCAAGGAACTAAATACCAAAAATCAGGCATGCTTTAAGTTATGCTACCTGAGATACAAAAAGGGGAAATTTTGCAGCAACTGTTTGATACCTGAAATATTTTAATAACAGATCCTTGTGAGAATGATGAAATAAAACTGCAAAATATCAAGAAAAAGTAAACTAATGAATTAAAGAATATAACATACTTCAGGATGGATAAAATCGTCCTCTCCAGATAGTCTGGTCGATTGCAAGCCATTATCACAACAGCAGCCACAGGCACCTAAACAGGAAGATATATAATGAAACTGATGTTACTTCGAATAAAGCAGTGTATAATGAAACAAACCAAAGGCATATGAAATTTGTCCAATCATCATAATCATATAAAATAATCTAATTAAATATATTCCATCTTACCTTGGATTTTTCGGATATTCTTTGGAGATTCTTTTCTGCAGCAATATCGCATTACATTAATTGAAAAACTGCAGGTTAAGCTTATTAAAACAAGGCAGCTATTTTAACAAGAAAAAGAAACCCACGAATTGTTTTCAATTGCATCCACAAACAACATGCAAAGAGCCAATGTGTCAAAATGAAAAATAGATTGATTAATTATGAAGCAGTGTCAAGGATGCGCCTTTTATATTGAATAGCCACTTTGTCTGCAGTTGTAGGTTTTGACAAATCCAATAGAACCTACTATATTATTACATTCAGTACGCTTTCTACCATCATAAGTGAATTAACACAGTAAAATCTAGAAGGTCTTGTGAAAGTAGGGGAGAAACCCACAATAGCAAGTATTTAAAAGTTATAACAGGATATGTCAAATCCCTAAAGAAAAAAAGAACTCAAAAGTAAACTTTTTCAAGTAAAAGAGAAAGAGGCTACTCAGAATTCTTTAATAATCAATGCAACATTAAACTAAGTGACCAAGTGCAATGAAAACCATACTTTCAAGATCTCGGACAAGAGTCTTCAGTTGGGCAGACTCCTCTTCATAACGTCTATTCAAATCTGAAATTGAAGGAGAGAATTACAGCCTCAACTGCAGAACAATGATAGATTTTTTCACATAAAGGTAGTCCACCATCTTAAGCAGAATCAATACAAGATACCACAATACAGAATCAACATTTGTGTGCGTTAAACGAAGACACAGTCACTCTGATTGACAATGATGTTCCTAAGTCCAAAAAGCTCCCATACATACTACTACTGAAATTTAAGAGTATATGCTATTTGTTCTTACCAATGTTTAAGGAGTTGAGTAATTGGATATATTTTAAAAACACGTATTTTAGGGTAAAAGAAATGTAAGTTTATTTTATTTTGAAAAATTGTTAGGTTGGATGAAATTAAATACAACGAAACTATTTCTTTTGTGCTTTAGGATGCAATTTACATGCAAAGCAAACCAAATCTTAAATTCAAAGTTCATGTCAGCCTCATCACTACCCATGTCAACACTCTCCACCTCCTTGACATTGCTAATGTCATTGCTACCTCCAACCTCTGCCTCCCCCTCAACACACCCTTTCTCTGTGCCTTCCCCTGTTCCACCTTCGACCTCCCTTCACCCTAAGAAAACTTAGAATAAACCCCAAAACAAAAAGCACAAATTAATCAACGCTCTCTTGGCAAAATCACCAAAGCCCCAAAACCTTATCTGAACACCTTTCCTTAGCAAAAATCATCACCTTTTATACAGCTCTTTTGGAATTGCATTCCTAATTACCTAATTTATGATAGTTCTCCAAACAATTTCCTCTCTCTCTCTCTCTCTCTCATGGGTGATATTTTTTAAAAGCCAGATACCCATAACTAATAACATCTAGGTTCATTCCCTGTTCTACTTCTTAAACTTATAATCATAACTGGACACACCACATCCATCCACTCTTTGGTCAACATCTCAAAACACTAGCTTTCAGCATCAAGATTTTTGTTCTTTACGGGAAAAAGGACCTCATTTGAGGAGATGGATGGCATATACCGCATAGTATTTCCTACTATGGTGGGTGCAAGCAAGCCACGGAATAGAATAAAGTGCACAGTAAATGTATGTTGGTTGCTCCATAACCATTGCATAAACAATATTATTTATTATTCAGGTAAAAGCATTAACATTGAATGCTAATCCATGCATATTGGTTATTACATCATAAAATTATCCTAGGAAGAAGGTAAGGTTCTAAGAATTTAATAGCACTGGATCCAGTATTACAAAAGCCTCATGAAACAGATGTTAAATTGAAAAATGTCCTTATTACTTTCATGTTAAAATAAAAAAATACAATTAGTATGTTAAATTTGGATAATTAACTGCACAACAGAAAATTCCATTATTACTAGATTTTGATAACTATTTTTATGACTAAAAGTAAGTCTATTGATGCTAGAATTTTACAATTAGTTGTGCAACCCAAAATAAGGTGCAAATGTTTTACTTCCCTCTAAGTTGACACCCACACCCACACCCACACCCACACAAATAAAAAAGAACGAAAACAGCAGTACTCTTTTTGTTGCTAATGATAAAACCTTTTAATGTATAAATGTAAATAAAAAATGCAAAAAGGATTTGCACCTTCTAAATTAACAATTTTCTCTTGTTGCATGCTTATCTGGTCAATTAACAACCGGGTATGACTTGTACACTGGTTTTCTGCTCCAATCTGTTTGAATAACATGAGTGATCAAAACATAGTTAGTGAAACGGCATAGTGTTATTTTAAAACCCAAAATTTTATTAAAATATTTAAAAATAATAATATTATTATTAATGATTAATCAAGAAATTTTTACAAATAATTAACACTTAAATAGAATAAAATAAAACGAGTGAATTTTTCAATATAAATAAGTACTAATTTAAATAAAAGTATATTAAAATATATTCTTGGAAAGGGTAAAGTTTTTTGTAATAATCATAATATATAGAATATATATATATAACCCAAAAATTCTTCTCTTTCCATGTACTTGCCTCACTAAGGTTAGAAAAATAACCCTTCGGACCAACTGCATAGACATTATGCTATTTTAAAGACCGAAAACACAAAGTTATATAAGGATCCCTTGCTGAAAAATCACACATAGAATAAACTATTGACAAAGTTAACATTTTGCATGATAGTTTTAGATTAAAATTGTGGTTTCTAGCGCTTCATACAAAAACAAGTCCTGTAAATAAATTGTCATTAAAATAATGAGGCAAGTAAAACAAGATATGAAGGCATTATGAGAAATTCATATAGTGCATAAAATTTCTCTCTTATTATGCAAATAATTGACGGATAAAACTATAAACAATTATTGAAATAAAGAGTTTGAGAATGACGTAAAATCCAATCATAGAAGCATAGAAGTTACATGAGATGAGGTCAATCAATTTCCTCATGATTCCTCATATTGCAATGATAAATTTGGATATCGAGATGTTGCATGAAAAAACATTGATTCTCATGTCCATGGGAAGATCTAGAAATTTTTTAAGAGGGGGCACAATAAGATAAAAAATAAATCACTTTTATATAAAAACACACCGTCGGCCTTTTCTTAAAAAATAAATAAATAATTTCTCAAAATAAAGGCATACAATCAGCCTTTATCAAATCAATAAAATTTCAAAATAAAATCACACCATCAGCCTTTATTAAGAAAGAATAAATAAATAAATTTTCAAAAAAAATAAACACGCATTCAACCTTTTTAAAATAAAAAATATTCACATACCTTAATCGATTGTGAAGACTATTCCAATGAGAAATATTTATGAATAATTTGCTCCTCTAAGATCATTTAGTATAAAGCATATAATTAATGATTAAATACACATAAAAAAAATTAAATAAGAATTAAGATAAAATAATTCTCAATAACATAGTACAAAAATTTGAATCACGAAAAATTTAACTTAAAATAAGAGAATCTAAGAGTTGTTTGATTGCAAGATTTAAGCGGTTTAACGTAAATCCAACCAAACGGTGTATTGTGTCCTAGATACTTTTGGTGCCTAAGCATATCACATTTAACCAAGTATTTATTTTCAAATCACCACATCTTAATTCAATAGTAGATCTAGTCTTCTAATTTCTATATCAAAGAACCATATTTATTAGGTCTATCCCATAAGTAATTGAAAAAATGAACTAAACACAAGTTAGGATCTTCAACTTATTTTATCAAGCATATATCACACACATACACACTTTTTGGTGAAGCCTTAGTCCAGATCATACAATTAATTCAAAAGCTATCATGAATAAGTGATCTCTGGATTCTAATGTAATTAAAATAAATGATATAAAAAAAGTATATTATATCCATGTATTCTCATAAAAAAGAAACCTCGAGTTATCCACACTCCCTCAATGTCTACATTACAATCATATTTTACAAAGCTTGTGTACCTATCATAACTAAAAAGAAGTGTAGTATAATTACCTTCGAGAATGTTATTGCTCTAAGAAAAATATACTCTTATAAAATTTACAACTAATAGACATAAATATCACCAATGCGACTTAGCTCAATGATATGCTCTTTAATTTACTATACTAGAGGTCTTAGACACTAATCCTAATAAATGTAGCCATAGCAACTTTATTTGGATATATTTAGATTAATATCTATAATTTCCTAGTACTCTCTTTATATTAAAATTAGCCTTATGCTAACATTATATCTATCCTACCTTAGCGCAATCTAATCAAAATATGAAATAAATTTTGATTTCAGCAAAAAAAATAATAATGCCAAGAAAGATCTACATTGTTGCTTTTAATATCATCATTCTTGATTGTCCAAAAAAACATTTTTAGCTATAATTAGTCTTATTACATAATTCTTATATATAATACCTAACATCTAAATAAAAAAGCTAAAGTTTGAACAAATAGCATTGATATTGGAATTAAATTCATTATGAACAACTTTGCCGTGTGGACTATAAATTGCAAATCTCATACAATAATTCAGTATAAATGTAGGCAAAGACTACGCCATGATTATTTATATAAATTATCTCCTAATTTAAACTCTTTACGGGAACGAGCAAACGTGAGGTTCGTATCGTGACCTTCATATAATCATAGTAGAAAAAAAAAGTCAAGAGCTATTTGGTTGTGGGATTTAAGCCGGATTTTGGACAAGTTAAGTCCATGGCTTTGTGTAATCTGCTAATGTAGGATTTAACTTGGATTTTGAACAAGTCCACGGTTTGTGTAATCTGTTTAAGCCGCTTTCACATGGTTAAATCCAGATTTGCTAAATCCTACAACCTACAGGCTACAACACACAAATTTACGGGATTTGGACAAGTAGAAGCACGCGAAGTAGGGTGGGAGGAAAGATGAGTTGCCTTCGGAGTTCGGTCCTTTGCGATTCCAACAGCAGTAGATCGGCTTTGCAATGGGTAGAAAAACTGGGTTTCGAACGCCTAATTCCGGCATAAGGATTTATGGGATTTAGACAAGCATAAGCACAAGGGGTCGAGGACTGAGGAGGGATGGAGACTGGGAGCCGGGACGAAAGACTAGGATTATCTTCGTCGAGTAATCGAGTCGACAAGTCGCATAACATCGATAGCAGCGGAGGATTTTGAACGTGATGGATTTACGGGATTTAGAGAAGCAAGAAGCACGAGAAGGGTGGGAAGAAAGATGAGGGTTTTAAATGCCTAAATCCCTAAGTCCAGCCCATATCTCGCATCGCAGATGGGCCAGTGGGGGCACGTGCCCCCGCACTAAATCCGCCTGCTCATGTCCAAACTAAGAACGAAGCAAACAAAAGCACAAAATAGATGAAAAAATAGATAACGAAATAGCATAGACGAAGAGAGAAAATTGGATGGGTCATGCATAATTCCAATGGTTCACTCAAGCTTCACTCTTGGAAATAAATGACTTCACGCCCATGATAATACTAAAATCCATTCATGAAAAGAGAGATTGTCACACATTCATATAACATCGAAATAGAAAAAGATGGCCTTAATATACTAGTGCTAAACCTACTAGTTGATCCCTAAGATGCCCTTGTAAGAGGGATTATTGAAGAAGTCATTGAAGTTTGCAAAAGAATGCGAAAAAGCATCTGAGCCAAGTTAGCTGCTTTTTTAGGTCAGGATTATTATTAATTAAGCTTCTTGCTACAAAATAATCAGAAGTAGTTTTCATATGGCATGTTCTTCAATGTCCATATAATCCATGAGTAAATCTGAAAAATTATAAGCTCAACAACAAAGCCACCAAGCTGTTAAGTTCTTAACACCAAAAATAAAGGCATATCCAACCTATATAGATATCAATTTTTGGAAAACAAGATGGATCTTGTGGAGTTTGAATATTCACAATGGAAAACTGCAAAAATGAAATTCAAAGGTTGACAAAAAAATTGTCTGTGAAGAAAGAAGGGTAAGTTAGAACTAAAAGAAAAGGTCAGGAAATACATATAGAAATATATAACTACTAATGTATCCAGTTGTAATGCTCTAATATTGTATATGTACTAATGAAGAATGGTTACATACAATCAATTCTTGTAACAACAATTCAAGGCAGCTAATACTAACTAGTTTCATAAATAACAAAACAAAATAGAGTGAGAATTGATGAGAGAGCTAGAAACTATAGCGAAACCTGCCATCCAGAATACAATAAATAACAAATTTCACATGCAGGCAAACTTCATATTGACATGGAAGCTAAATAGTAAGAAAAATAAGGGAAAAAAACTATATCATGGTTTATGGACCCATTCTAACAACCTCCATTTCCCAAAAGAACTTCCTCCTCTAATACTAGACACAATTTGATTCGACAATAGCCAATGTTCCCTATGACTGGAAAGTGGAAACTGTTGATCTTGATACTGCACAAACTACCTTTTCAACAATTTCAAAGTAGTTGAGTTCAATTCCAGCATTTATCAACACATTAGGTTGCTATTGGCCCTTGTCCTATTCATTGAGGTCCTCTCCATCACAGTACCTTCACCCTCTCCAATTACCTTTAATACATAATCGCCAACTTACCATCAGCATTACTACAGCCCTCTAATACTATGATGTTTCTTGCTGATCCGAGAACCAGAGATGAAAATTACTGTGAATCTTTGACATAGGGTAAGCAAATGAATTAGAAAAAAAAAAAATCATGAAAATGGGTCCAAAAATGCAGGAAAATGATAATTGGTCCAGAAAAGATAAAAGCATAAAGATGGGCTCAGTGAAAGCTCATTGTTATCTAGTTTGATTCTTTTGGCTTGGCCTAATAGAAACCAAATATATTTGACCCAAATTGTCTAAATATTCAGATCATATAATGGCATTGCAACAACCTTCTCGCAATCCAAACGTTAGTCTTCTAAACTTAAAGACAGGACGGTTTAATGTTTATTTAAATCTAGATCAAAGAATTAATTTAGTTGGCTTAAAAAACTTGAATATGAGCTTGCAATGGATTTAGATTGGAAATTTATTTGGTCACCACCTAGAGATAAGTCTCAATCATTAATATCATATAGCAGGTATGCTCCAAAAACAGGAGGTCAATGTTAAATATTCTTTGCCATTAATCAAAGAATTAAACTTTAAAAATGCAGCTGATGCAGTTTATCTATCGTCTGATTCATAATGATCTAGATAGATAAGCTTTTCTTTATGTATCTGCATTAATTAGCATTCTTTTCTTTAGATCATTTTTTTGTTCTCATAAGTGTTATCATGTAATAAGCACTAAACGTTGATTTAGACTTCCAATTATCAAACAATTTTCCAAATAACACCTTATGCATTGTAAGAACAATATTATTTAGAGCAATTTCCTACGGACCATATTTTGGCTTCCAAGTTTTGTTCTTTGTTTTGAGGAAATTACAAGAAATGTTCTAATGATTCGCTAGTTCAAATGCTTTGAGTATTCAACATCTACCAGCTTAAAAGAACACATCATAGAGACTTAGAGGTATTATTAATAATAAAAATAATAATCAGAGTTTATCCTACCCAACTCTTACGCCATTTGGAATTAACAACCATTAGCAAACGATCAAATCTCATGTTTCTTATCTAAGAACTAAAACACTTCCGCCTAACCATCCCAAATTAAATTCAATTTCTACATAGCTATCCCAAATATTCTTGGTGTTAGCTAACGTATTCATGCAACCATCTCAGTAGATAAACAATTTCTTAGTTCAAAACCTCCCGAATACGTGGATAATGGAAATTTCTATCTACTCAAACACAAGCTTGCAGTTAATATAATTAAGTAAAATGATAGCCAGAGTTGACAACTTACAGCAGTTGACAGTCGCTCTGCGTACTCCGTTTGGGTTGTGAAAAGGTGCACCTGGGGATTATTACCCAATAAGAAAGATTAACTTCATCATCTGGAGATTATTCAGAAAAATGAAGATCGATCGTATTTGTAAAGCAAAAAGATCTGGTTACTGTGGAATCAGAACGGCAACGATGGCTAACTTGAACTTCGATATCGAGATCAGTACCTGGAGAAAAATGAAGGCCAACGCGGCAGCAACAAGAACGAAGCGCACGTCGCAGGGATTCCACGCCATGATCAATCCCTGCCGGAGAGCAGAGAGAGAACGGAGCGCCGTCCCTTCACTTCCTCGGTTTTTCGGAGCTCTTGACCTCCGAGGCTCGGACTAATTGCCAATCAATGAATAAAATAAGATAAAATTGATGAGCAATTACATACATATCATATAATTCATAAGTTTTATATGGGCATTCTTATTTTTATATTTAATAATTAAATTTTAATATTTATATTTATAATACTTAAATATTTAATATCACATCAAAATAATATTATCATATGCACCAAGTGCACATAAATAATATTTTTAAATAAAAAATATTATTATTATTATTAAATTATATTATTTAATTTATATTTTTATTAAAAAGACAAAATAATAAGTTCATATTTCTATTTATAAGAAAGTTATGTATTAAAATTTTAAAAACATATAGTTTAATAAATAATGTTCCATGTATTTATGAAATATAGAAAAAGTTATAAGAATATAAGTTAATTTGATTTTCAATCATTACTTTTAGATAATTTTATCTTAACTCTTTAGTTAAAGTTGCATATTCTCAAGACTTATGAGGTTAATTTAGATTTATACGTCAATCTATTTGAATTTAAAAATTTTTCCTCAAATATGTTTTTTATTATTTAGTTTTTAATCATTATATAGCTCTTAATTTCTATATCTTCATTTTAGTATTATTTTATATAGATGATTATACTTAGTATTATCTAAATTCTGATCAACTTCTCTTTTTTACTTTAAGAATTATTTTGCCCAAAAATATTTTCTTTAAATTAATTTTTTTTAATGACAAAATCAATTTTTTAGATAATTATAAAAGTTTGTGTCATATTATATGATTAATTTGGATGATCGTTATTTATGAAGTAAATACAGAGGACAACAATAACCGTTATTTAGATTTTCCCTTTCATTCATTTCTTCATTCATCTTCTTTAATGAGAAAGATCTTGCACTCAACTTCATAATAATAGTAATAATAATAATAATAATAATAATAATAATAATAATAATAATAATAATAATAATAATAATAATAATAATAATAATAATAATAATAGTAGTAGTAATAATAATAATAAAAGATGACACTCTTTAGGAAAAAAATAAACAAATGAAAAGTGATGATTTTCACAACACATGAAAATGTTAATAATAATGATGATGAAACACAAGTTTAAAATTAAATAAATTACCTTTACAAGAGCTCCAATCACACCCAAGCTTGTCAGTCAAAGATATTCTTAAGGCCCGGTCTTTTTTGTAGTATTCAAAAAAGGGTATAAATATAGAGGAATATAAGCTACAAAAGTAAAAGTGTTGTGGTTGTCATCATACTAACGAAGTACTTGAAGATAGTGTAATATTACTACCGAAAACAAATATCAATGTAGGAATAGGAATAGACTCTCAACATATTAGACGAATGTGTAGTAGCTCATCAAAAGAACTAATTGAGTAAATGGTAACTCGTGTCATGACCATCAAACCAAGAGTCAAGTTCTTATTCAGCAACAAAATTGATAACTGACAGCAAGAGTGTTTGAATAAGATAATATATTCAGAGCAAGTGCGCTTCAAAGCCCATAAATAAAAGATCCAGTAGAAGATTATGTAAATAAGAAAATGGTAATAAAAATTAAGTGTTTTGACTTGATAAATTTATCTTATAGAATAAATATACTTTTTCAATGAATTATTTTTAATCTTTCTCCAATTTGATTTTTTTAGATCTTCTATCGAGGTACTTTATTGATTGAACAGTGAGTGTACGTAGAGATCGATTCCCATATATCTTCTCTTATGACTTAATTGTGAAAGTGTAAGTAGAGCTAATGAAATTTATGAGAATTTCTTTATATTTTTGAGTATCTGATTCCTGCAAGATAAAAATAAAATAAATAAATAAATAACAAAAATATCATATATTATTTAGATATTTACAATTAAGTTAATATATTACCTTTATTTTTTGTAGTTGTATGACTGGCATACCAATAATATCTTCAGCCTCTTCATCAAATAGTGCAAATATTGAATTTGAGATTGTATCTTCAACATCTAATTTAATAAGGTACCTATTTGAAACAAAACCAGTATAACATACATACACAATAATAAAAATAATGTATTTTAATTTTATAAATTAATTACCTCAAATTATATTCTATATTATTATTTGAGGACTTAGTACATTCCACTATATCTTCCTTTATAATTACCTTTGATTTACATATATTACATGCATTATATCAAAGGTTTCCTTCTTCTTTTATTCCTTTTATAGACAATATTGTATCATAGTACTTGATCTAGTAAAAAATAATAAATTAGTTATAATAAATTTTACAAAAAGTACATACATATAAAAGTACCTCTCTTGATAAATGTTCAAATGTATTGATCCTAAAAAAATCAGTTAGTACATATCCTTCATTGGTTCTGGATACATAGAGTATTTGCTTTCATTGAACCTGCAAATTGGATTTCATGTTAATTGAAAGTAATTAGTATAATAAACAAATCATTATAATTTTTTTTAAAAAAAAACCAAAATAGATATCAATCTTTGATTTCTTTTGATTCTTGAAAATCTTGATTAATTTCTAAAATTATTGATTATGTTGTTGACAATATAAAACCTCTGATTTTAAACATGTAATTATTATAAAATATTTATAACAAAATATTTAATACACACATAAATTGTTGGAACCATTAAACTATTTTATTACAAAATATTAAAATAAAATTAAAATTATTATACCATTAAAGCATTTCCTAACAATTGATTTTGCTAAGATAACTAAAAACTCATCTTTCATTGCTTCTAATTGTTGTCCTTGCACTATAGCCAATGTTTCCCATAATGTGAATGTAAATAATTCAGACCTGAAGCATAAAAAAAATATCATAGATTGATTTTTTTCTTAAATGTTTAATTTAAATGTCATACCTTAATCCAAAAACTTGTAGATCTTTCTTTATAATTTTTTTTATCCCTTTGTCGATAAACCGTTCTAACTTCATTAACGTTCATAACTAATAAGAGAATATTTGTTTTAAGGAATAACAAAATATTTATTAATATAATGAATGTCATATGATAAGAAAGAAATGTAATAAAATAATTAAAATATTTACATGAATGCGTATTTGAATTTGACTTGATGTCTACTATTGTTGATAATTTAGTATATGATGAGAAATGATTATCATTCATTTCTTCACATATTTCTGTGAGATTATTTAATATAATCTCAAAATTTTCATTGACATTATAGAAATTTTTGTTTATATTTTTAACTTGTCCATTTGAAATTACATAAACTTTTCCAATATTCAGTACATTAGCAAACTTATCAATAATATCATTGAACGTTATTGCATATATATTTGCACCATGTTCATAAAACAAATGAAGTCATTATAATTAAAGTAAATATTAAAATAATATTAGTTCTAAAGAGTATAATATTATTCATCACTAACTAAATTGTATATGATCATATGATAAAATTCAAGTTTATTTAATAAAAAAATTAATTACCTTCACATCCATCAAAGTAACTTTTTGAAATTTTTCCTAACCTAATTTGAAATTTTTAAAATTTTCTTTTTCAGTAACTAAAACCTTTATAGTCCAATAAAGTTGATGTAGTGATAAGTTTTTAATCATAATTGATGAATCCATAAATATTAACCTATCATAAAATAAAAAATAAAGTTAGTCATGTAAGCACATGCTTTAGAAATAAAAAAAGTATAATGATATTTGGATTAAAAAAATAATTTAAAAATATTATATCAAGAATGATTACAACTTCTTCGTATACTTGAAAATTACTGAGAAAATATCAATATATCTTTGTATACGATATTTCTTGTATAATGACTTTGTTTTGATGCATATTTATCTAGTATGATAAGAAATTTTGTATTGCTCATTGAAATTCCTCTGGATAATGCAATATATAATTGTCCATATGACAATACATGTTGAGGAAGATATATTCCAACATTAGGTATTGTTTGACCTTGTGACTTATTGATTGTCATTGCAAAACATAGATGTATTGGAAATTATTTTCTTTGAAATTTGAATGGTAGAGTTTCATCTTCACTTGGACGTAATGGTATTCTTGGAATCAAAAATAGTTTGCCTGAGAATTGACCAGTTGATATTTTTGCAAGAATAATATTTTCTTTAAATGATTTACAAATCATTCTTGTTCCATTGCATAATCCATTTGAAGGATCTAAATTTATTAATAGTATTATCGGACAATTTTTCTCGAGAATAAGTCGATGCGGAGGAAGCCCATTTGGTGTCAATGAGTTTAGAAATTCAACTTGATAGAGATTATATTTGTCATCAATAACACTATCATACCTGAAGTAAATTACTTCATTTCCAGGAAAGCATTTTATAAGCTTTTGATTTATCTTATCTACATACTCATTTTTTGATGCTAAGATAGCTCTTTTCATAATGTAATCAGTTGAGATAATATTTCATGTAAACAAAAAAATATATAATTTATTAATAAATCTTCTGAAGCTTCTTCACTCACGTAAGTTATTATTATCTCATCTAGAATATTTACTAATCCATCTTCAGTTTCTGGTTCATCTTCATTTTCGATTCTAAGTATAAATTCAGAAAATAATGAATCACTTTTTGCTCTCATATTTTCTTTTAATTTGAAAACTTCTATATATGACCATAAATATGACTTAATCAAGCTATACCTGATAATTTCATTTTCTGATGCATGTTTTACTACCAGTACAATTTGTCGAAAGTCACCTCCAAATATAATAACTTTTTCACCAAAATAATCAGAGTTATTCATAATATCCCTTAATGTTCTATCCAGAGACTCAATTGGTGTTCGTTTTACCATTGATGCTTCATCCCAAATTATAATACTTGATTTCATAAGTAATTGAGCAAGATCACTTTGTTTTGGTATTGTGCAAGTACTTACTTCTGTTGTATTTATTGGTATTTTAAATCTTGAATGTCATGTTCGACCTCCAGCCAAAATTGATGTTGCTACCCTTGATGTTGGTGTTGCTATTGCAATATGGTCGTTCATTCTCAAGGTTGCAAGTAATGCTCGATATAAATATGTCATTCCTGTACCACCAGAGTCATCTATAAAAAACATGTCATTCTGTTTATGATATATTTTATAATTCATGCCTTCTTTCTTTATTATATTCATTATGAATTATGTTGATTATTTATTATCTTCATCTTTTCAAATGGAACAATATTTTCTTGGGGCAATTTAGGCATATCAAATCATTTATACTTTTACCCATTCTCTTAATAAATAAACTGATGTTCATTAAAGTTTTTGTCACACATAATTCTTCAGAATACCACTATTTTGATAATCCTACAATAAATAATTACAATAGGTATTCCATAGTTGATGTATATTTGTTGGCTTATAGTAAATTAGAATAGTAGCAAATAAATGTCATAATTCAAATGATAATTGGAAATTAGATGTATCATTTAAACATTTTGAAATATAATCATTAGTTTCCAACAAACCATGCTTCTCTGCAGCTTCTTTAAATGTGAAATACCATATGCCATGTACTTTTAATAAATTAGTAAATGATATCGGCCCATAAACATGATTTAATAATATTCTTAAATAATATCTTTCACCCTCTCATGGAGTTGTAGTGTTGATACAACCAATTTGCTCAAATTTTTGTCTTATTTTCCAAAGTTTTTTTTTGTCTTATCCCATACATATTTTTCTAGAATTTCTCTATATATATATTTTCTTACCTCTGAATCTATTTAATTTAGCTCAATAAACTATGTCAACATTATTTTTTTGACATTATTAAATATCAGTAAATCATATAAATTCTGATTTTCTTTGTAGTATACAATTTGCATTTCTTCTAAATGTAATTGTAAATTACACACTAATAGATACATCTCATTTAAATCAAATTCAAATATTCTCCATAATGCTTTTGGTGCTGATAGCCATCTTCCATCTTGGTACTGTTGGATCTCATCATTTTTTTTCTCTATTTTGTCGTGAAATTGAAATTGAAACTTTATCATGCCCTTTATAAATATACTTATAGATATAGTTTACTGCTTTTATGCCTAAATATATATCAACATTTATATGACAATTATATCTAGATAATAAATATGGATTATAAGAAACAACCCAATGATTATCTAAAATATAATTTCATACTTTAACATATTGTCCATCATTTCTTCTGTGATAAATTGGATATGAGTCATCACCTATTGATGTTTAACATGAAAAAGATCTTAGGTACTTATTTTTACAAAATCCTTTTTTCATGCATGGGTTCTTTTTATTTAAGCTGCAACATGGACCATGTATCATGTGTTTTACAACAAATCCGTACAGATTCTTATATTTGAAAGGATCTGGTAACTCTGCATATACAATTCTATCAAATTGTTCTCGCATTGATATCTTAAATCCACACTTTAAAATTATTAAAAAAATTGCATGTGGAAGTCCTTTTTTATGAAACTCTATCTATATATATATATAAGCAGCTATAACTCCAAAATTTGACTTCTTGAATAATTGATCCTTCAAATCTTGAATTTTAACTCTGATTTGTTAAATCTGGTCTATTTAGTACAGATTGGCCTATCTTTAACTCATTTTGTATTTCTACCCATTTTGGATTGCATGTCATTGTTATAAACAAGTCTGGCTTTCCAAAATGTTGAACAAGAGCCATTGAATCCAAATATTTGTGTCTCATATCACAAATGAATGAAGCAGGTAAAATAAATTTTTGGCCAATATTATTGTTACGTGCTAGAAAACTAGTTGCGGTAGAGTAAAAGTTTTCGCTTTAGCTTCGTTGTGAAATCCAACACACACACAGATATTTAAAGAGTGAACAATAAAACTCCAGAATTTTTATGTGAAAATCAAAAAAAGAGGGAAAACCACGGCCTAGCCCAAGAAAGCTTCCACTGTATGTTTCAAAGTACAAGATCTTCCCGATCGGGATTACGAATTGTATATGAGAAAGGAATAACGCATGTGACAACGATCGTTGTAATAGTATGAAGAAGTGATGATGGTGAACGTGCAGCAATCACCGGTAGAGATGCGGAACAATTATCGCGCAAACGGAACAATCACCGGGTAAGTCATCATGATGGAGACACGAGATTGACGGACAAGGATCAACCGGCGATGCGCGCAGAATACGTCGAAAGTGGCGACGATTGCTGAGGATCTTTAGAGCTCTCTCTCTCTCTTGCGCCTCCCCTCATGAGAAATGAGGCTATTTATAGATTGAGGAGTGGCATCTCAGAAATACATGCAAAATAAAATCACCTCTCCATCTGGATGGCTCATGATGATTCCCTTGATCATATGATATATTTTGTGTATTTGAATGCTCAAATGAAGTCGGAATTATAAGATATTTGGCTTGTTGGAACCGGCTCATCGAGACGCTCAATTTGAATATAAACACTCCATATTTGAAAGCTTTTTAGAAATTTAACTGATGTCCCAAAGTTTCCAATGATATTTTAAGTGCTTGATCGATTCAATTTCTCGACGCTTGCTTCAAGATCCTGATTGCTTCTAGAGGAATTTTCGGTCATATCAGTTGCCCCCTATTTTTGGATGATATTATCTCAATCATCAAAAAATTCTCAACGGGTAACACTCTGACAAACAATCTCGGATGGGTCATAAATCCTCAGCGGATTCAATTCAATCTCTTCCATATAGGTTAACGTCATCTGGTAACACTCTGACAAACAACCTCGGATGGGTCATAAATCCTCAGCGGATTCAATTCAACCTCTTCCATACAGGTTAACGTCATTGAGCAAAGACTCTGACAAACAAACTAGGATAGGACAAAAGGTCCTTGGTGGATTTCTTATGACCTCTTCCATACAAGTTAACGTCATCGAGCAAAGACTCTGACAAACAACCTAGGATGGGTCAAAAGGTCCTTGGTGGACTTCCTACGACCCATTCCATACAGGTTAATGTCATCGGGTAATACTCTGATAAACAACCTTGGATGGGTCAAAGATCCTCAGCGGATTCAATTCAATCTCTTCCATACAGGTTAACATCATTGAGCAAAGACTATGACAAACAACTTAGGATAGGACAAAAGGTCCTTGGTGGACTTCCTACGACCTCTTCCATAAGTTAACGCCATCGAGCAAAGACTCACAAACAACCCAGATGGGTCAAAAGGTCCTTGGTGGACTTCTACGACCCTTTCATAGTTAACGCCATCGTAACACTCCAAATAACCTCGGATGTCAAAGATCCTCGGATTCAATTCAACCTCTTCCATACGGGTCAATGTCATCGAGTAAAACACTCTGACAAACAACCTCGGATAGGTCAAAACTTTGTAAAATTTTACACTACCAAGTTAACGCTATCAGTAAACACTCAAAAACAACCTTGATAGGTCAAAATCCTCATGATCATCCCCGCCAATACTGACGCTAATGCCGACTACTGCGCTATCCTGCTGGCCACCCTGCTGGCCCTAACCACTGCTCTTCGTCACGCTGACTACGCCGGACACCGCGCAACATCGCTTCAAAATTTTCACGGTACTACACTGCAATGGCTACCGCCGCAACCATCGCAATCGCTGAAATTACCATCGTTGCTGCCATCTCGCTGATACTGACGGCCGCTATACCATTGACATCATACTTGCTACACCCCCTTGTTGGCCAACTGCTGATCACGGTGAATTTTGTTTGCCACTATCTCGCGGTATCCTCCGATTATCGACGTCTGCACTGCTGATTACATTTTAATTGCTGCTGCCACTTATCGGCTACAACCACTGGCTGACTACTATCGCTGGTACTACTGCTTACTCTTCGCCACTACCATTGTCGCCGGTTATTCCATCGACGATTGCTAATACCGCTCATTGCCGACTAATTCTGGCTGTGACCACTGCCGCTACTATCGCTGCTGATTAATTGCCGCTGGTATCACGTAATCGCATTATCTCTGTGATTCGCTCCTTGCTGATTATCTGCGATGCCGCTAATTACCTTTGCTGGCCGCTAACCACTGTTGCTGGTCATGCCATGCGACCACCGGTTATCGCCCGTCTTTTGCGGTCACCACATCGCCGCTGGTATTCCGCTGATTAATGCTCCGTTGACTACTGCTGGCCATTACCTGCCGCGGCTTCAACCACTGCCGCTGCCACCGCCACCACTATCGCCAAGAATCTCCGCCCACCATCATCGTTGATTCTCCTTGGACATCGTCATCACACCAAACATTTCGCCGGCCACCATTGCCGAGTATCGACAACTCGCCTGAGATCATCGCAGTTGATCGCTTCCAAACCCGGACGGCCGACGAGGTGACGCTTCTTCGAGAGAAAACTGGAACAACGACGTGGTCATGCTGATCCAAACCCGGACGGTCACGAGGTCGGTTGATGCCTCTTTCGAGGGAAAACCGTAACGACGATGTACCGCCTTAATCTCAACGGGACGGTCCGGAGATTGATGCCTCTTTCGAGGGAAAATCAGATACACGACGATGACCACGTTGATCGCCCAACCCGACGGTCCGGCGAGTACAATGATGCCTCTTCGAGGGAAAATCAGAGACACGACTGGCGGCCTGATTCCTCCGAACGACCATCTTCGAAGGAGAGAAGGTGCCTTCATCCCTATGGGGTTTTATCGATTTTGTGGGGTAAAAGAGTAAAAGAAATATCCAAAATCGCCCAAAACCGCTCAAAACGGGCCAAAATAAAACGGACGCCAGGGCGCATGCGTTATGCGCGGGCGCCAATGACACGAAAGGCTGCACTAGCGCACGCCGCCTCCCGCCATTCCATTCACGTGATTCATACAAACCATCATAACGTCTGGCCCCTTCCGTTCAGCTGCCAAGCCTCGCTCAGCTAACCCGCTAAACCATACACCACGCGATTTTATGACCCACTCATTTACTCCTCACGCCCGACTTAGGGGCGCTCATGGCTACTGGCTACGAGCGGTCAGCCACGCGGCCGCATGACGGGTGACTCAGAGACCTGATGGGTCCAGACCTTGAAATTTGCGCCGCATATACACATATGCATATCGTCAGAATCATAATCTGCTTACATGAAGATTTATTCTCTCAAAATATGTGGTTAATGGACACAGATTTCTGAAGAATTTACTATTTTGAAGATTGACACATATATTTTTTGATGATTGAGATAATATCATCCAAAATAGCAACGATATGACCAAAATTCTTCTAGAGAAGCACGAATCTTGATGTCGAAAACAATCGAAAATTGAACCGGTCGAGATCAAGCACTTAAAATATCATTAGAAACTTTGAGACATCAGTTAAATTCCTAAAAGCCAAATATGGAGTGTTTATAATCAAATCGAGCCTCGAGCCTGCCCAACAAGCCAAAGATCTTACTGACTTCATTTGAGCATTCAAATACACAAAATACATCATATGATCAAGGGAATCATCATGAGTCGTCTGATGGAGAGGAGTGATTCGGATTTTGCATGTATTTATAGAGACGCCACTCCTCCAATCTATAAATAACCCTCATTCCTCATGAGGGGAGGTCAAGCAGAGAGAGGAGAGAGCTCAAAGATCCTCCAAGCACAATCGTCGCCACTGACTGGCCAACCATCGCCAGCCGCTGATCTCGCCAAACGGGTCTCTATCATGATGACTTCTACCAGTGATTATTCCCTGCATTTCGCAATTGTTCGCATCTCTACCGTGATTGCTCGCACACCATCATCTCTATTTTACAGAATAACCGATCGTTGTCTTGTTCCTTTCTCATATACATTGTAATCCCAGATCGGAAGATCTTGTACTCAAATGATACATAGTGGAAGCTTTTCTGGCTAGCCCCGTGGTTTTTCCCTCTTTTGAGGTTTTCACGTAAAATTGAATTTTATTGTTCACTCTTTAAATACTGTGTGTGTGGATTTCTGAGGGGCAAAACTTTTACTCCACCGCAATTGGTTTTCTAGCACGCAACAATTATTACTTAATATTTCTCCAGATATCACAACATCAACTAAGCCTTTATATAACTCAGATCGTATTGTATGATGATTTCTTCTATAAAAGTTCAAATGACTTGTCTCAATTTTCACATACATATCAACAGATACTGATGTAATAGCCTACCACTATATAAAAGAATTGATTTATCATTTTGGCAAATTTGAAGTTTGTAACTTTAATATTCTCTGCATGAAACTCAAAGTTTTGTTAATTTTATAATTCATGTAACATAAATAAATATGATTAATAATAATAACTAATCATTATACATAGTTTAATAAGATGATATATAGACAATAATTACCATTTTTTCTTCTTGATTAAAGACATCTTCCTCAGTTGCACCAGGCTTCATCACTTGTATAGTCATATTTTGACAATCTCTTTCAAACCTGGAAATTCAATTTAAAATTTTGATGCCAACCAACTTCTCCATTTGGAAATTAAAGTGGACATTGTAAAGGATCATAATAACAAAAATAATATTTAATTTTTCGATATTATCTAGAATGTGAAGTCAAAATTATATCACGTTCTACTATATTTGTTGAACTTTCTCCTTCAATCCAAACTGCTGCTACTTGGGATGTAGTCGGAGCATTGTAAACTCTTTGATCTAATTTCACGAGTTTTATTCTGATTTCAAAATTTTCTAAGTCTCCTCTATTGCTCAAAGATCTAAAGAATTGAGCATATGAGTTTCCAACAAGTATACCCATTATTTTTTTAATTAAATCATCTGAAATATTCAAATCACCAATGATATTCAATTGATTATTTTATTCAGAATCAATATCATATATATATATATATATATATATATATATATATATATATATATATATATATATATAAAAAAAAAAACAGCATGGACTAGTAGATCCTTTAATAATAGATGGAAGACTATGATAAATTTATCCTTGAGTTCTAAATGTATATACTCCTTGTCTTGAATTTGCTAATTCTTGATCTATGTGAACTCCAAATGATGTGAATGAAAATACACTATTATATGCTCTGATCTTACTTCTGAATTCATGTGATTCACTTGAATTTTAGGTAAATAATTCATACAACTGTTTTGGAATATTAGTAGATGCTAGTACAACCCTCCATTATAACAACAAAATATTGGTGGCTCAAATTGAAATATTCTTGCATTACAATATGAACAAAGATGTGGTTCTTCAAGAATATGTAAATCTGAAAAACTTGAAGTATAATCTACAATCATATCATTGATATTTGTCACTTTTACATCTGCTTAAGATAATTTTATATAAATTAAATAGTTTGTAAATATGCAATATATACAAAGAGAATGTAACTTATAGTTTATTTAACCTGATGATTTTAAAGCTAATGCAATACATGCAATTCCAAGATTCTAATTCTCCTTTCTTCTCTTTCTAGATGAGATAATAGCTTCTATTTTTCTTTGTTTTGCTTCAACAGACATGTTAGAATATTGTTGTCTTTGATATTCTCTTTTTCTTTGACCATCCATATCAAATAGATATATTTGTTTTGGTTCTAAGCATAATTATAAGTTATTAATTGATGTTAAAATGTAAATGACATAATAATCATATTATAAGTTATTGACAAGAGCAATGTATATATATATATATATATATATATATATATATATATATATATAATCTTATGAAGAATTGCTATAGGAATGATAAGTAAATATATTTTAAATTCATAATAATATCCAAAGTTATAATTCAATATAATATTTATCAATATATAAATTTATATATATATATATATTATCTTATGAAGAATTGATATAGGGATGATAAGTAAATATCTTTTAAATTCATAATAATATTCAAAGTTATAATTCAATATAATATTTATCAATATATAAATTTTATACAAAGAGAATTTTGAGCTTATTATTTTGAACATTCATTAAAATATATATTAAATAATTATGAAATAAGAGTTTATAACATTAGTCTAAATTCTCATAAATTTATTATTCAAAAGCATTTGGTGCGTGCATTAATGCATGAAGTATGACTTATCTTATATTTTAAAAAAATAATTGAATAAAATAATATATGTTTATTGAAGGAATTAAATTCAAATGTAGAAGTAAATTGATAATAATGTATATGTCATAATAAATAAGAAAAAAAGAAATGAAATATATTTATTGAATATAATCATACAACTATTTGTATTATTATTAGTTGAAGGGTTTTAAAGTCCAACTAAACCTTAATTGTATTATTATTTTTTCTGAGATATAGGAAAATTAAATATTAAAAGTTTATCAATAAATATGTAAGAATTTTAAAATGCATATCTATAAGAAATTGATATTACATATTGTAAATAAAATAAAATATATGCATGACTTAATATAAGCACACATATGTAAAATTAAAAATCATGAATCAATAATATATTTTATAAAATTAAAAAAAAATTTAGAAACACATACCTGATTGATGTCAAATAAGTAGTGTGACAAGAATAAGATTTATCTATAAGAAAATAGAGAAAAATACATTAGAGAGGCAATATAAAGATATATAATCTATGATTTATTTCTAATAGCTAATTTTTTTGAATAAATTTATATTAATTAAAAGATGTCTAGAAAAAAAATATTAAGATAAAAAATCATTGGATGGAAAAAAAACTTAGACTTTCTTTATATTCTTAACTATATTATTAATTAATAAATTAAACTTCAAATCATGTATTAGAAATGATACAATAATTATAA
The DNA here is from genome assembly GCA_021442155.1 of Cymbidium sinense. Lineage (NCBI taxonomy): Eukaryota > Viridiplantae > Streptophyta > Magnoliopsida > Asparagales > Orchidaceae > Cymbidium > Cymbidium sinense. The sequence goes on from CM038214.1 coordinate 247,130,193, forward strand.
AAATTAAAACATTTAAATAGAACAAAATGTTTATCAAATCATCTCAATGACACGCAAGATTTCATTTCATTTTCGTGTTAAAAGTAAAAGTAGAGTAAATGAATAAAAAACTTTATATATGAATTACCTAAATAGATTTACAAGAAAGCAAAATAATCATAAGATGGAGTTGTATTAGACCCTTTCAAGGAAGTATTTTCTATATCAAACAACAGTTTTATTATGACATCAAGGATAACTCATAGAAGCACATAATGTCGAAATCAATAACATTCATATGAAGTGTGGTGACGCACACATTCAAATTTGAAAAATGAAAATTTATATAGAAATGCATGGCATAGAAAAAAACATGAAAAGGTTAGAGAATCTCTATTCTAAAAAAAAACTAGTCATATGAATTGGGTTATTTAAATATTAAAATTTGCAAGTGGTTACACTTCTATATAAACTTATCGCAAGAGATAATAGAGATTTGAGTGATATTTAAGTGAAAAATAAAAGATTATATAGTATTGTTGACTTCACTTTTGGAGTGAGCTCTCAACTTCCTCATTATAGATCTAGGACTCTTGTAGACACTAAGAGCTCCTTAGTCTTAAGACACTTCTAGTGATTAGATGAACACTTAACCTAAGCCTAGAGACTTGGAAGGATTAGCTATAAGAATAGATTATACTTTAGAGATTTATGAAGACTTGTCTACCCTATAGCCTTAAACCCAATCCTTGCTTCCTTCTTCCAAACCAAACCTCAAATTTAAATCCAAATTTCAAATCAAATCCCAAATCAAATGATTGAAACCCATGATTAAATTCAAATTTTAAATATCTTCCTAAGCCCTTTGATTTCATCTTATGGACTTAGCGTTAACCAAATTCATATCAACCCTAATTTAATTGATTTTCTCAAATATTAAATTCAATCTCAAATTAAATTCCAACCCAAATTCCAAATCAAATCGAACTCCAAATGATTGAAATCCATGAATAAATTTAAACTCCAAAATCCCTTCCTAAGCCATATGAACCACCTTCATATGCTTAGCCAAAATCTTCTTTAAACCAAATCAAATTTGGTTAATTTCTTTATAAATCAATCATTCTTTCATTTATATTCACAAATATAAATTAAATCTAAATTCAAACTATTCAAATCAATCAAACTAAATCAAACTCTAAAATCCCATCCTGAGCCATATGAACCACCTTCATGTGCTTAGCCAAAACTCCCTTCAAACCAAATCAAATTTGGTTGATTTCTTTATAAATAATCATTTCTTCATTTATATTCACAAATATAAATGAAATCTAAATTTAAACCATTCAAATCAAATTAAACTAAATCAAGCCAAATCAATTCCCTACTTAAGCCCTTTTGACCTACATCCCTCAAATTTATCAAATTTGCTTCCAAATCACTCCAAACCCAAGTGATTTTCTCATGAATCATTTATATTTTCATTTATATTCACAAATATAAATAAAATATAAAATGAAATGGCCAAAATCAAACCCAAATCAAATCAAAATTTCAATTTTAGCCTTTTTAGCCAAATTCTTGAACTTGGCTAAATGATACCCAAATCAATTCAAAGCCCATGGATTTCTTCATGATTCAATAATTTCTTCAATCATTGTTCCAAATATAAATATAAACTATAATTATCAAATGAAATCCAAGCTAACCCAAGTCAAACTCAAGTTAGCCTTTTTTGACTTGAAACTATCATATGAACCAAAATTTATATGGCTTTAAACCATTTGCAATTGAATTTATATTTCCATCTCAAACCCATTTACCAATACAACTAAACTTGAATCAAGCCACGATCAAGCCAATTGACCCATTTAGGTCCACTTGACCCAAAGTGACCTAAAAGACCTTTTTGAGCCAAGTTCTAATCCAACCCAATTTGGATTGAACTAAGCCCATCTAAACCTCATATCATGATCAACAATCATTCTAGGATGATCAACTACCTTGAATTGGGTCAAACCAAGTCAACATGGTCCTTTGACCAAGTCAACTTGGTCCTTACCAAGTCAAGCTTTAGCCCAAATGAAACCTAAATAAGCCAAAACCCACCATATGCCAAATTGATTAAAATTATGGTGAAATTATTATCTTCTTATATATTTCTTGCCTTCATCTATCCCCCTTCCTTTTGAAAAAGAGGATAAATGAAAACAGAAATATAAAAAAATATACGCCTTATTGGGACACCATGTAGATCCACATATATTCTTATTGAGGGTGATCGGGTACGACATTGAGGAGAGATGTACTATCTCGAAAGATAGAAGTCAATACCCTACAATGGACCTAATCACCTCAACAATGACTCCTAAGGACAATGAGTCTGCATATGTACCAAAGATTATTCTCCTACTTTACATGAACAAGTAAAGTAGGGTTTATTTTAAACCAAATTTGTTAAGTTTCCTGCATAGGCAAGCCCCCATAGTTAATTACATCCTAAGAAAATAAGGTCCCTTATGAATACTCTCGATTAAGATAAATGATCATTGTCTCCAAAGATTTTAATAGGTAGGACTATCAATCGATTAGTTTATTTTATAAGATCAAATGTGATTGATCGAATAGAATGAGTTATTATCAAAGCCAAATGAAGATAAGTAGAAGATGTCCACGATGCTAGGAAACCTAACAAATATCTCAAACTATCTTATGGTTGAGCTTTACATTTCTGAATTTGATTTAATTTATTTGAGTTAAATTTTTCATTAAAAATTTAGGTCTTATGATTCTACAATATAAGATTATGAAAATACCTAAGAGATGAGGATTTAAGCTTATGCCCCATAAAGAGAAAAGCAACCTAAGAACCTAAATCTAGGGAGCTTTGGTGAGGGCCGAAAGCACAACCTAAATCTAAGGCAAAAATGGTATTTGGTTTACTCCACAAGAGAGGACAAACCACCAGACTGCTTAGATTTATAACCGCCAGGGGGTTGCTGCCAACTAACTACTCATACGATTTTAAACATGTATGTAAGTCATATGCTTTATGCAAGATAGCTAGGCTATTATTTATTTAGAAATAGATTAAGTCCTTAAATTCACTCTCTAAAGAGACTAGATCATGTAAGAGTATGCTTCAAATGATCTAAATCTAATATAATTCAGATTTTATTTTATTTTTTATTTTTAGACAATTATTTTGACTCAGGCTAATAGGATTCATATGCCTAATGCATGAAAAATGAGATTATTGGCCAAAATCAGCGTGAAGGGAGGATGTGTGTTTCCACCATGACTCTCAAAGGTCAAGCCAAGTTTCTCTGACAAAGGTGAAAATCCTCCAATCAAAAGTGAAAATAATATGCATTTGTGCATTATGTTATAAAAGAAGTACTCATCCAGCTAAGGGGTTACTAATTCTTTTATCTTGATTTTAACCTAAGCTTTATGTGAGGTTATGATTTTTTTAATTTTAGTTTTGAATTGTTAAATTTGGTAGAAGATTTATTTTTTCCTAAGAGCCTAATCCACATCCAAGCCATACATAAAGCAAGGAAGAAACTAGAAAAAGGATGCCACTTAATACACAAGCTAAATAAATCATCAATCAATTTATAAAGCTAATCACAAAAGAATAAGAGGTCATTGTGGTTGGGTACCACAGCATAAACCCGAAAAAAAAATTGGATAGCCGAGCTCTACCCTTATACAACCTAGATTATAAATGAATTACATACAATTAAGTAAGGAACTCATTGTTATGGGGGTCTTCAAACTTCATTTCTTCATTCTTATTTTCTTCTTTGGTTCCTTCTTTTGGATGGTTGGAAGGTGGATGCTCCAAAGGCTTCACATGGTGCATAACATGAGATCTTATGACCAATGCTCATCTTAATCCCCATAACAATCATTCTAAAATCCTAATTACAAAAATTACATGAAAAGGAAAAGAATGGAAATCTAACTAACACATGCAAGACAGAGATTAGCTAAAATAAATCACACAAATCTCAAGCATGTATAATGGACTTAACACCCCACACATGAGTGACTAAGTCCACCTGGCCTATTGGATTATGCTTAGGGGTATAAGCACCTGCACATCAAAAGCATTTATATCTTTATTTATTATAGCGCCCCTTAAGCATAATCCCCTGTAGAAGATAATGGTTAGACTAAGATTGCCCTACCATTCATTCTACGTACATACATCCTAACATCTAGACTAAAATATATATCATAAAATAAAAGCAAGCATCAAACCATGCACCGCCCTAACCTAAAGCTATAAGTGGTGACTTAGCTTAATGTGTGTACTTCAGAGGTTTGTGTGGTATGCTTGGCTATGGTTTTAAGTTAAAATTTTCTAAGTGTAAATATATTCAACATAGAGGAATGTTTCATTTAATTTGTTTAATAATTTTGAGTTAATTTTATTTTGTATTTTTATTAGGTTCAAGTAAATCCTAGAATTAATTATTAAGTTATGAAGAGAGAAAAAGAGAAGATAATCCTCTTTCTTTCCCCAACCTAAGTAATTTCTAAAGTGGATTCATATTTTAGTTTTATTTAGTGAATATTTTAATTAAGTATTTTAATTAATCCTAAGTTTAGATGAACTATAAACAAACATATTCAAAAGAAAGATATTTTAAGATTAAGTAAAATGAACTAAATTCACAAAATATACATCACTTCATTTCTTTCCCAGCATGTATAACATACATATGAATGAGTCCTAACCATATATATACATACAAATGAGAAGGTTTAACACACTTTATGATGCATTCTAAGCAATTCATTTAAGAGAATTGAAAGTTTATGGTGCATGATTTTCATTAAGTACCAAAGGAGTTTCTTATCCAACTTTCACATGCACACATGAATATATGAAAGGCATAAGTGAGTACGACGCCATTGTTAACCAGGACCTACTTAGAGCTACTTAAAGTGTCACAACCTCAGGGTTGTTCAGACTAATATACCACTATCCTTAAATACAAACATGTGTACAAAAGAAATGAATGGAAAAGAAAGAATGCAAAAGTTTATGTTGATTGATTTATTTTTGTTTATGTAATTTATATGTGCAAGCATAGGTGTCCTTCTTAAGTGATAGTATAGGAATGAATAAGATATGAAATTAGAAAAGTGTTAGGTCTTTTCAAATGAACCATACACCTTGCCAAAGCCTACTCAAAACTATACTAAAAGAGAAGAGAAGGAAACCCTACACTAAACACATCCTTATATTTTACTCACATGCAAACTTATAATTAAGATATAAGTAACACACTTTCAATTTTGATAATTGATTCATATATTTGAAAATAAATTGAATTTAATAGTGATAATAGCCACTCATATTCTTACTTTAGCCAACACATGCAATTTGACATAAAGAAAATATTTTCATTTTAAATATGATTTTTGAAAAGCATGGATGAATGAACCATATGACACATATATTTAGCATGTTGGGGAAGAATTAAAGCAATGAAAGTATGTAAATACATTCACTTTAATTAAATCCTAAAGATAATCTTATGAAATAAGAAAGCTTAAAATAAATTAAAATTTATTTAATATAATTTTTTGTTTGATTTTGAATTTGATTTAATTTTGAAAATATGAGTTGAGTTTGCTGTTCCTAACCAATTCCCACATATGTCTATTATTTTTGTTTAATTTTTTGATGATTAGATTCATTTTAGATTTTGATTAGGTTAAGGTATGAATTAAACATGTCAATTAACCTTACCTACACCACCTTAGCATAGTTAACCAAATAATTATGAGCCAATGAGATGACATAAAAACTCATAAGGAATTTAATTTTTTAATGCACCTAGGAATAAAGGGGCCTAATGCAATTTGGCTCATGATTAATGGTTAATTAAGCTAAAGGGTTTAACTTAAGTAATTTCAAAATATCCCTCACACATATGAGTTGAGTTTTAATTTTTTTAATTGAACTTAGGCTCTTGAATACCTAAGCATCTACTTAAAGTAGATTATTTAAGTTATGGAAAGTTTTAGAATTTTTAGAAATTAATTAAGAGGGTAATTAGTGAATTAACCCATAATTATGAGAGAATTAAGGAAGAAAAAGGGGGTTTAAGGAACAACTTAGGGGAAATAGCCCAAAATTATTCCCTAAATCTCCTATTTACTGAATCAGACCTTAATCAACTTCAATAAAAAATTAAAACACTAATCAAACCCTTAATAATCCTTAATTATATAAAAGGGTAATTAAGAAATGAATTAGCAATTTCCCTAATTAAGCCACCAATAAATCCTAAGAAAATTAGGGGAGGCAAAAGTAATCCCAAAAATATACTCAAGAAATTTGAAATTAATAAATGGATTAATTAGGGAGTGATTAGCAAATTAAAATTTTTAATAAAACCCAAAATCAGAGAAAGATAATATTCAAAATCCATTAAAACTAATTTCAGAATATTCTAGATTGAATTATCTTTCAGTGGCAATTTACCCCATATTTTTTTGATTTTTAGAGAGATATGAATTTTTGAACTTTAGAGGATTAATTAGAATTATTCAAAACACTAATTAATCCCTTAGCCATGATAACTTCGGATGCACTTTCCGTGGGCGGTGGTAACTTAAACGTCACGTAGCGTGTGGCGGCGGCGTTAAGCTATTCATTGATCGGGATCGAGCACTATTAGTCTTAAGGATAAAATCATATATAAATGCGTTTAATCTCGTGTCATCCAAAATGGGATGGACAACGAGATCTATCCTTTCCAAACTTATGATCCATGGGGACCGTCCATGTTCTAGGCTTTGATCTGAGCTCGATTGAGCTCTGATTGGGATGAAACTTTGCACACACCATCTAACCCTAATGGCAATCACATCTAACGGTTGAAACTTCATGCAATTAATATTTCTTTCACAAAGGACCAACACACATTGAGTTTAGTGATCGAAAATGTCTAACCTCGCCGGAGGTGATCATTGGCTCTCGATTCCATTGGAGGAGCTTCGTCTGGTTGAGATGAAGTTGTGATGAAAATTTTAGCTCTTGAGGTTAAGTGGATAGATCTATGGATCAACCCCTCCTTAGCTTCCTTGCGGCTTTGATGGAATTAGATCTCCCCTTGCCTTTAGAACTTGAGAGAGAGCTTGGGCAAGCTCGACTTGGCCCTTTGGTCGAGTGTGCAAAGAGAATTTGGTTGAATTGGAGTGTAGTGGAAGTTTGCAAATCAATGGAGCTCCCCTGTTTTCACTTGAAGAAAATCGAGAATGGATAATTCAAATTTTTTCTAGAGAGCTTAGGTTCACTCAAGAATGGTTCCTATGACTCTCTAACACTCAATCGAATTAGCCTCTGTTGGAATAGAAGTGGATTAGGAGGAGTATATCTCCCCTTTAGGCAATCAGAAGATCGAAGCTCTACTTGCCATTTTGATCCAATTGACCTTAGGCATTGGGTTGTTTGGTATGTTAGAAGCTTGCACATGATTGTTTTGGGCTAGAGGAGTGGTAACTCTTTCAAATTGAGTGGGAACATGATTCCCATATGGAAAATTTGAGCCATGTGCTCGATTTTGGCCTTGGGTCAAGTTGGGCTGACCCAAACCCATTGGGTTGGTTGCACCACCCTCCATAGGGTTTACTTGACATATTAGGAAAGTATCAAGTAGGTGTAAAGAGGAATTGACCAAATTTTCCAGGGATTTGACCAAAATTTTTCTATGGCCTAGGGTAGAATTATCATTTGACTAATTTTTGAATTTGGATATGTTGGGTATGTTGAGAAAATAAGTTTGGCCAAGTTTCATTGGATTTGGAGTTCATTTGGTATGGTTTGGCTCATGTTGACCCATTTAGGTCAAAATGGGTCAACTTGGGTCAAATTGACCAATTAGTCAAATTGGATCAAACCAAGGATTGAGTCAAGTTCATATGACTATTTAAAATATTTTGGTGGCTTTAGTTTGATTCCATTTAGTTTAGGTTTGAATTTGGTTCATATAACTTTATTAGGTCAAATTGGGTTTATTTGACCTATTTGAGCTAGGTCATGGGTAGGGTTATGTTTGGTTAGTCATATGAAGTGGATTGGTATCTTTGCTTCCAATTAATTTTGGTTAAGTTTAAATTTGGCTCAACATGACCCTTTAGGTCAAGTTGGGTTCAAGGTCAACTGGGCTAAGTTAGGTCTAGTTGGCCAATTGAGATTTTGGTCAAGTTCAATAAGTGATTTGGAATAAACTTCACTCATTGGTTTCAATCAATTTGGCTTAAATCAAGTTTTGACACATTTTGACTTTTTAGGTCAAGTTGGGTCAACTTGGGTCAAGTGGCCAATTGGGCTAGGTTAGGCTCAAATGTTGACTTAGTAAAGTTCAAACATTGGTCATGAATGAACTTAGAACAATGATTTTAGTCAATTTGGCCTGTGGTGGATTTTGGCTATGTTATATTTCATTTTGGCTACGTGTTGACTTGATCAACCCTTAGGTTTGACTTTGTTTGACCTAATTTGATTGATTGATCATCTCATGATGATTGTTGATCATGATGAGAGACATAGGTGAGTTTGATTCAATCAAGTTTGGTTAAGATTAAAATTTAGCCCTTAAGGGTACTTTAGGTCACTTTGGGTCAAGTAAGATTAAGTGAGTCAAATGACTTGGTCAAAGCTTGATTTGAGTTTGATTAAACTTGTATATGGACTCATGATTGAAATATGAATCCATTTGCAAGTGGTTTGAAGTCAAATGAGTTTTGATTCATTTGACAATTCCATATTCAAAGGAAGAACATGAATGGATTTGGCTTGATTTTTGAATTGAGTTTTGATTAAGTGATTGAAGTTTGTATTTATATTTGGATTCATGATTGTAGTATTGATTGAATCATGAAGGAAAATCAAGAGTTTGGCTTGATTTGAAGTTGATTTGGCTAAGTTCAAGATTTTGACTTGAAAGGCTTAGGTTGGATTTTAAGTGAATTTGAGTTTGATTTTTGGAAGTAGTTTTGATTGTTTGAATTTATATTTCAAATATATATGTGAATATAAATGGGTTATGAGAAAATTTCAAGGATTTGAAGTGATTTGCTCATGATCTAGGCTAAGTCTTTAAGAGAAGATTAAGGAACTTAGAAAAGATTTGGAATTTTTGAATTTGGTTTGATTGATTTATATTTATATTTCATTTATATATGCGAATATAAATGAGAATATAAATAATTTATGAGAAAATTTCATGAGTTTGAATTGATTTGAAGAAGATTTTGGATTAGTCCTTAAGAGGAAATTTAAAGGACTTAGGAAAGATTTTGAATTGGGAATTTGAATTTTGGATGTTATTTGATTGATTTGAATTTATATTTTATTTATATATGAGAATATAAATGAGTTATGAGAAATCCTCATGAGTTTTAATTGATTTGAACATGATTTAGACTAAGTCCTTAAGAGAAAATTTAAAGGGCTTAGGAAATTTTGGAGTTTTGGATTTGAATTTTGGATTTAGTTTAATTGATTTGAATTTATATTTCATTTATATATGTGAATATAAATGAGTTATGAGAAAATCTCATGAGTTTGAATTGATTTGGTTATGATTTAGGCTAAGTCTTTTAAGAGGGAATCTAAAAGGACTTAGGAAATTTTGGAATTTTGGATTTGATTTTTTAGTTTTGATTTGATTGATTTATATTTATATTTCATTTATATATATGAATATAAATGACTCGTAAGAAAATCTCATGAGTTTGAATTGATTTTTATTTGATTTAGGCTAAGTCTTTAAGGTGAAAATTAAAGACTTAGAAGATTTTTGGAGTTTGAAATTTCATTCATGGGTGTCAATCATGGGTTTCAATCATGGATTTCAATCATGGATTTGATTTGAGTTTGGAGAAAATCAAATAAGATTGATTTGAGTTTGACTTGAAGGTGAGGAGTGGTTCAAGGGTAGGCAAATTTTTCCTAAGATATGACTTTCCCCATGGCTAACTCAAAGTCTCTATTTGAGTGTCCACCTAATCACTAGAAGTTTCTTAAGACTAAGGTTCCTTTAAAGTCTAAGAGGAGTCATATGTCTAAGATGGAGGGGTTGAGAGCTCATTCTAAAAAGAGGTCATTAAACCATGACTACTTGATCAATAATTGACATGATCAAACCATCAATTAGGCAAACCATGTCCAATTATTTAAAAAAGCTAAAATGGGTCAAATCAAGATTTGATCCAAATTGAGATTAAAACAATGGCTAAGTTCATTCCAAATCACTTATTAAACTTGACCAAGACCATGATTGAGTCCAATTTGATCAATTGGTCAACACTTAATTAAATCAAAATTTGGTCAAAATTCAAATTAAATCTAAATTAAACCAAACAAAGCCTACAATTACTTTCAATCAACCAATTAAACTTGACTCAACACTTAACCCAACTCAATTTGATCAACTTGACCCATTTGACCCTTTTGAATCCAAATGAGTCAAATTCAAACATGAGTCAAATTAATCAAAACCAATTGAACCAAAATATCTCAAATCATCATATGAACCTTTCAAACCTTTTTAATTTGACCAATTGTCACAACCTTCAAATGAGCTATTTTGATCATATCACCCAAAACCAACATATAGAACCTTGGTGGCAGACATAACAAAGCATTGGTAAGCCCAATCTATGTGGGACCCAATCAAAGGGAATTGACCAATGTACAAAGCTCTTTGCATAAGATTATTTCCATAAGTGGCAAAGTCCACTTTGCCTTCATAGCAGCCCTCCACTTGCCAAATGAGGCATTCCTAAGACACTTTAGCCAACTTTAAACACCTAGCACTTGCCATGGACCAAAGGTAATCTCTCCCTTTCCCCCTCTCATGGCTGAACCCACCATGGACACAAGGAAGGAGCAATCACACACCATTTACCCAAATCTTCCCTTGGGTGGCCTGACATAGCTTACCACTCGGTGAACGCTTAGATGGCGACATATTGATGATGAATTAGCCAAATTTTTGAAAGCAATCTCGTCCGTCCATCAAATGCAATCGAGGGGTATACTGATGTAGAACATCATGAGGATCCAAAAATTAGAGCTCATGGTCCATTTACAAGATCTCAAGTTAAAGCCCAAGAAAATTCAAGAAAGAAGAAGACAACCCATTAGCCTGCTAAGGCCCATTTTATGATTTCATCATTTTTATTTATGTAATTTTTAGTTTTCTTCTAAAACTCCATGTTTGAAATTTTGTATTTAAAAATTTAAAGCATGATATGTGAGGTGATTGAATCCACATAAAATAATAGCATGTGAAATGGGTGGATGACATAAAATAATGAGGCAATTTAATGTATCACATTAATTTGGCCACCCACCTTTCCCTCCATATTTTGAATTCTTTTCTTTTGAAAGATGCTTATAATGGCTATAAATAGCCCACCTTACTAGAATGAAGGAGATCTTTTGGCAATTATAAATTATTGAGTTATTCTTGTGGTTTGAGAGCTTGGTGGCCAAACCTTGGCAATCCTTGGTGGGAGTGCTACTTATCCACATATATTCTTCCCTCACCTCGAATACCTAAGTTCTCTCAATCTCATTAAAAATAAAGAACGCCCACCTCCATCAAATTTGGTATTAGAGCGAAGCTTGGAAGGAGTGAATTTGGTCAAAAGTTTGCTTCAACAAAGGGAGCATCTCAAGTGGTGGACTTGTCTTCAAACTTGTGAGTTTTTCTTGAACTTGTGAGGTTAATTAATTATCTTTTATATGATAGTTTAAATACATATTAGTAACTTGGAAAGATATATATTACTTGAAAGTTTATGGTGATAGCATAAAATTTTAATTAGTAAGCTTCATTATATATTTTAGTCATTTTCCAATTATTGAACTTGCACCTCCCAAAAAAAAAAAATATTAAGAGAGCACCTTAGTGAGGTAGTGCTTCACCCTAAAAATAACATAATCATTTGTCTAATTACTTACTTTATTATCTTTGTTATTGTTTATGATTAATTTTAGATGTCTCTTTGATTAACTTATGATAACTTGCTTTCTTAAGAAAAAAATGCTTAATAAATTTGAGCATTTTTTTATTGAATTAAAAAAATAAAAAAATATGCATGCATAATAATATAAGTGTGCTAAACCTGGTGATTTTGAAAGCTAAATAGAACTTTATCAAAAAGACATAAATTGTCTAAGGAGAGCTTGGGACTTAAGTGGCCTTGTACCCCCTCTTAACCTAGAAGTTCTCTTAGCCTAAAATTTCACTTTTATTTCCCTTTTGATATATCTTTTTTTTTCTTTTAAAAAAAAATCTCATGGCACCAAAATCTATCTCTCAAGTTCAAGTTAAAAATTTGATTAGATTAGTTGATGCATTGAATCTTAGGATCCATGATAATGAATTAAAAACTCAACAAATATTAAAAGAAAATAAGATTCAAATGCAAGAACTTAAACAACAAATGCAAACTCTTATAGCTTATCAACAAAATAATAGAGTGTCAACTCCTCCTCCAATACCTGCTCAGACTGTGCCAATAGAGATAGATGAAGAAGATTCATATCCAAACCATAGAGAAAACCAACCACTTAGATGACCATCAATTGCTATAAATGGTGGAAGGGGAGAAAATTATTTTAAGACTATAGAAGACTCTAATGATCCATCTCAAAGAGTTAAAGTAGAAGCCCCAACTTATGATGGTTTACACGACCCAAATAAATTTCTCGATTTGTTAGTTCAAATGGATGACTTCTTTGATTGGTATAAAATTGATGATTACCAAACAGTTACTTTTATTAAAATGAAATTGATAGGACATGTTAAAATTTATTAGACAAATACTTTAGTTAAAGAATATAGATTAGGAAGGATAAACCTCACTTGGATAGAAATGAAAGAAATGTTAAGAGCAGAATACTATCCTAGGCATCACGATAAGAAGCTACATAGTCAATTATTAACTTTGAGACAATGTAATCATCTTGTAACTGAATACTTGAATATTTTTGAAGATCTAATTTCTAGAACTGATTGTGTTGATAATGATTGTCAATTAGTTAATAAATTTATTATTGGACTTAGGACTGACGTTAGAAATAAAGTTAAATTATTTGACCCACAATCTTTAGAAGATGCATTTCATTATGCATTATTGGTTGAACAACAAAAGAAATTTATCTTCATCTCTAAAACTAAAATTCAAGTACCTTCCATTTCATCTCATAGATATATTATTAAACTCACCCATCCAAATGACCTTACCCTTTTGCCTAAAACTTCAATTGAAGGGAGCTCTGAGTGCACTAGGGAAGTAAAATATTTTAAATGTCATAAAAAGGGTCATATGCAAAATCAATGTAAAGCTCAAATCTTATTTTTAGAAGAAGTTGAAAATCCAATAGATGATAATCTAAAAGAAGTTTATGATGACCCCTCATTATTTGATGAAGAATTAGAATTAACTGATGACCATCAGGTTAATGTGATGAGATGTCTTATTGTAATTAAAAATGAGGGCAGAAGATTGGAGGAGAAAAAATATATTTAGCATGTATATTTTGTGTAATGAAAAGAGATGTAGGTTAGTTATAGATGGAGGAAGTACTATGAATATCATTTCAACACACACCTTAACTCGAGCTAACCTAAAATCTAAATCTCACCCGGAACTATTTCATGTTAGCTGGGTAAATCATACATCTTTTACCATCACCAATCGATGTTTAGTTCCAATTAAAATAGGAAGTTATGAGAATCAAATTTAGTGTGATGTTCTCCCTATGGACATTGCTCATATTCTCTTATGACGACCTTGGTTGTATGATATGAATGTTATTCACTATGGTATGGAAAATACTTATATTTTTAAACATAATAATAAGATTATTAAACTCTACTAATAAAGCCAGTAAAAAAATACCCTCCATAACACCACACAAAATAACTTCTGACTTGCAACCTAAGCCTCTATTGAATAAAAATACCAAACTTCAATTACTTATCATAGAAAATCCTACTATTATGGCTTAATACTATAATTTATGATTTTTACTTTAAAACACCTACTCTTCCTTCTTTGACCCCAAAGATAGAAATAACATGTTTTAGAGCTTTATGAAAAGAATTTTCTGATCCATTGCTTCTTCACATATTACATGTAAAAGAAATCATACGAGACTCTAATGAGACTCACATAACAACTATGGTCTCTTCTCTTTTTTCTGATTTTAAAGATATTGCACCCAATGAGCTTCTCGATGAGCTACCTCCTTTAAGAGACATTCAACATGCTATTGAGTTCTTACCCAGTTCTCATCTTCCTAATCTTCTATATTATAAGATGAACCCTACCAAGCATATTGAGATTAAAAGACAAGTTGAGGAATTATTAAAAAGGGGTTTTATTTAAGAGAGTATTAGTCCTTGTGCAGTCCCAACATTATTAACTCCAAAGAAAGATATAATATGATGAATGTGTGTTGATAGTCGAGCAATAAATAAAATTACTATCAAATATATGTTTTTTATTCCCCAATTAGATGATATGTTAGATTTAATCTCAAGAGAAAATTTTTTTTTCAAAGATTGATCTAAAAAGTGAATATCATCAAATTCAGATTAGATCAGGAGATGAGTGGAAGATGGCTTTTAAGACCCCTGATGGACTTTATGAATGGCTTGTCATGCCTTTTGGACTTTCAAATGCTCCTAACATATTTATGAGATTAATGAATAATGAAATCATATATAAAACATGATGTATTTTGATGATATTCTGATTTTTAATCCAAGTAAAAATGAGTATCTACAATACCTACAAAAAGTCTTTGAAATACTTAGACAAGAGAAATTGTACATTAATTTTAAAAAGTATTTCTTTTTGCAATGTGAGGTAATCTTTTTAGGCTTTATAATATCTACTACTGGACTTAAACCTGATCCTTCTAAAGTGAAAGCAATCTTAGATTGGTCATCACCTAAAAGTTTTACTGAAGTTAGAAGCTTCCATGGTTTAGCCTTATCGGAGATTTATCAAGAATTTTAGTATCATTGTTGCTCCGATAACTGATATACTAAAATTAGATAAATTTTGTTGGACTCCTAATGCACAAAAGGCCTTAGAGCAAATTAAAGTTCTTATGACTTCTACACCAATCCTTAGGCTTCTTGATTTTTCTAAAGGCTTTGAAGTGGCATGTGATGGTTCAGGAATTGGGATAGGTGGAATTTTAAGTCAAGAGAATCATCCTATAGCATTCTTTAGTGAAAAGTTAAATGAAGTCAAATAACAATATTCCACTTTTGATAAAGAGTTTTATGTTGTAATTCAATGCTTAAGGCATTGTAGACACTATCTCTTATATAGAGAATTTATACTTAATTTTGATCATCATGCCTTAAAATTCATTAATACTCATCAAAAATTAAGTCATAGGCATGCAAAATGGGTTGAATTTTTACAAGACTACTCTTTTGTTCCAAAGCATAAGCCTAGAATTGAGAATAAACTTGCTGACACTTTATCCATGGTAAACCTAATGATTTTCTCTTTATAATTGAGAAACCCAAGATTTGATATAATTAAAGATGATTATATTATGTGCCCTGAATTTCACTTAATTTATCTTGAACACCTTGATAAACCAATAACTTTACAAAGGATGTTCTTGATAACAAATAGATATTTATATAAAGAAAAATAGTTATGCATTCCTCGATCTTCTCTTAGAGAATTTCTTATCACTGAGCTACATGTTAGGGGTATAGCTGGTCATTTTGGAAAGGATAAGATCATATGTTTATTAGAAAATACATTTTATTAGCCTTCATTAAAATAAGATATTCAAAAATTAGTGGCTTATGTTTAATTTATAAACAGGCTAAAACTATCAAACAAAGGTTTGGACAATATACTGCCTATAAGCCTTGGGAAGACATATCAATGGATTTTATTCTAGGATTACCTATGACAACTCAAGGACATAATAGTATTTTTGTTGTAGTGGATAGGTTCTCAAAAATAGCTCATTTCTTACCTTGTTCAAAATAAATGATGCTTCTTATATAGCCAAATTATTTTTTAAGGAAATAGTGCGGCACCATGGTCTCTTTTTAACCATTATTTCTGACAGAGATGTTAAGTTTGTTTCATATTTATGGAAAATATTATAAAATTATTAGGTACCAAATTAAAATTTTCTTTTGCCTTTCACCCACAAACTGAAGTAATTAATCATACCTTAGGAAATTTGCTTAGATGCTTGATAGGTAAAAGTTTAGAAAATTGGGATTTACATTTACCAACCTCAAAATTTGCCTATAATAGTATTATTTCTAGAACTACCAAAAATCACCATTTGAGATAGTCTATGGTTAAAACCACGAAGACCAATAGGTGTAGCAAACCTACCATCTCACGTATTTTCTGATGCAGCATTCTCATTTGCTAAAAATTTTTAAAGCCTCCATGAAGATATAAGAAAGCAAATTACTATAAGTGATGAAAATTATGCTTCCAAGTCAAATCATAATCGTTTAACAAAGATTATAAAGAAGGTGATTATGTATTGATTCACATTCGGCCTGAGCATTATCAAACCACTAAATATAAGAAATTACATGCACGTGCTTGTGGTCTGTTTAAATTTCTTAAGAAAATTGGACCTGATGCTCATCACCTTGATTTTCCTATTGATATGCTCATTCATCAATATATTAATATTGAAGATATTCTATCATATGAAGGAATTAGCAAACCTCCACTTATTCAGTCTAATTCTTTAGCAGGAGATATAACACCGTACTTGCAGAAGCCCTCTTCCTTTGAAGTTGATTATATTATCACTAAGGAAGCCCCCATTAATCCAGCTTCTAAACATCATTTTCTAGTTCGTTGGAAGAATAAGTCACCAGTGAAGACACATGGTTGACCTGTACTGATTTAGAGACTTTAGCCCACAATTAGTATAATAATTCTTAGATTTCAACTCTATAGATCATAGTTCAATTGAGCCTAGGGGAGTTGATGTAGAACATCATGAGGATCCAAAAATTAGAGCTCAAGGTCTATTTACAAGATCTCAAGCTAAAGCTCAAGAAAATTCAAGAAAGAAGAAGACATAGCCAATTAGCCTGCTAAGACCTATTTTATGTTTTTATCTTTTTTATTTATATAATTTTTAATTTTCTTCTAAAAACTCCATGTTTAAAATTTTGCATTTAAAAATTCAAAGCATGACATGTGAGGTGATTGAATCCACATAAAATAATAACATGTGAAATGGGTGAATGACATAAAATAATGAAGCAATTTAATGCTTCACATTAATGTGTCCACCCACCTTTCCCTCCATATTTTTAATTCCTTTCTTTTGAAAGATGCTTGTAATGGCTATAAATAACACCCCCCCCCCTCTACTAGAATGAAGGAGATCGTTTAGCAATTACAAATTATTGAGTTATTCTTGTGGTTTGAGAACTTGGTGGCAAAACCTTGACAATCCTTGGTGGGAGCTCTAGTTATCCAACATATCTTCCCTTACCTCTAATCCTCAAGTTCTCTCAATCTCATCAAAAGAAAGAACGCCCACCTCCATCATGTACCCCCTTAATTCAAGTGAAAAGCAACACATTCGACATTCTTTGAGTTCCCTAAGTCATTTTAAAATCTCTGAGAGCAATTCCAAGCATTCCTGAAGCCTCCCTAGATCCGATTTTCTCTCTGCATGCAAAATCGAATCATGGCAGCCTTCTTTCGATCAATACTCTCTCTCCACTTGATCAAATACTAATTCCTCGTGCCCACTCCATCATCATACTTTCAAAGCCAACCAAATCATCCCCAAGCCTTCACGACCACCGGAGACCTGAGTTCGATCGAAGCCGAGGCTCCTACATACGTGATTTGGTCAACCGACCATTCTACACCAAATAAAACCTGAATCTTCTCAATAAGGCTTTGTCTCTACTAAATGAAACTACCTCCATCAATCCCACCGCCGAACATTAGCTCAAGTGAGGTAATTTTACAAAATCGAGCTCCCTAGAAAAAAATATGTTGGTCATTTGTGAAGTAAATGTGATTTTGAGATAATCTTAGCCATTAGATGTGTGTGTCTCCCTTCTCCGAAGGTGTGGGATGAATTTGGAGACAATCCGAGCTCGGGTGAGCTCGGATCGAATGGGAAAAGACGGATAACATCCATCTTTTGCAGCTCGTGAATGGGATGGATCACGGACTGTCCATTCCCCATGATCGGAACGGACAGTCGTGATCTAATCATGTGTTAGATCCTTTGATTTCTTCTAAATGGATTGAATCATTGGTGATCTTAGATGGACGATATGAAAGCACATCAGCCATCGAGTTGCTTGATGTGACAACTTAAATAGCCAATCCCATCGCACCACGTGGAAAGCGTACTGCGTCAGCTACCATGTGGCCTAATAGGATTAAATCTTTAATTAGGCTTAATTAATCTATTTATATGGTTGAAACTTCCAAAAATTATAATTAGTCCTAGAAAAATCCAAAAATTATAAATTATGGCTCATTTTAAAGGTATTTCATAGTAGAATCTAAAAAAAATTATTATTAATTAATTTTGATGAATAATTTTGTCTTAATTAAAGTTTAATTAAAATTTTAATTAGCTTAATTACTCCTTAATTAATCTCAAATTTTCTGTGGATATTTAGGGGGATGACCTCTGCCTCCCCTATTTTTCTAGGATTTTATTGGTTGTTTAATTAGAAAATTAATTGATTAAGCCCTAATCACTCTCTTAATTTAATTAGTGATAATTAGTGAATGAACAGTGATTTAATTAATTATTTAAACATAATTACCTCAGTTGATCAATAAGGGAGCTTAGAAAATATGATTGTGATATTTTTCCTAATTCATCTCCTAAATTTTCTTTATTTTTTGAATCAAATTAATTAATGATTAATAAGATAATTAATTTAATTAATTAATCTTGAAGATAAAATCAAAGCTTAAATGATCAAATATAGGACTTAGGGATTGAGATTAAGGCCTCTTTCTTAATATATTTCCATAAGTTAATTTCATTTCATTTCATTAATTGAACATGCTTAATACTTAACCAAATGGATTAATAAGCTTAATTAACCCAATCCAATATCCAATTTATAACCTAACTTTGTTTTATTAATCTTGGGTAGCTTTTTGGGTGTTTAATAACCTAAATAGGGAGCTAATGAAATTATGGTTAGCTCATATGTGTGAGAAAATCATAAAAATAGTTAAGTGAGCTCCTTAGGCTTAATTTACTATTAATTATGAGCCAATTGCATTAGACCCCTTTTATTTCTTAGGAGCATTGCCAATTTACTTTTCATGTGATTGCATCTCATATTGGTTCATCATTATTTAGTTAATTAGCTTAAGGTGATGTAGGTATGGGTTAATTAATGGACTTAATTCATACCTCTACTTAATTAAAACATAAAATTAACCCAATTATTCTCCATTAAACCAAATTAACTCACACATTGGGGGATGTGATTAGAATTGGCAAACCTCTTTCACATTTCTTAACTCAAATTAAGCATAAAGATCAAAGATGGCTTTAATAAACTTTGGTTTGTTTTAAATAATCTTATTTAGTATGATTGTCCTTAAGACTTAGTTGGATTAAATGAAATTACATGTTTGTGTTTCTTTATTTTTTTTTCAATCATGCTAAAATGTTGTATGCCGCTTGTACTCATGCATTCATATATTTCAAATTAATCAAATGAAAATGATTTCCTTTATGTCAATTTGCATGTGTTGGCTTAATTAAAAAATATGTGTGGCTAGTATCACTATTAAATATAAAAATGTATTTTTAAAAGTTAATTAATGAATGAATATACATATATATTGTTACTTTAGTTATGTATACATAGGAAATACAAGTGAATATAAATTTAGTGTATGAAATAAAGTCTCTTCTTTACATTAATGTGTTGATTTGTATAAGTAAGAATGTTAGCGGGTATATTAGTACGGACATCCGGGGATGCGACTTTAAGTAGCCTAAGGAGGTTCCTACCTCGTTCCCTGTGAAACAATGATGGCGCACCTTGATTTCATTCTTATGCATTTTAACATTAGAATTTAGAAAGAACTTTAATTCATTTACACAAAATAAATCAATCAAATAAAAATATAATTTTTGCATGACTTTTTATTTTTGTAGTTGTTTATAAATCCATATATATCTAAGGATAGCGGGTATATTAGTCTGGACATCCCAAGGACGCAAGGCTTTAAGTAGCCCTAAAGAGGTTCCTGCCTCATTCCCTTGGTGCAAAACAATGGCAACATGCTTGCTTAAAACTTATATACATGTGAATGTGTACTTAACTAATGAATGAAAACCCCCTTTTTCTATTAAAAAAATATGCATTCATACTTTGTTTGATTGGTTGAGTCGATTAGTCATGTGATTTAAAGTTCTTTCCTTATGCTTTTGCATAAGAATTTATATAGAGCTTTAAATTAATATGACAAAATCATTCAACCAAATGAAATATTAATTCCAAATATATTTACTCATATTCATCATTTAAGTGTGCTAAGATATAAATTGTGTATATAGCTATGCTTAGGATCTAATCATATGCATAATATACATGATGGAAAGAAATGAACAAATATATGCTATGTGATAGTAATTCATTCAATTAATCTTAAAATGCCTTTTTTATTGAATGAGTTTATTTAAATGAACCTAAACTTAGGACTAATTAAAATATGCAATTAGTCATTCACTAAAGAAAATTAATTAATTAATTTGCTTTAGATGTGACTTACGATAGGGATAAAAGAGAGTGATCATCTCTTTCTTTTTCTTCATAACATTTAGTTGTTAAGTGTAGATCAAATGAAACAAAAGAAAATATTAAGTAAAATTTACAAATTATTAAACCATTTAAAGTGAAACCACCATTTATAATTAAATGTCCTTCATACTTAAAAAATCATAACTCTAAAGCCAAACTAGGACATACCACACAAGCCTTAACGTACATATTAGATGATGTCACTACTTCTAGCTTTACATTAGGGTGATGCATTATTTGATGTATGTTTTATTTTGTCATGTACTGTTATAGACTGGATGTTAGGGTGTATGCCTCGTATACTGGATGTTAGGCCGTGATTTGCCTAATCATATTTTCTACAGGAGATTATGCTTAAGGGCCCTTAAAATAAATATAAATGCTCTCTTTTGCAGATTATTTAACCCTTAAGCATAATCTACATTAGGATAGGTGGACTTGGTTACCCATGTGTATGGTACGAAGTCCAAATTATTCATATAGCTACTTGGGTTGTATGGTGTGCTTAGCTAACACTTATTTTAGAGGTGTAGTTAGATTTACTTTTCCATTCTTTTAATATAATTATGCATTAAGAATTTGGTTAAGTGTTATGGGAGTTAAGGATGGACATTGGCTAGAGGGTTTGATCCTGAGGTGTCATGTGATGCCTAGAAGCCTTCCAAATCAAATAGAGCAAATCAAATGAAGAAATTGAGGGAGCATGAAGACTTGAAGATCCCCCATAACACTTATCATTTTATAACTTGTAATTATTTATTCATATACCAGGTTATATAAGGGTAGAGCTTGGATACCCTTTTTTTCAAGTTGCATAGCGGTACCCGACCACACCTACCTATTATTCTTTCACATTGAGGTTATAAGTTATTTGATGATTTGTTTACATTATGCAATAAAAATGATGTGTATTTTCTCAGTTTCTTCATATATGATGATTTAATGTGTGACCTGGATCTATTTAGGCTCTGAGAAAAAAATATATTTTCTATCATAAGTACAACTTATAAATAAATTTACTAAAATAACTAATAAGCTCACATAAAGTCTAGGCATTAAATCAAGATAATAAAATATTTAACATCCCCTTAGCTGGATGTTGTATGTTTAATATTATGCATGTCATTTTATTTCACTCTTGCTAAGAGAGGGTTTCCATCTTTACCAGATAGAAAAAAGGCTTGACCTTTGAGAGCCTATGGTGAGAAACACATCTTTCTCTTTTGATTTAGCCCATAACCCATTTCATCATACATTTAGGCATAAAAAATCCTATGGCTTATGTCTTAATAGTTAGAAGCACTGGGGCATATTAAAAATATCTTTAAATTTCTTCATTAAAATTCTCACCTTTTTTGACCATTTTTTAGTTGCATTTGAGAAATTTTAGATGAAATATATATAATTCACATCAATAAATTGATAAATTAATGTCGTAGCATGCCAATAAATAAAGGTAAAAAAGAAACATGAAAATGTTTACATGAAAAGTGTATAAATATAAACGTGTGGGCTTGACTTAGTTGAAATGCTCTATTATATAAAAATTAAATAAACATACTAAAGTTAACTACTCACCTCAATTAAAGAAGATGAGATTACAATGTTGGAAATGCTAGATAGATCCATTACATCTATGGTAGAGATAGTTTGAGAAGCAATGGAGGGTGATAGTGATAGTTGAATAATAAAGTTAAGATGATGACAAATAAG
Source organism: Cymbidium sinense (assembly GCA_021442155.1). NCBI lineage: Eukaryota > Viridiplantae > Streptophyta > Magnoliopsida > Asparagales > Orchidaceae > Cymbidium > Cymbidium sinense. Next base: position 247,152,767 of record CM038214.1, read on the forward strand.
AGGATGCAGTTGAGTGGTGAGAGTGAAACATTGACTGTCATAAGATGTGGATAATGATGACAGTTGGGGGGACAACAATCAAATGAAGATTTTTAGATAATGATGATTTCGTGATTATACTCATTAATATTAGCAGTTGGATGATGAAAATTATTGGCAGTAGTTGTTAGCATTAACCAGTGAATAATACTCAAAAGTTTTTATATACCTAAGTTCCCTCCTAATAAAGATTAAGGTTTAAATTACTTCATGTAAAGATTGAGGGATTTTATTCATTATTTTTTAGAGTGGTATTTTAAATATTTAATTAAAGCATAAAATAGTTTAATGAACAATTTGTGTTCATTCCTTTGATCTAAATCAAATTTTTATCATTAAAGCTTCTTAATTGCTTAAGACTTACTTAAGCTCATTGAATTTTTTATTGAGATGTGATATGTCACTGAAAACTTTACTAGTTGAAGCACGAATCTTGATATCGAAAGCAATCTGATTTTGAGTCGAGATTAGCCCAGATTAAGCATTTAACATGATATCAGTCGGATCTCTAAATAGCTCTTAAATATGGAATATTTATAGTCAAATCGAGCGTCTTGACAAGCCGGATCTAACAAGCCTAAGATCTCTTAATTTTGACTTAATTTGAGCATTCAAATATTTAAAATACATCAGATGATCGAAGAGATCATTTTGAGCCGTCCGATGGAGTGGTTTGGATTTTACCTATATTTACAGAAATGTCACTCATATAATCTATAAATAGCCACTCATTATTAACATGAGGGGGACCACAAGCTAAAGAAATGAAAGAGTTTTAAGACTTGAAGAATCTCAAAGCATGATCGGGCCACTCGCCGACCATCTCTTGATCATCGCCGACCACTCTCCGCCATCGGCCGCCACTATCGTTGGATCATTGCCAACCTCCACCGGCCGCCGCCGATCATCGTCATCGATCCCTCACCTCGCTCATTAGTCATCGCGCGTCGATCCGCCACCACCGCCGGTCATCGCTGTCGGACAGTCACCGGATCACCGCCGACCATTGTCAAGGCTGTCGTCGCCACCGGTCACCACCACTAACTACGACCACCCAGTCTCGATCACCGTAGTCACCGTTCACCATTGCCCTCGCCAAACCAACCATCTTTCAATAGTTTTTATGGATCCACTCAAGCAAGGCATTCGTCGCTAATCCAGTGAAGCTTGTCACAAAACTTTTTTTTTTAAGTTATCCTTTCCAAACTTTGGAGAAATGATAATAATTGTAACAGAAGCTGATATAGTGAAATTATTTTTTTAAGTGAGCTAGGCCTCGTGGTATTTCCCTTTTTGGGTTTTTCATGTAAAAATTCTGAGGTCTCTCAAACTCTTTTGTTGTGTGTGTGGAACTTTTGTGCAGCACTAAGACATCGAATTCTACTATTTTACCGACTTGAATCTTCCTGCATGCAACAAGATGCTTATTTTAATTATATACATGTTTGATATTTTTGATATTTCAAATAATGCCTCAAAGTTTATAACCATGTATCAAGTGTTCATTTTTGATTATTTTGTACTATAATCAAATTACATTGAGCATCCTTAGGTTTATTTTGTTTGAGATTGAAGTTAAGATGATCTTGAATTCAATTAGAAAAGTTTTAATTTAATATAACATCGAGATGTATGCTATTTTAATATATTTTTATGATATATTATTTGCTCCTTATTTTTGAATGTCATATCTACTGATTTTGAAAATAATTTCATTAAAAATGAGCTTGTAAATAAGCAGTGTTGTGTCGTAATCATTATTATGAAAAGTGGATTAGATCACATGATAATAACTCTTCTAATTATTATTAATGCATTAGATCATATTATTATGGTTCTTCATGGTCAAGATTGATGATAAGTTTATAACTCTCATCTTTAAATTCAGTAATTCATTCAATATATATAAGTCTACATAATAGGGATTTAGTGCACCTCCCATCTTTAAATCCATTTTTTAAAAATTTAATGCATGGAGACTAAGTGTAACTCTCATTATTAAAATTTGTAACTCTCTTTTCATATATATTTATAAGTTGTTTTTATCCCTTAAAGTGGAATTGGGGCTCAGTTTGCGCGTGGATAAGGGTCGGTCTAGCATGGATTAGAGTGATTTAGGGATTTAGGTTAGATTTAGGTTTATTTAATTTCTTTAAGCACTTAATCGCTCTTAAAATGAATTTTACGCTAATAAAATCACATATTTAATATATATATCCATCTTAGCTTATTTTGATGTTCTGGATGCAACAACGTAGTCCGTTTCGTAATCGGAGACCGTTTGGTTCAAGTTGGCTTCAAATTGGGTCAATTTCTACTTAAAATGTGTGTTATCATTTCTGACCACTCGACTTTTGCGCAGACTTGTTTGAATTGAGTGCGAACTCTCTTACTTGATAGATTTTGATGTTTTGAAGCTAACGACGTAATCGATTTCATGAACGGAGGTCATTTGGTTTGCATCGGTGCCTCCTGACCTCGATTTGCATGGGTTTAGCGTTAATGACTCGATATTCTGAACGCAATGAAGAAGTTTGTTCATTGATTGGAGGTCATTTAAGTTAATTTTGGTGATGTCTAGTGCATTTCAATCTCAATTTGCGTAAGCGTGGATAATCTCATTTGGTAGTTTTCAACTTTTTGAAGCTAACAATAGAATCAATTTTATGAACGGAGGTCGTTCGGATATTGTTGCAGCTTCCCGATTCTGATATGTGCGTTTACACATTGATAGCTTGATCACTTGATCGGTTACTCTTTAGATTATGCAATATTTATATACGTTCTGAACGTGATGGAAAGTTCATTCATCGATCGGAGGTCATTTCGATCATTTTCGATGACGTCTAGTGCATTTTGAGCTCCTATTTGCGCACTGTCACTTCTGAAGTCTATCGAATTCAACTTGTGGGCTTGACTCATCTTATGAAACATATATGGAGGTCAACAATTTGGGTTGGATTGGAACTCGGCTAAAAAAAATTCTTTAGGCCACTTTGGGTCAAGTGGACCTAAATGGGTTAATTATTTTAGTTTTGGCTTAATTCAAGTTTAGTTAAACTTATATATGAGTCTAGGATTAAAATATAAATCTAATTGGAATCAATTTGGAGTCTAATGGATTTTAGCTCATTTGAAGTTTTCAAGTCAAATGGCTAACTTGGGCTTGACTTGAGTTTGGTTTTATAATTATAGATTTTATTTATATTTGGATAAATGATAATCCCATATCAAAACTAATGCTTGCATTATAATCAAATAAGAAGAACAAATCTACGCATCCGGTTTGATCTTGGACCGGGTCGTTAACAAAACTCAAAATCAAAATTTGACATGAAACTTCAACATTAGACATCTTAATGTCCATGCAATTTTCAAAGAGATATCCATATGCATGTTGGAGTAATTACTAAGTCAAATACAAAAGAACAGAATCTACATAATCCGGTTTGGTCTTGGGATTAAGTTAACAAAACCTAAAAATTTGATAGAATTTCAAATTAATAATATAGAAGCTAACTCATATAATACAAGACATGAACCAACTAACATACAAAATTCAAATTCTTAGAAAAAGTCCCAAACCCGATCCTCATGTTTAAACTAGAGTGGACAAGGTTTTGAAGGATTATACTTTTTTGAGATGATGAATTTGACCGATCCTCTCAGAAAAGCGTGAGTGACAAGGTCTATCAATTGATATTAACATGATCGAGAAGGGTAATTATAATTAAGATTTCAATGATCATATATTCAAATCGAAAATCAATCATAAAATGATCAAAATTCAAAAAAAAATAAAAAAAATAAAATAAATGAAATTAATTATTAAAACTAAAAAATAAAAAAATAAAAATTAATTCACCCCTCTTGTTTGTCTGGGTGACAAATTAAGAAAACTTTTTTATGAAATGTCAAATTAAATACATAACTACCTTCACTCAAATATTCCTAAAGCCTGTAAGGACGTGGCCCGTGTCCTCTGTCCGCGTGGTTTTGCCGCGATATGGCACCACATAAATGGCGGTTACGACCGCCCTCTGACGTGGTTCGCCGCGATATGGCACCACTAAATTACGGTCGCACGCGGCCCATTATGTTCCCCACGGCTTTGCTCTTTGAGCGTAAATGTAGAATGTATTTAGTTGGGCAAAAAATATGTTAGCTAAGGTTGACTTATATTTGTCCCCTTAGACAAACTCCACCCAGTCTACAAGGACACCTTGGGCGGCGTAACCCATGTTCTTGACAAGGATCCTTGTCGGTTGGTCGTACCTCCTCATTCGCGGACCGGGGATGTGACGGGGATAATGAACCATGGGATCTTGATGAGCGTCATCGTTCCCCACAAAAGTTTTAAGTTAAAATAATAAATTTCATAAGTTCTAAACTCCACTCACCTATTATATACTCGTTCTTTAGCGATTCATTGACTAGCCTTGTCGAAAGTGCTCTCTCGGTATTGGGAGGGTAATTAACTATAGGGGCTTGCTTTTATAGGAAACTGGAACAGATATAAAAGTTCTCACCAAATGAGAAGCAATCTCAGGTAGTGTATCTACTATTCATCGCCTTAAAATTATCACCGACACTTAAACAACTCTCTTTCCTTTTTTTTTTCGAAGATGTCGGGTGGAATTTTGGATCCCAATTTCGACTCCTGGGCGAAGGTTTCTCTTTCCATCTTTGGCTAGTCAAATCTAAGTTATAATTGCAGTGGAGTATAAAAAAAAAATGAAAATGAAATGAAAATGAAATGAGAAACGATAAGTTAAACTTGACAACTTAGCTTGCTACTCAAAGTCTTAAGTTATATGAGATTTTATTTAGTGCATATGCTTAGTATGCTTTATCTTATCGTATCCATATTTTTTGGAAGTAAGGTGATAGCGGTTATCTTAATTGCTAATTTTACCTTTTAAATTCAGAATGGCATTCTAAACACATCCTTTGTTACTCTCGGCGGTGGCAACATCCGTTTGGCGGCGTCATTATCTTTGGAAGCTGCCTACCATCCAGTTTGGTAGCGTGGATTTCCCGGCCATCTTGAATGAGCAAGTTGCTAGCCTCGACTTGTCTGGCTTCGTCACCGCACGCCATGCGGCAATCTCAAAGGCCCGTTGAGTGACCCTACTCTGTAGGGTCACTTCAAAAGAAAAATCGGTCTTTGAGAGGCCCCTGGAGACACCAATCATGAAGAGGGTTGTTACTGGGCGGACGGTCTCTTTTGTCCCTCAGAATAATACAATCTGAACCATTCGCTCCGGGGAGGTATGATGCTGAAGCTTCTTCATCTGGAGGCAAGCTTAGCCGGAGGCAAAGAAGAAAAAGAAATCTTGGTGCATGCTCAACACTTAATCTGTCACCGGTGTGCAACTGTGGAACCGGCGGTGAGTGTTCCCCACCATAATCGGTTTGATAACCTTAAGTGGGTTAAGCGAACGACTCTTGGTCACTCAAGCGGTCCTTCGGACCCCACAACCAGTTCCGCTCCTCCTGCGAAACCACTATATCTAGCGAGTGCATGGGTTCTCAAGTAGCGGAAAGGGCGATGAAAAGAAAACACCAAGTCTGTTTAAGGATGCAGGCGCTCCCAAGGACCTCATCCCGCAACTCAAATGGCGGGGCATATTCATGTCCCACGGTGAACATCGGGTGTGACACTTGGACGTGTCATCCACCGAAAGGTCCCGGTGGAAGGGTAGCAGTCAGAGGCTGAGCCTCAAAAGACTTTAGAGAGCGAACATGGCGTGACATCGGTGTGAATTCCGAGATCCCCAAACTCAAATTGCTCATGGGAACCTAAAAGGGCCCCAATGATAAGATATTTGACAGACACCTTGGAGAATCCTCCAGGGATCCCGTCATCAATCAATTCATCCCATCAAGAGGAGGTTAACTTCATCGAAGCCCTCTGCGAAGAAATTTTGATTTCACACTTGGAATCGGAAGTTCATTGGAGACGCCGATCTGAAATTTGTGTCCAAGAGGACGAAGAAGAAGAAGAGGAGGCAACGACTGTTGAAGTAGTGTATATGGTGCAGCAATTGGTGAGCCATCGGTGTCATATCAACCTAGCGTCAAGATACCTCCCCTCAACGAAGAACAACAAAATGTTCAAATAGAGGAAGCATCCTCCGAGTCTTGAGAGGAACAACAAGAAGAAGAAGAAGAAAGGAAGAAAATCCCACCTTCAACGATACTACCACTTTGGCGAGAGACAAATTGACGTCGGATGAAAGCCAAAGATAAAGAAATCGCTTCAGTTAAATGAAAATGCGAAATGATGATCTGAATGGCTGCGATGATGCGATTAATGCGAGAAATATTGCGGCAGTCCAACACTGTCCCCAAATAATCATCAAGCCTCCGTGATGACAATCCTCCAATAAATTTGATCTCACATGCTTCAAGGGTCCAAATCGAGCAGCGGCGAGATTGAAATAAATGAATTATCGACAACGCTTCTCGAATATACAACTACATCGAAGGCGTGATCTCTCAACTTGATATTATATTGAATGAGAAGATTCATTATATAGGCTGCAGGCGGCGAAAAATTGGTGAGCAAGGTGCCCATATCCGCGAGTATGATCAAATTCCATATCCAAAGGGATATTCAATGCCAAAGTTCAATCTATTCGACGGGAATGGTAATCCCAAGCAGCATCTGGCCCAATTCAAAGCATCCTGCGGGAACACAGGGGGTAACGATGCGCTATTATTCCGCCAGTTCGTCAGTAGTTTGACTTCGACTGCTTTCGAATGGTATGCTGAGTTATCGAATGACTCGGTCAAGACTTTTGCCGAACTTGAAAATATGTTCGTTAAAGGTTACTAAGATCAAAAGACAACGATTCGCGACCTGAGAAGAGGAAGAAAGATGAGTCCATTCGATATATTACAGCGTTGGCGAAATATGAGTATGAAATGTGAACAACAATTAGAAGAAGAGCATGCAACTATTGATGGGCAACATCGATGATAAGATGGCTTATCTTTGCATTCACATTCAGAGCTGCTTGATAGGGTGGCTAAATTCGAGAAATTAAATTTATCCCGTTCCGACAGCCAGCAAGATAAATTCAAAAGAGCAAAAGCTCCAGACCCAAAGAAAGGTGAAACGCATTCCACCTCATACAAAAAGGATACAGGCAAGCGGTTAGTCTATAACGTAGACAAAGAAAGGCTACCTGTCTATCAAGAAAAACCAAGACAGTCATTCAATCCTGCTCCACAACCCAAGCTCATACTTGGAGGTAATGATGTACCTCGAGGTCGCCGATTGAAGCGGCGACCAGACAAACAAAAGAGCGAATGACTCAATGGCCCGACCTAAAAGAAAAGTTGAACAAAGAGTATTCTTTTAAGAGGGAAAGTGTGGCCAAATTGTTTAACATGCACTCAAAGTAGGTCTCCAACTACCGAGTGTAAAAGACTGAAGAGGTGGACAAGCGATAATCCTAACTATTGTCCATATCGAGTGCTCGGCCATCTGAAGATTGCTACATATTCAAAGATTGGCTAGCGAAAATATAAACGGTGAATTCACATTATCGGACGTATGTATGCGTCAGAAGAAAGAATCCACCAAAGTAATCACCTCATCTCCGTATTATCAAGCAATCATAAAGGCAAAGAGAAGGCGGTCGATGATGAAGGATGGCGGTCTCTAAAGAGCGTAAAATGTTAAAGCAATTGGAAGGCGTTCAGTATTGGTGGAAATCACCACTTGAACGTGCCGAGTTGAGACAAAACCTAAGTTATGGGAAGACTAGTTCATCTCACGAAAAGGACTAGCCAAATACATAAGTGAAGCTAAGAAACACCAAACAAAAAAATAAATTAAATAAAAGAAGAAGGAAGTAGCACAAAATGTTACTACTATGGTGATAGCGTAACACAAAAGATCATCAATAATATGGAAGATTACATACAATCGGAAGGCGACCTATCAGCTTGCGGAATTCATTTTAAATCTTGGATCAATGAAAAGCGGGGAAGAAGGCGAAGAACTTTCCTAGTCTTGATGATGCATGAAGTTGATGACGACTTAGAGGAACTGTTTCCCATGAAGATGAATCGAGCTCACCATATCAAAACATAAAAAATATAAAAAGCGTGATTATTCGAATCTAGTCTATCATTAGGCGGCGAATCTTTGAAGCTGGAGTCATCGAAGATTGGATGCAAATGAAGTAGCTCAATCTGATTGAGAAGTGGTCGAGTGCTACCATCTCAACGGAAAGAGCCAATGAATAAAGATAAAGGAAAAGAAATTGAAATCAATGAAAAGTTATCCCTAAGGATTCAAATAAGAAGCCTTCATCAAAAGGGATCGACTACAATATTCTATCCCATCTAAGGAAAATTCGGTAGCGACTTAGTGTATAAAGCCAATGTCGGAAGATCTCCGTAACACCTTAATTGAAGCTCTCAAAGTCGGAAAATTGAAGCATATTTTCTGAGCATTTGTCTGAGACCTTGCATGTTCAAGAGCCTCCAATCACATTTTGAAGATGATCTAATGCTGGGCAGAGCACAATCGCCCTCTGTATTACAGCTGAAAGTGATGAAATTATAATACCGCGGATCTTAATTGATCCGGTTCCTCCGTGAATCTTATGAACTTGAGAACTCTTAGATGGTATCTCTAGATGTACAACATCTGGGCGAGATAAAGTCATGGTTCAAGGTTTCAATGAGAAGGGGAAAACTATTGGGTCATTCGTCCTTCCTCTTAAATTTGGAGACCTACACGAAGCTAAATTTCATGTGATCGATGCATACTTCATTCGAGCCCTTCGGGTGACCATGGCTTCATAAGTATGGCATTGTCCCATCTACATTGCATCAATGTATGAAATATACAAAGGATGGAGAAGAATGCCAAATTGTGGGTGACATGCAACCTTTTGCGGTGCATGAAATGAAGATTTATCAAGATGCCAGTTATTTCCTTCCGAGGGAATCAAAGCTAACAAAACAATTAGCAAATACTGCATCTACTTCAAAACCCATAAAAGAACAAGTTAAGAAGATGAGAAAAGATAAAATGAATAAAGGAAAGGAGATTGTTCCGAATATTCTTATGGATATAAAGAACAAGTCCAAAATCAATAACACTGTCCCTCATCTAGGCAGTGATACTGAAGAAGAAGATGAATGTGTTACTTCTAAATCTAGAGGTCCGCATGACTCTTCGAGTAAAACTCGGCGAAGAAGAACATTTATTCGATTATGAGTTGAATCGCTTTTGAAGGTAAGGTGCAATGCACCTACTTTAAAACAATCATAGATCCATCGGCCAGAGCTATACTCAGTCACTCTGTTCCTCCAGACATTTTAAGAAATCACCCCTCGAGAAACTCACAAAGTCGAGGTGACCTTCTATGTACCTCCTCTCATGGAAAAGCACGCGGGCGAAGCCTGTTTTATAAATCGAGGTGTCAAGAAGAAGATCGTAATGCTGCTATCGAAGAAGAAGCTATGCCCATAAGAATGCCAAAATATTACTCTCCAAAGATGCAAAATCGATGCAACATGGGGTCCATGGGCGAGTAAGCAAGGACTAAGCTCTTTGAAATGATGTGGTACCCAAAAGGTTCTCAAACCATTGGTAAGAGAAATAAACACACTACCAAAGGCCTTGGTTTTATCCAAGACAGCGGTCCACAAGGATATACACATTACGAGAATAGAAGTTGAGTGATGATGAAGATGAGAATGTCATTTTAACGTTAGTCTCACAAATAATGAAGAAGTAGAAGCAGGCCGTGCTTGAAGAGCTTGAAGATGGTGGGGAGGCGACTATGGATGAACTTAAAGAAGTTAATTTGGGACGAGGAGGATCCTGCCCAACGTTCATCGTGCTACTTCCGAAGATAAAGTGGAAGAATTAAAACCTTGCTCGTGAATTCGGGATTGCTTTACTGGACATATCTGAAATGCGAGCTTATCCCGATAGCGGTTCACAAACTAGCAATTAAGCCAAGCGACACCGGTCAAGCAAGCCTCTGGCGAATGAGATTGGAGGTTGAAGAACGGTAATTGCGAGAAACCAAGAAGCTCATTGAAGGCGGTTTTATTCGAGAAGAAAAAATGGATAGCTAATATTGTCCCGTGAAAAGAAGAATGGTCGATTGTATCGTATCGACTTGATTTAAATAAAGCATGTCCAAAGGATGACTTTCCGCTTCTCGAGCTGTTGGTGGATAACACTTCAAACCGACATGTTCTCATTTATGGATGGATCGTCGGTTACAATCAAATCAAGATGGCTCACGAAGATGAGAAGCATACCTCATTAGGGGCAATTGGCATATATTGCTACGGTCATGCCCTTGACGAAGAATCTTTGGAGCTACATACCAAAGAGCTATACGAATCTTTGGAGTTGATTCATCAAAAAGTAGAGTGCTATGTTGATGACCTCGTTGTCAAGAGTATAGATCGCAAAGATCATCTCGATGATTTAAGGATTGTCTTTGAAAGAATCAGAAAATATGATCTCAAGATGAATCCTCTCAAGTGCGCTTTTGGAGTCTCTTCTGGAAAGTTCCTTGGATATGTTGTGCACCGTGGAGGGATTGAAATCGATCCCAACAAAATCAAAGCAATTGTCGAAATGCCTCCTCCAAGGGTCTTAGTCAACAACTCCATAGGGACATCTCGCATTCATTAGAAGATTTATATCAAATCTGTCAGGCAGATGTCGACCCTTTGCAAAATTAATGAAGAAAGATACTCCTTTCAAGTGGGACGAAGAATGTCAAGAGGCCTTCGACAGTATCAAAACATATCTGTTGAATCCACCCATTCTTGCGACTCCAATCCCGGAAAGCCTCTCATCTTGTACCGCGGCGACCGGAGGAATCTCAGGTGCTTTGTTAACATAATGAGGAAGAAAGGAGAATGCTCTATACATTAGTCGAAGACTAATAGGGCGAAGCGTTATTCTCAATTGAGAAGCATTGTTTGGCGTTAATTTTTGCGCCCAAAAGTTCGTCATTACATGCTATCTCATAAAATTACCCTTATCTCAAGGATCGATCCGTTGAAGTTCTTGATGACAAGACCAAGCGTTAAACGCGATGGTTCTTCGCTTCTGATTTGATATTACATATGTTCCCCGAGAAAGCGGTGAAGGGGCAAATTCGATTTTCTTGCCGCTCATCCCATACGTGACTCATTGCTTAACGATGATCTTCCGATGAGCAAATCATGCATATATATGAAAAGAAAAGCAACAAATGTGGGAATTGTATTTTGATGGAGCTTAGTCCATTAGATACACTCAACCCTCAAATCTTCCAAAGGCTCAGGCGTATCATCATCTTGATCACACGAGGTGGCATCTTGAGACATTCTTATAAATTAACTCAACCGAACCAACAAGCGAGATATGAAGCGTTGGTGGCGGTTTAGAGGAAGCCATTTCCATGGGAGTCGCAATTTATGGCGATTCTCAACTCGTCATTAATCAAGTGTTGGGCCTTTACAAAATCAACAAGCTTGAATTGGCCTACTATCACGAGTTCTCGAGCTTATGAAGCAAATTCAAATGTCATTATGACTCGAGTCTCGCTAGGAATAGCAAAGCGGATTGCTTAGCTAAATTAGCTAAAGAAATGGCAGTATGGATGGCGATGACTACTTAGTGTGTGTCATTAGTCCTAGAAATAAGTTTAATCCCATTTGGAAGAGGGGTCATCAAACATAAATCGGTGCGACTCATGTTGCTTATACTCCTTACAAATTACTTCTCAAAGTCAACAAGACAAGCTTCAAACCATTCGGATGAAAGACTTCAACTTGAGGAAGTGCCAAAACACAATAAAATCCTTATAGTAGAAGAGAAGGAAGATTGGAGACCCTTACGACTACTTCAAGGAAGGCAAATTGCCAAGTAATAAGTCGATACACAACTTGAGAAAAGGCTTACTATATGCTTATGTTGGCAATACTCGTATCGTAGATCCTTGAGCGGATGTATTTGCGATGTTTGGGAATAGAAGAAGCCAACAAAGTAATTGTTGAAATCCATCAAGGACTTTGTGGTGCACCAATCGAGTCCTAAAATGGCTTTCAAAATTAAAAGAATTGGATACTTATTGGTAAAAGATTGTATCGATCATGCCAAGAGATGTCATGAATGGCAGGTCCACGGTAACGTAATTCACCAGCCTCCAAATCCATTGCATCCAACGATAGCATCTTGGCCGTTTGAGTGCTGGGGGACAGATGTAATTGGACCAATTGATCTACCATCATCAGCTGGTCATCGCTTCATCTTAGCGACCCGATTATTTTCTAAGTGGGCTGAAGCTGCACCATTTAAAGAAGTTACAGCTGAACAAGTGACTAACTTCTTTACCCACAATATCGTCTACAGATTTGGTGTACCACGCCGAATCATTTCAGATAACGGTTCAGCCTTCAAATGCGCTAAAGTTTATAAATTTTCTGATCGGCATAAGATTGATTGGCGATATTCGTCAATTTATAATCCGAGAGCAAATGGTTTGGCTGAGGCATTTAATAAAACACTAGTCAAATTGCTTAGAAAAATTCTTACAAGAAATAAAAGGGAGTGGCATACCAAACTTGTGGAAGCGTTATGGGCTTACCGGACCACTTACAAGACTCCTACAAAGTCTACTCCCTATGCACTGGTGTTTGGGGCTGAAGCAGTTTTACCACTCGAAGTTGAACTACCTTCGCTCCGAGTAGCCATTCAACAAAATCTTACCCAAGATGAGAATGCTCGTCTACGGATGGAAGAGCTTGGCGCAGCGAGGTCAGCTCCAAGCTCGTCTAGAAGTCTATCGGTGAGAATGTCCGAGCATTCGATCATACAAGCGTCCCCGAGCTTTTAGGAAGGAGTTGGTCACAGTGTGAAGACCAATCATCCCTCATCGGAATTGGTGGGTAAATTTGAACCTAATTGGGAAGGACCTTTTATTGAAAAGGTATATCAAGGAGAACTATCATTCGTTGACTTCAAGGTGAAAGACCAATGCCATGATCAACTGGCATTTAAAGAAATATTACACATGAAAGTGTGATTGGACAAATCACATTTGAAAATCTTTATTGTCGAACACTTATGAAAATTTTCATTGAAAATTCTCTTGTAACACAAGAATGCATTTCCAAAATAAAATAAAATCCCCTGTTAGGCAGGGGCATTTTAAATTTTATAGTAAAGATCACGTTCTGGTAAGGCAGGGGCCTTTCTTTCTCTTTGGGTTGACATCGGGTCTGTGAGATCCCCATATGCATACTCAAAATTATGTGTTCAAATGCTCAAATTTAAAAGTCTTACTGACCAAAGAAGAAAACTTCCAAGTTTGCAAACTTCAAAAAACCAAGTTGGATATACATTTATCATCCCACTTCAAATCTAAAGGCTCGAGTTGGTGTATAAGGTCTCAACACGCCCAAATCTGACAAGTCCGGCAGTGCTTACTCAAACAAAGTAAGAGATCCCCATCTCGCTTAGAGGATAAAATCCTTCATCAATTGCTCAAGTCCGACTCAAATGGGTGTATAAAGGGATTCAACAAAATATGGCAGTGTGACAGATGCTTACTCAACCGCCACAAAGGCGTAGTAAGGGATCCTCCTACTTGCCGTTAGTTCAAAGACAAGAGCATCCAAATCCCCAAATCTCTCCAACTTGGTGAGTTCAAGTGACCAGGAAATTATCCCTATTGGTGGTAAGGTCTTTCAAAAAAACAAAGATATCTTTACTCAATAGGCACTAAGCGAGTTTGGAATCAAATACAAATGTAATCTCAACTCCTTGATAAGTCTATCAAAGCGAGAAAAAGACCGAAGGAAATTCTTCTTGATAAGTCCAATAAAGCAAAAGGGGCAGAAGAAGTTATCCCAATGTTCGTATAAAGCTAAATGCGAACTAAGGGAGTTTTGTCATCAAGATGTTCATTACATGCACTGATGACTCTTGCCATTGATCCAACACAAGCTCACGAGCTGGGTCATTTATCCTTCTACAAGCATGGCAGAAAGGTAAAAGGTATCGCGACAAATCTCGAGATAATTGGGGCATTCCTTTATCAAATCAAGGCATGAAGCCGGATAAAGGAAGCGAATCTGAATCCTGAGATGAAATCTTCAACAAGTCCGTCAAAGCACAAAGCACAGGATCGAAGACATTCTTATCTCACCAACTCCATCAAGTCCGTCAAGGCACAAAGCCAGGACAGGAGGAAAATGCAAATCCCAAAGTTCGAGATGAAGTCTTCAACAAGTCCGTCAAAGCATAAAGCACAGGACCGAGGATGTTCTCATCTCACCGACTCCATCAAGTCCACCAAGGCACGAAGCCAGGACAGGAGGAAAAATACAAATTCCAAATCTCGAGACTGAGTCTTCAACAAGTCCGTTAAAGCATAAAGCACAGGACCGAAGATGTTCTCATCTCAGCAACAACTCATCAATTCCATCAAATCCGCTAAGACACAAAGTCAGGATAGGAGGAGAAAATATAAATTTCAAGCTCTTAGGAGGAAGTCTTCAACAAGTCCGCCAAAGCAGAAAAACATAGTGTTGAAGATGCATCAAATTCTCCTGGGATGACAAGTCAAATCATCCCCTTCATCTAAGTCCATCAAGCACAAAACATTGGACTAATGACAAATACCGGTTCAAAGCTATTGCGGTTGAGCGATAAAATGCTTTGCCCAACGAGAGTTATACCCACTTCTATCAAGGGCAACGATCGGTATTATCGAAGTTGTAGAAACTACAACTTAAGCGTGACATCTAAGCAAATCTCTTGGAGATCCATAAGGTCATAGTGTACAACAAACGGGTCCGCTCCATGCGTTTGTTGGGGGCATTGTTGACCTACAACTATGTCATTTAAAATTAAGTAAATGACATAGAGGTTAAATCCCTAATCGTCGAAATCAATTAAATTCAATTCGATTTGAAAATTCGACTTCATGCGCGAAAGCATCAAATTTAATTAAATAGAAAGTATCAAATCAATTAAGGATCAATCAAATAATTAAAATCAAATTTTAATAAAATTATGCGCATATCGAAATTCGAAGCCTCGGCGGCGTCTAACGACCTCCGTTGTGATGTCGTCATCGCCGAAACATCGAGACCTATCAAAGCGGCGCGACACGATCAGAAAAGTGTGTGCGGCGTCGAGCAATTTGAGCGGCGTCGCTTTAAACCTAAATTTGCCGGCCGTCGGCGTTGTCCGGACCTCAGATCCGCGATGGCGCGTTGCAATCGAAACAACTTAAATTGACACCCATATTGCTGGGTTTGTCAAAAGTAATAAAATGCAATTAAAAGCGATCGGCTTGCTAATTACCCAATCCATCCCTACCTAACCCAGCTCCTTCCAATCGAGAGATCGCCCTAAAGGCGAAGCGAGCGTTGACCCTCTCATTCGCATTTTCCTCTGTCTGAAGCTCGCATTTTCCCCCTTTCGTGCGATTCCCCGCATCCTCTCCGTTCTCTCCCCGCGTGATTTTCCTCTCGATCTTCCTTCTTTCTTGCTCCTCCTCCGGCGGCGTGGAAGTCGAGCGAAAACCTCGTCCCTTCCTCTCGTCTCGAGCAATAGACAAGCGGCGGGATATGTCGTTCGGCGGTTTCTCTCGTCCCTTTCCCGCGGTTATGTCTCACGGAGAAAGCCGCGACACTCCTTCGTTTCACGCTCTTGAAGACTGTGTCAGTCCTCTGAGTTCTCCAGTGAGATCGACAAGCTCAACTTTAACTCTATCTCTTCCTTTGCAACCGAAAATTCTAGGTTGTTTCTCTCTAACCTTCGTTGCATTTGACTTCTTTGGAAGTTAGGGTTTTTGCTAAATATCTATATCTTATGCTTGGGATTATCTTAAGCTTTAGGGATTTGGGATGATGTATGGCCCAAATCTCATTTCTTATTGTCTTTATTCGGTTATGTGATGCAGCCTACTAAAATTGCTTTGGGATGATGTATGGCCCAATGTTGTGTTGCATGCTATCTTTTGGATAGTTATGATGCTATTTTGCTGAAATTGATTATACCTGGAAACCAAATCGATTTGCTTTCGGTAAATGTGATGTTCTTTAAATCATTTCTATGAGAGGGAAATAATTAATTTGTTATTTGAAGTGTGCTATTTGCTGAAATGTGTGTTTGCAAATGGGAAATTGTTAATTCATGTCTACAAGATGGGTAAAGCTATTAATTTGTTATCATGCATTTATCTTCTGAAAATATTTTATTAGAGGAATTGAATGATTTTACTTCTAATGTGTATGATACTGAAAATATTTTCTAGTCAATCATTTGTTAATTGATGAGTATAAGGCTTGTGAACTTTTTATCTAAGGAGAAATCAATTAGCTTCTTTGATGAGATATGATGCTATTCTCATGAATTTCATGCTTCTACTTTGATTCAATTTATTTCATATAAAGGGAATTATATGTATATCATGCCTCTTTCATATGCAAGTTGAAATCAAATTAAGAAAGGGATTTGGTTATACCATTTGCTATTATCTATGAGCTTCATTCTTGCATACTTGCATGTGATCATATTAACGAAATGCTAGTTATCAAGTTTGACAGCTGTCTCATACACCACCCATGTGCCTTTCTTGGCGTGGTGGGCTCATCTCATGGCAACCCTGGGAGGGAGGCTGTTGTAAACTTTGATAAGCACAGAGATAAGGATTGGGTAAAGCTCTGTGCTATTATGCTAACCCCATGCAGCCTTTCTTGACGTGGTGGGTAAATAAACTTTCGGCCGCGGTGTCTCACGACACCTACCATGCCTTCTCTTGGCGTGGTGGGAAAACAGTCTCAGCGACCCCTAAATGGGGATGTGTAGGAGCCGAAATAAAAAAAAAGGAAAGGTAAAATGTAAGTATTTTTTATCGCATATGCTTATGTGTCTAACTCACTTTTCATGTCATGACACCTATGCAACAACTATTCATGCTTAGTTTGATGAATATTGAATCTTCAGTCCTTACATGCTTAACATGTGTATGAAGTGTGGCAAATAGAATACAAATGGATGCTTATGCTTGTGACATGTATTTGTTGATCTTTGGTTCTAATACCTTACTTAACTTGATATGCTATTGACATGCTTAGAACACATGCTTAAATACATGTTTAACATGTTATCTTTTACTCCATCCATTTTCATTGATCAACACATGATTATAAAAAAAAAATATATCAGGAAGACATACATGAAATGAAACATTTTGACATGACATCCATCATAAAATACCAAAAAAAATGGAAAATTGCTAAAGGAAGGGAGGATAAAACACAAATTTTATGACACAACTTAGCTCTCTTATAAGCTTGAGAGAACTCAAACTTGTGAAATCAAGGAGAAAGAAATGAGAGTAGGAGTGTGTGAGGATTTTATGACCTCTGTTTATAGATTTTTTCTCCCTCTTTTCTCATCTATACATCATCTTGACATAAGGTGCCTTGTCATAAATGCATGCAAATCATCTAAGGTGATGCCACTTGTCATGTTGTACATGGGACATGTGGCATGCCTTGTGCATCCTTATCCCTTTCTTTGAAAAGGAAAGTAAAGTCTTTATACCTCCTTAATAAATTTAATGGGTTTGTGTTCCCCACTTGCCATGAGTTTGCATGTGAGGAGGTGGATTTAATTAATCCACTTCCCTCTCTTAAATGAAATATGACATACTCTATTTTTTTATTCCTTTTCAGAAATAAATGGTATGGTATATGGTCATATGGGCTTCAAAGCTTATTTTTACATTTATACTTCTGATTTTATACATAAAGAGGCTATTAGCCTAAATCAAATTACTAAGCCCATTTTAGGCCCATTACTTTACTTGATCATATGGGCCTCTAAATCAATTATTTTCAGCCCTTACTTGCTGATTTATACATAAAGAGAGAATTTATTAGCCTAAATCAAATGGCTAAGCCCATTTTGGGCCCATTACCTTACTTATGAACATATGGGCCTCTAAATCAATTATTTTCAGCCCTTTATGTTTGATTTACATATAAGAGACTTTAAATCAAATGCTAAGCCCATTTTGATTACTTTACTTATGATCATATGGGTAAATCAATTATTTTCAGCCCTTTATGTTGGTGATTTGCAACATAAAGAGGGCTATTAGCTAAATCAAATGCTAAGCCCATTTGGGTCCATTACTTATGAACATATGATCTCAATTATTTTCACCCCTTTATGCTTCGATTTTGTACATAGGGACATGTGCAAGTAAAATAAAAAAAACAGATACTACATAATCGGTTTGGTCTTGGATGGTCGTTAACAAAACTCAAAATCAAAATTGAACATACATTTCAACTAGACATTCAATGTCCATACAACATTTTAAAAACAGATACTTATGTATGTTGAAATGTTCAAACATTAGACATGTTAAGTTAGGTATAAAACAAAGAAATGTTATACATCCGGTTTGGTCTTGGACTTAAGTTAACAAAACCTAAAATCCCATATCAAAACTAATGCATTATAATCATGTCAAATCTAAGAAACAAATCTATCCGGTTTGGTCTTGGACGGTCGTTAACAAAACTCAAAATCAAAATTTGACATCTTCAACATTAGACATCTTAATGTCCATGCAATTTTCAAACGATATCCATATGCATGTTGGAGTAATTAAGTCAAATACAAAAGAGCAGATCTACATAATCGGTTTGGTCTTGGACTAAGTTCTAAAAATTTGATATTATAAAAAATTAATATATCGAGAAAGCTAACTGTCATATAATACAAGACATGAACCAATAACAGCACAAATTCAAATTCTTAGAAAGAAAAGTCAAACCGATCCCCTGTTCAAACTAGAGTGGACAAGGTTTTGAAGGATTATACTTTTTGAGATGATGAATTTACCGATCCTCTGAAAAGCGGGCAGTAGACAAGGTATCAATTGATATTACTATGGAGAAGGGTAATTATAATTAATTTCAATGATAAATGATCATATATATTCAAATCTAAAATCAATCATAAAATGATCAAAATTCAAAGAAAATAACAAAAAGGAAATAAAATAAATTAATTAATTATTAAAAACTAAAAAATAAAAAAAATAAAATTAATTCACCCTCCGCAATTGTTTGTCTTGGTGACAAATTAAGAAAACTTTTGCTCGAGCGATGTCAAATTAAATACATAACCTTCACTCAAATATTTAAGCGTAGTGGCGTCCTCTGTCGTGGTTTTGCGCGATATTGCACCACATAAATATGGTTCGACACGAGCCCTCGTGGTTGCGATATATGGCTAAATTACATGACCGATATGTTCCCAGCGGCTTTGCTCTTTGAGCGTGAAATGTAGAATGTATTTGGTTGGGCAAAAGCCCTATGTTAGCTAAGGTTGACTTATATTTGTCCCCAGACTCCACCCTGTCTACAAGGACACGCGGGCGCGTAACCCATGTGTTCTTAACAAGGATCCTTGGTCGGGTTGTTTACCTCCTCGACTAAGCGGACGGGGATACGACGGATGACGGAACCATGGGATCTTGATTGGGCGCGTCATCGTTCCCCCCACAAAAAGTTTTAAGTTAAAATAATAAATTTCATAAGTTCTAAACTCCACTCACGATTATATACTTTTTTAATTCATTGACTAGCATCGAAAGTGCTCTCTGGTATTGGGAGGGTAATTAACTATAGGGGCTTTATAGGAAACACAGAGATATAAAAAGTTCTCACCAAATGAGAGCAATCTCACAGGTAGTGTCTTATCTACTATTCATCTTACGAAATTATCAGAGCAAACAACTCTTTCTTTCCTTTTTTTATCGAAAGATGTCGGTGGCGAATTTTCGGATCCCACAATCATATTATTATGGTTCTTCATGGTCAAGATTGATGATAAGTTTATAACTCTCATCTTTAAATTGGGAATTCATTGATATATATAAGTCTACATAATAGGGATTTAGTACCTCCATCTTTAAATCCATTTTTTAAAAATTTAATGCATGGAGACTAAGTGTAACTCTCATTATTAAAATTTGTAACTCTCTTTTCATATATATTTATAAGTTGTTTTATCCTTAAAGTGGAATTGGGGCTCAGTTGGCGTGGATAAGGATTAGCATGGATTAGAGTGATTTAGGGATTTGGGTTTAGGTTTATTTAATTTCTTTAAGCACTTACTCTTAAAATGAATTTTTAATAAAATCACATATTTAATATATATATCCATCTTAGCTTATTTTGATGTTACGGATGCAACAACGTAGTCAATTTAATGGAGCCGTTTGGTTCAAGTTCAAATTGGGTTTTACTTAAAATGTGTGTTATCATTTTACTCGACTTTTTGAACTTGTTTGAATTGAGTAACTCTCTTACTTGATAGATTTTGATATTTTGAAGCTAACGGCGTAATCAATTTCATGCGGAGGTCATTTGGTTTTGCCTCGACCCTCGATTTGCATGCGTTTAGCGTTAACTTCGATACGAGCATTAATGAAAGTTTGTTCATTGATTGGAGGTCATTTAAGTTAATTTTGGTGATGTCTAGTGCATTTCAATCTCAATTTACGTAAGCGTGGATAATCTCATTTGGTAGTTTTCAACTTTTTGAAGCTAACAATCAATTTTAACAGTCGTTGGATATTGTTGCGACTTCCGATTATATGCGTTTACATTGATAGCTTGATCACTTGATCGGTTACTCTTTAGATTATGCAATATTTATATACGTTCTGAACGTGATGGAAAGTTCATTCATCGATCGGAGGTCATTTCGATCATTTTCGATGACGTCTAGTGCATTTTGAGCTCCTATTTGAGCACTGTCACTTCTGAAGTCTATCGAATTCAACTTGTGGGCTTGACTCATCTTATGAAACATATATGGTCAACAATTTGGGTTGGATTGGAACTTCTAAAAAAATTCTTTAGGCCACTTTGGGTCAAGTGGACCTAAATGGGTTAATTATTTTAGTTTTGGCTTAATTCAAGTTTAGTTAAACTTATATATGAGTCTAGGATTAAAATATAAATCTAATTGGAATCAATTTGGAGTCTAATGGATTTTAGCTCATTTGAAGTTTTCAAGTCAAATGGCTAACTTGGGCTTGACTTGAGTTTGGTTTTATAATTATAGATTTTATTTATATTTGGATAAATGATTGAAAGAATGATTGATTCAAGAGAAAATCCATTAATTTTGGCTTGATTTGGATAGGATTTGACCAAGTATAAGGAAATATCTTAAAATGCTTGAATTGGGTTTTGGTTTGATTTTGGATTTGGTTTTAGCTATTTGAATTTTTATTTCATTTATATTTGATAATATAAAAGAAGATATAAATGATTTATGAGAAAATTACTTGAGTTTGGAGTGACTTGGAAGCAAATTTGACCAAGCTTAAGGATCTAGGTCAAAAAGGGCTAAGGAGGGAACCGATTTAGTTTGATTTATTTTTAGTCATTAAAAGGTGAGTTTCACTTACATTTATGAATATAAATGAAAGCGTAATTGATTTATAAAGAAATCAATTGATTTTGGATTGATTTGAGTTAAGATTTTATTAAGCTTATGGAGGTAGGTCCATATGGCTTAAGAAGGGATTTGAGTTGGTTTGATTTAGTTTGATTTGGTTTTGATCATTTAAGTATGGGTCTCATTTATATTTATAAATATAAATGAAGAAATAATTGATTTATTAGAAAATCAATCAAGTTTAGGATAATTTAGGTGGAGATTTGGCTAAGCTTATGAGAATGGGTTATATGGCTTAGGAATGAATTTTGAAACTTTGGATTTGATTTTATGATTGAATCATTTTAAATTGGGTTTGAATTAGAATTTGATAAATGATTGAGAGATTGAATTGATCTTTGAGAAAAATCAAATGAATTGTGATTGATTTGAATTTAGTTAAGGTTAAGTCCATAAGATGAAATCAAAGGGCTTAGAAAGAGTTTTGAACTCAATCATATGATTCATGAAAATTTTGAGCTTGGATTTGACCATGAGATTGATTATGAGTCTTGAAAATTTGGTATAGATTTGGTATGAATTTGAGATTTAGTTTGAGAAGGAAAGCATGGATTGGGTTTAGGCTATAGGGTAGGCAAGTCTTCCTAAGTCCCTAAAGCATAGCCTATTCTTATAGCGAACCCTTCTAAGTCTCTAGGCTTAGGTTAAGTATTCACCTAATCACTAGAAGTGTCTTAAGACTAATACTTAATGAGAGAGATCATGATGAGGAAGTTGAGAACTCACTCCAAAAGTGAAGTCAACAGTTCACTACTCACCTAAATTAAAGAAGATGAGATTACAATGTTGGAAATACTAGATAGATCCAGCATATCTATGGTAGAGATGGTTCAAGAAGCAATGGAGGGTGATAATGATAATTGAGTAATAAAGGTTAGATGATGACAAACAAGAGGATGTGGTTGAGTGGTGAGAGCCAAACCTTGACAATCAGAAGATGTCAAAAATGATGACGGTTGGGGGGACAACAATCAAATGAAGATGATTGGATAATGATGATTTGGTGATTATACTCATTAATATTAGTGGTTGGATGATGAAAATTATTGGTAGTAGTTATTAGCATTAACCATTGAATAATACTCTAAACTTTTTATATATTTAAGTTCCCTCGTAATAAAGATTAAGGTTTAAATTATTTCATATCAATGATTGAGGGGTTTTATTCATTGTTTTTTTAGTGGTATTTTAGAAATTTTGATTAAAATATTAATATGACACTAAAAATTCTACTAGTTGAAAGCAGTCTTGATGTAGAAAGCAATGATTACGAATCAACTAACCCGGATCAGCGCTTATTAACAATCGACTCTTAAACATGGAGTGTTTATAGTCAAATCGAGAATCTTGGCATCTAGCAAAATCTCATAATTCTGACTTCATTTGAGCATTCAAATACTTAAAATACATCAAATGATCGAAGGAATCATTTTGAGACATCCGATGGAGTGGTTCAGATTTTGCATGTATTTATAGAAACACCACTTTTATAATCTATAAATAGCCCTTATTCTTCACATCAGGGGAGCCCAAGTAAAAGAGAAGAGAGAGCCCCAAAGCTTGAAAATCCTCCACATGAATTTTACTAAAAATTAGATAACCATGACATTGTGTAATATTAGGCCGGTTGATAGCTATCATCATGGTGATCCTCATCAAATGCCTCATGCAACCTTCACCATCTGGTTAAACGTTTGATGACTATTCAGCATGTCACCAGCAATGATAACGTACATTTTGGTCTGGATTCTTATTGTATATTCTCCTTTTGTAATCCCTTATCGGAAAACTTTCCTGAAATAATATAGTGGAAGATTTTTATTGTCTAAGCTATTGATTTTCCCCTCTTGGGGTTTTCATATAAAGTTTGAGTTTCTTTTATTAATTCTTAATATCTATGTGTGATGGATTCTTTACTAAAAAGGTTGCGACTAATTTTCTTTGACGGTTTGGCACCGTTTGTGGAATTGACCCTGATCATTTTTAGCGTATACTGTGGCAATACTCTGTGGAGCCTCCTCAGCTCATCACTCTGAAACCAATCCTTGAACCAAAGGCAAACTTCGCCTCTCTTCCCCAGTGACCACAGCCGGTGAAGGTTGACAAGAATCTCTTTGAAGATTGTATAATTCTAATAGAAGAGTCTCAATGAGATGATCTAACTTTAGAGGAACAG
Source organism: Cymbidium sinense (assembly GCA_021442155.1). NCBI lineage: Eukaryota > Viridiplantae > Streptophyta > Magnoliopsida > Asparagales > Orchidaceae > Cymbidium > Cymbidium sinense. Next base: position 247,176,532 of record CM038214.1, read on the forward strand.
CGGTCATGCCACATCATCTCCAAGATCGATCATTAATTGTGAGAGGTCAAAATGTAATCTCCCTGAGTTCCCTCAGCTTGCGTGATCGCTATCATGACACTACCGTTCCTGTTCATCGTATGCAGCTCTTCAGACTGCTAATCCACCATCTTTAGCTTGACCGTTCTATTCTACTCCACTTGTCTGTGCCGAAATTACGATGCTTAATGTAAGAGCGAATTTTACGCTTAAAAGGCAATCATCCTCCCCTCATAATTATGAGGAGTCTTCACCTTTATGTGGCTATTCTTTCTATTCCGTGGGTTTCAAGCTTCCAAGCATTGATTCCTTATGATAGGCATCACTTATGAACACATCGATCATTACATGTACCATTGAGTATCGAGCTCGACCTTTGCTCAGTTTCGATCATCCTTAAGGGTCTTAGTTCTCACTTCAAGGGATCCATCCCTTACTGCCGAACTCACCAAGATTTTTGTGAAATAGTTCATTAGCGGAGGATCATTAAAAAAATTCCTTCTCTCGACATTCACAAAATGAGGGTGAATCACATAAGGAATACTTCTAGAGATTCTCCTTAGAAGCTCGCCAAATACCTGGAGTAGACCTTGAACTATTGAGAGGAGTTTTCATTGGAGGGCTCCGTTCGGGGCCTTTTTACTCATCACTAATGTGAGATACGGTCCGCTCATATGCCGACTTGGTTCATTGTGTGCAAGCACAAATTTCTGCCGATGAGGTTATTAATGCCCATCGCAAGTAATTTGAACAATCTACAGGAAAATATAAGAGCGCCCCAGGGAATGCGGACCGACAGTCCCATCAAAAGAAGCAACAAGGCAGTCGTGATCTCTCTCCATGGCCCTCACATCAACGACGTGAACCATGGTCAGAAAAAGAATACACACTGCTGAACACTTCTCGTGTTAACATCCTGATGGCTATTCGAGATGAAGAAACCATCAAGTAGCCACATCCATTGAAATCAAATTCAAGAAATCAAGAGCAATATTGTCACTTCCATCAAAGTTGTGGACATACTACTGAGACATGCAAACAACTCAAAGAAGAAATTGAGAGGCTCATTCAACAAGGATATATACGTCAATTTGTGAAGAATCAATCGACTCAAACAAACATAACTCCAACTAGGGGCAACCAGGATAATCATCACAGAAATAATAAAATAGTCATCAAACAGGAGGACTAATACCATCTAATCGAGTTCTCATTATCACCTCTAAAGAGCTAGAGTTAAAGAAATCTTGTATTGATCATTCCATCACTTTTAATGACTCGGACTTAGAAGGAGTCCATGTTCCTCATCAAGATTCACTTGTCATCAGTGCAGAGATCGGTGACTCATGCTATAATGTTAAGAGAATTTTAATTAACAATGGGAGTTCTGTTGATGTCTTATTTTACTCCACATTTCTTAGCATGGGCTTGGTTAGGGGAAATCTCCAACCCGCTGTAGGACCATTATATAGGTTTGATAATTTCCCTGTGTGAATAGAGGGGACAATCACCCTTCCTGTTGTCCTCAGAGAATTCCCTCGACAAGTGACTCATTCAATCCAATTCATGATGGTTAAGTCAGATTCAACATATAACTCTATCTTCAAAAGGCTCCTCCAATCAATTTTTGGTGTCGTCACTTCAGTATCTCATCCTAAGATGAAATTTCCAACCCCCGTTGGGGTTGAGGTGGTATGTGGAAATCAACAGATAGCACAATAATGTTACCTCAGACAAGCTCAACCACGCCCTTTTGTGACCTTCAACATCAAAGATTTTAATTTTTGAGATGAAGAAGTATCCCAGAAAGCTTTGCCTGTAGAAGACTTGCTCTCTGTTGCATTATTAAATAACCAACCACTACGAACAGTGCAAGTTGGATCTCTGCTATCAAACAAAGGAAAAAATACATAGACTTCTTGTACAGAAATCAAGACATCTTCGCTTGAAGTCCAGAGGATATGCTAGGGGTTGACCCCAATGTGATCATGCACACCCTCAAGATTGATCCAACATTCAAACTGATCATCCAAAAAGTTGCACCGTGCTATTGAACAAGAAGTTAACAAGCTCCTAGAAATGAGATTCATACGAGAGGTACATTATCCTACATGGCTAGAAAATATTATCATGGTTAAGGAAATAAATAGAACATAGAGAATATGTATTGATTACACTGACCTTAACAAAGCTTATCTGAAAGATAATTTTCTTCTTCCTCGAATTGATTAATTGGTTGATGCTATGTTTGGACATCAAATGCTCAATTTTTTGGATGCTTACTCTGGTTACAACCAAATAAAAATTGACCCGACGGATGAAGAAGTCACAGCATTTCAAATATATAAAAGTTTATACTGTTACCAAGTTATGTCATTTATGTTAAAAAATGCTGGTGTTACCTATTAGCGCCTTATGAATAAGGTTTTCAAAGACCTATTAGGCCGCACAATAGAGGTATATGTGGATGACATGTTAGTAAAAAGCTTGGAAGAATCACAACATATTTCTGACTTATAAATATGCTTTAACCTTCGACGTTATAACATACGACTTAACTCGACCAAGTGTGCTTTTGGGGTTACGTCGGAAAAATTTCTTGGGTTTATGGTAACTCACCGTGGGATAGAGGCCAATCCCGAGAAAATCAAAGCTCTCAGAGATATGACTCCTCCAAAGAATATCAAAGAAGTTCAACGTTTGAGTGAACAAATTGCTGTCTTATCCCATTTCCTAGCCCGCTCTGGGGATAAATACTTGCCATACTTTAAAATATTAAAGGGAGCTAAAATAATAATTTTCAGTTGACTGATGAATGTCAGTATGCTTTTGAGCAACTAAGAGAGTATTTAGCATCTCCACCCTTACTATCTGAGCCTATTTAAGGAGAGATATTATACTTATATCTTGCAGTCTCTTCCCATGCGATAAATTTAGTTTTAGTGTGAGAAGAAAATGTGATACAATGACCAATTTACTATGTCAGCAAAATTCTCTCTGATATAGAAAGTCATTATCCACTGGCAATTAAGGTGGCTCTGACTTTAATTTTCTCAGTGTGAAAATTGTGTCCATACTTCCAAGCTCACATTATCGGCGTTTACACTCATTTACCATTAAGGGCCATCCTACAGAAACCAGAGGCATCTGGGAGGTTAATTAAATGGTCTATAGAATTGGGAGAGTTTGATATCCATTTCCTACCTCGACCTGATATAAAGTCTCAAGTACTCGCAGACTTTATAGTGGAATGCATTGCCCCAACTCCAAATGAGCTATCTACTACACGTCTTTTGTCTCCTCAATGGACCCTCTATGTTGATGGATCTTCAGAAATACTAATGCCGGAGTAGGAATCTTACTTATTTCCCACAGATAATAATAAGAGTATGACTAAAATTTTGCAACTAATAATATGGTTGAATATGAGGCTCTCATCGCAGGGTTGAGACTCGCCATCGATTATGAAGCTCAAGACTTAGTGATCCACACTAACTCTCAGCTTGTCGCCTCCGAGGTTAAGAGAAATTTTAATACTCATAATCCTCAGGTAGCACAATACCTCAACTTTGTAAAGTCACTTCTTGCCCATTTCAAGACACATCAAATCATTCACATACTGCGTGAAAAGAATACTCGAGCTGACGCTCTCGCTAAGCTTGTTACATATTCTACGGGAGATCTATTTAAGAGAAGGCATGTTGAAGAAATATATTTTCCTAGTATCTAAGGGTCATGGGTAATACAAACAATTAATGAGATAAAGAAACCTTCGTGAATGGACTCCATCCATCTTTTCTACAAGAAGGGACCCTTCCTGAAGACCCAACTACTGCAACTCGTCTCCGAAAATAAGCTTCAAACTTTATTATTATTAGAGATGAACTATACAAACGAGCTTTTTTTGGGTCATACCTCAAATGCCTCTCACCATCGAGGTCGACATTACAAGAGAGGTTCACTCGGAGATATGTGGAGAACACCTAGGAGGAAGGGCGCTAGCCCTTAAAATTATAAGGCAAGGGTTCTATTGGCCTACAATGAAACAAGACACCTTAGAGTTCACAAAAAATATATAAGTTATCAATTGCACTCTAACCTCTCTCACATGCCGCTTATAGAGCTCTCATCCCTTTAAAGCCCGTGGCCTTTTGTTCAGTGTGGAATTGATATCATGGGACCTTTTCGATAACATCGTATAAAATTTTATCATTTTCGACTACTTCACTAAGGAAGGAACCACTCGCTAAAATCATGGAGGCAAATGCTAAATAATTTATTTGAAAAAAAAGATGTCCGTCTTCCGCAAAGATCATCATATAATGGAACCCAATTTACTGGAAAAGTATTTACATCTTTTAACAAAGATCTTCACATTCAACTGATACTAAGCAGACATCCTCAAACTAATGACTAAGCTCAAAAGACTACACTAGACAACACATCTTAAGGCTTGCAATGGGTTGAAGCACTTTTAACTTCTTTCATACGTGAACCCAGATATACAAGAGATCAAGGTAATGAAGAAATTTCCGCATTTTGAACCTACTCCCCGAAACTCATGACATGGCCCTACTTCGGACTGCTTCCTATCACCAAAGGGTAGCCCGTCACTTCAACAAAAGAGTAAAATCTCATCCCATATATGTCGGTGACTTGTATCACCAACCTTATCAGAGTAATGAATTTATAACTTTTTCTTTCAAGCTTGTTGCATATAAATAATATCCTTCATTTAATCCTCCTACTTGAAAAATGTGCAACTCACATTGTATCTCAATCGGGGCATGATCAATCCCATGGAGACTTGATTAGACCTCTTCCATACAGGTAAGAAGTCAAGTAACACTTTAGCTAATACCTAAGATAGGTCAAAAGGTCCTTGGTGGAAGTCCCACGGTCTCTTCTATACAGGTAAGATGTCAAATAATATTTTGACTAATACCTAAGATAGGCCAAAAGGTCTTTGGTGGACTTCCCACGGCCTCATCCGTACAGGTTAGCATCGTTGAATAATATTCCAACCAATCACCCCGGATAAGTAAAAATAAAACAAGAGCATATCACCTAAAAAAAAATTTAACAGCACTAACATGATGATATAAGAAAGAATCAAAATTCTGATACAAAATAATAACAATACATAGATAAAAGAAAATAAAATGCATCCTCAAGTGATACTACATGATATCAACGTCCTCCTCACTACTAGGAGATGCTCCCTTGAACTCACTCTTGACTTCTTCATCCTGAATTTGGGGAAGGGTCTTCAGATACTTGGTTGGGAGATAGATTCTCAATACTAGCTCTAATTTTGAGATGTACTAAGTAGATTCCTTTTAGGAACCCTCGGATGAAGCTCTCCTCTAAACATTAGTGCTCCAAGTCATTCACTTCAACATCAAGAATATAACTACTAGCTTCCTGGACATGGTCTTCGATAGTATTGCGATAAGCCAGGGAGTTCTTAAAGTCTTCCACTACTTTCAAGGAGATTTCATTTTCTTCTGCTTCTAACATTATCAGCTCCCTCTCAGAAAGACGATCTTATAATGGTTTCTTCTCCAGTTTGAGAGCTTTCTTCTCCGCTACAAGTGCCTTGAGTATTTTCTCTTCCTGGCGAGTCTCTGCCCTCACCTCAATTAGCTCATCATGAGTGCACTCCACCTCTTGATGTTGGAGAGAAAGAGAAGTCGACATGTTTGCTAGCTTAGTTCTACACCTGGTTAGCTGATCCTCTAGAGTCATCACTTCTTTGGCCTTAACACTCATCTTTCGTTCATACTCGCCTTGCAGATATTTTACTTTCATAAATTCAGTATTCCACTCATCTAGTGCGACACCCAAATGAGCCATCAGTCATAATGTTTGAGCTACCTACAAAAAAAACCATCACAAATATTACATAAAGAAAAAAGGAAAAGAAGGAGGAAAAAGACAACGTACTAATTCATCTGCTCATTGACGTCCAGTGCATGTGTGCTTTAACACCTCTTCAGGAATGGCGCTTCGAGAAATGAATTCTCCTATTATGAGTTGAAATAGCTAAACTCTTAGAGGCTAACTGGGGGCGAACATCTTCTTCGCAGATATTTGATGTAGTCATTTCAGCACATGTCTTCTTTTTCTTTAAAGAAGAAACATTGCTATCATCGTGATTTCTTAACAGGCTTCTTGAAAGAATCCTATGAATATGAGAGACCTTTCATTACCTTTACTTGACCTCTTCGATGGAAGAGCATGAGATCTCCCTGCCTGGATGGAAAGGCCAATATTGAACATTCTATCTTCAACAATATATTTGCCAATATGACGTAACTCATGTTGTAAGCTTTTTGCATCAGGAATATTAAGAGTTTCTAAGATCTCATTCTCTTCAATTAGTAATAGATTTGGAAGGTCATTCAATCTTCCCCATCTCTCAAGGAGGCCCTACTCATTTTTCATAAAAAAGAATCCATTAGACCAATTTCTAGATGGATCCCATGCTGAAAATTCTATCCAATTCTTTATAGCCCGATAAGAAACACATCTCTGAGCATCACATGTGAATCTACACATTCGACACAAGTATTTGATGTTCGAAGTAACACCACGCTCTCTAAAGAAGATAGTCAAACCAACGATGATCACTAAAGCTCAAAATAAAAATTATGATAAAGCTACACCACATATTTTAAAGATCTCAATCAACTCGAGAGCCAAAGGGAATCGCAGTCCTGCATGAAGAATCATCTCAGAAATAGTAAAGTATCCTGGCGGAGGTGAATGGGCTCGATCAGACTTTTTGACAATAATAGCCACCAACTCATTAGAGGAGTGAAATTTCTTATGGAACACCATTAAACTATCTGTTGTGACAGTGGATGGTATATCATCCGTAGCTGTCACGCTATGGGTTTTCTTCCAGCCATCACCTTGTGAAAATACATAATAAATAAATAAAGAGAGAGATAAATGATAAAAATTTGAGAATTTTGTGAAGCAACTCACTCACCCCAATACTTGGGCATATCTTTTCCAGACTCTATTGCTCACGGATAGTTTGGGATAAAATTTTTTGCCTACAATCTGACGAAAAGGATACAATACATATGAGAAAAAAAAGATAAGTTATTCCTCTCTGATGATGCTCTGAAATTACTTGTCAAACTTTCTGAGTCGTTCGAATGATGGTTCCTAATTAACGCTTCCCGCCATCTTGGAAGTTATCAACTCTTGAACCATCCATTGAAGTTTCAAGAAATCTAATTTCCTACAATAAGTAGTCCATGCCTTAATCACCAACCCATTCTGACAAGGACAGTTGATGCCTCTTTCGAGAGAAATCAGAGCCTCGCTGTATGAACTACTGGCCTTGATCAACAAAGCGAATGACCTTCCCTAAAAAAGAAGAGGAACACTAGAGCATATGAGATTTTTGTCTTCTCAATCAATCTGTGGGGTTTTATAGACATAGGGCAAAAGGTAAAAAATCAAAAAAATGAGAAAAAATAGTGAAAATGGGGGAAAACGGACAAAAAACCCCTCATTAGCGGCTCGCTGGCGCAAGATGGATCACCACGCTCACCCATGTGCCCTGCACACTGAAGCGAGCTCAGAAAGCCGAGATGGGTCCATAACCAAATATTGTGCTCGACGCACTGCATACATCCACAGCCCTGTACCCGCTTCTATGGTCATAATCTTGTGCTCCCATGAAGATATATTCTCTCAAAATGTATGGTTAATGGACCCATAAATTTCATTGAAGAATTTGCTATTTTCAAGTATTTGACATATATATTTTTGGATGATTGAGATAATGTTATCCAAAATAGGTAACCGATATGACACTAAAAATTCTACTACAAGCGAATCTTGATATTGAAAGCAACTGACAATCAAGACTAACCGATCGCTTATTAACAACCGAATTAAAACATGAAGTGTTTATAATAAATCGAAGCCTTGACGATCTAACAAGCCTAAGATCTTATAATTCTGACTTCATTTGAGCATTCAAATACTTAAAATATATCAAATGATCAAAGGAATCATTTTGAGCCGTCCGATGGAGTGGTTCAGATTTTGCATGTATTTACAAAAGCATCACTCCTCTAATCTATAAATAGCCCATCATTCTTCACATGAGGGGAGCCCAAGCAAAAGAGAAGAGAGAGCCCCAAAGCTTGAAAATTCTCCAAGCAAAATTGTGCTATCACTCGACGATTGCCGACCACCGCCGTCGGCCGCCGGCCACCACCATCAACTGTTGTTATTATTAACTACTATCATCGGTCATCATCGCCGACCGCCGCTACCATCCGCTGCGACTCATTGGTTCTCGCCAACCATCCGGTCATCACCACATCACATTGCCATGATGACTCATTGTTTCATCGTTAATCGTTACCATAACTACTACGACTAAACCACGCTACATAGGTTGTTACTGATTCTGATTCTTATTGTCGCCTCTTCTCATATACAATTTTGTAATCCCCTTATCGAGAAAACTTTGTACTTCGAAATAAATACATAGGGAATATTTTTTTCGGGCTACGGATTTTTTCCCCTCTTTAGAGGTTTTTCACTTAAAAATTTTGGAGTTTTTCTTATTAATTCTTCAAACATCTGTGTGTGTGTTGTACTCTGCAACAAAGCTAAGGCATAAACTTTTACTCTACCGCAACTAGTTTTCTAGCACGCAACAAATATAAAATAGTTTAATGAACAATTTGTGTTCATTCCTTTGATCTAAATCAATTTTTTATCATTAAAGTTTCTTAATTGCTTCAGCCTTAAGCTCATTGAATTTTTCATTAAGATGTTTGTTTTAATTATAAGCATGTCAGATATTTTTGATATTTCAAATAATGTCTCGAAGTTTATAACCACGTATCAAGTGTTTAATTTTGATTCTTTTGTACTATAATTAAATTACATTGAGTATCATTAGGTTTATTTTGTTTGGGATTGAAGTTAAGATGATCCTAAATTTAATTAGAAAAGTTTTAATCTAATATTACATCGAGATTCAAGATATTTTAATATATTTTTATGATATATTATGTGCTCCTTATTTTTTAACATCATATCACTTTTTTTTGAAAATAATTTCATTAAAAATGAGCTTGTAAATAAGTAGTGTTATGTCGTAATCATTATTATAAAAAGTTGATTAGATCACATGATAATAACTCTTCTAATTATTATTAAAGTATTAGATCATATTACTATGATTCTTCATGGTCAAGATTGATGATAAATTTATAACTCCCATCTTTAAATTTTGTAATTCATTCAATATTTATAATTCTACATAATAGGGATTTAGTGCACCTCCCATCTTCAAATCTATTTTTAAAAAAATTTATGACTATTTATAATGGAGACTAAGTGTAACTCTCATTATTAAAGTTTGTAACTCTCTTTTCATATTATTTAAATTTATCCCTTAAACTATATATACCTTATTAAGTGAGGACAAAACACACATAAAGAATTTCAATTCTTATAATAGAGCTCTACTCTTCTTATAAACAAGTTGACTATCATTATTTGATAGATTAAAGGCTTAAGTACTTGTGGTTCTTAATTCTTATGGCAAAGCTTCAATCTTCACCTTAAAAAAACAATATCATTCATTGAGACAAATTTGTTAATAATTTGATCATCTCAGATTGATTGATCGCAATGCATGGTGATCATACAGAACAATAAAGAACAATGAAAGCAGTGCAAATATGAATAGAAGGATAAAATAGAAAAACCAAAAGGAATAAAGCATAGCATCGAATATATTCATCTACCCTGCAGAGGTACAGAATGGTGGAATATATAGAGAAAGTTGGTTACAATCCAATGGTTAGGATTAATCTGTTATGATCAAGTGGTGATAGCTGAGATAAGGACATAGGAATGGCTGAGCACTTATATCAACAATATATCAAGTTTCCTGCATATTATATTGCTTATCATCCCCCCTCAAGCTAATGACACTGGAGGTGACAGTAAGCTTGTGTCAAAGTTTAGTAAATCTGGAAATCGGAAGAGGTTTTGTAAATATATCTGTAGAAGATAATGTTGTAGTAGTGGTTAACTGATATTTCAGTGGAGAGGGATTTGCCACTGGTTTGGATTGAAGCATTCCAGCTTTCTGTAAAATGCTTGTGGCATATTTTGCTTGATGAAGAAATATGCCTGATGTAGAATGATAGGCTTCAATGCCAAGAAAATAGTGAAGTTTGCCTAGGTTCCGGAGTTGAAAACGATTGTGTAATTCAGTAAGGAGCTGTTGTATTGCAGTGTCATTGTTTCCAGTGATAAGTATGTCGTCAACATATAATAAAATGAAGATTTGTTGTCCACATTTTTTACAAAAAAATAGAGAAGGATCAGCTGAACTAGACAGAAAACCCAATTGCTGTAAATGAGAAGTGAATGTAGAAAACCATTGTCTTGATGATTGTTTAAGCCCATAGATGGACTTTTTGAGTAAACAAACATGATTAGGATAAGTTGTATCTCAAAAACCTGGTGGTTGTGACATGTAGACCGTATCATCCAATGTTCCATGTAAGAATGCATTAAAAACATCAAGTTGTAGTATGTTCCATTGAAAAAGTTATTGAATAAACATGCAAATTGTAGGAAGTTTTGCCACAGGACTAAAGGTGTCAAAGTAATTTAAGCCATATTCCTGTTTATGACCTTGAGCTACAAGCCATGCCTTATGTCGAGCAATAGTACCATTAGCATTGTATTTTATTTTGTAAAGCCATTTGGAGCCTAGAATTATTTGAGATGCTGGTCTAGGAACAAGTGTACAGGTTTGCTGGGCTAGAAGAGCATCAAATTCAGTATTCATAGCTTTCCTCCATTCAGAGTATTTTGCTGCTTCTTTATAAGATGCGAGATCTTTCGGTTGTATAGAAGATAGCATGCTAGTGATATGTTTTGGCTTTAGAGTTCCTGTTTGGAGACGAGTGACCATAGGATGTGTGCGGTGAATTTGTTTGGATATCAAAGGTTCAGGAGAGGTTATGTTAGAGAAGATGGGGTGAGTGGGAGAACAATGAGGGGAAGGATTTAAAGTAACATAAGGATAAATAGAAGGAGGTTGTGTAGGTAGGGTGGAGGAGGATTGAATGTTGTTTGTTGTTGTAATAAGAACAAGTAAAGAAGGAGGGATATATGATGGTTGTGTCTGAGAGTAAGTCGGAGAGGATGAGGTAGTGTATGGAAAAGTCTGTTCATGAAAAAGAACATGTCTAGAAATGTGAATGGTTTTGGTTTGTACATTGTAACATTTATATGCTTTATGATTGCTGGAGTAACCCAAGAAAATACATGGAGAAGCTTTGGGTTGGAGTTTATATGAGAAAGGGTAGGAGAGGATAACATCAATCCGAAGGTGTTTGTATTGTGGGTTTTTATGTAGTAGTAGTTGGTAAGGAGATTTATGTTGAGTGGTTGGGGAAGGAAGGTGGTTGATAAGGTATACAGATGCATGAAGTGCATGAATCCAAAATTGATATAGAAGTTGAGCTTGGAATAAAAGAGTGCGAACTGTTTCGATAAGATAACGATGTTTTCGTTCAACAATTCCATTTTGTTGGGGAGTATATGGAGCACTGAATTGATGAATGATCCCAGATTTTTGTAGATGTTGTTTGAAATTAGTGGAGATATATTCGCTCTCCTGCATCAGAACATAGAATTTTTATGGGCTTATTAAAAGATTGTTCAACGTATGTTTGAAATTTAAGAAAATGGGAAAACACTTCAGATTTTCGTCGCATAGGGTATACCCAAATAAAATGAGAGAAATCATCAATAAAAAGAAGATAATATTGATATCCATCAATAGATAAAACTGGGGAAGGTCCCCATACATCGCTATGTATTAAATCTAACGGCATACAAGTTTTTGAACTGGAAATAAGAAAAGGTAATCTATGAGCTTTGGCAGTTGCACATGAAGGACAATGATGATCATTTGTTGGTAGGTGAAACCGGGATTGAATTGCTTGGGAGGGGTGGCCCAACCGACGATGCCAAATAACAGAGGAAATATCAGTTGATGCATGAGCTTCAAGTGGTTTTGACAATAAAGAAGGTTTAGTGCGATAAAGACCTTGGTGTGAAGGACCGTGAAGTAGAACTTTGTTGGTCTTCAGATCCTTAATCACAAAACCAGAAGAATTAAATGTAATAGAACAATTGTTATCCTTTGTGAGTTTATAAATTGAAATGAGATTTTGGGATAAATGGGGTATGTGAAGCAATGAATTTAGGTGTAACTTATGGGTTGGTGTAGGCAAAACACCTTGTCTGGTATTATGGATAGGAAGAAAATCACCATTTGCAATTGATACTTGTTGAGAACCATAATATTATTTGGGTGCTGTAATTGTTCAATGCCTGGTGTTAAATGAGAAGTAGCAGTGAAATCTAGTATCCAATCTGAATTTGGTTCAGCAAAAAGGCTTTATGTACGGTTTTATAGGAGAGATTGATACCAACATTTGAATCACGAGAATGTCTGGTTTGTGGCATATTTGGCATTCAACAAGTGTAAGCAGATTTGTTTTGATTCCATGAACTGTTTACTTTGTATTATCATTGTGAAATATGTTGTTGAATGAGGCTGAACTCCTCTAGATGGTTTGTATGGGATACAAATTCTTCCTTTATTTTTGGTAGCAAGAGCAAATTGTTATTCTGAAGTGTTGATTGAAAATGTTTCTTTGACTGCATCTGCTACTAAATTAAGCTCTTCACTGCATAAAAGAGCATAGAAATCATCCAAATGTATTGGTTGAAGATTTGTATGTATGGCAGTCTTGAATGCTTGGTAAGAAGAAGGAAGATCATTTAAAGTATATAGTATTATATCTTCAGGAGAAAGTGGTGATCCAGAAGTTGCAATAACATCACATTTTCTTTTGATTTCAGATAAATAGTTCATCATGGTTTTATCTTTCATTGATCTATGATGTAGTTCATTCTTGAGCTGTAAGATTCGAGAACGGTTAGTGGATTGAAGTCTCTTTTCAATAGTTCCCCAAATTTTAGAACATGTATCCAGGTTGATGACATATGGTAAAAGTTGTGATGAAATTGTGGAAAAAAGAGCTGCGGCTAAGTTTTGATCCACAAGAATCCAAGTATTGTAGTTTTGATTGACTGTAATATTATCAGATTCGTCTACCATTTTCTTTGGTGGTTTGGACATAGTTCCATCTAGATACCCGTCAAATTCATTAGCTGTGAATAATTTCAGAATTTGGGATCGCCACAAAGAATAGTTTTCAGATGCTAAATGGATATTTATCACCATTCTAACATTTGCCATAAGGAATTTCAACTGAGAAGGGATGGTGATATCAGTCATTGAGTGATTGTGGTGTGATGAAGTAGGGGATGTCGATGTATCCATGGATACGATAACATAAAATGGAAGAGTTTACCGAAAAATTGGTGACTCAATCAGAGCTCTGATACCATATTAATAATTTGATCATCTGTATTGTTGATCGCCAGAATCTGCAATGCATGGTGATCATACAGAACAATAAAGAACAATGAAAGCAGTGCAAATATGAATAGAAGGATAAAGCAGAAAAACCAAAAGGAATAAAGCATAACATCGAATATATTCATCTACCCTGCAGAGGTACATAATGGGGGAATATATAGAGGAAGTTAGTTACATTCCAATGGTTAGGATTAATCTGTTATGATCAAGTGGTGGTAGCTGAGATAAGGACAGAGGAATGGCTGAGCACTTATATCAACAACATATCAAGTTTCCTGCATATCAGATTTCTAATTATTATTAAAGTATTAGATCATATTACTATGATTCTTCATGGTCAAGATTGATGATAAATTTCTAACTCCCATCTTTAAATTTTGTAATTCATTCAATATTTATAATTCTACATAATAGGGATTTAGTGCACCTCCCATCTTTAAATCTATTTTAAAAAAAATTTATGACTATTTATAATGGAGACTGAGTGTAACTCTCATTATTAAAGTTTGTAACTCTCTTTTCATATTATTTAAATTTATCCCTTAAACTATATATACCTTATTAAGTGAGGACAAAACCCACATAAAGAATTTCAATTCTTACAATAGAGCTATACTCTTCTTATAAACAAAAAGTTGACTATCATTATTTGATAGATTAAAGATTTAAGTACTTGTGGTTCTTAATTCTTATGGCAAAGCTTCAATCTTCACCTTAAAAAAAACAACATCATTCATTGAAACAAATTTGTTAATAATTTGATCATCCATATTGTTGATCAGCAGAATCTGCAATGCATGGTGATCATACAGAACAATAAAGAATAATGAAAGCAGTGCAAATATGAATAGAAGTATAAAACAAAAAAACCAAAAGGAATAAAGCATAACATTGAATATATTCATCTACCCTGCAGAGGTATATAATGGGGGAATATATAGAGGAAGTTAGTTACAATCCAATGGTTAGGATTAATCTGTTATGATCAAGTGGTGGTAGCTGAGATAAGAACAGAAATCTGTTATGATCAAGTGGTGGTAGCTGAGATAAGGACAGAGGAATGGCTGAGCACTTATATCAACAGCATATCAAGTTTCCAGCATATCAAATTTCTAATTATTATTAAAGTATTAGATCATATTACTATGATTCTTCATGGTCAAGATTGATGATAAATTTATAACTCCCATCTTTAAATTTTGTAATTCATTCAATATTTATAATTCAACATAATAGGGATTTAGTGCACCTCCCATCTTTAAATCTATTTTTTTAAAAAATTATGACTATTTATAATGGAGACTGAGTGTAAATCTCATTATTAAAGTTTGTAACTCTCATATTATTTAAATTTATCCCTTAAACTATATATACCTTATTAAGTGAGGACAAAACGCACATAAAGAATTTCAATTCTTACAATAGAGCTCTACTCTTCTTATAAACAAAAAGTTGACTATCATTATTTGATAGATTAAAGACTTAAGTACTTGTGGTTCTTAATTCTTATGGCAAAGCTTCAATCTTCACCTTAAAAAAACATCATTCATTGAGACAAATTAATTCCATGATGATAGAGTTTCTTAATACCTATGATAAAAACATTTTTCTTCTTGCCCATCTCCTTTTAGATGTATTAGATTCTAAGTGAGAGAGATTTTTAATATTTATGACAGAGCCTTTTTCCAATTTAAATACACATAAAATCATATTATAATAAAAAAATTATATAATGATACACACAAAAGTAATACTAAATGCTCTAACACGTTAAAAATGTAGTATTAAAAACATATAGTATAGATTGCAATGTAAAAATTCACACTTTTACATGACATTTATATCATAATATGATAACTAAAATGTAGGTGATGTTTTCTTATAGAAGGAAACTATACAATTAGAAAATAATTAGATAATAAAAACTCAAAAAAGAAATCCTAATGATCAAATAAACTCTAGATGATATCAAAGGTTTGAAAATCATTAAAAAAAATGAAGATTTACATACATACCATACAATTTTTATGTATTTACATATCTAATATCTAAAATTAGATTTGTACTTATCTAATACTTTTCTGTGCATAAAAATGTGCATTTCACTTTTAAAAAGTGAATGATGATGATATTTTTATATGATATTAAAAATTAAGGTGTTATATATATAAAAATTGAATTATAGATGTTAGATTTATAAATACATAAGAATTGTGTGATCTGTATGTAAATTTCTCTAAAAATATTATTTTGATCTCATAAATTATTAACACATTATATAAAGTCATATTTTTGGATTAACTCAAATGACTCCTCTACCCTCGCAAATATATGTACAAACTCTTCGTTCATTTAACAAAATATATAATTTTATAATTATCTCATCATAACTCTTATAAAATAATGAAATAAAAAAATCAAAATAACAATAATAAGAGAATTATAAGAAGATTCATAAATTATTATTATTTATTAAAATATCCATAGCATGAATAAATTAAATGATTAAGATATTAAAATCTTTCATATGTGTTCCTAAAATATTTTTTTGAAGTTGTGAATTGTGATTATATAAGTGGTTGATTTGTTGAGAAATTTAGCTATCATTTGATCACATTAAAATATTTAAAATAGGGGAAAAGGCGAGGTGTTTTATAAAAGAAAAATTAATTGGATGCTTTAATTTATAAAATATAAAAGCTCCCGGCGAGGATCGAACTCGCGACCTTTCGCTTACGAAGCGAACGCACTACCACTATGCTACGGAAGCTACTTTATTTTTATTGTGATACACAATATATTTATTTTTAATTTAAAGTTTTGAGATTATATTCATATGAAAATTAAACCTCTCTTAGTCATATTTTGATCAAACGGCATAAATTTAAGAATTGTTTAATCTTTTTTATTGTCATTTCATATATTTGTTATATTTATTCATGATCATTAAAATATTTAAGAGAGAATAATATATATTAAAGAGTTCAAATTATTTTAATATATTTAATTATGAAGAATAGGTCCAACTAATAGAATTATTTTATGTGTTATCATTTAAAAAGATTATTCGTGCTTCAACACTATTTGTTATTAATACTTTGATTGATCTTTGGCTTAATAGTAAATGATATTTCGAGTATGTTTACTTTTAGTGGTATTTATATTTTGAGCTTAGTAGTGCATGTTACATAGTATTAAGAGCAGGTAGAACATTTCTAAATGCACGATATTATTTATAGTAATCAACCTAAAAAATAATTTGTTATTAATATATTTCATGATATAATTGGGAGAATTAATATGCAGAGTTGTGGGGGTGTCCATAATTGATCAACAACAACAATCCAAAATTGGCTCAAAAAAAAAAAAAAAAAAATCAAGTTTGTGTGGGCTTGATTAACTTTTGAGTCAAGCTCGGGTTCAAATTGACATGACAATCCGAAATAAATCGGTCAACTCGAATTGACCTATTAATCTAAGATTAACGAATTTAATACCTGAACCCTGACTAACTTGATTTTGACCCAAAATTGATTAGACATGCATGTCTAAATGAGTCAATTAGGTCGTATTTGGATAAATTGGCTTGAAAGTAGGGTCATACAATAAGCATCACACTTTAGGTAAGCCTAGAAAAAATATATGCAATTTATAATGTGCATGTTGAGTAAATAAACCAAATAATTCAAATTGAAATAATAGAGAAGAGGCCGATGCGATAGAGCACCGCTATATACCCAAAAAATAAAAAATGTTATATTTATCATATAAATACTAGATGGATGCAACAATATTACAAATGTATTATAATTATTTATTTTATACTAAGTTATATTTATCATATAAATACTTGTGGTTCTTTATTGTGTCATATGAAATATTTTTTATGAGTTGTCTCTTGTATTGAACTTAGTTCAAAAGGGCCAAATTTTATCTTGACCTAAATCCAAGAATGATTTGGTCATATAATTTCAATTTCATTTGAATCTTATTTGAATCATATTAGAATAGAATTTAAACTTTATTAAACCAAAGTCGATGAGTTCTAAAATGATTTGAACATATTTTGATTTTTTTCTTAAATATGATTTTAATATATCTAAAATTTAATATTTATTCAAAATTTATTGAATTAGTTTAAACTCAAAATAAATATTTTGCACACAAAATAAAAATATTTTATCTTTAAAATAAAATTTAATAATATTTTATTGAGAAATATATATCAAATAATTTTTATGTATTTATATATTTAATATTTAAATTTTAATTTATATATATATATATATAATACTCAATCTTTAATAGTAGATCAAAAATATCATTATCATTCATTTTTTAAATATAAAATATATATTTTTTAGTATAGAAAAATATTAGATAAATAAATATTAAATTTTTAGTATTAGATATCTAAATATATAAAAAATATATGATATGTATATAAATATTCTTATTTAAAAAATATAGAATGCTCTAATTATCGCATCGAACATAATTTTTTTCTTTCTTTCTTTATTAATAATATTATTATTTTTCTGGTTTTGTTTAGCGTCGGAGTTATTCACGGCGGCGATTTTCGCGGCACCATAAAGCTTTTACCTCAGCAAAAGCGATCGGCCATTTGCCATACTAAGCTGAAGGCCGCGGAGATGGACGAAACACTCGGCGAGATTCGCCGCCCACTATCTCCTTTCTCCATCTTAATCATCGTCTTTGCTCTCCAATTCCTTGATGTGCTGCTCGAGAAGCTTAAGAAGGTAACCCGTTCCCTTCCCTATCTCCACCCCAAACCAATTACTAACATCGTGATCTGTCTGGATATCTGTCCTTCTCTCCCTTAGACTTAACTAGAAACCCTATATTTTCAAATTTCTTTTGGTTTTTCAATGGATTTTTAAGCCCTGCAACGCGTATTCGTTTTGTTGTAGTTGGGAATGCAAGCATGCATTCGTTAATGCATGCATCGAAGGTTTAGGATTTAGGATGTGCACTTTTTTACACTTCCTAAATTTCTTGGGCAAGATGTTGGAACAGCACGAGTAATTTGTTAAGCAAACTTTGACCTCTAAACAGCTTAAATTTCTTTAATTAGTTGATTTTAATCTGTGGATCTGTGATTTGAGGCCTTTATGACATCTTAGGTTTAGCATTATGTTTTTTTTGTGCTTAAACTTATTTCTATTTCTTAGTTTTATTGCATTTGGACATTGTTTCATACTTTTACATCAACAAGCCCAAAATAAATTTAGAGATGGTCCCCCGACTATTTGCATATGGCCAATTTAGTCCTAGAGTATCACATTACTCTAATTTAGTCACAGATTACACAAAATTGATCCAAAATGGTCTCCAATGTAGAAATAGTGATACAAAATTGATCCCAATGTAGTCCTCGAGAGACTTTTTTGGATCAATTTTATAGTTGGGACTAATTGGAGAAATATAATAGTGCAGGACTAAACTAAATAGTCCACATTGAAATAGTCGGAGATTGTTTTGGGGTTTAGCACCAACAAGCCATATGGTTAGCATAGTAATAAATTTTTTTTAATGGAAGTAATCCAGTCAACACTTTTATATGCACATTTTTCTATTAAAATTTTTCTTTGAAAAATACTATTTTTGTTAGAAAAAATTAAGCCCCTTTTGGTAGTAAGGGGTTTCATTTCCAGGATATCATAGGGAAAAGTACATTATATAGAATTGATAAGTAGACAATCACTTGGTAAGGCAATTCTTAGCCTACCTGGATGTGTTGAATTTGAAAAGCTTCAGCCAGAGCCTTGGATATCCAATCCAGAATTCCCCAGCTTTGGTGCTCTTTATAAATTTAGGGGATAACTTGTTCGTAATTGCAGAAACTTTATGACTTATTATGGGGATGATGTATGTTTATGTTTTCTCTTATATATTTGGGATCCCATGAAATTTCTTGATACAATTAAGCCCTAAAGGACATAAAAGGTGTGCGATTGTTCTAAATTTTTGTGTTGAATGGGCTTTATAATATAAATAGATGGTGCTTTGCTGGAATATATTACAATTTTGACTTCTTAGTTACTAAGTATTAAACCAATGTTATAGACGAACACTTTCTATTGGCCGGCAGTTAGGAATGATTTGGAAAACACAATTGTTAAATCAAAAAGTTAAGAATCATCGTGGCATCATTCACCAGAGCAGATTACTCATTTTGTAAAGTTAACAATCATTGTGACCTAATACTCAGCATTATTATGTAGTCAATTAGTCTATCATCAAGTTGAAATCAGTTCCTTCAAACCAGTCACAAGCTTGTCTTCAAAATTTATGACCAAAATTCTTCGATCAAATAAAAATGATCATCAAAAAGTTCTAACAAATACTTTGCAAAAGAAAGTTTTAATATACAATAAAAAAGTTTTGCTGTTATATTAATACTGAAACATCTTCTTTGATCGCTTAATTGAACTTAAGTAAACTAGGGTCATGCACATTCAAAGCATAGAGCTATAGAGATTATTTATTTAACTTATGGATAATAGATATTAATGGTCTAATTAAAGTTTAGAGGGATAGAGTTATAGTGTAGGAATAATAGCTCTTTAAGAGGACTTGCTTGTCAAATTTGTAACACATGAAGCTTCCTTAACTAATTAATTGGAGGAATGGCATATATTTTAGAAAACTCCCCTCAGACAAAACAAACCTATGATCTAACATGAAAATGCATCACAACAACAACAAGCCTTTATCCCACGATATGGTAAAACCAAACAAACTTTTGCTTGTATTAATGATGTATTAATAATGTATTAAAAGTGGTAAAACCAAACAAACTTTAGAATGTATTAATGATGTTTTCAAAAACGTAAAGTAAAAAGAAAAAATGTTCTTCCAAATGAGGCCGAAGAGAACTTTTGCTTGCAAGTGGATTGTTCAATGCTTGCCTCCTTATCCAATCATATGCTCTAACATCAATCAAGAAGTTATCTATTTAGCTAAGCCAATCAAAGAATTTATTGTGATCATTGAAGCTATCAAATGTTGGATCTTTTATTTTGAATTTCTTAATTGGGGCACCACAGTCATCCCCATTTCTTTTATGATTTTTTCTCCCAAGGCTATGCTTATGCAAAGGAGCTTCTTCTGTTGTATCATTTTTTTTTTTCTGTACTGCTAATTGTGGATGAAAGAGGTTATAATGGACTGTGATGCATGGTATAAGGAATTTGTGAGATGCAACTCGATCAGAAAGGTCGCCGCAATCATACCCATTCTTTATGTGATTTTTTCTTTTATTGTTGTGTCTATGCACATGAGCTTCTTGCAGATAATTTTTTTCTATTGTTAACCGAGGATGAAAGAGCCACAATGGATTATGATGGTTGGCATAAAGAATTTGTGAGATGCAGCTTGAGCAGGGATATGCTAATGGAGAAGATTTTGGCAACATATGAAAATGGTGAAAATGGAGGTTGATGTATTATCCCATAGTAGCTTTGATCAAGACGTTTACAAAACTTCAATTGATTTCAAATTTATTGAGACACCATTTTTTATGTTGATAATTGAGGATGTCAGATAGAGTGGAGATTTAGAGAATTTAATTGACGTTAAACTTTGAATATAATTTTTTCTAGTTCCTTATTATTGGTAGCATTCAATAAAGTATGCATGACATGCGATTATATGACTGTGAGTTTAGCTTATAAATCAAATATTGCTTGTAAATTTGATCATTTTTAGACTCAAATTAGGACTAAATCGAGTAAAACATGATGATATTTGAGCCAAGATATGATTCATTCAGTATTTGGAGCTTTTCTATACTGATCTATAACCTGCTAAAGCAATTTAAGTTGATTTAACTTTAGGAATCAAGACGAGGAAGATTAGCATGCTGGGCATGTATTTGCCTGAGGTTTCACTATGTCACCTCGTTTATTGGATAAAAGGAGTTCAGAAGCAGTCTTGATACTACTTGGATAATTCATTATTAGGAATATCTAATTTGTTTTGTAAAAAATATTTGTAGAAATCTTATGTTGACTTACAATTCCATTTATTTAAGAGAGAGATTTTATTTAGGCAAGCAATATGGCATGTTTACAGGATCCTATCTACAACATATTTGCTTAACTATTGGGGTGGGTAGAAACCACAAAAAAAAGTGGGGAAGAATACATTACATAAACAAATAAATCCTTTTCAAGTCCAAAAAAAAAAAAAATTCAAAGAGGTTCATCTTTATATCTACATGATAAAATTACCCAAATTTAGTTTTCATTATGTACAATAGATGCTACTGCCTCCATTCATCTAATCATTTCTCAATCTATCTTTTCTAGTTTTGGTTTTCATCTATCTTAAATTTATAATATTTGATACACTCAATTTGAATATTATTTATCTCCTTCATTGCCCAACACTGAAATCTGTTGAACATAGTTAGATCAATGCAGCTCAAAAAAATTTACATACATATACATATACATATATGCGCGAGCATGTGCCCACCCACACACACACATTATAGATTTTTTTGTACATACATATGCATGCTATTTATTTTTATGAAAATAAATTATGAATTAAAAATAAATTATTTTGAGCCAACTCAAATGAAATCTAGCCAATCAAAATTTGAGCCTAGCTAGTTCTTCATTGAGTTGGTTGAGCCACAAGCTGAGGTCAAGTCAATCTTAAGCTTAGACTGGTTCTGGATGATTAGTTGGCACACAGATGCCACAGTGGTCCATGCATATTTATTATCTCAAGCTAGTCTATGGTTTATGTAGAAGGTCAATACTTTTTCTGAAGTTTCCAAGACTCTTTGTCCTAGCGCTTTACTATAACTCGTTGGATATTGTGTAGCAGGACTCAATCGGTACATGCTGTGAAGCCATTATGTTGTATTTTTATTATTTTGACAAAAACTTAATGGTTTTTTGTTTTCCCATTGCATATCATTATAGGCCATGCAAAATTTCAAAATCAATGTTTCATTAAAACACTTTACATCATATTGGATCTCATTAAACTACTTGTGGTGCTTGACTTTCCAGAGAGGATCTACAAGCAGTGAAGAAATCAAATTGCGACAAGAGATAAACCAAATTCTTAAAGAAGCTAACTCTTTATCGACGTAAGTAATTGTTGTTGTTATTTTCTTAAACATTTGGCACAATCCTTGTTTTTAGTATTCTGCTAAAGGTTAGCACTATCAGCATGCATCCTCTATGTCAAATATATACCGGGACTTTATGGCGTCTACTTACGATAATCCCAATCATGCATCAATAAAATTAAAACGTCGGTTTATCAGTGCTTTTGCATTGCAGGCCTTCCACTTTTGCTCAGTGCAAAACTTAGACGCGTGGCTGCTGCAAAAGAGAAAGAACTTAAAAAAAGTATGCTAACTATTTTAATATCTCTACACTAGTGTTTTGGCTCATCAACTTTTATTTTGTAGCATTAACCGTTCAATTATTTCTGAAGTTATTATTTCCCAACATCTCAACATCTTCATTAATACGTCTCAACTTTTATATCTTCAACAATTCAATGTTGCACAAGACATCATAGTCGAGTTTAGATTTTCAATTGAGAGGTCTTGGGTTCAAGTCTTTATATATGCATTGCGTATATGAGTTTGTGATTAAATTATCTAGAATGTCCCAAAAAATATAATCCAATGTTGTCGTTAAAATGAATTATGGGTCAACTCTGCACGTTTAGGTGCTAACTCATTCCAAAAAAGTGGACTGAAGGTGTTGACAGCTTGTGACATGCTTTTCACAAGATTATTGCTAGCTTGCAGTAAATTGTGTTAAACGCATACTTGTTGGGACTTGGATGTATTGAAAATGTAACCAGTGCCCATTGACATTTAATTTAATATTGCCTTGACTGCTGTTGAAGTAGCTCATGTTTTTGTCAATTCCAATGTGGTTTGAGGTGTAGTTTTGCAAGTTTGTTTGTCATAGCAAAGGAAAGAAATTTTCGTTGTTTATTGTCTTAGATCATTTATAAAATTGGGTGTGAAATTCGGTTAAATTTGTGATGCTACCAAGAACTATTATACTAACCACATTGTGCAAATAACAGTTTTCAGTCGCTTTAGACAAAAATAGGATTGTTGATGGCGGTAATGGTGGCTGATGGGCGACAATCATAGGCAGTCGGCGGCATGCTATTTCATTTTATACCCAACCTTGTATTTAGAATTTATTCATAGTTGACTAATTTCAAATATATTTGACTCGAACTAGAAAGTGTATTTGAAATACACAGCATTTTAAATGCAACAAATCAAATGACTGAAATTTCAAAGGCATACTTCCTTATATAGCTTTATCCCTAGAACTTTTTGTTTGTAATTATTGTTGGTAAATTTAACTCACATAGATTGAATATGCAGAACACGAGGAGAACAACATTGACAAGAAGTGGTCTTTGTATGACAAAGCTCTGCTTGCTTTGAAGGTTAGTATCGATGAATCAGATGTTTTTCAATGGTTCCAGCTGCTCAATTGTTTTGACTAAATATTGACTAGTTAAGTTTAGCAGGCATTATTGTATAGTGGACTTGTCTGGCAATTTTGGAACACCCCTGTTGCGGCAGTTCCTCCACATCTTCTGCAGCCCTTTGGTAATATTTTCAAGTGGTATCTTTTTTGGGGCATTTACATACATAGCACACAATTTTTATATATTTACATATTTTTAACACCTAAACTTTAATATTTACATATTTAACATCTAAATCTTTAATATTTCTTAAAAAAACAGCACATTTATTAATTTTTTAAAAGTAAAATCACCTTTTCAAGTATAGAAAAGATGCTATATCTGTAAATTTCAAACTTTAGGTATTTGATATGTAAATGCATAAGAATTGTGTTAAAAGTTTCATTCTTTTATTAATTTAAGAAGTTAGACTTCACAAGAATAGCTCATGCACATGGGGTGTTTTGATGGTCTTTTCTTAGGTTAAATATCATCTATTTTCCCAAATACCAGTCCATTTTATTTGACTGAAATTCATACTTCTTATATGTAAAAAGACACAACAGAAGAGCTTATTATTATTCAAGAAAGAAATAGATGGAAGTATTGAAATATTTACTGTTTGGGCTGGATTTATACTACATCACAAGTTCCTTGCTTGTTTGAATGGAGTAATAGGAATCAAACAACTGTTGCTAGTAGTAGTGCTTAAGCTGAATTCAGGGCTATAGCTAATAGAATTTGTGAGGGAAGGTTTCTCATGGAAGACTTCAGGTTCTCATTAAGAATCAATAATGATGATGTGTGACATTCAAACTACAATCATTATCATTAAAGATCCAATCCATCATGGTAGGATTAAACATATCAAGATTAATAAATAGTTAAAAGAAAAGATGATCAAGAAATTATCAATGTGATCTATTCCCCCTATAAAATCTCTGCCGACAGATGTTCTCACTAAAGCACAACATCAAATTGAACTCGACAGCCTTAAATCCGAGCTATGAATGATCAATATGTATTGTCATCTCAATTGGAAGTTTGGAAATTCCGGACTTTGTAAAGAGATCGGCCGACATCCTCTCTCAAAAACATTGGTAGGAATGCTCGCTAGTTTTCTAACCATCTATTAATTCCAGAAATCAGATCTTCTTTTAGTTAGGAGGATGATATTATGATTTTACTTCCCAATATCATTTTTCTTTCTTTGTTGGCTCATGACCGGCCCCTCTTAGGTCTCCTTGTTTGGCTATATTGTTGGGAGATCGCAGAAAACTGATTCAAGAGATTTGTAGCAAAATTTTAAATAGAAGCGAGCAAAGTACAAGAACACAGAAGATTAGATTTAATCCGAAAAAATCCCAGAAATCCTGATTTCTTTGATTTAACATAAGGTCACACGCCTTCTTCTTCATAAAAGAATAGTCATGGCAGCTGAAGGTGTACCCGCAACTAAATCTATTAATTGCATTTCATTTGTAGGATAAAAATTAGGATCCACATCTAAAGATTAGAAATAGTATTCATCATTACTTGAAAAATTACTTGACTCTTGTTCTTGGCACTTGGCAGGACGGTTTCTTTCTTTTGGAGGTACAGATGCTTCCAATGGTAATTACATGGTGCGTATGCTCTAAGTTTAATTTGGGATCAATTTTATCTTATATTTAATATTTTTATTTTTATGTTGTTTTTGAAAAAATATATATTTTGTGCATTTTAAAGTTTTTTTTTTTTTAATTTTGATTTTTAAAAATAAATTACATTATTTTTAAGAACTCTCAAAACAACTTATCGATTGTTTGAGTGTTCTTAAAAATAACTAACACTCAAAACATTGATGTCAAACATATTTTATTTCTAATCTAATCTAAACATAAACAAAATAAATTAAAGATGAAAAATAGAAAATAAACAATAGAAGTGATCCTAAATGGCCATTGATGTTTGGGATCAATTTTGTTTTATGCTTTTTATTTTAACATTATTTTTAAAAATATATTTATTTAATGCATTTTAAGTATTTTTATCTTTTATTTTTAAAAATAAATAACATTATTTTTAAAAGCACTCAAAATAAATTTTTTTTTTTAATGTTTTGGGTGTTTTTAAAAATAACTATCAGTGTCAAATATATTTTATTTTAATTAAAATATATAAAAAAAAGAAATAAATGTAATCTCAAATAGCTCCTAAAATTAGGAGCTTGTTCTATTAGAACCACTTCATTTTGTGATTCAATTACAGGTAGGAATAGTACCTTGGCTGGCGCTCACATCTCGGGCCACCAAATTCTTGTTGCAGAAGCTCTCCAGGTTTGTTTTTCCCTTTTAACATTTTTTTTTCCTTTGCTCTCTCTTCTCTTGCAGAATTATGACCTTAATATGAACCACAATTTATCCAATATTCCCTTTGTCTATCTCTGTGGTTTCTTGTAATGATTCCTGGAAGGTATGAAACTATCTTCTTTTTACCAAATGAACTACTAGCATTTTGAGCTGCAAGAACTAAACTTTTGGCATTATGATAAATATCTTGATAACCCTTTCTTAAGAGTACGTTTGGATCAGTTTTATAGCTGCTTTATTTTTCAGAAAATAATCATTATTGCATCTGGCTATTAGTTTTTCGTTATTTAAAAAAAAAAAATGATAAAAAATTAATTTTGAGAATTAGAATTTTTAAAATGCGGTGATTATCTAAAAAGTTATTATTTAAATTTTTTTTATAAAAAAATATTTATAATACCTATAATAAATTTATTAAATGTTACTTTTTTTATTGATAAATTTATAATTATATTTATAAAAAAAGTAAAGTTTCTCCAAATAGATCTTAAGATTATTTGGTGTGGTGGTGGGGGTGCAGTGTGATTTGCATTGTCATCGTAATGCATATCATTTTTGAGGATGCGTTGAAAAATTATGTTTTTTAATAAAATTTAGCTATTTTCATTGAAGATCAAAAATTTGTGATTTGATTTTTATAAATATATATTATATATATATTTATTTTTTTATCGTAGCTTCTTTAAACAGTATTTTTTTTAAATATCTTCACCGTTTATTCTTCGTGCAACTTTTGGTGTCTCAAATAAATCTCAAGTTTCATATAATCTTTACATCAGCTTAGCTTAGTGATGCCTCTATGTGTGTGTGTGTCTATATATATATATATATATATATATATATATATATATATCGAGAGAGAGAGAGAGAGATTTCAGGTAAAATCATATAAATCAACTTAGCTTTCGGAAATAATTAATAAGTCTCTTCTTAAGATCATCATTATAATCAAGTCTCAAACTGATGAGTTTAAAACTAAGTTCGTATGATTCAATGCACCATGTTTTTCCAAATGAAAACAGTTTATGACCTATGTAAGATTAATTTTATTTTATGTTTTAAATTTGTTATTATTATGCTATTTTTAAAAATGTATTTGTTTAGAGTTTTTATGGGATCAATTTTATGTTATTTTTAAAAATATATTTATTTATTGTATTTTAAAGTTATTTTATTTTAATTCTTAAAAAAGAAATCATGTTTAAAAAAACACCTAACACAATTATTGGATGTATTTAGTATTTTTTAAAAAATT
Organism: Cymbidium sinense; assembly: GCA_021442155.1. NCBI lineage: Eukaryota > Viridiplantae > Streptophyta > Magnoliopsida > Asparagales > Orchidaceae > Cymbidium > Cymbidium sinense. Next base: position 247,204,175 of record CM038214.1, read on the forward strand.
ATTATCATAAAATATATTTATTTTAAATTATAATATAAATAAATAAAATAAACATAAAAATTTATAAAAAAAAATAAAAGTGATCCCTTAACATCTTAGGTTTCTTTCAATTTACTTAGTTTTCTCTATAAAGTTAATTCCATGAATTTGAGAATAATGAAATTCCATATTTTATAAAATTAAATTCAATCTCTTAAGCAATCATCATACCTCGAGTTGAAAAAATATAAACTTTTTATTACAGATTTTTTTAAAATTTAATCAGAATGTAATTTTTTGAACGACAATAACAGTATACAAGAGTTAATTTGCTCTAGGTAAAATTGAATGGCCTCCATTAAATTATTAACAATTTTATTATTAACAATAAAAAAGAAGATTGTAAATTTTAAAATTATTTATAATATAAAAATTTGATTTTCGTCAAAGTTTATATTACTTTAACACTACGCTTTTAAAATCTTCCAAAAAAAAAACACGAAATTAAGGATTGCCTAATAAAAAAAGATTATTTTTCCAGAATATTATATAATTTGAAAAACAAATTTTGTATTTCTTTTATAAAAATCAGCTTCAATAACATTTAATATTTAATATTTTAAACTTTAATTTATGTGCGAGCAACCAGAGCCGTTCATCTCATTAGCGTATCAGGACCGTCCTTTTATTCCCCTAACATCCACCGTTCACGCTTTGTCTCAATCTCGTCACGGCAACGAACGCACCAGATCTGCCGAGCACGTTAATCATTCTACCATCCGCGGTGCGCTCCACCTCAACCCGCCTTTGAGTACCCAACTTACCCCGATGCCATTCACGTAAATAACCTCAATACCGAGTGCTAAGTAAAACATTGCATTTGACACGTGGCGGCTATCCACCGCCGAGAGACGCTCATTGCCACGTAGCGTCGCGCCTGCCCTTCATCTAATTACCAGAAGCAAGTGTTCGGGAAGCACTCTAAGAAAACAAGCAATAGGAATCGAGCACAGGGATTGATGACCTGGCGGAGAGCTTTCAAATCCCGCCCAAATTTCTTTAGGCCCCTTGTTGGCCCCTCGACTCTTGCATCTAATTCTCTCACTAGCCTTCTCCTTCTTATTGCTCTTCGATCTGCCAGTTCCAGCCGACCTTGCTTGCTCGCCCTGGAGTGAAACCCTAACCCTAGGTAAGATTTCATGATACGGTAGATATCTGTGTTGGTATTCCTACCTACTCCTGCTATCTGATTTGGTTTGTGGCGATTTGGCAGTTAACACGATGAAAGGTGGGAAATCGAAGACCAACACGTCGAAGAAGCCGGATAACAAGTAATTTTTTGTTCTCTATTTTTTGTTATTTTGTTCGCTGGATTTTTGTGGTTTTCTCGGGTTGATTGTGGTTGTGATGATGATTTGTGAAGGCTGGCTGCAAAAAAGGGTGCAGAGAAGAAGACTAAGGTAGCGAAGAAGGGAAAGGGAGGCAAGGATCCCAACAAACCAAAGCGCCCGCCGAGCGCCTTCTTTGTCTTCATGTTAGGCTTTGTTGATCGGTTTGAATTTATGGTTATCTTACCGTATTTTTGTTTATTGCTGATTTATTTATTTGGTTTGGGTGAAATAGGGAACAGTTCAGGAAGGAGTTCAAGGAGAAGAACCCTAATAACAAGCAGGTGTCTGTGGTATGTCCTCTATTCCTCGCCATATTTCTAGGGTTTTAACCAGTAATCCTGAGAACTTAGTTGTTTCCTGGTCTGCAATAGGTTGGAAAAGCTGGAGGTGATAAGTGGAAATCGTTGTCTCAGTCTGTAAGTTAATTTTCTGTATTGTGCACACTGGATCGAAATATTTCTGGAAGTTAAAAGTTGTATTTGCTAAACAAAATTACAGGAGAAAGCACCGTATGTTAGCAAGGCTGAGAAGCTGAAAGCCGAGTATCAGAAGAAGATGAAGGCTTATGATGCCGGGGAGGTCTGCTAGAATAATGATATTTATTTGTATTAATAAGTTGTTTTCAAGACCTTTACATTAAATTTTTTTTTTCCTATCATCAAAGGAGACGAAGAAAGATTCGGTGCATGAGGAGTCTTCTGACAAGTCAAAGTCTGAGGTTAGCGACGAAGATGAAGGAAGTGAGGAGGTACTGACAAGTTATTTGGCTTAGCTATATTGTTAGTTCCAGCTTTACGCCAGGGCTTTGTTTTGACTTCGTGGAGTAAAATTTTTGCAGGATGATGAAGAAGATGATGACTGAACTTATAAAAGTTTATAATCAATAACATGGAATTAATGACGAAGGACGTGATCTTCGTTTGTTGGTAATCATTTGGTACTTAAGGTGGTCACTGCCGATGCGTTGGAGTAGGATTTCACATTAAAACGTGCTGTTGTTTCTTGTTTTATGTTCTTTCTTACTTTTCCCGTGAACTGGGTCATAGTATATGATTCTCTGTTTGGTTCAGAAGTGCATCTTAATATCTTTGTATCTAACTTTTAACTCCTTTTTGTTATTAGTAGAAGTTTCATTATATTTTTGGATCACCTGCTACTTATCTTGTGGAATGTGGATGTTTTTATTTGGGTTAATACATGTTCATTGTGGTGGATGGAATTAGATTTCATTGAATTTTGTTTTTGTGCGATAAAAAACTGTTTTTCTCAGTTATAATATGTTTATTTGTTTGTAATCATTTTATATTTTCCTTCATGTTCTGTACATGGGTAATAGTGGCTGAAGATTTAAGTTTTCTTCCCTGTTTTTTTCGAATTGCTTTATGTTCAAAATTGTCTTTTTGTATTGTGTTTGATAGGGTGCTCGTTTTTTAAATTGATTTGGTCTTTCCTTCATTTTTTCTTACGTTTTTGTCTATAATTGCTAAGAAATATTGTTTTAAATTTCCTCTTGGAACCGTTAAACTGCTACTTTTGTGTGCAGTTGTTGCTTGTTTGAGAACGATTTGTAGCTTATCCATTTGGATTAGAATGGATAAGTTGAATGAGCTTTGGATTAGATGAATTGGTTTGGATATGTTATATTTGTTTGACTTTTAGTTATTGTTTTTTTAGAATGTGTCTCTCTATTAGAGAGTGTGTTGGACATGATTAATGTCTAAATCTAATCTACTAAGTAAATTTTGTGATTCTTTAAAGTTTCTTTCATTAGTCATAATGATGTTTGTGTTGGGCTGCGATGTGGCGCGCGAAGATGCGACTAGCTACTGTGGTGGACTTCAATTTATTAAAGATGATTTTATTGGAGTAGTTTTACTGTAAATATTACTTTTTTGGTTCCTTGTCATGTTATTCCGTATTTATGTTTTTATTTTTATTTTCTGAAATTTAAGTCTTTCCTCAATGTAAAATTAGATGGTTAGCTATTAGGTGTGATTTAAATTCTTTCAATTTACAAGGACGATGAGGCTTCTACCACTTGATATGATAGCTCAATCGTATAATTAGGGGAAATTGCACCCATAGCATCTAAAATTATAAAATTTTAATATATATATATATATATACCATCCAAAAATTTTAGATGTTAGTGCTGCCATGCTTTTTTAATGTGTCCGCCCTAGGTTCTTCCTGCTCATTTGTTGTCATATTTGTTAGGAGTAGGATTTAATTTGACGATGGAGCTTGTAGTTTTGTTGGTTAAGATCACAGGAAGACGGATTTAATGGGCGACAAACATTGTTGCTAGATCTCTTTGGTTCTTTGTGAAGTTTGATGATGATAAGATTATTGAGAGCTCATTAATTTCATTTGACTATCAAGAAAAGTTATTATCTATTCAAACCATCTCTAATTTGGATCAACGTTTGTAATGAAGTAATATAAGATGGATAAGAGTAGAGTATGTTTACAAGCATAGCGATGAGATCCAAGAATTTGTGAGCTTATTAATAGTAAGATTTTAGTTTGGCGACTTCATTGTCGGTGTTAGTCAAGGTTTTTTATATGTAAATAGTACGATTTGAGCGTGATATGTGTAAAATTAATTATAGGTGCAATATGTAAATTTAATAATTTAATTGTGATCTGATGATTGATGGAATTGTTCGAAGTTGACTTTTATGAAATCTTATCGGTATTTTACAGTCAACTCTTTGAGTGGGATGGTTCCGCGTATATTTACCTCGCATGTTGATCATAAATTATATTTTTTGTGCTGCTTAATGAAATTCTTTATATTTTTTAGTGGATGATGAGCTCGCTGATCAGTGGTTGTCCGTTTAGGCGTTTCTGTGTTCCTTGATTGTCATTATTAACTACCAAAATAGCACTTGATCGCATATTCTAGATTTCTTAGTGCTATCATAGTAAAGTGTTGACCACTGTATTTTTTAATGTTTGGAAGTAAAGATAATGCGTCATTGTGCAAGGCTCTTTAGCCTTTAGTTTATTGGGTGAGAGTTTTTGTTTTCTATTAAGAGTTTTTAACTTTCAAGTCTTTGCACATATATTGTAAATGTATAAGTTTATGATTAAATTTGCTTAAATGCCTCAAAAAAAAATAATGCACCATCAAAATTTGAGCAATTGAGTTGGATGATGTTGTTTAGTGATATTTTCATACTGTGGATCTTTGGTTGATATTTTTGAATTCTTGATATTCTATTTCTAAATTTTTTTTATGTCGTTATAGTTCTTATAGAATTGTTTTTTTTTTAAATATTTAAGTTTAAAGTTACGTTTTTAGTTGTATGTAGAAACTATCATATGCTTGAGACATTATTGCTGAAATATTTTCTTTTGTTGTGATTTTCCGAAGACACCAGTCGTAACTGATTATATGCTTGCATTTATAATTTTTATTTATTAAATTATAAATGACAATTCTATTAGATTGTAATATTTAAAATTATGCTAAGCAAAAAAAAGCTTTATTTAGTTCTAATTCAATTACAAAACTATTTGGTTGTTAAAACGGATATAGTATGACTTGTTCTTTAATGAACGAGGCCATATGTCATTCCATGAAGGTGATATTAGGCGTATGATGTGTTTATAGGAGTCTTATGATTGTTCAATCAACTCAAAATCAAGCACATAAATGTTGTTGTATGTTCATTTTTGTCCCGTCGATTTTGAAGTAATTTAAATTGCTTGCGCATGTATAATGTATACAATTTGCACATAATGGAAGAAAAAAAAACATTGCATTAATTTATGCATTTCATCCTTATATAATGGTTTTTGATCCTCTTACGTCTCATTTTTTTTTTTAAAAAATCATCATATCGTATTACTAAAGATATCTTTATTGATATGCTTTTTTTTAAATGTTTGGACGAATTTTTATGGATGTCCAATTTAGGTGAGATTATTTGATCAATGTTGAGTTGTTGTAGTCTCTTTAAGATTTGAAGTTTGGAGTCCCATCACTTTCACTCAAGTTGGTTAGATGTAGTAAGTACTTGCATGGGATTATTCCTTAATGATTTCACTATTCATTAGAAAAGCATAAGTATTAATTTTTAGTAATTTGAATAACTTTTTCTTACATTTAACTGTCTCTAAAATGTAATAATCAAATTTAAGCTGATATCTTGACTATGCCGAATGTTTGAATTCCAGAATAATATCAACTTGATGGTCATTTTTGATGAATTTATAATTCATTCATCATTTCCTATTTCATAGGAAGCTCTCTTTGTAACCCTGTTAGAGTCAACTTGCAATATCATCAACTTGTAGACTATCAAAAAAGTTCATTGTTCACGAATAGTTTGTATTCTATTTGTTAAGTAGTTTGTGTTCGGTTGGTTCGTTAATTAAATAAGTTGAATAATAATAGATATTTTAAGTTTGATGTATAAATGAGCCGAATATGAATAATTATTTGTTTGATCTTATTTGATTTAACTCAATAAAAAAATTATATTATATTATTACTATTTATTATTTATTATTATTATTATTATATATACATATGTATACATATTATAAATTTAAGTATGATTTAGTGGTCTAGGTTCGAATTTTCTTTCATATATATTTTTTTGGATTATTATATTTTGAGCTAATTTTGAATATGAGTTGAACACGAATAAAACAGTTTTCAAACAAGTTGAACACGAACAGTAAAATTTTGAGCTATTTTGAATATGAACAAAATTTTTAAATGAGTTGAACTTGAATAAGGGTTTGAATCGTTCAAATTTGGCTCGTTTATCACTATTAACTCGATCATGTTCATTGAATGTCATTGCCTAGTGTTATCTCATGTGCTCTTGCATATGCCCTAAATTCAATTCAATTTGTTCCAAGAGTTGAAGCCACTTTTATCCTTCAAGTTTTCACTTTTGATGCCTGAAGATATTTGGTTATCTTAGATTGTCATAGTTTTGATTTTTCAAAAAAAAAAAAAAATCATTTTAAGATAAGTTAATTGAAAAAACAAAATTAGTTTTAATTATGTTAATAATTAATAAGTTTTAATTGACTTAATTAAGTTAATTGAAAAAACAACCCTCGAGTAAAATTGACTTAATTAATTATGTTTGAGTAATTGAAAATTGACTTAATTTTTTTTTTTTTCAATTGTAAACAATTCAATGTAAAATTAGTTTCAATTATGTTAATAATTAATCAAACATAAAAATTTATTATTAATTTTTAAACATTAAAAATTTTAATTGATTTAGTTAATATGTTTTTAATCAATCGATATTATGTATTAAAACTTTAAATCATAATTAATATAAGACAACATTCAAATTATTTATTATTTAATTATTTTAAAATTAATTAAATATAATATTTTTTCAATCTAAGTAAATAATAAATAATATTCATTATTAAGTTGGGAATAGTTGGGATCAAGATGATAAAAATGTTAAGCAGGAAGATATATTTCTTTAGTTTGGATGCCTTTTGGATCAAAGTTCTGGTTTAAAAGTCTCCCGAAGTATTTTATCTTTTTCAAAAGTTAAAGCTTTGGAGAAACTAAACCAGTTCAAAAGACACTATTCAAACGATCAAATTAAAAATTGTGCTTCAAAAAAAAAAACGCACTAAAAAAGCTCTCCCAAACGAAGCCTTAGTGATGCGGATGCAAGCACTCTGATCAAGAATAAGAATGATTCAAGCTGAATTATAATGCAATATTAGAGAACTAAATGACAATGATAATTGAATTTGCAAGAATTTCTATTTTATATGATTAAGAGCTTGAATCTTTTTTTTTTCACAAATCTCAAAACTCATGCTCTCCTTTTGAATCTTCATTGTCTCTATCAAGAGCCCCTATCTCTCTAACCACTCTTAGCATTGCAAATCCCTTCACTAAGGAATGAAGTGAGGAAATCACAGTAAGTGGAAGTTGGAGGAAAGTATCTATGAGAGTAACAGCTTGCGAAGGAGAAGAAGACTTATCGAATAAAAAGAGAAAACTTATGTAATCATCATAATTCCCTCAAGATTGTTCGCACGCTGCAATCATGTAGATCTTGTAAATTTATTGAAATGATAGATTTGCTAAATACATGATTTAGAGTAAAATAGAGGAGAAATGAGATTTAAACTTATGTAGATTCAAAGTCGACATTTTTATTGATCGAGTGAATTTAAGTTAAATCTCATTCAAATATTTCTCAAGTCATGCTATTATATCGAGAGAGAGAGAGAGAGAGAGAGAGATTATCATCGATACGATCTCCCTTCCTGTTCATCTTCTTCGATGGTGAATTGGAGAGTACGTGCAGAGACCGGGTTCCGTTAATAGCGGACTCCGAGGCGGCAAAAAAAAATATAATGTTAGAAACTTTCTCTCTCCTTTTCGGAAAATAGTTTTTAGAGGCTTTTATTCTCCATCGCTTTCTTTCTCATTCTCCTTCTCCTCAGCTCCCTTCTTATTTTAGGAATTTCTGTTAACCAAACTTAACTGTTTTCCAGTCATATTCTCCCAATGTTTCTTCTAAGCATATATATAATACAACGCATGCTCGACCCATTTTACGATTTTGATACTTTCGAGGAAACACATTTTCGCCTTTTCGATTCGTTCCCTTACATTTATCATGCTTTGCTGTGGCTAGGTCGTGGCAATTGCCAGTTGGTCTTCCTTCTCCGAACGGTAGGACCGAGGATTTTGAACGATTTACCGTAGAATCTGTTTCAAGAGGAATCGTGACTAGGACTTCTTTGTTTAAGCAAGAAAATGAGTTGCTTTTCATGTGTAAGCCCCCGCCAGCGGGAGATTAGAAGGCGGATGGGCTCCCGGATTGGGAACTCTTCCCTTGCTCGTTCATCCTTATCTCACATTGTCGATACATTGGGTAAAAACAAAATTGGGAGGAAATGATTTGTTTGTACCGATTTATTTACAAAGATTTGAGCTTTTTTTGGGTTCTTCTGTTGCAGAGAATGAAGCAAATCATTTATCCCCAAAAGGAGAGAAATCAAATGGCGCACGCAGCTTCACCTTTGAACAGCTTGCTGCGGCCACACGGAATTTCAAGGAGACCAATTTGATTGGAGAAGGTGGCTTTGGGAGGGTTTTCAAGGGGATTCTTGAAAATGGCCAGGCAAATTTCACCGTCTTCTCTATTGTTTTTTATTGAAACGACAGTTGATTTATGAAGCTTCATTATTAATGTATTGTTTCTGCTGTATTCTGAATCTTGATTAGTAGGTTGTGGCAATCAAGCAGCTTAATCGAGATGGGCTCCAGGGAAGCAATGAATTTCTTGTCGAGGTTCTGATGTTAACAATGCTGCATCATCCCAATCTTGTTAGCTTAATCGGCTACTGCGCTGAGGGATGTGAGAGACTCTTGGTTTATGAGTATATGTCGCATGGAAGCTTGGATGATCACTTGTTTTGTAAGTATTATTTGTGCCTTTAACTCGGTTGATCTTTGTTAAATGATCATACTGCCTACTTTGTTTCTGCCATGAAATAGGATCACCTGATCTTTTGAGGTGACTCCCGCTTCAATTTAGCATTTTGGATGTGTATCAGCATACTCCCGTGAATCTCGTAAGAATTTGATTTTCTTCTCTTGTTAAACGTCCCTCATATTAAGTTCCTGCGTCTACAGTGTGAGCACCTCAAAGGCTGTCCTGATGAACTTCTTAAAGATATACTAATTGCATTTGTTTCAGTAGAGCCTTAAAAGTTCAAACTTATAGCATTTGGTTTCCATTCAAATATGTGTATTGAGATAGGTATATATTGTTTCAAAAATTACACCTCCTATGAAAGAGATTTAAAATGTAATTTCAAATAATGATGTAGAGATAAGACACTACCTGAGATTTCCCTCATTTTGGACTTTAGATTGTGTTTATAGCGCATTGAGTTAATTCCCCTCCCAATGCCGAGAGAAAACTTCGACAAGAAGAGTGCTAGCGAAGTATAATAAAGAAGATGTGGAGTTTTCAAATTTAGATTCATTATATTTAACTTAAAGAATGGTTGGGAACGAAGACGCGTGCATCTTCATCTCATCCGCGCAGTCCCTCTACTTAATCAAAGGGGTAATGACCCAAAGGGGATCCTTATCGAATACACAAGAGCGAGGTCCTTATATTTGATGTGAAGCGAGAGTAAGTCTACCACTAAGAGGAGCTTTTTTGAATCAAGTATATGGTTACAACTCAAAGGGATGAGCAGAGCATAGAAATACGTGATCGTAATATAATGGCGAACCATCCGAGATGATTCGTCCATTAGTGAGTAGGCCAAGCCAATGATGGACATGCACGCCCTCACGCATGAGATTATTGAGAGTAGCTGATTGACTTGACTCTTTGTGAAGCTTGGTTTTCTTAATTACATTCATAAACATGATAATTAAATTTTTATTTTAAGTTCTTTAAAAATTAAATTTCATTTAAGCATTTATAATTTGATTTATTTGATTTTATATTTCAGAACTTGAGTTTGATTATAATTGGGAGACATTTTAAGATCCTTCTTGAAATCTTCATTCAACATAACCATCATCTTTAGTGATTCAATCAAATATGAGAACTTTAGATCAACTTGTTTTAACAACGATCGACCGCATCACATAGAATTTATATTTCACTCAAATTTTACAATATATTTTGGTTTCTCATAATGCAAAGACAAAACAATCAGCGAAGATATTAAATTTAAGCATTTAGATTTATGTATTTAAATCATTTAATTTATATTTGCATCTTATAATTTATCAATTTAATAATAATGATTCATTTATATTTTGAGGATTTTGAATTCAAAATATCAATATAATATCATAAATATTTTGATATCCTCTACTGATATTTTCAATCAACTCATCAGTGGAATAGAGATATGTCAACGATAATTAAATTTCTAGATTTTCTCAAGAAAAGCTATTAAAACATCATTGATTTTATTAACTTCAAGTAAGAACTAAGTAACGCCAAAGATCCTCAAACAATAACTTTAAGATTCAAAGATGGCCTATGAAAGTGTATTTAATACTCACACTTGAGATATTAAATTAGTTTAATCATACTTTATAATACGCAGTTCAATCAAATTTTAATTAACGTCTTATTGAATGAGAGTGTAAAATATTATGATCATCTAATATCTTTAGATTTTTGATTATTTAATATTTAAAATTTGATTTGAGCTTCGACGCTAACAACTGATTAATTTTGAACGAGTTCGTATCGTCGCCGCGACTCGATACGACATCGATCATCGATAAATAGCGCTTAATCATACTATTGATTTTGTAATATTTATATTAATCAATTTGACGTTAAGTGACAAGTCCGTTCGTAACGGAGGTTGTTTCAACCATTTCGGTCGCTAGATTTGTTAATTTGCAGAGTCAGAATTTAATGGTGATTTATGACACAATATAAGGTCAACATATATTCCTTATTTTACTTTTGAATTAATCCTTCAGGTGTGGGGATATGTTATGTACATATATGAAGTTTTTTTAAATTAGGTATGAAAGTTATAAGTATTAATTGTATGTATAGTAATGAGCTTAAGGGGCTATTTGGTTGCCTGAAAAAGGAATACAATATAAAAGGAATGCAGTGTATTTGAATTATTTTAACTTGTTTGGTTGAAAACTCTACAAATGCATGATTTTTTTTTTGTTTGGTAAAATAAATATAATGTAAAGTATTTTTGAGATTATGGGTCGACACGTGTCATTTAAGCGATAGCATGGTCATATCGACGAGGTGATTGTCTGCGATTCACACTTTATACGGTGATTTGAAATTACCAAATCGAATTTAAAACACCAAAAATTATCATTTTAATGCATTTCAAATACACTTCAAATGCGTTGAAATTTTAATTTGCACCATACCAAATACTTAAAAAAGTTAGATTCTCTGATCGTTTGCTTTTACACTCTAATCGAACCAAATTTAAGTAAAAGATATTTTGATGGTTTATATTTATTGGCTAAGAAGCAAATAATAGTCTCTTAGTACCTTTTATAGTTTTTTTTTTTAATTCTTGTACCAATGATTTTGAAAGACAATGAAAGTATAGTATCTTGTAGAGAATATTACTATACAAAGTGTGATGTTTAAAATATGATTATTTTATGTAGTTAATAGATTTTTACAAAATATATTGTAGTTGTGCGTCTAAAGCATTGAACAAGCAAGCTAAATTTTCATTGAATAAAATAGTTTGCTATTTGGGTTGAACTTTAAGATGGATTATAGATATTGTGTTAACAAGAGAAAGTCACAAAAAGCCAAGTCAAATATTGAACAAAATGGGAGGATTCTTACATACATAACATAAAATTTTTATGTGTTTACACATTTTTAACACCTAAACATTTGTAGTTATATATTATTTTAATGTTTAAATCACATTAAATCTTATGCATGATTACTTTAAATATGTTCATATTAATGGTATTTTAGATGTGATTTTAAAAGATTTGTTTGTCATGAATGATAAGCTTAACTGTTTGTCAATGATGATAATTTAAGAAAACTCTAACTTATAAAGAAGCTAATGTTAAATCAACTATATTATTATATTCAATCTAAATAAATTTCACGCTAGTAAAGACGTGACTCTTATCTTCTATCCATGTGATTTTGCCATTAAATGATACAGCATAATTTGTGATCATGATTAGAGTTTTTTAATTGAGTGATTTGTTACTAAATGATATCATTATATTACAAGTAAAAGATAGTCAATGACTTTGTTTTAATAAATATGATTTGATATGATATTAGAAGGTAGATTTAACATTTATTACAAAATATCAATTTAGTTTGCAAGGTTCTCTAAACTCATGACAAGCAAATGATTTATGTTATTGAATTATCTTTATGTTGAATTGATTATCTCTTTTGGCTGAGTATGCCAAGGATCAAGACATCCTAGGATGACAGAACTATAGTATCTTGTCATTCATTTTGCCATCCATCTGTTTTAAGTTTAGAATGATGAATTTCTTAAATTTTGAATTCCTTATATTGTTACTATATGTTAGCTATTTAATAAAATTTTAATGTTCTCTCATCACAGAAAGCCTAAACATTTGAAGTCCTTAAAAAATGAGGGTGAAAACTCTATGTAGTGTCTCTATAAAAATTCATCTAGCTTTTAAAAGTTTTAGCTAGGCACAATTTTTTGGAGCCCACAAAAATATGATATAGAATTTAGAATTTTTATGTTGTAGTGCTAATCACAATTGTATTGGTTATCTTGATAATATTAAGTCATAAAAATGATGATTAAACCATAGATTTTTTTGGGTGGTATTAATACGATGATTGATAAATGTCATGATATAAAAGGTATCAAAAAAAATGGAGAATTTGTTCAGTCAGGTAGGTTATTTATCTTTAGAAAATATTTAGGAAAATATATTTAAGAGATTAGGGTTTTGAAAGAGGGATATTTTTTTTTTTTGGTTAGGGTATTTTTTTGCATTCATGAGAAATTTGAATCTGCGTAGGTTGGGGAAAGTTTTCAGGGTTGAAATCCTTGTGATCTATGTTTAAGTAGATGTAGATTTCTAGACTAAAATCAAGAAATAGGGAATAAAAAAAACCTTATGAATCCTTGCATGGGGCACATGAAAAGTTGGAAAGAGAGAGGGCAACATCTAGAGGTAATTTGAAAAAAGAAAAAAAAAGAAAAACTTCTATATCACACTAATAATAGATTGATGTGGCTTTGATATCAAGTAATGGAGATCGAACTTAGTAGAATGAATGTTAGATTTCTTTGGTCAATAATCTTAGTAAGAGAGAGAAAGGGGGGTAATGCTTCTTATTCTTAGTTTATTTTGATTTCAATTATCATCAATTATAATTTTTACACAACTTTATAACAGCTTATATGCTTTAAACTTAGAAGGGAAATTTGTGTAATGATTATGCTATAAATACAGTTGGCCTATCATCAATTGAAGGACATAGTAGTGAAAATTATATTTTTAGGTGGTTTGATTATGTATAATGAAAGATAGAAAAAATACTTATTAAATGAGTAGGTACAATTAATATGAAAGAATTAAAAAGAAAACAATGTTAGTTGAAGACACTATGAATAGAAGTTATCAAAAATATTTGCATAGAATGTATTTGACACAACTTGCAGCTCTCAGCATAAGTGAATGAAAATAGAAGATTCATAAAGCTGATCTGATCACTAATAATTGAAATAAAATTGATAATGCTTATGATATAAATTCTCATGAAAAGCTCACTTTGTTCAATGAAGAAGCTGATTGCAGCATTATTGCAGTTTTTTTCCCAATATACACCGCAGCAAAATTGCATTAGCCTTCACTCATACCATTTCTTACACAAATCTTGATGTCTATTGGCCTTTGCTTGTTAACTCTCTTCTTACTCAAGACGAGAAGGTCCATTTAACTCATTTTGCCTGCTTGTTACATTGTTTAACTTCCAAAAATCACTATAAATGCTCTAGCATCCATGTAATTTTCATTCCTGATTCACACAATGGTTGATACTTTGAGGTTTTATGCTCAGATTTATCGCCAGGACAAGAACCACTGGACTGGAACAAAAGGATAAAGATTGCTCTAGGCTCTGCCATGGGACTGGCATATCTACACGACGCAGCTGATCCTCCTGTTATTTACCGAGACTTGAAATCTGCAAACATATTGTTGGACGAGGATTTCAACCCGAAGCTCTCTGATTTTGGCCTCGCTAAGCTTGCACCAGTTGGTGACAAGACTCATGTTTCAACAAGAGTCATGGGAACTTATGGCTACTGTGCACCTGACTATGTCATGAGTGGCAAGCTGACAGTAAAGTCTGATATATATAGTCTTGGCGTGGTTCTTTTGGAGCTGCTTACGGGACAGAAAGCTTATGACTTAAGTCGGAAATCAGGGGAGGAGAATTTAATCATATTGGTTGGTATCATTCATTCATTTCCTTAGTCTTCTATGATAAAGAGCAGAACTTGAACATCTACAGACATTTATTTCCATTTTCTAATCACAAGATAAACTAGAAATTGCTTTCCTTTTCTGTTCTCTATGCATATATGTGGAGCTATTTTCATTCCAAATCATCATATTGGCATTCAGCATAATAAGTAGTATTTCACACGATGTTGGGTCGTCGCAAAAATCCTTCACCAATCATGCATTCTTTGTCATCCGAGCTGCTATCAATTTTAACCAATTGTTTCTTTTGTTTTAGTCCCGCCCTTTCCTCAATGATCGAAGAAGATTCACCCAACTGGCTGATCCATTGCTTACAGGTCGGTTCCCCCTTCGCCCCTTCTACCAGCTCTCCGTCGTCACCTCTCTATGCCTCCATGAGAAGCCAAACATTCGCCCAACCGCCCGAGATGTAGCCTATGCTCTCAACCACATAGCTTCTCAACCCTACGCTGAATCAGACCGTGGATGCAATGTTCCAGTACTATCTTCACCAATGAGAAATCCTCAGGTGAAGCTGAATGACAAAGAGGATGTTAGCAATAAAGGCCATTCTTGATTGTTGCTCATGCATTTTAATGCTGTTGCTGTGATGATTCAGCTTTATTGTTCTGATTTGTGAGGCAAGTTATTCTCTTTTTCTTTGACATATCATTTATTACAGAAATAATATATCAAGTCCAATATAGAGTTATCAGTTTTTGATTTGTACAATCCATGTGCTTTATATTCATGAACTAGTGTTATAATTTTATTGGACTGCGTTATGCCCAATTGTTTTTATGATTATATAGAATTGAAGGATCTCCATTATTGCACATTTTGAAATATTTATTAGTTATTAATTCAGCAATAAATTGCTTTAGTCATTAGGTTTTTTTTTTGATGAAAATTTTAGCTCAAGTAGGCATGATTAATAAAAAAAAAGATATATATATATATATATAACATCTAAATCTTTATTATTATAACAAAAATAATATTTTTTTATTCGAAATAAATTCATCTTTTGAAGCATAAGAAAGGTGCTGAATTTATAAATATTAAATTTCAGATATTAAATATGTAAATGCATAAAAATTGTATTATGTATATAAATTTTTTTTTAAAAAAAAAAAAAGATTTATATGTATATTATATAATTTTTATATATTTACACATATCTTGTACTTAAATTTGGATATTTGTTTATTTAATATTTTTTTTATCTTGAAGATATTTATTTTGCTTAAAAAGTGTTGAGCCAATGTTAAAATTTAAGGTTGGGGAAGGCGAAAATATATTATAGCATCATTTAAAAATTATATTATAATTATATTTTAAAAAATTTATAATAAAAAATTTATATTTTTTAGTGTGATTTGATAGAAAATGATGATTGTTAAAAAAATTATAATATAAATTTTTTAAAATAAGAAAATTATAATACTCATTATAATTTTTTAAACAATTTTTTTATAATAATTATACTAATAATTTTTATACAATTACAATTATCCTAAATTTCACCATTAATCGAATAATGAAAGCCATCATAACTTTACGATTAAATCCTAAGACCTTCAATCAAAAATCTTGAAATCAAACTCTTATATATATATCATTATGTGTAAAATTTATAATTAAGATCACTAATGTCATTCATTATCTCTAACATAATTAAAATTATTGTCACCAATGTCATTCTCTTTTAAGATAATTTAATTTTCATAAAAAAATTAAATCAATTTTATTTTATTAGAAATAATTGTATTTGACATGCAGACGTTTTTAAATATTTTAAGACATGAATTGTTCATATTTTTTCAAGAGCTAATACAATAATTTTGAATAAAAAATATACGAGTAAATTTAAAATTTTATGTGCTTTTATATGCATTTCAATCACCATTTCTTTAGACTTTTTGATGAAATAATTAAAAAAAAAAGTTTATAAAATCCAATCTTTGATTTTTGTTGTTGTTGTTGTTGTGATATATCACCGTTAAAGATAAATATCATATAAAATGGTAAACTCAACAATCAAACACAGGCACTAAATCTAGTAATTTGATTGAAAAATATCCACATAATATCTCATTAAAGAGTATATTTTTGAAGACTTTAGTATACATGCAGGTTATGGATAATTCAAGGAGAGTAATTTATATCATATTGAGATCACTAAATAATTTCTGCATTTTGACGCCATTCTCTCTCTCTCTCTCTCTCTCTCTCTCTCTCTCTCTTCACATATTTGGCTTCAGGTTAAGTCGAGTAGCAATCTTCTGTCCAAGAGATTTATCACTCTGCATCCACACAACAAAATAAATCATCTCATTGAATTTATATTGCACAACCAAATACTCTGAACAAGCCATAGTTCAATTTATCTATCTTAAATTTGAATCCAAGTTAACAACTTTGGCTAACCTGAGTCCAATATGAGATCCAGATGCCGCGAATTTCGTGGGTGACTCGAGGATCAGACAGAGCATCAACCCATCTACAGATGAACCTTTCTTGCCTGAAAATAACAGAGTTTATTATCCACTAAGTTTCTTCCTGTGTGTATATTGATAAGAGAATGGTGATCATTATCAGAACCTGTCAGGGTCAAAGGATCGGTATCTCTCTCCAGGTTGCTTGAAATTGTTCTCTTTGCTGATCACACACTGCAAACAATCAGTATTACAGTATCAGATAACAGATTTTTTAGTATAAACAATTTGAAAATCATGAAGAAAAGTAATGTCAGACGAGGTTTAAGATGATAAGGAACCTTCATTTGTAAGAGAGCAGGAAAAAAATTCTTTTCTTTTGAGAAATAAAGAAGAGAAGAAGAAAAATACTATGGTGAAATAAAGTGAAATAACACATTTGTAAGAGAGCAGGAAAAAAATTCTTTTCTTTTGAGAAATAAAGAAGAGAAGAAGAAAAATACTATGGTGACTCTCGTAGCAAATCAAAAAGATGATTTTTAACACAAAGACAGACCTTCTCACGCTTTCCAGTGAGAATAGGTTGTGGGATGGGGAACTTCTCTGCATGTCCAACAGTATCATACCTTGAAGGGAAGTAGTTGACCTGTGAAAGAAAGAAAATATGTAAAATGAAGGTAAAGGAATGGGTTAATAAATATAAAAAAGAAGGGTACCTCTTCATCTCTGTGCATGAAATTCATGAAACCTTCATGATGATTGTTATGATGGGTAGACTTTGGAGCATTTGCCGGAAGCATCAAGTAGTTTGGCCCAAGGCGGTGCCTTTGAGTATCAGCGTATGAAAAAATCCTAGTTTGAAGCAGCTTATCATCTGAGTAATGGATCCCAGGGACCACGATTGCCGGACAGAAGGCAAGCTGCTCGTTCTCAGCAAAGAAGTTATCGATGTTCTTGTTCATGACTAAACGACCAACTGGTTGGAGAGGGATGATGTCCTCCGGCCAGGTCTTTGTGACATCGAGTGGATCGAAATCGAATCTATCCTCATAGTCCGGATCGATGGTCTGGATGAATAGCTTCCACTCAGGATAGTTTCCTGCAGCAATGGAGTCATAGAGATCCTTGGTGGCATGGCTGTGGTTACTTCCTCCAACTTTTACAGCCTCCTCTTCTAACAAGTTCTTAACTCCACAAGTTGGTCGCCAATGGAACTTCACATAATGAGCTTTCCCTGACTTGTTGATGAGTGTGTAAGTGTTCACACCAGAGCCATCCATGTGCCTGTAGTCTGCTGGAACACCCACATCGTCAAAGAGGAAGGTAAACATGTGCAAGCTCTCAGGGTGGTGCGAGAAGAAATCGAGGATCCTCCAGTTTTCTTGGATATGGGACTTTGGATTTGGTTTGAGAGCATGAACCATGTCTGGGAACTTGATTCCATCACGAATAAAGAATACTGGGAAGTTATTGCCAACTAGATCAAAGTTACCCTGGCACCGAAGATAAATCGTATGAAGAATTAGGCTTAATTCAATAATTGCAAGTTAATACTGATATTTTATACGGAACTGCATTTCTTTGAATCCACAGGCGTCATATAGGTGCATAAAGTTCAGAAGAAAAGCTAGGTAAAGCCATTTAAAACATGAAACTAAAAACTTCTCAAGAGCTAGCAATTTTCATATATATTTCTGAAAGAATCATGTAAGGATTGTGAATTTTCTTTTTAATTGCATATTTTGAGAAGCGACTAATCTAGTGTAGCAGGGAATAGAAGAACTAAAAGGAAGAAGTGAGAAAAAAAGATGAGCAAACATCTCAGAGAGGAGGATTTAAAAAGATAAAGAGAAACTGAGAAAACAGTAAGCCAAAAAGCGAATGGCTTCGCCAAGGGAAGACCAAAGGCAAATGTCTTTATTCCAAGACAGTAAGGCCTATTTATAAAAAATAGACTGTATTTAAATGGAAAAAAGTAGCCTTGAACAAATATGAAATATGAAACTAGAACTAAATAAGAAATGATATTTAAGCCTATTAATAATTAACTCAACTACAAATAAGAATGATAGCATGATACTGAAACACAAACTCGTGATTATAGATTAAGATAGAGTTGTACTACATCAACACGCTAAAAAAAATTTAAATGATAGCAGGATATACTGCAGTAAGATTCATTGATAGTAAGATTTCTCACAGTAAAATGGTTTAAAAACTCAAACAAGGCTGTTAAAAGTTAGAGACATGAAAAATAAAGGTTTCATACAAAATGAATTGTTTTGCAAATATACTACATGAAAAAAAAAACAAGATGAAGACATGGAACTGCAAAATTGTTTCAAGGGAGCCTCAACTCTATATAAGTAGAACAAGACTCAATGAAGTAAGACTATCATTATGAAAAAGTAAACAGTGCAATACATAAAAAATGATTGATGCAGAAGAATATGTGAGAAAATTGATGCTTTTACCTCCCTGGTGTAAAACTTTACAGCAAAGCCACGTGGGTCTCTCAAGGTTTCAGGACTCCCACGTTCATGAATGACAGTTGAAAAGCGAACAATAATAGGAGTTTGAACTCCGGGAGCACGAAGAAAATCAGCACATGTGAGGTTAGAAATATCATGAGTGACCTCGAAGAAACCCTTGGCACTAGCACCCCTAGCATGAACAACACGCTCAGGAATACGCTCCCTATCAAACTGAGCAAGCTTTTCAATCAAATGATAATCCTCAAGAAGAATCGGCCCTGTCAATGAAAGCAATACAATAATTATATAATCTATATTACAAGAATGAGAAATGAAAAAAAGTAGGTGACAATTAGTCTAATTAGTAAAAATCTTAAAAATTATTGCACATGTTCTAAAATAGAATTCCACCTACATCGAATTTGAACTTTTGCACTCAAAATACCCAACAAATTAAAAAAAAATGAAGTTCATCCAAACATAGAGAGAAGTACCCCTTTTACACTCACTTGCATTCAAATATTATATCCTCAATAGGCAAAAAATGATTCAATAAGTCTGATTTCATAATAACAAACCCATAGAACTTGCTTTGAGCTCACACAGGGATTCAGTAAATGATTTACTTACAGATTCTAAATAGCACTGAATTCACCATCAATTATCAATCAAATAATGCTAGAAATGTAATATGAAGCCATAAGAAAATCATTAAATAGTAATGGACATGTCATCAACTAATTTATGCCTGTAATTATCTAATAAGTTCTATATACAATATCAAGTTAGCTCATAAATAATAAGATTACTATCTTAAGTAAAGATGCATGATGATGATGACACCATCCTATCATAACAATGATTGCGTTCATTAATTGAAAAAAATGGGTAAATTATAGCCCCAAATTTTTTTAACCTACTTATGCCTTGGTTTTCAAGACGACAATTTTGGACCATAGATCATGTCTCCAACAATCAACTAATTCATTTTAATGGTTTCAGTCAGAAAAGCCATTAAAAGATTATAATTTAAGAGTGGAGGTGGGCAGTTGATCACCAATTGAGTTTCCTTGAAAGGTCAAGTCAATCATTTATGTTCAATCCATCTTCCCTATGCAACACAGTATTCTTACACATATCGTAACTATTTTTTCATATATCTGTGGGATCCGAAAATTCGCCACCGACCTCTTTTGGAAAAAAGAAAGTTGTTTAAGTGTCGGTGATAATTTCAGAAGGTAGATGAATAGTAGATAAGACAGAGATTTGGTTCTCATTTGGTGAGAACTTTTTATATCTGTTTAGGGTTCTATAAGTAAAGCTAGTTAATTACTCTCCCTCTTGAGAAAGACTTTCGATTAAAATTTGGTCGATGAATCGTTAAAACGATATATAATTGCGGTGAGTGGAGTTTAAAACTTATGAAATTTATTATTTTAATTTAAAACTTTTGTGGGGAACGATGGCCGCGCCCGTCTAGATCCATGGTTCCATCATCCAGTGGTCGCGGTCCGCTTAGTCGAGAGGAGGTAGTCGACGGAAGGATCCTTGTCGGACATCATATTCACGTCGTCCAAGGTGTCGCTTGTAGACGGGGTAGTTTGTTTAAGGGGACAAATATAAGTCAACCTTAACGTAGAACTTTTCTTGCAAATCGACATTCCATTTCGAAAGAAGCCGGTTAGAGAACATCTGAGCGGTAGTGGCCAATAATTTAGTGGTGCCGTATCGCGAAAACCCGGTCGAGAGCTCAGTGCATGCCGTCATTTATGTGGTGCCAGGCAGCCCATGCGGACGGAGGACACAGGCGTCACTACGACTTTAAAATATTTGAGTGTGAAGGTAGTTATGTATTTAATTTGGCATTGGCTCTTTGTGAGCAAAGTTTTCTTAATTTGTCACAGAAGATAACGGAGGGGTGGATTGATTTTTTTAAATTTTAATTTAAATAATTAATTTCATTTTATTTATATTTTTTGATATTTTATTTGAATTTTGATCATTTTATGATTGATTTTATTTGAATATATGATCATTTATCATTGAAATTTTAATTATAATTACTTCGATCATGGGTAATATCGATTGATAGGCGTATGCTACATGCGGTTTTTTTACGAGGATGGTCTTAATTGTTATCTCGAAGTATAATCCTTATGTCCCAGAACATAGAGGATCGGGTTTGGGACTTTTCTTGAATTTTGAAGGGGTTTTGTTGATTATATGTGATAAAACTACCGAAAATTATTAATTTGAAATTCTTATAATATCAAATTTTTTAGGTTTTGTTAACTTGGTCAGAAGACAACAGGGATGTATAGCATCGTTCTTTTTGTATTTAACATGATGATTACTTGGCAATACATCTGAGTATCTGTTCTTTTAAAATTTGTATGGACATGTAAATGTCGAGTTGAAATGTAGGTGTCAATTTGAAGTTTAGTTCTTGATATGACATTTTTAGGTTTTAACCCAAGCCAAAGGGAAGTATAACATCTGCTTTGTTTATATCTAACTTGCACATGTCTAAAGTTTGACATTTGATATATAAGTATCTGTTTAGATGTTGTATGGCTTTGAATAAATGTAGTCATTTGCAGTTTAGTTCGACATTTTATTTGTTGATCAGAATAGAAGTATAAATCATTCTTTTGTTTATTTATCTTGCATTTGGATCACATGTTTAGATATTTGATTTATTAGATGGTCATTTGGCAAATGAAGTGAAGAATCTAAATATATATAATTATTTGATTGAGAAATATACATTTGGCCAAAATCTCCTTTATAGTCAAAAGGGAAAATAATGAAATAAATTATTTTGGAGCATTTGATCAATCGTGAAGTAGTGGATAAAAATAAACTTGGATTTGATTGAAAATAAGATATCATAATGTTTGGTAAAATCATTTTATGTCACAAATCAAAGAAAAATATGTTGAAATAAATTATTTTGGCGATTTGATTCGTAGTAATGGGCCCAAAATAGACTTAGGATTTGATTGAAAATAAGATATGCAATGTTTGGCCAAAATCTCCTTTTACGCAATCAGAGAAAATAAAGAAATAAATTATTTTGAGGCATTTGATCAATCATGAAATGAGTAAAAATAAACTTAGGCATTTGATTGAAAATAAGATATCGTAATGTTTGGCCAAAATCATTATATCGCCAGGAAAATATGTTGAAATAAATTATTTTGAGGCATTTGATCAATCGTAAAGTATGACTTAAAGTAAAGACATTTGATTGAAAATAAGATATATAATGTTTGAAATCTTCTTTTATACAAATCGAGAGATATTTGAAATAAATCACTTTGAGGGTCATTTGATCAATGAAGTAATGGACAAAAGTAAGCATTTAATTTGAAATCCTCTTCTTATGTAACAAATCAACTAAGAAGAGGTAAATAAATTATTTTAGAGATGTAATCAATACATGTAATGAAAGCGTAAATTTGCATTTAATTT
The DNA here is from genome assembly GCA_021442155.1 of Cymbidium sinense. Classification (NCBI taxonomy): domain Eukaryota; kingdom Viridiplantae; phylum Streptophyta; class Magnoliopsida; order Asparagales; family Orchidaceae; genus Cymbidium; species Cymbidium sinense. The sequence goes on from CM038214.1 coordinate 247,226,913, forward strand.
GTAATCCTTTATGTAATCTTGAAAGACAAAATAAATTATTTTAGGGTCCATTTATCTTATGATCCATATCGTATTTATAATAATGAGGAGGAGAAGACAAATATATTAGATGTCGTATGTCATTTAAAGAGTGGATTAATTAAAATTCATCTCGCGTCTCTTAAATCGTAAGTCATTAAATTTTATTAAGAAGATATGACAAAAATAGTTTATTTTCCTTAAATCCATTCCTCTTTTTTTTTATTAAGGGAAATGATGTGCGTACACGTATAGTAATGCGTGATATGACAAATGACAATTTGGATGAAAATCCTCGTCTGTTATAATGAGACTTATATGTATTGATATAACAATAGATGATAAGAGGAGAAGGCAGAGCTATAAATAAGAGATTTCCTTTCACAAAATCCCTACATTTCCTCTCCTTTTCTCCCTTATACCACAAGTTTAAGTTCTTTCAATCTTGCAAAGGTTAAGTTGTATATGACTTGTAAGTTTCCTTCTATCTGATTTTTTTATTTTAATATCTTCGTGATATGTGTATATGTATGGTAGATATTATTTTACATGTATTTGCTTTATGTTTAAGCATGTCCAACATGTAACATGTCAGTAAGTAGAACTTTAGGATGAAGCAAATAATCATATCATGTAAACTTAATAGGATAACTTGTATGATGTAAAAAATCAATCATGTTCATGTTTAACATAAATAATCATGATCAATTCATATACTCATGTTGCATTTGCCATAAAATAAGATAAACTGCGTGTTATAGAAATTGCGTAAGTATCAACTCGTCACATCTTGCCAAAATGGATAAACTGCATGATATAGAAATTGAAGCATAATCATTCACATTTGAGATAAAAAAAATTTTAACAAATGACTTAAGTATTTCATTTTTCTATCTTTTTTTTTAAATAAATTTGGTGACCTCCGGACGTCATCCCGCATGGGGGCTACTTAGGAGATTAGCTTCAAGAGAAACGTGCATGAGTTAAATAAGAACAATTTATGTGAGAAAACATGTGGATCATATTACAAATTTCTCTGTGTTGGAGAAATATGTATAGATATATCCAAATTTTCCTATCGTGTTGGAGAAACATGTGTGTACTTATATCACATTTTTTCCGTCGTATTGGAGAAACATACAGTACTTTTAAATTTCCATCGTGTTGGAGAAACATGTACATATCACAAATTTTCACTGTCGTGTTGGAGAAACATGCAATCTTATCATGAAGTTTATTAAATGAGCGCACTTATAACATTTTGCATTTGCATGAATATATTTGCTTTTGAAAATGAATCCTTTTTTCACATTTGGAGTCTCATTGTAACAACTAATTATGTCTTAAAGTGGGATAGCCTCTTCCTTTCAATCTTGGATTGCAACATATAAGTAAAAGAAGCATAGAATTTTCATGTATGATTCATATCATATGACACTTTAAATACCTTTTCTCCTTAGATTTCAGCATAAATGGAAAGAAGCATGCCATATATAACCGCAGAAACCTTCAATTTGATTTCAACTTGCATATGACATGATATATATAATTCCCTGGAGGTATCGAGCTAAAAGGGAGAAAAGGGTTTGGTTGGCTTAAAAAAAGGACCGGGTAGGTTCCGCGGTTCAGTTCGGGTTCTTCACATGCGTGTGGACGGAAGAGAGGAAGGAAGAATCGTGATGGGAGAAGAGCCGAGAAGCGGAGAGAAACGAGAGTTCCCCTGAGAGAGTCGTCTGAGGAGGAGTGTTTTGAGAAATGCTGAGGAGAATGAAGGAAATGCAGTGAGAATCGTGTGAGCTTGTGAAAATGAGAGACGAAGAGAGCGAAATCTGAGGAGAAAGCGAGAGCGAAGAAAATATGAGTCAACGTGAGGGAGAAATTGCGAGATTAGGGATAGCGTGTTCCTTTCGACCTTTAGGTTAAAACTTAATCCCATTAGCAAGCGGGTTATTTTTCATTGGTAGCGGCGGCGAGTTAAGGATTAAGGGTTTATTTAGGTTAATTAAGCAGTAATTAAGATAATTAGCCTTTAATCATATAAATTTTCATGAATCCTCTCAATAATAAACCCAACAATGGGTGTCAATCTTAGTATTCGGTGTTGCAACCTAGCGCGATCAATTTGTGATAAGGCGTTGACAACATGTCGTGCGGTCAGTGAAATTAGATTCAAATTATGCGACATCGCGCTCGATCATGTTCGCGCATACTTTGCGAATCGGCCGCGTAGGCGTCGTTTGATAGGTTTTGACGTTTGGCGACAATGCGATCAATTTCTGAGCGAGGTCGTTTAGTCGTCGAGCTTCGACTTCGATATGCGCGTAATTTCATTAAAAGTTACTTTTAATTATTTGATTGGTTCTTAATTGATTCGATATTTTTCAATTAATTAATTTTAATATTTTTGACGCATTATGAGGTGAATTTTCAAATCAATGCGAGTTTGATCGAATCCGATCGCATTTAGGAGGTTTATCCTCTACGTCATTTATTTAATTTCCAATGGCACATAGTTGTAGGTCAACAAATGCCCCCCAACAAACATGGTGCGCATGGAGCGGACGTGTTTGTTGGGCGAATGACCTGCGGATCTCCGAGATTTGCTTGGATGTCACGCTGAAGTTATAATTTCAACAACTTTTAATATTACCTGATCGTTGCCTTTTGATGGAAGTGAGTATAACTCTCAAGTTGGGCAAGCACTTGAATTTCATCGGTTCAGCTACAATAGCTCGTTGAACCGGTATTTGTTGTTATTAGTCCAATGCTTTGTGCTTGATGGACTAGATGAAGGAGATGATTTGACTTGTCATCATCGACTTGTCGAATTTAGAATGTCTTGTCCTTGCTTTTGTGCTTTGGGACTTCGTTGAAGACTTCCTCTAGAGTTTGAAATTTATATTTTCTCCTTTTGTCATTGCTTTTGCGCAACTTGATGGAGTTGATGATTTATTCTTGAGATGAGAACATCTTGGTCCATGCTTTGTGCTGTGACTTATTGAAGATTTCATCTCGAAATTTTAAAATTTGTATTTTCCTCTCGCACGTGCCTTGCGGACTTGATGAAGTTGATGAGATTAGAATATCTTGGTCCCCATGCTTTCTTTGTGACTTATTGAAGATTTCATCTCAAATTTGATTTGTATTTTCCTCTGTCACCTTTGCGCTTGGACTTAATGGAGTTGATGAGATAGAAATGTCTTGGTCGCGTGCTTTGTGCTTTGTGGACTTGTTGAAGATTTCATCTCGAGGATTAGTATCTGTCTCCTTTTATCCCCCTGCCTTGGATTTAATGGAGAAAAATCGAATTATCTTGGAGATTTGTCGAGTCTGAAATTACCTTCGCTTTACGCTTTTGGGCTTGTAGAAGGATAAATGTCCGACCCCAGCTCTGCTTGTGTTGGATCAATGGAAGTTATCGTCACTGCTTTTACATGTAATGGACATCTTGATGACAAAACTCCTTAGTTCGACATTTAGGTTTATACGAACATTGGGATAGCTTCTTCTCCTTTTGCTTGATTGGACTTGAAGAAGAATTTCCTTCGGTCTTTGCTTTTACGCTTTGATAGACTTGAAGGAGTTGATTTCATTTGTATTTGATTCCAAACTTCGGCTTAGTGCCTTCGAGTAAGGATATCTTTGTTTGTTGTAGAATTTTGAGAAATGACCATATAGGGATAATCTCCTGGGTCACTTGAACTCACCAAGTTAGAGATTTGGGGATTTGGATGCTCTTCTCTTTGACTAGCAGTAGGAGGATCCCTTACTACGGACTTTATGGCGTCTTGAGTAAGCGTCTGTGTGGCTTCGGTAGTATTTTGGCGTGTTGAGTCCGACCTTATATACCCACTGGAGTTGTAGACTTGAGCAATTGATGAAGGATTTTATCCTCGGGTTAACGAGATGAGGATCTCTTACTACTGTGGCGTGTTGAGTAAGCGACTATTGGCTTCGATATTTTGTTGAGTCCCTTATACCTTCGAGCCTTTAGATTTGAAGTGGGATGATAAATGTATATCCAACTTGGTTTGTTGAAGTTTGACTTGAAAATTTTCTTCTTTGGTCGATGACTTTTAAATTTGAGCATTTGCATATAATTTTGAATATGCGTGGGGATCTTACTTGCACGATGTCACCAAAGAGAAAGGCCCCTCTTACCGAGAATGCGACACTTTACTATAAAATTTTAAAAAAATGCCCCTGTCTAACGAGAATTTTTATTTTATTTTGGAAATGCATTCTTGTTACTGAGAATTTCCAATGAAAATTTTCATGTGTTTTGAAGATTTTCAAATCACGATTTGCGTCACACTTTTAATATTTCTTTAAATACCGGCCGTTGATTGGGCATTGATCTTTCACCTTTGAAGTCAACGAGCGATAGCTCCCCTTGATATCTTTTCAATAACAAAAGGTCCTTCCCAATTAGGTTCAAATTTTACCGATTCTGCGATGAGGGATGATTGGTCTTCAGAGATCAATTCCCCTTCTGAAAAGCTTCGAGGCGTCTTATGATCGATACTCGGACATCCCTGAACTTTAGATTTTCTTGAGCTTGCTAATTCAAGTTTCCATTATTAGAGAGCATTCTCATCTTGGGTAAGATTTTGTTGAATGGCTACTGGGCGAAGGTAGTTCCCAGTGGTAAAAGCTGCTTGACCAACAGTGCATAGGGGTAGACTTTGTAGGATTCTTGTAAGTGGTGTGTAAGCATGCTTCCACAAGTTTGGTATGCCACTCCCTTTTATTTCTTGTGAGAATTTTTCTAAGCAATTTGATTGGTGTTTTTTATTAAAGGCCTCAGCCAAGCCATTTGCTCTCGGATTATAGATTGACGAATATCGCCAATCAATCTTATCCGTCAATGAAACTTAAAACTTTAGTGCTTTTGAAGGCGTTGATGTTATCAAAATGATTGGGCGTGGTACACCAAATCTATAAACAATATTGTGGGTGAAGAAGTTAGTCACCTGTTAAGCTGTAACTTCTTTGAATGTGAAACTTGACTTGGAGAAATAATCGTGCTTAAGATGAAGCGGTGACCGGTGATGATGATGGATCAATTGGTCCGATTACATCCCGACATTCAAGCGGCCAAGATGAATCTTCTGGTTGGATTCTGGATTTGGAGTGATGAATTATGTTATGGACGACATTCATGGCATCTCTTGGCATGATTGATACAATCTTTTACCATAGGCGATTAAATAATATCCAATTCTTTTAATTTTGAAAGCCATTTTAGGACACGATTGGTGTGCACCACAAAGTCCTTGATGGATTTCAACAATTACTTTGTTATTTCTTATTCCCAAACATCATAGCGTCATCGAAGGATCTACGATACAGAGTATTGCCAACATAAGCATATAGTCGAAGTCTTTTCTCAAGTTGTGCAGCTATCGACTTATTACTTGGTAATTTGCCTTCCTTGAAGTAGTCGACGAAGGGCTATCTCCAGTCTTCCTTCTCTTCTACTGCAAGAATTTCATTGTGTGCTTTTGGCACTTCCCCAGGTTGGAGGCTTTCATGTGGAATAGTTTGAGGCTTGTCTTGTTGACTTTGGAAAGTAATTTGTAAGGAGTGTAGGACATGAAAGCTGTGTTGATTTGGTTATGACCCTCTTCCAGATTTTAAACTTATTGGCTCTAGGACTCAGCGAGTGCACTAATTAGTATGTCATCATCATCCATACGCCATTTCTTTAGCTAATAAGCGGTCTACTTTTCTTATTCCCCAGCTCACGGAGACTCAGTCATAATGACATTTGGAATTTGCTTCATAAACTCGAGAACTTCGTTTGTGATAGTAGGCCAATTCAAGCTTGTTGATTTTGTAAAGGCCCAACACTTGATTGATGTGAGTTGAGAATCGCCATAAATTTGATTACGGACTCCATGGAAAACTTCCTCTAAACCTACCGCGCCATACTACCTTGTTGTTGGTTCGTGGTTGAGTTAATTTATAAGAATATCTCATTACCACCAGGTGTGATCAGATGAGGCGATACCGATTGAGCCTTTGGGAGATTTGAGGGTTGAGTATATTTAATGAAGCTCCAAAATACAATTCCCACATTTGCTGCTTTCTTTTTCATATATGTGCATGATTTGCTCATCAGGAAGATCATCGTTAAGCGATGAATCTGTTGGGATGGGATGAGCAGCAAGAAAATCTGCTAGAATTTGCCCCTTCACCGCTTTTTAGGGAACATATGTAATATCAAATTGTAGCGAAAGGACACCCGTCGCTGCAGCGACACGCGTTGGTCTTGTCATCGAACTTCAGCGGATCGATCCTTGAGATAGAGTAATTTTATGAGATAGCATGTAATGGCGTAGCTTTTGAACAACAAAATTAACGCGCAATGCTTCTCAATTGGAGAATAAGCGTGTTTCCGCTCTATTAGTCTTTTATAATATATCTGAGCATTCTTTCCTTCCTCATTATGCTGCGCCAACAAAGCACCTAGAGATTCTTTCAGTGCTGCTGTGTACAATATGAGAGGCTTTCTTGGGATTGAGGCTGCAAGAATAGGTGGATTCGACATATATCTCTTGATACTATCGAAGGCCTCTTGACATTCTTCGTCCCACTTGAAAGAAGTATCTTTCTTCATTAATTTTGCAAAGTCGACACGCGGATTTGATATAAATCTTCTTGAATGCAAGATGTCCACTGTATGGGCGAGTTGATGAAGGCTCCTTGGAGGAGGCATTTCAACAATCGCTTTGATTTTGTTGGGATCGATTTCAATCCCTCACGGCGCCATATCCGAACTTTCGAAGAGACTCCAAAGGCGCAGAGGATTCATCTTGAGATCATCTTTTGATTCTTTCGCGATCCTTAAATCATCGAGATGATCTTTCGATCTATACTCTTGACAACGAGGTCATCTAGCACTCTACTTTTGATGAATCATCGTCAAGATTATGCGTAACCCTTTGGTATGTAGCTAGCATTCTTCGAAGGCATGGCGTGTAGCAATATATGCCAATTGGTGTCCTGAATGAGATATGTTTCTCATCTTGAGGGCCATTTTGATTTGATTGTAACGATGATCCGTCCATAAATGAGAACATGTCATGGTTTGAAGTGTTATCCACTAGTTCGATCTGAGCGAAAAGTCATCCTTTGGACATGTTTTGTTTAAATCAAGTCGATCTGAATCTGAATCGACCATTCTTCTTCCTACGGGGATGATATAGCTATTATCGGCATATTTTTCTTCTCGAATAAACCGGCTTCAATGAGCTTCTTGGTTTACGCAACCGTTCTTCAACCTCAATCTCATTCGCTAGAGGCTTGCTTGGTAGTGCTACATAGCTTAATTGTAATTTGTGAACATACGAGGATAAGCGGCATTTCAACATATGTCCAAGCAAGCGATCCAATTCACGAGCAAAGTTTTTAATTCTTCCACTTTATCTTGAGTAGAAACAGCGATGAGCGTTGGCGAGGATCCTCCTCGTTCATTAATTTCTTTAAGTTCATCCATAGTAGCCTCCCCCATCTTCAAGCTCTTGGTGTGTCGTACTTCTTCATTATTTGTGAGTAACATTAAGAATGACATTCTCATCTTCATCATCACTCTCAACTTATTCCTGTTATAGCGTATGGTATATTCTTGTGGACCATTGTCTTGGATAAAACCAAGGCCTTTTTAGTGTGTGTTATTTCTCTTACCAATGGTTTGAGAACCTTTTACCACATCATTTCAAGAGCTTAGTCCTTTGCTTACTTTTCTCACTGGACCCCATGCTTACGGTTTGCATCTTTGGAGAGTAATATTTTGGTATCCTTGTGGGCATAGCTTCTTCTTCTTCTTCTTCAGATAACTGCATTACCCAATCAGGATCTTCTTCTTGACACCCCTCGGATTTATAAAACAGGCTTCCTGGCCCGTGTTTTCCAGGGAGAGGAGGTACATAGAAGGTCACCAGTTCCTCGACTTTGTGAGTTTCTCGAGGGGTGATTTCTTTAAAATGTTGGGGAGGAGCGAGGTACTGAGTGTAGTCTCTGGCGATGGATCTATGATTATTTTAAAGTAGGTGCATTGCATCTTACCTTCAAAAGCGATTCACTCATGTCAAATTTTTCCTCAATCAATGTTTTCGAAGATTCATGGACCTTTGGATTTGAAAGGAACATTCATCTTCTTCTTGAGATCCCTAGATGAGGGAGTGTTATTGATTTTAAACTTGTTTTTTATATCCCAGGATATTTGGAACAATCTCATTTCCTTTATTCATTTTAACTTCTCCCTTCTTCTTACTTGTTCTTTTATGGGTTTTGAAGTAGATCACGTATTTGTTAGTTGTTTTGTTAACTTTGATTGAGGAAAATAAGCGGCATCTTGATATATCTTCATTTCATGCCAAAAGGTTGCATGTCACCTGATTTGGCATTCTTCTCCATCCTTTGTATATTTCATACATTGATGCAATGTAGATGGACAATGCCATACTTATGAAGCCATGAGCCAGAAGAGCTCACGAATGAAGTATGTCGATCACATGGTGAAACGTGTGGAGGTCTCCAAATTTAAGAGGGGATGAATGACCAGATAGTTTTTGTCCCTTCTCATTGAAACTTGAACCATGACTTTATCTCGTCCGGATGTTGTACATCTAGAGATAATCAGAGTTCTCGTTCATAAGATTCAGGAGGAACCGGATCAATTAAGATCCGGTATTATAATTTCATCACTTTCATTTGTAACATCTGAGGAGCGATTGTGCTCTGCGATTATTAGATCATCTTACGAAAAATGTGGCGGTTGGAGGCTTGAACATGAGGTCTCAGTTAGATGGCGTTGACAAAATATGCTTGAACTTTCGGCTCTTTGAGAGCTTCAATTAAGGTGTTACGGAGATCTTGACGACATTAGAAGTGCTTATATACAAACTAATGAAATTTTCCTTAGATGGGATAGAATATTGTAGTCGATCCCTTTTGATGAAGGCTTCTTATTTGAATCCTTAGGGATAACTTTTCATTGATTTCAATTTCTTTTCCTTTATCCTATTCATTGGCTCTTTTCTGTTGGGATGGTAGCACTCGACCACTTCTCAAGCTGTGCCTACTTCATTTTGCATCGAATCTTGGATGACTTCGATTCTCGACATCAGCTTCGTCAATGATAAAGAGATTGATCTTGCCTTTACATTTTTTATGTTGATATGGTGAGCTCGATTCATCTTCATTTGGAAAAATAAAGTTCTTGTTTATCGACTTCATGCATCATCAAGCAAGACTTCGGTAGGAAGTTCTTGACTTCTTCCTTCTTCGTTGATCGAAGATTTGTAATAAATTTTACAAGCGTGATAGGTCGTCTTTTGATTGTATAATCTTCCATATTATTGATGATCCTTTTTTTACGTTCGACCATCGTAGTAGTAACATTTTGTCTTCTTATTCTTCTTTTATTTAATTTATTTTTTTCATTTGGCGGGTTTCTTAGCCTTCCTTGCGGTATTTGGCTAGGTCTTTCATGAGAGATGAGCCTTCCCATAACTTAGGTTTTGTCTCAACTCAAGTCTGGCTCAGTGGTGATTTCCAGAATACACAGAGCTTCCAATTGCAACATTTTTTATCTTTTTAGAGGCGACTGCCATCCTTCATCATCGACCCTTCTCTTTGCCTTTATCATTGCTTTGGAGATGAGGTGATTACTTTTGTGGATTCTTTCTTGGACATACTGTCAGATAATGTGAATTCTCCATTTTATATTTAAGCTCTGTCAATCTTTGAATATGTAGCAATCTTCAATGATGGTGAGCACCCGATGATATAGTAATTAGGATTATCGCTTGTCCGACCTCTTGGTCTTTTACACTCTTGGTAGTTGGAGACCTACTTTGAGTGCATGTTTAAACAATTTAGCCACACTTTCCTCTTAAAGAATACTCTTTGTTCAACTTTTCTTTTTAGGGTTGGGGCCATTGAGTCATTAAGCTCCTTTTTTGTTTTGCTTCGCCTTCAGCGGCGACCTCGAGGTATCATTACCTCAAGTATGAGCTTGGGTTGTGGGCGGATTGAATCTTTTTCTTGATAAGCAGGTAGCCTTTCTTTGTCACGTTATAAGCTTGCTTACGTATCCTTCTTGAATGAGGTGAAATGTGTTTCACCTTTCTTTAGTCTGGAGCTTTGCTCTTTTAGATTTATCTTGGTGGTATCGAGCGGATAAATTTAATTTCTCAAATTTAGCCACCCTATCAGTAGCTCTTGAAATGTGGTAATTGAAGCAAAAGATACATCTTATCATCGATGTTGCCCATCGATAGTTGGATCGCGTGCTCTTCTTGTTGTTCACATTTCATACTCATATTTCCGCGTGTGATATATCGGGTCCGATTTCTTTCTTCCTCTTCTGGCGAGATCGACAATTGTTGTCTTTTTATTGCGTATTGTGAACCTTTTAACGAACATATTTTAAGTTCGGAAAACTCTTGGGTCATTTGATAACTCGACATACCATTGAGCGGTCAGTTAGAATCTTGATGAATTGTGAATAATAATGCATCATTGCGTATTTACCGCGGGGCGCTTTGGCGATTGTTGCTTGGGATTACCATTTCGTCGAATAGATTGAACTTTGGCATTGAATATCCTTTGGGTATGGAATTTGATCATATTGTGGGATATAGGCGACCTTTGCTCACCAATTTTACACTTGGTATAACGATTTTGATCTTCTCATTCAGATAATATCAAGTTGAGAGGCATCGTGGCTTGAGATATAGTTTGTATATTAGAAGCTTCTTCATTTATTTCAATCCTGGGCTCAATTTGGACCCTTGAAGCATGTGAGATCAATTTATTGGAGGATTGTCATGGGCATTCTTAGAGGCTTGATGATTATTTGGGGGGCAGTGTTGGACGCGATATTTCTGCATTACGCATGCGTCATTCTGATCATCATCATTTCATCATTTTATATTCAGTGCGATTTCTTTATCTTTGGCTTTCATCGGCGAATTTGTCTCTGCACTTAAGTGGTAGTATCGGAAGGTGGGATTTTCTTCCTTCTTCTTCTTCTTATTGTTCCTCTTCACGAAGACTTCGGAGGATGCTTCCTCTATTTGAACATTTATTATTCTTTGGTTGAGGGAGTCTTGTTGTCTGCTATGTTGGTATTGGCATACCAGATGACGACTTGTTGCAATATATCTTATCTTGATCGTTGCATCCTCTTCTTCCCTCTTCACGAATTTCGATCGGCGTCTCCGATGGACTTAGATTCCAGTGTGGAATCGAGACTTCTTCGATTAGGGCTTGATCGAAGTTAACCTCCTCTTGATGGGATGAGTTGATTGATGCGGATCCACGGAGGATTCTCCAAGGTGTCTGTCGATATTTTATCATTGGGGCCCTCTTTTTAGGCTCCCATCGTTGATATATTTGAGTTGGATCTCATTCAGGATGTCCATGTTTCTTTCTTTCTAGCAATTTCTTTTTGAGGCTGGCCTCCATATATCTGCCCTTTCCACAGGGACCTTTGTGGTTGATTCTGAACCGCGGTCCAAGTGTCACACCGATGCTCACCGTGTGGGACATGGATCGGTTGGCGTCCATTTGAGTTCGGGATGAGGTCTCCTTGGAGGCGATCTAGCATCCGATAACGGGACCTTGGTATTTTCTTTTCATCGATTCTCTTGGCAACTTGGAGAACGTCATCGTGTAGATATAGTTTTTCCCTGAGGAGGCTGGAACTCGATTCTTGGTCAGAAGGGTTGTTTGACAGTAGAGGCATTGTTTAACCACTTAAGGTTATCAAAGATTTTGGATATGAACTTTCTTTGGTTGAGTGGTGTGCGGTGGTGCAGTGTAATGACGATTTCTCTTCTTTTCTTCTTTTAAGCTTGCCAGATGAAGAAGCTTGACATCGTACCTCCCGGAAGGGTTGGTGGCGGGGATTGCGTTGTCGGGACTAAAGAGGCAGTCAGCGATGTAACCCTCTTCATGATTGGTGTCTCCGGCGACCAAACCTCAGGCGATTGTTTCTTTTGAAGTGACCCCCTGATGGGTGATTCAGCACCTTTTTTAGAGATTCTTGCACATGGCGTGCATGAGTTTGCCAAGTTGAGGCCTAGCTTCATTCGTTGATTGGGAAGTCAATATACCAAAGCGGATGGTAGCCGGTCTTCGGCATTGATGATGGCGTTGGCAAGCGGATGTTGGCATGTAAAGTAATAATGGCGTATTATGGAGTGCCATTCACGGAGTTTAAAGGTAAAATTAGCAATTAAAATAAGCTGTATCACCTTACTTCCAAAATATGGATATGATAAGATAAAACATACTAAGCATGCACTAAATAAAATCTCAAATGACTTAAGACTTTATTTAGAAAACTTTAAGTTTTTTTAACTTATCATTTCCATTTCATTCATTCTTATTTCATTCATTTTTTTTTACACTTGATTATAACTTAGATTTGACGTAATATGGAAGAGAAACTATCCCAGTAGTTCAGAAATTTGTGGGATCAGAAAATTACCATAGACCTCTTTTGGAAAAGAAAGAGTTGTTTAAGTGTCGGTGATAATTTGAAGCGAGATGAATAGTAGATAAGACTACGGATTTCGTTCTCATTTGGTGAGAACTTTTATATCAGTTCGGGTTTCTATGCAAGCCCTATAGTTAATTACCTTCTTGAGAGAGCACTTTCGATTAAGGTTAGTGATCATCGTTAAGAAACGAGTATATAATTGCGGTGAGTGGAGTTTAGAACTTATGAAATTTATTATTTTAATTTAAAACTTTTGTGGGGAACGATGATGCGTCCGATCCATTTAGTCATCCGCGTGGTCCACGGTCACTTAGTCGAGGAGGAGGTACGACGGCCAGAAGGATCCTTGTCACACATGGGTTCGTCGTCAAGGTGTCCACAGGGTGGAGTTTGTCAGGGGACAAATATAAGTCAACCTTAGCTAACATGGGCTTTTTTCCAAAATACATTCTACATTTCGACTCAGCAAAAGCAGCGTGGCCAAGTAATTTAGTGGTGCCATGCTCGAACCACGGTCAGAGGGCTCAGTCACCTACATTTATGTGGTGCCATATGTATGTAATCAGCAGACAGAGGACACAGACGCTATGAGCTTTAGGAATATTTGAGTGTGAATATAGTTATGTATTTAATTTGACATTGTTCTTTGTGAGCAAAAGTTTTCTTAATTTGTCACCCGAAGACAAAATTGCGGAGGGTGGATTGATTTTTTTTAGTTTTAATTTAAATAATTAATTTCATTTTATTTATATTTTGTTATTTTCTTTGAATTTTGATCATTTTATGATTGATTTAGATTTGAATATATGATCATTTATCATTGAAATTTTAATTATAATTACCCTTCGATCGTAGTTAATATCAATTGATAGGCCTATCTACTGTGCGGTTTTACAGAGGATCAGTGCTTATTATCTCGAAGTATAATCCTTCAAAACCTTGTCTCAGCGAACATAGAGGATCGGGTTTGGGACTTTTCTTCTTGAGGGTTTGAATTTTAGAAGCTATGTTAGTTGATTCATATCTTGTATTACATGATAGAATTAGCTTCTCAGATATTATTAATTTGAAATTCTTATAATATCACATTTTAGGTTTTGTTAACGGGACGGTCAGAAACCGGGATGTATAGCATCTGTTCTTTTGTATTTAACATGATGATTACTTATCTGACAAGTATCATTGTTTAAAATTTGTATGAGCGTGTAAATGTCGAGTTGAAATGTAAGGTGTCAATTTGATGTTTCTTATTTTTAATATCTAACTGACATTTCCGGTGGACATTAAACATACACATATCATTCTTTTGATGTCAAGTTTTAAGGTGTCAAGTTGAGATTTGCAAATTTTGACATTTTGAGTTAACCTGACTATCTCAAGACCAAACGGAAAATATATATTTTTGTTTATTTATTCAGATTTGGATCACTTCTTTTAGATTTAAATGTTTTTTGGGCCAAAAATGAAGTGAAATCTAAAATGTATATAATTATTGATTGAATATATACACTTCATTTGGAAAAAATTTTTTATGCCACCAATCAAGAAAAGATAAATAAATTATTTTGGTGACATTGATCAATCAGAAGTAATCTAAAAAAGCAGATTTGATTGAAAGATATATAATGTTTTAAAATTTACTTTATGCCACAAATCAATAAAATATATTAAATTATTTTGAGCCATTTGATCAATCAGAGAATTAAAATAATTTAGGATTTGATTGATAAGATATGATAATGTTTGCCAAAATCCCTTTTATGTCAAATACAAAAATATAAATTATTTTGAAATTTGGCCTTGATCAATCATGAAGTGGATCTAAAATACTTGTATTTGATTGAAAATAAGATATAATGTTTAAAAATCCCTTTATGCACAAATCGAGGAAAAATATATTGAAATAAATTATTTTGGAGGCCATTTGATCAATCAATGAAATAATGGACCTAAAAGATTTAGATTGAAATAAGATACATAATGGCAAAATCTCCTTATTAAATCAACAAGGATATGATGAAATAAATCACTTTGAGGCCCATTTAATCAACTATAAGAATTAATTAAAGAGATGAAAGATTTAATTTTAAATCCTTTCCATGTAATAAATCATGAAAAGAAAAGAAAATAAATTATTTTAGAGCCATGAATCAACTACAATGAATAAAGTCTACATAAAGATTTAATTAAATCCTTTCTTATGAATAAATCAATAAAAAAGGCTAAAATAAATTATTTTAGAGGTCCATTATACTATGATCCATATTTCATATTCTTAATAATGGAGGAGAAGATAAAATATAAGTAGATGATATGTATTTAAGAGACATTAATTAAAATTCACTCCTTCATGCAAGTTCATGACAAAAAGCACAAGTACCCATTAAATTTTATAGAATATATGCCAAAAAGAGTTTATTTTTCCCTTTAAATCCATCTCTTTACGACATGGGGTGAGAAGATAAAGATGCCACATGTGCATGTGATATGACAAATAACATGAATTTGGATGAAAACCCTCTGCAACTTATGACAAAGACACTATGTGTCAAATAAGATAACATATGATGAGATAGAGAAGTTTATATAAAGATGATTTCACAAAATCCCTACATTTCCTACTTTCTTTATACCACAAGTTTAAGTTCTTCTCTTGCAAGTAGACAGCCACATGTATGTATTTCTTTCTATCTTTTTTGATATTTTCACGATACGTATCAGCATGTACGACCAAAATGTACCGCCGTATGCTATTCATGTTTAACATAAAGCATTGATCATATACTCATGGCATTTGTATAATAGATAAATTGCATGTTATAAAAAATCAAGATCGATCAACCTCACATTTTCCACAAAATAGATACTGCGATATAAAAATTAAGATAAGATTCATTTGAGATAAAGAAAATTTTAACAACACGACAATTAAGATTTCATCCCTTTCTTTCTATCTTCTTTTTTTTAAATAAATTTCAGGACGTCATCCCCGATGTCTACCTGAGTAGATTCACCACGCAAAAGGCATGGTACGTCGTGAGACACCTACGAAAATTGTTTACCACGCCAAGAAAGTGCATGCAAGATGTAAAGATAACAAATTTCCCTACCATGTTGGAGAACATGTGGTACTTATATCACAAATTCTCTACCATGTTGGAGAAACATGTGTACTTATATCACATTTTCATGGAGAGAATATATATACGCGATTTATAAGACAAATTTCGTGTCAGTAAACAATGCACGATTTATCACAAGTTTTCCGCCATGAGAAAAACGCTTCATCATAGTTATCTTCGCCACATTGGAGAAATGAGAATGGGCACTTATAGCACAAATTTAAGCCTGCATTTGCATGAATATATTTGCTTTTGAAAATGAATCCTTTTTCACATTTGAGTCTCATCAGAATAACTTATGTGCTAAAGTGGATACCTTCCTTTCAATCTTGGATTGCAACATATAAGTAAAAGAAGCATAATTTTCATGTAACCTATGATTCATATCATATGACACTAAATTTTTTCTCCTTTCGATTTCAGCATAAATGGAAAGAAGCATGCCATATATAACCGTACAATACTTGAAACCTTCTTTTCAATTTCAGATTTCAACTTGCATATGAAAGAGACATGATATATATAATTCCCTGGAGGTATCGAACGCTAAGAAAAAGGGTTTTCTGGCTTTAAGCAAAGTGGACCTGCTTAGGTTCACTGCCCGTTCGGTTCTTTCACTCGTGATCGGAAGAGAGAGAGGAAGGAAGAATCGTGAGGGAGAAGAGCCGAGAGCAGAGAACGAGAGAGTTCCTTATGAGAGAGTCATGAGAGGAGTGTTTCAAAGAGAGAAGTCAGGAGAACTAAGGAGCAATGAGGGAATCGAGCTTCAACAGAGAGCAGAACGAGAGAGAGGGAGAATTCTGAGGAGAAGAAGAGCGTGAGCTTAAATGAGGTCAACGTGAGGAGAAATCAGAGATTGGATAGCTGTTCCTTTCGCCTTTTAGGTTGACACTTAATCCCATCCAAATGAGCGCGGGTTATTTCTCATCGGGTCGAAGCGCGAGGGTTAGTAAGGATTAAGGGTTTATTTAGGTTAATTAGTAATTAAGATAATTAGCCCTTAATCATATAAATTTTCTGAATCCTCCCAATAATAAACCCTAACAATACTGTCAATCTTGTGATTCTGAACGAACGGCCATCAATTTGTGACGGAGGTGGACAACATCGCATGCCAAGTGAAATTAGATTCAAATTGTGCCACGCCAATGCTCGGTGAAAGATATTTGTTGAATCGACCGAAGCGCCGTTTGATGGGTTTCAACGCGCCACAAGTGCGATAAATCTGAACGGAGGTCGTTTAGACGTCGTCAGGCTTCGACTCGAGACGCGTAATTTTATTAAAAGTTACTTTAATTATTTGATTGGTTCTTAATTGATTGATATTTTCCAATTAATTAATTTTAATATTTTGACGCATTATGAGGCAAATTTTCAAATCACGCGAAGTTGATCGAATCCGATGGAGGTTTATCACGCCATTTATTTAATTTCCAAGACATAGAGGCCAACAATATCTTACACTCCAAGAAGTAAATCAAATAATAAAGACTAACATTTTATTTGGGTCTATTGTAGCTAACTATAAAAATAGATATAAAATATAAAATTATTGCATGAAAAATAGATTCTTCAAAAGTTAATGTGGATATTAAAATTTTTTTTCTTCTAAAAAAAAATGAACGATAATTTTCTTACAACCACCACATTTTATAGATCTAGTTATAAAAAGCCTCAAGAAAGTTATAGCAAACAAAAGCGAGACAGATTTCTATGAAAAGGCCGCCCCAAAAAGACTCTAAAACTCAAAAGATTCATTTAGGACGAGGCAACATGAGCATTTGAATTATGAAAAAAAATTTGCTTTTTTTCCCTCCAAAATATACTACACTTTGGGTCCATTTGAATGTGATGGACCACAAATTTTCAACTTTTATCTTGGCAACATTATCTAAACATCTTGTATTTCGATCTCTACTGGATTCGGATTCATTTCAATTTCCATGAGAGGTTAAGTCACAAAATCCCGGCCATCCAATCAATTTTGTATGGCTGCAATTTTGTTTCTTTCAAAATGATCGACATTGATAAAACCAAATAGAATAAATCCCAGTCCTCCAAAGTAGATAGGATGTCTGATATTTGTAACTTTATCTCTTCATCTATCATGAGAACTGGAAAAGATTTCAATCCATAAATAAAAGCAGTCTGTTGAGTTAATTATTCACAAACTAAAAAATAATAAAAGAAATTTAACCAAATAAATAAATGAATTCATTTATCTCATAGATAAAAAAAAAGAGCGGCGCTTTACCAGGAACAAGACCTTTCCTTTGCAGTAAGAAAAACAAGCATAGTTTTCAGATTACAGCTCTTCTCTACATTCAACAAAACTTATGAAGGGCAAAAAATTTCACTTAGCACAGTTGAATCTTTTGTCGTGAACATGAAAAAAAAGGAGATAGGGATATGCGCCAAAAGAGGGGAAAACAACCAAAACTAAAAAAATAATTATCATTGAAAAAAAAAACAAAACAAAATTAAGCATCAATCAAAGGAACCCACAGGAGGGCCCAAAAAACATAAAGATAAAGTCTTTCACAGTGCCTAATTAACCAATCATTATCATAGTCAGGTTTTAAAAGTCAGTTTAGCTCAAAAAAACTCTTGCAAAATTGATAAATAGTTTGTTCCATATTATTCTCTACTGATTCTAATAAGACTAATATTGAATTATTGAATTATACAGCACAAGAAATACTAATTTATTACCCCCCCTAAAAAAAAGAAGAAAACGTGTGCTGAAGTCACCAAAATTCTCTCAATCACATCAGTACTCACAGTAACCATCACAGATAGATTCAACTTAAAACCAAAAACAGAAAAAAATAACACAAAGTTACCGATTAATCAAACTAGGGTTATAAGTTCTGAAATTACCTCGAACACCGACCGTGATCGACGAGTTATTATTCCAAACTGGCGCCCCAGAGTTGGTAGTCCAGAAGGTCGAGTTGAACGCGCTCGACGGGCGAAACTGCCATGAATTCCATTCAAGCAATCAATTAGTTCAGATTCACAGAACCCTAAAGAACGAATCAGGTAACATAAAACCACGGAAAGGGACGAAGAAAGAAACGATTAAACTGAATAATCGATCCATGGACTCAAAAATCTCATCTTTTTCATTCCATTGGAAGGGAAAACCGGAAAGAGATTACCTTGTAAGGATCCATGGCGATAAAAATGGATGATTTAGAGTAAGACACGCAAATGAGCTTAATGGGAATGCGAGTGAATCACGGATTTCTGAACAGATGAGAGACTATAAGAGGGAGGGAGAGAAGAGTTGGAGTTGGGCATAGGTAGTTTCTATGGGCGGGTAGGGCCCACTGCCCGTTTAAATGTGACAAAAATTTTATGTGATAAATCATTAAATTTTTTGTTTATGATAAATCTTAAAATTAATCGATTTATTTTGAACAAAATATAATATAAATTTTAATTATATAAATATACATAATATATATCTAAAAATCTTATTATTTTTTATTATAATTAATATGAAATAAAAGTAATTTATATATAACAAAAATAAAATAAAGTTCACCTTAATCGTGAGGCTAGTGATTATATGTTTTGAGTCTAATTATAAGATAGTATATTTGTGATTAAATTTATTTAAAATAAATAAATAATATAATAAAAAATAATTATATATTAATAGAATTATGTATTTAAACTAAAAATAATAATAACAATTTATTTATTTTAAGTTGCTATGATTAAAATAATAATATTTATTTATTTAAACTAAAGTACTAATATTTATTTATTTATTTAATCTCCTGTGTTTCTTATCCTTTTATTTGCTTTTCTAAACGGCACGGAGATCGTAGGAAATAGAAATGACAAGCTAAAATGACGCGGCGGCGTCTCAACCGTACACGTCTTCTCCCCAAAAAAAAATTCAATTTGAACGGCTCACGGGTAAGCGATTGGCCCCAAACTACGAGCGAAATGGGCCATAATAATACTTGCGGCCCTCATTTCTTGGGATTATAAGCGGCCCGACAAAATTCGAATGGTTGATTAATCTGCACCGTCCAATGTCTTCATCTGTGGACCATAAAATAAGGAGTGGCTATGGCTAATAAATATTATATGTTGGAGATATTCACCTCCACCCAAACTACATCAGCCGAAGATAAATGTAAGATTCAAGGTCATATATTTCAGCCAGAATATATATATATATATATATATATATATATATATATATATATATATATATATATATATATATTATTATTATTTTAATTATTGATTATAAAATGATTTATAGTTGAATCTTGTGTACAATATAGAAAAAACATTTTTTTTAATAGAGAGAACTTATCTTTTATTCAGATGACATAATGAATAATAAAAAAAGTGACAATTATACCTTCAAATTATATTTTCTATGATGGCCTTATAATATTTTACATTATCTTTTCAATAAAAATGTTATAGTGCATTGTACAAACAACCTCAAAATAAAATCACGATTACATAAAAAGATTTTAACTAAAATTAAAATAAAATTATTACAGAAGAAACTACTCTCTAAAAAATTACGATAAAGTCTATATTTTTTATTGGTGGAGATTATATATATTTTAATTTTAAAAAAAATCAAATCATAACTTTCTTGCCGTCATGAGAGCCGGATCACATTGAAAAATGCTACATTTTGGTGACAAATTCTTCAAAACATAATTTGTGGCTGCAAAAGCGCAAAATCATTGAGAATGCAAAGGAGCCTTAGGCTTCGTTTGGCTAGACTTTTTAGATGCGTTTAGATTCTCAGATCGTGAAAAGGTGTTTAATTTTACTGTTTGAATAGAGAGCTTTATTAAACTGCGTTTTTCCAAAACTTCATTTAGTCTTGTGCAAACAACACTTTTATTCTATCGTTTAGGAAAAGGAATGTCAGTAAATAACTCTTTAGTAAACGTTGTGATTTATTTGTATTATAGAGTGAATTTGATCATTTTATAATATTATTTTTAAATCTGATTCAAAAGAAAGGGATTACTCTTGAAAAGCAATATATATCCAAATAATAAACTTAAGCTTTTCAGCTCGTAAAGAAGAACGAAAGTTTTCCTAAAACACTTATCAATCAATTTTTTTGGAAGCCAATATCTAAGCCAAACGAAGCCTTAATCTAACATAATGTCCTAAAATCTCTCTTTCACTTCTCCTTAATCTATCATCCTAATAGATATGCCTATGGACATACGTTTCAATGGCACAAAATATTTCACAGCTCAATATTTATGACATAAATTACTCACTCACTGATCAAAGCATAGTGTTTATGCACAGATTTTACTATCAAAATAACATAAGTCAACTATAAAATTTATGTCATAAGTTTGTGATGAAATATACAATCTTCATAAAATTTGCTCAGTTTTTCTCATGAGCTGCAGCAAAGACTTAGCTTTCCTCTGAGCTCTCTGAGTTCCACTTTCTGCAACTTTACATAGATGCTCATACACACCAAACTGAAGCGAAACCAACATAAGTGATGGGTTGTGGGTACAAAGCTCAAGAAGAACAGATAACGCGCATTCTTTAGTCTTAGGTGCTCCATCTCTGACATAACCAACAAGTTTTTCAATGAAGGAGAGCTCTCCAATTTCAGCTCGCCCATCAGAATTTGCTGAGAGGAGCAGAAGAATGGAGAGAGCTTCATCAGTCATGCCTAACTGCTCGTCATCAAGCACTTGAATCAAAGGTTTCACAATACCAGTATCTATGGCTCTCGTCTTGTTCTTCGAGTTCAAACACAGATTGAAGAGAGCAATGGTGGCATCTTTTTTACCTGCGAGTGTTCCATTCTGCAAGAGATCTATTAATGGCGGGATGCCATTCAAATCCCCGATCAGAACCTTGTTCTCATCGATCATGGACAGGCTGAAGAGGGCGGCGGCCGAGTTCGCTTGAGCCTCCACGGTGCCTTCTTTAAGAACTCCGATGATGGGAGGGATGGCTCCTGCTTCAGTTATAAGCTGCTTGTTTGCTTCATCAATGGATAAGTTCAGTAAAGCGGTCACAGTATTCTCCTGAATCTTTGAATCAGGGTAGGAAAGGAGACTGACGAGGGAGGGGACTCCTCCATTCTTAGCAATTAATATTCGGGTCTCAGGATTCTCCTTCGAAAGCATTCGAATTCTCTTAACAGCTCTTCGCTGCGCATCGAGATGTAAGGAGGAGAGATCTTGAACCAGACTTTGGATTTCCTCATCGTAGTCCTGAGGATTTGAATTGGGCAATGGATCCTTCTTCATCAACTCGACTTTGTTCTTCACACACCATTGAGAGATCAAATTGCGAAGGCTGCCGTGTTTTCAGATGCCCCGCAGCCAACCACTTCTGTATGCTTAATCTCTCATATGTCTTCGTTAAAAACCAAAAACCAAAAATAAAAAAATCATAAGAATGAACATAGAATGACAAGATTAGGGATCAGCAGCATCAGAACTGACTCAAAATTGATGACTTGAACTCGATCTGAATATTATATGTATTGAAAACTTTGACTTGAATACGACCTGATTGACTTATTTAGACATACATTTCAGATTATATTCACATCAAAATAGAGTCAAATTCGAATCAATCTTAGATTGGCATATCAAAATTAAGTAAAATTCAAATTGATTGGTGTCAATTTCAGGTTGGCAAGTTAAACCGAACACGACCTAAAAATTTATACGAGTTAGATATTTTGACCTGAACTTAACACAAAAATTAATCAGGTCAATCCGAAATTGATTCTTTCAAGTTGAGTTCATATTGAATTGTTAAGTTGGATCAATTATTAATACTCCTAAAAAATCAATAGCATGATTTTAAAGTGTACCTGCCCAGTCGCAACGATAACAGGATCAGTCATTATCTCCAGAGATATTGGACAAAGGAATTCATGTGGAATCATCAAGGAAGGGCATTTCTCAAGATATTTGGGTAAAATCACTACATTTAACCCATCGCCATCATCAATACCAGCATTTTGTTTGAATCTTCTCAGAAGACGTAGGATTTGCTGTGTGGACTCCATATTTTGCCCACACCTGTCGTTTATAAGCATTTTAATGGCCATTGTTTCAGCTCCCAAGTCTGTGAGTGTGTGAAGCTCTAATTTCTTAGCAAGCCTTTCTAGTATGCAACTGTCAGCGTTCCGATCTTCTTCCTTCTGCGATAAGACAACCATCAGATCCATGGCAAGCTCCATGTCTTGAGTATCCGTCCTCCTCTTAGCCCTCTTAAGTTGAGAGCACATTAGGTCAACCTGAAAACCAGAGAAGTAAACTGCTGTTCTGATCTGTAGCAGGTTCTATGCAGAAGGAATATAAGCAGTGAAATTGTGTTAAGTGATCTATAGCATGCCATAGCACACTGTTCTTATGCATTTATAGATCTAATACCTAAAATTTGATATTTATAAAAAAAATATTTTTCCTATTATTAAAAATGTGTATTTTACTTTAAAAAAATAATGATGATGCTATTTTTATATAATAATAAAGATTTTGCTGCAATCATGTAAATGTGAAAATTTATATATTAAATATATAAATATAGAAAAATTATGAGTTATATATATATATATATATATATATATATATATATATATGTAAATGCCCCATGATTTTTTAATATTAGAGGACTATATATGATTTAATATTTCTTAATTTATTTCAAGAAATACAGTTAACCCTCTATATTTATCATTGCCAGCATAAACTAGAAAATTGCTTTGTGTATTAGAACAGAATAAATCAATTTAAACTTGTACGAGACATAGGATTACAATGAAAAGTGCAAATGCTTACAATATAGTTAAATAAGGGCAAAAAAATAATCAAATCCTATCATGTGCAAAATACATTCAAAATTGAAGTTGCAAAGAGAAAGAAATAATTTGTATGGACTCAAATGTATTTTTTTCAATAATTTTTTAGAAGAAAACTGTGTTAAAATCCTTAGCATAATTGTTAATTTTAGAAGCATCTGATCATTTTTTTTTGGAATACTTTGTTTTTTATTTTTTTCTAAATATGCATGCTTTTATTTTAAGTTATGAACTATAGCTCTTTACACAACTTTATATTATTTTTCATTTAGACATTATGATTTGACTATTTTTTAACCAAGTTAGTTTAAAATCTAATCAATCGATATAAATTATTACGATATATTAAGATTAAAACAACTACATATGTTACAAACTTACACCATAATGATTAATACATACCCTCAAGATTATAAAATATTGATCATCTAGAATGTGTATAATGTAGAAAATTGGAAAAAGTTTTATATGGATTAAAATAAGATCTTAAAGTATATTATGAAAAATTAAGGTGACTACAAGTTATTATGTAGAAGCCTGATTGTGTCAATCAATCAGAGATTATTGTCGACTCACAATCTTCAATTTCGCAATCGAGCTTGATAGTGAGCTTGTTGAAGTGTGCAAGGGGGCAATGCACCCCCAATATATATTTTTTTGTATAGTGTATCTACATTATGGCATGGAAGTCTTAGCTTAAGAGACAGATAATACAGTGTCTTAGCACCAGGAGGATAGCGTCATGGTGCTAGGATCTGTAGGTTTGCACCAAAAAGACAAAGAAGACAAGCGTCTTCTCGCTGCAGGCGGTAGTGTAGCATAAGGACTTGATCACTTATTACACAAGACAAAGATATCAGCGCCTTGGCTACAACAACGTCACGACACTAGAACTCATGTAGAAGAGACTGAAAGACAACGCCTAAGTGCCAGAGTCGCATCGCCACAGCGCTACGAAATGATAGAGTTCGTATTTAGACAATTTTTTGCAATTTTTCAGAACGTTTTGTAACTTTTCTCCATTCTTTTATGTGTGTACATGGAGATTATGAGCCATAAAGTGAGAGAAGTGTGGAGAGATTTGAGTGAAGTATAATTTATATTATTCTTCTTATTTTTATTATAGTGGATTTCTTAGTGTGATGTGGCTCCGTAGTTTTTTCCCATTCTCAATTTCTCTAATGTTTTTTGTGATCTTGTGGTTTGTTCACTTCTATTCAAGTTTTGCTTCAGAACTCTCAAATCTATTTTCATGATCTCATCTCCCAATACTAGATTCTATACAATAATATTTAAGGTGTATGCTAGAAAAAAGATAGTCTGTTAGGATTAGTCCAACTCAGAAACCTCAAGCAGACCACTATTGTATTAAGTTGATTCAGGTGTATGTCAGGATTAGGATAATCTGATAGGATCAGCTCAAATTAGAGACGTAAAGTAAATACTTCTATATTAAGTGCATGTTTCAATCCTGAACAAAAGATTAGATTAGAATACACTCAATTTTATAAGCCACAAATAACTTAAAACTACAATTTAAAATTACAATTAAAAAGCACCACATGCGCAGCAACTATTCAAATTGTCCATAATAGAGGCTAATTCTGAAATCTCCCCAACTGTAGATGATCCACTCCTTCCTAATAGTTTCCATAAGGTTGGCTGCCTTTTCTAGTGGAACAACCTCTCCTTGAATCAGTCACAGTTTACAATTATATAATTCAACAGTATTATATTCAAACCTAATGCAGTAAATAATGAAAAAGGTAATTGAAGGCCAAGAGAAAACATAACAAATACCTGCTCCTTAGCTTCATCTGAAATACAAAGTCCTTCATACGGCATGCCTTCCACCGCTTGAGTCAACTTCTCATTAACAAAGTGAAATCTATTCATAACTGCTTCGCTTTCCAACGCCTAATGAGGGAAATCGTCCAAAACACAAGGTTTTAGCAGCAAATCGACCAATTCAACACACCAATTTTTTCACAAAATTTTTTAAAAAGTTACCAAATAGATCTTGCTTCCATCATGGCAGCATCTGAGAAGCTTCTTGGCGGCGGTGAACGCCGTCCGGAGACTGTAGAGCTTGGCGCGAAGCTCATCCGGCACAGGATCTCCAAATCACGGATCTCCTCGAGCAATGGCACGACGAGCTTCATCCGGCGGATGAGGTTATAGCACTCTTTCCTCTGCGTGCGGCGGTAGTCGGGAAAGGACCGCACCGTCTCGACAATTTCGAGGAGCTCAAGGACGAGGTCGTCGACGTCCACCTCACTCTCTCGCTCCCCTCCTCCGCCGCTACCATCATTGGCGGTGGTGGCTTCCTCAGAATGGGCGGAGTCGGAAAACTTCTCCATTGGAGAGGATAGGAGGATTTGGGAAACGGTCGCTGTCAAGATGGGACGGAGATGAGGGAGAAACAGATAATAGCACATAGGCATGGCCATTAACGAATTTGGATATGCCGAGGAGAGGGGTGGTGTGGTGGCATGTAGGGATTTGAGTGAGTTTCGGAGCAGACAAGAGCGATTTGCGCGGTTTCTTTGGCTTCTGAAGTGCGTGCGGGAAGGGGACGAGAGGGCGGGATCATCCTATTTTATTTTAGCTTCATAAAATTTGAGAACAACAGATAAGAAATATCCATTTAAATGCGAAATAACATCTTATCATATAATTCTTATTTCTTCTACGTATTAATAATTAAAATTTTATATTTAGATATATAATATATATATATATATATATATATATATATATATATATATATAACTTAAAATGTTTTTAAAATAATTTTTTAATCATAATACAACCATCAAGATGTAACCATCTTATCACAACAATATAAAAAAAAAACAACAAGCCTTAATCCCATTTAATTATAAAGAATCCTAAATTTAATGAAGAAAAAAATTAAGAAATTAGTATCTTGATCGTTATTTATATCTTTAGAAATTTTACTACCTCGAAAGAAAATAAATTCTTTCTAATTTAATACGCTATGTGGCCAAACCATCTAAGGCATCTCCCTGTCTTATCTATACTAAATTTTTTGACATACTCATTTTGCATTCTATCTCAAGTAAAGATCATCCACCTAAGCATCCTCATCTCTAACATTAACTTAGTCTTATCTTCTCTTTACCAAATGCACCATAAGTCATTTAGTCTTAATAATCTTATAAAATTTTTTAAGTTTAAATGGAACTTTTCTATCACAACAATATAAAAAAAATTAATATCTTAATTTTATATAAAAAAAATGCACATATGAAAAAAATTAAAGAGGACACTAAATTTGTTATATGAAGAATTTATGAAGAAAAAAAAATTAAGAGACTTAATCTAATTGAAATAATTCATTATCAAAATAAGATTACAGAAACCCCTTATTTTCTCAAGAGAGAAAAAGATGAGATTGCAAAATATAGATTGTTATATTGAACTCAATTAAATAAGACGGATAATACAATATAAGGTAATAATGACAGTCAACAATGTCATGAGACAATGATAGGGTGATGAAAATTAAGCTATGACAGTTAGATGATGGTAATAATATAATTATAATTTAGCAATAGTGCTTAATCAATAGCAATTACTAGTGATGATCACTGCAATTGATTGCCAAATAAGGCTCTGATGTTCTTTAAATCTTTAAGTTTGCTTTTATTTTAGGTTTAAAGAATGTGTTATTTATAATTTTTTTAAGATATATTTTATTATTTTTAGCCAAATCTCTAAACACTCTTTGAACAAATCGTATTGATTAGATATCATTATTTTAGAATTTAAATATTTTGGTAATATTTGAATCAATAGATTTTGATCTCATTGTATTTCTCTCGTTGAAACAATCATTTCGATTATATGCACATAAGATTCTGAGATCATTAATGGCCCGTTTAGGGTAGCAACTTTTTTAAGTAGAAGTTGTCAGAAGAAGTTTTGGCGAAGTTTATTGCTAAAGCTGATTCTTTAAAAACTCGTTAATCTATTTTGCTACAACTGTTTGTGCATAAATGATTAAGATATCTCTATGAGCATATGAGCTGAATAATTTTAAACATAATGAAAAAAGTAGGACAACTAATACTCATAAATACTCATAAGTCAACTAAATTACATTAACAGATTACACACCACTTAATAAATAATACTAATATTAAAATTATAAGTACAACAATTGGTGCGATCAAAATATTAAGCCTAATATCCTGTTGATCAAATCTTGTTTAATTTTTTTTCCATTGTTACCCTCCTAGCATGACCACTTGTAGCTTCTCTCGCCACCACTCATTGGAAGCATCGATAGTCTTCTTTCTTGCATCCCAACATAACCCCGTTGCTCCTTGTTTTAGCTCTTCTATAATTTCCTGTCTTTTTTTAGCTGATCCCATTTATTTTTAAGTTGTGTCGTATCATACTCTCTTCGAGTAATCTCCCTAAATTTATTTATTATGTTTGTTCAACCCTCCTTATTAAAGTGAGTTGTAGATCAGTTTCATAATTCAACCTCTGCTAGACATAGGTCGCAAAATATCATTTTGACATCTTGCTCCCAAGTGGCACTCACATCACCATCTCTAGAGACACCCATCTCGAGTTTCTAAACCCTAAACAAAAAAAAGATAGGCAAATTACTAAATGAAATGTAAAGCAACTTCTAGAAATATTAAAACATCCTAACGTAGTAAGCTAAAAATGTAGGCATTGAAATACAACAAATTCATATAAATTTGATCAATT
Source organism: Cymbidium sinense (assembly GCA_021442155.1). Lineage (NCBI taxonomy): Eukaryota > Viridiplantae > Streptophyta > Magnoliopsida > Asparagales > Orchidaceae > Cymbidium > Cymbidium sinense. The sequence continues at coordinate 247,255,168 of CM038214.1, forward strand.
GTCAATTCAATCGTGATTTTTTTGTATCCAAATATAAAGCTCTTAATCTCTTCCATTGAATTCCTCATCAACAAACACTAACATAAGCTTCCACACTACCAGCCAAACTCCAACTCCTCCCAATAACATACAAATGCAATAAGTTCATCAATATACATGTAACAATAGAATGTTAAACTTGTATGCGAGAAAAAAATTCTGTTACCACTTGCAAGATATAAGTAATCCATCCCACAATGTCTTAATGAAACCAAAGAAAAATATTAATCAGATCTAACCAGCATTACATGAATCATACTGCAATCACCCTAAACTCACAAAGAAAATATGAAGTATGTAGATATGTTAACAACAACAAAAATCTGAAAATATATGAGGCGTCCTGCCTAGTAAAGAACAAAAATCCAAACGGCCTAGATGAAGCGCGTTGCAATCACTTGATGATCCAAATGGCCAAGCAGAAAAATTGAAAATCAGAAATGAATTAGGGACTCAATCCCATAAACCATGTTTTAGTAAACTCTAAAAGACATTCACCAGAACAAAATGAGAGTGATAATAATCATATTACATTAATTGCAAACCCACGAAAAAAGCAGATCCCCCAATTCTTCCAAAAATGGCTTGGCCCGATAACAGCTAATACAAATGGGAAACGAAACAGCCAGTGCTTATTTGATAACAAGTGTAATACAAGGAAAAGAAGAGAGTAAGAATCATTTCAATTGGAACAACAAAGAATGTAGATCCCTAAAATTCCCCCTAAAACACCACATCCCTTAACAACTAATAGAAATAGTAAACGAAATAGCCACATTTGACTTGATTACAAATGCAATAGAGGGAAAAGAAGAGAAGAAAACTCAGTTCACTAAGAACTACAAATGTAGGGCGAAACTGAGGCAACAATGAGATAGCACACATTGTAAGTGTGAAACCATGTAGAAAGAAAGAAGTAACAGATCATAGGTGATATCGTAAAAAAGTGAAGATGATGATCAAAAGACACCTGCTTGGGGGACGAAAGACGGTTGTAAGCGAAGGGCAGTGACTAGATGCAAATTTTCGGGGTCACGGGATTGAGGCGAGGGCTAGCAAGGGTAAAAATTCATTTTTGATAAGTGAACGCGGTCGACATCCCTCGGTTAGAAAACCCTATTTTCGAACGGAAGTGGAGTCGAAAGTGGCATTGCCGCAGTCCCCAAATGGTATCGCGTTGCATTTTCGTGATGTGACGGAGCCGTGATGCGGCCCCAAACAGGCCCCAAGTCTATTTAATAATGTTATGAAAATTTAAATAATATTTAAAGTATTTGATTTAAGGCATGACGGTGACGCACTGCACCGCAATGCCATTTGAGACATTGCGGTCCTCTTGCATTTTAAAGAATATACGGCTAGAAAATTATATTTTTTAATCTTACCTAGCTCCCTGTGGTGGCGACCAGAAAGTTGTGATTTGATTTTTTGAAAATAAAAAGAAATTATTGGCAGCTTTCTAAATATCAAACTCTTCTACATCTTCTACATCAGCTGCAATTATCTCAAACAAACCCGTACACTCATTATACTTAATCAAAACACTTTCAATCTTATTAAACTCTTCTCGCTATATATTAGTTTCAACAATAAGTTGTTGGAATCATATTTGATCAAATAAATTTTTTAATGATATATGAAAAATATAATATGAGCATTATTATGTTGAATTAAATGTGTATATCAAACAAAATATTATCATATACAAATAAAAAGAATCGCTACAATCAGATTTTTTTGAGAGACAAAAAATTAAAAATTTATTGAAATTTTAAATGTTAACACAAAAATTAGAAAAATTTAAAATTTTTTCGCATATTAATTAAAAAAATTCGTTTCTTTTGCTACAATCTACAAATTTCTCCCTGAAGATATTAATTACTATAATTATAAATAAAATGATTCATCGTCATTAATTGAAGAGTATTAAGGATATATTAATAATTAAGTAATATGCTTTAACAATAATTTATTCCCACCATCCATTTAGTATTTTCTACATTAATAAATAAAAGTTTTTATTGATCGAATTTATGGATTCATTCCTTTTTTTAAAAAAGACATTGCTATGTAGTGAAACTATTATCCTAAAAAATATCAAATTTATAATTAAGATGAAAAAAGTTATAAAATAAATATATATATTTTTGTTTGTTGGAATATTTGAAGTGGTTTAGGAATAGTTTATTATTCTAGCAATTAAAAAGACCACATGCACATAAATTAATTGAGAACAACTCATAAAAGGTACAAAAATTTTTACATAAAAAATTCTTTAAAGATAGAAGTTTTAAGGCTTAATCAGGTTGAAATAATTATACTATTATTAATTAAGAATTACAATTGTGTCTCTTGTTAAAACTTAAGAAGGCATTAGCATAACATAATAAATATAACCTATATATATGATATATTCTATGATGATACTTATAAGAGATTCGAGGCGTCTATGTTATCTTCAAGTGAAAATGGGTAGCTAAGTTGGCTATGTTATTAACATCATTGGAGTTTGAGCAATCATTGAGATAGACATAAGACATCAGTCATTAGTTGGAATTGATTGACATTTAGTAAAGAACATTAAAAGTCAAGTGATAGTTCATTGTTGGCTTAATCATTTTTTATATAAGAGAGTTTGAGAAGCTCGGAAGACAAAACTTGAATTTCAATGGTCAACAACATGACACATTAGTTCTTGGTGGGTATCAAATAATTACTGATTAGGAAAATCAAAAGTCTAGCAATTATCAATGGCTCTACTATCTCCTAATATGGAGTGACAGAGAAGATGAATGCCATACATTGATGATTAATGAATGCATATTGTTAGCATACCTTTAACATGCTTGATCAGGAAAATCAAAAATCAAGTAATGGCAGATGATATGCTCAATCATTCTCTAGATACGATGATAAACTAAACATATGTGAAGAAGTATTAGACATTAATGGTTGACAAGTATCAAACATCAGACATCACTCTTGGGTATATATTTGAATAAGGTCAATGAAGAATATTAGAAGTCGGGCGATAAATGATGGCTTACTCAATTATTCTCTTTATAAGAAGATAAATACAATGACTAAGAAGACAACCCTTAGTGATTACAAGACGTTAGATAACACTCTTTGGTATGCATTTAATGATGCTCAATAAGGAACACCATTAATAAAGTGATGTTTGATAATCAATCATTTTCTTGATAAGGGAGAAGATCGAACAAATTAAGAAAATAGTTGGTAGGTGTTGGTAGTTGATAAACATTGTATGTCATTCTTTAGTCGCATAATAGTTCATGGGTGTGGTGTTTATTTTTGAGATGTATATGGGGGACACCACACAGATTTGAGGGGTGCTTATTGAGGTGATTGGGTATGACATTAAGGAATGATGCACCATCTCAAAAGATGGAAATCATTACCCTATAATAGATCAAACCACATAATAAGGACTCCTAAGGCATGATGGGTCTTCGAATATACCAGAGAATTTTCCCCTTTACATGGATGAATAAAGTATGGTTTATATTAAACTGTGTTCTAAAATTCCCTATGTCGGTAAGCCCCCATAATTAATTACATCATAAGAAAGGTGAGTTATTTAAGAATACTCTCGATTAAAGTAAAAAATTATTATTCCCAAAGATTTCAAGGTTAAGACTATTAATGAATTGCCTATATTGGAAGATCAAATGGAAAATATTAAGGAGAAGACTTATTATCGAAGCCAAAGGAAATAAGTAGGGAATGCTCATGATACTAGGAAGCCTAGTGATTATTCCAATCTATCCTATGGTTGGGCTTTATATATTCAAAATTGAAGATAATTATATATTTGAGATAAAACTTTATTAGATTACTAGGGTTTATAATACACCAACACAAGGTTGGAAAAATTCCTGAGAGGTGTGGATTTATGCTTGTAGCCCGAAGGAAACTATCTCAGATCCTAAATCTTGGGAGCTTTAGTAAGAGCTAAAGTATGACCTAAATCTAAGTGAAGATGGGTATAAAGTTTATCTCCATAAGAGAGAGTAAACCACTTGACTGCTGAACTTTTAACTGCCTAGAGTAGCAGCTAGCTAACTCCTCCTACACATTAAAACCATGTAGACAAGTCATATGATTTTATATGATTAGTTAGTCTGTTATTATTTATAATTTCTTAAACCCACTCTTTAAGAGACTAGAGCATGAGTGGTATGAGCAATGACTTAGTCTAATAAGAAATCTTTTCAAATTTTATTTATATTTGATATTTCATTTTGACAAAGGGCATAAGATATCTTATGCCTAAATGCATAATGAAATAGGTTATGGGCTAAATCAGCAGGAAATAGGTATTTTCTACCATAGAGGAGTCCCTCAAAGGTCAAGTCTTCCCCTATTGTATAAGGATGGAAACTCTCTCTTAGCAAGAGTGAAGCAATATGAATGCATGACATTAGACATATAATATTCAACTAAGGGGTTGCTAAATATTTTAATTATCTTGATTTAATGCCTAGGCTTTATGTGAGGTTATGAATTATTTAAAACTTTAGTTATGAGTTGTAGTTGAGATAGAAAAATTAATTTTTTCTTAAGAGCCTAATCGAATCCAGGCCATACAACAAACACCAATCATAAAAAAACTATGAAGAGGCATGTAATTTCTAATGTATAAGCTAAACATAAAATCAAACATTTTATAGCTACCATAAAAGAATAACAGGCTGACGCGATCAAATACTGCTATACAACCTGAAAAGAGAAAATAGGTAGTCGAGCTTTACCCTTATATAACCCGGAATATGAACGAATAATTAAAATTTATAAATAAATAAATACTATGGGGGTCTTCTTATCTTCATTCTTCATGTCTTCTTTAATTTGATTTGCTCCACTTCAAAGGCATCATAGGGCCTCCCAGGACAAAGCCTTCTAGCCACTGCTCATCCTAATCCTCCATAGCACTAATCCTAATTCCTAATGCAAAAATTATATTAAAAATAAGAAAAGTAAATCTAACTACACTTGCAAAATAAGTATTAGCTAAACACACCATACAACCCAAACAGTTATATAAAATTTGGACTTAGCACCCTGCACATGAGTAACCAAGCCCACCTGTCCTAATTTGGATTATGCTTAGGGGTTTAAGCAACCTGCAAAGAGAGCATTTATATTATTCTAAACTCCTCTTAAGCATAATATCCTATAAAAAATATGATTAGGCTAATCACGGCCTACCATCCAGTCTACAAAACATACACCCTAACATCTAGTATAAAATAATACATCATAAAACCAAACATACATCAAACCATGCACCACCCTAACATAAAGTTAGAAATGGTGACTTAGTTCTAATGTGTGTGTTAAAGTTTGTGTGGTATGTCCTAACTAGGCATTAAGGTTATGGTTTTCTAAATGTGGGAAATCATTTAATCATTAGGGGTTGATTTTACTTTAAATGGTTTAATTGATTTGGAAATTTTACTTAGCATTTTCTTTTGTTTCATTTGACCTATATTTAGCAACTAAGTGTTATAAAGAGAAGAAAAAGAGAGGATCACTCTCTTTCATCCCTACCTTAAGTTATTTCTAAAGCATATTAATTAGATAAGTTCTCTTTAAGTGAATGACTTATTACATATTTCAAATTAATCTTAAGTTTAGGTTCACTTTAAAAAATCATATTCAATATGAAAGGCATCTTAAGATTAATTTAATTGAACTACTATCACATGACACATGTCCAATCATTCCTTTCTAACATATATAACATGCATATGATTAAATCATAAGTGTACTTATACATACAACATATATTTCTTTTAGCACACCTTAAATGAAAGATGCATATGTGTTTGTGGTGTTTATTTTTGATATGTGTATAGGGGATACTACATAGATCTGAGGGTGTACTTAGTGAAGTAATCGGGTATGACATTAAGGAATGATGCACTATCTCGAAAGATAAAAATCACCACCATAAAATGGACCTAATCACATAATAGAGACTCTAAGAATGATGGGTCTTCAAATGTACCAGAGACTTTTCCCCTACTTTACATGGATGAATAAAATAAAGTTTATATTAAACCGGGTACTAAAGATCCCTATGGGGGCAAGCCCCATAGTCAATTATATCATAAAGAAAGTGAATTCTTTAGGAATACTCTTGATTAAAGTAGGCAATTATTATTTTTAAAGATTTCAAAGATAAGACTATCAATAAATTGGTCATAATTAGAAAATCAACTAGGATAGATAAAAAAAGAGAGATTTTATTATTGAAGCTAAAGGAGATGAGTAGGAAATTCTCATAATACTAGGAAACCTAGTGAGCATTCCAATCTATTCTATAGTTTGACTTTATATGTTTAAAATTAAGGAGAATTATATATTTGAGTTGAATTTTTATTAAAAAGCTAAGACTTATAATCCCATAATACAAGATTGTGAAAATGCTTAAGAGGTGAGGATTTATGCTTGTAGCCTGAAGGAAACAACAACCTCAGATCCTAAATCTAGAGAGCTTTAGTAAGAGTTAAAGCACAACCTAAATCTAAGCAAAATGGGTATAAGGTTTATCTCCATAAGAGAGGATAAACCACTCGATTGCTGGACTTATAATCGCCTAGAGTGGCAGACAATTAAGTCCTCCTACGCTTTAAAATCATGTAGGCAAGTCATATGATTTTGCAAGATAGTTAGGTTATTATTATTTAGAAAGAAACTAAGGCTCGATCGTTCGATTAGGTGGACACTCAAACCTAGCCCTAGAAGAATTAGAAGTGTTAGCCATAGGAATATGTCATATCTTAGGGTTGTTAGGAAAATTTCCTACCCTTAGTTTAAACCATTCATCACTTTCCTTCTTTCAAGTCAAACTCCAAATCAATTCTATTTGATTTTCTCCAAACTCAAATCAATTCCATGATTAAAATCCATGATTGAAATCTATGATTGAAACCCATGATCAAAATCCATCAAAAATTCCAAAGTCCAAATTTTGCCTAAGTCCTTAAGCCTCCCTTTAAGGACTTAACCAAAATTATGATTCAAACCTATTCAAACCTTTGAGATTTTCTCATACCTCATTTATATTCTCATTTATATGTTCATATATAAATGAAATATAAATTCAAATCAATCCAACTAAACTCAAAAATTCCAAATTAATTCTTTTCCTTAAGTCCTTTAATTTTTTTATTAATGGACTTAGCCAAAATCTTGATCAAACCTATTCAAACCCTTGGGATTTTCTCAAAAATTATTTGTATTCTCATTTATATTCTCATATATAAATGAAATATAAATATAAATCAATCCAATCCAATTCAAAAATCCCTTAAATCCTTTAAATTTCCTTAAATGGATTTAACCTAAATCATGATAAAACCATTTCAAACCCTTGGGATTTTCTCAAAATTTATTTGTATTCTCATTTATATTCTCACATATAAATGAAGTATAAATATAAATCAATCCAATCCAATTCAAATATTAAATTTCAATTTAAAAATTTTCTTAAATCCTTTAAAATCCTTCTTAATGGATTTAACCTAAATCATGATTAAACTACTTCAAATCCTTGAAATTTTCTTCTGATAAATTTTTATTCACATATATAAATGAAATATAAATTTAAACAATCAAAACCTATTCCAAAAATAAAACTCAAATCCATGCAAAATCCAATCTAAGCATTTCAAGCTAAAATCTTGAACTCATCCAAATCAAATTAAAATGAAGCCAAACTCTTGATTTTCTCTCATGGTTCAATCAACCCTACAATCATGAGCTCATATATAAATCCAAACTTCAACCATTCAATCGAAACCAAAATCTAAAATCAAACCCAAAACCCTTTCATATTCTTCCTTTGAATATGAAATTTTCAAATGGATCAAAACCCATTTGACTTCAAACCACTTGTAAATGGATTTATATTTCAATCATGAATCCATATACAAGACCAACCAACTTCAAATCAAGCTTTGACCAAGCCATTTGACCCACTTAGGCTCACTTGACCCAAAGTGACCTATAGTACCCTTATGAGCCAAATTTTGATCTTAACCAAATTGGATTGAACCAAACTCATATATCCCTCTCATCATGATCAACAATCATCATGGGATGATCAATCAATAAAATTGGGTCAAACCAAGTCAAACCTAAGGGTTGACCAAGTCAACATGTAACCTAAAATGAAACCTTACATAGCCAAAATCCACCATAGGGCAAATTGATTGAAAACATTGATATAAGTTCACTCATGACCCTTGTTTGAACTTATTTGGAACCAATGGGTCAAGTCCATCCCAAATCACTTGTGGAACTTGACCAAAGCCTCAATAATTAGACCCAACCCACAATTGACCTTAGACCCAACATGACCTAAAGAGGTCATGTTGAGCCAAAATTGAACTTAACCCAAATTGATTGGAAATAAAGATACCAATCCACTTCATATGACTAACCTAACCTAAACCTACCCTTGACCTACCTCAAATAGGTCAACTTGACCCATTTGACCTAAATGAAGTCATATGAGCCAAAACCAAATATATACCAAATTGAATCAAACCAAAGCCACCAAAATATTTCAAATGGTCATATGAATTTGACCCAACCCTTGGTTTGACCCAATTTGACCAAAATGGATCAACATGAGCTAAACCCTATCAAATAGATTCTAAATCCAATGAAACTTGGCCAAACCTAATTTCTCCACATACCCAACATATCCAAAGTGAAAAAAAAATAGAAAAGTGACCATCCTACCCCTAGGCCATAGAACAAATTTTGGCTTAACTTATGGGTAATTTGGTCATATGCTCTTCACAATCACTTGAGGCTTTCCTAAAAGCTCAAGGGTACTTAGTGATGAGTGGTGCACCCAACCCAATGGGTTTGGCTCAGCCCATTTGGTCCCTAGACCAAACCCGCCCCTAGCTTAAAATTGAATTTTCAAACTCCCTCTTAAGCTCAAATTAAGGCACATGGGAGGTTGGCAATCCACTCCTTAGATCAAACCGATCATGTGCACACTCAAAATAGATCAAATAGCCCTCCCAATCTCATCAATTGGATCAAAATGGCAAGAGCATTGCTAAACTTCTGATCCTTCAAGGGGGAGATATACTCCCCCTAATTCACTTCTGTTTTGACTCACTCAAGGTCAATTGAAGAAAAGGAAGCCAGAGGAGTCATTGGGGATTGATCCTAAGCCTCATAGAGCTCTTCCCATTTTCTATTTCTCGATTTTGCACAATGCAAAAATAGGGGAGTTAGAGTGAATTGCCAACTTCTTCCACACTTGATCTCCTTCCAATTGCTCTTACACACTTCATATTGGAGCTAAGTTGAGTGCATCTAAGATTCTATTGGAGTTCCCACAGCAAGGAAGGATCCAATTAAATCAAAGCCAAAGCTCAAGTGAAGAGGAGTTGGTCCATACATTGATCCACTTCATCCCAAGTGCTCATACTCTCAGCAAGGCTTCGTCTCAACCAGACGAAGCTTTTCCAAGGGAATCGAGCGCTTGTGATCACCTCCAGTGAGGTATGAAATTTTCTGATCACTAAACTCAATGTGTTGTAAAGATTTGTGAAAGAAATTTTCACCTCATTGATTTTTGACCGTTGGATTTGTCACTCTCTATCTTTAGATGGTGTGGGTTGAATTTGATGTGATTCCATGCTAGATCTAGGTTGGATCTTCCCCTTGATCATGGACGGTCTCTGTTGATCAAGGGGAAGAACTTGGATCATCTCAGCCGTCCATCCATGCATTTTAGATGGACGACTGAGATTATTTAACATGTTTAGATATCCATTTATCCTTTTTAAAATGCGGGAAAATCCTTGGCCCTCCGATCTTTGATCAGACCATAGAGAATTAAAGCGCATGCATCATCACCGCCGTTTGTGAGGTGACAACTTAAGTCACCCCTCATGGCATGATGCGTGTAAAGCGCACTGACCATCACCGCCACGTGTCGCACCGTGAGCCAGGGATTAGTTTAGGATTATTTAAAACGCTTAATTAATTTTTGATTAATCCATGGATCTTCAAAAATTTATAATTCTTCATAAAAAATTCAGAAAAATATGAGATAAAATCTTATGGATAGATAATAAAACCTAGAATATTTTAAAATTAATTTTGATGAGTTTTAAATTATGATTTTCTTTAAATTTGGGTTTTATTGGAAAGTGTATTTTGCTAATTACTCTTTGATTAGTCCTCTGATTAATCCCAAATTTCTCAGTTAGTTTTAGAGGATGACCTCTACCTCTATTAATTTTCTTGGGATTTATTGAAGGCTTGATTAGAGTAATTGCATATAGTTTTCTTAATTACCCTTCTCATATATAATTAAGCATAATTAGGGTATGATTAGTGCTTTTACCCTATGATTAGGGTTGATTATGGCTAGATCCAGTAAGTAGGAGGTTTATGAAATAATTTTAGGACATTTACCTTAAGCTATTCCCTAAACCCCCTCTTCTCTCCTTAATCTCCTCTAAATTAAGGGTTAATTCATTAATTATCCCTTTAATCAATTTCTAAAAAATTCTAAAAAGTTCTAGAACTTAATTAATCTACCTTGGGTAGATGCTTAGGTGTTTAATAGCCTAAGTTCAATTAAGGAAATCAAAACCCCATTCTTAAGTGTGAAAGGGTGTTTTGAAATTACTTAAGCTAAACCCCTTAGCTTAATTAACTTTTAATCATGAGATAAATTGCATTAGGCCTTTTCATTATTAGGTGCATTACAAATTTAAATTCTTTGTGGGTTTTATGTCATCTCATTTGCTCATAATTATTTAATTAATTCTTCTAAGGTGGTGTAGGTAAGGGTTAATTAAGCTACTTAATTCATATATTAACCTAATCAATGCATAAAAATGAATCTAATTATCTAAAAATTAAACAAAAATACAAAATACATGTGGAAATGGGTTAGGAACAACAAACTCATCTAACCTTTTCAAAATTAAATCAAACTTCAAACTAAATAAAAATCATTTTGAAATTCACTTTGATTTATTCTAAATTTTCTTATTCTATAAGAATATTTTTAGGATTTAAATAAAGTGAGTTTGTTTACATGATTCCATTACTTTGGATCTTTCCTCAACATGTTAAGTTACATGCCATGTGATTTCATGCATTCGTAGTTTTGAAATTCAAATTTTAAAATGATATTATTTACTTTATGTCAAATTTGCATGTGTTGGCTAAAGTAGAAATATGAGTGACTATTATCACTACTAAATCCAAATTATTTTCAAAACATATAAATCAAATACTAAATCTGAAAGTATGCTACTTATACTTTAATTATAAACTTGCATGTGATAGATTATAAAGTCAAGCTTAGTGTAGTTTTCCTTTCTTTCTTATGTTAGCATAGTTTTGAATAGGAGTTGGTAAGATGTAGGGTTCATTTGAGAAGAATGCAACACTTACTTAATTCTATACCCTATTCATCCCTATGCTATCATTTAAGAAGGATTACCTATACTTTCATACATAAATTGCATAAGAAAAAATGAACCAATTAAATAACTTTTTCATTTTTCTTTTCTATTTCATTTCTTTTATATGTATGTTTGTAATTAAGAAAAGTGGTATATTAGTCTGGAAAACCCCAAGGTTGCAAGGTTTTAAGTAGCCCTAAGTAAGTCTCGTACCTTACACCTCTGATTAATAATGGCGCTATACTCACTTATGCCTTTCTTACTTTCATGTATGTATGTGAAAATTTAGGTAAGGAAAACTCTTTCTACTTAAAAAAATCCTGCATATTCAACTTCTAGAATTTCTTAAATGGATTACTTAGCATGCATCATAAAGTGTGTTAAATACTCTCATATGCATATATAGATATGCTTAGGGTCCATCCATATGCATGTTATATATGTTGGGGAAAGAAATGAAGTAATGTGTGTTATGTGAATTTTGATTCATTTTATTTAATCTTAAAATGCATTTCTTTTTGAATAGGTTTGTTTAGGGTTTATCTAAACTTAGGATTTATTAAAAGATGTAATCAAAACATTTACCTAAATAAAGTTAAAATATGAACCTACTTTAAAAAAATTATTTAAAGTTAGGGAAGGAAAGAGAAGTTCTCTTCTCTTTCCCTCTCTTCATAACTTAGTAATTAATTGTAGGTTTCACTTAAACCAAATTAAACCATGAAATAAAACCAACAAAAAATACTTAAAAAACTTAAATGAAACCCTCTTCTAACTTGAACATGTTCTTCACACTTAAAAAATTTAAACCTGAAGCCATAACTAAGCATTCCACACAAGCCTTCAAAGCACACACATTAGCCTAAGTCACCACTTTTAGCCTTAGGTTAGGTCGGTGCATGGTTTGATATTTATTTTATTTTATGATATATATTTAGATTGGATGTTAGGGTGTATGCTCGTAGAATGAATGGTAGGACGTTCTTAGCATAACTATTCTTATATGTAGGGGATTGTGCTTAAGGGGCGCTATCATAAATAAAAATATAAATGCTTTTGCTTGCAGGTGCTTTATACCTCTAAGGATAATCCATAGGCTTGGTGGACTTAGTCACCCATGTGTGGGGTGATAAGTCTAATATACATGCTTGGAATTTGTGTGGTGTGTTTAAGCTAACCTTTATTTTGCAGGTGTTAGTTTGATTTCCACTTTTCCTTTTCATGTAAAAATTTATATAATTAGGATTTTGGAATGATTTATTATGGGGATTAGGATGAGCATTGGTCATAAGATCCTATCCTATGCACCATGTGAGGCCTTGGAGCATCTACCATCCAACCATCCAAAAGAAGGAAACAAAGAAGAAAGAAGAAAAGAAAAGAAGAAAGAAGAAAGAAGAAAGAAGAATAAAGCTTGAAGACTCCCATAAGGATGAATTCCTTTACTTAAATGTAATTTAATTCATTTGAAATTCAGGTTGTATAAGGGTAGAGCTCAGCTACCCATAGTTGATATTTTCAGGTTTGTGTGGTGGTGTTTGACCACGATGGCCATTTATTCTTTTTACGATTAACTTTATAAATTGATTGATGATTTATTTATCTTTTGCATTAAGTGGCATAATTTTCCTAGTTTCTTCCTTGTTTTATGTATGTCCTGGATGTAGATTAAGCTCTTTAGGAAAAATAAATCTTTTACCCAACTTAACAATTTAAATTAAAATTAAACAACTCATAACCTCACATAAAGCTTAGGTTTAAAATCAAGATAAAAGAATTAGAAACCACTTAACTGGATGAGATTTATTTATAATATCATGCACAAATGCATCTTATTTTACTCTTGATTGGAGGGCTTCCAGCTTTGCCAGAGAAACTCGGCTTGACCTTTAAGAGCCGTGGTGGAAACTCACCTCCTCTCTTTTTGCTGATTTTGGCCAATAATCTTCTTTCTCATGCATTAGTCATAAAAATCCTACTAGCCTAAGTCAAAATAATTATCCAAAAAATAAAAATAAAATAAAATTTGAATTTCATTTGATTTAGGTCATTTGAAGCATGTCCCTTTACCAGATCTAGTCTCTTTAGGGAGTGAGTTTAAGGACTTAGTCTCTTTCTAAATAATAACAGCCCAGCTATCTTACATAAGCATAAAGACCTGCCTACATGTATTTAAAATCATAGGAGGAATTAGTTGGTAGCCACCCCCAGATGGTTGTAAGTCCAAGTTGTCGGTGGTTTGTCTTTTCATGTGGAGGCAAACCAATTATACATTTTCTCCTTAGATTTATGTTGTGCTTTCAGCCCTCATCAAAGCTCCCTAGATTTATGTTTGAGATTTCTTCTCCCCTTTGTGGGCCATAAGCGTAATTCCTCACCTCTTAGGCATTTAATTAATCTTGTGTTAAGGAATCTTAAGTCCTAAAATTCTAATAAAAAATGCAACTCAAACAAATTAAATCAATTTCTAAAATGTAAAGCCCAACTATAAGATAATCTGAGATGCTCGCTAGGTTTTCTAGCATCGTGGGCATCTCCTAGTTATCTTCCATTTTGGCTTCGATAATAACTCCCTCTTTTGATCAATCCCACTTGATCTTCAAAAATATAAACTAATCGATTGATAGTCCTTTCCTATTGAAATCTTCAAAGACAATGATCATTTACCATAATCAAGAGTATTCTTAAGGGACCCTATCTCTTAGGATATAATTAACTATGAGGCTTGCCCCTATAGGGAACTTAATAGATCTAGTTTAAAATAAACCCTACTTTACTTTTTCATGTAAAGTAGGGGAAGAATCTCTGGTACATATGCAGACCCATCGTCCTTAGGAGTCCTTATTGAGGTGATTGGTTCCATTAAAAGGTAGTGATTTCTATCTCTCGAGATAGTACACTAGTTTCTTGATGGCGTATCTGATCACTTGAATAAGTACATCTGTGGATCTACATGGAATCTTACTAAGATGAATTTTTATAGTGTCTTGCCTTTCTTTCTCCCCACAGATTTGAAAGGTGACTCCCTATAAGAATTTTTCTCCACAACCTAACTCAGATTTACCAATCCAAAGGGAATAGTCTACCAACCACAAGGTATGACTAACCAACCAGAGGGTTGCCTTTTGGTATGCAATGGTAAAGTCTTAAGAAGAAAGTGTGAGGACTCATATCTTCTAGAAACAAGGAACTACTAGGATGATTGGTTGCTTTGGGCAACAAATCAAACCCGATTTAGGGATGACTATTGAGTGAATGCAGGGTCAGCTCAAGGATAGTAAAGATTGGTTTTAATTTTTAGATTTGTTTTGATGGATTCCATTGGGTTGCGATGGATCAAACTGAGGAGGAGCTTATAAAAGCCTAGGCCTATCTCAGATTTATTGAACCAAATGGAGTAGCTTCTCGACCGATGGGAGAACTATCCAACCAAAGGAGTGCCTTCGGCTTATAATGATCAATTCAAGGGAAGAAAGCTTGGGGAGTCACATATTCTAATAAAAAAAGACCATTAGGGTGATTGGTTTCTTTGGACAATAAATCGAACCCGACCTAGGGATGCCCGTCGATTTATGACTATCATGCTAGAAAGAATGCATCATAGTATTACATCTTTCAAAGCAGAATAATTGCTGGGGTAACCTGCTTGTGGAAAAATGGATTGAACCCGACCTAAGGGTGACTATGGAGAGTACCGCAGGATTTATCTTAACTCTGTAGTCGCACCTATAGGGAGTTTCGACACCGCCTCTAAAGATAGGATGCCTGCTTGGGAAAAGGGGCTTTTTGGGGGCTTCAATTCCTAATCCACAAGTGAGTTAATTTGTTTGTTTGTTTGTTTTAGTTTATTTTAACGTTGGCCCTGCTAGTTCGCGAGGGATCAAACTGAGAAAGAGCTTATATCAGCTTAGACATACCTCAGATTTACTGAACCAAGGGAGAATTTGCACATCCGCCGAACAAATTTTCCAATCACAGGGGTGGCTACTAGGAAAGGGGAATGTACAATCCAAAAAGTAACCCGGGTAGTGTCTAAGTGGGGTCGCAAAGGACGTGATCCAAATAGAGTGCCTGTAGGGCATGGGGATATTAAGGGCTTAATCCAATACCTTGGAGAAGATGGCTAGCCATATATCCAATAGGTATTCAGTGGCCAACTCAAGGAGAAAGCATAGGACTCACATCTACCAAGAGTGGTGTATCCATCGAGTGAGTCGCTGTCAACATAGCTAGCTCTCAACACCTCCTTCTTAGGCATATGATTCCTCTTAGAATTTAAGAGTTCTTTAGTTTTAAGACACATATAATGATTAGGTGGATACTCCAACCTAGCCCTAAAAGACTTAGAAGAGTTAACTATAGGAATAGGTCATGCCTTAGGGGTGTTAGGAAACTCCCTACACTTAGCCTAAACCATTCCTCACTTTCCTTCTTTAAAGTCAAACACAAAATCAATTATATTTAATTTCCTTCAAACTTAAATCAATTCCATGATTGAAACCCATGACCAAAATCCATCAAAATTTCAGTTTTTTCAAGTCCTTAAGCTTCCCTTAAGGACTTAACCAAAATCATGATCTAAACCTATTCAAATCTTTGAGATTTTCCCATAATCCATTTATATTCTCATATATAAATGAAATATAAATTCAAACCCATCAAATCAAATTCAAATTCAAAATTAATTTATGAAAATTTTCTTAAGTCCCTTTAATTTTTCATTAAAGGACTTAGCCAAAATCAATCCTAAACCTTGATCAAACCTATTCAAATTCAGGGGATTTTCTCAAAACTTATTTATATTCTCATTTATATTCTCATATATAAATAAAATATAAATTCAAACCCAATCAAATCAAACCCTCAAATTAAATTCCAAATTTAAAATCCTTGAAATTCCCTTAAATGTCTTAATTTTCCATTAATGGATTTGACCTAAACTTTGATCAAACCTATTCAAACTCATGAGATTTTCTCAAAACTTATTTATATCCTCATTTATAGTCTCATATATAAATGAAATATATATATAAATTAATCAAATCCAATTCAAAAATTAAATTTCAAATTAAAAAATTTCCTTAAATCCTTTAAATTTTCTTTAATGGATTTAACCTAAATCATGATTAAACCACTCCAAATCCTTGAAATTTTCTCATGATCAATTTATATTCTCATTTATGTTCACATATATAAATGAAATATAAATTAAAACAATCAAAATCAATTCCAAAAGTCAAACTCAAATCCACTCAAAATCAAATCTAAACCTTTCAAGCCAAAATCTTAAACTTAGTCAAATCACTTTCAAATCAAGCCAAATCCTTGATTTTCTCTCATGGTTCAGTCAAACCTACAATCATGAACTCATATATAAATCCAAACTTTAATCACTCAATCAAAACCCAATCAAAAATCAAACCCAAGACTCCTTCATATTCTTCCTTTGAATATGAAATGTTCAAATGGATCAAAATCCATTTGATTTCAAACCACTTGTAAATAGATTTATATTTCAATCATGAGTCCATATACAAGATCAATCAACTTCAAATCAAGCTTTGACCAAGCCATTTGACCCACTTAGGCTCACTTGACCCAAAGTGACCTAAAGTACTCTTTTGAGCCAACTTTTGATCCTAAACAAGTTGGATTGAACCAAACTCATATTTGCCTCTCATCATGATTAACATTCATCATGGGATGATCAATGAATCAAATTAAGTCAAACCAAATCAAACCTAAGGGTTGACCAAGTCAACACTTAACCTAAAATGAAACCTTACATGACCAAATTCTACCATAGGCTAAATTGATTGAAACCATTGATCTAAGTTCACTCATGACCTATGTTTGAACTTGACCAAGGCAACATTTGAGCCTAACCTAGCCCAATTGTCCCACTTGAACCAAGTTGGCCCATTTTAACCTAAAGGGTCAAAATGTGTCAAAACTTGATCTAAGCCAAATTGATTGAAACCAATGGGTCAAGTCCATTCCAAATCACTTCTGAAACTTGACCAAACCTCTCAATTACTAGACCCAACCCATAATTGACCTTAGACCCAACATGACCTTAAGGGGTCATGTTGAGCCAAAATTGAACCTAACCCAAATTGATTGGAAATAAAGATGCCAATCCACTCCATGTGACTAACCTAAACTAAACCTACCCTTGACCTACCTCAAATAGGTCAAATGGGTTAAATAGGTCAACTTGACCCATTTGACCTAAATGAAGTCATATGAGCCAAAACCAAATATATACCAAATTGAATCAAACCAAAGCCACCAAAATATTTCAAATGGTCATGTGAACTTGACACAACCCTTGGTTTGACCCAGTTTGACCAATTGGTCAACTTGACCCAAGTTGACCCATTTTGACCTAAATGGGTCAACATGAGCCAGATCCTATCAAATGGATTCCAAATCCAATGAAACTTGGCCAAACCTAATTTCTCCACATACCCAACATATCCAAAGTTGAAAAATAGCAAAATGACTATTTTATGCCTAGGCCATAGAACAAATTTGGGCTAGCCCATAGGTATTTTGGTCATACTCTCTTCACAATAACTTAAGACTTTCCTAAAAGCTCAAGGGGACTTAGTGATGAGTGGTGCACCCAACCCAATGGATTTGGGTCAACCCATTTGGTCCATAGACCAAACCCGACCACATAGCTTGAAATTGAGTTTTTAGATTCCCTCCTAAGCTCAATTTGATGCACATGGGAGGTTGGCAATCCACTCAACACCTCAAATTGACCATGTGCAAAGATCTAATAGCCTAAACAACCCTCCCAATCTAGTCAATTGGATCAAAATAATAAAGAATGGTTCGACCGTCCGATTGCCATAGGGGGAGATATACTCCCCCTAATTGAATGAAATTTGAATTCATTCCCTGTCAATTGAAGCCTAAGAACCTAGAGCAACCATCTCAGAGTATTCCCAAGCTTCTTAGATAGAATTTGAATTCCCTAATCCTTGATTTTGCATAGTGCAAAATAGGGGAGCTCAATCCATTAGCCAACTTCCTCCATACTTGATCTCCATCCAATTACTTTTGCACACTCCATCAGAGGGTCATGTCAAACTTGCCCAAGCTATGATTGAAGTTCCCACAGCAAGGAAGAGCTCAATTGGATCAAAGCTGAAGCCCAAGTGAAGTGGTGTTGGTCTACCCATTGATCCACTCAATCGCAAAGCCTAGGAATTTTAACAGGGTTTTGTCTCCACACTTACCCTCATCGACCTGCGTGATCACCTCATGAGGTATGAAATTTTCTGACCACTTAGCTTAGGAGGTGTTGGAGCTTTGTGAAAGAAATATTCATCACATGTGAAATCCACCGTTGGATGGGTTTGTAATTGTGCTTAGATGGTGTGGGTTGATTTTTATGTGATTCCATGCTAAATCGGGTTCGGATCTCCCTTTAGATCAGGGACGGTCTCCCATTGATCCTCGGAAAAGAACTTGGCTCATCTCAGCCATCCATCCACACATTTTAGATGGACAGCTGAGATTATTTGGCACGTTTAGAAATATAATTATCCTTTTAAAATCGTGGGTGAATCCTTAGCGATCTTTGATTGGACGGTCAAGGATATAAGCAAGTGCACAATCGCCACCATTTGGGATGTGACGTTTAAGTCACACCCTCATGGCATGATGCATGTAAAGCGCACTGACCGCCACTTCCATGCATCGTGCCGTGAGCTGAGTATTAAGTGGATTAGTTAAGTAATTAATTAATTCCTGATTAATTCATGAAACTTCTAAAATTTATAACTCTTCATAGAAAAATTAGAAAAATAAGAGAAAAAATGCTATGGAAAGATAATTTCATCTAACATATTTTAAAAATAATTTCAATAGATTTTGAAATACTCTTTTCTCTAAATTTGGGTTTCTTTGGGAATATTAATTAGCTAATTATACCTTAATTAGGTGATCAATTAATCTAAAATTTCTAGAATTCATTTTAGGGGATAACCTCTTCCTCCCCTAATTTTCTTGAGATTTATTGAGGGCTCAATTGGGGAAATTTCTATTTCATTCCCTAATTACCCCTTTCATACAATTAAGGGTAATTAAGGTGTGATTAGTGGATTTACCCTATGATTAGGTTTGATTAAGGTCAGATCTAGTGAGTAGGGGTTTATGGAATAATTTTAGGGCATTTTCTGAGCTATTCCCTAAACCACCTTTTCTCTCCTTAATCCCCTCTTAATTAAGGGTTAACTCATTAATCACCCCTTTAATCAATTTTCAAAAATTCTAAAAAAGTTCTTAATTAATCTAGATGCTTAGGTGTTTAATAACCTAAGCTTAAATAAGAAAATTAAAACCCCTTTCATAAGTATGACATGGTGTTTTGAAATTACTTAAGCTAAACTCCTTAGCTTAATTAACTTTTAATTATGAGCCAAATTGTATTAGGCCTTTTCATTATCAGGTGCATTGCAAATTTAAATACCTTATGGGTTTTATGTCATCTCATTGGCTCATAATTATTTAGTTAATTTTACTAAGGTGATGTAGGTAAGGGTTAATTAAGCTACTTAATTTATACCTTAATCTAATCAATGCTTAAAAATGGATTTAATTATCTAAAATTAAAAAAAAATACAAAACACATGTGGGAATGGGTTAGGAACATCAAACCCATCTCACCTTTTTAAAATTAAATTAAACTTCAAACTAAAAAAAAAATCATTTTGAAATTCACTTTGATTTATTCAAAATTTTCTTATTCTATAAGAATGTCTTTAAGATTTAGGTAAAGTGAGTTTGTTCATATGTTTTCATTGCTTTGGATCTTTCCCAATATGTTAAGTTGTATGCCATGTGATTTCATACATTCATAATTTCTTGTTTCAAATTTTAAAATGAAATTGTTTACTTTATGTCCAATGTGCATGTGTTGGCTAAAATAAAATATGAGTGGCTATTATCACTGCTAAATCTAAATTATTTTCAAAAATTATAAATAAAATATCAAATCTGAAAGTGCGCTATTATTATACTTTAATTATAAGCTTGCATGTGATGGATTATAAAAGCATGCTTAACATATGTTCTCTTTCTTCCTCATGTTAGCATATTTTTGAATAAGAGTTAGTAAGATGTACGGTTCATTTGAAAAGAACCCAACACTCACTTAATATCATACCCTATTCATTCCCATGCTATCACATAAGAAAGTTTACCTATACTTGCATGCATAAATTGCATAAACAAAAAATGAATCCATTAAGCAACTTTTGCATATTACTTTTCTATTTCATTTCTTTTATATGCATGTTTGTATTTAAGGAAAGTGGTATATTATTCTGGACAACCTTGAGGGTGCGATGCTTTAAGTAGCCCTAAGTAGGTCTTATACCTTACACCTCTGGTTAACAATGGCGCTGTACTCATTTATGCTTTTCTAACTTTCATGCATGTATGTGAAATTTTAGATAGGGAAAGCCTTTTCCACTTAAGGAAAATCATGCATATTCAACTTCTAAATTTTCTTAAATGGGTTACTTAACATGCATCATAAAGTGTGTTAACTACTCTCATTTGCATGTAAAGATATGCTTAGGGTCCATCCATATGCATATTATATATGTTGGGAAAGAAATGAAGTAATGTGTGTTATGTGAATTTTGATTCATTTTATTTAATCTTAAAATTCATTTCTTTTTAAATATGTTTGTTTAGAGTTTATCTAAACTTAGGATTGATTAAAAGATGTAATCAAAACATGAACCTACTTTAGAAAATTACTTAAGGTTAGGGATGGAAAGAGAAGTTCTCTTCTCTTTCCCATTCTTCATAACTTAGTAATTAATTGTAGGTTTCACTTAAACCAAATTAAAACATGAAATAAAAATAACCAAAAACACTTAAATAACTTAAATGAAATCCTCCTCAAAGTTTAACATGTCCTTCACACTTACAAAATTTAAACCTAAAGCCATAGCTAAGCATACCACATAAACCTTCAATGCACACACATTAGCCTAAGTCACCACTTCTAGCCTTAGGTTAGGTCGGTGCATGGTTTGATGTTATATTTTATTTTGTGATGACTGTCTTAGACTAGATGTTAGGGTGTATGCTAGTAGAATGAATGGTTGGATGTGCTTAGCCTAACTATTCTTTTCTGCAGGGGATTGTGCTTAAGGGGCGATATCATAAATAAAAATATAAATGCTTTTGCTTGTAGGTGCTTTATACCCCTAAGCATAATCCATAGGCTAGTGGACTTAGTCACCCATGTGTAGGGTGATAAGTCCAATATACATGCTTGGGATTTATGTGGTGTGATTTAACTAACCTTTATTTTGCAGGTGTTAGTTAGATTTCTACTTTTCCTTTCCATGTAAAAATTTGTATAAGTAGGATTATGGAATGATTTATTATGGGGATTAGGATAAGCATTGGTCATAAGATCCTATCTTATGCACCATGTGAAGTCTTGGAGCATCTACCATCCAACCATCCAAAGGATGAAACCAAAAGAAGAAAGAAGAAAGAAATGAAAAGAAGAAAGAAGAAAGAAGAAAGAAGAAAGAATAAAGAAGAATAAAGCTTGAAGACTCCCATAATAATGAATTCCTTTGCTTATTATAATATTCATTTGTAATTCGGGTTGTATAAGGGTAAAGCTCGGCTACCCACATTTGATATTTTTGAGTTTGTGCGGTGATGTCCAACCACAAACAACCATTTATTCTTTTTTGTAATTAGCTTTATAAATTGATTGATGATTTGTTTAACTTTTGCATTAAGTGGTATGATTTTCCTAGTTTTCTCCTTGTTTTATGTATGGCATGGATGTGGATTAGGCTCTTTAGAAAAAAAAATAATTTTTTTTACCCAACTTAATAACTCCAATTAAAATTAAACAACTCATAACCTCACCTAAAGCTTGTGTTAAAATCAAGATAAAAGAATTAGCAACCCTTAGCTGGACGATCATTTCTTTATAATATCATGCATAAATGCATCTTATTTCACTCTCGATTAAAGGGCTTCCATATTTGCCAGAGAACCCGACTTAACCTTTGAGGGCTGTAGTGAAAACTCACCTCCTCCCTTCTTGTTGATTTTGTCTAATAATCTGATTTCTCATGCTAGTCATAAAAATCCTATTAGCCTGAGTCAAAATAATTGTCTAAAAATAAAATTAAAATAAAATTTGAATTGCATTAGATTTAGGTCATTTGAAGCATACCCTTTACATGATCTAGTCTCTTTAGGGAGTGAGTTTAAGGACTTAGTCTCTTTCTAAATAATAACAGCCTAGCTATCTTGCATAAGCATATAGACTTGCCTAAATGTATTTAAAATTGTAGAAGGAGTTAGTTGGGGGCCACCCTTAGGCGGTTGTAAGTCTAAGCTATTTGGTGGTTTGTCCACTCTTGTGGAGGCAAACCAATTACCCCATTTCACCTTAGATTTAAGTCGTGCTTCCGGCCCTCACTGAAGCTCCCTAGATTTAGGTTTTGAGGTTACTTTTCCCCTTTACAAGCCATAAGTATTATTCCTCACCTCTTAAGAATTTCTTTAATCTTATGTTAAGGAATCTTAAGTCCTAAAATTCTAATGAAAAATGCAACTCAAATAAACTAAATCAATTTCTAAAATATAAAATATAACTATAGGATAGTCTGAGATGCTCGCTAGGTTTCCTAGCATTGTGAGCATCTCCTACTTATCTTTCATTTTGGCTTCAAAAATAACTCCTTCTTTTGATCAATCCCATTTGATCCTCAAAATATAACTAATCGATTGATAGTCTTTCCTATTAAAATCTTCAAAGACAACGATCATTTATCTTAATCGAGAGTTTTCCTAAGGAATCCTCATTCCTTAGGGGCTTACCCCTGTAGGGAACTTAACGAACCTAGTTTAAAATAAACTCTGCTTTACTTTTTCATGTAAAGTAGGGGAAGAATCTCTGGTACATATGCAAACCCATCGTCCTTAGGAGTTCTTATTGAGGTGATTGGTTCCATTAAAGGGTAGTGATTTCTATCTCTCGATATAGTACACTATTTCCTTGATGATGTCTCCGATCACCTGAATAAGTACATCTGTGAATCTGCGTGGCATCTTACCAAGATGAGTTTTTGTAAGGTGCCCTCTTTCTTTTCTCCCCATAGATTTGAAAGGTGACTCCCTTATGAGAATTTTTCTCCATAATACTAAACATCAACCAACCTAAAGTGCCTGTCGATTTACAATAATTAGCCTAGAAAGAAAGCTCGGGGACTCACATCCTCTTATTGCGAACGACATGGGATAGTCTTGCTTGATAGTTATCCACCTAGGGCAACTCAGTGAATGCCACTAGGGGACTTAGATTAGCTTAAAAGTAGTCAAGAGGAAGGGAGCCTCTGGGGGACTTATCCTAAACCTAAAATATACTCGACCTAGTTAGAGCATGATGGATAATTCAAGAAGAAAGCACGGTGACTCACATCTTCTTAAATAAAGTCAACATGAGATAGCTTACTAGTTGGGAAGTGAAGCTTACCATACCGACAAGATGCTCATTAGTTTCTAATGGTCAAGTTAGGAAGAAAGCACGAGGACTCACATCCTCTAACAAGTGAACACTGGGGTGACATACTAGCAAGGTAACATGTAGACCTGATCTAGAGCAGCTAATGAGTGAGTGCCACATGGGGCTTGCTCTCACATCAAAATAGCCTGAGCCAAAGGATTTGTGTTATTTTTGTGCATGTGTCAAAAGTAATAGGATGTCTTTGGGGGACTCTTACACCTACCTTAAACACATTAGGGGTTTG